>OY756376.1:12693397-14035095 GCA_963576895.1 Ceraclea dissimilis
GCATGGTGCTGCGGCCTCTAGATGTGCTGATGTCCACTACTCGGTTAAGAAGGCTGCTGAATGTTGCACAGGCGACAGGACCAACCTAAAAAGAATCCATAATTTATGTGCCACTTCTCCATGTGATAAAATTATGATTATGTAATAAGAATCTCTGGTTACTTACGCATTGCTTCTCCGCTCCATTGCAAGTGTAGTCATTAAAGAGACTGGAGGAAAGGAATTTTACAATCATATCGGCAAACTGTCCATCTTCTATGATCACAGTAGCAATGTTCAATGGTGTCTTCCCGTCCTTAAAATAAACATACAATATATAAACAGTGTTTACAGTATGCAACATGAATAAGTGAATCTTAAAATATAAGCAGGATGTTGCTACAAAAATGTATGTAACTTACGTTTGAAAGTGTTGAGGAGTTGGCCATCCACGAGAGACATTGGAATGCAAGAACCCAGCATCTCAAGGAAACATTAGTTTGCCTAAAAACAATAAAATAAAATTAACAATGACATAATATGTATTTTATTTAGAACTTTATGTTAACTTCGGAATGAAAGGAGATGTCAGAAAATGTTCTCATTTCTCCCTTTAACAATATACACATTGTGAAGAAATGGAACAAATTGAGATGGTTGGGACATGTAGAGGGTGAACGAGGGTGAAAGAAAATATACCTGGGTGAAAGAAAATATACCTGGGTGAAAGAAGAGGCATTAGGAAGCACGGCTATCCAAGAACCACGTGACTTGATCAAGTAGACCAGATTCTCAAGGATGGACGTGTTTGGAGGGCTATAAGCGTGTGTAAGGATAGGAAAGTCTGGTGATCTGTTCTCTCTATCTACCCCACAACAATTGCGGATAGAATACTCCTAACAAACCAATACTGTTGCGCACACTTACTGATTCAATGCATGAATGAGAGTTTCCACGGCAGACTTGGATAACTTTATCTTGGAGACGAGTACGCAGTCTGTTGGTGACTTGAAGTTGGATACGCCCCAGCTGCATCCATTCAGCGTCACCCACAACTGCAAGACGCGTTCCAAGTGGCTGCTATCATCCTGCAAATAAAATATGACAATGAAAACTTTGTGCACCCACTAACAAATTATATATTTTAAGTTTACGTTGTCTCACTTATTTTTAACACTTGAGTCGAGAACATCGAGAATTATTTTGCACCAGATTAGTATGATTTCGATAAACATTTTTGCTAGTTCGTTGCGTAAATGTGAAGCACGTTAATTATGTTGCTAACTGTAAGCCTATCACGAAAAATATATACATTAATGTTTATTAAGGTTAGAAAATTACAAATTCATTGTTTTTTAATACTCAATAATTTAATTCACAAACACAGGTTACATAGTGTTATTTCCAATATGATTTGTGGCGGATTTCTGCCATATTGTTTTAGTGTCAAGTCTTTAAGTAACTATGGCTTCGCTTGAATCTATCATTCAAAAATAAACACAGGATCATTGAAAAGAATGCCCTGATTTCATGACCCTGTATAAACACAATAATACAAACCTGTGCTTCTAAATCCATGAAGAGCAGATGGAAAGAACGCTTGAGCATGCTAATCAATTCCATAGGAGGTGGAGAGTTGCTAGCGTCTGATGATGAGGTGGAGGATGGAACTGAATTCGACGAACTGGAGGTGTTGCTGGCGTTGTTGATATTCGTAGCATTGTTCCCAGCGCTGGTCCCAGGGATAGCGGATGCAGCAGCCGCTCCCAAAGTGCACGAGGGAGTGGGGGGCGGTGTCGGAGACGCCTGCGAAGTGGAAAACTGGGGAGTGGTGGAAGTCGATGGACCCTGGAAACATACAAAATTCCATTAATTTTTCTATGCAAATACTTTATGTAAACCTATCTATCTATGCCCTCGCGCATCCCTTGCCAGGCAGAACACTATCTGTCAAAACCTGACCTAAAAAATTAATAGAAATATATAAACTAAAACGTACTTGTCCAAGCTGACTGAGGATCCCAGGAGGCAATGGTTGTAACGGAGGGGCATGCACTGCAGATGCCAAAGCCCCTCCTCCAAGTAACGACAATCTTCTGAGGAGTACCTCACCACACACTTCAATACCAGATTCCATCCTCGCGTCTATTGCCAAAGAAGCCCTGTAAACGAAAGAAACAAATTAGTACAACATATAAGAGGATAAGAAATTAAGTGATCAGAGGGTTGAGTGAATGTAAAATGGACGTCGTGATGTGTACAAGCTGAGATGGTTGGGACATGTTGTAGAATGAATGAAGAAAATATACATGGGAGAAAGAAGAGGTCTAAGGAAGCGCTGCCGTCTAAAAACCACGTGGCTTTAGGTCAAAATAAACTAAGCCATAAAGTCAAACGCGTCAGAATGAGCCTCACTATGGGCAGTGGTGCAGTCGAACAGGTTTATCATTTGGCAATATTTGGGCTGTTAGCTAAACGGTGAGTGAAATCGCAACTCTGAAATAAAGTCTTGAATTGCGATGACGAGGTCGACCTTCCACGAAATCCAAAACTCCAATGTAACCAAGAACTAAGGTTGAGAATAAGCTGTAAAAACATTTGTGTTATATGTGCTGTTGTTTTTAGTGGAAGGGTAATTTAATAAAATTATGTAATTTAATAAAACTACCTTATTTGTGATGTTATTTTAGGTGTAAAAATAAGGATAATTAATGAATAAACATAAATTGTGGTATTTTTCATTGAAAAGTGCATAAATTAATAATGATATCAACCAAAATACGTAATGCTTACCGGTGGAAAGATAAATTACAATTTGAGAGTAGTCTGTAATCACAGTCTGAGAAACCACGTTAGGGGATAGTATTTTTTTTATTATTAAAATGCAGCCTTGGGTGAGCGAAATAATTGGATTTTAACGTAAAAATATCTAATTATATTCACATTTTGACATTTTGAACATCGTAAACGTCAAAAATTACCAAATGAATATCGTTTTTTGTCAAGTCAAGAGAAAAGGAGTCATTATCCTTTTCACAGTGTTGTATTGAAACAAATGAAGTATAGCGAATCTAGTCAAGTGGAATAAAAATAATTTTGATTTGGTACTTCGATAATCGAAGGTTAAACTATTGAAAAGAAAGAACGGTTGACCGAAAAGACGAAAGCCCGCATATTTTGGTCAGATATTCTGCCAAAATTCACGTGGTTTAGAAATTTCAGCGTGGTAAAATCGACTGGTGTTCTAAAAATCGATCAGAAAAACATAAGGTTACTTACATAAAAAAACGTTTGTTATTCATTTAATTTCCACCACGAAGAACCAAACTATTAATACCCCCATCCCATCCTATTTCTTGTTTTAGTATCGAATAAATAAATTAAAGACACATTAAAAATAAAAGACACAGAAAATTCCACGATTTTTTTTTATGCAAAACCTAATGAACGTAATTCAGACGACGGAATGGGTCTGTAACGGAACTGCATTAGTTATTATTCGATATCTTATATAATTACTGAATACTAGCGTCGCCACAGCTGAATACTTAATTTTTTTTACCTGGTAAAGTACTTATTTCGATTTCTGTCTCAAGAAACAAAGGATAAATACTTTTAGTTACACGGTTCCCACGCCGCCGGCGTGAGCGTTTTGCCGGCGGCGGCGCGCCGACCGTGATCAGCGGCGGCGCGCCGGCGTGGCGCTCATGTCTAATGTGACGGAAACAAAAAGTGTGAGTAAAGATAAGAAACTCTGCCTACCCCGTAAAAGATGCGAATACAAAGAACATATGGATACACTAGGTGCTGCTGCAAGGCAAACTTATTATGCCATGAAATACTATTGTTCTTGAGTGTCCCGTGCAACTAAAACTTTTGTACATACCCATTAGTTGGATTGGCAGCGGGCTTCCGAGCTGTTTTAGTCACGTTTCTCGCTCCGGTCGGGCGACACCACTCAGATATCTCGTCCAGAAGGTTCTCCATATCCGAATCATCAGACTCTATGAAAGCTGGAAGCAGTTCTGAACTGCCTGAAGCTGAAATATTACACAAATACATTTATACGATAATGCAGTATTCCTACAACAGTGTAGAATTGAGATGAACATCGTCGAACTTACAATGGACGTCACCTGGCTTAAGTGATCACTTTACTGATGGTGATTTTCTTTTATTTAAACTTTGAGTTAATTACATAGTTAGTTATTTTGCCTTCATGACCCTATTGAAAAACGTAAGCTGTTATGCCAATATCAACACCTGTTTAGCTAGCTTTTTAAGCCCTTCCATGTAACCAATCTGGTCGCAATCCGAACACCGTACACAAAGTATGGTAATGGTGACTGGATTGTGATTAGAATGGTCACATAGGTAGTGACGCATAATGAAACAACAATAAAAAATACTAATAGGTACAATTTCGTAATACATACAAGTAGTTTCCAACGGTTGCGGCGTAGGTGCGTCGGCTTCAATGGGTTCGTTGCTGAGATCGTGGGCAAACGATATGGGTACATTCTGTGCAGTATGCCACTGTATTGTGCCATCTGGAGTCTCCGTTTGGATGAGTGGCAACATGGATGGCGGTAGGGTGGGACCACGCCATTTGCTTCGATCGTGATCCACCAGATCCTGGTGATTAAAAAATCAAAACGAATATTACAATTTAAATTATAACAAATAGCATATTTGTTGCATACAATATACTCAACCACTACAAAAAAATATACTTAATTTATTGTTCTCCAATTTACCAACCTGTAAGAGACTCTGAATGGCGTGTTGATGCCACTGAGATGGTGAGCAAGCCGCCTTTAGAAGCCCGAGTACCTCATGTTCTTGAATCATATTTGGAAGACCACCACAGACTCCACACAGCCTTCCAACAACCTGTGAAAGACAAGATACATTATAGTTTAGCAACCACCTAAGCGATATGTTATACTACATTTATGTTTGGACAATGGGCAAAAGTGATACGAGAGCCTTCACCGACGAGACTAGGGGAAAACTAAAGTACAAATTTGTCTTATAATTCTGGCAAAATATTATCAAATTCTAATATCAAAGGCTCTTGGACCAAGTTCCATAGATTTTTTTCCATTGTCCTTTGTATAGATAACACATACCTTGCAGGCTAAAAGTAACAAATCAGTATTGCACGTGAAGTCCATTGATAGAATCAAATAAATCAGTCTTCTAGAAAGTTGCAGCGCCAAGGACTGCGGCACTAGATGCGGGAGGCGCGTGTCTGTACTGCTAGGAGTGTCTTCCCTCGATCCTGAGCCACTAGCCGAGCTCCCGCGCCCCGAAGCGCTCGACACACGCTTGTTGAGGACAGAAATCTTGTCTTGAATGAAGTCTTCGAACCTCTGCAATTAAAACAATCAATTTTAATTATAACAACATGACATACTTCGAATTCATTTCAAATAATTAAAAAATATCACTTAAATAAAAAAAAATATTAATTAACTTTACGATGCACATGCACAAAAAAACATTGCAAGCCTCCATGATGTCCTAAGCTCTTGATCTGTGCGAATTATTAAACTGAAAGCGTGGCGATTAAACAATAATGCAAGGAGTTAGTAGAGAAGAGAGTTGGTTAGATAGAGTTAGTGAGGGTGAATGAAGAAAGCGTGTGATGAATGAGTGAGTGTGTGAGATTACAAAAGTAATTCAAGTGTTTGTCTATACCTTGACCCAGTGCTGTTTGAGCGGCTGAGATGATTTAAACACCTTGTCTGGTATCTTGATGGAACTAACTTCCACTGCATACTCCTGACTAGCCGCCTGACTTGAGAGAGCCGACAGGGCCTGAAGACAATAACAAGTAACAACAAAACGGTTCAAAGAAAACAATACAATACGTGGCACGACTCATACCAACATATAGACAAGGTGTGAACATTTTGGAAAACACTGAATAGATTTAAATGTAGAAGCACTGGGACAAGGGATGTGTACCCCACAAGTTGACAATGAAACTCGGAAACAGTGGCCCAACATTACCTGTACAAAACAACAAATAAAACAATGACTAATTCTAGAATTAGAAATGATGAAATGTCATGCAAGTTTATTTCAATGAAATGATGTTTAAATGAATAACGCTCCAAACTCTGCAATTATACAAAGAAAATTTAAATGAAGTCACCAGTGGTGTATGATGGATGACTGAGTTAATGAATGCAAAATATGAATAAAAAATCAATACTTTGAGCAGAAAAGTTAGCTTTTCAACGTATAGGGTGTCCTTTTCAGAAGTATAGACTTTTAAAATGAAATTAAACACCATATATCCATAAAAATGGCTTTATTAGAAAGATAATTGTGTGCCATTAATGTTTGAAATGTTTTTGGGTATATGTGGCTGGAAAACCAATATTCAACCACTTTTCCGAGCATCTGGGGGCGTACATCGGCAATAACTCTGCGCAAGTTGGATGAAACGACACGATCGTGGAAATCAATTGACAAAACATCACATGAAATTATACGCTCCTCTAATGTTTGCTGCAATAATCTGATTGCGCATTTTTTGACAAATTATCAAATTTGTACAATTTGCGAGTATCAGTCTGGTGTGAGTTTATTTATGTTGAATTAGCAAATATAAATCAGCAATCAGTGGTCAAAATGGTTGCCACTAGAAACAGTGGTGCCAAATTAAAAGTCTATACCTCTAAAGAAAAAAAACACCCTATTTATTAAAAGAAATTTCTGACCTGTACTTGAAAAGCTTTCCGGACGGCTTCCAATTCCTCGAGTCTATGGTGGAAGATTCTCTTATGCAACTTTCTCCTGTGTAATCTAGCAGCTGGTCCTCCGGCACGACCCGTATTGGAGTTGTTTCCGGCTCCGCCAGTGCTGTTGCTGCTCGATCCACTGTTGCCTGAGAGGAAATCCCAACGAGACCAAGCATTGGATGCTGTAATCAAAATAAGATAATTCAATTGCATTCTTCCCCTTAACATAAGATGTTGTCGATAGCACAGGGAATCAGAACTCTGAAACTACGAGTCTAAAAAATGATAACTTTGAATTTTATACACGTCATAGTTGAACAACAAGTAGTTATCTCAACAGATATACAGTAAAGAAGGATTTTCCAACAGGCTTACGAGTGATGGTCAGCTAATGTACGCTAAATACCAAACACAATCTCAATGGAAGCTGGTGTACAATATATTCATGTTCCTTCTCGCCTACGTTGGAGGTCTGGGTTCGATTCGCGGCCGATCTCTTGGCCCGTTGGCATTACAAGACATTTCAATCATACAGGGAATTAGAACTTTAGATCGATTCTAAAATCATTAGACCAACTTACATGTTTCTCTAGGCTGAGCTGTGTCCAACAAAGAAGCGAGATATATCAGCAACCAAGAGAGGAGAGACAGGTCAGTAGTTTGCCAGACAGGGTTCTGCCAATAGTTGTGTGCGCTGGTCAACGGATGCGTATTAGGCGTGGGCAGCAGCTCAGAAACCAGGCGTGACACGCATTCTACGACACCTCCACGCCAGAGACTCTTGCGGCCCATGTAAACCAGTAGAATTAGAACCCTGAAACAATATTACATAGTAGTAAATGACAGAACATTTGTCAGACATTGCCATTTTATCTGTACCTCTGACGATAAAAGGTGTCCACTGACTTTGAATGAATTATTCATGATTATGTAAAACTATTGAAATACACTCTTGAAATATGCCTAATTGCTTACTCATAAAAAATACAATTTTAAAACTATTTTTAAAAAGCTGCTGTTCTTAAATGGGAGTCCCATTTTACACATGATACTTCAATCTTTGTTAAAATTCAAATAATCAAATGCTTTTAATTTTTGCGGTGCATATAAATACGTATCCATCAAATATTGTAACAGTAAGTATTAGCAGGTAATGCAATTGAAAATCAATGTTTAGTGCAAAATGTGCCAACTTTTTGTTCCGCTTTGTAACGTAGATTACATGGGATTCTGCATTACAAAACGGACAGTACAGAAAAAATGGCAATGTCCGTTGTAACACATTAGTTGTAATGTATCAAAATGTGAAGTTGTTTTGAAACAAAATAAAAAAAATCCATACCTATCCTGTGGAAAGATGAGTGTATTCTGCGGTGAGTACAGGGTTGCCACAGTATCAGCGAGGAAGGCGCCCCACCAAGACTTGGTGCCGCACAGCTTGGTGAGGACAGATGCGAGAGCCGCTTGAAGTCGCGGCCCTGCGTTCCCGCCCATAACCACCAGCCAACGCACCATCAGATCACAGCAAGACATCGACACGGTCACTTGGGGACGCTGAAACGTTACAAAAAGAGTTTTTCTTAAAAAGTTTTTAGTAACAGGAATCGCAGTGTGTATAACGAATTGCATGTAAATGACGGAAATTAGAAATGGATGGATAAGAAAGTCTAGCGATCAGTTCTCCCAGCCTACTTCGCAAGGTATGAGGTGTGAGGGGATTGAACAGAATAGAAGAGATTATGAAATTCACTGATCTTTCTTACCTTGTAGAAATTATTTTCGCATTCAAAACAAATGTAAAGCATGATATCCGTCAACGCTTCGCAGATAGATCTCAATTTGTCTGTTGAAGACTGCTTGAGCAGATCAACTGGTGCATGCTTCTGTATATCTTCATCTGATTGATCTGACGAGTGTGTTTTGAATCGTTCCATGATCTTTTCAACCGTGTTAATTTGTTGCTGAAGTTCGAGGCATTCCTGAAAAAAAAGGTTTACAAGATTACGTTTTTCTTTAAATTTCAGAATTGGATGGCCGAAAGTAGCACTTATGTGGACGAATTTAAATACACAACACAATCTAATAAATCATTGTTCACTATGATAAACTAATCCCAATACAGCAATCTTTTCCAATTAACACATTTACTGATGTAACGTTATCGAAACGTGAAACATTCATGGTGAATTTCACCCACTTTTAAGGTGAGGAATAGAGGAGATAGGAGCCATTTATCATTATTTTTCATACAACTGCTAGATCCTATCTCCGCTATTCCTCACCTAAGAAGTTGGTGAAATCAAGCATTAGTCTTCTCCGCACAGATTATCGCATATCGACATAGCCACAAGTATTTCCATTACAGTAATTATGATAACAAAGAATGTTGAGTTAGTTACCTGATACGCTGCCCTCACTCGAGCATCCATGGTGCCTTCTAGATACGACGTCATGTGTGAAGCATTACCTCCGGAAGAATCCAAATACGGATCTAAGCAATCTGTCAGTTTACCTACGGCCAATCTGTAATAATATGTAATTACCTCATATTAAACTACTAGCAACACTCAATCATTTTACCATAGAGATAAAATTTTGTCAGAATATCAAAGGTTCAATTCTTGGCAAAACATGTCTCAGGTGCGGTTAGGAAAAAAACAGCTGTCTAAATAATAATAATAATAATGACTTTATTGTGTTTTTTTTATATTAACATGGCAATGTATTATGTGATTTACAATATAAGGTACATGTTGTTTCATCGACGAGTCTCACTGGATGAATTGAAATGAATTCAGACAGTCAGTTTCTTTTTTTTTAATGAATCTGGGTTTATTAAAATAAACCCAAACACACCTTTGACCACTTCACAGTAAGCTTGAAAATCTTGTGTCGTGAAGTGGAGTAGGTCGGCATCGGGGATTGAACCCACGCCCACTGGATTAACAGTCGAGTGCGTTACCAACCAGGCTACCGACCACCAGTTTTGAATCTTGTAAATTAATCTATTCTCAATTTTTTTATGCGAAAACCGTTCAATCTCGTTGCTTTAAAGGTCGCATTTAACGTTGAAATAAAGAAAACATTATATATTTTCGTGGGTAAAAAAATTAAATCTTAATTATTCTAAACCCCTGTATCGTATCCTGTCTGATAAATTTTAGACACTAAAACAATACATACATCATTAGATATTACGTTAGTTATTCACCCTAAAATCAATACCCAAATAAACATCATATACACAATAGAAATGGAGATCTCATAATACTGTACTCCGACATAATATGTTCTGATAATGGGAGGAAAATCAACAGTACCTGAATCTACAAGTGAGATCTTGATGTAGAGAAGTGAGTGTGTTGATTTGAGCCTCTGCCATAAGTCCAGTCTCGGCTATCTCTCCGTAGAACCAACCCAGTGGAATCTTACACCTAGTGGTCGAGATATTGTAACGACCTATTGTGGATATCTGAAATTAAAATGAAATACACACATTTAATTTAAATATTAAACACATCCATATTCTTTGCCATTTCGTACCTTTTAACACTCTTGCTTTTAATAAAAAACCAAACAGTAATTGTTATTTTATTATTCCATATGTAGGCCACCTATACTGTCAATTTCTACACATCAATATACAAAACAGAGTACACACAAATGAATTAAACAATTTATCAAATCTACAGATGCCAATCGGAGTGTAAAAAGTTCTAATTGGCGTCTTGTCATACGCATAATAATGATAATAGAATCAAATGCTGAACTGAGTGTATAAGGAACTACGCTCAATGCTATATGGGTCTGATTCCAGACAGCATCTCGCCAACTGTTTAAAATACCTTATTAACGTTATGTACCGTTAGTATAACTTTCTATAAGAATGTTTTCAATTATAACTGATGGTTTACCTTCAAATATCTGCACAAAGGAGGCGGTTGAATATCCGTCATGATAAGATCCTTTGCCAGGATATCTGGCACTTGCACCAGCTTGGTGGAATCCTGGTCTTCGCTGTGTAGCCACACGTGGATTGTAAGCATTATCAGTTCTGGACATGACGGAATAATCTAGAAAAGAAAAATGGAAAAAAAATGTACTAAGATTCAACGAAAAATTTAAGTTATTAAAAACTGTAAATACAATAGTCTCCTTCTTTCTCTCACAATATCTTAAGAATACTCGGGGGTCCTAAAATTTGTAAACGTTGGGTCTGTCCGCTTTCCAAAAAAGTGCTACTCCAATTAGACTTGGTACTAAATTTGTGAGGTTAGTTTAACATGCTATACATATATATTTTTCGTATGGCAGAGTTAGAGATTAAGATCGTTAGAGCTTAGTTATTTACGTGTCTCAGGAGAGGGTACTGCTGAATTTTGCGAGTTGACACATTCCAATAAAGATGGACTCAATAGATATAATATGTAGTATAATAATGACAGCTTACCAGGTCAGTAAGTCTGACAGGATATCCGAAGTCCAAGACCACAAAATGCCTAGAACCAGAGTGCATCCTCTTGATGATCAGAGTCTGCTGAGGAGGCTGCTGGACCAACTGTTGCCAGGGGATGGATATGTTGTTATACTGCAATAACAAACAATTCAAATTAATAACAAAACAAATACACGTGTTTTTAGATCCATTTATCTATACCCTCACACCGCATCCCTTGCGGAGTATACAGAGGACAGAAGGCCAGATTGACCTCTCATTACACACACTCCTAGCCTCTGTCATATTCATACAATTTGTCACACACACTCTCCGATTTCTTTTACTCAAAACACATCTCTCCGTGAGGATTTGGCCGAAATGATCTGTCCAGGTCAGTCTTGGGCGACTGCACTTCCTTACACCTCTCCTTTCTCCCAGGTATATTTTCATTGTTATCCTTTCATCATTCAGTCTCTCAACATGTCCAAAACATCTTAGTTTATTCACTTTTATTCTAGTCACAACACCCGCCTTGCAGTCACTCATTTCTCCAACAACTTCATTGATGACCATATCAAAACGAAGACTTACTTTGTAACCATCCTTATACCGGAATGGTGAGTCATTCTCACTGTGATGGTCCTGATTCTTGATAGTCTCCTCGCCCTGACTCCAGCCGGCCTCGCACTCGGTGAGTGGGCACTCTGCGTTCATATCATTTTGATTCATTTCTGTGGTGGCGGCATTCTTCGCCGCCTTCTCAGCCTCAGACGTTCGGACAAACTCCATAAATTCCTTCAATCCCATGGTATCGAAAAACTAGGAAAATTACAGGAAAAACGGTTTATTAAAGATAATATTACTAGTCAGGCCAGACAGCCTGGAGCGCCAAATCATGCTTGGGACGGTTGACGGTAGGAGGGGAAGGGGACGACTACAGATGAGGTGGACAGATGTGGTCAAAAGGATCACGGGGGCCAATTTGTACGAATCCACAATGATGGCGCAGGACCGAGAAGGATGGGCGAGACTCATCCGTGAGCATGGGGGTCACGATCCTCGTAACCGAGGGACCGACTGAGAAGAAGACCAGTCAGGCAGCTATGGTGATATGTCTGATCCCACAACAGTATTCACTCATTCAGTCTGTCAAGTCCATTGTTTAAATACATTCACACTTTGTGCAACAACAAGCTCCATACCATCCTCCATACATACACAACTCTATTGGATGAGAAATGCTTCCAGGGATTCTTCTTGAAACTGTGTTTCTATAGCTTCAAATTGTGACCTCTTAAGTTTCTGTTTAGTAACATCAGCTTCAGTTCAGGATGGTCACAATGTAAATTAAATATTTTACTCATAGTATAGAGATGGTATGCTTTCATGAATGCTACCTTGCTATCTCCCTTTAACTCAATGGTTCCCAAAGTTGACTGGGTGCCGACTCATCTAACAAAAATTTCCAATCTTGCGACCCACCTCTTAAGAAAAGACGGGGGGGGGGGGTGTACTAGCCCCAGATTTACAATTTTTCTCGGTATAGGCACTCACTGAGTTTTCACCGCCCTCCCCCCTCCACGAAAATTTTACCTTAAAAAACGCACCAAGGAGTTAGCGCCGCAGGTGAAATTTTTTAGAGTCTAAAGAGGGCATTAATATTGGTAATGCTCAGATTCCGTGATGGCGAGTAGTGGAACTTATTTGTCCTAATATTCGCTCGCGGCCCACTGGTAAGTCGCGACTCATAGTTTGGGAAATACTGCTTTAACTGCTACTTAAAATACTCCATGAGAAAGGGACAAACATAAGTTTCACTATGTAGTTGGTTTCAGGATATCCCTTGTCCCAGCAAATGTGAGAGAGAGCGGGGAGTGGGAGGGGATGTCATACTTCAGTCTCTACCACTTTCTGTGCAGGACACTTTCCACTTCACATGCATGCAATTTGTCACACACACTCTACACTCCATGTCCATCCTTGAGAATGTGGTCAACATGGTCGAGCCATGTGATTCTTGGATGGCCGTGCTTCCTTACACCTCTTCTTTCTCCCAGGTATATTTTCTTTGTTATCCTTTCATCATTCATTCTCTCTACATGTCTCAACCAGTTCTCATTAGTCAAGTGTCTATTACAGTTCAGTTTATTTTTCTGTCAATAAAAAAAATGCAAAGGCTTAATGTAAAAAAGTATTATTGTATACAAACCTGTGTATGATCGTTGGAAGGTGTAGAAGTGTCGGCGTGGTGAGGTGCCGTCTCCAGCATGATACCATCGGAGACACTATGACAGGATACCTTGAGGGCCATGACTTCACTGAGTCCCGACACACTATTACCCCCACCATTCTCCTGCCACCACCATCCGGCGTTGCTGCCTTTACCTAAAAACAATCCAAATACAACTTTAGACTTGTAAAGACCATACCTAGTACACAAAAATTTCTAGCAGTCAACAATTCCAACGACACCCTTCTGAGAATAAATGCCAACTTTGCCATCTATCAATCCCCTCACGCTGCGTCCCTTGCAGGGAAGGCAGAAAGGACAGAATGCCAGACCGGTCTATCCTTACACACATTCTTAGTTTCCATCACATTCACACAATTTGTCATACGGGCTCTCCAATTTCTTTTACTCTGGATCTGACCGACATGAGCGGTTGAGGTGAATCCTGGAGAGTCGCGCTCTCTCACACCTCTTTTATTTTCTCTCGTATTTCACTCATCTTTATTGGCATCCTGTACTTATTCATTCTCTCCACATGGAAAAATCAATGGAAAAATTGTTTTATGAACTTATCGAACATCAAAATCATGACATGATGAATGGATGGAGAGTTTTCCACCCCAATGTCATTAACGCCAATTCTAAGAAAGCATTGACGATTTCATGGATCTTGCAGTGGATTAAATCGAAATTATATACTTAAAGTTAGGTGTAAATTAAATGACCAATGTAGTAATACTTACCAGTATGATTATAGAGATCCCTAAGGTCGACCTCTTGTTGCGTGTTGGTTATTTGGTTAATGATATCACCAGCCACGATACTCGCGTACGTCAGAGGAATTGACGACGTCTTACCCAGTACGGGTGGTTCAATATCGAATATCAATGACTCCATTGGTAATCCGTACAGACCAAACCTGCAATATTAAAAAATATCAATTAGGTACATAATATTTTTCTCAAAAACTTTTCGACTTTGTGCACACTAGGTTACTGTTCGTATGTTGCTAAAAAATCAAAAGACCCATTATTAAACAAGTCTCAAACATAAATATTTACAAACAGTTTTGGAAGCGATAAATTGTGCTTTATTTGTATATGTATTTCATTTTATTTAACTTTTGAATTAGGTAATTAAGTAGGTATTTTGCCTTTAGGACCCTGTTGCAAGAATGCAGACTATTATATCAATATTGATGCCTGTTTAACATGTCTTGATAGATCTATTTTTTGTTACTACAAGTAATTGTGACTATTTTCTATTATTTTCTTTTTTTTTTATGCGGAGGCAGGATTTGCCGACATACTTCTCAATATTGTCAGCCAGAAGAGTCTACATATTATGATTGATATATAAACTCTTCAGCCTAATACTGGGAAAAATTCACTTATCCAGATATCATGGATATCACAGAATTAGACTCAGATGCGCAGCTAACTATTTTCTGTATTTTGCACAGTCAAAAGGCCATTTGTAACATTTGTAAATTTTGTTTAAATAAATAAATGAATAAATGTAAAGTGTTTTGTCTCACCTAGATCTCAATACAAGGTGATACGGGTTGACTCGATCCTTCATAATGTTGGCAATATCCCTCAAGATGTGAACACAGAAGTATGCGCATCTCATATCCTTGTCTAAGGCTGCCACTCTCATCGCCAACTGCGTGAACCACCTTAAAGATCCGGCAGATGTGACGCCGCCGACAAGTGGCATACAATAAATGACGCTCTTTAGAATTGAAACTTCAAACTGTGATGACGTTTCTTCGTCCATTTTCTTAGCTCCCCTGAAAATTCAAACGAAATTAGTAAATGTGATTTTAAAAACTGATTATCTATCCAACCATCCCACATCCCTCTTATGGTAGACAGAGATGCTTGTGTAGAATACGATTATAATTATGATTTCTGTTCAATCATTTGTAGATTGGAAAATTGTCTTTTGCATATTACATGATATGATATAGACTTTCGGGTTTGAAGTCAAATTCTGGTAGACAAACAGTATCACATTTTTTCTTTTAGACAAGCGTGCTTTGCTGTAGCGTTGACAAGAGATTTAACATAAATACAGTGCCCGCTCACATTATTATACTCCGAAATAACTTGTGTAACTTTTAGATAACTATCAATTTTAAAAAAAAATTAAGTAGGTATGATTATTTTGATTGCTCTAAAAAATTTGCAAAGACAAATCCATAAAATATACTTTGAAGCATTCTTGAATCGAAAGTTATTAGTAACAATAAGATAAAAAAGAGTTATTAAAAAGTGTGTTGAGTATAATAACATGAGCAGTGACTGTAGGTAATTCACATTACACCATGAAATATGATTTAGTATACTCACTCGCTGCATATAAGAATCAGTTTGATGCATTTCTTGGCTATGCTTCTCTTAGATAACAGAATACAGTTTTTCACTAAAGACTTAACGTTTTGTTGTAGAATCTTAACACACTCAAACTGTTGAGGTTCTATGTCAGACTTATTACTGAACACATTCTTTTTATCTTTATCCACGGAACACGCGTTATCATTATCGTTCATTTCTTCCGCTTCCACGTTAGCTTCCAATTTGGCGTTTCTGAACCTCGCCAATCGTATAGAGACAACCCAGATGAGTAGATCTAACGCCATCGATTGGGAATTCTTATCGGAGTTCTTGGACGCTATCGTTAAGAGGTTTTCTATAAAATTATTAGACTCTAGCATTGATATTCGTTGTAATCTCTCCTGCGGAATGTCCGTATGTTTGTTACTTCGTACGGTTATTGATATTTCGTGCAGCCAATCACAGCCAATGTAAAATTCTACTTTTTTGCTAGTGAAGGGTGAAGCGAAACGCTCCACAGTCGACCCTGGTAAAGTGAACATGGGATCGGGATTATCCTTACCCCGTTTAGCAATCCTCCCCTGATTCATCTCTTTGGATGGATCGAACAATGTTTTTATATGTAATAATAGAGTTCTTCCCTTAGCTTTAAATAGCTTAGGACTAGTTAAAGTTAGCGTTCCACTATGTTGACTAAGATCCAATCCTTGAGTCAAAGTAAGAGGACCGGCTAATATTTCGGCGTTGTGTGCTCTGAGGTACTCGGCACTTCGAACAGGATTTTCTACGGGACCTTTCTGATCCGAATCGATAAGATTGAAATTGATATGATCGTCTACTCTTGAAAAGTGTTTAGAATCTTTTCTATGTCCTATACCGTGTAAATGTTGCTTCAGTAGTGTGACTTGAATGTTTGGTGGAGTCGGGCACGGAGAATGCAGAGTAAACTTGAGTTCCACTTGAGCAATTGATAAACTCCACGGAAGAGTTAATTCTAAGACGTGTTCATCCCAAGTAGAGGCAGTGTTCTGCAATCTCCAAGTCCTGCTCATATCCTGATTGTCTGATCTGGGTCTCTGAGCGGGTAAGAGTTCACACCAACAGCTCGGGACCACCGCGCTGTAAGCTACAATATTATCTCCCTTCCCACCGATACCCGCTAGCTGTGTTAGATTCTCCAAGTCTTCTGTGTTGAGTGAAGACTTCTGCGCTATTAGATTGGATTGGTTTAATACTGCCTGTGCTTGATCTTGCACGCCTCCCTGTGCTCCCTGTTGTCCCAACCAGTTCTCTGTAGTTACGTCGTCATCGTCACATTCCTCTGTCGAGTCTCCTTCACTGTCTCGGATTGTATAGAAGTACATGGCTCCCTTGTCTGTACACACACAAAGCTTCTCTAAACTAGAACAGAACGCCACTGACTGAAACGGTGAGGATTCTACTTTAGCTTCTGCTAAGACGCTAAGATCCTCTATGTTTATAAGCCTCAATGCACCGTCTCGTGCTACAGTGGCGGCCAGTCCTATCCGGGGAACATTTCCATCCAGATTGGGAAGCAAACAAACTTCCAAAGGTGTTTCCTCGTACGTTAATTCTCTTACATGCAGTGGTACTTCATTGATTAATGTAGCGACAGAGTCATAACTCAACGAGTACAACAGAAGATATGAAGTAAGTGGATTATCAACAGAACTTTCAGACATATCGTTCAAATCGAAATGAATTGTGTTGTCAGATCCAATGTCCACATCCTGATGATATCCATTGACAATATACGACTGTGTGTCTGTTGTGTTTGAAGAAGCATTAGTAGAAAGAACAACTAATACATGATCTCCATCGTTGGTCGGTACAATGTGTGTGACGGTCAAATCTGTCCTGGTGGATATTGTGTTGGGGAATGTCACACACTGTACTGCGATGCAAGCAGGTGGTGGGACGTCATCGGCTGTAACGATTTCACTTTCTGGAGACTCATTAGTCACCGCCTTGATGTTGGCACTCTTTGTGGTCGAGGGTTTACTGTATGGCACTTTCATTTTAATACCGCTGTCTTTGTACTCGTACAGAATATCGGGAATACTTCCGGGATGATATATCGCGGCTAGATGATTGTGCAAATTGTATTCCTGATCTTTGTCTATGTTCGCGTCCATCTCGTCGTTGAATTTTTTGAAAACAGATTCACTGGCATCAAATGTAATTGATTTAGCATTACTATTTCCTTCTAACGTCGCTCCCTTACAATCGTCCATAGTAGAACTGAATATTGGCATAGCGTGAGAAATACTAAAAGGATTCTTCACATTGGAAATAATTTCTATTGATTTTGAAACGGCTGCGCTTCCATTAGAATTGGATGAGTTATTCTTGTTAGAACTTTCGGACATTTTTTGAAAAAATTTGGTCTCAGCATCTATGGTTGCAGAGACTAAATTCTTAATGTCTAGAGCTTGATCATTGAGACTGGCAACGAAGGCTATTTCTGGTGACAACTCGGGTTCATCCTCCAAGCACATGTATTTAGATAAGTAAATATCGTCGTAAAGGTTTGAGTCTTGATTTCTACAGTTTGGATTGGATACTCCGCCACACTTCTTGCTGCCGCCCGACTTGCCACTGGTACTTTTTAAACTAACACATCCGTTTCCGTTAGTGAGAGGCGACACGGTATGCGCACACTTGCCTTGAAAATCATACACTAAGAGATAACAACTATTAGATGTACTACAACTTTTAGCTTGGTTCTGATGGTTCATGGCTTTGACAACACTAGAGTCTTTAGTGGCAGACCATATGTTTGATGTGGTCTTACTCATTGTCCTACAATTTTGAATATTAACACCGCACACTATGGTTGGTCGAGCTCTACACTGTCCATTAGAATTGTTTAACATTGGTACATTCTTGGAACACGGTTGGTCCTTGTTTTGACATCTTCCTACTACGGCTAGAGATGATAGATTCACCATGTAATCTGGAAAACAAACAACACATCAAAAAAAGTAAAAGGAATCGTAGAGTGTGTATGACAAATTGCAGGAATGCGACGGAAGCACTAAGTGTGTGTAAGGATAGGAATGTCTGGTGAAGTGTCCTCTCTGCTTGCCCAGCAAGAGAAGAACATATTACTTACCACCTTCCCTATCAAAGTCCTCGTCCCAAGCGTTCCTGGCGCTCGAGTAGGGCCCAAAGAGAATGTTCTGCAGGAAGGCCTCCTCCATGGTGATGGTGAACTCCTGTTGCATCTTCAGCTTGCAGTCTACGTTCCATATGGACACGCATCCCTCACTTGTGCCAGTCACAAAGATGTCCCCGGAGTTGCCTCGGGATATTATACTCACTCCGGGATGTGGATAAGCTGGAGATGTTGCATTTGTTACCTACAACAAACACATGTCAGCTTATTTACTTTCACTCTAGTCACTACACCTGTCTTTTACAGTCATTCATCTCTCCAATAACCCAATATCTTATCCTATCTCTCACTGTTTTCCCACACATTCTTTCAAATTTTGTGATTTTCAACTGATAATATCGAATATAATAGTATAATTTGTATTGGTGAACCCCGTGAATACGTAACTAAATAATTAATTAATACGGTTAATACTATCTCTCGTAACCAATGATAAACAAACTGATGTTATCATTTGTGAGTAATCGGTTGGCACATACATATTTACATTTGCACAATTTATACATTTGTTTACTTATGATCTTTCAATGTAAATAAGATTGTGCACTAAGTGGAAAGTATAAATAATGAAACACGACTTACCGAAAGAGGTACGTTGTGAGTATATTCCCCTTTTACTAAAGCGCATTTGGACGAATGTCTCTCATGTTCACTCCAAGGCTCGTCGGTTTTCTCCCAACACACCAGACAAACGCAACAGTTGAAACACATGGCGCGGTCGTCTCCACTCGATGTCGGCTGATGGAAGAAGCCAGCTTGAGCCATCTGTGCTGGTAATGCCCATCTGAAATTAAACAAAACATAAGAAAATTTATGGTCCACGAGGTGGGTAAATCTCTTAGTACCTGAAACTGGAAATCGGGAGAAAGGTTGGTAACTGTTTCCAGCTACCCAAGATAGAGATGCTTACTCTCAAGTCAAAAAACCGGCCCATCAATGCGGCGACTCGACTACGTAATCTAAATAATTAATTTATGTAGAACTTACTTGTAGTCCATGTGTGGCCACTTTTTGAATGTTTCCCTTCGTGCAGCCTCGGAAGACATGAGTTCCCTGTCACTTACATCAATCTTAGAACTACCGCTTGGGGTTGGCATGAGATCGTAAATGCGTTGGTACAGAGCCGAAGCGATGGCCAATGCAGGGACATGACGACTGTGTCTCTTTAATTCCGATACTATATTACTAGCTACCAATTTTAGTGAAAGGTGAGGTAACTCCAGACATATTGTACACCACTGAAACATTAACACAATCATTACATGACGAAACATATCTGGGAAACAATACATGGGCCATTACATGATGAAATATATCTTGGGCTTCGTTCTGGATCCGTTAAAATTCACTCAGTGATTCGCTCGATTGTTTATGGTTCCATTGTTCTCCGTTCTATCATTGGTGCGAGTTAACCGGTTGGGCGATTCAACCTGTTCTATGCGCACAGTTGACACGCTCAGTTGTTACGAATAACACCCAACTATTTGTGTGCTGCTCGCTCACTCTTATTAACATGCAATATGTCTATCCCTTTCTACCAAAGAAGAGTGTTGTGATATCGCTATCTCAGTGTGTACCTATCGACTCACTCTTATTAGTATTCTCATATGTCTATCTCTGTTTGACAATTCCAATTGGAACAATCACCCAAATGCGTTCTGCTTCGTGCGATAATCGCCCGTTGACTCGCTGAGTGAAAATTAACGCATCCAGAACGAACCCTTGGAAACAATACATGGGCTAATATTATTGGGGAAAAGTATTGACATGGAGCTTCGTACTATTATAATACAGATGTAACACTAGCAAGTAATATAGAAGGTTACCTTCTGTGCCTTGATTCCCTTCACAGTCTGTCGATTAGCTTTCTCTATAGCATCACCTAGCGCTTTCACAACCTCTCCGGAACATTCTACAGACATCAATTCTATACTTTGTAAACATTGATAAAGTAACACAGCCTGAAACATTCAAACAATATTAACAAATTTACTTTTACAGAAATTACTAAACAGAATGGAAATTAAAGAATTTATGGATGTGACGCCAAAATAAGAGCCTTTTTTGTGGTCTGAGTAACAGCGTAATTACATGCAAGGCTGTGCACACAGTTATAGTAGTATTTGAGTGGTCACATACTATCTGATATTCAGTTAACTGAATTGACCGTTTGCAAAAAAAGCTCAGACCAAAACTTCTCTCTGAATTCACTGTTACCCTGATTTTGAATTCAGAGAGAGGTTTTGGTCGGACCTTTGTTGCAAAGGGTCGATTCAGTTAACTGAATGTTAGAACGTGTGTGCAACCTGCAATAAGCAAGACAGGTATACCAGTCCGTTCACTAACACCACAAAGAAGGCTCTCGTTTTCAAACTTTATGTCTACAGACCTCTGAAAGAAACAATTCTATTTTAACTATCTGATCGGGTTTGGATGATTTGAGTGGTTGCTGTAGGGCGGTGTGCAGGAGGAGGACTCCATTGTAATCCGAGCGTACTCCCAAGCCATTCTCATCACAAAACACTATCCTATCCGAGCCGGGCAGGTATTGGATATTTACTGGTTTATTGCCTACGCCTGGAATAAATAACAAATAAAAATACATTAACAATTTGCTTTTATCCCTCCACTAGGCAAAAGCATGTCTTGGAGTGGCAATTTTAAAGTTAAAATTGTACATACAATACTCATCACTCAGTTTACAAATGAACATAATTATCATTAACACATTCACTGATATCTACTGATTACTGAGTTGCAGAAATTGAAACATCCTTAAAAAACCCCTAAAAATAAGATTTTCGCGTGTGCTACATTTGTTTCAGTATATTTTGTACTACGCTACAACGAAATAGGCCGAGGAAAATTGAATAGTATCATATCGCATATTTGCATCAAAAGCAGCGTGTCAAAGTATACTATGAGGCGGAATCACGTCATTAGCATGCAACGTGTTGAAAACAAAACTATACAATTCATTGACTTAAGCATACTATAAATCATTCTATTCTATCCAGTCATGCTGTATGTGTTGCGGAGTAGGCAGAGAACAGATCACAACATTTAAAATTACAATTTAAATGGAGCGTTACCCCCTGTATAATGAAAAAAAATCCTGGAATGTCTTATATGTTAATACATATTACTCTGGATGTAATCCTTACAAACGAAAAATCCAAATATTATGAGTTATTATCTGAATCGTTTGTTTCCTATTAAGAACAAATGGCATGGTTTGATGATTGAAAACACATGACCAATGGGGTGTATAATGTGAGTAAAATGATATAATAATATTCTTACAACAATCATTGGGGTATACAATGAAAAAATCACTGGTAGCTTTTAACAATAACACATTAAATTTGATAAGACAAACAAATTGCACAATGATTCCAGCCTATATCCGGAAGACATACAAAAAAATAATGAAACAAGATCACAAATGTGCGTGGTTTGGGATGCATTTCCTGGCGAATACAGAAGGAATCCAACAAAACCAAGTGTGTAATTAACTTGTAACAAATTAATGTTGAGGATTTTGAAGATTTTTAGTGTCCAAAATTAAATATAACCTTGAATATTACCTGATAAAGAACTTGACTGGAGAATGCCTCCAGAGTTGACGTCCAATATATGCACTTGTCCAGACACGGAAGAAAGCAATATAACGTTGAGATTTGGATGGTATATAATACTGGAGGTAGGAGTGTCGATATTTATGTAGCCGTCTTCCCGCAGTAACCAAGAATCATCGGCCATTATGCTCATAAATACATCTGACGATGAAGACAAATCGCCATTTGTTTCTTGCAAAGACAAACGGCAAAAATACTGAGTGATGCTGAGACACGGGCACGACGATCCACAAGAAATTCCATAAACACGAGGATTGACATTTTAGTCATAGACATCAATTGCACAAAAATTTCCTGACGGAAACTTAAGGAATAGTTCAAGCAAATAGACCGGCCGTGAACGGCATATTTATACAATGTTTGGATTGTTTGCATGTTTTATTCTAGTTTTATTGTTTTTACTTTTTATAACAAATATAAAAATCGGTCGAAATATAATTGACAAAATCTAATGATACCTTGCCGAAAACGAGTCAAATTAGAATCCTGTGGGAGAACAACACGAAATAATTTTATAACATTGTTTTATTTTCTCTAATTAGAAATACACTAATTTGATTATTGGATATTAAAATACGCCTTCGTTTCAATTTTAAATTCCGTGCATGCATTATACCTAATTAACATTAACTCTTGACTGAAGCCAATGATCTACGATAGATCTGAAAGTGTATTGCACCTTTATAATTGCGCATTGTGTTCCTAATATTCTCATGTTGGTAGCCCTGATGGCATTGAAATGGAAACAAACTTGAAAAATCTGTGGTTTTGCGTTTGATATGTCGGATGCGGATAGTGGAGTGCTCGATTTACAAAGGATTTTATGTCGGTTTCGCGATTGTGATGAAGTGGAATGGTTATTAAAGTGGAAATGTATAAACGGTAGACTTTAATTAGGACATAGATCGCACGTTTATTTTTAAATGACGTCGACAAAGACTTCAAAATACGAAGTCGAAATGGTGATACGGAATCGCAAGAGTGTAATAAAAGACGGAGTGATGACAATGTCTGGAATCGGTAATCCCAACGTTATACATGCCCTTGTGGTAATATTCTTAGAATTCTTCGCATGGGGATTACTGACTATGCCCATAATATCCGTTCTAAACTCTACATTCCCAGACCACACGTTCCTAATGAACGGTTTAATAATGGGCATCAAGGGCATCCTGTCATTCCTCAGTGCTCCCTTGATAGGCGCTCTATCCGATGTGTGGGGACGCAAGTTCTTCCTCCTCATCACCGTGTTCTTCACATGTGCACCTATTCCACTCATGACAATAAACACTTGGTGGTTCTTTGCTATGATTAGTATTAGTGGTGTGTTTGCAGTGACATTTTCAATCGTATTTGCTTATGTCGCCGATGTCACCTCCGAGGTGGACCGCCCTAGAGCGTATGGTCTGGTGTCAGCCACATTCGCAGCCAGCATGGTAATATCTCCCGCACTAGGAGCCTATCTTATGGATGCTTATAACGAGACATTGGTTGTTGCTATGGCCACCGCTATTGCTATCCTGGATGTATTCTTCATTCTAGTAGCCGTACCAGAGAGTTTGCCAGAGAAGGTGCGCCCGAGTTCATGGGGAGCACCTATTTCATGGGAACAAGCCGATCCATTTGCTGCCCTTCGTAAAGTGGGCAAGGACCATACTATCCTCATGCTGTGTGTTACAGTGTTTCTCTCCTACTTACCAGAGGCGGGACAGTATTCCTGTATCTTTGTTTACCTCAAGCTGGTGATGGGATTCGGTGTTGTCCAAGTGGCAGTATTCATTGCTACTGTAGGAATACTGAGTATAGCCGCTCAGATTATATTAGGCTTCCTGATGAGGACTATGGGAGCCAAGCATACCATCATGATAGGATTACTGTTTGAAATGCTTCAGTTAATGTGGTATGGATTTGGCAGTCAAACTTGGATGATGTGGGCAGCGGGAGTCCTGGCTTCGGTATCTTCAATTACATACCCGGCTATCAGTGCCTTTGTCTCAGTCAACAGTCATGTGGATCGCCAAGGTGTGGTGCAAGGAATGGTTACGGGAATGAGAGGATTGTGTAACGGTCTAGGACCCGCAATGTTTGGTGTTATATTCTATTTCTTCCACGTGGACCTGAATGAGGATCATCTGGGGAATAAGATTCATCGTAATTATACGGATGAAGAAGCTATGTACGTTCGTATGGTACCGGGCCCTCCATTTGTGTTTGGAGCTTTACTTGTGATCTGCGCTTTGTTAGTGGCCGCATTCATACCTGAAGAGGGGCCGAGACGTCCTAGTCTGGAGCTACACTACGAAGTTGAAAGGGGGAGACGTGTAGCGGGGCCCCTGTCACCTCTAATGGCCGCAGATTCTGCCGCCCTCTAGTGCTAAAGACTTTAACATAAATAATATCTACATTTATTTCCACTGATGCTTAAGATGAAACAATAAGCTTCTGCTTGTTCACTGCCATGATTCAAATAGCAGATTGGTGAGTAACATTTTATTTTCATTA
The DNA here is from genome assembly GCA_963576895.1 of Ceraclea dissimilis. Classification (NCBI taxonomy): domain Eukaryota; kingdom Metazoa; phylum Arthropoda; class Insecta; order Trichoptera; family Leptoceridae; genus Ceraclea; species Ceraclea dissimilis. The sequence goes on from OY756376.1 coordinate 12,718,478, forward strand.
AAATTATAAACTGTCTCTTTACAATATACCTAACATCCCCCCTATACAAATAAAGTTTTTGTCTAGTTCATTGCCTGGTATCTTTTTCTCGGTATTATTTTATGTATGCAGTCAAGTCACTGAATCAAAAAGCAAAATTCAGCATTGTTATTTTACTACCTTAATAATGCGATACGGTACATTTTGATTTGGTGCCTGCCAGTACTAATGTACATTATAATGCTCCATTTGCATATTTAACCTGTGAAAAACTAACAAACAAGTAAACCTCTAAGTATGTACATTAGGGTGGTTCGTTTTCCATTTTTGGGGATATTCATTTCGGGCTAGCGCGGAAAAGATGCCTCTGAGGAACAGAAAGAAAAGAGTATTTTTAATTTTTCAAAAAAAATAATTTTTGTACTGCCCCGACGGCCTTGAAATTTTTGATAATGTCAATTATTGGCTTCTTTTGTAGGGGGCTTAAGTATGATAAAAAAACAATAAAATTGTTTTATATAATTTTATTATTGTTTATAAGTATTGGAAGTATTGAATATGATAAAAAAATATAACACACAAACTGTAAAAATATGTAAAAAATAATATACAAGTATACTAAAATTATAGAAAATGCAGATTACATGAGACGAAATTTTTTTTTGCTGTTGATAGTTGGCATGCATTTCCAGGACTCTATCCTTGTTTTCATAAATCCGTCTCGTCTTGTAGGACCACAAACAGCAACCGAAGCCTCTGTGACCATTTTTACACACCATTCTGTTGCTTTCGTATGACACGGAAAACTTTTAATTTTTGATAAAATTAGATCGTATAGCATCTTCGGATTTTCGATACAATGTAAAATTACATCTTCGCTCAAGTATTATGTTGATGGTGGCTCGGACAATATCACCTCACTCCAGGTTATAATATCTAAATAGCCAACTGCATCAAAATTATATTTTGGAAGCACATGATTTCGTATACGGCTAGAAGTATTGGTCTGCTGTGCCTTCAATGTTCTTTGCAGAGGCAATCCTCTTAATGTCTCTCTTTCATCGGCTAACATGGTTATCAAAATGTTTTCTGGATGTCCGAAGAACCCATTTCTTTGAATTATGGGGTTTAATATTTATTTTTAAGTTATCTGGCATATAGCTCATGCTTTTATGTAAGTGCTTCGCACCGTAAATGCACGATGTTTGGTTTTTATCGCAAACCACATAGGAGCATACACTTTAATTATGAAGTTGACCAATATTAATAATTTTTCACAAGATGAAACGTATGTATAATCTGAGAATTCGCACAATCGCTGCCCCAGCTCTGTCAGACACACAAAATCTGTCCAAAGTATTGGCAACGGCACTTAAATGGGTAACTTTGTTATTTATTGTCACATTCGCCTCTCGAGTGACATCAGAAATCATTGATGAATTACATTTAGAAGGAATATCCTGAGAAAAACATAATACTAAAGAAATTTAGTATTATGTTTTTCTTGTAACACCTCCGATTTGAATTATTTGAGTATGCTATAATTGAGTTTCTTAGTTACATTTAAGTCAACATTACCAATTGCCATATTTCGTTTAGTTTGTTGATCAATTAGAAACTGCCTTCCTCTGTTAGGAACCCTTGCTGTTTTTTTAAACTTACAAAAAACTAAATCTGCACACTTACATGCTGCTATGTCGAAAAGAGACTTCGCTTTTTTCTTGAATAAATTAATCCTGTCTTTGTATGTTTCAATATTTTTTCTTGTCGTGTAGGATTTTAATAGGTTTTGGGTTATCATGATAAGCTTTAAGTTTTTTTACCACGGTACGATTAGTTATAGTTGGTATTGACGCCAGCTCCCATAGTTTAGTCACTTTTGTAGCAACTTCATTATTGTTTTTTTTTTGTTTCGACTGATACACAAATAACACAACAATACATCCTCGTAAGTTGGTAAAAGGGTATGTGATACATCCCGTCCATGACCAAATATAGGGCATATTAAAGAACCTCGTAATGTTCAACGAGAGTTACCTCGGCACTAAGGAGTAAGAACTAAGAACGCTACACTCTGCACTACTCTCCAGCCCTCAAAAAATCGCCGAAAAAGCGCGGTTCATTATAAATTTATTGAAAAAAAAACGTTCAAGATTAAGATATTATAATAGAATTGATTTGTTTTGAATATTATCTTATGATGTCTTCATATGTATTGCAATAAATTGCAGATAGCTTTTTTTTCGTTCTAGGTGAAACTTCAAGTGACTCGGGGCAGTACAGAATAGTATTTTTATTTAGATTTTTTTATATAATTAGAACACGTACTTGATGTAGCATCTTTCCCGCACTAGCCCATTTCGATTTGAAGAAGTTTTTTTTTTTTCATACATTGACCGAACCAGCCTAATGTACATAGTTTAGATCCAGATAATCTTATTTGTATTCATTACATATGTTTTGTATGTTGCCGCGTGTATGATTGTACAAGACTTACCTCTACTACGTTTAATCATAGCCATTATTATTATTTACTTTGTATTTGAGGTGGTTTTCCTTATTCATTTAAAACAGACTGACTAACTATTAAGTATTCACATTAGCATTGTGCCTAGGTCCGTAAATCAATTAGACTTTAGTAACAAACAATTAGTAAACTTCTAAGTACTATGATTATTATAGTAACAAGCAAGTAAACTTCTAAGTAGTATCTAGTTTAGTTTTAGATATTTTACAGTTCAGTAATAGAGAATCCAATTTACCTTTAAATCTGTACTCTTTCTGTTTTTTTTAATTTCCTTACCTTTTTTACTAAACTTCTCAGTTCTTCTTCAGCTCTCCTCCCTCGACTGCTGAATATAGGTCTCTTCCATCTTTCCACTCGTCTTCCCCCTTCGCATTCAGATTTTGCCGGCTTGTTGGACTATGTCAACAGACCACCTTTTGGGTGGTCTTCCAACACTGGTCGTGGTTTTCATCCAGGGCCTTCATTGGAGAATTCTGGGTGCCCATCTTGTATCTACCTGTCTAGGCACTGCCAATTTCATTTTGCAACTGAACATCTGCTTTTCCACGGCCCAATGCATACTTTGTGCTACCAGTGTTGTTGTATCTAGACTGCATGTCAACATTGGCATAGTACCTAGTTATCTAGTGTACATATTACACACAGTAAGACAACCAGTTTTTATGATGACCTACTGCTGGTTGCCTTGCCCATGAATCTCTGTGCAGGAACTGAACCTTGTGTTTCATTGCAATGTCATTGATATGAATGCAGTTTGAACTGCTTTACTCAAATGGTATTATTGCTGCACTACAATATATTATACATATCTGATTTATATCCTCAACTTGCATGCTATTTTGTGTAACCAATAGGCATCTTTTTAAAATAGTGGATGTTGAATAGATAAAATGATATGTATTCTGATTGATGGATCCATTTTCCTGCAGATAGCCAAATCTTGCCGAAACATTGCGCAACCAACAGTCTTTTTCAAGACCATAGTCTCCTTCAAGACAGCAGTATGCAGAATACACTCTGTCAAGAAACAGACGGTCTCCGATTAATTTGGAACTACAGTTTTGTTTCCTGTCACAGTGTTGCCACACTTTTAAAATCTAAATCTGTATTTCAAAGTCTAGAAATCTGTATAAATCTGTATGAGATTATAATAAGCCAAAATCTGTATAAAAAGGGATAAATAGCCAAAAAATCTGTATAAATGAAATTTTCAAAACAAACAAAATATTGTAGTTTATTGAAAAACTAACCTTTGTGCTGCCTTTTTGAGAAAATAACAGTACTCGTGCTTACATAAAATATACTAATTTCTTTTTGTACATACTTTTACTCATTCTATAAATGAGATTTTCATCTATTTACTAATTATCAATTGTGATCGAATCTGTTTCTTTTTACTTCATTCTTCTGATTTATCATAGAAAATTTCCAAAATCCCAAAAATCTGTATAAAACTGATTAAATTTTTTTATCTGTATTTGTCCGTTCCCGTTGCCTAAAATCTGTATAAATACAGATAAATCTGTATATATGGCAACACTGTCCTGTCAGCAATGTCATTTCTAATGAAATTCTACGAGTGTTGCCACTATGGTTGCCAAAAAGCTGCATGCAGCGCCCTGATTGATTTTTTTTTATAATTTCGGCACATTGTTTCATACTCCCGAGTTATTAAAATAACTTGACACTATGTCTTCTTTATGTCTTTGCTCATTTATGACTTGTTTGTATATTATCCCGAGTCCATTATTATTAAACTGTGAGATATTTTTATTATTACTGTTATATTATCGAAGGTCACGACCATGACATTCAGACATCATCCAATATTATCTCAACTAGCTCTGTTAATTAGTTCCATATTTGTTATTGTTTTTAGCAACAGTAAAACTCTTAAGCTTAATTGTTTTATGAAAAAGAAAAAGCAATTAAAATTGCCTAAAATGTTATTAATTTGAGGTAGCTGGGTTGACATTGTGTCTTCCAAAGGGGTGGATGGCGGTTCGATACCCAATGCAGACTCACCAAATAACAAAAACTTTTCTAGTTTACCTACTTATAAAGCTTAAGATGTATTTGGGTTTATTTCGATGAGCCCCAGTTCCTTTTTTTTTCAATCAACATGGTTTTGGTGAATACCTATTCCTTTTTTTATAAGAAAGGATCTGGGCTTGCATACACAAACTCAAATCCTTTTCTGCACACCTTGCACTAGGCCTGTACCGCAAAGTGTGGAATACATTGCCATCACCGGGGTTTGAAACTGGCACCTCCCGCTTGAGACTACCACCTCAACCATCTGCACCAATCATGTACTCATATTCTATTGTATTGTGTTTTACGGCTATCCGCTCGTCTGCGAGTGATCTCAGCTCTTACAGTGAGAATGAAATGAATAAAGATGTGTTTGCATTTATTTTGATCTAATATGGTGACGATTATTACCTAATACCTAATTATACATATTTTGAACAGCTTGGTTATAATTATAGTTTGTGTTTGCCCCCCCCCTTTCCAAATGTTCCATGTGTCTTTGCTCAAGTCATCCAGATAATTGGCATCTGCTGTGTTTATATTAATAATAAACATAATATCAATTTAAAATTTTCATCATTCATTATTTTTTTTATGGAAATATTTTCTTTGTAGGTATTAAGAAATACCTGGCAGACTATCAAATCTTCAGAAATATTCATTTTACACATCTATGTAAATATTCCCAATGAAAAGTTTTACAATCTATTCGTCCTATTATATATGGTGCTCAGGGACAGGTATGCTGATGTGCTTACCACCCATTCTGATGTGGGCAGGCAGGCACACATCCACTTGTTGTTTTGTGTATTGTTTTAACATTGTTGGTTAGCCCACAATGTGGGATACGAGACATTCAGAAAGAGTGGTGAATCTCACTGCTGAACTTGTGATGTATTATTGATTATTTTCTCTTGTATTTTCGATTACTCAACTCATACGGAACGCTAAAAAACAGTACTTAATAATATTGAATTAAAATTAAAGGTATTGAACCGAAATGAAAGTGAAAAGTTAGATAGTTGGGACATGTTGAGAAAATGAATGAAGATAGGATGACCAAATTGATAAGTGAAAGAAGAGGTGTGAGGAAGCGCAGCCTTCAGAGACTGACCAGATTCTCAAGATGTGTTTTGAGTAAAAGAAAGCGGAGGGACAAATTGCATGAATGTGACAGAAGCAAGGAGTGTATGCCCAATGATACGGTGGTCTGGAGTCCTGCCCCGTATGCACTGGGAAAAGATACACCGTAGACCCCCACCGAGTGCTGAACTTCGTAAGACGCCTAGGACTAGAGGGGCTGCTCTAACTGGGTAGTTACCAGATGGGCAAAGTAGGGGGAGTACAATAGATCTTATAGGTCGCAGTACATAATACACCCCATCTAATAAAATAAATGCACTGGGAATAGATAGATAGAAAAATATTGAAGGGGCCATTATTCTATGCTGTGGCCGCATGGCTAATTCTATCATTGTGTTACGTAATGATCGTGTTGATCTAGAAATATAAATGTTAAATACTCTTATCTCTGACAAAGCAATAACACTGGTCATACCCTATGATTGTTGCGATAAGGGCCTTATCACGTTACGTCAATTTGTTGTGAAATACAGATTAGTATTCTGTTAATATTTGACATCCCAAGAAGATGCTAGTCATAAACTATGCTATCGAGTCGTAGCTTTGACATGTTTCTGAATCCCTACGTTCCCAAGAGGAACGTTCTAGAACAATGAGAGATTATTTTTATTATTAGATATCATTGGACCACATCCGAAAGGATTGTGCTAAGTATCTAACTGTTATCTTTCGGTTTATATTGTTATTACCGCATGTTCTAATATTGTACATATACATAGCTTGAATGCATGAGTATACTGTTTTCAACCACAAATCGCAATTCTTTGTTAGTTTCCAACGATTCTAATCGCATTCTTTCTTCAGAATGTTCTAATTATCCATTTTTGACATTTGTCCAAGCAAATACGTTCCTTAAGCGCAGATCCTCCTCAAGAGAGTTTGTTTAATGCTGCGTTGTATTTTTTATTATTGATATTTTGTATTGTATGAGAATGTTTATTAGGCTCTATATCCCTCTGGATTCTTGTGTTCCTTACTCTATCTCACAGCGTCTTCCCTGCAGTATTCCTAAAGGTCTCCACCTCTGAGACTCAGACGTCCCTTAGTCACTATAGTGCAGTTGTGGAAAGATTGTACTCTATTGAGAAAACGACTGTTGTTATAAAATGTAAACTTGGAATCTCAACATGAACTGCTGTAGATTTTCCAATACAAATCTTACATATTGTATGCCAACGTGTTACTTTAATTTAATGTATTTTTTATTGCAAACAATTGCGCAAACATTTATGTTCGGTGTTGGTACACTATACAGTAGCAATGTGAAGTATGAAATACACTATCAAATTCAAAATCTATATCAACTCGGTATTAAAGCGTACGCTTTTCAGTTAGGAGTTTCGAGTTTGAATCCCCTACTAATATCTTTTTTTCAATGAATTTTACATGCTTGAGTTTTGTATTCGTGAAAGAATTGAAAAGGAACTGAAAAAAAGATTAGTCATTCATTACAATGGGGTTAACTGGAAGAAATCACAGCTTTGTGATAAGTTCGCCGTAGTGAACAATTCTATATGCCTAATTTTATTGTATGTACTTTGTTCATTTGAAGAATAAATTAAATGAAAAAAGAACAAATTTATAGATGTAGAAGTAGAATAAAACAGACGATTTCTACCACCTAACCCATACTACAGTTACCGAAGCAACATAGTACTTTAAAACGACAACAATTACAGTGATATCAGTTATCAGAGGAACAGGTGTTGGCTATCGATTGTACAGAACTGTTATGTACTAAACCTGTATACACATATTATTCCATATAACAACGGGAGCGCTTGACGAATTAGTACATAGTTATATTGTTATAAAATCACCGTTATTTTTCACGTTTGTCATCAGCTATGGGGAATCACATCACAGTATTGTGATTAGACACTTCCTGAAACATTTAGTCACTGAGTTTTAGTATTTGTTATCTTTATTTTGAATACAATTCATTCGAGATTACATATTTTGTACCCAATTGTATTGTAACTTTTTCTTTTTATATTCATAGATTCTTTTTTTTTATTGATAAAGGATTTCGGCTAACCTTAATACTTTCCTGTACACTTTACTTCATTGTGAAGTGTCAGCTACAAAATTTGAACCCCAGCATCTGCCGTTCTGGAGATCAGTACTCCAACCAATCTCTGTTTGTGGGATAACCATTAAATCTAGCGGATATTTTTACCTGAACAATTATTTGTTGCTAATTATTTTTGTAAGGCGTTCGATTTGCTACATTTCGTATTTTGTTTACTATAATGTAATATTCCTACAACAGTGAAGAGTTAAAGACGAAAATTGTCGGGCTTCAGCTGGCTTGAGTGACCACTTTAGGCTTGAGAAATATTCATCATTTAGTTCATCTCGGCTGAGAAGTGAACCCAGACCTCCGCCCCACATAGCAGCAATCTTAACTACTACACCACGAGGAGATTACAATACATTTTTATTACCGATTAATTTAAAACACTTGTAATCGCCATGCTGTGATTTGTATACAACGTTATACGAAGCTATTACTTTAAATATAACAACACGGTGTACGTTTAGTTTTCTACGTAGAGCTAGAGAGATATCCACTCAACCTGATTGATATTGAGTGACATACAACAGTATCACAGTCACAATGTATTGAGTATACCTAATGTATGTCCTACGTACGTACAATGTTGTTGTTACTCATCCTCACATCACCTTGCGTCATCTAATATTGTGTTCGTTTGTATAAAGTTTCACTTACATGCGTTATTATTTGATAAACACCAATACAGTATTTTCCAATTGGTAAAAATGCGGCAAACAAACGTCACGATAAATTCAAATGTGAAAGATGGTTTTCTCTCATGAATTAACTGCACCCTTTAACTTTCCTTGCGGGAATACAAGGTTTACTACAATACGCTGTTTATCATTATTGAAAGGCTTTCCACCCCTCAAAACCCCTATGGTTTGAAATGCAATGTTCTGCTACTGCTATCGCATTATTATCCCATTAAAAATGGATTACCAGAGATTGCTGTGCATAAAGCAACACAACCATCATATTGCCTTCAGAATGGGTGGCAAACCTCGTTACTGAAAATACATAAAATATTATCTTGTCGAGGCAGCTGAATTTAACGCTAGTCCATGGGCGTCGTTGGTGCAGCTGCCCCCCTAGAGAAATTAATAGGTATTTAGATTTATCTGCAAAATTACATAAACTACATCGTTTTTTCGTCATAATATGTCATGAATTTTCAAAAATTATGGAAAATTATTAAATCACAACAATTGTTCTATTAAAAACAAAATTGCCCCCTCCCCCAGACTTTCAAGCTGGTGATGCGCCCTTGTGCTAATCCCCCATTCCTGTGATTTTTACGAATTACAACACATATTTCTGATAATTTTATATACTTTTGCTTTATTAAGGATACCTTCCTCCCACTCACACAGCGTACAGCATAATGACTAAACCGTGATATGTTATTACCTATTATTATCATATTCAACATTTACGTATCTATGCAATACTAGGATGATGTCAGTCCCCTATTACGTTAGATTAATATGTCTAATTAATATTTGCTTCATTATTACGCTGTGACAGTATCGTTTATTACCAATCATGAGCTTTTAAACTCGTTCTAATCGCCGTTGAAACCATTTTAATGCAGTTAATGTTGTCAGTGTCTGATTTATTAAAAGAGTGACTTACTGTTACTTTACTGTTATTGCTTAATTCATCATTTTCATCATTAACTCCTAGTGGAGCATAGGGGCAACAACACCTCTGCATTGGTCTCTGTCTTGGGCCATGGTCTTGACATCCGGCTACTGTAGATCGGCTCCCCTCAATTCTGCAAGCATGGAGCGTCGCCAAGTACTATATGGGCGACCCCGTCGGTGCCTTCCTGAGGGCTCCCAGATGCTTGCTTCAATCAAATCAGTAGCATTGATTTTTCTTATATATTATTTTTACTTTCAGTGAATATTGTAATACAAAATATACTTTAGCAATCGTGTACCGATAACTCTAAGGTGTACGTAAACATATTTGGGTAAAGATAACCTCAGTCGTTTTTGTATCATTATAAAAACAAATACAGTAGAGTCTCTCCATACTTGCTCCATAAATGGGGCAAGAGAGACCATCCTCTTTGTGGATGTGGCCAGATCGAGACTGTTGACCATATAGTAGAGAAGTGTCCTGACAAGAAGTTTGCAGGGGTTATTGAGGAAATCCATAAGGTGACGCTAAGGGCAATAGATTACTTGCAGAGTATTGACGTGGAGCTTTGACTCCAAGACAAGTTGTACAATGGTTGTGTGCATACTAAAGAAGAAGAAGAGTATCGCTAATCCGGCACTTCAGTAGTCCGGCACCCTAAACCACCCGCACCGCTTCCTACTCTCTGTTAATGTTTACAACTTTAAGACAAATTATTGAATTTCCCTATACAATCCAGTAATCCGAGCTTTCCAATAATCTGGCACCTTCTGGTTTTTTATAGTGCCGGATTAGTGAGACTATACTGTAGATAAATTTATCAATTTGTTATTGAAACATTGTCTCAAATTGCCAAAATCGTTGTGTAATAATTTGCGTACCTATTATATTATTTATCCCATAGTGAAATTATCTATTCAAAATTTCTTATTATAGATTTGTAGATTCAGTATATTTCGACAAAAACATGTTTTTGAAGGTAGGCAACATTGAAATAGTGTAAAGGTTAAATGATCTCAGACATATTTACAATTTATTAATTATTGAATTTGTATGTTAATTGAATGTGTTTATTTACCAATCTATTTTTATTTTACGCCCGTCAATGCAATATTTTTAATCTTATATTAATTTTTTGCTGTTTCTTTCTATTCCAGGTAACAACACATCTTGGGTCCGATTGCAGAGTAGCGAATGTGCAAATTACTCAATTTTACACCGTACGAGTAGGTACCCAACTTTAACATTTAAATATTCGTTTTTAAAGTGTTTAACCATTTTTTTATACATAAGAATGAATTATAATTTGATCCTGTAATAGTATAACCTACAAATTCATTGAATTTAATATAATTATATGTACCTACCTTCATCGCAAATCTACCACATAATTCATAATGCGAAGGTGTCGATAAAAGCTATATTGTATTATCGATGGAAGAACAATTTGATGTAACTACGTGAGCGAGGATATTCAATTATATACCTTGTGTTCTGTGGTTTTAAGGCTTAAGATAGATAGCATTTGCTTCGAGTAGTTACGTCAGTAGTTGAATCGGTTGTTTTTGGAATTACGCATGTCCGCAAAATCGATAAATAAATAATTGTTTATTAGCCAGAAAATGTTCTTTAATTAAAAAACAAGACAGTTGCATGCAAAAGGGCGGACTTACAGTCTCTTACAGTCAACCCGAAATTGATCGTAAAGGAGAGACAACAAACTGATTATCTTTAAAAAATCTTCTTCTTATCGTGTCTGTTTCACACATTGAGAACTGAGGATTGCCAACTAAAATAAATTATACACTCAAACATCTACAAAAAGTTTATGAATGTCTTGGTTTTACATTCAAACTTTACACTTTTAAATAAATATTTGAATTTAAAAAAGAAATTGCACATGTGGAGTTTTTTCAAAACAACCGACTCAATCAAATCTTTCCATCGATTTTGTATTTCTTGAAAATGATTTTTTCAACAAATGTTTTGTTTGCTTTTGATCTCTTTTACATTAGATACCTTCGCTTTCATCACATTTTCCATAATATAATAATATATAGAGTAACCAGTAAATTTTATAAGTATTCATCGTAGAAAAAAATGCATAATTGAAAAAATATTGTTATGGGAAAATATTCTTAGTGAATGCTTTGCGTAATGCATATTTTTCCTCATCATCACAATGTCTGTAATGTTTTTTTTTCTCTTGTTAAGAAAGACAGTGTGTGCGCTCCAAGTTACATAGGTATGTATGTAATATTATTTGTTGTGTTTCATTCAGAATAGTAAGGCTTGTTTTTACATCATGTTGTGGATAAAAGAATAAAATTATTATTGTATAGATGATGCGCCATGAAGTTTAATTCAAATTCAATGTTTACGGCTCTACGCTGGTGATTCAAAAATTACCAAAAACTGTTTAATTTTTAGTTTCCGATCTCATTGCTGATAAACATAGAGGAAATTTTAAAATACCAAGGTGAATCAAGGCGAACTTATCTCAGTGCTGCTGTTTCTTCCAGTTAAAGAAGAAGTCGCAGTTCAATTGGTGAATAAATGTCAAAGCCTACAAATGTACGACAAAATATGCGGGAGCCATTGTTTTGAATGTGTCATTTTGACCGCCCACCATCTAAAAAGTACGAATCATTTTTACGAATAAGGACAAAATATTATGATGTTTGTATTCACGCGTTATGCAGCCTTGTACAGTCTGTCACAAAAGAGTCGGTCTCGGGCCAAATTGGATCTACAATTTTGTTTGCTGGCAATGAGAACGCTTCTATTGAAATGAAATTATACCAGTGTTGCCATTATGGTTGAAGCCAAAAGCTACATGTGGCGCCCTCATCAAAAACCAGCACCTTTTTGACAGATTATATATTGTCATCACTATGTTTTGCCTTACCTATTTATTTAGTAATTGGGCATGTAAAAACTATTTCATTGATTCTGAGGATAGTGTCTATCCTGCAATTTGGTGTAACCATCGGCTGGTATACTAACCTTATTGATGAATCTTTGAAGTACATTTTAGACAACAGTATTGTCGCAATAGAGATATTTAGATAGTGATTGTATGTTTTCGTCACTTTTTGACTTGGTTTCATGTATTTAACCAGCTTTTTCGCTCTGGGCTCATCTATACAATTATAATTTGTAAAAATAATGTAGTATATTAGATTTAAAATCTTGAGTAATTTTCGCATTGTGGCAGTCGCACCATACTTGTGTTTATATATATTTTTAAAATAATTATTAATTGTGATTGTCAAATGTTTGTGATTTAATATAATATATATTTAGTATTGTTACAATATAACTATATATATGTAAACTGTATATTTTTATTCTAGTTCTAAGGTTAGATTTAATTTTAAAAACGCTTCAATCCTATTTACGTTAGTAATTTTTTCTATTTGTTTCGGCGAATTTAATTTTCCATATGAATAGTTGGTGGATTTTTAAATGAACAGTTCTTTTTCTATTTTAACAAAAGTTGTAATTTTTTTTTGGTTTTTTTTTCCAGAAATTGGTTTGTTTTTGTTTTTTTTCTATCACGTTTTGTTAAAAAAAATTATTGTAAGTAGTAAATGTTACATTGTGTCAAGCAAAGTAGTGGGCTTGTGCATCAGCGCGCCGTGCAAATATAAACTTTTACGCAAAGGTAGACTAGAGGAATATTTCGTAAAATCGCTCAACACAGTAATCAAAGTGTGTTCCCTAGAAATAGGTACTAATGTTCTGCAAAAAAATGACAATTATTTCACAAAAATCTTAACGATTTGAACGTTTAAAAATTCCGTAATTACGCAAGTGTTTCTTCTCTTATTGTAATAGTAGATGGATCCTTGAGCGTAAATTGTGTACTTGTTTGTATCAGTTGTAAGTTATCACAGTAACAGTTTGGTAGGTGTACAAACTTTGTTTAATATAACAAGAATTTGTTACAATGGACAATACGCTACAGGTCCGATTTTCCCATTAGTTTAGTTAGTATTGTCCTTGACATAAAGTATAACAAAAAAAGTTTGGGTTGCCATGTGAATCGTATCGACTGTAGTAAATTGAAACATGTAGATGGGTGATTTAATATTATTTATTAATTACTAAGACCATTAGTTTCATGTACGTAGGTGTGTATTATTAATGATGAATTCAACCACTTGTGTTTGATAGAGTTGTATATTTCCTCACGCTGTTTACACCTGAATACACACTTAGTATAAAGTCTATTGTGGAGAGTATTGTTGCCTAGACGTGTATATACAATTGATGTTTACGTACTCGTAGCTAATAACCGTATTCTGCACAATAACTATGACGATTCAACTTTGATATTATAGCTGCGTATTTTGAAATGTAAACGATAAACATATTTCGTTGAATTGTGTATTTTACACGTCCATTCTCTTGTACAAGCATAAAACTACAAGTATCGATGGCTCGTAACACTTTGTGGCCACCCAACAAACTTTGGTTATTTTCAATTTGACAATCAGATAACAAAGTATTATTATAATTTTTATACATTGTATTGGAATTACATGATACATCATTTAAAACAATCAATTCTGCGTTCGATTTGAATAATCTTTTCGTCGATGGTATTTTTGCTTGATGTTACACTGCCAAATTTGAATCTTTGCCTTTTCTGTATAAAATACTTTAAAGATAATAAAATAGGAAATAGCTCTCGAATTAGATGCAAAACTTCACCAAGTGACATTATCGACAGGTGTAGTGTAATTTTTACATTAATATGCTGCCGTACAATACTGAATTTTGCGGATATCTTATTTTTTCCATGACTTTATCTTGCCAATTTACCATTTTATATTTTTATAAACGTATTTTTAGCAAACGGTCTGTCATATTTGCAACATAATAATTACGTAATTACATTTTTATTGGCTGTAATCATTTGATTGTCAATGTTATTAGAAACATTTTTTTATTTAGGAAAAACGTATTGGAAACTTTACAAAAACGCCATAACGACAAGTCGCACCCTGTTGAAATTAGGTTACTTTATTCGTTCTCGTTGTAAAATCGAGTTGTTTGGGTTTCCATATATCTTGATGTCGAAATATTTTATTTAATCGAGACGAAATCTATTGATTAGTGGTAACAAATATTTTGTCATTTAGCGTTTGTGATTAAGTAAACACTGACTAACTCTGTATAAGAATGAATTTCTAGAAGAGCACCATGGAAATCTCCAAGTCTTAAACTTAGCGTAAATGTTGATTGATCCTAATTTGTGAAATGGTGTTAAGTGTTCCTCATACTTTATATCAGCGGTTTCCAAGCTTTGTCCTACATGCGTGTGATTAGGATCATGTCCATTCGCTTGACAATCCACCATCTCAATCTTAGCCATATAACAACTTGTATGAATGTTTAATACTATTATAAATGTTTGTTGTATATATCGTGACATTCGGCGTACAAAAAAATTGTTTATTAACTTTGAATTTTAACATTTACATATGATCGCTTCGAAGAGTTCAATGGCCGTGAGAGTTTGGGAACACTGCATGATTTAATCTCTATCACTCATTATCTCCGACTGAGGACACTTATGTGTGGGTGGGTGTATGTCTTATGTCTCCGTCACTAACACCACCATAATATAAAGCATTTCTGATGTTTTCAACATACAAACGAAATCTAAATACTGCAATATTTGTCGTACAAATTTCCATCTACAGTTTTTTCTGAACTACGAATTTCGATGTTTAGGAATGGAGTCACTTGATTATATTCGCCTCCTCGCCTCCTTAGTCAGAGTATAATTTAACAATCGGTTAACTATTTTGCCAATATTTAGTATATATGTGCATGCTGTTTTCATGTGAAATACTTTACTAAATACTACATTAATTTTGATCTCAAAACATTTTATTTATTTAATGTTTTTCCTTACATATTGTTTAGTTTATTTCCACCGTATTGTAGATTTTCTTGTGTCATAAAAAAGACTAATATTAATTTTGGCTTATGTAAACTGAACTTTTAAATTATTTGATTTTAGAATCATTTCCTAAATCGTGGCCAGTTAGATTAGTTGTTTTGTCCCTATGCGTTTAAAAAAATCATAACTTGACAACTACTAAACGATCCTTCATTCATATAAATAAATGTATGGATATTGTTGACAAGCTATGCTTAGTATTTTGTTTAAATCGTAGTATTTTTTTGCAGTGAGATTTTGAAACTACTTTTTAATTTATTTATTATAGCTTAATAATATTTGAATAACACTTTGAAATGCGGGTTTTCTTTACACACACACACACGATGATATTAAACAAAATACCTGAATGTTTTATTTAAATTAATGTACAAAAATATTGTAATGGTAAGTTATTTAAATTTCAGTAATAATTTGTTACGTTGTGTTCTCGTCAAACTGTTTAATAATGAAAAGAAGTCATATATCACTGTCGTCCACTTCAAAACAAATTCAGTTCTGCCATTGTGATGTGGTTCTACGTAAATTAGCCAACTACAGTAGAACTCCAATAGTCTGAAACTTATTATAATATATATTTATTTTGTCTATTGGACCATTTACATATCCATTTGTGGACAATCTTTATTAATCAGCATGCTATGTGTAAATCTATACAATCCGTAATTCACACCAAGGATTGCTGTTTGAATCCAAGTTTTATTATTGTAGTTTTATTTTAATATGTTAATTAAGCCCATATTGTAAAGATTTGCATCGTATTATGTAATATAAATTTGTATACTATCTGTAAACATCTACCAACTGTTTTTAATTTTATTGAAAAGTTTGGAGTCAAAACGTTTACCGATGAAACGGCTTATTAATTTCACTGATTTATTTGGTAATTCTTATTTGCGTGCCTCTCCTGTCTGAGGTTGTCGACCATCTTTTGGAACTTCTCTCGATCTCGGGCTATATCGTCATTGACTTTCAATGGGAGATTTTGAAATAAAGTTTTGGACTCCAGATTTTCTGCAATATATTTTGAAGCTACCACAGCATAATAACCAAATTGTTTTATATATTAAGTACTAATAGGAATATGGATTTAAATTGTTGTGAATTTCATACAATGATTTTTTTAGTTACTATTATCACGTATGTTTTGTAATTTTAATTTAGCTTTAGTTTATTATCATTATTATTGTCACTAAAATAATTTTATTATTATTTATGAAAGAAAAGCACTTTGTGATTACTAATTAGTTCTCTTGCTTTCCTAATGGGCATTTAAATAAATAAATAAATAAATTGAAATGTTTAAACAAATTACGAGAATTAAAATTATTAGTTATGTCAGTAAGTTACTAATTATTAGTTTTTAATGTATAAGTTATTTTTTTTCTTTTAGTTTCATTGTTAATTTAGTATGTTGTGATCTGTGAATATTGATGATTTCAGTTTTTTTCTATTTTTGTTTGCACTTGTAGATATGTAACTATATTTTGTTTGGCTAGGATAACCGTTTGGATTTGTAAAGAGCGGATAAAATTGTTAAAGTTTGAAAACATGTGGAATAGATTGCATAATATTTTCGATAACCTATATATGTATTCTTTTTGGCATATTTTTTTGTATTTCCCCTCGCAGTTTATTGAAAATTTACGTATTTTTATAACACACCTCATAATTTTCTTAAATGTACAAAAATAAAACATTAATTATAACATGAAAAAAATATGTAACGTTAGTAATTAAAAAATATTAATATTGCATACCTAGTTTTATATATAAACGAAATCTATATAATATGATTACAATGAAAATAAAATTTATATCATTCATACACGAAGCTGTCATTTTGTGAAGCGTGATCAAAATAGAGTTTGAAAAATGGTGATAAAAAAAGACATACATTTTATCTTAGATAAACTATGCTCTAAGTTAAGTGTTCCGTTCAGATCCGCTCTGTGGTTTATTTTGGTTTGTATCGGAGAAACATTAGCTTAGAAATTTAGTCCATTGGTATAAATGAGTAAATAAAACTGCGGAGATAATTTGAATGTGAATACTTGTTTAAGGACGCAATGACAAATCTATCTTGACAGAAGAAAGGTAGGCTGCGGTAAGATAACGTTAGTGCTTTGTAAATATTGTATAAAAAAATATATTGCGATGGAAACGCATTGTATTTTGAACTATTGAAAAAAAGTATATTAATAATGGTAGAAAAAATGCAATTATTATTGTCGTACATATAAATAAATTAACTTGTATTTTTCAAATGTTCTATAGTCGGTTATTCTATATTTTGGCATAAAATTATAAATTGTGAGAAAAAAATCTTACGTTTTGTCGGTTTGTGCTTCATTAGGCAAAACTTTACAAATAAACTTGTGTAGATTGATATTGTATTAGAGCTAGTGGATATTAATCAGTATTTTTCAAATTAGAGGCGCTAAATGTAATTAATACAGAGGAGAATGTTTTAAAAACGCACATATTTTATAAAGTCAGTTTTACTTTTTGAAAAATGCCGGGAGTATGATGATTTTGTGGTGTTGCTTTGAAAGAATTTATATGCGTTAACGTTTCGCTTACACACTGCGATCTGTAGGGAATGTTACGTAATATATACCTCACTTACTTGTACGAGTATAATAATAAAATTACTTTTAAGTATGCGGTCCATTTCTCCAAATAACTGCTTTATTAGTAGTTTTATGTTATCGTAATGTAGATTATATTCATAATTCACTAAACGCGTTGGCGCCTTGGTAAAATCATTTTAAAAGAATTAAAAAAATAATTCAAATATGCAGTAGTGGTTAGAATTGTAATGATTAATATTGTAATTGAGAAGAAAAAATAATCAAAAGAGATAAACTATTGAGTACAGAATTATTACAACGAAAGAAAGAAAGAAAATGTTTGTTAAAATTTATTTAACTACGATAGATGAGTTATTTTTTTATAATATTATTTTAAAATACTATCTATTTCCCTAATATTGCACTTGCCTTTAATATAGTAATCATGTTACATAAAAATAAATTGTATAACAAAAATAACTTGTAGAAAATAATATTGTATTTATTATATCATGTATTATTATATATTTTGTGTGGTTGAAGGATGACGTTTTAATAGCGTGTATTTTTTTATGCAGTTGGACTATTTATTGGGGTTGAATGTAGCATTTAGACAATGTTACGCGTCATTTGAACTTCATGAAAGCAAGCGGCAACATTGCCAAGTTGCATAATAAAATAGTCATAGTGCGTAGATATATTATAGAAAACTCCCAAATCAATTGGGAATGATTTGTTACTACTATATTCACTTTTATTTTTAATTGTCATCACTCAATTTTGCCGCTTGAATATGTTGAAGGAATTTCGTGGGTTTATAAACTGCTGAGCCGTAAAAATTTTGCTGATTGTCGCAAAATTAATAACACTTTTACATGGGTTTGTCAATTTCCCTTCTCTAGAATCAAAACAAATGGTGTCGCTATGGATACTTCAAGAATCTGTGGCAACCGAATTGCACTTGGCAGTTGACTGTGAGCAAATTGGGAGGCCTTTTTGATCCTTGTTTGAATATGTAGTGGTCCAACCTCTATGTAGTACCACCTACCCTTGCATGATTTCAACAATTTGACAGTTGGCATAATACAGCTTGCTTGCAGCGCCATCTATGGTACGTTTGTAACCCCATTGAGAATATTTCGTGTCATTCACTTGTTTTAGAAAATGACAAAAGAATAAGAAAGAGTGTAACATTGTCTGTTTCTGTTTGATATGCATATTATTTAATTGATCAACAACTAGTCTTCACTAGCATATACTATTATGTTTGTAAAATATATTACTATTATGTATGTTGTAAGACATTTAGCTATTCATGTAGCTGAAACTATTGTTTTATTTGTAAAATAAATTATATCACAGTATTTCCATTATTTGGTCTTTTATTTATTATCACTTTCAAACAAAAGAAACCCTGAAATTCTCTGTGCAAAGCGTACTAATTAAATCCCCACAAAATGAGTACAGTTTTTGACTCAACATCATACTGTTCAGAAACACTATTATCAAAAGGTCTCCAAATGTAGAAAAGCTGGCGTTTGTCGTATATTCTAAGAGGAGGTTTAAAAGCGGAAAATGTTGACACTTTTGCAACAACCGATGAATGGAAAGATCAGACTGGACCATGTTTTTGTTATTGAAATTCGCAGTTTTTGCAAGTAAGATAGGTTTATGATCAAAATTATACTTTATTTACATTGAGAGTGGCGTACCTGAATTGAAGAGAAGTTATTATCCTCTTTGAGTCATGCACTATTTCTTGTAAATTCCTACTACACTGTTGTAATAAGATTAGTCTTGATAATGAAGAATTAACGGAACATTCACCAAAAAATAATCCTACACTGAAGTTCAGTAAGGGAGAGGCAGTCAGTTTTAGAAAATGGGACTCGTTTAAATGCGGCGCGCTAAGATGAACGCCATCTGTCGAAAATAGTTTAACATAAAATTTCCACAGATAAAATATGATTTTTTATAGATAAAGGTAAATAATAACGATCAAGCAAGTTGGAACAATTATTTTTATCAATTTAGTGATTACTAGCCAACGCAAAATATGTACAATGTATGTTTTATAGTGGTTTTGTTAAATAATACATTCATTACAATATATTGAGAGGTTTGCAGAAATCAATCTAAAAGAAATCCAATAAAAGTGAAACGGTTAGTTTATGATTTCAATTATTATGTTGTCGTCTTGTGAAGGGAGTATTGCGGTGACCAATCGTTAATAACTTCAATAACTTTGCGTACGTCATATCCTCTCGTTAGAGAGTATATGTGTTCTGTGGTCATATCTGTTATCAAGTGTCAAACCCGCGCCATAGTATATTGCGAAATTAAAATCGATAGAAATGGTTAGTATTAATATAATTGTACATTTATTGTATTAAAATCATTAACTGTTTGAATATTTTATCGAATGTGATGTAAAAAACACCTTAATTACATGCTCTATATGAGTCGTGGAATTCTGACACTAGGTGTAAAGATTGTCAGTTATCTGCAGATAAAACTGCATTTTCCTATATTATTAGTGTGCAAATGGGCTTAGAAATGTTACCACGATACACAGTTAATAAAATTGATGACTTTTACTTCTTTTCGATTGGTATTTTCTACGTGAAAAAATGTTGGAAGTGTCAAATCGTGCATGGTGAATCTGTTGTCACTTTGTAGCATTAAAAAGAGGCAAATATGAAATTTCCATGCTGTACTGTGAAGTTTTTAACATGGAGCACTCAATATATACCCAAATTAAGGAGTATTCCTTTTCATATAAGTGTTAATGCGACTTTTCCCTGTTCTTTTGTAGATTCGATTTATTCTGATACAGAATAGGGCTGGCAAGACTCGTCTTGCCAAGTGGTATATGAATTTTGATGATGACGAGAAGCAAAAGCTGATTGAGGAAGTACATGCCGTAGTTACAGTTAGAGATGCCAAACATACAAACTTTGTTGAAGTGAGTATCTTAACTATGTTTTTTCACATTACACCTATCTATCCGTTTCTATCCTTTCTTTTCAACCTCTTAGATCCATTGATGGATATAAGCCTCCCCTTTGGTCATCCACAACTCCTGTCTTGGCCGCATTTCTTTATATCGTCAAACCACCTTGCCTAGGGTCTGCCGACACTTCCCCGGCTTGTTCTTAGTTGCCATTCCATTGTCATTTCAGTCCATCATGAATCCTGGCATTTTGCAACATGTCCGGCCCAGCTCCCCTCGAAACTAGTGATCCTTTCTGCCACATCAGTTATTTTCTACTTTCATCGATTACAATTTCTATTTTACTTGCATTTAATTAAACGTACTTATGTGTGTTTCAGTTTCGTAACTTCAAGATCGTGTACAGGCGATACGCAGGATTGTATTTCTGCATATGCGTAGACGTCAATGACAATAACCTGTGTTATTTGGAGGCGATACACAACTTCGTGGAGGTTTTGAACGAATATTTCCACAACGTCTGCGAACTGGATCTTGTATTCAACTTTTATAAAGTGTATACGGTCGTAGACGAGATGTTCCTTGCTGGGGAGATAAGAGAAACGTCACAAACTAAAGTACTAAAACAATTGTTAATGTTAAACTCGTTAGAATAAAATGTATTACGTATTAAGATACACTTTAGTAAAGTTTCATTGACAAATGTTAAATACTCATAGACAATGTTCCCTTAGCAATGAACCTTTCTATTAGTTTGTCTAATTTTGCAATATTTTTTATACTACACAAAGTTGTTATTTGCAAACATACAGTTGTCCTTTTCGTATCACCTGTGGTGCGTTCTTGGACAATAATATTGGTCGAAGATTTTATAACGAAAGATGTTATTATTATCGTTCAAACACCGGTACAATTTTAATAATGCTTTCGACTAAGGTAACTGATCAAAAAATTAAGTTTTTAGTATCTGAAATGTTAGTAACATATTTACGGCAGATTTGTTTCTCGAGTTGTCTAAATAAGTAGTTATCTCAACAGATATATGGCAAAGGATGCATGGACTTTCCATCAGGCTTATGATTGAACGTCGGCTGGTTTAATTTGATCACTTTACACTTATGTAACATTCACCAATTCGGGGAATCGAATCCAATGACCCAACTCAACGACATGTGGAAAATTCCGATGTTCTCACAAAACAAATTGTGATTTTCAAAAATAATCTTGCCTAAATAAATTAAAGAGGTCCAGAGTTTTTATATAATGTATCTTTTTTGCTGTGGGAACATTGTTATATTACAGTTATATTTTGTTATATAAGTGTATACATTGTTATACATTGTTATATAAGTGTTGATAAATATTACTTAAGAATATATCGCTTTGTGTATAATATAAACGCTACAGTATAAATAAATAATCATAGTTAATAGAACAACGGTGTGAAGTTAGTAGAATGTGTTTGCAATGAATAAATGTTGAAGCTTTTACAAATATTTAATAGAGGGATCATTATCATTCATAATGATGTGTTTTTTTATGATTTTTAGAAGATTATTTTATACCATGCACTGTGCAACTTCGATTCATAAGTGATGTACAGTCGTTTTTGTGTTAACCACAAATTGATTCAAACTGTTAAATATTTTACCCAGTGAATGTTTTTTTATATTTTGCTATGCCTTGGTTAATATTACGAAGGTGCAAATAAGCTACATGCATGGACCCTGTTTGACTGTATCTGCTATGTCATTATGGTAGTCGGTAAGAAACATTTGATGAATCCAATACAATGTTAGCCGTGCATATACTCGATTCTGCTCCATCTTTGCAGAAGAGTTTGTTTATAAATTTTAAGCTACATTCATCTTATTGTCATTTAAAATTGTTTTAACTGTTAGAAAATGAAGTCATTACAACAATTTATATATTATTATCCTATCATTTTCCATTAGCTTTCTCCATTTGTAAATAACCCTTGCTTTTAGAAACGATTTATTGTAACTATAAAGTTAACTAAACACACTGTATATTTCATTATTTAGACTACAACTCTGTTGTAATATTTTTTTGCTACTTTTGTGAATTTTTTAAATGTCACAAGAAGCCCAGGTCGTTATATTCTGGACGAACTCCATTTATCCATATAACATTAAGTGTTGTGGACTATAAGTGTCTGTATTTCGTTTTACATAATATGATCGGGTTTTCAAACTTCGTATCTCTTTTAAACTTTCAGAATCTCATTGTGTATATCAGACCCTATTTGCAAACACTCGACGGCCCTAAACAAATTTATCTTATAAGCTATTACCATTAGTGGTAATTATTGTACTATTCAATATCGTGCATCGTTATTCTTGATGTTCGTTTAGTATTACAGCGTTGATACATTGTAAAATTCGTAACAGCTGGTTTAAATATTTTTAATTTATTAGTTAAATCGTGACAAGACAACATACATTCCATATTATTTGTCTGTCCTGACTCACAGTAAACTCTTAGGCCTGGTTGCTCGAAGAATAGTATCGTTGACTGGTAAAAGTTAAGTGATGAAAATCGTTGCCTCAAAAAAGTGATGTGCTTTTGTAAGATTTCTCCCTATCCATTGTATCAAAATCTTACTGCTGCTGCCAGGTCCATTAACAGCGAGTAGTAAAGTACTTCACTCCTAGAAGCGTTCCCTGTTACCTAATATTGGTGTCACTGTATAACCAAAAACAAAACGTTAATGCATTAATACGATTACATAGTTTGCCATTAGTGTACGTTGTTGTGGGGCAACGCATGTAGTACGTTTGTTAATCAGTAAGGGTAACGGTAATCTACTATGATGTTTCGAGCAACTGGTCCTAAGCGAGCAAAGACTTATATCTTTGAAGTTGACCTATATATTGGTTAGATTAGATGTAACGTGAATTTCTTGTGCGTATGACTTACGTTAACTGTTTTATTTCTTCCCAAAGCGTACATGTAGATGTATTATAGTATAATCTTGTATGAAAATTTCACTATTATCTATTTTTTAAATCTCTATTGCAATGGTATACCTATATATATTTTTTTAATTAAGCAGTCCACACTAACTGGGTAGATGGCATATTTGTGATGAATGAAAGTACTATGTCTGATTTCATAAAGATTTCTAGCCTATGTTACACGTTTCTGCAACTGATATGGATGTTGCAACTTATACCGAAATTGTGGATGATGTTTGAAGCCATAAAGTTCGCAGCATCATCCGTAAATCAGGTGCAGAGCCGGAATAAGTAAAGAAACCATAAAGTCAGAACATGACCCAGCATAAAAAAACTTAGGAATCTATGTATGATTATACCACATGTAGATGGTACGTACATAGAATTATTGTAAAACATAGTCAGGTCCCCATATTTATTCATTCGAAATAGTGACCTCTTTACATACTGCTGTTTTTGTAATGAAACAATGGCATCAGGACTTTTCTTTGGTTTTTAATGAAGTGCATGTTCTGTCAACTATGTTAACATATTTCGTATCTCTATGTTTGAATCCCACGCACCACGCAGTGTACCATTGCATTATTGATTCATTATAATATTATGTAATTTTAAGTACACTACATATTGTATTCATTATTCCTTGTATATTTGTAGGCTATCTATGTTTCATGTACTATATCAATACATATTATCAAATACTTGTATATTATTAATAAATTAATGTTTATGAAAACAATGTTTTCTTTATTGCTTCCTAAGTTGTTCATTTCAGATTTTAGTTCAGCGCCATTGAAAAATTATGGATGTCCATTTAGTATCTTCTTAGCAGGCCATATGTCCCACCCACCAGTGGTGAAGAGTAAATTTCTGTAGGAGGGAAGCCAGGACTAACATTTTTGATTGAATTATGTTAGATTAGACTTGCAATATTATCGTCCTAAACCGAAAAGGTAACTCAATGGGAATTGTGTTCTTAGGACCCTTCACCACTGCCATTTTGCCTGCAGTGACAAACTTGTTATTTTCTTCAGTATCCCATCATTGAAAATTCACTCCACAATGTCCAAACCACCTAGTTTTATTCACTTTTATTTTTAGGAAAGTAAAACGCTTGTTTTGAAAATAAAGATAATTATATAATTTGAGTATATTACAAAGTAATACATAACCCGCGAATCCATATCATGTGATGATATAAGTTATTTTAAAATCAAAGACAATAGTATAAATATTACACCACTGTTACTAACTTAATTAAATAGTTAATCAATTCTATACAAGTCCATATTGCACATGGTAGGAAACATAATCATATTATATTTGATTTGCGTGATCAACATATTATTTTAAAAAAAAATGTAATATCATTCAATCAAAATAATTCACATTATATTTTTAATCTTAAAACTAACCCTAATGTAATGTGGTGTAAAGCACATTTACTAAAATAATAAATTACCACACCAGAACTCTGGCATACAATAATAAAGAAAAACATGAAATAAAAATGCTCACATCGACGAAGTTAGAACCTCAGATAGTTAAATGCAACTTGCATAATACACTTTCCATATTTGCTTATAGTATGTGATGAAACGAAGCCTTATAGCCGATATATTATCTAAGCCCTGACATTCAAATAACATCACCATGGTAACCCGTCTCGGTGACGAGCACTTGAGTTACGGAATATTTATTCCCATACATTTCATTCAATCTTTGATGACGTCATCATCGCCAAATGTCACATAGACCGGGCCTCAATGATAATATTACGCGGACCTCAGATGAAACGAGGCCCGCGTAATATTATCATGGAGGCCAGGTCTAAGTGATATTTAGCGATGACATCACAAAAGATTAGGTACATGAAATGTATGGGAAAAAATATTCCGTAGACTAAGTGTTTGTCACCGAGACAAGGTGACTTCACGATAAGAGTGGGGTTACATGGTGATGTTCTTTGAATGTCATGGCTTATATAATAACGACGGCTTCGGATGTGATTGCAAGTTTTTCAGCCTCGCTCACTGCATCAGACAAATAACCAAAGCACTTGTTCAATAAATAGAAAATAAATTGATTATTGTTTATAAGTTCAGCTGCCAGTCTAATATAAAACAATAAACTATTTACTTCTTCTTGACTTTATAAGAGCCTGTATATCTGATAGCAATGTTGGATCGCTCGCCAACTCCATGAGTAAAGCTTGTACACTCTGCATTCTATCACTTGCACTTTCTTCTTTATTATTGATATCTTTATTTTTTTCTTTATCTTTCTTCTTTTTCTTAACTTTAACTGATTTCGTACTTGAATTTATCGATGACGTTGGTGTTAGAGTAATATCCACAGAATTTGATGTTTGATTAGACTGAAATCACAAAAATATAGTAATGTATTTATTGAACAATAAAACAATGATAAAAGGAATGAATTTGGGGCATAAATGTTAAAAAAAATTATACGCAATTCAACCATTAATTATTGAAATAAACAAAGAAAGAACGATTAAGAGGGATGAGTAGCTGTAAGACGGGTGTAGTGACTAGAATGAAAGTGGAAAAACTAAGATGGTTCGGGCATGTTGAAAGAATGAGTGATTACAGTATGAACAAAAAAGTACATGTGTGAAAAAAGAGGGGTGAGAGAGCGTGGCAGACCGAGACTGACCTGAACCAATCATCTCGATCAGATCCTTATGGATGGATGGAAAAAAATCTGGAGAATGTGTAAGACAAATTGAATGAATGTGATGGAAGCTTGGAGTGTGTGTAAGAATATGCCCCACAAAAGATGCAGCATGAGAGGATAGACAGATACATAAAACAATAAAGTAAAAAACTTACTTCGTCCAAAGGCGATTTGTCCTTTTTTCTCTTCTTTTTAGCAGGAACATCGCTACCAAAACATATATCTTCTGTAGATTTAACAGATTCGCTTTGAAAACTCTCTGAATATTTTCTTTTCCGTTTATTTTTAGGTGATAAGGTAATCATTACAGATGTCGATGGACTACTTGTAACATTAGTTAAAGGACTATTGATTTTACCTTGAAACCTCTCTGAGTGTTTACTACTTCTTTTCTTTTTAGGTGATAATGTAATTACTATGGAAGACGATGGACTACTCTTAACATTCTCAGTAGCATCGGTTAAAGGACTAACTATTTTACAATCAGTAGACTTTCTTTTAGAATCAGGACTTTTCTCAACTTTACATATCACATTGTTTTTCATTTCCTGTTTTAATCGCTTCTTTTCTACTTTATGTCGCTTTCGTTCATCGTCGAGAGATTCCGACATCTTAGAACTTGTGGAATCACTGAAATTATTTAAATCAGTCTCATTCTGACCATTGACTAATGAAGTTTTACTTCCATTGTCTGATAAATTAGAATCTAAGCTGTGACGTTTAATTTCTTTTTTAGAAACATCGTCACTGCATGAATTGACTTCTTCGAGAGTTGACTTCTTTTTACTTAATTTCTTAGTTGAAAGAGGAGGAGACATTGAACTTTTTTCAGCTTTATTGAAATCAATCGGTGTGAGATTAGAAACATTTGTAACAGAATTATTTTCAGCACTATTTTTCATCGAATCTGATAACGATATTTTTCTATTTCTAATAACTATTGTATCTTTGACTTCCTTTTTGTATGATGTAGGCGTTTCGTTTCTTTTTATACCTTTGATTTTTTCATCGTGCAACTTTTTTAATCCCGGCGTACTTGCCGTGAGAGTTTGAATATTTTTTGTTTTATTCTTTTTCTTATCTGCGAGCATAATCTTCTTCATGAGATCGTCTTGTTCCTTTAAGACAGCATCATCAACATCGGACACAAAATCACTATCTGACGGGACACATTCTTTATGTTTACTTTTACTTTTTGGTGTATTTTCTTCGACAGTTTTTGATTTTCTTTTTGCTTTTTTGTCATCACCATTTTTCTTTGGTGATTCCTCCATTTTAATAACCTTTTTTATAAACTTTGGTTTAGTTCCATCGAAATTCACGTGCGTACTGTTCAATTCTTCTACTTCAACATCTAATGCCGAATCAACTTCATCTGTCAGGGGTGGTAGAAAGCTAAAAATGGGAAAACGATTAAGGGGATATATGGGATAAGTATCAACCAATTTAGAATAGAAAAAATACTTTTTAAGAGACTGACAGAAAACTAGGGATAACACAAATACTTAGATGAGTAGAGAAATTTTAAGACAGTAATAGCAACAAAATATATACAAAAACAATTACATCAAAAGCCAATCAAATTTATAGATCATTGTGAATTGCATATCCAATACAAACATTAATATATAAGTCACTAGGGTTCTTCAGAAATGTGTGAAATAAAGGATAAGCCGTTAAAATATTTTACCTTTCATCGAGAGCGCCTCGAATGTACGGCAAAGCACCAAATAGATCTAATACAACTATCTTGAATTCAACCTGTTGTCCGACGTTCAATTTAGATCCAATCCATGTTTTTGACGTCTGATTGGAAGGTGTAGGAATAACAACATTGAAGACTTTATGAACCAACACACCTAAATGAGTCATACTTTTCTTGCTAACTATTCCGCGAAGTGTAGCACCAACGTGTGGTTTGAAAACGTAGAAATCCGCTTCCACATCAGAAAACAATTCCGAGTTATCTTTGCGTATCGCATAAACATCGTCTAATATTTTTACATTCTTGTAACTGAGAATTATCCCATTCAAACTGAAACATAATAGAATTAAGTCAACAATAATGCCTTATTTTAACGTCCAACATATAATAAACACATCGGAAGAGCAATAACTATAATTATTACTTACTTTTTATCATATTTGCCTATTTTATTATTCATTATTTTCTCCAGGGAGTCTTTTAGGTTAGCCAAGCACCAAGGCTGGAAGGCGATGTTTTGCGATACAGTTTTCTTTGAAACACAAGTTTTATCATCTTTCACCATCCCCTCCAACTCCTTTAAACTATACTTTATTATACTCGTCATTTTATTACATTATTTGTTATTTTTATCTCTAATAAACTCATATGTTTAAGATTTATTTGCTTACATTACAACAAAGTTACTAAAGTGAGGTTATGCGCGAAATTGACAGACGTCACCATAGAAAAATAAGGTCATCGACAATAATGAACTAACGATAGATTCCGAAAATCTCCTACGGCCTATGACAATGGTTCCCAACTTTTTGTAGGTAGGTACTAGATTTTAAAAATATTTATTTATTGTTTGCAAAAGTACTATATGAATTATATTCTTAGATCTTATAAGGAATTAAAAATTCCTGTTTCTTAATACTGATTTGTGGAGGTAAAATGATTTGACTGATAATAAAAATCCAGTAAAATATATTATTATGTATATTTCTGTGAGTATAATATATTGAGCATTGTGCATAATGAATAAAATATTATATTTGGTACAGGATTTGGAGAGAGTCTGAATTCATAAACAACACTGAAGCTGTGAAATATTATAACTGGTTGTTATATTTCTCAAGAATAGTTTGCAATTCTCTGTAAATTACCTCCAAACATTTAAGCCTTGGTTTAGTTGTCTGAAAATAAATAAATAAAAATAATTTCATTTAGTAATAAGCCCAGCAAAGTGTACTTATAATTTTAATATAAAATATATCATATTATTTACCCGAAACAACGAAACTAGTGACAATTCATTCGAATGATTCTTCTTCGTTACAACAGTTGCTAAATATATAATTCTTTGCTAAAAATAAATAGAAAATAATTAATGTCGCATGATGAATAGTTACAATATTAAGATGATAAATCAGTGCGTCAAATAGGGTACTTGCATATTTTTTTATCGTTCAAAAAATATATTAAATCGATAGTTCTACTTACTAGAATTACAAATAAAATTAAATTATGTTAATTTACCGTTAATTTATAATAATTAATTGAAAATGTTAATTTGACGAGTTTTTCTATGGTGCTCTGAAACGAGCGGCCATTGTTTAACGTGATTGTGACGTCACGACACGATGAAATTCATAGAAAGAAATTTGATTGTTTGTGGGTTATATATGGAGGAATTGGGGAAAGTGACGTCACAATATGGCGGCCAGTCAAAAACCTGTTTTTGCGCTAGAATCGAATGTGAGACTTTATTTTACAAATATATCCACAAAGACAGAGAATTAAAATCTCATATTTTCGGAAAACCTTAATTTATAGTTAATGTACCGAAAACCAAAATAAAAAAAAAGCATGCAAGGACCCTATTCTGTAACTAATTAAGTGTGTGTGGCACTGACTTAAAATATACATTCTTGTTTCAATGATTTCATGGCAAATAAAATTTAAAACACACTCATTTTAGCTCAAAAAGTTACAGATGTGTCGAATGGGCACATAGAAAAAGTTCATATTATTCAAAAATCAAAATTAGAATACAAGGCAAAGAATAGCGAAAAAAATTGTTCTTATTTTGAAAAGTATACTTCACTTTTTATGATACAAGCTGTTTGCGTTGTGGCTTGTGTTGGAGTTTGGTTGGAGTAATAGTTGAAATTATTACCTTATGAATCACCTCATTGATAACAAATGCATCAATGTTTTCCCATGGAATGAATACGTCTTTATTGATTCCACTCCTATATGCCACTGAATACTGAAGACCAATGTGTGGAATGAGGGATACATTCTCTGAAACAAATTGTAATGTCATTACAGCTAATCAAAACTCTGCCATGAAAAAAGCAAACAGACGAACATTGGATTACATTATTTTACAATATTAGACATGTTGGTTACTCAGAACTTATTTCAAACCTTTTTTCACATAATACAAATGTTAATTAAGATATTTATGAGGCATTTAACCAATTCACCTGTATTAAAAACACAATTAAAGGCCAAACTTCTTAGGGGAGGCTGACACAAAAGAAAATAATACAATGTAGTAATTACCTGATTTGATTCTATAAACGTCAATGTACAATGCAATTAGAAGTACAAGTGAAGACACAATATAAAATACTGAAGGAATCTCTATCACATATTGCAATAAAACTAAAATAATAAGTGGAATTAAACCCACAACTAATAAATTAATATTTTGATTATCTTGAAACTGTAAAGTGATCTGGCAACCGCCAGCTGATTTTCCTATTCTAACACGTGATAAAATCAATTGTTTTCCATTGATATTTTCGTAAATTTCACATTTTTTATTCGAGTTTTCCATCTTCAAACAATAAACAGCTCAATACCATTTTGAGGTTAGCTTTTATTGACATTTGACAACTAATAAATTATTACCAGTTTTCGCAATCGTAAAATTTTGCAATGTAGTAACATTGACAAAAATTGTGACAGCTGTCAAGTTAACCTTCACCTTTTGAATCAAAACAAAATAAATTTAGCAATGTCGCACTTAATATCTCGAAATTTACGCGGATTATTAAAATGTAGGACATTAAATTACAAAGCTTTCAGCAGCTCTAAACCTTCACAAAGTGTTAAAGAGGTCAAAGGGTTGGAATTGACTGATAACTGTGTGAATAGGTTAAAGAAATTGTGCTCTGAATCAAATTCTCCGTCGTATTTGAGGATATCAGTAGAAGGAGGTGGCTGCTCTGGGTTTCAGTATAAATTCGAATTGGAAGAGAAAATTACTGAGGAGGATAAGTAAGTGTTACATCTTGATAAGTTAAACAATCAATAACAGAAGGTACCTTAATATTCTGTCCAATTTGTTCAAGAGTATTTTTCCCTTACACCTGCCAGGCATTGTAACTTTTCGTAAAGTTGCTTTTACAGATGGACACTAAGATGCACAACGCTGTTTACAATTTTGTTAATACAGTATCACAAAAGCATAAGATCCCCACTGCTTTCTAATGTTCTGTAGGATTCATGTATTCATAAAACATTCACAAGACATTTGCCATCTTTGGTACTGGGGTTCGCCACCCGTTTTGAATCGCATAAAAATGTTCGCGTCAAGAGAATGTTTTTTTTTATATATCCACACAGCATTTACTGGTTGCCCTATTATTGGGACATACCGTGATGGTTCAGTAATAGTTGTATTTATTTATTTGAATTATTTGTTCACTTTCCAGAATTTTCGAGAAAGATGGAGCCAAAGTAGTGATAGACGAAACGTCCCTGGATTACGTACAAGGATCAACCATAGATTATCACGAGGAACTAATTAAATCGTCGTTTAGACTCATAGACAATCCAAAAGCAGAACAGGGATGTTCGTGTGGGGCTAGCTTCTCAATTAAAATAGATTAACCAAAGCATTGTATATTATTTGTAATATTTAAATAGACAAATGTAGATTATATACTAATCTAGGAATAAGATTCACGGTAGCTCTTTCTGCGTGTGTATTAAATGTAAATGGCACGGGTGAGATTTTACACGCCCTTACTGCTAGAGCAGCAGTTAATAAATGTACGTAGATAGTTTTTACATCACAATCTTATTACCAAAGAGATATAATTTTGAGCGATGTTCTGTAATGATTTGCAATGGTTATACGAGTATGTACAGCAACGGCACAAACAAATTGAAATTTATATATCATTTATGTCTTTATTTTGGCATTGACTTTGACTTTTCGAACCATACTGCAATATTGGCATGTTTGACCTCATTTTATATTACATATGAGGGACACTGACAGAGAGTTAACAACACATACACAAACATAAAATGAGAAATGCATTAATCCTCCGATTAGAAGTGTCCACAACTTACATAAATTACCATTCACCACTCATTTCAATATAATAAAAAAGTTTTCTGACGAAACAATAGTTTTAGAATTCCTGCTCTAGATTATGTAGATGTAGATTTGTCCTCTGTAAATAAATTATGTGTAAGTGTTTTCAAGTAAATTATATCATTTGTTCAAAAATTTTTCTTCTTTTTCCCAAATTATCATATTCCGATTGCAGAGTTTGTGATCTCCTGAAGTTCTTATCACGAACATTAAAAAGTGAGAAAACAGTTGACAATACACAATGCGAGGTAACCAGCGACATGTGTGCGAGAGTGGATAAAATAATACAACATCTCTTAAATTTATAATTTCATGATATTTTATTAAACAATATAGATTATAATTAATATTTTTACAGCATAAATAAAATGACGTACAACATTATTTATTTATACACTTGGAATTAGTTACAACAATCATATAATTAGTACAATATATGATATATATTTTATTATACATAATAATATATTGCAATATTATTTATATAGTATCACCAAAAAAGTAACAACTAATTTATCGGCCATAAAAATTATATAATTTCATTTTGAGTTCTTTTTCAAAGATATAAATTTAATGATTGTTACTAAAATGAAAGTAAGTTATATTTAAACAAGTGGAGAAAATGAATGATGCGTTCACTAAAAATATATGTGTACGAATGTGTCCAAACGAACAAGATTTTGGAATTTTAGAAATTCCACTCGAACCAAACGAATTTTCAAAAACAAGTGCACATTGAATAACAAGGAATGTGAAAGACAAATGGGAGAGAAGAAAGGGATGTACGTAGGGATAGGGGAGTGTTGCTTTATGTTCTCTCTACCTAACCTACAAAGGATGACGAAACATTGTGTACGACCCATGTAATGCACAACCATAGTAGTAGTATTGGGGTTGTCAGGTGTTCTTTTTGTCATCGCAACTGAACTGAGTGAAATAACAGACCAACTACTGTCGCATTGTACGGAAAGTCTTGTCAAAGCATGTGGATGGTGAGACAAGCAAAAAAAAAACAAAATTGGCAACGCATAAACGACAACAAAAACCATACGTGCAAATTATTGAGGTTACGATAAAACTATTGATGGTGTAAAGAAAATATTTTAAAATAACGGAACCAATCGACAAACTGACCAAGAAACAAAACTGTAGTAATAGTTTATAATATGTCATACATATTACACAACGTGAAATGATTGTACAAATGTTTTATGATTTTATTACTTCTTTTTAGAGAGCTGCCCTCTAAGATGTTGAATTTCTTCAAATTGCTGAGTTAATTTCTCATTTAAATTACCCAAATGCTCAGTGAGTATGCTCAACTGTTGTTCGTAATTAGTGCTCGTCGAGTGTAACTCATCCTCCTGAAAAAATAAACAATAATGACACTTTCAATTCTACTCATGAAGCACTTTCATAAGACACTAAACACGGCGGTATGCGGTGACTGAATTCTCCCGATGGCTTGAGGTGAACAAAATCTGCGTATGATACCACACAACCCTTGGACCACCTCAAACGCTTTACATTTTTTTTGCACAGAATCATAATGTTTAGTTAACACAATTGGTGCATATTGCAAATGACTTAAAATTTAAATGCAAGATTTAGAGACGACAACAACACCAAGCGAAGTTAAATAAAAACGTGTAATCGCAACAACCATGAAATTTCTTGATGTTGTGGTCCAATGAGATGGGC
The DNA here is from genome assembly GCA_963576895.1 of Ceraclea dissimilis. Lineage (NCBI taxonomy): Eukaryota > Metazoa > Arthropoda > Insecta > Trichoptera > Leptoceridae > Ceraclea > Ceraclea dissimilis. Next base: position 12,752,832 of record OY756376.1, read on the forward strand.
GGTTACATACGGAAAGCAGTGAATGTGATCTATACTTACCAATCTACTTATCGTATCTTGTGTAATCAAAATGGCTTGTTCGGAAGATTCTTTTTCTTTCTGATAGAAATCCAAACGGGATTTCAAAGCCTCAGCCTGAAATCAGAAAACAGATTTAAGAACGTGATCTCCGAATGTCTAAAAAACTAACAATATGGGCAGAGGAGTTGATGTACAAAAAGTAATCATTAATATAAAATGGGAGGAGTCAATGTAAAAAGGGGAGGAGCTAATATAAAATGGGAGGGGTTACTGTAAAAAGAGGAGGAGCTAATATAAAATGGGTGGGGTTAATGCAAAAAGAGGGAGGAGCTACTATGAGTGAAGTGGGGGGAGTAACATAGGACTAGAAATTGGGTAAAAAATATGTATTTTACCTCGTCTGTGTAATGCTTGGTCATACTTTCATATTTCTGTTTGTCTGCAACTAGGGATGTTATTTTATCTCTAAAGTACGTTTTCAAACTCTCCTCCCTATCGAGGACTTCATTGTTCAGTATAAACGGACACGTCATCTTCCCCATGATTTCTGTTATGACGCCGCTTGCTTTCGTTGCATCCGAAGGCTCTCGCGGACGTTGATCATTATCTTTATTGCTTTTACTATCTGTATTTTTACTTGAATTGGTTGACTCGCAGCTCGACGATGTGTTTAGATTATTATCCATTTTCAGTCTTTCGTTCTCTATTTTCAAAAGGTCGCACTCTATTTTTATTGCTTGATTATCCTGAAATAACAAAGATACAGTACAATACATACAATGACGGGTGCTCAGGCAGTTTTTAATCAATGCTCTTATAGTTTTGATCGCTAAATTTGTCATTCACGCACTAATACAATTTGAATTCATTTTGAGTTGTTACCTGTTCCAACTTAATCAATTGTTGATTCTTTTTGCTGATTTGTTCATTGAAATGTGACTCCTCCGCAGACAATGCATCTTCGCTGCCCATCTGAAAACACAACACATTAAAACTAACTATAATAAAACAAAATATATGAAAACTCTCATAAATCTAGCAAGCGTTTCACAAGGTATGTTACACCTTTCACATTGTGGAGATGTCACGATATTGTCAATGGATGAAAACGTTGCATGCTAATGACGCGGACCCATGTCATAGTATACTTTGACACGCTGCTTTTGATGCAAGCATGCGACATGATACTATTCAATGTTCCTCGGCCTATTTTGTTGTAGCGTAGTACGAAATATACTAAAAAGAATGTAGCACACTCGAAAGTAGTACTTTTTGGGCTTTTTTGAAGATAAATTTCTGCAATTCAGGCTCAGTTGCTCGACGAATAGTATTGTCGGCTAGAAACATTGCTATTTCGTTTGGGCGTATAACAAAAAGCGAAAGGGCAAACGAGACAGCAATGTTACTAGCCGACGATACTATTCGTCGAGCAACCGAGCTTCAGTAATTAGTGAGTATTTCCTGTAGCAGTGAACGTGTTAAGACTCACCAAACTGCCAGCCTCTGATAAGAAGTCCCCATTGAGGCTGGGCAACTGACTTTGTTTACAATTGAGTGTTGTCTGATTTGAGTATGACTTGTCTCTACTGGTTGATATTGTCTCTATACTCATTAATAACTCCTGGTTCACACTCTTTAACTTCAACGTTTCACATTTATACTTAGTTTCTATTTCTGTTAATTGTTTCTCGGCATCTTCAAGACGGAGATTCAACTGGGACAATTCAAAGTCTTTATCAGCCATCTAAAATAAAACACAAATACAAATTATACACTTTTATTATTCATCAAAGAGAGTAACGGTAGACGTCAAACAACAGTTACTGAAATTGCAGAGAGAACAGTAAAAGTAAAATGACAGTAGGCGGGACATATGGCAAGATAGGACAGTGTTGGATGGTCATCTAGAATCCTGAAGTGGAGGCCTTGAGACAACAAAAGAGGCGTAAGAAGAACACATAAAAAGTGGACAGATGATTTTATCCAGGTTACGGGTTGAAAAAGAAAATATTGGAGAAGTTTAGAAGAGGTCTATGTCCAGCAGTGGAACGCAAGTGGCAGAGAGTTTAGCGGCAACAAACATCAAGCCAAAATTGACGATCGATAACATTGCTTGACTACTGAATATCTACAAGTGTGACTGATAGCAACGTAGTTTACAAACCTGCGACACAAGCTGAGCATTCTCAATAATCTTTTTCTGTAACTCCTCCTGCAATAAAAGATTATTTGCTACTTCGCTTTGTGAATTTGTCGGACGTTCTTGACTTTTATGTCTTCCCTTCTTTCCATTTTTATGTAACTGAAAAAATAAACATGAAATATTATAATAACAATTTTTTTTTGTTACCATCATTTACCGTGCTAACCCCGGGTTGCAGAATTGACCCCACTCTTTTTTATGTGGCTCAGCGACATCAGGGTTCAAATCTAATCCGCATTTTAGTATGTGTTGTATTCCGAATCCTTTTCCATTTATTTATGGTAGTTTGGCAGCATTGTGTATCGTCACAAAGATAAAATCTGACATCCAGCGCCGCTAGCCGAATTCTGGGGCCTGGATGACAGCCCTGTCAATGGTATAATGGGCAGTCACGCAAGATGTGCCGTATGATTTGCTTTGGATGTCCACAGTCAAATTGTGGATCATCCCTCATTCTTATGGAGAATGCCAAAAAAACATTGCATTAATTACCTGTATAGCATCGAGCTCATCTTGGAGAACGGATATCCTTTTCGTAAGTTGTTGATTTCTGAAATTTAAAGAATCCACTTCCAATTCACTCTTTCTCAAGTTCTTCTCCTTTTCCTTGAGTAATTCCTTCAGATCTGATCCTTTAGCTTGTTCATCGTATATTCCTTTCTTAAGAACTTGGACGTGAGCTCGTAACTGCAAGAGAATACATTACTTTTCATACAACACTGACAAAAACTCGTCTAAAAGAAACTCAAACCATCTAAGTTTATTTACAACATGTGCCTTCTTACGGCTTGACTGTAGTATACAGTGTATACTACAGTCGCTTCAATTTGTTTGGATGAGGAATCGGAGTGTGAACAAGATGTTTTTTTTTATTATTTTGGTATAAAAAACGGTGTTTACTTGCCCCAAAAACATGATAATTAAGTGCTATATAATAAAACATGATTTATTAGCATGAGGCGACCCTATACTATAGACGACCGTGCCTTACAAACGCTTATCTCACAAATAACCTCATTCTTTGTTCTATCTCTCAACATTTTCACACACTTTGTTCTCAAGGACCGTCCAACAATTCACAACACAAAAGATACACATCGGCAGGTTTTTTTTATCGTAAATATGAGTTTCCTAATTCTCCACTTACCACAATGAACAAACCTCAATTATAATGTCAAAATAAGTCTTCATTACTGCACAACATATCATTTGGTTTTCAATGTTACAATAAACATGACTAATGTTGAACATATCTACAATAATACATACTAAACGAAGCATGTATTATTCAATTAGATATTACAAGAGGATAAGCTTCAATGTGTGTATTATAATGCCGATAATAATTGAGGCAAGTAAGTATACTCCGCCCACTGTATGTACGAGGGAGAGCTCCCTCTCTCCACCACCAGATATGGCGTTGTAACTTTCTTTATTCACATCCCAGGCTTACCTTAGAATATTCCGTAGCTAGTTTCTTATATTTGGCTTGTAAATCATCGGACGGTATGTTCTCCATCCTTCCACTTTACATCAAATAATCAAAATAAATAGCGCGACATGGAACAACTACGAGAATAACATCTGTCAAACAAACAATGACATCTTCACAGTTTGACATCCGGTGTCAAATTAAATTTCAAATTGGTAGGCCTGCTTAAAATGTTGCTAGGTACAAAGTAAAAAAATTAAAAACGCTGCGAATACACGCAAATTGTTCGAAACACACTTCTCCGAAAGTTATTTTGCGAATGACAATTATTTAAATATCTAACCTACCTATTTCTTAAATATGTTTCAAAGTTTAATAGTTGGCTTATATTTCCTCATACTTGCCTACTCTGGTACCATTGACAGTAAGTAATGCCAGCTTGGCTCCAGAATTCCTCCAGTGGCTGGCGGCGCTGAATGTCAAGCCTTAACGCTATGACAATACTGTATGTTGCCAAATGATAAATCAATAAATTTTATATTGCATTCTTCAAATATTCTGGTCTTATTATCCCCATACGCTGACTGAATGAAACAAGAGTGAATAGCACTATTATATTGTTTTATAATTTGGGAAAGTTGCTTCTTACGAAACCTGAAGAAATTATTTCACGGACATTGGTACTCACCTACACATTATTCACTGCATTCCACGAAATCATAGGTTCCTTAGGTCGTTATTTTCTTCTGCCATGTACCATTTACTGGTTATGCCATTTTTTCGGATATGCAGTGTTGGTAGGAATATGTAGTGCAAATATAATAAAACACAAGAATTGTAATAATTACCTTTTATTTGTTTTTAAGCGTAAGCTTTTTACATTTTAAAAAAATATGATGTTGTCATTAGATTGCAACAATAGTTATTACACAATATTATTATATATCATTATATCAATTAGTGAGATGTCACCTGATAAAAGAGACAAAATCAATAATGTATTGATTCTGCAGAAAGGCCGTAACAATAGTTTAATCGTAAAATACAATATGTATATGTAGTACTTGCTGGAAAAACAAATTTAAACCAATAACGTACAATTGAAAATAATTGACAGATGTTTCACATGCTGCAAAAATGGTCATACATAACCTCAATATTTGTACTATGGATTGCAACATATTATGCACATTTGGTCCAAAGCAAATCAACACAGAGCGTTGTATTCATTTTTGAATATTGGAACATTCCTGCATTTTTTAAACAATATTTTGGCACCATGCGAAACATCTCTCAAACTATAAACACGATGGATTGTTTGATTATACATGTGTTGTTCATTGCTTCTACATAATAACAATAATAATTACAATTACACAGATATTTACACTGAATATAATACACAGATGTATACATTTATAATTTTAATATTTAATCAATTGTCACATTATTACAATAATATTCTAGACTGCCACAAATATTAAGTTATATAATAATAATTAATTCAATTTGTTATAAATATCCATCACAATAATTATTTATGCTCTAACAAAAACTTAACAACATTATCTTGATAAAAAATATGAGGGGTGACATTAAAACATATTCATCGAAACACTATATATAAAGATACAATTTAATACAAAAATAATACAGGAATAAAGAAAACAAGGCATGAAATGACGGTTCAGACAACAGAATTGATAAAATTTAATATAAATTGATTGTATTAATCGTGTAAATCACAGAAGTGAAAACGAAATCTATATTTTTTTTAATAATACGTAATTTTTATTAGCACACAATTGCATTCATTCTACTTATGCAAATGTGAAGAAAAGGTCTAACAATTACTATGTACAATCTGTCAACAAAGAGATGGTTTTCGATTGCATGTAGTTTTTCTTGCAATTACAACGGCAACACTTGTAGGATTTCAATGGGAAGTCATTGTTGCCAGCACGCAAAAATGTAGTTTTGCATTAATTTGAAACCATCACTTTCTGGACAGACTGTAGCAAGTACGTCAAAATAAATTGCTTGAAAATTCACAGTATTAAATTTTTTATCTCTTATATCTCATTGATAACTTATTTTATGATATTCATTGCATTTAGTAGTACTAACAAACATTCTAACAGTTTAAAACTCACAATTTTAATATGTTTTTGACAGATTCTACCAATGAAAGTATATTTCGCAATGTGCATATTTCTTATATTATTCAGTACGCTAATGTTGATTTCTTTGTTTTCTAATACGCACATCTAAAACATCTTAGATTTTATTATTTATTGTAAATGTGATTTAGTATTATGCTCTATCCGATATTATAATCTTAAAACACAAAATAATACAGTGAAACCTCGAATTTACGTTTTTGTAGGGGACAGAAAAAAAAAGTGTAAAAGTGAGGAAATGTAAAACTGAGGAAATGCTTTTTCTTCCCCGATTTGAGTTGGTTCATCATTATGTGATTGTTTTTCACAAAATAACAAGATTAACAACAAATGTGAATTATCACAACAAAAATTAAAATTATGGAACTGAATTTCTAAAAATCATACTCGACTGTAGTAAAAAAATTGATATTCGCGGTTTTTTCGTCAAAACATCGCGGTACAAAATTTTACATACAAAAGTACCTACTTGACCAATTTTTGAGGTATATTGTACAAAGAATATAGAATTAAATGAAATTAACACGACTGTATAACATTTAAACAATTTTAATGTGAAAATACACACGAAAAATCCATTAGTAACTATTTCAATCATTAACACGTCATTTCGAGGTTATGTTTTGTTTTGAAATACGAAAATATCGAAAATAATTCATGAAATTATGCTAATACCACGGTAATTTGACATAATACGGTAGTTGCACTCGCAATGATTCAATTTCTGTGTTAGTATTAATTTTGACTCTTTTTAACCTTGAAAACATCTGCAAATAATGCGGACGCGCAATTTGCGTGTCACTGCGTGTCACTGACAATCACTGAAATACCACGTGACATGATGATGACTGACAGCGAGTAAAAAGGGTAACAATGCGAAATTGACATACTTTGCTTAGTTTTGGTCGAACTTTTTTACAAACAAGCCAAGTTTGCGGGTCACTTTTATTTGCGTAGCATTTATGTAACACGTGTTAGACAAGATGCAAAAAGGTTAACAATTTGACATTGACATGTTTCGTTTACGTAATTTTAGTCGAACTTTTTTTACAAACATTCAAATTTTGTGCGCTAGTTTTAGAGATTTCGTATTCGTAAAGTCCAGTTTCAGAAAACGTAAAAGGCGGGAAAATAGCTTTGCGCCTGACGTAAATGGAGGAAAAATTAGCGTTTTTTGTATGGAGCGGACCGGGACCTGTGATTATGACGTAAATTCGAGGAAAACGTTAAACTGAGGAACGTAAATTCGAGGTTTCACTGTAGTTACAAGTCTGTCAGGAAAGAGTTAGTTCTTTGATGAGGGCGCCACATGTAGCTTTGTATAGTGGCAACACTTGTACTATTTCGATAGAATGTTGCCAGCAAACAAAATTTTTGTTCAAAATCAACCCAACCCTTTTTTGACAGACTATGTTCTTAATAAATATATTTACGCACAAACTTTATGGCGTAAACTAACAATCAATATGTATTATTTATTACGAATAAATAGTACTATTTCTTTTAGAATATCATAGATATAACGATTCTATAATTACTGATACACATTGATACAATTTTTTGACAATTTTCTACGATAATTACGAACCTATTCCGATCCCTTAGCCTCAGTAACGTAGTTAAGTTATAAAATGTATAAAAATGATTTTTATTTTTGTCCATTACTACAAAATTTAATATTATCCTCCATACTTAATTTTTCTGTCAACTATGTGGTAAGTAATATAGTTAGAATGTTGTTACAAACATGTAAACGATAAAAAAAATATAATATGTAATACAAAAATAATAATACAGCACATAATTTAAATAATAACGCGGCAACCCTGCACAAAATACAATAATTTTAAAATTTGGAATAAGAGATTCTAAATTTAAACAATAGAATTATAATTTGAAATCGTAATATAGAACTTTTTGTTTCAAATCTAGAATAGCTGAGAATAGATTATAGAATATTTTATTTAATTACTTATGAATTTCGTAAATTATAAATAGGTATAAGGAATGACGCAAATTAAATAATGAATATAAAAATATATAAGGCAATTTACGTACAAACTAGAAAACAGAATGGTTTTGGTTATTAGAAGATCTTTGTGATTGTTAAAAATAAAGCTAGCGATGAAAAACCTCAGATAAAACAAAATTTTACAGAGTACATATTTTACTGCTTTTTTCAGAATCAAAATGAGGATAATTTTTGGCATACTTCAGACACAGTAAAAAAAATACACAAATATACAAAAAAAAACACAGAATATACAAACATAATAAAAGTACGAAGATTGTAAAATGATTGTAAAAGCAAATTTTAAAATTAATAAAACAATATAAAAAATATAAACTTTATTTATCCAACAGTTGTAATTACACGATGTGTTAAAAACTTTTACGTTTTTTTAATTGGAAAATTATTCATAGACAATAAACCAAAGTATAAAAATATAATATTAAAATAAATGAATGTCGTAAAGTAATTTTAAATCCACACACAATTTGACGTAATGAGTGAAACAAAAATTATTTTTCAGTCAAGCAATGCAAAGAAACTGCACTATAGGATGGGTATTTGATTATTTTGAAAGAAACGGTTTAAGCGATCGTTCTATGATCAAATCAATGCCCAATATCTATTTAATTGTACTTGTTTTGGTAATGCAATAAAATCTGTGAAAATTTCTTAAGACAGGATGGACGTTCAATAGAATTCTATTCAGCATGGTTTATGCGATCAGTTTACGCCCATATTCACATATTTTCTTTGTGAAATAAGGTGTGATACATTTCTAGAATTTCCTTTTAATTTAAAATGAACAAATCTGTAAAAATAGCTAAGCAAGAAATGTATCACATAAAAATGAAATTGTGATATTCTAGCTGCGAAAACATCTGTGTAAGCATCAATTTGTTTTAAACCAGAATGTAAAACAATGAAATTGCACCTACTTTTTGACGTTCACGTCAATTTACCATTAATGTCAAAGATGATGAATAAAAATTGCTGAAATCATTTCTATCATTCATAGTAGTGAACAAATCTTAAATTATTAATTTTAATAATAATAATACATTCAATAACAACGTTTTAAGAATATGATAATATACAAATATCAACGACAACATGCCACTGATGTAAAAAGCAATTTGACGTAATCGTCAAATGTAAAAGTATTCGATTCTATGCCTTATAATCTAATGATTTAAGGGTTAAAATCGAATACAGTTATTTAGCTGTTACGCCAACTTGCCTTTTCGTCAGCGACAGTAATGTTACATAATAATTATAGTTTACGTTTCATAAATAATACAACACACATTTGATGTGCATGTAAACAAATAACACCAATTTTTGAAATTACGAGTCAAAGTCAACCCAGTTTCTCCATACCACCAATACTGATTATTTCTGATTTCTAACACTCACTTGTTTAACCCACGTGCATTGATTATTAATTTATTGATTCTCCTTATTAAATTGATTAAATGATAATTCAATTTCATGTCGATCAGAATTATATGAAGTCAAACATAACCCAGTTTCGATCTGACTCACAATACTGTCGGATCTCAATCTATACACATCCATACTTCAAATAAGCCAGATTCGCATGAGATCAAACAAAACCCAGTTTCGAAATATATATATTAATTTTGTATGCATGATGCCTAGATACATACCTGAAACCCAAAATTGAAGAAATAATATGTAACCCAGTTTAGATTATACCAGAATTGATAAACCCACTAGCAATGAATTTTCAATCCCCAGAATCGAATGAGATCAAGCATAACCCACTTCTGATTATACCTAATTTCATTTAATAAACATTTTTATTTTTTTTTATCTTATAATGTAGCCCAGTTTGTTATTTTTTGTACAGAAAAAACTGTGATATGAAACAAGTAAAACTGGGTTGTCTTCATCTCACAAAACGAATTACATAATAATTGCTATAATCTGTAGTAATATAATACTTGTTTAAATAATGTTATATAATATGCACCTCTTTGTAGGTTATGTATTTTATTTTATTTATGTATTTATACATTACACACAAACATTTTATTTATTCATAACACTTAAGGCATAATATATGAAAGTAGTATACACAATCCACACCCAAACGGATATTTATTTATTTATTTTTTACATAAAAATGCAATGTTTTAACATAACTATTATTTTCGTAAACAGTTCTTTCCGAAACGAACGACAAAAACAACGCACATCTATAAAAAACTGTACATTCAAAACGTCAACCACTGATATTTAAAAAATCAAACGTCATTTGTTATTATTTTTTTTGTTTTAATTTTAAATCATTTATATTTTTAAAAACATTCTTAAACATTAAACCATTTTTTATATAAACATACATCACCTTGTCAGTATAATCTATTATTTGTTTTAAACCCACTTATTTTATCCTTGTAGCAAACCCACTTTTATTTCTATTATTATATAAGTTAATTATTCTTGGTAAGTACTTTGAAACACACAAAACATATGTCGAAGTAATTGAAGTACGTATTGTAAAAATTGCTGTTGTTGTTTTTTCGCCCCTGCGATTCGTTTGTTGTTGAGGGACACTAGCATTTGTTCACGTCTGGCGGGGTGGGTAGAAACTCGTCTGCTCTTTTGTGATCGATGAGCGCCTTCACCGTGTAAGAGTCTTGCGGCAGTTCCGATTTCTTGCGTAACAGTGGCTTGTCCATATTGCGAGTCAATTTAACCTGTAATCACAAACAATGTTGAAATAGTTGCAAAAGAATGTGTTTGTAAAATCCTAAATATAAAGAGTTTCGTAATGTTGAAGGAACTTATACAGAAGCCTAAGAAATTCACTACTTTTCAAGTATTGCAGTCCCACCCGTAGCCAAGCAAAGAAATAACGGGAAAAGTCACAGAATGTCTTGTCTATGGTCACAGGCTCACCGAAGCCCTCGTTATATTATCTAAGCCATGACATTCAAATAACATCAGCATGGCAACCCCACTCTATCTAAACGTCACCTTGGCCTGGTGACAAACACTTGGTCTACGGAATATTTTTTCGCATACATTTCTTTCAATCTTTTGTGACGTCATCATCGTCAAATGTCACTTAGACCTGGCCTCCATGAAAACAATACACGGACCTCGAGCCCACAACAAAATGGCGGTTGATCAGTCAATACCGCTTTAAGGTTGTTTTTTCGATGCATTCAAGAAAAACTGGACCTTTTTCTAAAAGACAATAGTTATAAATATTCCAACCTCCTTATTAGCTTCTGCCTTAAGTTGTTCCAGTGTGATGTGATTATTCTCATTCATTGTGTCATTCTGCATCATCCCCAGGGGAGAGGGTCCCAGGGCCGGGCGGGCTTGCTGCTCCACACGACCCCACAACTCCTCCCGTTGGTGCAGCCTCTCACGTTCCCTGCAACAAACACTTACTCTATTAAACGACTATTAATAAAGGTAAACATTTTATACAATATCTTTTTATACACATTTGTCTGAATGCATTATATTTCATCATTCATCTATCAACGAGCGATGCCTCACATAATTAGCACAGCCAAGAGCAGACCACCAAAGAGCTTATGGAATTGTATCATGCCGCACAGCAAGAAGTTGTGAATGACAGTTTGTCAGTCCAGAGGTAACAAAGCAACATTTGTCTGGGGTAATAAAGGAAATGCTGAAAGCGCAGGAAATCATTGCGTCATATGCTGAGAAGCATCACCCCAATAAGCTAGGGGCTATGCGTACTATGAATTTATGCAGAATTAAAAAGAGTATTTTTTGTTGTTTCGAATAACGAAAGTTGTTTTGAAAAGCGATTGTTTCACATTACGAGTAATATTCCTTGACTAACTTTTGTTTCTCCGCCTTGTACTGCTGTGTGCACTCATCAAACAACTTCTGATTCATTTCCATGAAGAGCTTGAGCGAGTTATAGATGAGACCGTGGATGGTCTTATTCCAGTGGCTCTTGGAGTTCCTGTAGAGCGCGGGGAACATGATGGGGAGGATGTGCGTGGCGTTGTCTGATATCAACGTCAGGATGTACTCATTGTTCCAATAATACAGCGCTCTCTCCGCCACCTGGAAAATAACATAAATAAATAAATCTTTATTAGTTATAAGAGGCGAATCGCAGGAAGCAAGTGGATGCAGCATGCCCAGGATAGGGATCTGTGGAAAGTCAAAGGGGAGGCCTACGTCCAGCAATGGAATTAAAACGGCTGAGAAAGAAAGAAGAAGAAGAAAGTCATAAGATCATCAAGAGTTACAAAACAAGACAATAGTAGTATACTGAAGGGCACACTCATTGCAAAAGCAACATCTTACAGTCAACCCGGAATCAAGTAATCACTTAAAACTGAATTTCCGTCCACGCTGGGAAAAAGGAATTATTGGAGTTGAACGATCGAAAAAATACTATCGTGACAAAAGTCTGCTATACGGGCGCTACTATTGGCATAACTGAAGGAAAAACTACTTAACTAATTGAAAGGTCAAATAAAATAAAATACAGTGAAACTCGGATTTTAAGTTCCCGCATTTTACGTTTTCCCGGATTTAAAGTTTTTTTTTGTCGGTCCCGTTTCACCCCCATACATTCCAGAACAAAAATTTCCCAAATTTTACGTCAGGCGCCCAAACAATTCCCGGATTATACGTTTTTTTCTCGGCCGTAAAGTTGTACACGTAAAATTTAATTGTTTGTCAAAAAGTTGGACAAAAAATATTACGCAAAGAAAGTGTGTAAAGTCACATTGCTACCTTTTTACTTAATGCCAACACTTCCACGTGGTGGGCGGTGTTATCTTATCTCCCCCTCATAACACCTCAGTACATCGCCACGTCTTGATGCGTGGGGTGATTTACAGAGAATGTCAACATGTGCAGCGCATAGTAACATGTTAATTTTAATCGCCGGAAGTGTTTAGTATAACTTTAAAGTTTCATTTTTTTATCCAGTTCATTGTAGTGCAACATACACATTACTCGTTTTATTTAGGTATTTAATATATACCTACCTACACGTGCGTATTATTCCAAACAGTGCTTTGTGATTTACTTCTCGCGAAATTTTTGGGCACCAATTTTGTTGAATTTGAAAAAAAAAAACGATTCCTTTTTAATTTATATTAAGTTTGGTTGTTATTCCAATTTATATTTCCACAAATACAAATGTGTATTGTCAGCCTTAATAGGTGTTCAGAAGAAACTCGGGAAGGGCCCGACACACCATTTGATATTTGCAAAAGTTTTAACTAGGTCATTGGACATGTACCTAATGATAAACTCTGTCAAAATAAAAACCAACAACTAAAGTAAGTGACTTTTTGAAATCTAAAAGTAATAAATAGTTGTTTCAATGTTTACTCCGATATAAATTGTGTTGTGTACGAAGTGCTATTATTAGGTATTAGGTAATGTGAAATGCGCGGACCTACGTCATGTCGTGCGCATTAAATTACGTACTTATCCCGAGAATCAAATTTGTGACAAATATTCGACATCCACCTGGGTTGCTTCCGAAAAATCGCAAGTTTTCCTTATAAAATTATTCAGTTTATTTTAAAATTAAAAATTGGCGCGAAATTCAAATGTTCGTGTCGCGTAATTCTATTTTTTTTCCTGTTTTCAGTTCTTTGGAATTTGAATTAACGGACTTTTATTGTATGGGGTATTTTCTGAAAATTCAATTCCTTGAATTTAGTTTTTTAGTGATATAATTCACTTTTGTTTCTTGTAAACATAATTACTGCCAAGAAATCACTCCTACTACATGACAATGAAGTTAACAGCGAAAAGTAACTACGTTTTTATAGGACATACTAAAATATCATTTCCCACATTTTAAGTTTTCCCCTATTTTACGTTTTTTTCGGGTGGTCCCCAGAAAAACGTAAAATCCGAGTTTCACTGTACCTATAAATAAAGCACCATCTATCACTTCCAAAATTACTTAAAAATACTTAGGTTTGAAACTCATACTCATAATTTTTTGCAAATTTACAGAATAGACTGTTTATTATTACTTGGCAGTTGAGGACCCAGTAACTCTAGAGTTAAATCTTTTATCATTGATTAAAAAAAAAGTTTAGGCAGTAGTGTACTAGAGACCACGATACTGAATTTGGAAGAAGACACGTGGTTTTAGGAATTAAAAAAGTAAAATATATTGTGTTGCGTACCTGGAAATGTGGACTAGAAACACATTTGGCTAACTGTTTGAACAGTGGATCCATGATCTTCTGGAATTCAGCCGGTTCAATCACATCCAGGAGCTCCTCCATCTCGTTTAAGAACATCACCTCCTTGGGGGAATGAGTTTTAGGCCAGAATTTTAATAAACATCTGCAAAAAAAAGAAGTCTTAGAAGGTTTATGACAAATTGCATGAACGTGACGGAAGTAAGAAGCGTGTGTAAGGATAGGAAAGTCTGGCGATCTCTTGTCTCTGCCTACCCTGCAAGGGAAGTGGTGTGAGGGAATAGAATAGAAAAAAAAACACTTTGAGAAGAATGTGTGGGAAAACATTGAGAGATCGAATACGAAATTAGGTTATTAGACTGTAAGACAAGATGGGTGTAGTGATAAGAATGAAAGCGAATAAGTTTAGATAGTTCGGGCATGTTGAGAGAATGAATGATGGCAGGATGACCGAAAAGACACATATGAGTTAAAGAAACGAAGTGAGGAAGTGTGACATTATGACGACCAGATCCTCAAGGGTGGACACATTTTGAGCAAGGATAGGACAAGTGTGGGATAGGGCAGTCTGGCATTCTCTCCTTTTTGTTGGTGTTCGGTGACGGCACTATATTTGGCAAGCATAGTAGCAACACTTGTAGAATTTGAATAGAAATATCATTGTTGCCAGCAAACCATATTGAAGTTTCAATTTAAACGGAGAACGTCTCTTCCTTGAAATGAATGTTCGTCTCTCTCTTGAAATGAATGGTCGTCTCTTTCTTGAAATGAATGAAATATTCTTCTGTAATACAAATAAACAAGTGACTGAGGCATAAGACTTACCTAATGACTGGCTGCGTTAACGAGGGGTCCTTCTCTAAGAACTGCACGACACAGTAAGCCAACTGGGGATGAAATACTGACAGGGACTTCACTTTGTGTAAAGGTAGTAATACCTGCAAGACAAGTACAATTAAATATTCAACAATAACACTGTGAGAAAGTAAAAAGTAAACAAGCTAACATTGCTCTGAGTTCAATTCAAATATTTGTTCAGAGATGTGAGAAACTCATATAAGGAAAAAAATCTAAGGGTTGGATGAAAATGTAAAAAAAAATTAGAAATTGTGTATGTATGTTCGTCGTCCATCTTTCAAACAGACGTAACTCAATTTTTGGCTAAACTGAGTTATGAGTGTCACCACAATGCACCCGTGTGCCAACGCACAAACCACTCAAACAGAATTAGTATCTGTATTCGATTCCAATGCAACATTACAACGATAGACATTACCACACATGAATTATTTTTGATTTACAAATTTTTATTCTTGTAAAGCGTTGGATTTTTTCTACAGCCGTAGTATCCCAGCCGGGGTGAACTGAAATGGCGAATGTTTCTCGAGTGTAAAGTGATCACTTAAGCCAGCCGAGGTCGGTCGTAAGCCCGACAATGTTCATCCTTAATTCTTTATACTGTTGTGGGAATACTTCAATTACCGCACATTTTAAAAATGCTATGTTTTTAATAAAAATTAATTAATCTAAAATGATTAAGAGAATATTATGCCGTTTAAATGAGAAAACATGTTCAAAAATCATAAAGATCTGGGTGATAATACTCTATGTGTAAAAGTTATTTTATAAATGACTTACTCTTAATAAAAATAACTTATGTTCCTCTTTCAATGGCAGTGCAAATCCATTAATAATTGATCCTAATATTTCTAGTAACTCCGCTATTCCATTGTGATGCTCCGTTTCATATATAAATCTGAAATCAATCAAATAGTTTAATCCACAATACATCAATGTATGTTATTAAAGTAATAATGTTAAGCAGTATTTGATAGTGGCGTTACCTGTAGAAAACGTTATTAATTTGTTTACGTATATACGCTCTCAGTCCCAAGAATTTTCCATATATTCTATGTAAGGTTGTCTTTAAGAAGTCTCTCTCTCTGGGGTCTTCCGAGTCAAACAATTCCAAGAGCTGAAACGGAACACACGCGTAAATAATCAGTGGTTGAAGGAATAGTGCACTGTTCAACTCAGGCGTGGCGAACAGTTTTTGCCCCAGGCCAGATTGGAATAATAATCTCTCAGGCCGGACGAAGCATTACAATTAACTAGTGATGGGCCAACTATGGATTTGGTCTACTAGACAATTAGTCAGCACTCAAATGACCAATTACTCTGCATCTTTGACCAGATAGTCGGCTTTTTGTAACAACTAGTCGATGACTGGTCGGTACATCTCCTCAATCCGCAAATTTTTGACCTTGAAATCTGTATAATAGATTTTTTTTTTAACTTCTGAACTGCCTATTGCTCTTAAATTTGGAATGTCCAGGGTTAAGAGTAGGTAGTAGTATGTCCTGGTTGAGAAATATCAGACAATGGACCAGAATCCAGAGGGTGGGGACAGGGAAGCCTACGTCAGATAGCCAACGTCGGGGGATCTGACATGGCACTCGGAGAAGAAGTAGAATTAAGGGTAGAAAAAGCCAGTCCAAGATAGAAAGATGATAAACGAGATTATAATAATACTGATTTCACATACCTGTAAAACAAACTTCTGGTCAATGTATTTCTTGGCTATGTTAACCTGAAAGTCTGGACTCTCGACTAGTCTAAGGAACAGTTCGTATACGAGTTGTAAATGGGGCCAAGCTGCCTCCAGGGTCGGCTCATCCTCCTCTGGATCAAATTCAGCCCCATTTGGATTTGATGACGGTGGCAGGGTACGAAATAGATTCACAGCAAACTGAAACAAATTATCACAATTGATTTTATGTTTTAAAAGGTTCTTCGCACAATAATTGTAAAATTCAGCCTTCAATCTATTCTGAATGTCTCTATTTAAGGTGCAACGAGGCAGTTGTGTTGGTGCACACATGCAAGTGTCGTGCACAACTTATTACCATTATTTAGTAGTCAGGCATCTACTCTGCTGTTGGTCCTGTATAGTGTGCTTCTCAGTGAATTGTCTTTAAATTTGTCGAATGTACCAGCAGATAACATTTTCTCCGGCAGACTACCCAGGTACATTTTCTTTGTTATCCTTTCATCATTCACTCTCTCTACATGTCGTACCCATCCCAACTTGTTCACTTTCATTCTGGACACAACATCCGTTTTAAATTCACTCAACTCTCTGGTCACTTCATTTCTTATCCTATCTCTGAATGTTTTTCCACACATGATCTCATCTCAACGGCATTTATGCCTGATTCTTCTACCTACAATCCTGAAGTGGAGGTCCTGGGAGAACAAAAGAGGCATGGGAAGATCACCGAAAAGGTGGACAGGTGACATTGTCCGGGTTGTAGACGGCAGCAGATAGTCCAAGATAGAAGACAGTGGACGAGTTTAGAAGAGGCCTATGTCCAGGAGCGGAACCCAAGTGGCTAGGAGTAAGTAAGTGATATAACTAACCATATTGAAGACTTCGGGGTAGGTGGCCTCAGTGTGTATGCCCCTCTGCGAGGTGATGAGCTCCACCATCTCCATGAGGGCGCCCCGCTTCACCTCCTTCCACTTCAGGTCCGACAGCGGCTCTGAGGCAAAATCAAACAGCACGCAGCACTGCCGGAGCTTCTGGATGAAGAGGTCCTCCCTCTCGTTGGGGGCGGCATCTGGAACGAAGACAAAAAAAAAACAATTAGATACTGCGACTATTTTTGAAATTAAATTTAGAAAAAAAAATGCTTTATGAATAGTTGGCTGAGAATCAGTGGTTATGTGTTATGCTACAAAAAAATCACCACCCGTGTCTCAGTCTCTAAGGAGTGCAAGGTTTGCGACACCTGAATGATAGGCAGGTAGGTACCCAATAATAAAGTGAATGATGACGAACCTGCGAATCATCCATTATAATGTAACAACGCACGACGCGCATCACTATGGAGACCGCGACTCGTAAACAAAACAATACGTTTTAAATGTCAAATGTTAGCATAATAGATTAGAGACAATGATAGATTGCGTAGTGGTGAAACACACCCTGTGTAATAAAATGAAAACTTCTCCAGTAATGAAGTAATGATTACACCCTCTATAAAATGCGTTGTACTTTAACAATCAGCTGGGCAAACAAACAAACAAATTAGTATAATGGACTTCTACTTCAGCTAAGAGGATTATGGCACGCAGTGGCGTATATAGATTTACATTTCTGGGGGGGGGGGGGGGGGGGGGGGCGATATAGTATTCGATTTTGGGAAGGGGGGGAATGAAGACCAAACCTGGCTAATAAAACTGAATAGTAGCGCCGCAGGTAGAATTTTTCGTGAAGGTGAGTGGAAAAGGTCGTGTTTTGGTGTTAAAATTGTGAAGGTATATATTGCAGCTGTGGTGAATAAAAAGTACAAAAAAAAGAATGGCGCCGCAGGCAAATTAAAAAAAAAATGGGCGAAGTGTAAACCTGGGTGTCTTTCAAAATGTTTGAAAATATCATTTTTTATATAATTGTTTTGCAATTACCGCCCCCCCCCCCATCATATACGCCACCGATGGCACGGTATGACCATTGACCACCCATTCTGAATGTTTCCATCAGGGTAGGACGACGTACCCGTGTGAGGACATAATATGTCGTAATCTTTTCGCTGGTTACCTCATAACGAAGGAATGTCCCCAGGCATGGGAGAAAATTGGACGAGTAGCCAAATTTCGGACGTTTTTTATGTTTTTTTTTTCAGGAATCTATACAAGATAATATGAAAGATCTGTTACAGTAATTCACTAGAGGAAGGTTCAATGTTTCTACCTTATTTTTTTACAAAGCATGTTAGTAAGGCTGTCGAGACATTTGTTGTGAAAAATACCCCTTTGGAGACAGCCACTACCTTAAGTAAAAGAAGGATTTACTATGCTTGTTGTTTCAAATATTTCATTCAAAACTAAAATAGAATCTCCCAAACGTCATCATTAGATATTGTAATGGCAGTTATCTTTCATCATTCACATCCCTATTGTCATTTTTTAAATATTTAATTGCTACATGACGATATAAATGCGTATAAAATTGACGTATCTATGTATTATAAACGAAAACCTATACATTGCTAACCCCTACGCAACAATTTCCATTTTATTTTTAATGTACATAGGTGCATTATTTATTTATTTACTTACTTATTAGGTGCTTTTTATAAATTCATTCACCAGATTGACGTAAGTAGTGAATGAATGAATGAATGAATATTATTCATTTAGGCCATTCGAAAATGACAGAATTTCTTTTCTAGATTTGTCACTGAATTTCCCCTTTTCGTAATACTCGTATGAGCTTCGGAATGTCGACCACTTAGTCAATGACGGACGTGTTTCGAGTGAAAGGAATCATACAGTGTGTGTGTGACGGAAGCAAGAAGTGTGTGTAAGGACACGGAAGTCTGGCGATCTGTCCTTTCTGCCTACCCCGCAAGAGGCGATAGAACAGAATGTAATAAAATAATATTATGAGTCACGTTTATTAGGTTGGCATAGAGATCTTACCCCATCGGTGTCAGGCTTTTGAGTAGGTAAATTATATCGGTACATAATGACTAGAGACCGGATTATATGCATTTGCCTATTTCCATATGTACTTGCATATTTTGGTAATTTTTTCAGGATTTTGCATATTTCGACCAAAATGTACTGATCGTGCATATCTGGGTATACTTTCTTCAATTTTAACTGTATTTGTAAAAATTTCACGTTTCAAAAACAAAAATGTTGGTGTCTAGTTGAAAATGTAGTAGGTAGTGGTAATTTAATAAAAAAAATATTGCCTAATCGTAAATAAAAAAATAAAAAAGATTTTATGACTTCACATCGTAGAACTGTTTTTCGCGGTCTTCCAAAAGATACCAAACATAAATGAAATAAAAATTAAGTCAAATAAAATCTTGTAATAACGTTACTTTATTGTATACTTATATGTATTTAAATTTATGTTGCATATTTGGTACTTTTTGGTGGTATCGTTGCATATTTCGAGCATTTATGATGCATACTTGCATGCATATTTCAACCATTTTCAGTTGCATATAATCCGGTCTCTAATAATGACAATCAAAATATGATAACAATACCATAGATAACTAAGGCTGGCCACAAACGTCCCGAAGTTCAGTTCCGGAATCGACCGTTTTGCAAAAAGGTTCCGACCAAAACCTCTTTCTGAATTTAAAATCGGGGTGACGCTGAATTCAGAGAGAAGTTTTGATCGGAACTTTTTTGCAAAACGGTCGATTCCGGAACTGAACTTCGGGACGTGTGTGGCCAGCCTTTATCATTTGATACTTGCTGAAGCCTGGCTTACTTACTTACATAACGCGTCTTCAGAAATTCGAGGATGGCGTGTCGTGCCGGCTTAATAATATTTTATTGTATGACGAGGAAGGGTTCTCAGTTACGCAATTCATCAAATTATAATGCCAGTCATCTACCTGAGAGAATCTTATGTAACCTGAATCCGTGTGAATTCGTACCAATGTTTTTTTTTATGATAGTGAGTTTGTCGCCAATTTATTTTTCATTTTAATTTTTCATAACAAACATCTCGATAACCTTAAAATAAATATGCTTTGTACAAATAATAATAAGGTAGATACATTAAACCCCCTTCCAGTGCATTACCCAACAGATCTTTCATATGTTGTATAAATTCCTGAAAAAAAATATTGAAAAACACATTTGATTTTTTTTTTTAAAATAACTCCCTTTGTGAAAGTCGCACAATTTTTTCTCGTTGTGATAATAATGTAGGTAAGTATCAAAATCTACTGAATTACTGCAATTTTTTTAACACTTCGAAATCGTCTTCAAATAATGCAAAAAAAACTCATTTCTAAAAATTTGATCATACGATTGTGCATGCGACTTTGAACGTTAAAGACAAGGGAGGAAACTCACCCCTGTCACAATTCACAGGTGAATAATTAACTATTAACTTCCTATCCTTTTACTATCCCTAATATAGTATCAGCCGCCCACATTGGGACTCAGTCCACTACAAAGACATCCCACGGGGCGAGTGGGATGACAGAATGTAATAATAGAATACGTACGTCACATATTATTAATTCAAGAAAAGGACTACAACAGTAATATTTTTAGTCTCAGTCGCAATCGATAATGAAATTTCGTTTTATTTTCGTAATTTTCGCACGAAATTGCCATTTAATTTCACGAAGGGTAGGTCATATAATTACGCAAGGTTATATTTATAAACTAGTGTAACGTGGTATCTAATGCTGGGTGTTTTGACAGGTGATTCTCGATGGAAATTCATTGTAAAAATAAGAAAATGAAACAAAAATATTTAATTTTTTAGTAGGTTCTCCCGTCCCACAGACTTTGTGTATTAAACGGGCTACTAGTTGACGGTTTTTTTCTTGTCTTGACTAAACCTTTTTCAAAAAACCAGAGGAAACCAAAATGCTATTTTGTACCTATGAACCATGCATACTTTCGCAAATCGGAGAATCTGGCCTTCATCATCATACGATAACTTAGCAAGAATAAATTCACCCAAGTATAGGTAGTAGGTACGGAATCGATTCACCTACAAAAAAAAGGTGTTAGTTTTTTCATTCACAAAACTTCGCCACTAATTGATTAAGTGGGTACTTTATATAACTCCCCTGACCTTCGTATTGTACTGTAATAACTAGGTAGGTACTTATTTTATATTCAATTCCAGTAGCGCCGCCGTAATAATACCTTGACGTCATATTAAATACACATTATCCACTACTATATTCTACCTACAACCATCAACCACCATACATATAACTAGATATAGGGACATCGTCCACTATTAGGCGTAGCTTCGTAGACTTATCGGAGATATTTTCACGCTTAGACGTAGAACCCGATACGCCCAATGACGTGAAACATCGGTGATTTCATTTCACGGCTAGACGTAGAATCAGGTACGCTTGTTCACGTGAAGCGTCGATGATTTTACGCTTAGACGTAGAACCCGATACGTCCGATGACGTGAAGCGTCTACGTCTAGAATCGGGTACATTCGTTCACGTGAAGCATCGGAGATTTCACGCTTGGACGTAGAATCAGGCACGTTCGTTCACGTGAAGCATCGGAGATTTCACGCTTGGACGTAGAATCGGGTCGTAATATAACCTAGAATAGAGCAAGGAGAGACTAATAATACTGGATCCACGCAAGACCATGAATAACCGAACTTCTACTCATCATTGGAATCGAATTGCCGTGACGTCTCAGTACACTAGAGTTTTTACTTACGTTTTCAACACGACATCAATAAACGTTAGTAATTTAAGTAAACAGCCACAAAAAATATAACGATGAAGTCTTCAAACGTTTGTGACACAATGGCGTTTCAACTTCAATCGAGTACCAATTCCCATTTACAGTCGAGGACCCTCGAGATCGTTGGTACCCACGCAGTGTTTGAAACACTCGACTCCAATCAAAAGCCAATATCTTTAAAAATTGATTAAAAATATTTACAATAATGGAGTTTGGTGCTATTAAAAACATCACCTTGAATGTTACGAGTATAAATGTAGGTAACTAAAAGGAATAATAGTATCACCTTTATTATATCGCCCAGATGATCGCTGTAATTGAATTTACAATGTTTACAACGATAACCATAAACAATATTATTATTGTTGTGTGTTATTAAATGCAGCATGCGACCTGACCTAACAATGTCACAAGAAACACAAAGTTCTCTATATAGTAATTAACTACATATTACTATTTACAATGTTATGAATAAACATACAAGTTAAATAGTAGATTATATTTTATTAATTCATTACTGGACGATAAAAAAAAAGACAATACCGACTAACCCAACATAACCTTGCTTCGTAACATCTGTAAACTGGAGGTACCATTCCATATAAAAATCCGTCGTCATAATAAACTCAAATAATAATAAACATTTAGTAGCAAACGAAGAAACAAACTACACTCTAGATAGAAAAAGGCATTGAAATATGTTATAGAGCAAGTTTATCAAGTCGTATAAAGATTGCAATTTATCGAAACGACCGACTGAAAAACTAATATCGATAACTTTTTATACATATGTGTTCTATACACGCGGCTAAAAATGTGGTAATTTAAGAACATTATACACGAAATAGTGCTGAAACGGTTTAGGTTAACCAGTTTGATTGAGAACTAGAAAACTGTCTGTACCGTTAATCAATCGATATGTTTCAAACAAGACTGATTAATTTTAAACTAACTAACACGTTCGCTACTGAACCTACTGTGGGACTCCATCGAATTGACTATATTTGACTCTTTTAGAAAGATCGCATTAAAAGTGTGCCAATAATTTGTAGGAAAGTCTTCAGAAGGAGGAATGATGTATCTATCGGGTTCACTGCAAAGGGGCAGTGAATTATGTTTGGGGCAACGTGTTAATGTGCCGAATCCAGAAAAAACGGACACAGAACGTCCTGTCTTGAAGAGTTTAAGAAAGATGAGTTTGTTGACATGTTCATCAGGAATTGTAATGGAACACGATTCGGTAGAAAAGTGAAGTAATGGAAATGGAGGATTAAAATAAAAGCGACAACTTCTTACGAACAAACTACGACTTTTAACAGACTCAGAAACAATACAAATCAGGTACCGAAATAAATTCAATAGGTAAGACAGTATACTTCCAATTTTTTTAGGAACAGTCCTTGATACATTGAGGTGACTACGGTCAAGTATTAGCGAATGGGTTAATTTCGTTCTAATAAAATATAGACATGGAGCCAATGTTACCTACGAACTATCGAAATTCGATATGTTGTGTATAAATAATGTTGACATTTAAACCATATTCCCAGACAGATTATTAGAAAAAGTAAAAACATAGCGAATGAAAAAAAACACAAACTACATATTACATTGGCTGACGTATCAGTGACAATAATTCGACGAAAAGAAAGGCGACTGACCTAATTATCATTACCAACTTGATGGATGAGAAATAATTAGAACGAAGAAAAAAACGCTACTAAAGAGAACGTTGACTTGCAGTACTCCTTGTTTCATATAACTTGGCCACTGGCTACATAGTAATTCTATACAAAAAGTGTGACAAGACGGATGAAACGAAATGTAGTTCAGAAGCTTTGAAAATATTTGGAACCTTTTCAACACTTTGATTACAGAATTGACAGTAGAGTGATTGATGGCCTAAAACCAATAAGACGAATGTTCACAATACAATGGGATGGGAGTCGACGGTAAGGATTGCGGAACAAAAGGTGACTAAATCAATATCGACACGTGAATTGATTTCTACGAAATTTTTCACCCAAGGTTTAAATGAGGAAATTCTACTGACAATGAATTTCCATGTAGGTGTATTGAAATTTGTTAACAACATGAAAGAAACGCGCAATTTTGGGACCCAATACAAGACAAAGTAATACACATCAATTTACAGCAACTTCGACGATTTTAAATACATTGTTGACTCGGTGGTTAGGGTTTTATCTTTGCGTTTTAAAAGACTGTAGTATTGAGTCTCATATCATGACACAAGCAACAATTTCCTTACATGTGAATGTATTCTGGATTGCAGCTATCTATGTCTAAACCCATACGACCGATTGTTTGAGAACGCTACCTGCAATTCAGCATAGCTTATGTATCTAGTTGTCTTTGGATCAAAATTTGATTCGATGAGCATTGCTGTCGCAAACTTGGACTATCGAATTTCGATAGTCCAAGTTTGCGACAGCAATGCTCAAAATTGTTCATAGCGTATTATAGATATTACTTGCACTTTTACAGGATAGCGTGCGTGTCCCTTGGACGGAACAATATCTACCATGGGGATGTCCTTTATGAGTCATCAGTGTTAAACGTTGCTTTAGTTACAATGTACGATTGGATAGGTAGTTGATGTCATTGAAACATATCTTCAAGCACGTAGGCAATCACTAGGAGTGATGCTACTGTAATAAAATAATAATTATTCTATGGATAATAATGATGTTACCTCTCAGATATGGCAGCTGAACCAAATGCTGAACATTAGTGTGGTAGAAGTTTCTATCCCTCGTCGCCATGAATTTGTTGATTTGCATCGGTGGGATGGGTGGTCCATTGCTTCCTCCTCCGTTTCCATTAGTTCCGTTAGGTTTGGAACCGTTGTTGGTTCCTTCAGCCTTCTGAGGCTGATCTTGTCCGTTACCGTTCATTATGTCGTTGGGCGAGACGGTTTCTTTCTTATTGTCGTCAGTATTGTAATTACTGAAGTGGAACGACCGTGTAAAATCGGAAATCGTCTCCGAACGTTTGTTGTCTTGATCCGATGCGACCAAATCCAGACCGGAGTGAAACGAAGGGGACTTGGGTATACCAAGGGGAGAGACTACGCTCTTCGGTACGAAACCTGAAGAGTTCAGCTGTTGCTTCGGTTTCTCCTTGCCGTTATTGCCTTTCTCCTTGTCTCTGAAGAACATCGCACGGGTTAACCCGGCGTAAGTGGACAGACCAGTGTGTACCATTGCACATTCGGGACGGGTGTTATATCAATGTAGTCCTGCACTATATAAATGATTCTCCTTAGTAAGTCACTACTTGAGTCTCGTGGGCGTAGTTGTACACTAGTCACATCTGATATTAATTCATTAACTAATTATCAAACACCACAACCGCTATAATTAACATTAATAAGCACACGTGTTACAGCCAACTGAATCGATTGCTTGATACGGGAACACAGTGGAAGTGAATTATATTTCGATATAATACGATCACTAACAAACTACAAACAATAAAAACTACACGGGAGTTGGTTGTTTGATTGTATCCAGGACTGGAATAAAACACGGAAGGACAGTAGGTGGAAGTATGGTATCTGAATGGCAGGAAGCGCACGCGAATAAGGAGGCTTGCTACAATGGCTACGGGTCACAGGGGTAGGATATTTAATCGAAACAGGCCTGTTTGGGTTTGGCCGCTGCTTCTGTGTGTGGAATGTGGATGGAAAATACGGAGGAGTGGAGCGGGAATACAGCGGAGGCGGGTAAAATCGATAACGTCTGTTCGAAGCGCGCGCTCGGCACCCGTTCTTACGAATTAATTTGTGTAAACTTTACACAATTTTAAATTCAATTATTCGACTACCAATACAATTAGAAAATTGAGTTTAAATATTCACTAAAATACTTCAAGTAATTAAAACTTTACCATCCTTATACATCCCAAAACATTTTACATGCAATTTTACCAAGTTCACGAATCAACACGTACAAGGCAGTGCCATCTGTTAAACTAAGTAGAAAGTGTTACACTTAACCGGGAAATTCGCGCTTTGAACTTTCACCCTGTGGTTCGCATCGCGACTGTCGAATGTTTCGGGGGTTTGAGGAAAACTTTTGATTAAATATACCTATTTTCAGACTGACGAGGAAAACTTTATAGTAAAATTTTCATCTAAAATATAAAATAACATAATATTTTTCATATTTTTCCTCCCAAACGCGTTTTGTCTATGAGTAAACAATATTGATCTTCAATTACACATTTGAACACATACCTAAATAAGTGGATACAAAGTAGTGAGGCAAAGAATAATTTAAACCTCTTCTTGAGCCCTTCTTCTTTTCTAGTTTCAATGCTGCGGATTGGTTTGCAGCAAATTCCTACATCTTGTTCTCCACTAGAGCACATTGATATCCTAGGTTTATTTATTAGCATGTTTGTAGCTGGGCTCAACCAGGATCAATCTTGCGTGATTGCCCCATACGTGGTTACCCCGATACCACTGACAGCGCTGCCAGCCTGTCTTCTGAATTTCTCCAGTGGTTGGAGGCGCTGGATGTCAGACATTAACGATGTGACAATACTTCGACGATGCCAAACGATTAATAAATAAACCAGGCAGAGAACCTTGTGAATGAGAACTGAATGAGAGATAATATAAAAAATATGATGCCTACGATTATTTCTCTACTTAATAATATGTACAGTCAAACTGATTGACAAACACAGCTTGGCTTATAGGAGACAGTGGTTATATGTAAACTAGTATGTCATTGCCAGGATGACAACATGAGGTACCTACACCAAGTCAGCTTACGTATGTAAATATGCATGTTCCTAGGTAGAAGATTAAAATATTACTATGTAGTATCTCTTAAACCTATTACACACCTACCTGTCTATACCTAACCCTTGATAACAAATTAATAGTCTTTTATCAAACAATAAATAAAAATATAGTCTTGATTAGTACATACTCATTACTCGTATTAAGCTTTGGGGGTTTCGTAAGTATAGGTCATAGGTCCTGGATGACATAAAAATGACACGATACGAAAAAATACGAGTAAATTCACTCAACATTAAGCACTGATGTCACTCCAAAAAATATTTCAAGTTTTAGGCACTACGTATTGTATTATAGACCTATTACTTGTCTAGACAAAAAAAAATGAAAAACCTTGCTAGATTCCATATATTAACTGTACATTTTGTCCTATTTGTTTTATCGCTGTAGCAAAGACGGACCGTCAAATGTCTGTAGATTTTTGAAAACCACAGTTGATGGCTTCTCACTGATCAATCTAAACTAAAGGGACTGCAGAATGTCGTCGTTTTACGAAAGGAAAGGGTTAAATAGTAATATTAATTTAAATATGATTACTACCTAATAGGGCTATAGTTAGTTATGTATAGTTAGTTGTTAACGTGTTTTCTAAGTATGATTCTTGGCGCTGCGACAATAAAACGTATTGTATTACAATATTATATTATAATGTCAATTGCTACGTATGACGGATTATAATGTGTGGTGCTACTCATAATAAAATACAATATCAGCTGGTATAATCAAATCAAAGAAACCTTCGCTGGCAAATAATAAACGGTATTGTAGTCATCGTGACGAACCATCCATCTCCGAGAATATTCTCAGGGTTAGAATTATTCAAACAAGGCAAAGATGTTATGCAAATAACTAAGTAATACTATAATCTATGAGTAAGCCGAGTTCAAGTCCTGTCATCTAATAATTAGGGCCCTAAATCGAGTAATGCCTTTTCACATTAGGCCGGTAGTTTAGTCGAGTAGATGGTGAATTAGTAACAATAGGTGATATATACTTATCTATCACAGATAGATAATATTTATCTATCTATACCCTCAAGCCGCGTCCCTTGCAGGGTAGGCAGAGAGGACAGAACGCCAGACAGCCCTATCCTTACACACTCCTAGCCTCCGTCACATTCATGTAATATGTCATACACGCTCTGATTGCTTTTATTCAAAACGGGTCCATCATTGAGGATCCGAGTGCAGATCTTTTTTATATCCGAATTGCGTTGTAATTTGCGGTAATCGTGTAAAACTTCATACCATTATTGTTAGTCAACGTTTTGGACTAAATTACCAGTACATTACATTTGTCGGTAACAATAGAAAAAGTGCAGAAGCCCAATGTATAGAAGTATGTGATAAAATAACTCATTAAGGGCATGGCACCAAGTATGGCGTCACAGTCTTTTCCCACGGCATTAAGGTTCAAAATCGCGTGACAATCGCATGATAAAATGGTAAAAATAGCGTTTTTTCAATTTTTTGGGGTTAATTTTGCGTCTATCAAAAAACTTTTACGGTTATTCCCTAGATTTTAATGTATATTATCAGTACAAAAACAAAATTTTACTCCACGACTTTCGGGAAACGAGTTTCCGTCTTTCGGAAAAAAGATCAGAGGTGTTTGTAAAAATATTTTTTGAGAAATCTGTACAAGATAACAAAAATCTTTTACGGTTATTCCCTAGATAAAGGTTCAATGCATCTACCCTATTTTGTTCCAAAGCATATTTAGTAACGGTTGTCGAGATAGAAGGTCTCCCGTTTTTACAATTTTTTTAAATGTCGGTATGCACACTCTTAAGTTGACCTTGGAAATAGTACTACAAAAGATGGTGACGAACTAATGTGGACTGATACATTAAAAACCTCAATTAAAGAAACACAATGTAATCAAAACAAGCAGAAGAAAAAAGGTTAAAAGGAGACGTTGAGCAAAACCCCAGCCGCTCATTAAGGAATAATGATGATTAGTTTAATATGAAAGTAACGTGAGACGCGTCTGCGGAAGAAATAGTATTCAAAGAAATGTTGATAAAATCAACGTCAGAACTTATCAACTATAAACTATACGGAAGACGATGGATGCAAAAGACAAGAAAAATGCAGAGATCGCACTATTGCGGATACTTTAGGAGAGCAAGATGTGAGTCAACAAATACAGTCCGCCAAAAATCAATGCACGCTTTTCTTGGTGTCACTCCGGACGATAAATTATTTGAAAGAAAGTAAAAAAAACTATGTTGCAAACAGCGCCAGCAGCGACGCGAAAATTTATAGTAGGTACAGAAGATAAAAAATAGTTTGGACTCACCAGCTAACATTGGTAATTCCGTCAATTCCCTGTTTTGTGTTAGGTTAAATCTGGAACTATTCTGTCTGCGATCCTTTCTGAGCAATGAAGGTGGCGCGCCCAGAGCCCCCGTAGTGCGGGGGACAATGGACGCGGCCGGAGGAGGCGGAGTGTTGGGGGCTCCACCGCCGCTTGCGGGTGTGCTGCCTGTGTTGTTGTTAGCTGTCTTGGACTGGAAAGAAAAGAAACAGGAAACGTTAGAAACAAATCATCACATTGACTCCCAAGCCACAGATGACAGAACACAACACCAGACACTATCAAATTCTCCACATGTTTGAGTTACTCACCGTGTCCCCGCTAGATTTCCTCCGTCTGAACATGTTACCAAAAGACATGGCTGTCATAACTGGTCGCAGTGTCGGCCGAGGTTATTCGGTTCCAAAGTATGGGAACCTCGGTGCGACACCACGACACAATGCTCAAGGGTTTCTGCTCCTCATCTCTTAACAGTACAACATCATAGACACTTAATCCTGCTAGTTAACTTTAGACACAAGAAACTTGATCCTCCGCACAAATTAGTTTAATCACCTTGTAGTTTCACTGAGCACTATGAGTACAATAAATTGATTAAAAATCACAATATTTCACAGCTCTTATTACTTTTGATAAATGATAATGATCTGAAAATATGAATTGGTAAACAAAATTGATGGATGTGACAGAATCAATCAAATGCAAAATGGGAAATTTCCACCACAAAGACTCACTTCAAAAATGATTCCACCGTTTTTACCATTATTTTTCCTTCAGTTTCAATTACACACACAAGTGGGAGATTGAGATGTTCAAAATTGGGGAATACACTGAACTCTGGCATATTTTTCACCCATCTATTAACAACTGGCACATTACGATTCTACAAGGTCTAAGAGTCGAAACAATCTTGGCGAAATATAAGGCTCGTGAAACGTTTTTCCTGGATGGTCAAATCACATTGTTAAGAAATTCAACGTGAAAGTATTTTAGAAGAGGATACGAGATTCAACGAGATACTGTAAACTACAAAAACTTCATACTAAAGATGCACATTTTTAAAAGGAAATATCCTTAGCTAAATATCATACGATACATTGTTTACGAAACATGCTGGATATTCTCCATACAGAATATTAACATACAAGTACATTGTCACCGTTCAAACAAAATGTCAAGGTACTAGTTGTTATTTCACACGGGGATGAAAAAGCTTTTTGTATTTGCTTACTTTCTGAAATGTAAAGAAGATGGGAGATAAAAGGATGTTGAAAATAACAGAGAAACTCTTCTCTGAGTAATGTTCTTGATACTCGCAGCAAAACCACCTGCATCATGAAAACTATTATTGAGAAACAGGAAAGGTTGAAGAAATTTTTAATTGCATTGACAGTTTCGATGAGAATTATCCTTTTCCATCTCTTCTTACATACGAAAGTGCCTGATTGACTGACACACTCACTCATCAACGCACACGGTTAATCCTAGAAAAGTTAATTTTTAAGACAGGTAGGTTTTAATTCAAAACCATTCACTGTGGAGGTGAAAAATAGGGTTGAAACTTTTTTAAGAATATGGATATCTCGGAAACCAGACATGGTTCGAACTTGAGATTTGGCACATGGATTCTCCTATCGAAATCAGTAATAGGGTGTTTGGCCTTTTTTTATTAAAAGGGAGGATTTATAATTTCAGAAAAATTTATGATTGTTTCCAAGAAAATTAAGAAGAAAATAATATTACAGATACGTATACTCGTAGGTACTCGTTAATAATAACGAGAAATTAGATTAATTTGAACACTTTGTCGCCCTGAAGTTTTGGCATTTTGTCGAAATTCATCATTTCAGCTTGGTTACTTCCACTCGAATTAAAATTGCAAAGCGGGGAGATGTAAAAAGACATTATTTGTATAGTTGATGATGCCGGCGTGAAGCACCTACGTAACTAGAATATACCTACATTACGAAATATTTGCTCATTCTTCTATTCTACTCCTCACTTCCAGAATTCTTGGCCTAAAATCTGTTCTTTAAAAGGAGGGGTACGATCTATTAGGTCACGCGTCATTTCCCGCGGCGTTAAGATTCTAAATCGCATAAACAATTGCATCATCAAATGTTAAATATAGCGTTTTTTTTTCATTTTTTTGGATTGATTTCGTTTAACAATCAAAAAACTTTTACGGTCCTTCCCTAAATTTTAATGCATATTATCAATACAAAAAAAAACTCCATGACTTTCGGGAAACGAGTTTCTGTCTTTCAATTCTGAAATCTATCGTCCAGATGAGCATGTACCCCACCAACCAACTCAACAGCACTGGGGTGGCACCTGTATACGATCTACGATCTAGGAAACGTTCTCATATGACAATCTTCAGCAAAATACACAATTTCAAGTGCAACTCACGGGAGTACATATATTGAATATTTTGTCATACGGGGGTGATCTCACTATTTAGACATTTTGAAGAGTCTATTACGGGACATTCAAACTCGAAGGCGTATTTTAATAAAATAATATTTTACGTCAAGACAAAGCGGCGCTAAGTCACTGCCAACAATTTATTCCTATCTGCAATCAACTTTACGAATATTTTAGTAAACAAAAAATGGCTAATTAGTCATTATTTATGTCAGATTCCTATGTCGTTCTTTTTAGTTTTCTATACCTATTTGGATCCTAATCTGCCAGTGATCAAGTTCACTCTAGTTATTAGAAAAGATCAAATTAAGTCAGTGGCGATAATGGAACCGTCCTTTCAAAGCAGATGTGTTGATTGTTCACACTTAGTAACATAACGTATATAAAGATATAATCTATACATCCCCTCACGCCCTGGTGGGGTACGCAGAAAAGACAGAACCCCAAACCGTCCAGTCCTTAATACACACACGCCTAACTTCCGTGACATTCATACAATTTATCGTACAGGTTCTCCGATCAATCTTACTCAAAGCGTCCGTCCTTGAGGAGCCGTCAACATAATCGGTCCAGGGCAGTCTAGGACAGACACGCTTCCCAACTCCTGACGCAATGTAGGCAGCGGTATGTCCATCCAAAATAAAACGTTGGGTACATACGATGAAATACTGGACTAATTTTATTGACCAACGCAGTAGGAGATAAGATACTACATATGTAGAGGCACACATCTATAAAAATTATAATTACCGTCTTTTCATAGATTAGTGACACAATTACACACGGTATCATCTGTAATACACTATTTCCAATACAACATGACATTTTTGATGTAAATAGATAATTTAATAATAATAATATACATCTGTATTTGCATAATGTAATAACGCGGAACGTGGAAAATAAATAGCAGTCGTAGATAAATACTATAATCGTAGTATAAGTAATATCTCATTCGTGACGAGCAAAACTAGTGAAGAATACAAAATTATAATAAAATATTCTATTTCTAGACGCGTATGATGTACATATAAATAAATAAAAATACTTGCATATAGAATCCGCAGTATCTACAGCATCTTCTAATAATAAATGTGATATTAAACACAGTCACAACATTATATAAACATTTAAGTATGTGGTGGCCACACAACATTCACGCCATGCGAATGGCGGAATGATTTGACGGAATGTTTACAAACACATCAAAATGTAAATAGAAAGAAAATGTACATTGCAATAAAAAAAACGATGCGGTGTTATAAACAATCAATCTTAAAAGTTTCAGGCCTATCAATGATGGGGAACTTGATATGAAAAGTAGGAAAATTACTGCACCTCAAGATATGTAAGGTTGAAAATTCTCTTCGACTGTCAAGCATGGAGAATAACGCCCAGAAAAGTCCTTTGCAAAGTGTTTCATAGGTTCCATAAGAAGCAAAGACACAGTACTTCGCAAGACATGTAGTGAAAAATTTTCTCCAGCAACGTAAGGAATGTTATTTTCTTGTATTCCTAACATTCTGATTTCATTGTCATACACCATTTAGAATGAAAAAGATAGAAATGAAAGACTATTTATACAGTTCAAAATTCACGTTACGACTTCTACTACACGCGACTAGCGTTCGAGGATTCTCACTAGTCACGTAGTAGTCTCAGTAGTCAGTAGTGGTAAAAGTAATTGCGTGTATTTAAACTAGATACTGGCCTTTAATTTTACATTTAAAAATTGACTTATATCATGTATCGTTGGTCGAAAATATTAATAGCAGGTTTACACATTTTAATATTATAAAACTGTCATTAAAACCGCACACTTCGCTAATTAGAAACAATGCTACAACAAAAAAAAAACAGTGTAGATATATTAAAGCATTACATTCGCCCCTATTACAATTTTCCTCTAAATTTTCCCACCCCCGCCCCCCGTGGCATTTACGAATCACAAAACAAACGGGACATTATTTTTCATTCACATAACATGTCCCAAGTCCACAGAGTGGTGTTTTTAATTATCTTTATTTCAATTACATTACACAACGGGTCTGTAATTGTAAATCATCGCATATTTGCTGAACGACGCTGTTGGGGCATTTCGGCGAATCTGACATTGTAATAATTACGTAAAAATATATACATTGTAATTAAATAATATTAATATGTATAGTCTTGTCTCTGGGATTACATAATATACACACTGGGTATTGTATATCGATGGCGAGGCGGACGGGGTGGCGAACGTGGTGTGGGAAAAAACCTTGTTTAACTTTGTATTAATATTTTACCCGTCGAGCAAAATATACACTACTAATAATATTCCATATTCGGTAGAAATGCGTAAGGAGGTGCCAAAGCGATAAC
Source organism: Ceraclea dissimilis (assembly GCA_963576895.1). Taxonomy (NCBI): domain Eukaryota; kingdom Metazoa; phylum Arthropoda; class Insecta; order Trichoptera; family Leptoceridae; genus Ceraclea; species Ceraclea dissimilis. The sequence goes on from OY756376.1 coordinate 12,787,094, forward strand.
AGTAACTTTTAGACTATTTCAAAAGCGAAAAATAACAGGTAGCGAAATTTGGAGTGGACGTTTCAGTAGTAATTGGTTAACCTGAAGCATCTTAAGAATATATACTACTACTACTGTATAATCACCGTGTATCCCAACAACGAATGGATGGAGTAATAATTCTCTTCGCTCAAACATTTATATGACATTCAGAGTTAAATAGATGAAAAACGCCTTGTAGAAATAAAACAAGGACCCATCTAACTATGAAACTGAACACTTCTAAATACCGTGGTTCGGTAGAATTAATGAGTTGTAACGACATATGTAGGCGTATGAATTACATAAACGATGAAAAAAACAATAAGCCCCAAGGAGCTGAAATTAATGTCTCACATGAACTGAAGAAAATATTGGAAAGAACAATAATAACAAACGCATGCTGCAAGTATGTGAATTTCTCTTGTGTGACTTGAATGAGCTCAGCGTAAAAGCACTGTGATTTTTGCGAAAATAACAGCGACTAATATCTTTGGTGTACGTCTTTTTTCAGGAGGAGGAGGGATAAAAGTAATCCAATTATTGTGATACGATTTAATATTCCATCGGATTATTGCTAAGTGTACGAAAAATGGCTAAACCAGCTACACGATATTATTGTAACAATATGCTTACTGTATCATTATTCATTAATGTTCCTTTTCAGCGCTCTGGGACCAAAAATGGTGACATTGACATATTTTATATCTGATTATAATATTTCATGGGATTCGCTTATCGTAAAACATAAGACAAAACGATCAGCAAAAATGGAGAAGACGATATTTTTATTAGCAGCGAAGGACATTCATATCTAGACATTATATTTATTAAACATAAAAAAAATACGAGTACATAGTGACACCAAAAAGAAATTGTGCGCTACAATAGCTACAGCTACTGATTAGGCACACGATACAGCAATTAATAATTCTTGAGCTTGTTATGCAAGAGGTCGTTGAAAGACGCCGACCACCAGGACGCCATCCGAAAAGATGGAGAGAAAGCTGGACATATTTACCACAAGAACAGGACCCTGAATAAACAGATCGAAGATCTACTTAAAGAGAAAGAAGAAGTACTTATATCAACTGATTGATAGCCACCAGGTAAGATAACAAGATTTAGAGTTTGATCAAAACGCAAGGTAATTATTTACACGAATACCGTTAAGAAATTGATACTAGGATATAATTACGTAAATAAAGTTAATTTAGATTTTAATCACGTGACACCCGAGCGAGATAGCTGGATGGATAGAAACATTTATTAGAGACAAACCCTGCGGGAGATTGCACCATAATTCACAGAGTGGAACTTATTTCCTTCATCGCCACGGAAGCGAGTCTCAATAATGCTTTATACGCTATTGGGTCAATTTAATTGTACAACTCAAAGCCGTGACCTGAGAGACACAATACCTGCTATATTACATTTCACTTCAGAATGTCACCAGAGAAATGAACAGATTGATAGTTTATCAAATGAGAAATGATAGAATGTAATATGAAAAGAACACGAACGATTCGTCCCATAAATAAAAATATCATTATTGTAATAGTGCGTGCCATCACGCATGCGATATTTTATAACGTATGTTCAATAAGTGCCGTGAGGCATCACAATATATTATCGGAAATCGTACTTTTTTTTGTTACCGTAATACAGTGTGCTATAACATGATCACTCGTCTTTTCCCTACAAATCTGAGCTTCTGAAATTATATCAACATTACTGCTTCTGATTTCTGGGTGAGCGGTCTGTAGTTTTATCTCTATCGACGTTTCGACACTCTTACTGGTATCACTTTCTTCAGGAAGAGTGTCGATACTGAAGTGAATGACACAATAGTGTGGAAACTGAAAAAAATTATATCAGTTACACAGACGAAACTGAAGAAAATGACACCAGTAAGAGTGTCGAAACTGAAGAAAATAACACCACTAAAGAGTGTCGAAACGTCGATTGAAATAAAACTATACACGGTATGTCAAATTTTCACAGTGGAAACCTTCAACAATTACTGATATTAAAAAATGCTAAGCGTGGCACACTGAACAGGTGAATTCATTCTTAACTAAAAGTAAAAACCTAACTAGACAAAGGAATGAACAATACGTAGGAATATTTTACACAATTTTATTCATCCCTCGTGCGGAAAGTAGAACTGTCATTACTTAATATTCATACTTGAATCAAACACTAGTGCAAGTTTAGTATAATATAATAATGTGTTCACATTTCCATATTCCGGCGGTGTCCGTGATACAACTGTAGATATGCAGGTACCTGCCTCAACTTACATTTCCCCTCGTTCCTATTAAAATCCATACATAAGAAATGCGCAAGAGGAAAATGACTTGGAAAATATAGGTCGCGTTCCTTATACCTTGTAATTATTATTCCTATAATGACTACTATCAACTTTTCCTGTAGAAAATAAATTACTCCCTGACAATGTAAACTTGTGGAACATCGAAAAAATCGCTTAGTAAGAACATTTATTATCAGAAACTATTACACTTCTTCTTGGCAGCTGATGCCCCAAAAACTATGACACCAAAGAGGTGTGGAGACCCTCCTGGAGGGATGTTAGTGTTGATATTCGTGGACTTATAAACGATCCTAGATCCTACAACAATGCCACTTTTAGTGCAAGCTGAATCAAATCAGAGCTGGACACGGAAGGTGCGGCCTTCTCCGTCGCAAGTAGGCCTTGCCCTCACCCCAACCCAACCGAACTTGCTCCTGTGGTGCTGTGGAGTCCGTTATCAACAAGAATGCCATCTCACAAGGTTCAAAGGTACAATAAAAGAGATTCACAACAAGCACTCAAGAGTAGTAGATTCTACTCTCAAAACCGACTACAAACAGCTAAATACTTAATTTTTAAGCAACAAGATTTTAGTTCGATAAATATGCTACACAACCACTATAACGAAACCCCGTCTTAAAATCATATTTATAATTATAGTTTATTAAATCAATTACGATAATTTTATTGCAAATATCAACCATTTAAACGATGCCATAACAAATAATTGAGCCACAATAAATGCAAAAACCATAATAAATACGAATAATCATCACTCATCCATAACCATTACAACAGTTGCATCCATGATGACTCTTAAAGATCTACAGATGAAGACAATAAAATGAAATATATTGCAATAGAAGGTAATTCATATTCCACATACATATTATCCCATTTCAAATAAATAACAATAACTGCGACAATTAACTAATTGATTAAACAATACTTTAAAACTAATCATTCCTTATCGGTTAAAACAATAACGAATACTAATTTTATTACCATTGTGTATTAATACGGTGCTTTTAGATTTCTCAATGGAAAGTTGTGGGGTAGTCTGTTTTTCTTTCATTCTATACGTATTTTGGGGTGCTGAATCCGAATCCGAGGTTTGCCAACAAAATTTCGTGACGGAACATGGCGAAAAATTGGTAAAATGGCGAAAATATTTCTTTTCTGGCGATTTCTTTATAAGAACTCGAAAACTGACAACTTTTGTAAGTTATTTTTCTGCGCAAAATTAAAGTACGTAAAATTTACTACAAAATTTCAATATAAAATTTTTCTCTCAAATAACTAGCAGCGGACCTGTCAAGCTCCAAAAATTGGCCAAATTTTCTCGTTATTTTAAATTGTGAGAATGGAAAATGTATGGAGAATAGGTCACCTTGTTAGAATTATCACCAAATTTTGACAATTATTCTTCAGATTTATGATACATATTTTACCTCGTTGGAATCAGTAAACATGGAGAAAGGTTTCAGGACAAATTTTATTTAAAAATATAGTGAAATGTTTACGCTAAAAAGGTTTAAACATTTTTAGCCTAAACAAATTACTATATTTTAGAATAAAAATATTTAAACATGTCTAGCTCAAATATTTCACGGTGTTTTTTAATAAAAATTTCGTTAATAGTTTCCTTTGTGTTTTCTGATTCCAACGAGGTAAAATATGACTCATGAATTTAAAGAATTATCGTTGAAATTTGCTTATGAAGGCAACAAGGTGAACTTTTTCAATACATTTTCGATTCTCGTTTTGTAAAACAATAAGAAAATTTGGCCATTTTTTGGACCTTGACAGCTCCGTTGCTATTTATTTTAGTGAAAAATTTTGTATTGCAATTTTGTAGTAAATTTTACGTACTTTAATTTTGCGTAGAAAAATAACTTACAAAAGTTGTCAGTTTTCGAGTTCTTATAAAGAAATCGCCAGAAAAGGAATATTTTCGCCATTTTACCAATTTTTCGCAATGTTCCGTCACGAAATTTTGTTGGCAAACCTCGGATTCGGATTCAGCACCCCAAAATACGTATAGAATGAAAGAAAAACAGACTACCCCACAACTTTCCATCGAGGAACTGCTTTGAGTTTAATTTCACCGGATTATATATAGGAGTTAGTTGTACAACATTCATCATATAAGATTTAGTACTACTACATACATCGGAAGATTGAATCAAAATATGGAGTATGTACGTAAAACGTTAACGATAACAATACTACCGTACCTGGTGAACTAAATTCCACAGCTAATAAATGGGTCGTCGATGAAAACGGGAAGTTTATTGATAAAATGAAATTAGCCAAATCAGATGATTATCTAAGTCACTGACAATCAGAAGGAATAAATTTTTAAATAGACAGACGAAAAATGGTGATGGAACATCAAAAATGATTTTGAAAATACAACCAATAGATGCTAAATATTAGTTTAAGAAATAGAAAACTTAGTTGAATAGAGAGAGGACTAAGATGAGCCCTCGTTGGAATAGAACTGGACCAAACGAATCTTGGAGTGGTGACCGAGAGAAACCGAAACAGATCACAGTTAAGATGGTTTGATGACATAAAAAGTGTGGCAGGATATATGTAAGTGGCACAGACTGGCAATGGACGTACAGTTGTGTAAGTTGGGAAGGGAGACCTATATCCAACACTGGACCCGTGAGGGCTGATGATGAACTAAAGGGATCTACCAAAAACTACAATCGAAAAACAACGAAAGAATCGGGGATGTGTACCTAACGAAAAACATTTGCGAGTCGGAAATAAGTCACGAAAAAAAAAGCACTATTGATATCGTTTGAGTAAAGCGATGATATAACTCAGCTTAAAAATAGTTAGCGTGAAAAAAACATGGAATATCAAGCAAAAAATAGTGTCTCAGTTCCAGACTTGGACGCATTCAGCATTGAATTCACAAAGTATAATACGTAGAGATATAAATGTACAATATTATTATGTATTTCAATACACAGCAAGTATGTTATTTGGGTGAATTCCAAATACCTAATAACACAGTGCTGTACAAGTATGTATTATAATCCAATTTATGTAATTATACCTATCCAATTTACTTATATGCATCGTCCAATGAAAACACGACGAATCGAGTTAAGACTTTTTTTATTTCGTACATAAATTATAATCATCAAGAAAAAGCGACAAATTGATGTTATGCTTCAATCACTTCAAACAATATTTAACGACTCTTTGATTTAATGTCTATGGATTCACTTCCGAAGAAAACAAACGACGTTTCATTAAAAATAACAACGTGCCCTAAATTCAAATTCGTTCGATGCGTTCATTTGTCAGTTTCGCGGAAAAGTTTTCCAACGATGTTCAATTGGTTTCTTTTAGATTTAATTTTAGAATTTGAGAACGTTTGGAGACCTATCGTTATGTAATGAATCGTGTCATATTTTATAACTAGTAGGCGCGAAAATTAACGGAGGGTTGGTTGAGCATAGAGCATGTTTATTCAGTAAACAACTGTGTATTACTCTGTCCTTCAAAGCTCCTCAGGGGAACACCGGTAGGGCACAAGGCTCATCTTCTTCCATGTCACGCTGTGCGTTCTGATACTCACCATTCAGTTCAACGATTGCCGAAGATGCTGTCATCGCTAAATGTTTTGAATTCCAGACATACAACAGACTCGAATAACTTGCAAAAATTGACACAGCCTGCGTTACATTCATACACGGTTACGTCAAGTTGATAATAATTATTGTGGCATAGAATTTATTATCAGCATACTTAATAATAAAATATCAACAATGCTGTATGAACTACTTGCTGAAATGGACAGTTTTGTTGTATGCAGGACTGATAAGAAGAATTATTGTAAGGCGGTATAGAGGAAAACAATTGCGCTGAATCGAATCAGGTTAAAAGCGAAACTAAATAATGAATGCATACCTGATGCATACATTAACAGATACTTAAATTTAGTATTACGTATTCATTTAGTTCACCAAGGAATAACCATCATCACCCCTCTCATGTCAGGCTTGGCTTCCTCCAGAATTCTTCACCATTTTACTCGGTCCATCGTTCGCACCTTCCAGTTTGCCACTCCTATTGGCCTTAGGCCCTATTCTACGCTACCCATCCACTTCAGCTTGGGTTTCCCCACACTTCGTCTCCGATTTGGTCGCGTGCTGAGAATCTTCTTCGGTATTTGGTTGTCCTCCATTCGCTGGATATGTCCCAACCATCTTAGGCGATATGATTTTATGTATTCGCTGTAGAGAATTTCCACTGTCCAAATTCCATTTTCGTAGAGCTCCAAAAAAATATTAAGGAATACTGTATAGCCAATTTTGAAATGCCAAAAAGGCAAAACAACGTAAAGAAACAGAATTAGAAATGGACGATGACGTTGATCTGATCTATGGACAATTTACTACAGGTAGAAAATTTATACTGAAAGGTGAAAGGAGCATATAAAATAAACTTCTCGTGTGTGGGAGACTCCAGAAATTAAAAGTGGTGATATTTTTATAGGGAAAAGACAATTCAATTACCTACAACACGAGGTAAGTGAAAAAAAACCGCCCTCACAACAAAATGTCAAATTTCAAGTTCAACGAATGACATTTAAATACAGTAGCGAACATGTGTACGGTAGGTAGAGGTAAAATAATACACACCATCGCCTACGATACATTAGCTGCTGTAGGTGGTTTGTGGCAGGAGTACACGCGATATGTTGTTAGGCATGAAAATAGCATACATCGAGAAATACATTATTTTCTTTATTACAATTAACTTAGATCTGTTTGTATTTACGTAAACATATTATAAATTTGTTATAGTATCGTAAGGAACTTTGGCAATTGAATTTTTCATATGAACAACCAAATGGCATAGTGCAAAAGTCAAGTTTTTCGAGGTGTATCTTCCGACTTTCGTATTAACTCTACAGAAACTGAGGAGAGAAAAGGACTACATGGTTGGAGTGGGACTTCTAATCAGGATGTACTGGGTTGGAATCTCGGCGCGGACCATGTATTCTGCACTTTATGACAGAAGCCTTTATTTAGCTATGAAGTGTGCACGAAAGTATTTGGATTTGTGTGTACCAGCCTAGATCCTTTAAATAAATCTTATTATGAAATATCAATTATGCCAAACTTTGGTGAGTGAAAATGTGTAATTTAGACCTAGAAAAAGGGCATCGAACAATGCGTACCAGAATATGAAAAAAATATAAAATTTTATTGAAGGACCCTACAAAATCTGTTTTTATCGACGTTCGATATAATTTATTAGACAACGATGCTTTTATTACAAGAACCGACCTACATCACCACTACACACGTTGTTTGAGTGCCACGAACCGTGAAGAAGCGTGGCATCAGAATGCCACTACTGGCACTGACAACCTACCGGTGAGTAACCAACGAAAATATATACCTGCGGCACCAAGCAATCTGTGAACTTCAAATGTATATCATGTTATCTAATACCCTACTTTACAGTAAAATACCCGGCATTCATGAAGATAATAATATAAAGCATGTTTTGGTAGAACTTTGTAACGAATCGGTACATGGTTGGCGCAGTTGGTTGAGGCGGCAGTCTCTCGAGCGAGAGGTGCCAGGTTCGAACCTCGATGTATTCCACACTTTGGGATACAGGCTTTTGGACAAGTGCAAGGTGTGCAGAAATTTATTTGGGTTTGTGTATGCAAGTCTAGATCCTTTTTATATAAAAAAAATCTGAAAGAGGAAGACATATTTTCATAAATCATTTAACAACGGGTGCAATGCCTTTGAAAAAAAAGACATACATTTTTTTTTCTGACATCCAGAGTCTTGAAAAATCTAAGGAAAACTTAAGGACGAATATTTCTATGGATATACTAACGATCTAATCGAAAAATGTTGCGACTTTGATAAATTTATTTATTCGTCTATTTATTCTTGATTTGGAATCGTCTCCGGATCTGACCATTGATGAAAAAACTGTCCGAGGTAATCAGAGAATACAAAGAAAAATTTAGAGACTTCGCTTTTTCGAACATCGCATGAACAAATATACCAGGAATATCTTTATCACGAGTTATTCCTCGACTTTTACTCTTCACACTTGGTATTCTATACTTGCTTTTCTCAGCTAAACGCCAACGCGCGAGAATGACAATTATGCAATCACTCAACTGAAATTTATTATAGAGTTTAAAGTTCAACTGGAGACCCTTACAGACGTATTATGCACATTGTGACGTAGGTCAGATACAGAGTCCCCTATTATGTATAATATTAACTACTAATACCTAGTTGTCGTATAGAAGTAGAGGTTTACCTACATAGTACACATGTAGTCTAGTTCTCCTAATGGGATTGTGAGCACGTGGATAGACAGGTGTGCTGGATTGTGCTGGTTGGTTGACTTAACCAAACCATACTACACCTAATAATAATACGTCCTATTGTATATCCTCTCATATAATATAGCTCTCAAGCTTTTCAAAAAAAAAACAAATAATGATCCTAACTAGGACCCTGACTGGACAATGCAGACTGCGGAAATACACGTTCAAAATTGGACTATCATCAGGCACCCCAGTCTGTAGATTCTGCTTAGAGGACAACGAAGCACCCATACATCACTCGCTCACAAAAGAAGTTGCGTTCTTGGAGGGCCCCTACTGGACTCCGAGAAGGCAAGACTACTCCCACCGAGACAGATCGTGAGCTACATGACAGACGTCGGCCTTGAGGACGAGATGTGACATTGAAGGATGTCACAATAGACCTATTTTGGTCGCAGTGACGCAAGGGATAATCGGTCCCTTGACCTTGTCATAAAAAAAATCCTCAGACATATTACATGATCATTATACTTTGTTACGGGTCAAGTTTATAAAAATAATAATTAATATATCTACATAACATCCTAAATGTAACACGTATGAACTATCCAGGTTACCCTAGGAGGGTCACGTTTTTTAACACCCCTCTTTCATCAACGTATACTCTTTTTGTCATCATATCGGCACTCGTTTTTTCAATATGTACAAACCATCTTAATTTGTTAACATACAGTCTCTCCACAACACCAGTCTTACAATCGCTTATTTCTTTAATTACATCATTCCTTATAAGATTCACCAAAGTTTTCCCATATATTCTCAAGCGACCTCATTACTACAGCATTTATACCTACCAGGCTCATCCTTCTTCAGCCATGTTCATGTTTCGCTGGCATACACGGGAGTCGGCCCACTAGGCTAATCGTATTATAATCGTATCAATATACATAATTGTGTTTACGTTTTAAAGAAAAGTCACGTAGCTTGATTTTGTTTTGTTCATCGGTTAATATAAGTAGTAACAAGTACTGAGTAAACAGGTAAAATAATACACTAACAATGACAATAACAAGACTGCGACATAAGACTTATTAACATGTCTAAAAGCCAATTAGAATAGTACAATAGTACCTGTAAATAATGTAGGTATATTTGTCTTATACCTGTACGTACTAATAGTAATAATCATAAGTATTCACCTATTTTACTAAACCAATTAGTTATACGTATAAAACATTGAGTATTGATGTATATTATGTCGTTGTCGGTTCAACAAAAAACCATCGAACATCGAGTCATCGACTTGTCATTTGTAAATTAAAATGTATTTTAGAATCTGAATTTATTCTGAAATACTTGAAATCTACTCTAAAATTTCTGGGCATTGATGAAACTGCATTAAAATAAATAAATAAATTAGTGGTTAACTGGTACTGCAAGACTGGTGTTGTAACTAGAATGAAAGTGAACAAACTGAGATGGTTTGGGCATGTTGAGAGAATGAAGGATGACAGGATGACAAAAAAAGATATATCTGAGTGAACGAAGAGGTGTGAGGAAACGCGGCCGCCCCAGACTGGACTGGACCGATCATGTCGACCAGATCCTCAAGGATGGGCGCGTTTTGAGTAAAAGGAATCGGAGAGCGTGTATGACAAACTGTATGAGTGTGACGGAAGCTACGAGTGTGTGTAAGGATAGGGATGTCTGGCGCTCTGTCCTCTCTGCCTACCCCGCAAGGGACGTGGCGTGAGGGTATAGTAGTAAATAAATTAGTGGTTAACTGGTAGAGATCGCAGCACTGTCATAAGCTCACCCCAGTGAACAAATGTTACAATTATCTATTTGTAATGTTAACATGATTCAGTATTTTGTTCAGCAAAAAAATGTAAATAAACAAATTACTTATGATTTTTTTAAATGTAGGTAGGTACTATTCAGCAATTGCAATAAACAAAATAACAAAAATCAATGCGATGCTACTTTCTGTAGAAGTATGTAAGATAAGTGTCGAATTACATGAAATAAACTGAGAGAATCAGACAAAACACATAAAAATACGTCAATGGCAAAAACAATTCAATGTTTTTATGGCACAGTATGGCTAGGTTATCGTACAAACATATTTCTGTCAAGTTAAGTAATTTATGAGAATTAATCTTTTAAGTTTTGAAAGGTTGGGAAAATGAAGAATCGTATTTTTATGCAACAACGTTACACGTGCGCTCGGACACACAACATTTTTTTTCCAGTTGATGTTAAATTATTGCATCTGACATAAAACTTTTTGGCACCAATAACTTTAGTGAAAAGAACATAGCTACACCTAGCTACTAAGAATTTGAATAAGGAGGAATCTATAATGACAAGTGGCTCTTATCTCCGCTATTTCTCACCCAAGAAGTTGGTGAAATCCAGCATTAATGTTGTCTGTGATGCATGTTTTGAACATCTCTAGATTTCATTATACTGAGCAAAGAACACATATTAGATACAATTATGCTCGTGTTTTATTTGATGATCATAACTACAGCAATTATAAAACAACATTGCTGACGATTTCCCCCCTTTGATATTTACTCGAAACAAGAAGAATAATGAGGTGTTGACATCTGATTGATTTGTTGAACAACTTATTTATTAACAACGATAATTCGTACGAAAAGCAAAATATAATATGACTAATACCCACGAAGACAGACGACACGCCGAGTTTATAAAGAGAGTGGATCATGTTAATATAAAAATTATATCAAAACCAAATTATTACATGCTTTTATTTAACTTCACGTGGCGTTGTTGTATCCAAATTTTGCAATCGACTTTTAACTCATTTCTTGACTAGCTAGAGCTCAGAAACTTTCACAAATTGTGTAAAGTGATTGACATTACGATTCTGTACCACAGTGGATCAGCCTTTTTCAGAGACAAAAATTAAAACTTGGGTTGTGTGGGGTCCTGCGTGGTATCATACGAAAGGGCGATGGATAAGAAATTCATAAGACCTTAGCATGGTTGCTAACTGAGAATGTTTCTTTCTAGGTTTATTATAGAAAATTCTATTAATATATCTATTGAACATCATTTTATAGAAACCTATTTAAAGTTCGCCTTCAGAACGATTGACTGACAATAAAATTGTCTTTATTTGTCTATTTTAATATCAATAACCCTTTCAATATAATAATAGTTAAATTACCTCCTACGAAAATATAAATTCTAAAAAGTAATGATATTATATAAAGAAAATGTACGAATAATAACGAAATTCCGATACCCCATAATCCAAGACTATTTTAGTCCAAAAACCAGCCGTGACATAATAATCGAAATAATATAATAAATCTTTTATCATAAAAGACAAATAATGTCTGTCACTTTGGTAATCGTTTCCTACAAGTTTCACTTAAAAAAATGTAGAAAAAAGCAGACGGAAAGGTCGGGATCAACCGAAGAACTACCGCTTCAGATAGGATAGGTGGAAGGATCCGAAAGCATAAAGGCAGCCAAGCATAATTGCCAAATGTGTATGTTGTCACTACCGAATACTTAATTTGAATAAAATCGTCCAAATAGAATACGAGACTCATCGTAAGCTTTCGATACCTGTTTTTGAAGAGTTGGGACTGCTTTTAATATTATAAACTCTAATGTTTACCTACGTGCACATTTTACAGTAAGCAAATTGCTTGTGAAGCGAAGCGCATACGTCATCAGCATCGATATTGAATACCGGATTTAACCAAGTCCAACCTTGTGCTACCAAGGTCTGTATCCAAGGATGTGAAACAATGTTATTGTGTAATCGCATCGAATAGAGTATTTCTATAATTAGGTAAAGGTAAAACGAAATCATGGCATCCTAATTAGCTAACTTATTTTAAGAACTTCCTTACGTAGGTCGTGCGTAGGGAAAATGTGATATGGCGATAAGATTATTTAAGGGGTTAATTAACAAATTATCAAATGTGAGACTCGATGTGTGTTCGTTAAACTCCCATAAGACATTTCACAACTTTTCCAGCAATGAGATACCCACCCTTCAGAATATCACAATGATTTCGAGAGGATGTAGTGTGTATATTCATACACATACAGCATTCACTGGCTACCCCCTTATTGGGATTTGGGACTACTACGCCATACACCGGGATGGCGTACCTAATAGTAAGTACTGTAGGTAGTAATTAAAATCACACTATTTTTGGCCGTAAGGATCGAAATATCGATCACAAGACAGCGGTGCCAAAAAATTGTACAACCCTCTGAACTAAAGAATGCCGGAAAGGAAGATGATAGATAAAATATAAAAAAATAAACATCCCGCGAAATTGCATTCAAATACTATGAGCTGATTCGGTAATGTTAAAACAGAGAAATCTCTAAATAAATCAACGAAGGAAATTAAACATAATGTTACAGATGAATTACGCACGTTTGTAAATATTTAATCTTGAAATACATCGCTGCTACCGTATTTACAAAGTAAATCTTGATTGCCTTAGAATAGATCGTTGGATCGATTGGTTAAAGCACGGATTATTAAGCTGGAGAACCGGATTTCAATCTCAGTGCTGTTGACACAAATATCACTCAACCTCAGTCAAAATGAGCAGTGCCTTGAAGCAAAATACCAAATGAAACTGGGTAAATTGGAACAGGTGAACGAAATATAGTCACTTATGTCAAATTCAACCCAAATTTAGCAATCAGCGGGAACAGTAATGTCAAAGTGACCATTTGGATAAAACGCAAGGAATTTAAAGATGACACAAACAAGTGTGATACAACATGTGCAGAATTACGAAGTCCTGAACAATAAGTATGAAAATAGATTTTGTGGAAATTACGGATTTTTTTTCATACTGCAAGAACGCACCGGATGACATTACGTGTCCAGCGATGGTACTTTAAAGTAAAACATTGGTTATAATTTAAATTTTTCCTGGCGCCCGGCCTAAACATATAAACCATCCTGCACGAAATAAACTTTTAACAACTTCTAGAGGAAATAAACACAAACAACTACTCGCAAAACACGTTAAAATATTGTGAATTATATACAAACTTGTATCTATTTCAACTGATCTGAGATATTTCTGCTTAAAAACATTAGATATCAAAAATGTAAATAAACTGATGAAATGGAAACAACTACAAGAAGAAACAAACTAAATCTAAAAGGCCAAGTTCATAGTGAATCCATGTAGTAGCGACAAATAGTAAGTATGGCTGCTGACTTGATCAGACGCTTGGGCTAACCAAGTCGTTGATACAGAAAAAGACAACAAATTCTGTATGAAGACAGATCTTGATTGCAAAAGGGCCGAAAGTACCAGGTTACTCAATATTACAATATGCGATACTCATGGGATAAAAATTAATGCCATTAAATTATTTAGCAATTTTACACGGAACAGTCCAAGATGCATAAGAAAACAATGTCGAAGTTACATTAAGAAAATAATATTATTAAAAAAGACTACGTCGAAATTTTCAATATGTTCAACAAGAGGTGAGACACCGGTTACGATAGAATTTCCAGATAATAATAAAATCGATGATGCAGACGAATTCCGCACATAATCCGACAAACAATTATGTAGAAGTGGATGATCGCAAAGTTCAGGAGAGCAAGATGACATAAAGAGAGAGGAATTCGCAATTAATGGATATCTTGGTGACCCATATAACAATTATGTCACCCAAGTACGTTCAAACAAGACTAATGCAATTTCAAATAATAATCAATTCTCCTGCATTTCCCATCCGCGATCGGAATGCTTTTAAACCAGATGAGGTTTTATATTACAATTACAAACAATGTATCTTGAAAACAGATCACAAGAATCTACAAGCAAGAAGAAAACTATCACTACTGTGTAATTAAATAAGAACAATGCACATAAAAATCAATTGCTTACTTACGAGTTACGACTCAAAACAAAGTTTCAAACAGATCAAGTTCTTAACGAAGACCACGTTGTGAGTTAAAAAGGGAAACAAAGTATGCCCGAGATACTCCATCAATATTATGCAAGCAATGTTCACAAAGAAAGGCAGGGTAACTTCTCTTAACTTTGTTCACCTTATTATGTAGACACCGAATCTGGTGCGGTCTCCATATCATGGCATCGATAGGTATGAGCACCAAATTACAATCCCAGTCAATAAATTGTCCAATACGTTTAATGTTACTAGGTACATTTATATTAAATTAGGTACGTTTCACTTTCCACGGCATAATCGAGATATTTATTCAGGCACAAGAATAGCTCCGTACATTACTGCTAGAGATTAGGTATGTGATATTATATGCTTCAAATTCTAAACAAATTTTATTCGAATCAACGAATCAGAAAATCGGATAAACACCGGGGACAATAACCTTTTCAACTACTACACGAATATAGACTTTACGATTCGAGAAATTTGAGGGGTTGGTTAAGTTTTAGACCTGAAAAAGTACAATAAAATAATTATACAATTTAAGAGCGAGCTTTATAAAGCACAACGAGACCCAACTTTAATAATACATAATGAATTTGTAGATAAAGTTCAAACTGGGAATATTCGCTAAGCCATTTTTTTTTCACAAAATTGGAATGTGTCCAATAGGCAAGTTCACTGTCAGACGATATCTATAATTTCAATCAATATTTTGTTCGAATGCAATTGATCGCTATCGTGTTTTACGTGAAAAGTAGGTGGGGCATTCATTCACAGATCAGATTAGGATTACGTAAGATAAATATAGTAGACACCCGTGATCAAAATAGTATACAGACTGACAATATTTATATCGTCGCGAGCCGATCTAATATTTTCATCTACACGCGTCTGAGGTCATCTGAAACTAAAAATATAAACCAGTGTCTATGTGTTTTATTATTGTGCATGCCGAGGAATTCCATTCGCAACAATATTTTGATGGTGGACGTGTGGTCACAAGTTACTGGTTTCGATGTAAACAAACAAACACAGCGGATCACGTGAGGCCCCGATCTCAAGGTGTTGGCAGCCGATGCTTATTGTCATCACTCACAACAAAGCTGCGATTCCCAAACCATCAAATATTAATCAAATAAAACATGATGAAGACAAGACAAATTACTCAAAATCAAGCAAAAATGATCCTTCTGATGGTACCGTAACACATTTAATACTTGATAAGTTTTCTACTGGTTTCACTACGAAATTAAGCTGAGTTGCAACGAGTACCCAAATCTACTAAAAATCTCATAATGTCATATCATCAACACTTATACTAGTTTTGGGTATTTGTATTACATAATGCGACCTGGTAGATACCTGTTCAGATATCGTAATCCTATAGATACTCGCAAGTGAAGCAAAGTAATATTAACCAAGGGTGTGGCGATAAAAATAGAAAATGCGAATGTACGCAGAATAAAAATAGTATCAGCATAGTAAATTATTACAGAGAATATAATAAAATGCTGTTTTAAAAGAAATTGCATAGAAAAGATAATATTGTGCGGAACAACGCAACAGAAAATGCATTCGATAGAGTAGGTAGGTATAATAAAATGGATACAGGAAGTAATGGAAATGAAACGGGTAGTAAGGAAATAAATGCAAATGCCAGTATGGGAAATGCTACAGTATTCGATACGGGATTCCGAGAGTTTACCTCTAGCTCTAGCAATAATAATACTGGCACTGATTCATACAAAGCAAAATTTCTAGATATAGGTCAAATACTTCAATTCAAAGAAAACGTATAAGAATACTAATTTTTGGCACAATCAATGAGGAGAACCGCGATGATTTTAATCGCACATATTATTTATTACTAAAAAATAAATAGAAAAGCGAAAGATTACCGGCTTGTTAGTTTATGGTATGGTAGAATTCAGAGCAAGCGCAGAATTTCTTTCCGGTAAAAAACAATTTAAAATGAGACGGGTGAAAAAATTACATAAGAGTATTGAAAAAATAGCTGATATAAAAAATGTTTTCAGGATGAGAAAACTGTAAAACCAAACGATTTTACACGTGTGGGTTTCAGGTTACGATTTTTTTCCCTGGTTCGTAGACATTATATTTTCCTAGAAAAGTTAATCACGCTGTGTGTTGTTGATGACTTATGATTGTAGAACAATACTGGACATAGAAATTATTATTGCGTTGCAACCAAAAGGTAGGCGGTGTTGTTGTGTTTGCTCACATTATAATAGTTTGAATAGTTGAATGAGCACAGTACATCTGTGTGTACACTTGGCGGTGTCAAATTTCTTAAGAATCTATGTAATGTTGATGTTTGAACTATTGTCAAAGTACAGGTATGTTAAATGCTTGTAAGAATTGCGTAGCTGTCACGGTCATGAACTGGCGATCAAAACAAAGCAGTGTGCGATCATGATTCATAACAGTTTGAAGTCTTATAATTATATCAATTGATTAACTTACCACGCAAAATAAGATATAATAGTACCAACATATTATATAAACAAACAATTATCTAATTGTGACGGAAATACGTATGTGTTACCAACAATCTTCCCCAAACGATCAAAATTGTTACAAAAGCAAGGGGGGTTAGGGAGATTATTAAAACAGATAAACTAAAGGTTAAGACTGTTTTAAGAGAAGCGTCTGTAACATAAGCACCGAAAACAAAAACAGGAAGTTATTATCGGGAAGATGTCAAACACAAGACAAACTGATGTACAGATTTTGTCAAACTAAGCAGTAAATGAGATAGCATCTGGAGTTGAATGTAAAAAAAAATAAGTAAAAAGTCATTAGGAGATCTAAATAGGGAATGAACTTGGAACAACATGTGGCATTTTGTAATTAAACCGAGTCAAACGAGAGGTGTGAAAGAAATGAGTGAAACTCGATTATGTATTGATGTATAAGGTAAACGATTTCACATGCCATAATAGTGTGGCTGCAAGTAAAATCGTCGCTGCTGTTGATATTCCACCGTCTATCAAGAGTCAAGATTACATTATTCTAGCTGTATGCATAATAATATGTATACATTCTATTACTTAGCAAGCAGGTGATGTATGTGTGACAAGTGTAGGTCGAGGTAATATTGATAATCGCCTATTAGCTGTCGATATATTCATAACTGGAGTGAAAGACCACCGTTAAAATTGACTATAATTTCACGTCGCGATACGCACGAAGATATTCCGCAAACTAATGGGGAATTGTGAATTTAAAAAAACGATCACATAATAACACACAAATACAAGAATCTATATAACATGACGTGGTGAGATGGGTTTGTTTACCAAGTCCCGAAATCTTCATTGGAGATATTTTCATCATTCATCGCATCGTCACAAATTTCCACATTATTGTATCCAAGTATCCAACGTTGTCTCTAATTTAAACATATTTCTCTCCGGTTCTATCCAGATTGGTTTACATTATGTTTTGGATAGTACCCGCCTACTGAACGACACAGGAAGCAAGTCATAAAGGTGGGTAATTCAATAATAATACATGATACATTTTCTTGACATCTGCATTGTTGATGTGCGCTGTTTGTTATTGCTACTCATTGAATCTGCCCAGGACCAAACTGCATTGGATTCCACATTTGAATTTGGAAAATCTCTTCATTCTGTCCCCGAAAGTTTGAAACATTAACGAAATAAAGAGCTTAGAAAAGATAAAAATGATAACTTCGAACATAAAACCGAGTAGATTAAAACATTCCTTTGATAACTGACATTCTAGTTCGTGTCGATCGAAAATTTCAAACTTTTTCTAAAGAGTCAAGTTACAAAAATAAATATCAAAAATTAAGAGAACATAAAAGAAAGATTCGCTGAAATCATTAAAATGTCTGCAACTACACGAGTTTGACTCCAGTTAAAGATCTGAAATAGTCTAGTTGGAGAAAACGCACATCGATCGTTACGTAATACGGTGGGGTTTCTTGATGAGGTGAGGAGGGATGAACGGACGGCGTCTCTCAGTTTGACAACTTTCCCAAGTCGTGACAGATTATATAGACAGACATACAACTCGCTTCCAACTAAGGCAAAACTTTGACATCAAGAATATTATCAATCAATTTCAGACTTAACATTCAGAGCGAGTGGTGGAGTGTCTATCGTTTTCAATTTACCAATGTCGTGAATTAAAAATGTATGATTCTGGCAATGAGGGATAGTTGTTAATAAATTAACAGTATCGATCGACAGTAATAATATTATTATTATTGGAGAAACGGTTATTACAAATATTAATGTAGACAACTCTAATTTATAACGAGAGTAGAATTTTTGACCACGAAGCCCTTCGTGCCTTAGTGAAATTTAATCATATACATTTTTAGCCGTGGTGAGTTTTTCTGATATCCTATCCTCTGTCATCTTCATGCTGGGCGAAAATCGTCTATTCGCTTTTAATAGTCTTTAATACATCGCACTACAGTTTATTTTAAGAGATCCCGTTCAAAATTACTTCTAGTGCCAACTATAGAACCAAAAATGTCAATCACGCCCATTCATGTTGTGTGAACTGAATGATCATTCTGAATATAAACAGCGTTTTTTTTTGATAAATTACGCGCTCTTGATAAAATATAGAAAAGATTTGATAATCTTTGTTGCACCCATTAGTGTATCTATCCAATCTAATCCAGATAATACTAGTCTGGTATCAATTATTTCAGTAGCAGAGTCAGCGACCTAGGGCCACATCACAACACATTACTTAACAGATGCTGTCAATATATTTCAGGTGAAATAAACTTGCAGAACGTGTACAACACAAGTCTGACAGATCTCACAGATCTTCTTCGTAGCTTGTATGACACGAAGCGAGAGTTTAAAAGTACGTACATATGCCGTACATCCACACTAATTAAACCAATAATGAGAAGACGCTGTCAGGCAGTCAGTCAAAAGTCACTAATGATACAAAGGTGAAATTGACATGTGTAAGAAAATAAGTTGACGTGTTATACCTACATAAAAACGAAGATAGTAAGATTGCGGGTACTCAAGCGAAATGTACAGATAAAATTAACAATAACTTATCAATACACAATGTTTAGATTAATACTGACAAGTTAATTCACACTTAATTACTATTTTAATTAATCCACCCCTACACCAAGAGGCTATTAAGACAATAATAAAAAGAACGATAGTTAATTTCTTTTTTCGTTTAAACGGTCACGCTAAAAATTCATTACGTAACGCTCAAATAAGAATCCACTTTTTTTTTTTAACGTTAGTCGTCATCATCAATAATGTACCTAGTAGTGTTTTAAGACAAATTGAATTCTGACAGTAGATGTCTAGCTCCCGTAACGATTTACTAAAATGTAGTAAAAGTTTACATCGCGATAAAAGCTTCTTACTAAGTTGCGTGTTGTTTGAAATGTTTGACGTGTCTTTGAAATTTTAATGTCATTACTAAATTTTAAGTAAGTAGCTACCTACGCCAACAGACTTCCAACTTCTAGGATACGAGATGTCAAAATACTCCCCAGTTATCTCGACGCGATAAGGTCGAAGTTTTAGTTAAATGCCTACACAAAATACTAAAGCGGTTTCGTAGATAAGAAGAGGATGGTCTCCAGATGTGAACATCGAGACAAATTGAACACATAATTGAAAATTGATGTTAACAATAGTAAAACGCATCATGTTTACATTAAAAATAAATAAAACGATAACTATTTTGAGTTTGCTGATTTGAGCGCTCCAAAAGGTAATCGTGACACAAAAGGGCACAGCCCAAAATCGTATGACCATGTACGATAATAATAATAAGTATTATTTATAATTCACAACGCGTACAGAGACAAGTCAACATACAATTCGTGAGTTCCTTTCCACGAAGACCATTAAACAAATATTATGTACAATAAGTAATAATGATATATAAAAAAAAGAAAATGCATCTCACATACTGAGTGCATCGAATAGGGTTAATTGACCTCCAGAGGAAACACGTTTTGCGCTTAATTTACATCAAATCCTAAGAAAATATATCGCACAAAACTTTATCAGTACGTAATACTAATAACATAACATTGCATCGTAATCATATAAAACAAACAAACAATAAATGGTAAAGAACTGTGGTGGAAACAACTGAATCTAATAAAAACAAATTAAAACAACATAACATCGATGAAACAGAAACAGAAGAAACAATTGTAGATTTCAATAATGGAACGTACACAATATTAAAATTATTATCAAGGTGTTGTCACACCGGTTGGTAAATAAACACGTACTACTGAATGTAGTTTGGTTAATGTGAATATAGGTGTACGTGCACTCACACAACGAACGAACTCGTGTATTTACACCGGCGCCCGCGAAACAACTGACTCTCAATACAGTGAATACTGACTCCACGGCTAGGGAATAATGACGCGGGCCGACAGCGTGGGTTTAACCATCGCGATCCGAGACATCCCGCCACGGATGAATAAAGTACAAATAAAAACGATCCACGGTGTAGAAAAATTATAAGTATCGATAAAGGTGAAACAACAGGTGACCGATGAATAAATTAACATTGTTGATTACGGAACTATTGAACTGTACTGGAACTTTCTAAAGGTTTCTCACCCGAAACACGCAGATAAAATGCACACGAAAAACGACCTTATGTATATCGCCATAAGGGTCATTTTCCTAAAACATTTTATCTGCGTGTTTAGGGCGAGAAAGTTTACAAAGTACCCCCCCTGATTATCGTTTTAATGCGGGAAGGTTTCCAACATTCAAATAGCGGCGACGAATTTAAAATCGGAGGAGTTTGAGCCATAACTTTACTGTTGGGTTACTAATACTATACAACTTACGAGATTATTACTACAAGTGTAATGAGCCCATTCAAAACCGATGGAATAGATACAGAAACAAATTAATTGGCTCCTTTGAACATCGGTAATATTTATAGCAATAGTCTATTTAAAACAATAAAGTGGTCCCTAATGCATACCAAAATAGTCTTCAAACGGCGCCAAACGTACCGATGTTTTGAATACAAATAAGGATAATAATTTATTCTATCAATTTAATAGTTCGTTTCAGACCAACCCTGTTTTACATACTTGTATATTGTTACCTATATTTCACAATATCAGACAAGTTTTCCTAGCCCGGGAAAACGGAATTTGCGCAAACTGGGAGGAGACGAAAAACACACGATATGTAAGTAAACGCTACGTTTACGATCGGAAATGTAAATTTTACTAAAAGCTGGTCAATTTCATGTGTGCCTGGTCTAAACTCAAAATAGCAAAACATTTCGTTGGGAGGTCAGAGGATCTGGAAATGGCACAAGACAGAGACTATTTTTTTTGACTTGTCAGTTTATAACGCGTAGTAGTAATAACAGAGGTATAACGATATAAAAAGAAAAAAAAACAACTAGGTATCAATCGATTAACAATAGAAAGGTCAATTCCAATCAGAGTGTAAAGGGCTCCGATTAACAATTCGTAACGAACCTATTTCAGATAAGCATCTTGGTACAATAAGCTTCAATACAAGATTATATAAAAAAAAATATCGATTGGGTAATCAGTGTGTTTCTTCAGGACTAAAGGTGTCTCCGGTAGGAGAATCGAAATTTAGATGACAAGAATCAGGGTCGAATGCAGTAGAAATGAGGTCGTCGAGAAAAATTCGCAGGTAAATACTGAGAGATAAGATAAGGAATGAGGTTATTAGAGAAATGAGTGACTGCAAGACGGGTGTTGTGGCTGAAAGTGAATAAAATAAAATGGTTTGGACATGTTGAGAGAATGATGACACGGTGTCTGCAGGTATGGAGAATCGGAGTTTTGATGACACGGATCAGGGTTGAATGCAAAGAAAATGAGGTCGTTGAGAAAAATTTGCAGGTAAACACTGAGAGATAAGATAACAAATGATGTTATCAGAGAAATAAGTGAATGCAAGACGGGTGTTGTGACTAGAACGAAAGTGGATAAACTATGATGGTTTGGACATGTTGAGAGAATGATGACGACAGGATGACTAAAGATAGGATGAGCAAAGAGTCGTGAAAAAGAGCACCCGCCAGAGACAGACATTGATCAGATCAGACCAGACCCTCGAGGATAGACGCGTTTAGAGTGAAAGAAATCAGAGAGCGTATATGACTAATTGCACGAATACATAAAGAATAAACATGGCATAAAAATCACTGGTCTGATTGGATCAGTCCGATGACCTTTTATTAGTGTTTTAAAGAGGATCGCTAAAGGATGACGGAGGCGAAGAAGTAGACTTCTGTATGGTCTGCACGTGCCGTATTAATGAATCTTTCCAAGTCTCAATGGACGTATGTACAGTACAACATACGTATGTTACTTTGTGTGTATTATTTATACGAGTTATTATTAATAATAGTATAGATTCCTTTCATTACGCTCAATGCATTGCTTCCGGTCAAATAATATTATACTACATCAGGGTTCGCCATATACATCATTGATATAAATCATGATATACGAAATCCGATTTTTATACCTTGATATACATATCAAGTGATTTTCATTAGGTACTATTAATTGATAGCAAATATTTTTATTGGTCCAAGTTTTTTGTGCTCAAATCCTGGATTTTTTATGCATTGTTATATGGCATTCATTTACACAAGGCAAACATTGTGTAACCTCTAAAAGAGTGTATGAAATTGAGTAGCGAAGTTAGTATCCCGAAGCATTTAGGGGTTGCAGGTTCAAATACCAGTCATCCCGCAAACCTTTTTTCAGATTTTTCATATTTTTTGAGATGTGTGCTTTGTGTAAACGATTATCGTTTGTTGTATACTAAATCCATAAAATAACCAATTTCGCTTAAAAACTAATCAGGTTTCTATTTATATAAATCGATTAATATAAATGGACAACGTTACTCGAGATCTGAGCGTACTAAATGTTGGCGATGACTAGGAGTCCGTTGCTGCAGACGGGAAGGCTTGGAGAACCATTGTTCTGGAGGCCAAAACTCTACCTGAGTTGTACGTCCATCGGAAGTAAGCAAGCAAGTATCTCGTATATATCGTGGGTATAGGACTATAGGTGGTCGGTAGCCTGGTTGGTAACGCGCTCGACTGTTAATCCAGTGGGCGCAGGTTCGAACCCCTATGCCACTTACTCCACTTCACGACACAAACTTTTCAAGCTTTCTGTGAAGTGTACAAAGATGTATTTGGGTTTATTTCGATAAAACCAGATTCGTTAAAAAATATATATCAACTTTTGATATATATTCGACCTTTATCATAAAGATCGGATTTTAGACAGGGCCGTACTAAAAGATTTTAGAGAACCCTGCACTACACACAACGAATCACTATTATTTAAATACATAATAATATATGATGTACAATACAAAAGTACACAATAATACTATTACAATATCAACAGCGTGGCCCATATTAATCTTAATTGCTCTGTCAGAGACGGATGATAGAAATCTTGATGGTGATACCAACATTACATAGTGACCAACACCATCACCATACACTATAGAGCTAGCCTAGACTCAGCATTGACAGACGGGAGGGCGTACCTCTATGTCTACAATCTACATGAGTGTGTGTAGTTATCTACATAGATACATGTAGTATGTATGATAATGTCATTAATTCATATTTGGATATGTATGTTATAACACGTCATATTATACCATATTAATCCACTTTGTACCTCTACTATTACAATATCTACTACACCAAGTAAGTAAGTACATATTACATAAATTAGTCTAGGTATTGTGACTGATTTCTATCGCGTAATTAAAAGATTTGGATAATGCCTGTACCTATGCAATGGTGAAATAATCACTTTTCCAGGTGAAATTTTAACACAACGGGAAAATTCAATCAGGGTTGAAAATGATCAAGATCAATACCCGATATTTATCGAATCATGCACCTCATCTTTCAAAATTCTTTTATTTTTTACAAATTATACTTACCTACAATGCTCAGAAAAATCAGTAATTTAAAAAATTAAAACGCATCAACAAAATCATTATTATTGTCAATCACCATCATGATTTTGTTATGCAGTATCTCGCTGGCACAAAAGTTTTATCGTGATAATTGTCAACGTATAATGTATATGTATTTATCTTGATTACATAAATATCAGGATAATTATCCCTCCCAAGCCTGGAAAATCCCTTCAGTATAAGCTGAATTCTTGTATCAAAAGTTTACGCCGTCTATAGTATCAAGATTCGTTTTAAGAATATTATGTGAGTCTAAGACAATAATTATAAGATATATATCTAGCGGCGAAGATAGCGTGATAGATACATAGCGAAATAATCGATAGTAAAGATATTAAATATTTATAAACAATATTAATACACGTCTTATGTACATAACATGAACATGAATAATATTAACATCACACATCGGCTCCATTAAAAATACATTAAAATTATTAAGTAAACAGGGAAATACTCCTACAATCAGATACAATACTACGTGAAGTATTGAATCATTTGTCTTCCAAGCAACTTTTAAGGGTCCCATACACCCCAATTAAAATTTTACTAATTTATTTGTATTTCATTCCCATTCCCAAATCCTTACAACATTGGTTGCTGGTAGATAGCGAAGGCGTTTGGAAACAAAATTTCGGGAAAAATTATTAACCCGAGCCATTTCGAGACAAAACAGCCCCTCGAGGGAAAGTTGTGGGATAATTTCAATTTTTTTGTAATGTTCCGTCAGGAAATTTCGTTGATAAACTTCGGACTCAGCACCCTAAAAAACATGGAACGAAAGAAATCCAGACAACCCCACAACTTTCCCGCTAAAAATATCATTGGCTTGATTTTAGATATCTTTGTTCCGATTAAAAAACGAGTATTCGAAAAGATCGTGTATTAGATCTTTCTGTACTTTTATCAATATGCGTAAAAAAATGTGATATCTAAGTTTTATAAGCCTAAGACCCGACCGCTAAATAATAACCATCATGTTTGACCCGGTAAACGATTGATTCCAAGCATCCACGATTCTATGAGACAAGAAATTACTGCTAAAAACAGTACTTATGTACCTAGCTCCAATTTTGACTTACTGATTCGTATAGGCACATACTGTTTCGGCCTAAGTAGAATTCGCGGGCAAAATCTTGACCAATTTTTATATGTAGCTATGTTTTACCAAATATGTACATAGTATTTCTACGCAGTACGCACAGAGAACATATGTTGTTTTATTTGGCAATTACTTTATAAAATTGGGATAACACAAAATATTTAATACTATAATGTATGTAGATTGTAGGTACATTGTGTAGATATAGTTTACTTTTAATGGCCACAGTTTGATAAAATGCGAAACAAAAGTTTTAATTGCTTTAGAGCGGACCAAACCGTACAGCACGAAAGAGTGACCACGTTTCAATTAAAAAGCAAACCAGAAAATAGCAGGGAAATGGGAAAATTATTCAAAAACAAGCGCGCAAGATTTCGTTCATATCTGGGTCACATTCCGCGCGGATATTTTCAATAAACTAAGGTTTAATAAAAAGTTACAATTCAATTTAAGTTTTTCCATTTTAAAATAAAATAAAACATGAATTAATGAACTCAAAACGTCCACAGTAGGGTAAATAGCTATCGTCCCGCTGTACGTAGACGCGGTGCTTCGTTCTGCCTTGATAGGGCTCATGCTCAGTTAGGTAGGTCACATTATATGCTATGCTTTTCTAACGCTGTAATTTATATGCATAATAAATAAACCCATAGCGATTAGAAAGAAGACATGGTCACCCTATGCATGAATGGGGCGCTATTATTGCTAAGTAATAAGTATGTAATAAACGCATAATACATTTTATAAACATACTCTACTACAAATTGTTACACAAAACAAAACAAAAAACCGTCTATTTTCATAACATCAACAAAATCACAAGGTACAATGTACATACTAGGTATACCCTACATGGTTGTGCAATTTCTATAAGAATATTAGCACAGCAAAATACAGCATTCCTGTGTTTTGCCCGTGACAACATACGGTCTTGAAACCATGTCGCTCACTGCCAGAAGTGTCCACAAATTAAAATGCACTCAACCAGCAATGGAGAGACGAATGATAGGTGTATCCTTGAGAGACCGTATAAGAAATTAAGACATAAGACGACGGTCAAGGGTCTTAGACGTTGCGGAGAAGAAGAAGAATACAGCATTATTTTGTTGTTGGATGGCATTGTGTGTTCCTTGCCAGTCTCAAGTTCAATTAATAATTCCTTAAGTGAACATTACCTAGAATATGATTTGACAAGGTGATACATATACGAGTATTTATATAACAATGGTATGAAGGGTTCACTAAGGCGAACTTATTATCTCTATATGGTGATCTCTTCCAGCTAAACCAGAACCAATTATGCCAGGTCCGCATTACTTGGTACTTGCCGCAGACTCCAAGCCTTAACAAACAAGTAGACACTTGCTGATTTGTGAGAAAACCTACGCTCAATCACGGGCCAAGCCAAACACCCCATCCACACGTTGGAATTTGTGATGGCTTGTCGAGGTTAAGCAAACATATGGCCCCGGCATTATGGCTCTGTTTTGTAAGAAATTTCTGTCTAACAATAAATTCGTCCTTTTTACGTTCATCAAAACTTTCATCTGATTCGCATCTCACGGGGACTGGGTTGGAATGAATGTAAGATAGCTTAAAATCCTTTCAAATATTAAGAAATTCCTATCATATTCCTTCAAGGTGATTTCAACACTAGACGGCGCAGTTAGCCAATAATAATATTAAAGCAAACATTTGCAATTCTTGTAATTCCTATCTACGTATTTAATAACCTAATTAATCCTATTTTATAAAAAAATCACAAGCTTTCAAAATGCTGGCCTCAGTCCAATATTATAATAATAATGTGTTGCAATTCTAATCTGCCAACAATGTGTGGAAAATACTATAAATCTTATGTATCCTCTTATTGTAACGGTTATGTTATGAGCATAATCGATTCGCAATCGTGAACCGATTAGATTTTATCAGTCGGAATCGGGAATGATTTGATTTCATTACTATGTACAGTGTACACCCCAACAATGGGACAATCAGTGAATGCTGTGTGTGTATGTGTAGAACACAGAAATTTCTGAGTGTCATGGCGTAGCGTGGGTTTCTGACGCCCGGGGCGGAAGTCAAATCCACCGCCACTCTTATTTAAGCATACAAATCTATAATTAACGAAAATTTACAGGAATTATAAAGAACTTCTAGGCTGGAGTGGGATAACTAAAATTTTGATATTGATATGGTATAAAAACAGGAAAATAGCGCAGCAGACGAAATGTTTTTGTGTTTTTTCGAGTTAGACAACTAAAATTTTGATATTGATATGGTACGAAAAGAGAAAAAAATAGCGTCGAAGGCAAAAATTTTTCGAGTTTTTAATGTAATAAATGTGATTTAATGGATTTTTTACTGCCCCTCCCGGCGATTGTGCAAACAATAATAAAACATTCACAATGGGTGGCGAGCCACTTTGTATGACATTTTTTGAGGGACAAAATTGAAGTTATGTTATACTGGGAATTTCGTTGCACCAATGAAACTTTTTACCTGCATAGCTCATCATCAAAATGCCTCCAGTGGCTGAAGGCACTGGATGTCAGACTTTAATGCTGTGACAATACTTCGACGTTGGCGATAAATAAATAAATCATCAGTGATAAGGCAATATGTAAAAGAATTCAATTTTCTGTTTGTATTACTATTTTTTTTTTGTTAATGAATCTGGGTTTAATGAAATAAACTCAAATACATCTTTGTACATTTCACAGCAGCTTGAAAAGGTTGCGTTGCGAAGTGAAGTAAGTTGGCATCGGGTATCGAACCTACACCCAGCAGATTAACAGTCGAGAGTGACCCAAATAGTAGTCTCATACTGAGAAATCATGACATGCTAAAACTTAACCAAAAAGCTGGGTTTCATTCTATCGCTATACACATTTTTCATATGTTGTATAAAAAATATAATTCTCTTTTTCGCTTTACTCTAAACTTGACTATTCTTCGCATGCCTTGTATTTCCGACAACGTTAACTTTTACGTATCCAGGGAATTACCGCAAAAGTTACGGTACACTCTTATTATCTCATAGTTCTACAACCATTGGAGTTTTCTTAAAGTCAATTACTTTTCATACAAATCACCTCAGCGATCATGGAAAGTTAGGTTATGAGTTTATTAGAAACCTGTATGTCATTGATGAAGCGTGGACAAAATGCTCGAGACTGCGCTATTTGACACGCAGAACCTACATATTATAAATATTGCTGATTTTTAACGAATTATTGAGAGAAATTGTCATGAATACTAGTGTTTTCAACATATATTTCCAGGCATATTTTACGCCACAATCATACAAACGCAATATAAGAGGATTGTCTATGTTAATTAACAAACATATTGAAGTACAGAGTTCTCTGTTTATCACTTGTTAAAGTGCTAATTAAGTAAAGTAATTTTTATTGTTATGTTATTCTTAGAGTGCCATCAATTCATCACATCACTTCAATGTCTTAATTGCACAACACACAACTAAGTATAAATAGTATATACAGTACACAATATAATATCTATATAATCTAGTTGTTAACATTAATAGTTGCGTTGTAAAGATACTACTGCATAAATTAATCAACTGACAAGTTTAAAAGCAATTAATAGCAATAACACTTACCTCAGTGTCAATCTCGGACTTTGGTTTAGTTTTCATGGTTTCCTACGACAGAAAAAGATTCGATTTAGTTAAACGATTCATAATATCGACGTAATAACGATTTAGACATGTTTATAATACTAATCAACTAACAGAGAATGATGTTTAACAGATTATACACATTACAATATTACACTGACATGGCATATAAATTCACATTTGTTGTGCCAGCGAATATGCCGACAAAATGATGAAGCGTCTGATAAAAATCAGTCTACAACAATAAATAATATAGCAAACATTACCTACAACGTTTCATTGAAGCACTAAGATAAATAATAATTACCTTTTTCGGCATTACTTGTTAAAATTCCGCAAAAAAACTATTTTGGTTAAACACACACCTGACTTTTAATACACAAATTCACAACACTATTAGATAGCATTCCGAAAAATGTCGAACTTCGATATATTTTTCGTACTAAACGGAGGAAATTTTTTGCGCGACAATAGATTTATGGCGATTACAGCGCCACTTTGCGAAGGATGTGATCTTTTTCTACAGTTTGATGTCAAGCGCTCATTGGTGGAATATAGTCACGTGACTAGAAAACTAGTGACGTTTATAAAATGAACAAGACTACGGTTATGTTATAATTCAGAAATAACGTGAAGTTAGTGTAAGATCATGGCAAAAACACCGCGGAACAGTCACTCTAAGTCACTCTTCAACTTCGAATAATACTACTTCCTAATTTCGTTTTTAAACAAAATGTAGGTACTTAGGTATCCACTATTTATATAAAAAAGTTGCATTAATATTATTTTGACTTCATTATGGTGTCAAAAAAACCTTTGGGCTGGCTTTATGTATTATATGTACCTATGAACTTTTGAAATAGTAACACGAATATCAGTATGACTAAATCATATTATTCGATAGGTACTCATTCCTGCAAGGTGGTGCGACCAGATTAAGGATTTCCTTTCCCTACTGGGGGAGACTTGTGCTCGGCGATGCGGACTGCGGAGAACAGAGAGGACTGGAGGCGCCTTGTTTTGTCCGTGGGTAGCTCCACAAAATAATCACGACCCTTAGCAATGAGGAAACGATGAAAGAAAGAAAGAAAACTCATTCCATTTTCTTAATCATCGATTCTTAATACCTACCTAATCGTTTTTCGTCTCATCTCGATCTCACGTAGAGACATTTTCATGATAATTATATCCCAGCATTTAGCAAATATGTATAATAATTAATTAAGTTTTTATACGCATTTATTTTGACATAAAGTTTTATGTAGACGTTGTAGAAGTAGAGTGGTGTGGTGCAGCCTGCAACTATGTGTTGTCGAATTCAAAAAAATCTCAACCGTATCCGGCGAACCAATTTAATCGTAACCTTGAACTCTATTAATTTGAATTTTTATATTAGGCGCCTACGTTTCTAACACGCGGCTGCCTACTTAAACTATTTCCATTTTGCTCGATTTAGCTTGAACTAGCTCAAATCTTTGTTGCCTTATTAAGAAAAACCCTATAAATAAATTAAAATACTCCTTATTCCTTCCCGCTAAAATTCAAATCTGTATTTTGAGAACAGCATCGTGACAGCATCCGATAAGAAACTAATATTGTGTTAGTAATGCTTTGCAATGTGTTTTTCAATAGTTTTTTTAGATGCATTTGGAAGAAAAATTTTATTGCCATTTCCCTGCATGTGCTGGGGTGGTGCTGGGTTAGGTACAAAAAATGACAGCAACTTGAGGGCGAATCCAGCTGATGATATTGTTTTTTTAAGGCAAGGAAGCAGAGTATCTTATCTTTATTAATTCTAGGTAGGTACTCTTACCTACCGAAAACACGATAATGTCAAAAAAAAATAACCCTTATTGCAAGGTGATACCCACACGTGATACCCAGCGACATAATATATTAAGTAGGTACTACCGTGATACCTAGTCAGTAAAAGAAAAAATATGGGTACCTATCTTACTTCTATATTATTTTTCTTTACTACAGATATAAGCAAAATAGAATAAAATTTAAACAGTGGAGCATTCATGATGACAAAAGAAATTGGTTTATCGTCAGCTTTCGGGGAGCATTCTGCGATACATGGGATTTGAAATAGGGACAGAAAACTTGGTTCCGTGTTCGTGACGAAGATGGCGTTGATTAATCGGTTTGCGAACCGGATTAAAATTTCGTTCATTGACCAAACACAATGACAAAATATTGAAAATATCTTACCTATTATGAACAATTTTTAATTTTCTGCTTATCAACCTAACAGGCATTGTTAGGAAACCTGTATAAATGTAGGTTCCTTAGGCATTATGTAAAATAGAAAATGTTTTTTAGTTTTAGTAGAAAAGTACTGGTCAGGACTGGCACTCACTGGATATACTTACTTAGTCCTTCAAAGAGATGGTGTTTGTTCAGTCCCATTATTTATCTTTGACATGGTTTCTATGGTACTTCAATAACATTATTCTATGTTTTTGATACTTATATGACTGATATTTTCACATTTTAATAAAGCTTTTTTTCGTGAATCTATTTGAGTGAGAAAATAATTAACATGTCGGCTAAAAGTAATAAAAGTATAGACAGCGAAGAATGTCAATGCAAAAAAATATGTATTTGCGAATATAACGCTAAAAAGAAATTTGAAAAAGGTCGGGATGGAAAAGATAGTAAGCATGGATCCCGTGGATCAGGTTTTTCTAGCGACACATCAAAAACTGGTGACAAATCAAAAAAGAAATCTGAATCTGACAAGTCGAGGGGTGGGTCTCGTGATCCCGCGGGTCCCGTGATTCTCGTGGGTCCCGTGATTCTCGTCGGTCTGAAGATTCATCTAGGGATTCTAAAGGTAGACGAAAACATGGAGGAAGTCACGGATCTGAGGGAAGAAGTGATCTGAGTGTAACTGGACATTCTATATCATCTTCACAGCAACATGGTGGGAAAAAATCTCGTAAACACGGACACCGATCTTCGAGAGATTCACAATTAAGCAGCATCTGCGAGGAATCGGACAGAGGTTCACGACACGATTCGTCCCTCCTTCATTATGTGGATTCCCAGGGTATTACAAGATCCCGTACGTCGTCTATGATTGAAGAAAAAAGACGCAAAATGCAAAAATGTGAAATGTCGTTCGTGACATTCTCACCGAGTTCCAGCGAAGAGTCTGCTCCTACTCTGAGAAGTTCATATTTTGAATCTAGATACAGCATTCACAGAGATTTGCTGAAGGCGAAACAATTTTTGCAGACTGGGACTCCAGTAACTCTGTAAGCAAAATTATTTATTGGAACTTAGGTCACAGTACCGGGGTTCAAAATAACAAATCTTTATGATGAAAATCCATCTTCTAATTTTTAGGTATGATCATTTATCTGAAGTAGTACAGAGAGTCGTCACAAACAGAATAGGCGATGCTGTGGATTTTATTGAATCAATATCTAAAGATGTTAAAGAGCAGAGGTTCCTATCACAGACGGATAAGCTGAGAGATGTCTTTGTTCCTCCAAAGAATTTGTGCGAAGTTAAGAGGTTGCATTCTTTGTATAAGGTATAAAAACTCTCAATACAAATTGAAATTCTTGATCTGCTCATAGAGACTCTAACTTCTGTGGTGTTAGTAGATACTTTCCTTAAAATAACGAAATACCTTCGTTATTTTATCCTTGCGGCTGGGTTCAAAAGCAGTTTTTCCCCTCTACTGCACAAAAACACCTCCCACATAAAGTATTTCAAGAATCATGCAGGCACTAATAAAAAAAAATTGCCGGCACATTCTTGCGTTTAGACCATGTAATCGCTTAACAAAATCTTTAGCCGTCTGAAACAATTCTGCTTATGTTTTTAAAGTCCCTGAATCCGCCGGTAGAAGTTCCGCAGATTGATGAAATAAGAAGCAGCATGGAATATGAGGAGAAGATGTCAGAGATCAGTGCACTAATGTCAGGAGACGTTCCGGAACCATTTCAGATACCGATACCAAATTTTATTGAAAGCAACAACTATTTTAGACAGGTATGTTTTACGGCGCATGCTTTTGCTTGAGGCTCTTGTGTTTTTATTTGCATTTGTGTAATTATTGTAGCACAATGTTCTCAATAAAATAATTCAATCCCTAGGCAGGTTTTGGTTTACCAGATTGGGAAATATTTGATTTGACTGTCTCCGTAACAAGATTGGTCAAGAATATGAAAAATGTGTTCTCTAAAATAAGGTAGAATTTG
Source organism: Ceraclea dissimilis (assembly GCA_963576895.1). Taxonomy (NCBI): domain Eukaryota; kingdom Metazoa; phylum Arthropoda; class Insecta; order Trichoptera; family Leptoceridae; genus Ceraclea; species Ceraclea dissimilis. The sequence continues at coordinate 12,820,708 of OY756376.1, forward strand.
ACACATTTCATTAAAACACAATTAGACCTCGTTGAATCTTACAATAAGATGTTTCGATGGCTGAGCTCAAAAGATTTTTTCGGTGCATGCTTGTGATGTCATATCCTGTCCAGTTATTGAAAAAGCTTTGTGTCTTTTAGGTTCTTTGGAAAGATATTTGGGCTCCATAACATGTACTACGTATTAGAAACAGAATTGACCCCAGAAGAAGTGGAACGATGTAAACAGGTAGGATTTGCAAAAGTTATCTGCTTCTGTAGAAGGGCAATCACAATGTTTACGTAAGTTTACGTGTCCATCAAATCTGGCGAATTTAAAACTTTCAGATTCAGTATGAACACGAGCAGGCATTATTGGCTGCAGAAAAATCAGAAGTTGAAATACAAGAACCATCATCTGGACAGTTAGAAGGGATAGAGTCTGCCGAGGCTGAACCGGAGGAGGAGGAAGAGATGCTATTTGAAATATCACACGAGGAATTGGTGAAGAAAATAACAAAGAAATCAGAAAAGGCCAGGAAAGAAGCGTTGGAAAGAAAATCAGAATCACAGAAGTCTGGCGCATCGCAGGAAATCACTTCTACGAGAATGTCCGAGGAACAACGAAAGAGTTCCGTCGTGAAATCTACAGACGGGGAAGGTTCCGTCAAAACTGGTAGTGCCGTAACGGGCAGTGCTATGACTGGTAGTGTCAGAACTGGCAGTGCTAAGACTGGCAGCGCCTCTATGAGAGACTCGATGCTAACGGAAAAATCTGAAAACGCTACTGACTCTCTCGTAACTTCTACCATCGAATATAGAATCAGAGAAACAGGTAAGGAAATTTAATGAAAGCAAGTAAAACGACTTGCGCTGATGTGACGGAAGAAAGTGTTTCTAAGGATAGGGAAGTCTGAAGTTCTGCTTAACCTATTAGAATTTACAGCGATATTATCGACGATTCCTGCTTGTTTTCAGATAAGTCTCGGCCAAATGTTTTTTCTTTTACACATAATGATTTTTCCATAATTTCAGAGGAGATGGCTATAGACATAATTCATGGAATCGTGAGGGATATTATGGAATGTATAGCCATTGATATTCTCAAGTCGATCGAAGCAGAGTTGCCCATTTTGCCATCAGAGCCAGTCAATAAGTGGGTGCCTCCTAAAGATGTCCCGCCAGAGGACATTGGAGAGGGATTGAATAGAACAGTAAGCCTCAGTCACATGTCTAACGATATCTCTTCAAAAGTTTAAGATGAATGTGAAGTCTTTCTAAAAAGACAGTTCATTTGTAGGTGTTTTGGGTGTGTAACAACTTGGAGGATGATTGGGTCTGTCTACCAAATGTAACTCCAAAACATGTTGACATTGCGAGGAAAATTACAGTGGGATTCACTGGGAATTTAGATGCAGAGGTGATTTTAATCTACTTTTCCATTTTGCATTTAAAGAGAGGATATGGTTGTTTTGGGAATAGTTTTCAAAATAAAGTATTCATGTTGAATATTTAAAATGTTCTTCTTAGTTGAGGACATATCCGCCATTCCAAGGCAAGGAGAGAGAATATTTGAGAGCTCAGCTGGCCAGGATCAACTCTGCGACATCTGTGTCTCCCATGGGATATTACATCAGGGGAATTGAGGGGGAGGATGACGATGATGATGATGACGGAGGTGGAACCAAATATGGAGAGGGGGAAGAATATGAAGAGAATTATGATTATGAAGATGGTAAGATGTGAATGTTGAAAAACTCTCGTTTACTTTTGCAGCATTTCTCAGTTCAGATCAGAGAGTTAGGAATGATGTATGGAAAGAGGTTGAGTGTTCTGAGTGGCGTGTTCTCCTTATGTACAAATATCTTTGGACTTTCTTACAGAGGGCATTGATATCAAGAGGAATCCTCACTACAAGACGCGTAGCATGTCACAGCTGGGGAATGAAACAATGTTCTACTGGGTGCATCACCGTAAGGAGATCAAGAAAGATGGCAGAATTACATGGTGGGAGGAGGACGATGAGGAACAGGTATGTTTTGTAGAGTAGCCAGAGAGAATTGAGCTCTTAAGTTGCTCACCATAGCACATCCATCTATCATGTATCCTCTGGTTGACTTTTTGTATCAGGGTGAGGAAGATATGGAAGACGATGGAACAGAAGAGCAAACAGTTTTAACAGGCAGTTCAGCGAGTAGGATGCCTCGTCCTCTATTCAAACCTCTCTCTAGAGAAGAAGCCTGGATAGAAGAGTCCAGGGTGGGGTGGAGTATCAGCAAACATCCTACTTACATGGGGGGACCAACTATTGTTGCTCTTAGATGTCTTAGATGGCCGGGAGCTGTGGCTTATGCGTCAGTTGATGGGTGAGAGATGATTGCTTTTTATTTAAAATAGATCTTTTATTACTCAATTTGTTAAATTTGGCTGTCTTTGGCCTACAGGAAGTCTGATCACATGTACATCGGATGGGGGCTAAAGTCGTTACCAAAGGGATATCGTCCCATAGAACTTCCGACATTCAGTATAGAATATCCAGACGGAGAGGACATCGCTGAAGACTTGGATCCATCTGTCACAGATGAAGAGGTAACTATGTGAACCTAGAATGATTTTTAACCAAAACACTTGTACAAAACATGGGTTGACTGATTTTTTAAACAATTTTCAGGATCAATTGGAAGAGGGCCAGCCCCCTCTGAGACCGAGGAAGGTATCGTCGGTAAAGAGAAGCGAGGGGGATGAAGGGACAGAGAGGAGTGGAACGTACGATGGCAGTGCAAGGAATAGTGAGATGATAGAGGAGGAGGAGGAGAGTAAGTCAGAGAAGTCGTCTAATAGTGAAGAGGAGTAGAACAGGACTTGGATCTAACAAGAGATGTATCGGACGTATCCACGTAGTTTATGTTTTACCTATTAGTCATACTATGTGATGAAAGTCAATGCATATTTACACTAAGTAGGTAGGTACATCTGCAGGGCTTGCATATGTATTCTTCTTCTTAGCCGTCTTGAGTCTTCTGCCTTGGGCATGCTGCATCCAACTGCTTCCAGCGATTCGCCCCACGTCGTCAGACCATCTTGCCTAAGGCCTTCCTTCGCTGCTTCTGCTCATTCTAGGTTGCCATTCGAGAATTTTTTTGGTCCTTATAGAATCGAGGTCTGCTCAGCTTCATTTTAAGCCACAAACCCTAATATTTTCTCCCACAATTGACATGAGCTTGTGTTGTAACTTCAAAGCCACAAGTCCCAACTTCCACTATCGTGCGTGGTAGTTAAAACGGACATTTTTATGTTACTTCGATGTGTTCTTAATGATTATGACAATTATTTATGTAAGTACTTATTATTCTTCTTTGACGTGCCATGTTAGGTCCTCCTGATATCGGCTATTATTTACTGACGAAGGTTCCCTGTTCCCTGCTAGCCGGAACAACTCCCCACCCTATGGATTCCGGTCCATTCTCTGATAATAACGCCTACAACTCTAAATTATTTTTCTTTGACGAGGTGCAGCGAATCGTATTTTCGGTTACGCAGAATGTTTCAAATATGCCATTTTTATGAATTTATTTTACCTTATTACTTATTTTAGTTCAGTTTGTAGTAATACCTTTGTAATGTTATTTTTAGATTAATAAAATATTTTAATTACGAATGTTTGTTTATATTACCAAATCAAGAACACCATGCTGTTTTCAGAGACATCCAATTTTCGTAATCAGTTTTGGCCAGTTAAGTTCAGTGCCGGAATCGGCGCCCATGGAAGTTCATTAGGTTCTCAAAATATCCAACTCTGGTCCATGGATAATGATCTAATTGTCCTTATCGCTAACCGTTACCGATTAGCGCCGCATGAGACTCCAAGTCCTAACGGAATGTAACCTCTGAAAGGAGAGATGAAAGAAGGATGCGAATATTCGTAACATCCTTGGTCCCTATAGCGGCGCCTATTTTTCTCCTTTTAGAGAGTCCATTTTTATATTATGCATCCACGAATGGTCCATGAAGTGTAATTCGTCTATTAACCATGGGTAGGCATTATATCAAAATGAAAATGTGGGTAAAAACCTTACCTCTACGTTATTTCTCGTCACTATAACCAAAAATAAAGAACAAATAGAATAAAATTGAAATAATGGTAGATTCATGATGATTCATGACAAAAGAAGTTGGTTTTGCCGTCAGTTTGACATTATTTTTGATACGATTTATATTTCCCGTAAAGTTTTCATTCGTGAATTTTTTTAATTAAATAATATATAATGTCGTCTAAAAGTGTAGACAGTGATGAATGCACATGCAAAAAAATATGTAAGTGTGAGTATAAAGCTAGAAAGAGATTAGAAAAAGATCGAGATCGAGATAGAGACAGGTCACAGACAAGCAGTTTACGATCCAAATCAATAGAATCAAGAAAAAAACATAAAGAAGACGACTCCAAAAAGAAACGTGACCCAGACGATCGTAAACGTGACGCAGACGATCGTAGACGTGATTCAGACGATCGTAAACGTGACCCGGACGATCGTAAACGTGACCTGGACGATCGTAAACGTGACTCGGACGATCGTAAACGTGACCCGGACGATCGTAAACGTGACCCGGATGATCGTAAACGTGACGCAGACGATCGTAGACGTGATTCAGAAGATCGCAGACGTGACTCAGACGATCGTAAACGTGACGCAGATGATCGTAAACGTGATCCAGACGATCGTAAAAGTGATCCAGACGATCGTAAACGTGATCAAGACGATCGTAAACGTGACGCAGACGATCGTAGACGTGACTCAGAAGATCGTAAACGAAAACCGGATGGTAAAGACAAACGGGACAAAGATGGTCATAAGCGTAGATCTGATGTTTCTACGGACAAATCTGAAATATCTAGAGACAGATCAAAAAGGATATCAGATCTATCTAGGGAAATATCTGAAGCGTCAAGAAGTGGGTCTGAAGATTATAGGGGTAAACATGATAAGCCAAAGCATAAATCCGACAAACGCAAAGATGGAGGAAGACACCGATCAGAGGAAGAAAGTAATCTGAGTGTTACTGGATATTCTAGCTATATCATCTACACAACAACGCGGTACCAAAAAATCACCTCGTAAACACAAAACACAATCTCCGAGAAGTTCACAATTGAGTAGCATTTACGAGGAATCCGAGAGACCTCCAGGACGTGACTTGTCTCTTCATCATTATGTGGACTCCCAGGGAGTGACAAGAGAACGCACGCCGTCTGCAGTCAAAGATCTGAAACGTAAAATGAAAAAGACTGATTCTGAATTATCGTTGGTGACATTCTCGGCAAGTTCCGGCGAAGAGTCTGCTCCTACTTTGAGAAGTTCGTATTATGAATCTTCGTACAGCATTCATAAAGATTTGCTTAAAGCAAAACAATTTATACAGACTGGAACTCCAGTAACTCTGTGAGTAAATTTATTTATTGCGACACGTATCATTCAAGGTAGTAAATAGAAAACCTTCAGTAGGCAGAAGATACTAATAGGTTCTTCCACATTCCCATTAAAATGGCAGAACATGTATAGATTGTTTTATTGATTTTCTTTAAACAAACATATTCCGATGATTATGAATCTGAGAAGATCCATCTTCAATTTTTAGGTACGATCACTTAGCCGAGGTAGTACAGAGAGTCGTGACAAACAGAATAGGCGATGCTGTGGATTTTATTGAATCAATATCTAAAGATGTTAAAGAGCAGAGGTTCCTATCACAGACGGATAAGTTAAGAGATGTCTTTGTTCCTCCAAAGAATTTATGCGAAGTTAAGAAGTTACATTCGCTGTATAAGGTAATATTGACACAATTTCAAAGAGTCCCTCCACTAATGGTAAACTGTAAAATTTCTATGGTATTAATAAGACTGATCTTGAAATAATACCATACCATCTTGGTCCGTTTATTCTTGGGTAGGCTCAAAGCCTCTATTTATGTTTGCCAAGGGCCCCTACCTGACGAAATGAGTTACCGAATTAAGAGAAATAATTTGTGTTCTAAAACATTCTAATATTTTTTAGAACACAAATTATTTCTCTTAATATTCTTACACAATTTTTAGAATTCGGTGTAGCCACAGAATAATAATATATAGTACCTATAGAAACCAATCGCCCATACTAGCAAGCGGGACCAAAATGCGCCATCTCTGTGACGTGGGTAGTAAATATTCTTAGAGCGGGAATTTCAAAATCAATTATTGTTCCTCCTCTCCCACCTACCTTGTAATTAGCACGCAACTTTTGAATTTTTTGCCTGTTTTATAAACAAGTTACTTCAATTACATAAATGTGTTATACAATATCAAAAATGTGTGACACTTTTACATTGACTTTAATTAGTTAATTAGAAGGTTAATACAGGCATAAAATTACAAAACATCGGAGAAGGATATTATTTTTTTTGCGATATTGTTATATGACTATATTATATGTATGGAATAATGGTCATAAAAATATCAAAATTAATATCTTTCACGTGTAAATTGCACAGGTGGGGGTTATTATTTACCTTTTCATGTTATTTTTGCAAGGGCTTTATATAAAAAAAAAAAATCTTGACTTCATTCATATAATGAAAGCATAGATGTGTTTGATCAAGCGGTCTTCTATATTTATTGGCATAATATTGTCTTATGTAGATACATATTTTATTGATTAGTTTTTTACCTACTTAATATATGGAAAGGTTCTCCTTCTTCTTCTCCCGCTTATGTTAGATCTGGGATCTGTTTCTATAGGCGTTTGTTGCTCCTAATTCTTGGAATGTGGAAGACCAGCTATCTCTCCATCTTTTTGGTGGTTTTCCTGGCAGCCTTTGACCAATGGGGATTTCATTCGCAGCAACGTGGGCTAATCTTGTTCCATCCATTCTATTAACATGATCTCGCCAGAACCGCCTCCTCTTCCGGCTCCACTGCACGATATCCTCAGTTTCGCAAGTTTCTCTTATGACAGAGTTTCTAATTCTGTCTCTGAGTTTTCTATTGGAAAGATTATCCTATATAATTTCACATATTTTGTAGCTTCCTTCAATATGGCGCTGTACATATACATCATCACAGTACTTGTGTACTTTTTTATTTCTCACGTACTGCAAATAACACAATCATTGCATCAAGATACGTAATGACGTGGTGCTTTTTATTCAGCAGACAGCATTAAATAAAATATGATAAAATTGATACCATACACATGGCATGGTATACTTACTTGACTATAGGCATCAAATATAATGTTTAAAAACATTGTGTGGTAACTATTTGTTTATCTAGGGATTATTTCTAAGGTTAATACTCATTTCACTCCATAAAAGGTAATTAATGTCTAAAAAATACTTAAAATATTATAATTTATAATTTCGCACAAAAACCTGTCAAAAATTTTCAGCGAGTTCCTTTTTTTGAACAAATGAACAAATCATGGAAATCAAATTGGAAATCCACAGAACATAGGTATCAGGGTTTACACATAAAAAATATATTCGCTAATAATTTTAAGTAGGTACATAAATTCCTGTTTTTATGTTTGACTATCAGAATGTATTCTAGCGTATCTACTTACAAAACGTATTGACTATAATATATTTACTAGACTCTAATCATCACCTGCATTTGGGGAAAGATTTGATGAGTTTGCATGAACCATATTACGAAGGGAACCTTAGAAGTCTGAATTTATTTCGATATGGAAACACTGAAAATGTTTTTGTGTCATTGCATTTAGTACCTACATGAACCATTTAATTTACCCCATCTACATGTCAGAACCGAAGATATTTTTATCCGAGTCACAAACCATTTAACTTACGCCATCTCTTGGAGCGGGATGGACACCTTCCTACAAGTATCTACCCTTCTTTCAAGTATCGCCGTTTGGGGGCCCTGGGTGTAGCAAATAAGCCCACATTTTGCCGACGGCTAGACCATGCAACAGCACAAGATTGTGAGTGCTCTTGGATCTGTAATATTTTTACAGCATATCTTATTATTGCGAAGCGTTTTTCACCAGTCAACAAGATCTTAATCTATCTGAAGTTAATAAATTATTTTGCTTGTGTCTCTTTGCTGTAGTCTCTGAATCCGCCAGAAGAAGTTCCGAAGGTTGATGAAATAAGAAGCAGCATGGAATATGAGGATAAAATGTCAGAGATCAGCGCAATGATGTCAGGAGATAATAAGGAACCAGATCAGATACGAATACCAAATTTTATTGAAAGTAACAACTATTTTAGACAGGTATGTTTTGAGACACATTCACATGCCATTGGTGTGGTTTATTTCTACCTGTGTAATTATTATAATACAATGATATCAATAAAATAATTTAATCCCTAGGCAGGTTTTGGTTTACCAGATTGGGAAATATTTGATTTGACTGTCTCCGTAACAAGATTAGTCAAGAATATGAAAAATGTTTTCTCGAAAATAAGGTAGAATATTAATTTAAGTAAAACACATCTTGGCCTTGCTAAATCATAAAGTAAGATCCTTTCAAACCACATCACCTGAACTGCTCGCAACCTACTCCAAGAACAAAGAGCTCTATTGCTTTTGTGATCTCTCACTCTCGTGCTTATGTTACTTCCTGTTCAATTTATTGAACGTAGCTTTGTTTCTTTTAGGTTCTTTGGAAAGATATTTGGACTCTATAAGACATACTATGTATTAGAAACAGAACTGACCGCAGAAGAAGTGGAGCGATGTAAACAGGTAGAATAAATATTTAAAAAGTCACCTTAGTAAGAGGTCAATCGGAAGTGTATGTAATTGCCGATCAAATCTGGTCAATTTAAAACTTGCAGATTCAATATGAACATGAGCAGGCATTATTGGCTGCAGAAAAATCAGAAGTACAAGAACTATCGTCTGGACAGTTAGAAGGGATAGAGTCTGCCGAGACTGAACCACAAGAGGGGGAAGAGATGTTAGTTGAAATATCACATGATGAGTTGGTGAAAAAAATAACAGAGAAATCAGAAAAGGCCAGGAAAGAATCATTGGAAAGAAAATCAGATTTGCAGAAGTTTGAAGAGGCGTCGCAGGAAATCACTTCCGCGAGAATGTCCGAGGAACAACGAAAGAGTTCCGCCGTGAAATCTACAGACGGTGAAGTTTCTGTTAAAACTGATGGCAGTGGCAGAACTGGAAGTAACGCTGTGAGAGATTCGAGGCTAACGGGAAAATCTGAAAACGCTACTGGCTCTTACTTGACTTATACCACGGAAGATATGATCCGGGAAACAGGTGTGAAAATGGCTTATTTGCAATCTATACGTAGAACGAAAGTGAACTCTTTAAAATTTTTAGGGTATTGGAGAGGTTGAAAGATGGAAGAATAATAATGAAATATACATCGTCGAAGTAAATAAGCTTGGCCGACCAAGAACCTCTTGACCCGATCATGTGGATCAGATTCTCAAGGATGCTCGCGTTTTGAGAAAAAGGCATTGTAGAGGACATGAGAGGGGGAAGAGAATAAAATGTATTATGTAGAATCCTGCTTGTTTTACATGATTTTTTCCATAATTTCAGAGGAGATGGCTGTAGACATAATTCATGGAATCGTGAGGGATATTATGGAATGTATAGCCATTGATATTCTCAAGTCTATTGAAGCAGAGTTACCCATTTTGCCATCAGAGCCATTCAATAAGTGGGTGCCTCCTAAAGATGTCCCACCAGAGGACATTGGAGAGGGATTGAATAGAACAGTAAGCCTTAGTCATAATGTCTAATGATATATCTCTTCAAAAGTTTAAGATGAATGTGAAGTCTTTTAAAAGTACAATTCGTTTGTAGGTGTTTTGGGTGTGTAACAACTTGGAGGATGATTGGGTCTGTCTGCCAAATGTAACTCCAAAACACATTGACATTGCAAGGAAAATTACAGTGGGATTCACTGGCAGTTTAGACACAGAGGTGATATTAATCTACTTTTCCATTTTGAATTAAAGATGAGAGGATGGTGGCTTTGAGTATATTTTCCAAGTGAGATTGAATATTGAAAATGTTCTTTTAGATCATAACCTATCCATCGTTCGAAGGCAAGGAGAAGGAATATTTGAGAGCTCAGCTGGCTAGGATCAACTCTGCAACATCTGTGTCTCCCATGGGTTATTACATCAAGGGAATAGAAGGGGAGGATGACGATGATGATGATGATGGAGGTGGAACAAAATATGGAGAGGGGGAAGAATATGAAGAGAATTATGATTATGAAGATGGTAAGATGTGAATGTTGAATGACTCCCATTTTCTGTTGCAGCACTTCTCAGTTCAGATCAAAGTGTTAGGAATGATGTTTGGAAAGAGGTTGAGTGTTCTGAGTGGCGTGTTCTCCTTATGTACAAACATCTTTGGACTTTCTTACAGAGGGCATTGATATCAAGAGGAATCCTCACTACAAGACGCGTAGCATGTCACAGCTGGGGAATGAAACAATGTTCTACTGGGTGCACCACCGTAAGGAGATCAAGAAAGATGGCAGAATTACATGGTGGGAGGAGGACGATGAGGAACAGGTAATTTCCAACCATAATAGTTTGCTCTCTTGTAGAGCAAGCAAAGGTAATTGATAACGAGACTGATCACCATCCATCCTTTGGTTGAATTTTTAAATGTTGTCATTTCATGTTAGGATGAGGAAGACATGGAAGATGATGGATCAGAAGGGCAAACAGTCGTAACAAGCGCTTCAGCAAGTAGGGTGCCTCGTCCTCTATTCAAACCTCTTTCTAGAGAAGAAGCCTGGATAGAAGAGTCCAGGGTGGGGTGGAGTATCAGCAAACATCCTACTTACATGGGGGGGCCAACTATTGTTGCTCTCAGATGTCTTAGATGGCCGGGAGCTGTGGCTTATGCGTCAGCTGATGGGTAATGGATGATTTCTTTTAATTTGAAGTAGATCTCCGTGATAAATTCAGTTTGGCTCATTCGCTGTTTTTTGCCTACAGGAAGTCTGATCACATGTACATTGGATGGGGACTAAAGTTGTCACCAAAGGGATATCGTCCTGTTGAGCTCCCGGCATTTAATCCAGAATATCCAGTTGGAGAGGACATCACGGAGGACTTGGATCCATCTGTCACAGATGAAGAGGTAAATGTGAAATTATTATGATTTTTAGGTCAAAATAATGCCTGGAAATCATATTGCCCAGAACATGAGGTAACTGGAAGATATTGCTTGGTCCGACCTTTTTATTCACATGTCATGCGCGCCAGTAGATTGCGTCTTGCTTAAAGATTTTTGAATTATGATCAAGATACCTAATCATACATCATTCAGCTTGGTTGTATTGAGTTTGCAGTCCACTTTCATATTAGGCAAATTTTGCAAATTCCAGCTGTGCAGCACAACTCCTCCCCCTATTCGGATCGATTGCTACCAAATAAAAATCGCACCATTTTTCTTTAGGCATACCTACCTGGGTAAAAGATTTGTAACATTCAGTTGCTGCTTTTATCAAATAATTTTCAGGATCAATTGGAAGAGGGCCAGCCTCCTCTGAGACCGAGGAAGGTATCGTCAGTAAAGAGAAGCGAAGGGGATGAAGGGACAGAGAGAAGTGGAACTTACGATGGCAGTGCAAGGAATAGTGAGATGATAGAGGAGGAGGAGGAGAGTAAGTCGGAGAGATCTTCTGATAGTGAGGAGGAGGAATAGGACTGGACTCGAGCTAGAGTTGTATTTATGTAGTTTATTTCTAATTTACTAGTCATATCGTGTGATCAATTTTGATGCTTATTTTGTGACCTACATGTTTTTTTTTTTATTAAGTATTATTTATTAATGCTACTTGGCCTCTCCACACACCGACGAAAACCTCTTTCTGAATTCAAAATCGGGGTGACGCTGAATTCAGAGAGAGGTTTTGGTCGGAACTTTTTTGCAAACGGTCGATTCCGTTAACTGAACTTCGGGGCGTGTGTGGAGAGCCTTACACACAGATGATAGACACAATATTAATACCTATACAATACAATATCTTTCATTCATCCAACACCTATAGCAATCACATACACACAAATAAACCACACATAAAATATCAATTCTTTCACAATAAGTATGGAGACTATACACTGAAAATAAACAGTATGGCGGCCACCAGAAATGCGTTTTAGAAATAACACTATAGGTTTTTCTACACTATCACCATCTATGCGAATTTTCCGAAACCCCGGTTTTATGTTTTTATCACCACTGTTCACATGCCAATTAATTTCTACACTATCGCCATCTATGCGAATTTTCCGAAACCCCGGTTTTATATTTTTGACACCACCATTCATATGCTAAGTTATATGTATACTAACGCCATCTGTGTGAATTTTCTGAAACCCCGGTTTTATATTTTCGACACCACTGTTCACATGCCAGTTTATTTATACACTATCGCCATCTATGAAAAATATTTCACAACTTCATGGACGAAATTCCATTTTGAGAATAAACTGTCTGGCCTTTTCCACAGATGGCGCTGAATATTTTTTTTTCGAAATTTCTAAACCTGTCACCATGACTTCTTTGCAAATTGGGTTTAAACTTCAAAGCTAGTTAATCCTTCATGTTGGTCTCACTTATTTACATAAAGCGCTTCTGGGCCACAGAGCATGTACACCGTTCCGGGCTTGGACACAAACCCAAAAATCACGCACTTTGCTTTTGTTCTGAAAGCGAACAGCAATTTAAAGAAATATTTCTTTGGTGCATTTTTTAATATTAATGTATTTTTTATGCATCTTTTATTTGTACATTTGTTATATTTTAATGTATGTATATCTTACCATTTAATACTTGTTATTGTACAGCATTTATTATTTCTTCATATTATTGTTTTTAGATAATAAAACACATGAATTATAAATAAAAATATTTATTTACAAGAATAATTATTAACGGGAAAAACAGACTTACACAATATATCATTTGCCGATTCTAAAAGAGAATGATGGTCCACAATGGTGTGGAAAGGTTTCGGAACATTTAAGTTTTGTTTTAGGATACGTAAGATTGCTTACTGGAAATTACGACAATATCACAAAAATTATTGTATGGTAAAAATGATGATACCATAATGGTCAACAAGTTCAAATTTATTTAATCACAGTACAAAATTTCTCAAAAATTCACACAATTATTTCTTCTTAGCCTTTTGCAGTTGCGGAGCCGAGAGTTTGACTTTCCCAGGCAGATTCCTCGCCAGGTTCTCATCCTTGACAGCCTTTAGGAGATCTTTCTCTCTGGGAGAGCACGCCTTGTCTCTGAGGAACACGGCTATTGATGTTTTGGCAGCTTTGCCTCTCTTGCCGGTTCCAGGGGTGAGCTTCACTTTGAACCTGAAAGATAACACAAGAATGAAAATTGTTTATTGTGTTTCATCACTTTTAAGTCAATTAAAGATATAGTTGAACAATGAGGGAGTAGACAAAAGTTACAATGGTAAAAGAGTACATGGTTGGTGCAGTTGGTTGTCTCTCAAGCGGAAGGTACCCGGTTCAAGCCCCGGCGACGAATAAAATTTAACTTTGAATTTATTAGGAGCAAAGTGTGTTGACGTACTTGTAATTGTGTAACGATGTATAGGGCGCCACCACCGGGACAGCAAACAGTAATTCGTCTTCGGGTAATGGCTGTCCAGTGAGTTGGCACAACATGTCCGTCTCAGCAGCAGCCACGTTCAGTTCAGGCTGTAAAGAAGAAAATATTATATTCATAACTCTGTTTCAATGACTTTCACTAAGGCACCTCTCCGAAATGATAATCGGAATTCCGGTACATTCCCTCACACATATTCTAATTGTGCGAGACCGGTCTACAAATCCAAACACATTAATTTCCATTACCTCTGCATCTCCCCCCTCGTCATCCGACTCCTGTTGTTGTTTGACAGCACTCTCCCCCACATCCACAGCTTCCTTCTTTTCCTGAATCGCCTTGTACGGTTCCTTCTTCTTTGGCTGCTGTGTTTGGACATGACTCCCCTTCTTACCAGATTTCTTTGGTTCTTTCTTTGCACCATCAGGCTGCAAATAAAAGAAAAACCTTCGATCAATCATCGTCATAAAAACTACATGAAATTTATGGGAAAATATTTTGGGAGAAATAGAGAAAACAAGTGTGATAAAAGTCGGACTTATTGCAAAAGCAATGTCTTACAGTCAACCTGAGAAAAGAAATTATGATGACAAGATTTCATACCTTAAACATTTCCATAATGAAAGCTCTGTCTTCATCATCTTGATCTTTATATTTCTCCTTAATCTTTTTCAGCTTAGACTTTTGTCCTCTCTTCAATCCCGGCTTCTCATTATTGGTACTGGCATTTTCTTTCTCTTCCTTTAAACCTCCACCCTTTCCTTTGCCGCCTTGCTGTTGCGCGACCTTTTTAGATTTCTGCTTCTTCTGAGGCAGCGACGGGAATGCAATGGGTTTATCATCACCGAGAAATACGACATCTTCTTTTTCATCATTATCCACCGTACTTGTTGACAGTGTTCTGCTCGTAGTTCTCATGATTATTTTACCAGTGTCGTGTTCCACTTTGATGTGTGTATCGGGGAACTTGGCTCCCGATTCATCGTCACTGCTATCACTGTTTACTCCATCACTGTCCTCTTCATTTTTACCCATTTTAATTTTATCAGTCTCTTCAGATATGGAATCCAGCTGTGCCTTTGCAACTGGAGTTTTATTTTCATTTTGTTCATCATCTGAAATTGAAAGAATACTCCTATTACATCACAAACGTGCTCTAGTTGAAAAGAAGCAGTTTTTAAAGCTGACTTTAGAATTTTGCAAGTCAACAAAACAGCGGTACTTCTATCTGACTACCTGAAGAATGTATTAAGATTCTTCAACAATTATCGTTTGGCGGTAATGCACGACTAGTATTGTGGTAAATGCCATGATAGTATGGAAGTATTAATCTCTACTGACCTTCTTCCCCTTCGTCTCCTGACAGAACAATCTCTTCCTCCTCATTGTTCTCCTCACTGGGAGTCACCGACACCTCGTCCTGTTGTATTACTCTCCTCTCGTTCAAGTGCCTCTCAATGCTACCGTCTTCTAACTGGAAATACAACATACTACAATAAAAAATATATTCTTTCTTTTCACGCATCATTCAAATACACATTGGAAAATTGTCTTCCAGGCAAATCAGAGAAAATAAGGGGGTGTAGCGTAAATAATTCTCAGAAAGCTGGAAACAGCTTTAATCTCTTCATTAGCATGAATACAGTAGTATTAACATACCCTGAACATAAACGTAAGACCGAGGACAAGATGACAGGGCGGCAAGAAGTTCTTCTTCCCTCTGATCATGAAGGACCCCGTGGTGATGTACTCTCCCGTGGGGGCCGTCTTGGAGACCTGTGGGGCGTGCACCCACCACGCTGATGTCACCACCTTAGCTTCCCATGCAATACTGTAATGAAGACAATAATAGAATAAATCTAATGTCTTTGTATTAAGAGTTGCCATATTGACATTTCAAAAATTTCTATAAACAGGAGACCTTAGATATCGACAACCGTTACTAAATATGCTTTGGAAAAAATAGAGCCGCTACATTAAACCTTTATCTAGGGAATGACCAAAAAATATTTTTTTATATCTTGTATAGATTTCTCAAAATAAATTGTGAAAAACACCTTGATCTTTTTTTCGAAAGACAGAAACTTGTTTCCCGAAAGTCGTGGATATATATTTTTTATTGTATTGATAATATGCATTAAAATCTAGTACCTATGCGAATCTATACATTAATTTTTGCAAATTTTTCATTTTAGTATTCTCATAATGCTAACCTGTAAGATATGGCCATTTGTCCCGCTTCGTTCAATGTCTTTGGTGGGACAGCTTCTCCAGTGGGATTCTTTATGATGATACTGGATGCTCCAGATAAGTCGGCGTGGACGTATATGTCTGTGGGTCGCATGTAACGTTTCACCAGTAACTCGTTCTGTTGTTGATCTCGCCCTCCAATAACCTGTAGAGTTTGATAAGAGTTTCCATTTTTATTAAGACATGGACCAAAGACAATTGAATAGATGGAGAACATTGTAAAAAAAATAGGTACTTCATACTTGGAGAATGTCTCACGATAGATGGTAAAAAATCAATTAATACTTAAAAAAAAAACTTCAACATTAGTACCGGTTCTATTCTATTACACACACTTCTTGCTTCTGCCACATTTGTGCAATTCGTCATACACTCTCGATGATTTCTTTTACTCAAAACACATCTGTCCTCGAGTATCTGGTCGACATGACTGAGCCATATTTTCTTTGTTATCTTTTCATCATTCATCCTCTCAACATGCCATGTGCATCTCCTTTACCCTCTCAACATGTTTCAACCATCTCAACTTTTCCACTTTAATTTTAACTGCAACATCGATTTTACAGTCACTCACCTCTCTGACCACTTCATTTCTTATTCTATCTCTCCACCGTATTTTCAGATATTCTCCTTAGCGATCTCACTAGTAGAAATTGCCTCAAATATTATTGTCTATGTATACAAATCAATTAAACTGATGACAATGAGCTCACCAAATAATTCTCCGACGAGATGAACCAATAGAACTTCTCAAACCAATACACTTTCCTAGCTTTGTTTATATTAGTGATTGTCTGTACTTCCTTCAATGTCTGCACAGTCTTCTTCTCCGCACTCTTCAAGGCTTTGGTTTGGGATTCTATTGTCTTCTGTTGTTTCTTAGCTGCGGATCTCTTCTGGTCAAAGTATCTACAATAATTAATAAACAAGAGTATTACAATCCATCTAGAAAGATATGGTTTTCAATGAGGGTGAAACATGTAGCTTCTAAACAATCCATAGTGGCAACACTTTTAGAATTACAACACAAATGTTATTGTTGCAAACAAAATTGAGTTTCAAAATAATCTGAGACTACATTTTTCTTGACTGACTGTATATTGAATCATTTAGTATGCATTATGAATTCACAAAAAAAAAACACGAAACCGTTAATGAAAAAAACTTTGAAATTATTATGTAGGTATCTCCATTAATGTTCAGTGTAAGATGGACTATTATTAGTCATGTACCAAAATTCATTGAATTAATCTGAATGAAAAATAGGGCAGATTTTATTATAAAATAGCAAGTTATGATGTGATGCTCCAGCTACGATGATGATGACTTGTTTCATTGCTGATCATCGGAGAGTGAAAATGTGGAGTAAACACAGACAATTTATCGAAACCATGCAAAAGACTGAGAATAATATTAAACAATCTAAGCCTAAAGCATGGTTCCAACAAAACAATATCTGTTGAGTTGTCAATCCAGAACATTCTTCATCTGCAGGTGATCTGATGCAAGAGTACTCTTCTGTTCCTCTTCTTCTACTGGTTCTTTGTCATAACTCTTCGATTGCGGCAATCTTGAGCTGTTAAAAGGTTCCTCAGACGCGGCTGAAATATGACACTTTTATGGAATTGCGTATTGACTTTAGCATCTGCCGCAAAGATCGATTTCCGCAGCAAGAGATGGTTTTTTTGATGAAAGCCCTACATGCAGCTTTTCGGCAACCATGGTGGCAAAACTTGTAGAATTTCAATAGAAATGTCATTATTGTCAGCAAACAAAATTGTAGCTCAAAGGTAATCCGAGACCATGGCTTTCTTGACAGACTGCAGATGAGTCAAGAAGTTATGTCATAAATTGTTTAAATGGTAGAAAAACTTAAAAAGTTCAATTTCTTCCATCCTAATTCAATTAATGGTGTAATCATGTCAAGAGCGTGAAATTCTGGTGTGAATTAGAAATTGAAAGATTGTTAAAAACATAGACATTTTACCTTCTTGCGTTTGCGAAAGCGGTCAAGGAAAGGTCTACATCCACGACCATAGGTTTCAAAATATTATCAGCAGTCTTCTCACGTTCTTTTTCATCCTCATCATCATCATCAGAATTCTCCGAAGACACATAGGGATCTTGTAAAGCTAACGATATAGAATTAGACTGCAGTTTCAGCTGCTTGATGCACAGAGCAATGGGATCTTTGTTGGCCTGGGCGGCTTTGACTAATTCGTTGATTTCATTCCACGATAACTGAAATAGTGAAGAATTTAAGAATGTAATATATTGACATATTTAGAAGACAAGTATGTGCAGCTCTATTTTATTACGAAGCTACAAAAAATCTAGACTTCTTCTTCTTAATACTATAGGCCTTCTGGCCTGTTATTAATATGGCGACTCCCAACTGTCAATCATCTCTTTGGTGGTCAAAATGATTACTGATAAAAGTTTATACATATGTTCTAAAAAAGCTTGCAATATCAATCATAGTATAATTCCTTGTTCGAGACAAAATAAAAATTAGCTCTGAGAATTGATAGGGCGATAATAAATCTTTCGTATAGAATCATCCACAGAAATTTTGCGTGTATTAGATCCGTGCTAAACGGCTTTCGATGGTAAAAGTTCCCACATACCTGATTAGCTATGGCAGACTGCACGGCAAGTATAGCACTATCCACGAGTTCTTGATTCCTAGTAATCAATTCAGCTCTGTTCCTATCCACAGTCTGTCCTTTGGTCAACTCGTTTAATCTCTTATCGTGATCCTTTCTTACGTTCTGTAATTTCTTCATAGCCTCTTTTTCAATTTGTAAAGCCTGGAAACACAGCATATTTTAAACTCGATATACTTAAGTTGTGCAATACATGAACGAGTCCATTATTTGGGAAAAAAATTGGTAATTTTATTTCATAATACGTTTACGTTACACATTGTCGAGTAAATGGGTAGAATACATTCTCAACTAGGCAACTGATCATCTTAAGCGTAAAAATAGGAAAATTTACAAACCTTAATGTCAATTTTCTGTCCTTCTAGCGTTGAGAAAAATTCATCTACTGCTTGGTCGAAGGTGGTAAATTCAGCATAAGGTGAACTTTCATGTTGTGCGTAGAGGAATGGGTGGAACTCTTGGTTGGTTAGAAGAAATCTTGGATGATTTCCGCTGTCTTTCGTTTTGGCTCTCTCCTCTTTTTTCTGGATTATGTAACCCTAATGGAAAAAAAAGGAATTACATAGTATCAATAAGTTTAAAAAACTAATTTATAACTAAAATTGTCGAGAAAGGACAAATTACTTTGCAACTCCCTTGCGGGTAGGCAGAACTGATCCCCAGACTTTTCTATCTTTACACACGGTTCGTGCTACCGTCACATTCATACAATTTGTCACACACACTCTACGATTCTTTTTACTCAGAACACGTCCGCCCTTTAGAATCTTGTCAGGGACAGCATTTATACCTGATTCTTCCTTCTTCAGCCATGTCCGTGCCTCACTCGCTTACATTAGTGTTGGCACTAGGACGGTGTTGTGGACCAGTATCTTTGCCTTACCAGATTTCCAAGTGCCAAGAAGATTCCGTGTTTTCCTTCGATAGATGGGTGAAACTATGATAGCTTGTTGTTAGGAAACATATTGGAGGGGTGGGGGGGGGGGGGCTTAGTTGGCAGAGATCGCAGCATTATGATAAGCTCTCCCTACTGAACAAATATTATGATTCCTAATGTTAACATATCTCCGTATAAGAGCCCACCATAAGCATATTTTATTTTTTATTTTTTTTATTTTCCAAGACTCACCTACAGGCAAGATGTGTGTGTGTAGGACATTATATACTTTTAACAATTATGTGTGGTTCACATCTTGCCCTCTTAGTGGTGAATACAATTAAGCTATACAATATATAACACAGAGTTTCATTATTAAGAACAGAAGGACAAACACACAATACATACACAAATACATACATTCTCTCACACACACATTCACGCACATACTCTCAAACTTGCACATAAAATAACAATACCAGCATAATGCAACAAACAATGTACCAGAGGATGAAGGAAGCAGGAGAATGGAGAGGAGGGGGAGGGAGAAGAGAGGATTTAGTTCCCTGCAAGTGCCTGATCCACGGACCTCCTGAATGCGTGCAGAGATGAGCCAAATATGTCAATGTTACCAAACTTATTATCAAAATTGTGGGTGATTCTGTATAAGGGATTTTTTACACCGGCGTTAGTAGATGGTGTATTCATGTAAAATAAATTGAAAAATAAACGTAAATAAATAGAAAAATGAAATTAGCCTCCATACTTTGGAAACGTTGTTAGATGCTGTGTTCATCATCTCATCAGCCATTTTGAGAGCTTCCACCAATGTCGGCAAGTCTCTCTCCATGTAGAATCCTTTGGCGTTGGGATCTGCTGTAGGTTTGAGTGTTCCGCCCAATCCCGTCTTTGACAAGACATGATCGATGACTGCGGGGCCATATTCTGAAAGAAATAAACAAAAATAAAACAATTGTCTATAGACATAACTACATAGCTCAATGTTTATTCATTGTATCTGTTTCTGAATTTCAAAATCTTTACGTAAGGTGTAAAAAAAATGGTGCTATCGAGGCAATAAACCGTCATCTGAAAATCACAAGGTATTATCAAATTTTGACTGTTGGTGTAGAAATATTTCAATCCGACATGATCAATGAGTACAATAATGAACAAAAACACCCACAAATGGTGTAGTTTTATAAATAACGAGACTGATAAGGTTCCATTTGTGTGTAGAAGGTATGTGTATTTGAAACTTTGATCTCAGTTAGAACCTTGTTAAACTCGGGTGGCAAACTATCACGACATGGTGTCAGAAAAGCGCAATTAATAAAATGCTCCAAAACAGGTTGAAAATTTCACTACTGTTTCCATGTATTCAAAAGGAATGATTTTAGTGAAGAAAAAAAACATATAGCTGCAAAGCTAACCAACATGTGGGTTCAAGATTTTCTTCAAGTTGTCTCCCGGTTTAGCCGAGTTGATCAATTCTGCAAGTTTTTCAGAAGAAGGTGGCTCACTCCTTTCCTTGGCTCTGTCTAAGGGATATTTTTCTTTTACTGCAAACCTGAAAAAACATTGAAATATTGTTCAGTCCGTTTTATTATCAGGGTTTGGGGCAGCTGCCCTAGGGATATACTATTACAATTTAATTTTTTAATGGACATCATTACAACACAGTCGGTTTAGGATAAATTTGGAACTACAATTGGTTTGCTGGCAACAATGACATTTCTATTGAAATTTTACAAGTGTTGCCACTATGGTTGCCAAAAAGCTACATGCAGTGCCCTCATAGCCAACCATATCTTACTTGACAGACAGTATGCGGGATTGCAGCACCATTCCATTAACAAAATAGAAGTTTCATACATTTTAATTGAGGTGCTTTCTGTTTAATTTTTACTCATTTTCATTCTAGTTACAACATCTGTTTTACAATCACTCAATTCTTATCCTATCTCTGAACTTTTTTCCACGCATTTTTCTTAGTGATGTTGCTAAAGTGTAAAGTGATCACATTACACCAGCACGCAGGTACAGAATATTAGTATTTACCTCACAGCTTCCCCTTCAACATGAGGTCGGAGTACATTGAGGATCATCCAAGTATAATCTGTCAGTACAATGTTTCCTCTGTCATATAATTCCAATATAATGTGATAGGCCGCCTCCCCAGTGCCAAACTGGAAGTCCACAACGCGATCAAATCCCAGCTGACTCAACTTCTCCAGGCGTTTGTTTTTGAGATGTTTCCGCATCTGGAATAGATACAAACAGGGTTCACTAAAATAAAATCTTTATCGTAAAGATCTATATCGTAGATCATGTTCCTCGGAACAGTGAAACAGTGATACAGAAGTTAGATCGTCGGCTCAACAAAAGTTAGATTGTTTCGAGTCTGCGTATTTACAAACTCAAATAGGATCACAGGTTTTCACTGGAGGTGTCCATACTGTGGGTATTTTCTGGGTTATGAGGCTGTAGTCAATTGGATTTTTAGCAATTTGAGATTTTCCAATGAGTTCTTACAAATGATGTTGTAGGTTTTCGCAGCATGGTATATATATTCTTCCGTTAAGGTTATTCGGGTGTTGGCCGCGTGTCTTTTGATCTTCTCTACTTCATCCTGAAGATGGCAGAAGTATCGCTGCCGAAAGCTAGAGAAGATCAAAAGACATGCGGCCAACACCCGAATAACCTTAACGGAAGAGTTCTTACAATTTTCAAAAAAAAAAAAATATATCCACAGCCAAATAGGATATTTTTTATACACACTTTGTTGTAAGGTTACTTAGATACTGATATTCCTAAAGTGATTAAACATGTGAAGGAATAAATTAGGGTTCGCTGATTTATCGATATATCATGATGTTCATCGATATATCTGAAATAAATGCATCCTCAATTACATTACCTTCATACTGAAGCCAGACGGTGCATTGTTCTTGGGCCACTCGAACGCCGTAGTGTGAAATCTGTTTCCAGACTCTAGTAGTAGAATACATTTCTCCTCTGAGCGCTGCAGGCGTATAAGATATGTCTTATTGTCTATATCATATACCTGGTTCACTCGCATACCAATACATCTGAAACAATAACAAGCAAATTATCATCTATTAAGTTACCTATAAACTGCCGATATGTTTGAGATATTTGAACCTGCATAGCCAATATGGAGGGGACTATTACACTATTGCATCCCAACTCAAGGTCAAGCTTATTTTGTTTAAAAAAAAAGGCATTTTTTCACTGCGGGTGCGCAGCCGAATCGAGCGAAAACATACCGTTTTTAACGCCTTTTTAAAACACGATAAACTTTTGACATGAGAGATATTACAATGCTAAAAGCACTGTAAATTTGCTAAATTCTTTTTTAAAAACACATTCTGAATTTCTGCGCGCTCTTCCGGCCCGACCCACAGTCGAGCCGAGCGAAATAATACCGTTTTTGACGCTTTTTTGAAATAAAATAAAACCCTTTTAGACTAAAAGTAGGGCCCCAATAGTGTAACAGGTAGTTTCAAATTTTTCAACTCAGACGGTATAGGAGCACTGCGGAATACAACATGTATAAAATAAAAAACACCCGTGATGTTTCGTTTGAGGAGCGCAGAATAACCCTGATAGGGGGTAAGTGGCTGTCGACAAGTAAAAAAAATTATCTTTCAGCATATTTATATACGTTTCTAAAATACCTACAGTTAAAATATTGATGTGTCTTGAGTAAACGATTATAAACTTTAAATTAGTACTGAATGCACCACTATCATGAAGCCTAGTTCCTTCTAGTGCACAACAATATGCATAACTGATAGCTGTGTGTAAATAAAACTGAAATTTATTATTGTTGCATTTATTTTTAATGCATACCCACACTATGTACTAGATTTTTACAAAGTCAAAATACAAAAAAAAATAATCAGAGAGTGCCGGATTAGTGGAAAGTACGAATTACTGGATTGTATAGGAAATTCGAGGTTAACAAAGCAAATTATTAAACATAAGTACGTAGGAATTAGGAGATGTTATGTGTTTACTTACTGCATTATTTAGTACGACAATCATCTTAAACAAATTTATGATAAAATATGAAGCTATTTTTGAGAGTAGGGGGCGGGAGAACAACAGCGTAAGGTGCCGGATAAACTGGACTGTCGATGTACTGAAGTGCCCCATTAGCGAGACCCTACTGTACTTACAATATTGGTTACTACAAATATGACCTTCAACCTTAGAACAATTAACTATGGCATAAATAGGATTTTCCTGCAGTCAGACGCGAAAATTTGATAAAATCAGCATCAGGATAAGATAACCAGTAAAACCATCTGGCAAAATACGATTAATTCTCGAGTGAAGACTAAAATATGAACGATGAATCCCTTCACAAATGTCAGCTAATATTTGAAAGTAGGTGAAGTTTATTGACGAACTGTGCTTTATAATACCATTTCCCAGTGGAAAAACTACTATTATGTGCTGCGTTTTGCCTCAAGATGGATTATTATTGATTTAAAATTGACGTAAACGGGGCAGCGCATAAAAATGACGCAATATAACGTGGTAATTCGGCCAACCACGTAAAACGTTCGAATCAACACCCGAAATCTTCAACGCAGAAAAAAACATTCATTACCTTTGTAATTCAGTAACACTGCAGATAATATCGTATGTGTTGAACCTCGTCTTCATTTTAAAATGCTTACTTGCTTGTTATAATTTAATTATACTATTTAAACACTGAATTAATTTCGCCTTATCGCGAAATTCGCACGCCTTCAGAAATAAAAAAGGAAAAACATTTGACGTGCGTTCGCGTTGCGCAAATCGAGAAAATTATAATGTTGCAATATCTAAGAAAATTATAAAATCAATAATGCTTCTAGATTTTGTCTTTTACTGAGTTTTGTAGTCTTTATTAATTCATATCTTTAACACAATAGGGAACTTGCACTAGTGAGGAATATAGACGAAAATACATTAATTCGGTAGAATAAAGGTTAAATATCAGTTCGACGTTGATTAAAACCCTAAAATATTTTTTTTCAATTTTTAATTCGATAAATAAAATCACGACTTCTCAGCATCCCCTTAAACGCCACGCCATTGGTCAATCTGTCTGTGACGTCACGTAGTCCATGTTTGTTTTGACGGGATACCAAAATGTATGAGGTTTCTTGGCCGCGTAGTGTTTGAGTTTGTTTTCTTACTGTTTTCGAAGTATATTATAGCCTAATTTAATATAAAGTATTTCAGAGGAAGTCAGTCGAATATTTTGTAGTGCCAGAGTGCACAAAGACAACTAATACGACGCCCAATAAAGCTTTTTATTGATACCGGCAGATCCCGCTAAGGCTAAGGCTAAGTGGAAAAAATGGCATTGTGACACGAAACTAATCTAGAAACAAACCTTTATCGAATTTAACTTTTAGGTCATGTTTGTGAGGTTAATTTTAATGAAAGTACCTACCTAACTACCTATTCATGGGCGTCGCCAGGTTCGAAGATAGGTGGGAGGAACAAAAAATTTAATATAAAAAAAGTAAAAGGACTGAATAGGGTCATGTTGTAGTTTGGTATGGAAATCGATTTTTTGTCAAAAAAAAAACATTAAAAATAGCGCCGCAAGCGAAATTTTTATTGGAATAGTTGAAACTGAATGGGATTAGGTATCTAATAATTTGTAAGATGTAAGAGAAAACGATGCAGTATTAAGGTTATTTTGGTGAGGTTTTGTCATTCAATGAGTGAAAGTAGATATACAATATATATACCCAAATACAAATTTTTCTATGGGAGGGCAGCTCTCCCTCCCCCCGACGACGCCCATGGAAGTACCTACATTTCGTTTCACCTTACTTGTCACACTTTTTCTATAGAATTACTATGTAGCTAGTGACCAAGTTATTTGAAACCAGGAGTATTTTTTTTTTTAATTAAGCAGTTGGGCTTTCCTACTACCTTAAGAAAAAAAATACGGTATATTCTACTATAGTAATCTTTTTCATACACTTAAATATGTGAGTATTTTGTACTTCAAATGAATGTCACGAGTGGTTGGTTGGTAGACATTGACAACGGCAATAAACCCGCAATTTGAAAAATATATATTTTTTCGATAAATATTTATTTATTAATTAATTTCAATATTTACATAACATAATATATTAACGATATCATTACGTCGTTACCGGTTATAGGAGCATCCCATATGAATAAAATAAAAACTGAAATTCAAAAACATCCTAAATATTATTTATATATACATTTAGCAGATGGAACGCTAAAAACCGACCTGAAACTATCACTAACTTGAAAAAATTAACATAAACATACCGAATTCTACGTTAACCCAAACACATATAGACCTCGTGACGTCATCCATACGGCGTCGTACGGCGTCTTTGAAAGTAGCGTTTTCGCGGGAATTCAAAACTTCAAATTTCAAAGTGCTGCAAAATAGCCATTAGGCGACGTATCGAAAAAATAAAAATTGGTATGTGTTTCTAATGACTTTTTTTATGATTCTGGATAATAAAAAAAAAGTGTGCAAGTTCCCTATTATTTTGGATGATTTCAAATACTTTTAACCACTAACTTATAAACAATATCGTTTTACACCCGTCTCTAAACCCTGCCTTTCACCCATTTATACCGTAACTGGCAACACCATAATTTAACGTCAAAATTGTCAATTTTGGACTGTATACAAAATTGTTGGCGTGTGTTTTTGAGGTTATCAGCGATTAATTCAAAATAAGTTTAAAATATATAAAACTCGTTAAATATGGGAGAAGTGGATACGGAGTGTGATATGGAAGAATTCAGATTAAGAGAAATGCAATGTGGACTTAGCGTCCTGTCAAGACCTGATGGTTCGGCTGTTTTTTCTCAAGGTATTCATGAACATGATTGATAATTTTTCTCTTTATAAGACAAAAACACGGAATAAGGCTACAATTAATTAGTCTATGCACGACGGATTGTGCAATCTATGTATTCTGGGTCTAATATATAACCTCCATTTGTAATATTTCAATAATCTATTCAGCTAACCAGCTTGATGTTTTTTGTATGTTTTCAGGTAATACAGTCGTAATGGCGGCAGTGTATGGTCCTACTGAGAATAAATTTCAAAATGTGGACACGTACAATGCTTGCGTGGAAGTAAACTTCTCAGCTAAAGCAGGATTGCCTACCATCCGTGACAGATTAAGGGAAACTATTATTAAACAGACGTGTGAAAATGTTCTGCTGTTAGCCATGCATCCCAGAACTAATATAGCGGTCAGTGTCCAAGAAATGCAAGATTTTGGAGGAGTAAGTCATCACATTAACATTATTCTTTGTCCATGAGGTGGTAACCAGACAGAAACTCACAATGACAAAATCTCAACTGTCAAAAGGGTAACCTACTATTGACAGAATCGCAACTCAACACCGGAAAACCTGTTGCCAACAATTTCAATATTGTTGGGTTAGGTTCATTAGGTTGTTTTTTTTTGCACACAAAAACAAAACAAAAAAAAACAACGGCATCAGATTTCCCGGTGTTGAGTTGCGATTCTGTCAATGGTAGGTTACCCTTTTGACATGTGAAATTTTGTCACTTGAGATTTTGACATGGACTCCATGAGGTTCATCATGTATTCGGAATGTCATTGTTCAAAGTTGTGATAAAGGCCTCGTGATTAACATTTGGTATTTACACCCCATACATTTGCTTACCATGATACGTTACGTCATCAGCTTCGTATGTCACTTAGACCTGGCCTGGCATTTACAACGGTCTTGAAACATCAAATAAAAATCTGTTATCTTCCATACATTCAATGTAATGAAACATTTCCTGTGAACTTTCATATTTGACCCGTAGATACTAGAGTCTAGATACATTTCTCGATGGAAAGTTGTGGGGTAGTCTGGATTTCTTTCATTCCATACATTTTTTTGGGGTGCTGAATCCGAATCCAGCTTACTGCTAAATGTCCATATACAAAGGCCAGATGTGTGCACCTTAAATAGGGCATTGTTTAGATTATCCTTTTTCAATTCATACTATTTTTATTTGTATTCAATGTCTGTGAGCGTGCTTGTGAAATAAATAAAAAAAATATATATATAAAAAAAACCCACAACTTTCCACCGAGGAGCTCCATTGAGTTTATTTTGACTGAACTACTGTAATCTAGCTTGTATTATTATTGTAATGAGACGTTTTTAACAATGTCTTATTCGTTTCTTTTTCTTTTCAGCTTCTTGCTTGTGGTTTGAACGCTTCCTGCCTTGCTTTATTAAATGCTGGACTTCCAATGCGATGTCTCTTTGCAGCAGTGAACTGTGCCATTGACAAAGACGGAAGAGTGTTATTGGATCCCACGGTTAGAGAAATGGAAAACATTACGGCTGAATTGACATTTGTTTTCGATAGCGTAGATAAGAATATAATTTCATGTTCGACCAATGGTAGTTATAGTATGTCCCAATACAAAGAATGTATTGCTAAATGTGAGAAGGCATCGGAAAGTATATTCAAGTATTTTCACAATATTGTTGTAAAATATTCCAAAACTATTTAGATTAAAATTAACGTAACTGTATTGTAATTATAAAATTATGTAAGCTAATAATAATTGTGTATTTTTTCTGTTTAATATATTTTTGTAAGTCTTTTATTGTTTTATTTAATCTGCCAAATACAGTAGTCTCTCTAATTGGGCACTATTAAAATCCAAGCGGTGCTGGATTATTGGAATCATATTGGAATATGCGGATTACTGGATTGTATAGGGAAATTCAAGATTTACATAATTGCTACATAATTCAATATTTGAATAATAATTACTTCTATTCTTTTCTATCCTCTCATGCTGCATCCCTTGTGAGGTAGACAAAAAGAACAAACAGAATTCCGTACTTCCCTATCATCACACACACTTGCTTACTCCACATTCATGCAATTCGTCATACACAGTCTACGATTCATTTTAATCCAGTGGATCTTGGATGACCATTTACCACGCTTCCTTACACCTCTTCTTTCATCCATGTATTTCACCCATTCTTTATTCATACACCATCTCAACTTATTCACGTCTGCCATCAAATGGTTTCGTCCAAGTTTTCATCTTTTATCCAAGACCACAACCAATTTTTAGATAGACATTAAACACCCAAGTTTCAAACAATGAGTTAAATAATTTTTACCTGTGGTTTTAACATCCTTTTTAAAGTTGAATCAGGTTGTGTAGCTTTTCTATCTTCTCAACAGATGTCTCACCAAAAGGACCTTCTTTGATAAAATAATAATCATTTAGGAGTTGGTATGTAGTATTCACTTTCCCAGATATATGTAGTACTTTGTGACACATCATGCATGTAATATTATTTTGTTTAGGTGTGGTACTGTAGTAGGTATATTTGCCTTTTGACTAATTATTTCTTACTTCAAAAATCAGATGCCATTATCAAAATACAACTATCTAAATAACAGAAAAGGTTTTCATTTGAATTGAAGAAAGAGTGTTAGGTTAGTGAAAAAGAATCGATTCTAATTTTTTAATTACAATAAATATATAAAAAAATCGAGTAAGCGAAAAAGATACCTTCCAGTGATGGATCTGGGAAAGGGGCTAAGGTGCTGAGCCCCCCCATATCCATTAAAAAATGTTGAGGCAAAATTTGGAACTATGTATGTACTTACTTATATTTATTTACTGTTTATCTCAACTTCTCCCAGAAATGAATCCTGGATCCGCTATTGAATTACCTTCTCCTTTAAGATCATCTGGGAACTCCTGTTGAGGAGGCAACTATACCCACTATAAGTTACATAAATTTAGGCGCTAAGCTGTCTACCTACCTCAATATAGCTTGATATATTACGTTGATACAGTACAGGTACTTTTGTCTAGAACAGGGGTTCCCAACCTTTTACCACTCACGCCTCCCCTAAGTATCTCCTAAAAACCACTATAGTGCCGCAGGCGATTTTTTTGAGATTTACGTTATTATTGCAAATAGGTGAATAATTATGTACATTATAAGTTTTTTTTTTTTACATATTGTATGAAGTTTGAAATCGATTCAGGGTCTCCAAATTTCGGGAATAAACTTTATTAATATAACATAACATACCTACAGTTACCCCGGGCCTCCCTTTACCCCACAAGGGGGGGGGGGGGGCACCGGCTGGGAACCCGTGCCTAGCATATAAGACAATCATATTATCATTATTAGGAACCTATTATTTTTGAGGTGGGGTACACGTGTGTGCCTACGATTAGACAAAATTGCTCACTTTTATAATAAAAAAGTTGGTAGGCATGGACACATTAGATAATACTGTAAGCATATGATTATATAATGTACTAATCCATAGACAACCAACTAATAGTAAGGTGTAATCCACACATAATTGCTTTCGTGATGTTAAATTATAGGTCTAAAGAACTGTTCGCTCCTATTTCATTGGCTAAGCTCCTTTTAAAACGATTTATCGTGATACTTATAGGTTATTATACTTAGCCGCTATTATTATAATAGGTACATAATCATTTTATATATATTTCTACCTACATAATGCAAGCGTTTAGGTTTTTAGGTAATAGGTAAGTATAATATTACTATATCTAGATATTATAAAAGTGTACAGTGTTTATTTTTTTGTTGATCGACGCACAGGTCCAAAACTTGAGTTAATACCTAGTTATAAAACTAGGCACCTATGTACATACTTAGTACTTACGTCCGTCTATAGTCAAGGTTTAAAAATAAAGTTCTGAAAAATACCCTTTTGGTGATACCAAGGAGATCATCATGTCAGCCCCCCTGCGTCCATTGCATTGATCTCCACAGCTTCCTATCCTGGGCAGACCGCATCCAACCACCTCCCGCAACTCGCCTTACATAGTCCGACCACCGTGCTTGAGGCCTACCAACACTTCTTCTGCCTGTTCTAGGTCGCCACTCCAAGACTTTCTTCGTCCACATTGAGTCTGCGGTTCTGGCCACAAGGAGATATTTGTTCCGAATTGTACCTTTATTTGTATGTATATACTTTTTGATCAACATCATTCTGGTGACTCCAAGGTTATGGAGATATTCGTTTTGAAAAATACCCTATCGGCGCGCACATTTTTTTTCAATTTGATTCAATCGGTGCAAAAATGATTTCTATTAAGTTTCTCGATTAAAATAAAATAAAAACACGAATAAAACAATTTAATTATTATCAAGAAAAAAAAAATTATAGAGGATCTATACAGCAATAATCCAAATGGGAGTCATTAACTGGGAGGAGTAGCTGGGAGAAATCCATTCCAATGATTTTACCTGAATCCTGCTGACCCACTAATGACTCTTATAATACCTCCATATGTATATTAATAATCAACAGATGTTAATATTGTTTATTATATGCAGGATATAGCTACATCCTACGGTTCCCGGGGAAAAGCCCATAAGAATGTTACTCAACATGAAAAACCCCCAAAAAAGATGAAAACCCTTCAGAAATATTCTCAACGCCTAAACATTCTTGTTGGATTCTAGTAGATGAATTATTTATAAAATGTTGACTATTTTATTGTGCGTCCAATTTTAGATTCGTTCATTAATTTGATTATTTTCTAATCTATGGTAGTTTCTAATACACTGAAAGAAATCCTATGCTAATAGATGCAATTAGTTTTATTTTCAAAATCCAATTAGATTTGAGCTTTTGTCCCTTGAGCATAATAAATAAATAAAACTTTATTGGCCAGTAAATATATGTAACAACAAAAACAAGACAATACAGTGTGCCAAAAGCCGGACTTATTGCAAAAGCAATATCTTACAGTCAACCCGAATATAAGCATACATATTTCTAAAGGATTTTTGTCTTTTTGGGGATTTATTCATGCGGAACAATATTCTTATGGGATTTTTTCCGGTCACGACATCCTACATCCATGGACCCAGTGACGGATCCAGGGGGGCTAAGGGGTTGAAGCCCCCTCCATTTGAGTCTCAAGGATTCGCACAAACCCTACCTCAGCGCCCTCCACCAGTGATAAAAAAAAGAGTGTCAAGTTTTAAAAGTTGTCAAATAAAAAATTGAAAAAAAAAACGCTAGGCGCTCGGTTTTACGAAAAAAACCTTTGATCACCCTCCACCTTTTTAGGAAAGGTTTAGTTACGGCCTACATTGTGTCATTATTAGAAATTATACTTGATCTATCAATGACGACATTATCCTATAAAATTGGATTTGTCCTCTCCATAGCGTTACATGATTATTTTACAATGCATCTCAAACGCTATGGATGTTCAAAAATTGATTTTTATTATTTAGTGTATGTAAAGTTAAGTGCCCGAGCATATTATCCTGATCCTGACTATTGTCCTGATGTCGTCCTCAAACTATGTACAAAACAGAAATCTTGCACCATATGGTTTGAGTGCGACATTTTCATTAAGAGTGTTACAGTAGCTAGCTCAAGGTCAATATAGGGCGGGACATAAAAATTAAGGCGTGGCCTCTCCCCTGCCCCGCTTACACCACATTGGAACGTATGCATTAGCAGAGTTAGGAGTAAGTAACCTTTGAGTTAGGAGTAAAATATTATTATGCACAAAATAAGTCTAAGATCAAAGAACATTTCTAAGCGAAGGGCAAAATATAGTATTATTAAGACCATTGTCTTCTAGGCCATTGTTATTAATTTATTATACGGTCATATTCAACCTTTATAATTCTATGTCTTTAAAGTTGTTTTGACTGCAATAGCTAACACGTGTTTGGATTTTTTTAACAACGGCTGTGCGATACTGTTAAACATGTGAATTTTTCACATTCACGTGTTCATTGCATTCACCAGCCTTTTGAAACCAAAAGTTCTCAACATTAATTTAACCAAAAGTTCTCAACATTAATTAAACCAAAAATTCTCAATTTTTTTTCTCAAATTCTTAAAATGGGAATGGGAAACAATATACACAAAATATTTTTTTTTTCTTAAATGAATATTTTATAAATTGAATATTAAAAATTATATTTACTATACAAATGTCTTATAGGTATACAATGTAACGACGAGTGATACAATAAAATGGATTTATGTTGTCTCTCTGGAGGAATGTCTCTCATACAATAATATGGAAATAGAATAGCAGTAGAATAACTAGTCAAATGCATTATGCAAGTTACATATAGTATGCCACAACACCCATATATGTAGGGCACGACATCATTCGACGACGACCAAATGAAGGAAACAATATTCTTATAGGATGAAAGATACGTTTGGTTCAATACCAAATTATGAAATATAAAGTGGGTACCTACTCTGTTGTTAAAAATAAACAATGTCAATATTGAACAACATAATACTATTAAATATGTTTGTATGTACGAATATATATGTACCTACTATGACTAGTATATCTTTGGCACGTCTTTTAGTTTGACATGTTATCTTATCACAATACACAATAAATTAGAATCTCATCCAAACCTCCAAAAACTAAACACACGCAATCTAATTATTTAGAGGCGCCAGATTTGAATCTCAATGATGAAGATGTATTCTGCACTTCACGACACAACTTTCTCAAGAATTAATTTATTTAAAACTCATCGAAATCCAAGCACCGGCGCTTTGGAGTTTGAAAATACCCCAAGTGACGCTCTGAAGAATGAGCCAAAATTATCGATATCGTCAAAATCTAAGTCATTATTGTGACCCTGTTGGTCTTGAGATGTGACTCTGGACGTAGAAGCAGATGCATTAATCTGATTCGGGACAGTGTTCCGTGACCTGAAAATATACGAAATTTAGTAGATGTATCTATTAATCTTTCGAAGGTATGAATAATGTAAATTAATTTTTCATTAAATCATTCTATTCCGCATCATTACAGCGGCTATAGGTATTATATTTTAAACTAAATATATACGATATTCACTTCACTCACTTCTTAATATCGCGTGCTTTGGTTAGGAGACATTTTTTATTACGCTTGACTACTCCGCTATACTTCACTTTACGTCCCATTTTGATTTTTTATAATAATTTCTGAAAAAGCAAATAATGTAAGAAAAGAGTAATATATCCATCGACTGGAACAATGTCAGGACCTAAATCGCAATACTTTTGTGATGATAATAGTTTATATCCAGAATGGCTTTATTGTAGAATTTCGTCCAGCAATTACTCCAGGAAATAGAGAATTTTACCGTGCAAAACGTATAGTAGTTCTGATTTTTGGATATGTTATATAGGTCGGCCCTGTGGTTAAAAATCCAAGTTTGTGACCTCCTAGCCCTTGTGCGTTCACTAGGGCGAGCCAAAAACTGACGAAATTTCGGTCATTTTTTAAATTATTGATCATAACTTTTTAACAATGCATTTTAGAGAGTAAAGCTGTATGTAGAAGTTAAAGAATATTAAATTCTCTGCAACTTGAGCCTACAAAGTTTTTTTGTAAAACTATTATTTAAAGAGTTATGTGATATCCAAATTTGCAATTTTTTCTGAAAAATGCTGTTTTTTTACAAAATTTCTCATTTTTTAAATATATTTCACGAAATGTACGTTGTAGAGAAAAATGTTATACGTAAATGTTGTAGATCGTTTAATTTAAAACAAGTTTGAGGTCAACATTTTTTCTCTCGGACCAATAACAACAGAGTTGTGACCTTCTGAAAAAATATCCGACGAATATTTAAGCAACATTCAGTATAGTAGGTATGATAATAGTTATAAAAAAAATGCAATCAAAGAAATTATTTTTTTGTAGGTTATTAAGGTTAGTCTCGTGGTTCAGAATCCAAGTTTGTGACCTCCCCGCCCGCGTGTATTCACTAGGGTGGGCCAAAAACTACTGAAATTTCGTTAATTTTTCAGTTAATTGTTTCTATTTTTTTAATTATCCATTTTAGAGTTAACAATTGTAAGTAAATATTGTAGAGTATTAAATTTTCTGCAACTTAGGTTAGTCACGTTTGTTTAAAAAGCTATTATGTAAAGAATTATATAACAAATAACATAATTTTTAAACGAAAAAAATTTTTTTTTTCTTTTTTTGTATTATTTTTCAGAATGGTACATAGTAAGAAAAAATATTATTAGCGAATATTATAGGATATTAAATTTGCAACAAAAAATGGTACTAGACTTTTTTGCCTTGGACTAATAACAAATGAGATATGCTGTCCTGAAAATTAATTTAAGGTCAATAGTCAATATTCAGATCGCCATATCTCATTTATTATTAGTCCAAAGCAAAAAAGTCTAGTACCATTTTTTGTTGCAAATTTAATATCCTATAATATTCGCTAATAATATTTTTACTTACTATGTACCATTCTGAAAAATAATACAAAAAAAGAAAAAAAAATTTTTTTGTTTAAAAATTATGTTATTTGTTATATAATTCTTTACATAATAGCTTTTTAAACAAACGTGACTAACCTAAGTTGCAGAAAATTTGATACTCTACAATATTTACTTACAATTGTTAACTCTAAAATGGATAATTAAAAAAATAGAAACAATTAACTGAAAAATTAACGAAATTTCAGTAGTTTTTGGCCCACCCTAGTGAATACACGCGGGCGGGGAGGTCACAAACTTGGATTCTGAACCACGAGACTAACCTTAATAACCTACAAAAAAATAATTTCTTTGATTGCATTTTTTTTATAACTATTATCATACCTACTATACTGAATGTTGCTTAAATATTCGTCGGATATTTTTTTAGAAGGTCACAACTCTGTTGTTATTGGTCCGAGAGAAAAAACGTTCACATCAAACTTGTTTTAAATTAAACGATCTACAACATTTGCTTATAACATTTTTCTCTACAACGTACATTTCGTGAAATATATTTAAAAAATGAGAAATTTTGTAAAAAAACAGCATTTTTCAGAAAAAATTGCAAATTTGGATATCACATAACTCTTTAAATAATAGTTTTACAAAAAAACTTTGTAGGCTCAAGTTGCAGAGAATTTAATATTCTTTAACTTCTACATACAGCTTTACTTTCTAAAATGCATTGTTAAAAAGTTATGATCAATAATTTAAAAAATGACCGAAATTTCGTCAGTTTTTGGCTCGCCCTAGTGAACGCACAAGGGTTAGGAGGTCACAAACTTGGATTCTTAACCACAGGGCCGACCTATATAACATATCCAAAAATCAGAACTACTATACGATTTGCACGGTGGCCATACATTGTATGTCTAGGTTTCCCGGGGATATCCAAATAGAAAAGTGCACCTAATGGTAATCGGTGTCTACCTATTTTTGGAAAAAAAAAGTTTAGTTTTGTCCAGTATAACATCATTAAGGGCTTGGCACCAGGAATGACGTCACAGTATTTTCCCACGGCATTAAGTTTCAAAATCGCGTGACAATCGCATGATAAAATGGTAAAAACAGCGTTTTTTTCCATTTTTTGGGGTTAATTTTGCGTCTATCAAGAAACTTTTACGGTTATTCCCTAGATTTTACCTCATATTATCATTACAAAAAAAAAATTTTACTCCGCGACTTTCGGGAAACGAATGTCCGTCTTTCGGAAAAAAGGTCAGAGGTGTTTTTAATTATTTTTTTTGAAAAATCTATACAATATATAAAAAATATTCAATGCATCTACCCTATTTTGTTCCAAAGCATATTTAGTAACGGTTGTCGAGATAGAAGGTCTCCCGTTTTTACAAATTTTTGAAATGTCGGTATGCACACTCTTAATTGGCACGCATAACCCTTTACACTTTAATACACATTAAAGTAATAAGTATGTAAAGTCTCTACAAATCACTAAAACATGCGGGAACTACCTACTCGTAATATTGTGTGAAAATAATTTAAAATAAAAATCACTTACCAATGTTTGCCGTCCTCTGTAATATGCGAACTTTCGTCAATAAGATTAAAATACGGAACGTCAATTCAATTAGCACAGAATCCACGTCTTACCAGTCCACAGTCTTGTGCACGTCTTGTGGGTGACTGAATCCGTGGCGTAACGAAAAACACTGCGTTCCTTGTAATTCCCGTGTTATAAGTGTCATATTCGCATGCACGCTAAAACCGATAGAGTATATTGGTACGGAGTCTTTTTATGAAATTGACGTTTTTTGGGTTTTGACGCGAAACAAACAAAAAATATTAACGTTTCTCTCTATAATGCGCTAGATTTTTTAGTTTTCTTTAAGACAAAAGAAGAATTATTTCATTCCGACGGACGAATCACTTGGAATATAAAAAAAACGATGAAAAACGATGTTTACAATTTCTTTTTTTTACAAGAAACTATATAGTATATTAATTATATTACTCTATAATGCGCTTCGTTAAAGTTCAATCTATATAATATATTTTTTTCATCGAAATCCGACAATAAATAACGCGGGAATATCGATTGAAAAATCACTAAAATCGCCATGTTTGCTACTGTAGCCCTCTTAATACGCATGGATTCAGTCGAAAAAAAGTGCTACTTACATTTTTTCGGAAATCACTCTTTCACTCAAAATTGCACCTTTGAGTGCAATCTCAGGTGCACTTTAGAGTGCAGAGTATATTATTTAAATGTGTCTGAAAAAAACAGTAAACAAGAACTGTGTGCGTTTAGGATGCTGCATTGGGTGCCCTTGAGTAGTGTGTAGATCCTTGCAGTGAGAGTCTCCTCCAGGGAACATTAAGGGTGTTCAGAGTAGTTTCGGGAGGGGTTTGTTGAGGGGAACCCTTCCGGCGAACCTTGAGCCCTCCTTTGGAAAAAAATGTTTTTGTGTAGAAGACTGGACGACATAGAAGCCATAGCTCCTGAAACATCCATGGGTGCCCTTGAGAAATTTAGTGTGCAGTATTAGGTGCATGCATATCAAAGTAGATTTAAAAGCTATATACATATAGGGTGCGCTTTGTAGCTATTAATGAGGTTCATCAACTGTTGACAAACTTTTGATTTGTTTACTACTCGGTAAGCAAAAATGAAGTTTTTGTCGTACGTTGTGGGTACAATACAATTTTCATTGATTAGCTAACGAAATAAAATAAAAATGAATAAATAAATATAAATAAATAAAACTACCTGATTATTATCGATATGCTTGATGTCTTCGAGAAAATCATTATTTTTTCAAAAGTTCATTACGAATACCTTTGAGAAAAAAGGTTAGCAATTAATGAAGTAAGGTGTATGGTGCATATAATTATTGACTTTGTATGATGCCGCAGTTTGATTCGTCTCATTGTTGGAACTTGGAAGGTATCTTATACTCCAAAGTGCGGACCATGGATCCCACATTATGGATGGATATACGGAGACGAGTGGAGAGTTAAGCTTTCTGCATATTGGGAGGTGGCACAAAGCAAGAGGTACACACAAACAATAAATACATAGTTCGTTTATATTTCTCTTAAAAAATGTTCTGATGTTTTCGTATAAAGTGATCAAATAGCAGTACCAACATTTAGGTTAAGGGTGCACCCATGATTAATTTGGATGCAATTTAGGCGTACCTCAAGGTGGAGCTTTGGGTGCACTTTAGGGTGCCCTTTTGGTTGCAACTTTGGGTGCTTTTTAGGGTGCAATTTAGGATTAAACTTTGGTTGCATTTTGAGGTATACCTTTGGGTGCACTTTAGGATACGGTTAGGGTGCACTTATGAGCGCACTTTAAGGGTGAAAAGTTGACGGAAAGAAAAAACACAACGACAAGAAAGCTGTAAACATTTAGGATGCCCCTCACTTTAGGGTGTTAGGGTGCAGTTTTGTGTGCACTTTTGGGTATAATTTTGGATGTCTTTAAGGTGCACTTTAGGATGCAATTTTTAGGTGCTTTTCAGGGTGCACGGCACATTGTTTATTACAAAATAAAATATAATTAAACTATTTTTAAAATGTTCATCAAAAGCCTCTCTCGATTAAATTGAGTCTATAGTTGTGTCTTGGTCTACAAATTGAGTAACACCATCACACATGGCATCAAAGTGTTGCGTCACTAATGTGATACAAGTGACCGTACCTAAAATGAATAATGCACTAAGATGCCTTCATTGATTGTTTGGGACCAAATATCTTCTAAAAAGGTGTACTACACGGTTCGTATTTTTGTATGCATGCTTATATCTTGCAGCACCATAATGTATAACCGTATATTACACCTACACTATAACCCAATTAAGTACATCTTGCTTTATAATCTATAACCCAATTACACCTTGCACTATAATCCATTAGCCAATTCAGTGGCGGATCCAGGATTTCATTTTGGGGGGGGCTGAAGATTAAACATTTTTTTCCGAGATTTCTTCTTGTTGACCTTTTTTTTTTTTTTTTTTTTGGTCCTCGCCAAAAATTTTGAGCCGTTCTTATGCGGCGGCGGAAAGATCGCAGACGAGGGGGGGAATCCTGCCGTAATCAACTGGTGACCTTTTTTTTTTTTGGTCGTCGTCTAAAATTTGTTGACCTTGATGCCTAAAAATTTGTCGAGCGGGGGGGGGGGGGGTGAATTGCATTCAGTATACCAGATTTTCAGTTTAGTATTCAAAGCACTAGAAACGTCACTCAACGTTTTGGGGGGGGGGCTAAGGGGCTGAAATCCCTAGATTTGTTCTATATATACTACTGTAATCCATGGTTTTGGGGGGGGGGCTTCAGCCCTCTAGCCCCGCCCCCTAAATCCGCTAGTGAGCCAATTACACCTTACATCTCACTTTATAACCCAACTAAAACTTGCACTGTAATCTAAAACCCAATTGAACCTTTATCGTTTTATTGTTTTCTATCGTCCGTAGGCCCATTCGGGCACCTGGACTCGTCAATTTTTACAATTATAGCATATTGCACTATAATCAATAAGCCAATTACACCTTGCACTATAATCAATAAGACAATTACACCTTGAACCTATACCTAATCAATAAGCCAAAAATCTATAATCCAATTACCTACACCTTACAGTAATTACCCCAGAACAAAATACCACATAAATCACGATCTTCGTGTAAGAGCTCGGACTTTTGAGTCTAGGGGACCATCAAGATCGTGAAAATTATTTTTTTGCATAACGAACATGAAAAAACATTTGAAATTGAGTAAGATAAAAAAATTGCCTGCGGTGCTCTTTAGGGGATTGAGTTATGAATTAAAAAAAATCATATAAGCAGCCAGTTTAGTCAGAACCGTGAAGACACAATTTTATGTCTAATTTAGAGGCCAAGGGAGGAGAGGGCCTCTTAGTATTTTTTCTACAGATCTCGAACATACTTAATCTGGACTTAATCCGGGACTGCCTTCGATTTTTCTCACGATGACAAACTATGTAGTAACTTTACTAAAATGATTAGAAAAATTGTCTTTTTTCACTAGAAAATGATGACAACATACGTTTGGGTGCTTATTGCTTAGGGTCCGTGGGAATTTACATTACAACAATATAGGTGGATAGATATACGATAGACAGATAGGTGTGTGACTAATATAATAGGAGTATTTAAGTGACAGTACTTAACATGATAATGCGTAAATAAAATTAGGATTAGGTTATACGAAACACCAGCTAACTACCCTCTTTTCGCCTGGTGACAATCGACATTTAAAATGATTAGGTACCTATAAAGAATGAACGAGGACAGGATGGCCAAAAAGAGAAATGAGGGAAAAAAGTGTCGCTCTTCCGACACTGACCTGGAACGATCATGTCGACCAGATCCACTTTTTTTTTGGGGTAAATTGCTTCCATATTTCAGCAAAAGAATTGAAATTATCAGGCATTTAAACGAACCTTAGTGGGTTAATTAGGTTTTATGCAGTGACGTGTCTTCCATATAAGTTTATAAGCCGGGCTTGTCCAAAGATACATAAACGGAGTTAGCACATCATGTATACCAAGTGATATTTCACATAGATTTTCAGGATATATCCAAATTAGTCATCAGCTTGCCTTTCAGACACCATTGATTTCATGTATGGTTCTAGCGTGTGAATGGTTTATGCCTCAAAAAAGAATTACATCACCAATGCTGGATTTCACCAACTTTTTGGTGCAGAATAGCGAATATAGGAGCCACTTGTCATTTATTTTTTTTTGGCCAGGTGGCTCCGATCTTCCCTCACCTAAAAAGTTGGTGAAATCCAGCATAATTATAGTAAATTAACTGTTTCTCTAAAATGTATGCTTCGAGTTATATGAGCCAAAATCCGTAAAAACAATATTCTTTCTCAGTTTTCTCAGAACGCATCACGTTTACGAGATGGCAAAGTTAAAATTCGGATTCTGAGCCCCAAAAATGATACAGAGGTATTGATGAAAATACTAATTCTCTATTTTTTCCTGGATATGTCATAGAAATTTCACCTGGCTACCGTACTTCTACAGGTATAAAACGAACACATGTAGGTATTTATTTAGGTACTTATATAATTTAAATAAGAGTGTAGCAATGGGATTTGTGACAAATTAACATTAAGAATAACATAATGTAACGTACTATAGTTAGTATAGCCACCGTTTAACACACTATTTTTACGTGTACTGTATAGGTAACAATGAAATAGAAATTAATCCTTATTCACGTATGATTGTTGTGTACCGTTTTCCTAGAATATTTTACTTTAAGAGTTTTTCTCACTGTGCAACGAAGAATAGCATAACTTCAATATTGTGAGTTTGTGAGTAAAAAAATGCATTAGGTTGGGTTCAGTTTTGTAACTAGGTGCGTACTGTCGTTCTTTTTTTCAATTGTTTAATTCATTTAAAATACACCTATTTCAGTTCAAAAAGTTATTGAGTTAGACCTATTAATGCACTGAATTTATTTGAGGTACAATGGTACATGCCTATATATTGAAGGAAAATACCGCGGGCTTAAGGCCCTCCACATCCCCGCGTAGCTCAGGCGCATTAATAGCGACCTCTTTACCCGCACTTCTAGCAAAATATTATTAAGAGGTGCGGGCCCAGATGCCTATATAGCTACAACATTTCAGAACATTCTGGACTCATGTGTGTAGACAAAAAGTCATAAGAATATTGCTAAGATGAAGCCCAAGGACAAAAGCCACTCGGCTTATGCTCAACGAACAAAAACACAAATCTAATTGGATTATGGAGAATTATAAACAAATTGTATAAGATTCATTGAATTGTATTGAAATTATATCTGCTTATAAAATAAGAAAATAAATAAGCGGATATAAAATGCGATAGATGATAAAAATAGTCCATAGCTTAAAATCTACTGTAACCCAACTAGAAAGTTTAGGTTTCTATCCGTTTGAGTAATCTGTCTGTTGAGCTTTTGTCATGTGTAGTATCGCATGAAAGTAAAAGAAATTCAGATTTTGTCCAGCCCATCAAGTTTTCAGCGTGTGCTTATTGGCCAGAATCAGCCTCCATATACTCATAGTCACATGCCAAGTCACATGCAATATGGAATTGTCGGCAGGACCAGCAACAACGTGGCAGCGATTCTTCTGAGTAGAGACACTATCGGGAACGCGGGTCATAGTTTTTTTTAATTTTCTTGCTTAGAGTTATAAGATTATTCACTGGCTTCAAGACATACCATGAAAAACTTCGATATAAAAAATATTTATATTCCCATGTGAAAATTGAACTGGAATCAAAAAAATAAACTAATTTTATTTACCTCATTAAATTACTTTTAGTACCGTGTTGTAAGAATATAAAAAAATAAATGCGACTACATAGGAAATATACCAAATAATTATACCTAATTGTATGCAAAGGATATTTTAAATACTTGTACATAATATACTTAGTATATTTCCGTATAATTTTATTAGTTTTGTAACAGTAATGAAACTACATAAATGTTTCGTGCGGAGAACCGATTTGGTAGGTATAGTATTTTTTTAATGTTTTATACAAAATACCTAGAACACCCACACATTTAGTATTTACGATGTTCGTTTATGTACCTGTACGATTTCTGTAAACTGTACTGTAAAATTCAAGAGAATATATAGGTAGTCTCTCGGGTTGACTGTAAGACGTTGCTTTTGCAATAAGTCCGCCCTTTGGCATACTTCTGTGTCTAATAAGATTGATTTGTTATGTATATTTGGTCTGTGGCTAATAAAGATTTATTTATTTAGTCCCAGTTAATGAAAGAATGAATGTGACGGTAGCAAGAAGTGTGTAATGATTGGGAAATGTAGCGTTCTGTTCTCTCTACCTACCCCGTAAGGGATAATATAATGAGGGTATTCAATAGAAAAAACCTGTATAGTTGAATTCACCAGTTGTAAGTATAGAATAGATTTTTTTGGAGAATTTTTCCGTTCGAATTTCGAAACTTTCTTTTTTTTTCTTTTGGTGTTCCAAATTTAAAATTTGTATAGACATTACAATACTACAACAGTTCCCGTTAGTTCCCTCGATCTCCGGTAGGATCGCCCCAATCACCTTTCCACAATGACAGAAACATCTGCCGGAAATGTATAATAATAATTTTTATTTCCTATAACTAATAATTTTGATTGTTTCATTAAATGATTTATACCATTTTATATGAGGCAAGAATTATGGGCGAGTGTGAAATTGTACCAACAACATACTTACTATTATTTAAAAAATGGTTATATTTTGGAAAATTGCCCAATCATCATCTTTTTGTTCAGCAAGGTTGCGTAGGTAGTAAATCTCTTATGTCCAGGAATCAGTTTCACACGGGAGAACTCACAAATTACACATTTTTAGTAAAGATTGAGTAGAATACTGGCTGGGATATAGGCTATTCAAAAATCAAATACCTCTTACGGTTAAAGAGGAAAATGACTGTAATTACAAAACAGTACAATGTACAATTATAAACAACGAGGCTACATAAAAGCAAGGCAAAATTCCGCCGGGTACAAAATCTAGTCTTTAATATTTTTGTTAATATATTTTGAAAGTTACGCGTAATTTAGCATCGAACTATTTTAAGAATAAAACTTGTTTATGATCTGCTTCTTTTTTTAAATAATTAATGACAAGGTAAGTTCATCAAGTTGTCTATGGCCGCCGTAATCTATGGTTTACGGGACCATTAACCACTAATATGAATATGGATATGATCCTAATTATTATGCATAAGAATACTATCTCCATTTTTTAAGGAAGTGGTTTTCGCCAATAGAGTATTTTTCAGAACAAATATCTCGACAACCTTACTAAATATCCTTTGCAAAAAAATCAGGTAGATACTTTGGACCTTGTTCTATAGTGAATTATCGTAACAGATCTTTCATATTTTGTATGGATTCCTGTTAAAAAAAATGGAAAAATACCTCTGACATTTTTAATAGAAAATTACTCCCTTCGCGAGATGCACCTACAAAGAAAAAATCTTGCTAGTATTGATAAATAGG
Organism: Ceraclea dissimilis; assembly: GCA_963576895.1. Taxonomy (NCBI): domain Eukaryota; kingdom Metazoa; phylum Arthropoda; class Insecta; order Trichoptera; family Leptoceridae; genus Ceraclea; species Ceraclea dissimilis. The sequence goes on from OY756376.1 coordinate 12,864,491, forward strand.
TATGCATTGAAATCTACCGAATTACAGTCTGTCAAAAAAGAGATAGAGTCGGATAAATTAAACATACAATTTTGTTTGCTGGCAACAAAGAAATTTCCACTGAAATCAATACTACCTAGAATAGGTGGTATTGCTGAAATTCCATAATTAGTGTTGCCACTATGGTTGCCAAAAAGTTCATCAAAAACCATACCTTATTTGATAGGTTTTGCAATTTTTTTATAAGTAAAGCGAAATCGTACCCTAAAGACGTAAAAAACCCTACTTCTAAATTTGATCGATTTTGAACGTTAAAGACCCGGGAAATGTTTTTGAGATACTCAAGTATCAAGGCTCATCTCCTTAATGTGTTGGTATATTATGTTGGTAATACTGTAACGTATGTATATTTTATTATCTCAAGTTTGTGTTTTAATAATATCTGTAGGTGTTATTGTTGTCTGTGTATACATGTAACATATTGCATGTTAATTGACGTCTCGTCTCCCTCCATTTTTAACGAACCATTCAAAATTAATTTTTGAATATAGAATGGCGGGACATGAATCTACACTTGTATGTATAGGGAGACCAACGTGAATACAGTAACTGAAGGAGACCAGGACATTCTGAAGACAAGGATGAAGCTAGCAGTATATAGTACACTATACATAGGATTGGCGATTTATTTATAAAAGATTAAATAATTTACTTTTATCTATTTCTACTTATATACTACCAAAGTCATATTACGTTATATACAGATTTTTGGAATTTCCGCCCCTATGGAGGTGAAAAATAAGGTCGAAAGTTATAATAATAATAATAATAAGTTTATTAAAAAGAAATGTACAATTTTCAAACAATGGTTACAGTTCTTTAGAGTATTCGAATATCTCGGAAGCTAGATGCGGTACAGACTTGAGATTTGGCACATAGCTTCTCCAATTATTGAAATTAGTGATAGAGTGTTTGGCAGTTTCCAAAATTTTATTAAAAGGGATAAAAAGGACATGTAAAGAAAGTGATGATTTTAAAGTATTTCTTCAATTAATTTTATAGGAATTTACAAAAAACGGTTTCCTTAGAAAGGGTCAATATACTAACATGTTATTCCGTTCCCAAAGAAGTCAATTATTAGGGGCAAAGGGTTGGGAATAGTTTTTTTTAATTAAGAACCATATCAAGTCGAAATTAAATATTTTCAGTATTCATCTAGATTCTAGATCTGTCCGATTGTTTTTAATGTCAGGGCCTATCCATATTCTCGGAGGTCTTGCTTGAGTACGTATAATAATGTTGGGCGATATTCATTATGGTTTTGACTCATAAATCTTATTGATCTCGGTTCAAATCGTAAGACCGGTTCCTTGTTGAGATTAATTAATGATGTTTCAGTCAAAGTGAGTCGGGTATTTATTCATCGTTATCAATATGAAAACTGGCATAAGAAAAAATACTTTTTATTCCAAATGGCACGCGTTATACTTCAGGTGATTCATTACATTATTATATACTCACGCGATATATCGCTCATCTCATTTTTTGCTAAAAAAATATCAATTATCTACGTAGAATAACCTCAGACAAACATATGGTAGACTGGACAACAGGAATGGAAAGTGTCCTACACAGAAAGTAGTAGAGACTCACAGAACACATAAAAAATGCTAGAGTCTGAAGTATGATATTCCCCTCTCACTTCCTCTCCTCACGTTTGCTGGACAAGGGATGATGTGAAGGAGTGAAACTTTGTTTTTTGTAGATGTGATGTGACAATTCCAAAAAAATATTTGGATCATTCGCTGGTATTCTCTCAGAGTAACATAGTATAGAGTTGACACGGTTAAGCCTTGTATGGGCAGACTCATGCTATCTCCCTTTAATTGCTACTAAAAAACACTACGAAAAAGAGACAAACATAAGTTTCACTAGTTGGTTTCAGATCATCCCTTGTCCCAGCAAATCTGAAGGAGAGCGGGGGAGTGGGAGAGGAATGTCATACTCTATGTCTCAGAATCAGTCTCTAGCACTTTCTATGTGTTCTGTGAGTCTCTACCACTTTTCTTCCAAAAAAGTGTAGGACACTCTGCATACCTATTGTCCAGTCTACCTTATGTTTGTCTTAGATCGATGATAGAAAAATCTGACGAAAATATGGTTCTCTATAGAGAAAAAGCATAAACAATAGATGTGCATCGAATGTATAAACTATAAAGTATGAATGCGCGTATACCTATCTCAGAAACTATGACGTAGAAAAACGATTTTCTAGGTAGGTATATTACATTGCAATTAATATAGGAGAGCGCTATAGTCATTTCTCTCTGCCTACACCGCCGTAAGGGACACTTTGGAGTGGCGATATATGCTACCAATAAGCTATTTGTCCAATCTCGGCAATCCACTACTTAATTTGAATTCTACATTTAAAAAAAAAAACACGTTTTACCGCCATCGGATATGTTCGATTCTTTAATTTATATTTCGAATACTTATTTCTTAAAGTAATTACTTTTCAAATGAATTCAGTGGTCTATGGTCATCGGACAGGTTTGATTCTTATTTCAAATTTGGAATTCTTTCAAATAATACGTAGGTAGGTATCTAAATCTAAATATATGATCGTTTCCAGAATGTCTATGAATATTGAATACATAGAATAATTTTACGAGGGGGCGGCATCGCTGACAGCCGGCCGCATGTGTGTTTGTAGCCAGTCTCCATATACCTACAGCTACACCATAAAGTAGGTACTCTATATAATAGGTGAGTATATTGTATTTTATGATTTACGAAATGATTATTCCTCCAAGCCCGTCCGACCAATCACGTGGCGAGCCCTGCTCGACGCTGATACACCGAGCAATCAACGGGACCAATTTAAAATGTTAATGGAACAATAGCCCCCAGACACGCGGGAAAATATACTTACTCACATACTACATGTTCTTATTTTAAAATTTGTATTATTATTCTTATAAGTCAGGTTTTTAAGGCATATGTGTTGTGTATTATGCGGCCAAGTACCTACTTTATATTTTATTTTAATAGTATAACTAGTATAAGAAACTAAAACTTGTAAGTCCCTTCCTAATTACTTTTAATCACGGATGTACAATACTGTATGTACTCTACAAATTATATTCATAACAATCATAGGTAAGTTAAAATAGTTCAGCCTAGGGTGTACGAGAAAAGAATGATATGCAAATACATTCGTCACTCTCTAATCAACGACTAAAAATCATAGATAATTAATTGGTATAGGTAAAATATTGAAACGATAAAGGATAATGGGGAATGTGGTCCATAAGAGTCTCCAATGATCGCGGGAAATAAAAGTACATACTAATCTTATCATTCTGACAAAATACTATCGAATTCTGTCCCGGGAGAGACTAGCTATGATAATTTTTGTCCCAGATCACAGGAACGATAAAATGTGATTCTGAATTGTATAGAGCTGATAATTTTTTGTACACTTTTGTAAAAATAAACAATAATTTGGCACATTAATAAGTGAGTTGTATTGATCTTATCTCTCTAAATATAATAAGAAAGTTGATCATCATATACATTTATACAAAAAAAATGACAGATTGAACCAAAGTTTGGTCTATGGAATGGATAATCCACTTCCACAGAATTTATTTTAAAAATAGAACACAAATTACGCGCACGGGTAGGCAATTTCAAATTTCGAACATAACCCTCCTCCTCATGGCTCACAAATTTTAAAAGTGTTCCTAATTTGAATTATAAATCGTTGTTTAAATTACCTTCTTCAATATTCTATGGTTAATTTCTGTCCGCATCTCATTAGAATAGATATTACATTATTTTAATATGTATTTCATTTTTTAATATCTACGTATCTCAACACTTCCGACGCTAATTAGAAAACTAAACTGATTTTTTCGTTGTTTATTTCGCTATTGTGTTCACCATTTTGAAAATTATTAGTTATCAGAATATTAAATACGTTTATTAAGTGGTCGTAATTACCAAAAAAGCACATCTTTCAACCGTTTTAGTTTTTTTCCTTAACTTTCTATTTTTAACGCATTATTTAGTAGCAACCATACCAGCTAACCATAGTACTCAATTTTTTTTAAATTAATCTTAAATTTGAAAAGCTTGCGTCGTGAAGTGGAGTAAGTCGGCATCGGGAATCGATCCCCCGCCTACCCGTTTAAAACGAATGGTCAAAATTCAAACTGAAACTGCCTAGATCCTGATGGTACTACAGAATATTTATTATATCTTGGCAGTTGGGTGATTGATTATATTCCTAGTAACTCTATTGTCGAATCTCGTATCCATGATGATGTTGATGATCCATCATGCACTCTGAGCGCGGATTATTAATTTCTACCAATCAACCACATTAAATTCATTGAGGGCACAGGGGGGTAGTATTCACACACGGTGTAGAAGAATTAAGGATGAACATTGTCTGGCTTACGACCGACCTCGGCTGGCTTAAGTGATCACTTTACACTCGAGAAACATTCGCCATTTCAGTTCACCCCGGATGGGATTTGTAAACCAAAAATATTTCAAGAGGGCACACATATTTAGTTCATCAATCTACGACTCAGAAAGAAAACGAACCTGACACTTCATAATCGTAATATGGCGTTATCAATCACTGTGCCACCGAGGCTCATAGTAAAGGAATGGCTGATGCATAATAATTGTTACCTGTACCGATTCTTTGGTTGTCCTGGGAACAGGTATGGTAATTGGTAACAGATAAAAAAAAAACACTTTTATTTTAAATAGTGCGTTCACGGTTGTATCGTAAAAAATGATTAAGTCTATTTTGTCGATCATAGTTTTCAATTTCATGCCTAACCCGTGATTCCTCGTCATACTTTTAAAATTACCAATGGATTTATGTTGTCCTATAAAAAAAATTGTATCCAGTTTTAAATACACGAACCTACAAGCTTCCTTCCATTATCGGAAGTCCACTGATTGGAAACTTTACTTTGACGTTATGTTTTTTATAGCATTTTATAATAGAATTTGAGTAGATTTTTTTTTAGATTCTGGACTCTTTTGGAGCCAAATGCTTTCCCGATCACTTTACTGTAAACTACAAGCTTGTGCCTTGAAGAGCAGTATATACATCGCCAGCACCGATATTTGAATCCGGCACCTCCTGTCCGCACTCCAACCAACTGGGCCAACCATATGAAAGTGTTAATATATTTGCAAACAATTGTATATTTAAGGATTAACCAGCAATACATAGGTTTGTTTTGACTGGATGTCAGACTTTAACGCTGTGACAATACTCGTCGTTACCAAACGATAAATAAATAAATAAATCTGAAAAAAAATGAAACCTAAAATACAAAAGTATGTAATAATCAATATTGAATGAAATAAAATTATGCTCAAATACAGAGATAACTCGATCCATCACGCGATCACGGATTCGGTACTCGATCAACCTTTTTTAAAAGAGTGTCGATAAAATCAGTTTGATTGTAGGTACATATTTTTCACTTAACATCACGTAGGTCAAGTTCTAGTATCTCAATTGTTTTCGATCTTGATATTCGATTGTTTTTTTTTTCAAATAGTCTGAATGAAGTTCTTCATGGTGCCTACTCGGGTATTGTTAGATCCATCACTATGTTAAATTGTATTGTTAACTCAACACATTGTGTCTTCATTATTACACTTTTACAACAATCATTTGTTAGATAATGGGTTGGAGTATTTTGACGCTATGCCGACAAAGCACACATGTTAATATGAACATGCAACTTTTTAAAAGTAAATTCCACCCTTTATTTTTTCGTACTGCTGAAAATCGTATCTAAACAACGTTTTTTATGAATCTGGGTTGATCGAAATAAACCCAAATGCACCTTCGAACAATTCACAGTAAGCTTGAAAAGCTTGTGTTGTGAAGTGGAGTGAAGTGTGATGATTGATCGGGTTGACTGTAAGATATTGCTTTTGCAATAAGTCCGCCTTTTGGCACACTGTATGATCTTGTTTTGTTTTTGTTGTTACATATATTTACTGGCCAATAAAGTTTTATTTATTTATTTATTTATTATTGATGAACTAGATCCAATATTCAATTTATTTACTCGTTTCATAGCGAGAGTTCCCGTGTTCAATTCCCGATGTTAGATTTTTTTGTTGAATCATTCGCAGAGTAGTGAAAAACCAATAAAACAGATCCTATCATACTGATTAAGTGATTACAAAAAATATTTCTTCGGATGTTTAAAAAAAATTGTGGTATAAATTTCGTTCTGGAATTTATACCGCAATTTTTCATTGTTATCACAGAAAATTGGATGAACTGGAGGAGATCACATATTGCAATTTAGAAAGGTTCGCTTTAGTGAACAATTTTATTCATTGTTAGTAATTTTATATTCAATTTATTATTTATAATTAGTTATTTATTCTACAGGTCTAAAGTTGTCATTGGAACTTAAAAATTATACCAGAAATCAGAAACATAATTTTATGTTACAATACCCCAAGGCATAGAATTATAATATAATCTAAGCCCCAAGGTTATGGTATAAAAAAATCCTTAATATTGCGGAAAAACTGTGCAATCTTTACAACACCGATTGTGTTAAAAATGTAACAATTTTGAACTAAAGCAGAAGATATTCATACCACAATTTATTCATTATTGGAATAAGTAGAAAATTCTGTTTGTCAATACTGTCACAGCGTCAAAGAAGTGAATGAGTTGAGATATTGGTATCCAGTCAATTCGACTAATAGCTAATTCGACTAATAGCTTATTCGACTAGAAACTAATTCGACTAAGAATCAAGTTTAAAATAATATAAAATGTATAAAACTAATTTAATTGGTTAGAAGACCAGGAGACCATCAGAGAGGACATGGAACACCTGGAGCTTACTCCAGAAGACTGCCTCGATAGGGGAAAATGGAGAGAGAGGATCCGAGCCACCGATCTCAAATAAATGGAATATGGTGTGGAGAAGAGTGCGTGAGAAGAGAAGAATTGATCGATAGTCGAATTAGCTATTAGTATAATTAGCTATTAGTCGAATTAGCTCTTAGTCGAATTAGCTATAAGTTGAATTAGCTATAAGTCGAATAAGTATTAGTCGAATTGGCTATTAGTCAAATAAGTATTAGTCGAATTGGCTATAAGTCGAATATGTATAAGTCGGATTAGCTATTTTAGTCGAATTAGCTATTAGTCGAATTAGCTATTAGTCAAGTTTGCATTAGTCGAATTTACTGTAAATCGGGATATTATACTCGCCTCTTTTACAAAACGTTGACATGAGATTAAAGGAGAGATTATATAAATTTGTTTCTCTGTTTATTGAAAATATTACCTTATACGATCAATAAAGCGTTGTGCGGCTGGTATGGGTCAACAAAACCATTAGAATAAATTATAATCAGAAATCAAGTAATACTTAGGACTTAGGAGTATAGCTACATACACTGGCTACATAATATTATTGTATAGATTTGAGAAGATTAACATAATGTATTAAAGAAATACTTAAATATCATCACAGAGGTTTAGAATTGTATTCTTTTAATTGCAGACTCGAAATTAAATTGGCGTGACTTGGTATGTTTTGACACCAACTTTGACAAGAAATCGATGTAGCAGTCTTATAATTTATAATCTACTGAATGTTTTTTTTTTAACATTTTATTTCTATGGGGCATCCCAAAATTATATTGAAAGAATTAGTTACGATAGGATGACAAAAAGGGTCTAGAGGGGGTATTAGAAAACGTGACCTGGCCGTCCTAGGGTAACCTGTATTAATGACATCGACAGGATCCTCAGGAACTTGTACTGACGAATTGCATGAACGTGACGGAAGCAAGAGTTTGTGTGAGGATAGAGCAGTGTGGCTTCTGTTCTTTATGCTGAACTATCACCAGAGTTTTGGACGTGTTTAGGTGCTAGGAGTGATTTTTTTCATAAAAAAGTATCTGGGTTTGCATACACATATACTTTTCTGCACATTTTGCATTTGGCTAAAAGCCTGTATCGTAAAGTGTGGAATACATCACCAGTGCCGGGGTTTTAACCTGGCACCTCCCGCTTGAGAGACCACCGACTCAACCAACTGCACCAACCATGTACTTGATTAAGAGTCTATTCTTATCTAAATGTATGGAGTTCCATATTATTCTGCTTGTCATAACCAATGTCCAGTTTGCAGTACTGAATCCTGGGATTCTTGGGTTATGTGACACGAGGCCATTTTCACTGCTTTTGTGTGCCTTCAAAATGCCAAAGAAAAACGCCACTCGATGTTGGCTAGAATAGGTACAACATATGGGATACTGTGATGATTTCCCTGTGTGTTATTTTCTACAAGCCTCATCTCATCATCGCCATCCACGTTTTATTTACGTAATAAAATTTGTTCAGCTTTTAAGAGATAAAACCGCAATACACTCGTAATATGATCATGATGGCAGAATGCTTCTGAAGAAATGCTATTAAATCAAAGATTGCTTTTCATCTTGCGAAGATTCTATCTCACTAAATATTATAGGTACAGGTACGTGTGTTTGTGTATTCGAGGTTGGCTCTCCCAAAAATAATAGTGTAGTTGCACAAATCGGAATATGAAATAATAAAAGAAATGCATATCAGACCGCTTAAACAATATCTGCCGTCAGATGGCAAACGCCGCAAGTGTTTCTCAAATCAAAACGTGAAATAATAAAAAAAAAAAACTCAAATCAAATTCAAGTATTTGGACCAACATCCACTCAATAATTCGCAATTTCCATTTCGTTAGCATTTGCCGACCCAGATCACCCGCCAAAGATGTCTCTTTTCATCGAAGACATCAGCGTAAAATGTGTGGTATCATGGACCTATCCACAGTCACAAGATATGTCCCGGTCACCATCCCCCCGCCTTGGTAGGTTTGTCTTATTTTCCCACCCTTGTTATAAGCCTATTCACTGTTCAAGGACTTCCACAAGGGCATAATTAGGGGCCGGTGTCCGGGAGATAGTATGAGAATGTTTTTCTGTTCTGTTGAGTCTAAGTTGACTTGTACTTCATACTTTAGTCACATTATTCCTCGATAAGAAGTATGCCCTTTTTCAGCTTATAGTTGAAGGAAAGATAGTGGACAGGAGCGGTATGGGACGTAGGTACAAGAGAATCATGGCTCAGAAATCTTAGAGAGTGGATCGGTGTGCCAGATGTAGTAATTCTGATTAGACTGGACCGTAATCGAGACGAGTTCAGGATGATGTCCTCAACCTCCAATGGGAGCAACAAATGAAAAGAACAATGTACTTGGAAAGTCTTCAGATATCACCGAATGCAAGAATCCAGGGTATAATCTAGTATACATAGAATGAAGATATCCGGTGGGTTTGTAATAGTCTACGCAATGCGCAACACCTTGATGAAGTTATCAGGAACTGTTTAACCGCAAATCTTTATGATCGTACTACGAAATATCCATAAAATCTACATCCATCATTGGGATCATGCGGCGCAGAATATTCTGTCGTAAAAAGATGAAGTTTTTAATTTATGAGAGTGTCAACAAAATTCAAAACCTATTATTTGACAAGAACCTGAAACATTGTCGTCAAGTTTGTTTATCCAAGTGAGTCTTTGAATTTCAGATAAATATCATAAAAACTATTACTAAATTTGAGCAAGTGTCTTCTTTCCACATTTTTTTGAGTTTTTATTGCTATCTTTCCACTACTAGTAGCCCTAGAAGCCTTTCACGCAGCTACTTTTTCATTTTTCTCGTCTTGGGCTCTTTAGATGATCTTTTGTTGGTGCCTTCAAAATCCCTGGTCATCTTGTCCTAATTAACGAGCAATAGTCTTCCAGTTCCACTTTGCAGTGATACCACCAAACTAGAGAAGTTTTTCCATACTCCCCTAGAACGCCCTTGACATATTAAAATTCTGTGGTGAGATTGTCGTGACATTTAATGTTTCTTTTAAACCAAAAACTTGGAAATAAAAATCAGAATAAAAATGTCATCGGATGTGGTATTCTTATACGCATGGATCTCCACTACAAAATTGTGCTACAAATTATGAATGTATATAATGTATAAATACGCATGAATATAGTCAATAGATCGCGTGCGCAGAACGACAGGAAATACGTGCTTTGTTATGAACGCGCATTAGAGTGAAGATAGGCAATGATATGTCAACCGTCATGTCCAGATTTTGACACGACTACACGACATCAGAATTATTAATTTGTCGTATTATTACTACGTATTTGTTATGAGGGCAATAAAGAAAAAAAGAAACATTGTCTGATATTAGTAATTATATTGGATTAGATTGAAATACCCGGCGTAGTTGATATAAAACAATTAATGATGCTTTAATATATGGCATCCGGGATAAACTTTCAAACCGAAAAATTGGCAGCCTCTGTAGACAGGAGACATTGTAAATATTGATCGCCGATCAAATAGTGTTATACACATTCAACTAATGTGTAATTTTAAAATTGTGTTTTGATTTTAAAATCTGATTCATAAGAAAAAAGGTTTTAGCTATGAAGTATCATAAAAATGTTTGTGTAAAGAGAATGTTGTGTGTTTTTGTACAGATACTGCATTTATGTATTTTTTACCCCACTATTATGCTAAAAATACCTCTGTCATAAATTTTGGGATGATGCCTGAATGAACGAATGAAAAAGTCCAAAAGTTCGAGTCCAATTATTATTAAGTTTTTGATACTCAACAAAAGTATAAAATCATCATTGCAACAATACATCGAATACCAACAAAAAATGATTCCGCACTTTAAAAAAAAAACTTTTTAACAATAGGTACCTCGAATAATGAATATTCGATTAGAATTAGTAGCAAAATTTTTAAAGGAACTTATTCAACAATTTTTCAAAGTAATTCATTCCACAACTTTTTCATTTTTGACAGACAGACGGACGTACAAACAACTAAACATTATTATATTTTATAATGTTGGCTCTCATGGGGTCTATAAAAAAACATATAGAATTAATAGTAGTAATTATAGTAGTTTATATGACATTTATTTGTCCCCGTTTTGTGATGCATCAACATATCAACATTTTGTACTAAACATGATATGTAGCGATGACAGTATAATTTGATTGCGTGGATTGTTGTGTTGTGTTGTGAAGTGAATAAGACTACCTAAACACGTCACATTATGATCGCTGGGATATGAGCATTTATCTTCAAACTTTGACACACTATTAAAAAGCATTTCTCAAACTTTATATGACCATAGACAGTCCAAGCGTAAACTTATACCACAACTTTAGACACTCTTTACTATTTTTTGGTATTATTTTGATGGAGTGGGCTGTAGTCGGGTGGGTGCGGGTTCGAACTTCGTTGCCGACTTAGTCACGTCACACTACACAAGCTTTTCAAGTTACTGTGAAGTGAACAAAGATGTGTTTGGGTTTCATTTAGAAAACAATGTTTTTGATTTGCGCTGATTTTGCGCGCACAAATTCAAAACCTAAAGAAAACCTGCAGAATATGAACTTTAGAGTTTGTGTCGTGAAATGCAGTATACGTACCTATATCTCCTGAGTAAAATTCGAATTCGAAGCAAATTTTGATAACCCTAAAATCCCAAAAAAAAAGCTTTCGGGACCAACTGGAAATCAAAATCGAAATATCTGTGACGAAAAACGGTTTGAATTAACTTGTGTACAAAGTTGTATATTTTATCGTGTGAAAATACATTAGGATGAATAAATAAATTCATCGGATACTAACCCCCGTTTTCACCAACTTTTACCTAAGAAGGAGACCCCTAAGAAATTTCCATACAAAAACAGAGATAATATTCTATTTTTTGACACGCAGGCCTACCAACCATACCCTAATTCCATACAAAATGCAACACGCAACTCACCTACGTTAGGTGCCCAAATATCTCTGCCCAGGCTAGGTGAGTTGCGTGTTGCACTTTGTATGGAATTAGGGTGTGGTTGGTAGGACTGCGTGTCAAAAAATATAATATTATCTCTGTTTTTGTATGGAAATTTCTTAGGGGTTTCCTTCTTAGGTAAAAGTTGGTGAAAACGGGGGTGAGTCTCATTCCCAGTATAGATATATCTACCTATACGTATGGAATAAGAAGATATTCCATGAAATTTAACAAATCGACAGTAATTCTTGGAATCCATTTCGTGTCTCTCCTATCAGTTTGTAATATAATTGGTAATTAGTCCACCGTCTGACCCGCGTCTTAATTCCGTGTGAGTGTGAATAATATATTCTGCGTTATAATAAAAGGACTTCTTTTCGCTTTGGTTGCTGTTTCCTATAGAATTGTGTGGTTTCATACAAGTTTCATACATTTGAAATAGAACTGTCTTGCGGAGTAGGCAGAAAATTCAGAACGCTTTACCCATTGGAGGATATAGTCCTTACGCAGATTCCTAACTTCCGTCACATTCATACAATTTGTCAAACATGCAGGTTTTCCGGTTTCTTTTAGTTAAAATGCGTCCGTTCTTTAGTCGACATGATTGGTCCAGGCCAGTTTCAGACGCCCACAAATTCTTCTTCTATCACTCTCACTTATATTTTTTGGTCATTCTGTCTTCATTCATCCTCTCAACATGGCCAAGCCATCTAAGCTTGCCACTACACCCACAAATTTGAACTAAAAATTTTATTAGTAAAACTTAAAAAATACTATAAAATAGTAAGCTAAATATTTAGTCATTTTAGCAAAACTTGAGATTTGTTTATAAAATTGTTGCCAAAACTAAGAAAGTAGGTAGTAATTTCCCTGTGCTCATAACCATAGACAAACCGTCCTGTCATGTCACGTTAGAATGGTCTCAATTACTTCAATGAGTCGCCATTTTTGGTCTCGAGTAACTGGCCGTCAAAATTATTAATGAGCGTATGTAGGAAGGCATACAAGAATAATTTAATTTTAAAATTTTATTCAAAACCTATTTCAAAATGTTGTTGATAAAATCAAAATATTTAATAAGTAATGTATGCATGTTTGTTTGTTTTATAGTTGGAGCGCCTTTTATATCCGGGCATCACTGTAACACCAAGTAATTATCAGACCTTTTATATTGGATATAGTGAAAATATAATAGAATCCTGGCTTTGACATAGGCTGTAAAAATTGATCACCCACTTAGAAACCTGGTTCACGCTTATAGCGATTACGAATTACCACTTACCAGCAATGTAGTGAGGCATAATTATGATAAGAATGAAAGTGAAAAAATAAAAGCTGAGTTGATTTGGTCATGTCGAGAGAAAGAATGATGACGGGTGACTTAAAATTAAAAGATGCAAATCCTCAAAAAACGCGTCAAGTATTTTTTTATGAAACAATAATAAATAATAATAAATTCCATGTCCACGATGATAAGTTTCTTGCAAAAAGTATTTATTTTTATCGGAGCTACGCCGGGCACAAAAGTTAGTTATTTATAAAATAATATATATACAATATATGTACATACATATATACTTACATAATCATAGTTACATTGTATTATCTAAATTAGCTATCTCATGTATGTATCTAAAAATATTGTGTATACATATGTAAATTGTATACTTAATATTTTTAGGTTATGTATGAGAATTCATTAAAAATGGAAATTAATGATTTTACACCGGACACGTAAATGTTTTGTAATAAATTATGTTAATATTTACTAAAAATATATTCTTTAAAATGATTAAAATTGCCATTTTTATTTTAGAGTCTAGGTTTTTTTTCTATTTATCCATTTCATTCATCTAAATTCTGCAAAATCTCTCTAAAGCTATCTTTTAAGACAAAAATCAAAATAAAGAAATTAGTTTGAAAAAGTTGTGGTATAAATTTCGCAATTCTGCTACTACTGCTAATTCACCATTACGATACATCACCAGTGATGTGACAAATACTTTCAAAAAAGTATTTAAATACAAAATGCAAATACTTTTCAATTTTAGTATTTCAAATACAAAATACGAAATGCTTTTTAAAAAAGGTATTTAAATACAAAATACAAAATACCTATTTTCAAAATACTTGTATTAAAATACTTTTGATTTTAATACAACTAATTTTTCAAATATGTCATCGCTCATTTTCCTTCTATGTGGCCTCATAATCATCCCGCCAAATGAAAAAAGACGTTCTACTGGAGCAGAACTTGGTAAACATGTATTGTATTTTACAAAAACTTTTTTTACTGTTGGGTATTTGTTTAACGAATACAATTCACTGTCAATATCTTTTAAATATTGAAGTGTCTCTAAATCAATTGTGGTGTGAGTGTAATCAGTCTCTGAAAAATCTGAATCTTCCACAAACATATAATATGAATTATTCTTCTCTTTGATTTCAGTGACACTCTCAACTTGATGCTCTGATTTTTTACGTTCTTTATTTTTGATTTTTTGAATTTCAGAAACAAATAATTCTTTCACATATTCTCGTTTTTCTTTTTCTTTTTTTGTTTTTAATTTACTGCGGTTTGTGTTCTAAACAAATAAAAAGGTATTTCGTAAAAGTATTTTGTATAAAATACAAAATACTCAGTAAAAGTATTTCAAATAAAATACAAAATACTTTTTACGAAAAAGTATTTAAAATACAAAATGAAAATACGTATTTAGAATTTTGTATTTGCATTTTAAATACTTTTATTTCAAATACTTCACATCTCTGTACATCACAACCAATGATGGGATGAAAACACATCCACGTTCTCATTTTGGGGAACTTGTCTTTTATGACAAAAACGAAAATAATGAAATCAGCTACTATGTAATAATAAAAAAAAAGTTGTGGTATAAATGTCACAATTTTGGGTATTATTAGGACCATTGCGAGATTTCTTAACCCAACGCAATAATGGGATATAAAAACGCATCATATTCTTACAGTTTTTTTCTCAACAGAGACGAGAGGCATCTTCATTCACATAATGTAGTGTTATGTGAACTCCCTTGGGGAGGAAGCAGAATGGGCGCTCCGACGCTAACGCATCATATTCTCTCTGAGCAAAATTAACGCGACATTCAGTAAGGATGGCGAACTTCATTTCTGAATAAGATGAAAAATGTCAAATGGAAGTTTAAAACACTAAAAAAAATAGTGGGGCCTATTCTACAGCCCTAAGATCGTATGGTGGAAATCGCAAGAAATTTAATTTTACTACTGATGTTAATATAATTGCTGATTTTGTTCATACGAGAATTTAAAATTGTGGGATAACGTCCGAAATGTTTCTACTAATGACATTTATACCACAATATTATGAAGTAAAACCACATTATGCAGAATATTGTAGTTTTTAAATAGATAATGTTAATGTGTTTTAATCACATTCTTGGGATATTCCGCAATGGTATAGTAGTAGTCAAAATTGCGACATTCATACCACAACTTTTGCTACGGAAAAAATATAGTATAGTAGAGAATTTGAATAGATGAGATGAAGAATGAAAGAACGATTGGATTATACTCCTTGCCGGGAATGTAGAGGTGGTCGGTAGCCTGGTTGGTAACGCACTCAACTGTTAATCCGGCGGGCGCGGGTTCAATCTCCGATGCCGACTTACTCTACTTCACGACACGAGCTTTTCAAGCTTACTGTGAAGTGTCCAAAGATGTATTTGGGTTTGCTTCGATTTAAACCCAGATTCATTTTTTTAATAATAAAATTAATGCAGTCAAAGGAAATACGAGAAGTCGTATGTGAGGGCAGGATTGCAATCTTCGACAGTCAGGAGAATGGCTTTTGAAAGAGAAGCGAGAGAGAGAAGACAGGGAGAGAAGATTCGTCCGTATAAGGAGGTATTTATTTTAATAACAAGATTGAGAAAAGTATAGTTTAAAATAAGTAAGTAAGGTATCGTCCGTATGATTTAGATAGATACCAATTAAAAAAGTTGTATAAAATAGTAATAATTGGCCTTGGGAATGATAATTATGATGATTGTTGTGGGTAATTATTTCAATGGCCAACCAGTCAGATCACGATGGAGACTCCATATAGTTGGATAACAACATGCAGAGAATGAGAGAACATCATCTACTCGACCCAGGGCATACCTACCATATCTTTATAATATTATTATCTCTATCTGGGATGCCGGCTAATTATACCATAACTTGAAAATTATTTACCAAAACATTTTTTTAACTTCGCAATTTCGGAACAATAATACAAAAAGTTGTGGTATAAATAACATAATTCCAAGTATACAAGTAATTTTGTTAGGAATTCTTAAAGTATGATGTTACTCCTTTTATTTTTGCCATGACAATAACTTGCGAAATACATTGTACAGGACTGTTTGCACGAATAAATGCATAAAAAGTGGTAACATTATTAAAAAAAAGTTGTGGTGTAGTATGTATTTAATATTTGCTAACCAAAACTATCATAGATTTTTCTCGTCAAAAGGGTGCCTTCCCACGACAAGTGAATCCGGATTCGTACGCGAATCTGGATTAATCCCTTCCGGATGGATGATTTCGTGCACGGGGTATGGGGAAATAGTTCCCTATTTTTATAATAATATAATAATTCATTGTATTAATATTTTTAACTTTTTAACTTTAACGTTGTAAATTTTGAAAATATCTTGAGTCCGTTGAAGCAATAAATAAATAAATATATAATATAATAAATAGATAATAATAATTATCTCTGTCATACTGTTGAATATATACTAATTCTGTTTTTGTGTTTAAAAATTAGATCGATCAGGTACGAGAATAAATTATTGTCTTTACACCAATATTAATTGTAATTTAGTAAAAAAAAAAAAGAAAGCATTGCCTGCGGCATTAATTAAACTTGTTTGTGGGTGATATTTTTTAAAGTTTGTCACACGGAGTTTTTGTATCTTGTATCACGCGTTATTTTTCAACACCGGTTTTTCTCAAATTAGCTGCTAATCTCTCTCAGTCCCGTTATGGGCCCGCTACACGCTCGCGAGTCACCACGACCTTTTGGTGTTCATGAGTAAAAAGGCGTCAACGGTCGGTTACGTACATGTCAAGACAAACGATCCATCCGCACCCCTTTTTACTCATGAACACCAAAAGGTCGCGGTGACTCGCGAGCGTGTAGCGGGCGCATTATGTGTCGGGGTGTACATTATATTTATTTTGTACGGGAAAAAATGTCTGCCATAACTGGAAATTAGAGAACCCATTAAATAATTTATTTATTTATTTTTAATATTATTAATGTCGATATCATCAGAATAAAAGAATACCGGCCCAGTAACAGTGCAAAAATTGTGCTGTTTCAGGTCCATGGTATTAGAAAAATATAATGATTGGTACCTTAAACTTTTTTTCATTTTAAATAAAATTATAATTTCTTTATCATTCGTGTGTTATTTAGACTAATAGATTAGGTACATAATTTTTGAAGGGAGACATTTGAAAGATTGGCATCATACTGATAAAATGCACCACATGGACTTATAATTCGATGTAACAAAATTCCAGAAAAATTAATTCAATAAATAATAAGAAAATATAATGTTCCCCACTCTATGGCAACTGGGGAATATAAATTTATACATTATTTATTTTGATTTTTATTTTTCGAATCATGCGGGTATCTGCATCTCTTTCACTCTCGTTGTATATTGTAACAGTACGAAACCCATAAGCATATTGCTCAAAATAAATAAACCCCACAAAAGCCGTACAAAAGCCACACAGGATTTTTTTTAGGGATAAAAGCACAAATCTAATTGAATTTTGTAAATAAAATTAATTGTATCGATTAGTATTCGAGTAAATTATATTTGGAACTAGAATAGATTAAAAAATACGAATAAGAAAGCGGATCTAAAATGGGATAGACAATGATTTCAACATTTTATAAATAATTCATCTACTGAAATCCAACTAAAAAGTTTAAGCTTTTATTATTTGAGGATTTTTTATTGGTTTTTAATCATCTGTAGACCATATTTAGGGCACTTGGAATCGTCAGGTTTACAAACACAAAATCAAATGCAATAAATCAATAAACACAACAAAAAAGAATGAAAGCAATAAACACATAGACAATACAAAACTATAACACATTTGTGGTACAATTTAATGCAGGTCTGGATGTAAATTGTCCAGAACTACATTAAGTACGTCATATTTCTGAAGGGTTTTTGTGTTTTTTGGGGTTCATACTACATCATCGTAAATACTCCTATGGGTTTTTCTTCGGAAACCGTTGTGTATACACGCGCTGAAACATGTAAGTAGGGTTGTCAACATTTTTTCAGCTGATTATTCCATCTGCATCTTTTTTTTTTTTTTTTTTTAAATCTCTTTTATTAGTCACAAAATATATACAAATTACAACAATCAAGTCACGCCAAACCTAACAAGTTTGTCGGCGTGTGCTCTTAGACAATAATCTTAATATATATGTAACAATAAGTAATTTTAAAAAGTTATCGGAAGCCTGGTTGCTAACGCGCTCGATCCTCGATGCCGACATACCCCACTTCACGACACAAGCTTTTAAGCTTGTTATGAAGTGTACAAATATGTATCAGGGTGTAATTCGATAATTTTATGAAAATAAAAGAAAACATACACATTATCTTATTGTTCTTGATATCAGTTCTTAACTCTTTTTTTGTTGCTTCCTTCATTATCCCCTCCTTTCTTCCTCTTCTTCTTCCTCTTCCCATGCTTCCTCCTTCCCTACCATAAATGTTTTATAGATATAAGATATATATTTTTAACTATGTTTTGTAATCTATTTGTTTTGCGTGTGTGCTAATTGTGAACGGATGTAATTGGTCTTGTGTATTGATATTTTTGTATTAATGTACCTGCCAATGTTTGTTTTTGTGACTGTATCTGTTCCATGTGCAATAAATAAATAAATATCTACTTGTCTATTTAAATAAAAACTGTCATTTTATGAACTGCTTGAATTTTATAATATTTTTATTTGCTAGAAAAGTGTGGTTTTCTCAATTTTCAAATTAATGTAAATTACACACTCATTCGTCAGTCGAAAACTGCAGGCAATGATATAATTCTTAAACTGCGTTTAAATTTTACAAGTGAAGCGGATTTGGTTGATATTTTCTTAGTTTTAATGTTGCCAAAAAAAAAATATAGTATTTTGCGATCCATATATTTCTTGCAACTCATTTTCAATATTATTATTATACTCTAGTACGGTTGACAACCCTCGTTGTTAGTAAATATATATCCGAAAATATATCGAATAATAATTATTTTTATTGTAAAATTGTTACAAAAATATACAAATTACCCGACTAGCAAAACTTACAACACGTTATTTTCAGTTAATGTAGGTAGCTACATGTTATCAATTTAGTATCATATTCTTGTATTATGTATTTTTGTACCTATGAATAACTTTTGAATCAGTATTAATTTACAGTAAGTAATGTTAAGAGTATGCATACCGACATATCAAAAATTTCTAAGAACGGGAGACCTTCTATCTCAACAACCGTTATTAATTATGCTTTGGAACAAAATAGGGTAGATGCATTGAACCTTTATATAACCGTATATAACCGTAAAAGATTTTTTATATCTTGTATAGATTTCTCAAAAAAAAATGGAAAACACCTCTGATCTTTTTTCCGAAAGACGGAAACTCGTTTCCTGAAAGTCGTTGAGTAAATTTTTTTTTTGTACTGATAATATGCATTAAAACCTAGGGAATAACCGTAAAAGTTTTTTGATAGACGCAAAATTAACCTCAAAAAATTAAAAAAACGCTATTTTTACCATTTTATCATGCGATTGTCACGCGATTTTGAACCTTAATGCCGTGGGAAAAGACTGTGACGTCATTCCTGGTGCCAATTATATAGGTAATACCTACCGATTCGGTATAATACTTTAAGTAAAAGTTAATATCGCCGCCACACGCTTGCGAGCGTCTACGAGTTTTTTGCGTTCATGAGTAAAAAGGCGTCAACGGTCTGTTACGTAAACGAGCCAAGACAAACGTTCCATCCACACGCCTTTTTACTCATATACACAAAAAACTTGTGGGCGGCGACAAATGGAATATATATGTATTACGTTTAATAGTTATACTATAGAAAATGAAGTAACGTAATAAGCTAATAGGTACCTACATAAATATATACATAATTATATTTTTTAATAAAACGTTTTTTATTTTGTGAGAATCAACACACACACACACACACACACACACACACACACACACACACACACCCTCACACACACACACACACACACACACACACACACACACACACACACACACACACACACACACACACACACACACACACACACACACACACATAATTATATTACACATTTTGTAATTATCAAACTATAAATTAACATTAAAATAATTGAAAAAAAAGTTTAATTTTAATTAAAATACATTTTAAAATAGAAAAGAAGAAATAAAATTAAAAAAACTGTCTGTTTGGGATGTTTCCTAAAGAAATATCTACGTATATGTATATTGGATTCAACACTTGTATTGCAAGTTATCCAAACGCTATGGATTAGACGGATTCATCTGGATTCATCAAGGCGTGTCCGCGGATTCACAGGCAACCTATTTCCCACGATCCGTGCACGTCTGCGATATCACGTACCGCCATACAAATCGCTATGAAAAAGTCTGTAGATTCACGGACTCACTCCTTCCCACGGCATGCGAATCTACGGACGAAGCAGGATTCACCTTCCGTGGGATATAGCCATAATGGTAACAATATTTGAAAACATGAAATCCGACATTCTGTGTATAATACTTATACCACAATACCAAATTACTTATACCACAACTTTTTCAGGACAATGTTAACCGAGGGTTGGTACATATTACGGATTTTTACTTTCCTTATACGCAGGCGACAATTACCTAAAATTACTCAAATTACACTTTTTTTTTGAAATGACATCAAGATTGATTGTAATTTTTTTACAACAAAATGTTTTTTTTTTTTGCTTTTGTTTTCTTCATTTGATTTCACAACAACACAAATTTGAGGTGGTTGGTAGCCTGGTTGGTAACGTGCACTACTGTTAATCCAGTGAGTGCGGGTTCAATCCCCGATGCCGACCTACTCCTCTTCACGACACAAGATTTTCAAGCTTCCTGTGAAGTGTACAGAGGTGTATTTGGGTTTATTTCGTTAACCCAGATTCAATATAAAAAAAAAATGACACAAAATACGGACAGACAGCATTTTATGTATTAGATACTTAAAAAATATAATATCACGCATAGTTCATAACTCGATAAAATCTATTTAGTAACGGAAAACATTTTTTAAGCCAGATTTGGACGATATCCGTTATGCGGAACAAATAAATAAAAATAGCCAAATTAAAGTTATTTTACAACGTACAGAATTTGAATACAAATGTATTATTAAAATCTAAAGATATTATGCCCTTACCACATCCGTATAATAGCCCCAAGTATCGAGGATTGTGATGGTTGATTGAGAAGGTATTAATTAATAAATAAAAATAATAATTAAAATAAAAAAAGGGGCCCAGGCACGATACTCAGCAAATGCCTATTATTATTATTGGTATTTAACTTATTTCCATACGTCTGAACGCGTTTAAGTTTTTTTTTTGTGTATTTTCGAAAGAATATTTTTTAACGTTCGATTTTCTTAATCGGCGGTTTTAATAAAGGTTTGAACAGAACCAAATTTTATAATAATTAGTTTTGATAATCCGGCGAAAATTAAATCCGGAATGTAGTTTTAGCCCCTGGGTTGTAATTTGTAAATTAACATTCGTTTCATCCACTCTTTTCTGCCACTAAATTATTAAAAAATACTGTAATTACAACCACAGCTACTCTTTTGAATTTATTTAATTTGGTAGTTTCATTGACGGTACACCAAATTACTGAACTAATTTAATTTATACATTTTTTGTGAACACGAACACTATCAAAATAACAAAATTCTAATTTTGATTAAAAGGAATCGGAGAGCGTGTATGACAGATTGCATGAATGTGACGGAAGCTAAGAGTGTGTGTAAGGATTGGGCTGTCTGGCCCTCTGTCCTCTCTGCCTACCCTGCAAGGGGCGTGGCGTGAGTTCATAGAGTGAAACATAGTTCACATTTTAAAGTCTACCTTTTCATGTAATCTAGTAGCAAATTTGTAATTCCGCTAAATAACGATATTTATGCCACAACTTCTTCATTAGTTTTAAGAAAAAGTTGTAGTATAAATATCTTTAATCCGCAGAATAATTATAGATTATAGCTATAAATAATGAAAGAATTATGGTATTAAATATCGTTATTTCACGAAAATGTGATTTCGCAACTTTAAGTTAATATAATAAAAAACCTAGGTATTCCTAGTTATTATTGTTGCAATGACAATTTGAACTTATTGGCAGACGTCGCACGATATTTGTACCACATTTTTTTTTAATACAAGTGCAACTTATTACTTATTTGTGCTATATTAGTGATATTTTGTCCACAACTTCCACAAATTAGTTAGTTGCTGGTTACACATTCTGATGGCGAACCCTGCAGAGAGCGCTACAACGATGAGTTTTATAACATCTAGAAGGCACCCAGGCTATCTGTACGTGCCAGACTGAGTAGGTTGAGATTGACCGGACATGTGCTGAGAATGCCACCATCACGGGTTCCAAAAAGGATCCTGGAAGGGCACCCAGGAAGAATGCCAAGGCTACGATGGGAAGAGGAGGTCAGAAAGGACGCAGCCGAACTACTCCAGGCAACACTCTGGGGACGAAGAGGTTGGGGGAGAAGTCTCATGGAAGCCAAGGCTCGATTCGGGCCGTAGAGCCATCGAAGAAGAAGGTCACACCTTCTATAATGCACATTTCTTAGTGACGCTGTGATGGATGGATTAATTAAAGATGATACCAATACTCTACATAATAATTTAAGTATAACTTTAATGGGTATTGTAATTAAAACATAGAATAAGTTTATTTTAATGTTATACTATTATTCCGTTGGGATGATAGGACCTAGGGCAATATTAAATAGGTGTACTCTATACAATATTATACATATTATGTAGAATAGGTTTTATGTAGTAATTTAGAGGAGGATCGTATGGGAAACCTGTTGACGAGATAATGGCTTTAGGAAGATTCCTTTACTTGTTACACAGATGGCGTTGAATATACGAAATTATGTTTCTCTTGAATATCAGTTTAGCTTTAGTTGATTGATTCTCTACTATATTTTTTGAGGCTTCCATTCTGACATGTTTCAAATCCAAAAAATCAATAATTATATTGTAGCCTGAGTGCCGTGAAATTCGAAAAGATGCAGTAAGTAGGTAGGAAAAGAACTATTGTCACTTCCTTTCTCCATTTCCTTCCTATTCCTGGATCCATTCCTATCCTATTTCCTATATCTTGCTTATATATAATGTACCTACTTATACTTTTGTTAATAAAACGAAGAATACTATAATTGGCGCTATAAAATGTAAATATATATAAAATATCATATTATGTATTTAGCTGTTGTATTCTCTAAATAAATAAATAAATAAATAAATAAATAAAATAAAATAATAAATTGACCTATCAGTAGAGTTTCTACCTAGTAAAATTGGCTCCCACTATTATTTTTCTATTTTTTCAAGTGTCCTGAATGAGGCCAACTTTGAGAACGTCACAGAAAAAAATACTTATCTCTCTTGGGCAGTACGGAACATATTTCAAACATTTCATTCCGGACTATTCACAAATGTAGGCTCTTGGGCTTTTTTTCAATTTGATTTTGAGTGTTTTGGGACGTTTTGTGACAAGCAACCGAAAAATCGGCCAAAAAGGGGTTTAACTAGCATTTTTTAGCATGCTACATTAAAATTGCATAATTTTATTGTATTTTTTTTTTGTTCTATTATGTTGAATCCAAATTTTTGTGTTAATGTATTTTAAAGGCGCAAGCCGTATACGTCAAATAAATAAATAAATAAACATATTCCTCAATTACCTGTCTCGCGACATTCGGTATACAAAACACTACTGTATTAATATAAGTAAATAGGTAGTTTATACATAAAAAAAACATGGCAAAATTCAATTTTTCGACCCCGTAAAAGACCTTCAATATTGTTTTGGTAAAGTATATATAATTTAATACATAGAGTATTATATGTATGGATATGTCTTGTGCTTATCACTAGCTTTATTTTGATTATAACGATTCGATTATTGCAAATTGATTTTCACACGATATCTACTCATTATAATCCGTATAAAATTACAATTATAATAATAATTAGGTATATTTATAGTTTTGTATGGATATTTTTATTAAATCGGAGATACCTGGATACGAATTAAAGGTAGTATTATTTAATACACGAATGTTGATTCGCATATAAATGGATATTAATGTAATAAATATGAATGACAAAATTTAACCTGGCGGGACCCCTTTGTGCAACTTCAGCAGTGGCGTAGCAATTTCAAATCTACATGCTCTTTATTACCATAACAGAAGATGCCGGAAGGCCACAGAAAGGAAAAGAAAAAAAAGAAAAGATGAACGGACGACGTGACCTCGGTAGCGGATGGATATTGGGTGCGAAAGGTGAGAAACATTTCTGGAGTGGAAATAATTATTGGAAGAGACCTATATCAACCAGTGAAGAGATCAAGACTGAAGGAGAAAGCAGATGCTCATTAACATGCCAACTTTCTGCAAATATGTGAAATTGGGAGCAATTAATTAAGAACAAGCGGAAGAAGCATCGGCAGTGCCCAGGACAGGGATTTACATCTGTGGAGGACCAACGGGGAGGCCTCTATTCAAAAATGGATCTGACAGGCTCAGGAAGAAGAAGAATGGTTGTATGAATTTGGAGAGGGCCAAGGGCCAACATTGCAAGCGAACCTTTTTACTAAAAATATTTAACGTGAAATTTTATGGGGTTTGAGGAAAACCCTTGAGGTACACCCTAGTTTGCTTTCAAATAAATATTTTGCGCTAGAAATTTGTTATTTCTTCAAATTTATCCCTTCTTCCGCACACGACAAAACGAGCAACTTCAAAACGTTTAACTTTCAAAATTTAAGGTCACCATTTCGAGCGGTTACGATCACAAAAATGAACGCATTTCTTCCAACGCTATTTATAATGCTGCCACAAGGACATAAATTGGATCTTTTGAAAAAGGGCGGATCGATTCAGCGGCTTGCTTGGTCAAACCAGATTTTGGTGTCACATCAGCAAAAAAACGCTGCTTCCAAAATCCCTTTATTGAATTTGAAAATTCTTTCTGTAAATCATTCTTTCAGTGTAACGCTAATGTCTTCTTCCATCCAGGACATTATTATAGTCCATTTCATAAAGGATCTTAATGTACCACAATCCAATGATCTTTTTATACGCGTTACTTTATCCTTTTAAGCATGACTCCATACGTAAGCGCAGCTTGCATCTCTTCATGGCTGTCCAATTGCACATTTTAATATTATTACTACATTCCAACTTGTTTTATTTCATGTATTAAAGAAATCAGAATCGTAAAAAGTGAGATGACAAAGGATGCACCAACCTCGAGCACTATATCTAAGGGGCGTCAGATGAGGGCACATTTAAAACATTATGATAGAACGAGAGTAAAACATCAGAATAGAATGCATTCAAAATACTTAGGTACAACTGATCATAAATCCTGCATCAAAAATTTTGTAATAGACACGGTAGACAAATGATCAGAAATGAAGAATGGGCGTTATTCGTAGGTAGATATTTATTTTTGGTAGCTTTTTTATTTGCGCTATTCACAAAATCGTTTGATCAACGTTTGGAGAAATTTGGTTATCGTGCCTGTGTGTTTAGTTATTGTGCCGGAACATTAATTATAGTTTTCTTGTGCCGCGATGGACAAAGGACACTGGGCAATTTTAAGACTTCTGATGGCCATATATCAATGGATCTTCAAGTCTACCCGTCAGCAAAGCAATAGATTTCTAATCATTTCTAACACTTAGAATGTTCTATCTTTGGCTATCATCAACAATGACTAGGAATGTTTGAAAATTCTCAGGAAGTAAAAGGATTTTTTGTTCTTCACAACATATTTTAAGTACTTAATTGATGTTCAGTGCATTACATTAAAAATTGTTGAAAAGGATTTACGCAAGAACGAATGCAAATAAATTTGAGGCGCTAAATGCCTCGTGGCGACTCTTACCAATCACCTATAATATAACGTCTATGTGTGTATTTTTCCGTCAATAAAATGCATTTAATTCGCGAGAAGAACATTAAGATGCAAATTTATAAATAGTTGGTCGGCGTGGTGGGTACCTCACCTACTTGATATGCCTTGAACCTTGGATTTCATTAAAATATTTTAATTTAACGATAATATTTAATTCGTTGCCGTACATGTAACTATATGCTGTAAACCTCTAATGCTGTGCGTGTGTGTTTGTTGACTAAGTATCTATATGCTGTGTGCATAACTTATGTGCCAATTCAACCCTGCTGGCCTTATAAGTTCTCATTGCTATACGTGAGAGAATGTCGTTGAATCTAATTTACTTAGAAATTTCATAAATAAAGACGAAGTGAAAGTCAATTGGCGTGATTATGTCCAGTTGCTACTTTTCGGTGAAAATGACATCTTTGCATCTATCTTGCACCATAAGGTAAAATTTTGACATAATGGACATTGCAGAAAGAGTAAGGATCCGCAACAAAGCAAAGTGTGTATTTCAGGGACGAGAATATGTGAGCAACCTAGATTTGGTTGTGGTCAAATAGGTATCATTAAAGAAAACCCTGTCTTCATAGATCTGTGCCATAAAGAAATTTGCCTTTAAATTAGTAATAATATTAATAACAAATTAACAATTAAGTTACTACTAATTAGCAAATGTGGATAATTTTAAATAATCTAAAGATAATATAAATAAAAATGATAAAAGAATCGTTGGGCCCATGACGTATCCTTGCGGTACTCCCGACGTTTGATCGTTTTAATTGAACGTTTAATTAATTATGATGATATCGTTTTCTATTTCTGGGGAAGCATTACTCCGTACCTTAGAGGCCATTCCTTATCACCTGTATAGATCGGTAGTTGATACGCAAGTCATAAAAAATATGGATTATTATCCCGTCTAATTGAAAATTGGCGTCATGTTTTGATAAGTAACGTCAAAAGTCGAGATAATTTCGAGTATTTTGAATAATAAGATGTAGAATTTACTGCGACCTCGCCTCGGTGTGTAAGTGAAAGGTTTTTTCTCTTTTTTTTTGAGTACCTAATCTTTACGAGGAGGTGGCTATAAAAATGCTTTTAACAATTTCAATAATATCAACTACATATCTTAATGAACAGCGAAATGATCTTCGATTGCCAATTTCATCAATACTCTGTCCATAACCTTTATTTGAATGATCCGTAATTTTTGTACAGGTAATTATTATTTATTAGAATAGTGCCTCCACTCTTACTTACCATGATTTGTTTATTTCATCTGTTGTTGTCACATTGAGATTTTCGACCGACCGTACATGGTGGAAGTCCATTTGTAAATACTATCACCATGCGTTTGACAATAAATCTGTACTTACTGTTTTATGTAAATTTCAGTTATAATTTTATTTTTATGCTTGTTGCTGGGTATTTAAAGATTTTTGTTTGAAAAGGATCTGGGCTTGCATACACAAACCCAAATACTTTTCTGCACACCTTGCACTAGGCTAAAAGCCTGTATCGCAAATTGTGGAATACATCGCCAGCCCCGGGGTCTGAACCTGGCACCTCCCGCTTGAGAGACTGCCGCCTCGACCAACTGCGCCAACCATGTACTCAATGTCACTTGTATTTTTCTCACTCCTTTAATAAATCAAATTATCCTGATAATTTTACAAATCTTCTACATCCTTCAGCCTAAATCCTAACCATTCATCTGTCATTTCGTAATACTTGTTTTATATTGACATTACGACCGGACAGCAAAACGCAATTATATTCAACGTAATCAAAAATATAAAAATTTGAAAAATAAAATTTTGGACATAAAAATAAGAATGTAAAATGTGGTATATTATTGTTATTTTCAAAGTAAGGACTTTTATTTCATATCCAATAGCGTTAATTTATAATTAAAGCCATTTATTGTACATTAAAAAGTAACAAAAATTATATAGGTTCCGTAATGCGCTATAAAGTTAATAAAAATAAAATAAAATAGTTATTATAGAGGCTATTTGAAAACCATATAATTCTGTAAGTGTATACATTTTTCTTAATAAAGTTATTTATTTTTTTATTTTCCAAACGACCAGATGTGTCTCTCTATGTCACTGGGTTAAAATTATAAACAATAGTTAGATAATTTTAATACGCTTTTTATTTTTTTTACAATTTGCTAGAAAAAAAACTTATGCAATTTTACGAATGCTCACTTGATACTTTATTTAAAATGCTACATATTATACCACTTAGTAGGTCCAATTCAATAACTTTTTGAACTAAAATAAGTGTGTTTTTAGTTCAAAAAGTCATGTGGACCATAGACATATACTATCAAAAAGCCTTTGATATTGTACCCCAACCTCACTAAACTGATGATATTTAATAAATGTTCGTAATATCGCTGGAAAGACCAAATCAACGCTTGATAGCCAACGTCATCCATTTATATCTAAACAAGCTTTAAATTTCAGGTTTACATGATTAGGAATCTAATACTGGAATCAAAAAGGCTTGGAGGTCCATTGTCCGTTTCTTGTACCTTGGAAGACATTTCTTGTCATTTTGTCGTTCAGGATTTTTTTAACAAGGACTTGTAGACCATGACCTTGCGACTAAACACAAACCTTTACTTTGCTGCACACTTCCCAGTAAGCTCAAAAGGTCAAAGCTTGCCACTCCAATGTGCGGCGACAGATTTCGCCTTGTCGTTTGCCATTTTCAGGTCTTCATATCACACGTCATCTGCATCAATGGGAACGTCAGCAAGTGGAAATCCCAATTATTAGAATGGTAGAGAATTCTGGTATTTTGATACAGAATCTTTGTTTTGTAGAATAAATGAATGGATTCTTCAATAAATTGTCCATTTTATGAACTTCTTCAACGATATGGCTACGGGAAGTTAAGAGAAACACCCGGTTTTACAGGACACTCTAAGTCTTAAATGTAAACAGTGGGAGGCCACCATATATTACATAATCAACAATTAATATGCGATTAATTTCGGGTCCAATGACCCATCATCGTCAGAAGTGCGCAACATTTTTTCTTGTTGTATTACCTATAGTTAGTAAGTTATATAATATACAGGGCGATTGGTTCCGTCCGTATCGTACGTTTGTGTTTTTTTTAAATAAATTTATTCTAATTAAATAATATTATTAATATAAAATAATATTATTTTAATTAAATAATATTATTTTAAATAAATTTTTAAATATTTTTTTTAAATAAATTTAAATGAAGGCTTCATCGTAAAGCATTGAAATGGACACATTATGTGGATTTTTTTAAGAACTTTGATTTCTATCAGAAAATTGTACATTTTGTCATTAAAAAAAGTAAAATGTAACAAAATTTTCACTAAATTCTAAGGCAAAAGCGACAAATTAAGGTCTTTATCAAAACCCTAGATCATTAATTATGGTTTTTGTTTATTTTGTCAAAATCGAGTCGGTAGTTTGTGAGGTATTGTCATAAAACCTTAATGAAAAAATTGCATTCTATTCAATTTCTCCAAAACGTTTGATCTTTGGACATTCATTTATTCAACTTTTTCTCATACTTTTTCATCCTCTACCGCCTCTCCTTCTACGGAACCAATCATCCTGTGTATACTAACG
This sequence comes from Ceraclea dissimilis, assembly GCA_963576895.1. Taxonomy (NCBI): domain Eukaryota; kingdom Metazoa; phylum Arthropoda; class Insecta; order Trichoptera; family Leptoceridae; genus Ceraclea; species Ceraclea dissimilis. The sequence goes on from OY756376.1 coordinate 12,894,349, forward strand.
TTGGTTGATTGGAATTAAGCTAAGTATAAGAACTAAGGACATACTCGTATCTAGGAAGGAACGCAAGAATTTCTTGGGTATTTTGTTTCGTGATTGTATCAGTTGATATAAAATTGTATGTAATGTGATTCTTTTTAATGATGACGCATCCAGGGACGAATTATAAAACATATAGGTATTTTTATTTATTTAAAAACACAGGCTTGCTTAAACCTACACATATTCACAAGGCAACCATCAACCAACAACGTGACTCACACCTATCCTGGGGTAAACTATAAACGCCATTATGTATTTCCACAAACATTTTATTTGCGTGTTTTGGGTGAGAAAGCTTAGAAAGTACCATTCCTGGTGACAAACACTCGGTAAGTATAAGGAATATTTACACCCATACCTACACCACAAATAGCGAGATGTCGAGTAAGGCTGGAGGTACAAGACAAATCTTGAATAAGATTGCCCAACAGCGAGTGCGATGGATAGGCCATAACATCAGGAACCCCGGCCTGCTCATCACCATAGCAGAATGAATGGTAGAGGGCAGTAACGTGAGAGGTCGCCCAAGAAGCAGTCATATGAACCAGATTATTGAGAGCGTGCGCTGTAGCACCTACATGGAAGTGAAGAGTTTGGCGAGTGACAGGGCGGCGTGGAAAGAAAGAACGAAAATGCTTGGTTACAAGATTGTAACCACATCATCACCAAATTCTAGATCGGCAGATAAACTGATACAGATCTCAAAACTGGGACAATAAGACGCATTGCAGCCTTATTATGTAATACATACAATAGTCTGACAATATTATTTTTAAACATATTTAAATTTTAGACATATTAAAATTAATATTGGCTTCTTGATTCGGCCCTGCACATTAGAATATTAAGCACCTACATATTTTAGTTTAGTAATTTATGGAAGACAAAAAGGTTGTTTTGGAATCTCGTCTCATGCCATTCATTGTTTAATATTTTAGTAATTATTTTCATTAGCAATACGAATTTTACTTAAAACTGTTATTATATTTGGACGGACAAGGTGATCTAACATGTTGTATTGTATAAAATACAAGATGAAGAAGTGATTGAAAAATATTTTGATGTCATTGATCTGAAGGTTACATTATTGTGGGAGGTGATGTAAAGCTAAAGATGGGCGAATTTTATAGTCACAATTCACAATATTTTATAATTATTAAGTATACATTTCAAAAGGATGGACTTTCTATCAGGCTTATGACTGATCGTCAGCTGGTCAGTTTGGAGGTCTGGGTTCAATTCCCGGCCGCGGTAGATGGATGGACTGGAATTGGTGAATTTTACTTAAGTTTAAAGTGATCACATCAAACCAGCCGACGATCAGTCATAACTTCATAAGCCTGATAGAAAGTCCATCCTCTGCTGTATATCTGTTGAGATAACTACCTACTTGTTATATGTACTACTATACCCTCATGCCACCTCCCTTGCGGGGTAGGCAGAGAGAACGGATCGCCAGACTTTCCTATCCTTACACACACTTCGGGCTTCCGTCACAATCATGCAATTCCTCATACACATTCTACGATTACTTTTACTCAAAACACGCCCGTCCTTAAGGATCCGGTCAACATGGTCCAGCCATGTGGATCTTGGACGGCCGCGTTTCCTTACACCACTTCTTTCACCCGGGTAAATTTTCCTTGTTATCCTTTCATCGTTCATTCTCTCCACATGTCCCAACCATCTCAACTTTTTCACTTTCATTACTCACATTAATCCATCGTTCTCGATCATTTGAGTTTGAAACAGTCTTTAGGTTTAGGTATACCTAGCCAAGGTTTGAATGAAAGACATGGACATATTTCCCATCAAATGTTATTATACCTATCAACTTCAATAATCACATTACGGCAGCTTTTAACCGCATCATTTTCGCAACCAGCTAAGAATTTTAAATTACTTTACAAAACACCACTGTACAAAAGGTCTTAAGTGTAATCCAAGGAGTATGGCCCCTCTGACCATATTGCCTCGCAGCTATGGCAGTAATAAAACATGAGAGAGGCGTGGTCGCGGAGATGTGGCCCTACCGATTGGCGAGAATGTGTTTTTTTTTGTTTCGACAAAAGAACATCGTTGTGGAATTTTAAATTCCCCTCAAGGTTCTTATTTTAAATTCAAATGTCCAAAGATGATTGCTTTGTGATATTATTACTAAAAAAAAACAAAAACGACGCGAAATATCGTCCAATCAGAATTAACTGATGTTTTTTAGGCATTTCATTCGATAAGATCGTTATTTTGAATAATTAAAAAATTCTGTTTTTGAACATACTTAGATTTTTTAAAAAAGAAAGAATATTTTAACTAAAAATAAAAACAGGAAGATGAAACAGCATGATCTTTGGTTTATTTTTAACGGTACGTTAATTTTAAAACTAGTGACATTATAATATAACAGATCAGGTAACTCTTTATTTTTACACCGAAAATACACAACAACACGCTAATGGCAAAATGAGAATAAAACCAAAATAGTTTTTGGTTAAACGATCAAAACTTCAGCCAATTTTTTCAAAGCATTCGTCGCTTTGGACGATGGAAAGTTCTTCAAATTCTCCACAGCTGCATTGCAGTTTTCGTTGATGATGCTCACAGTTCTATCAAGAGCCGAACTACTGCGCACAGCATTAGCTAAATCTTGGAAAGGCACGTCATTGGCATTGGTCTTAGCTTGCAAAAAATTCTCGTAAATCTTGTCATCTTCATTAATAGCAAACAAAATTGGAGCTGAGACCAATGAATACGAATTTTCTTTATTTGTTAAGAATGTGTTGTAATCGAAGGCAGCTTGCCAGGCTAGAGATAAGTGGCATCCAAATAAATAACCTGATTCCTGTAGTTCTTTGTCATGTCCACCTAAATGTATCGCCCCCTCGCACCCAGCTCCCAAAAGACTCCCACCTCCCAAGACATTCCTTAGAGTCCATTCCCTAACAGGATTTCCCAAGCAATCGGACGAATCCACTGGTTCAAACTTTCTCCCATAACCGATTATTTGTCTAGTTTTTGAGTCTTCTTTTAAGCTTATTTCGTAGGGTTCTTTGGAGGATTTTGATGGCATAGGTAAATTTTGAGTATCACGGTCTCCGACAAATTCACACTCGGTCAGATCCCTCAAAGCAGAAGAAATGAGTTCAGATAGATGTTGATTCCTCATGTGTGACAACATTCTATTGGCAGTGACTAGAAGATAGTCGCCAGTCAATAGCGCTACTTTATTTCCAAAATTCAGAGTGTCTTTATCGTTTGAATATTTTTGGTTAACAAAGTTCTGCAGACTCTTGTGGAGGAGATTACCAGTGCGAATCATTTCGACGATTTCAGCCATCTTTCTTTGGTTTTGGAATATTTCTCCATTTATCACCTTTTCTCCTTGTGGGTCGGGATATCCGGCAGCCTTTGAGACCAACAAAACAACAAGACCCCACGCTTGGGCATTATTCTTGTCGCTGTACAGAAACTGTTTTGCTGTTTTAACGATCGGATGATCAGTACCCACCTGAAAATCGAAGATTGAATTAGAAATAGCAGCATCAACAATTACGATAGCAGAATTTCGAAGTATCGTTTTATTAACTATAAAAATATTCTTAATCGTTCAACAAATGTAGTATCTATTACTAAAATAATTAACGAATGATTTTGTCAACGTTACAATGACTTTAATATGTTCTGTCTTAAAACATGTAAAACAGCTGTTCTAGTCAAGAATGTGTTATCAGTATTTAGCGCAACATGTGATGTATGTATTACTATATTATATTAGAGGTCAAATGTTTTATCTACAGAAATCTTTCATGTTTAACATGAAATAGCATATTCTAAAATAATGAAGTGATAATTAACAAACTATTAGACTACAGACGTGGTTTAATGAGACTGTCCAACATATTGGAGAGGTGTCCTGACAAGAAGTTTGTAGGGGTTCTTGAGGGAATCCATAAGTACCAAGGGCAATAGACTACTTGAAGAATATTGGCGCGGAGCTATTACTTCTAAAAAAATAATTCTTACCTACTTCTACTAAATTTTTCTTTTTCAAAAAATATGATGACTTGGTATAAATATTGAGTTGGATTTTGATCAATCAGTTGTAATGAGATTAAGGGCAAAGTATGAAGATTTTTTTTACTTCACACCAATGTATTCTATTCTATTCTATCCCCTCACGCCACGTCCCTTGCGGGGTAGGCAGAGAGAACAGATTGCCAGACTTTCCTATCCTCACACACACTTCGTGCTTTCGTCACATATATAATATTTCTTACTTATGAAATAAATATTTGCTAGATAAACTGAATCTTTCATAAAATAACTGAGAATCTTACAACCAATTACATTATCTACATTATTCCAACTACATTATCCAATTACATTATCTTACATTATTACAGCTAATGGGCGACTAGCTTATAGCTGATATGCTCATATCTGTATCTAGCGTGCACAATCAATTGTAAAATAATCTTTATTGTACTAAAAAAATAATTGTACAATGGGCGGACTTATTGCCAAATGGCAATTTCTGCCAGCCAACCCATAACAGAGATTAAATTGAGATATACCTAATTATAATAAGTACCAAAAGGGTACCTTAACTTTGTTGAAATTTGTTGAAATTAAAATTGTCTCTCAAATACTTGTCCAACTTATTGTGTCCAACACATCCACACTTGGAGCATCAACAATATCAATGTTGAAGGAAAATTTAATTCGGACAACACAAAAGAAATAGAGCATAGAAGACATCATTTGCTTATAAAGTTTTTTTTAGTAAAACGATATAAGTACATACCTTTTCATTTCATTAAAAGAAAAACCGATATGACAATTGCGCCATTTATGGTACTGACTGAGTATGGTTCTGTAAAATGACAATTAATACCAATAATTTAGAAGATGCTTTTAAATTTTGAAAATACTTACGCCATGTCTGTGATCTACTGCTGAACTATTTTTAAAATGACATGATTGCGTCTGATTTTCGGGGGAACTTTCTGGGTGGATTGTTTTATTTTATCGACGTTTCGACACTATTGATTGTGTCGTGTTCGTGTCTCCAGAAAACGACACACGGTTCTCTCCAAAATCAGAAGCATTCATGTCGAGTTATTTACAAAATATATGCTTTGTTCAATAAAAAAATCAAGCTAAAAAATACGGTAGGTAGGGTATATGATCCCGCTATTGAGGTCCCACCCGCAGCCGAGAGAAAAAGTATTAGCGCTTTCCTGAAACGCAATAAACATGTAATTAAACTAACAAACCAAGGTCAAACTAACTGTCATTTTTCTATGACTATAAAAAATCTATGACTTTTCTATGACTATGTCACTTCTTCTTCGGCTGCGGGTGGGGCCGCAATAATGGAGGAGTACCAAATTAAGTACTTTTGGATCGTGCAATGTGGGAACTCTCGCAACTAAATTTTCATATTTTTCCAGTTAATTTCCAAGAAAAAAAATGTGGGGTGACATGCGTTGATAATAATGTTTTCATTTTTCATGTTTAATAAAATTAACTGATACATAAAATAAACAATGATAATGGTTACATAATAAACGAAATAATGATTAGACAGGAGTATACTAACTAATTTCCTTAAATGTATCGCAACATTAGCTATTTCATCACTCAATAACCATCTCAAGTTGGCAAACGAAGGCGGATATCCGACTATTTTCTCGGCTTCATTCACCGCTTTATCCCAACTTGGTTTCGCCGATGAAAACAAACATCTTTTATTGATTTTCCGTGCATTAATTTCATTAAAATCATTATTAACACCATTCACATAAACACTAGACTCTAAAACATTATATAAATATCTTAACTGACTAATTTTACTGCAGTTTTTTGCAGAAATTTTATGAAAAGCGTTCATTATTTACTTAATCTATTATGACATTTATGTTTTGAGGTTATGTTGTTTACACTGTGACACTTTGGAAAATCCCTTTTTTCTTCTTCATTGTTTTCAGTGTCTATGGATTTTGTTTGAATAATGAGAGCATCTGCGCATGCGTGGGTGCGGCGCATGTGCATAATGTATTTCAATGGCGCTGCTTGTATTGCAATTGCGGATGGTTTGACAAACTATAATTTTGTGTTCTATTTTTAATGTGGGTAAAGTAGAGCGCGCCATTATACCAAACCTTGAAATTGTTAAGCAGTTTGGTATGGTTTGGTACTTTGATTAGAGTAATATTTGCTAGATTATAATTAGACTTTTATTTTTGTAATTAAGTATAATTTATTTCTACAACTAACAACAGTAAGTAGTTTCCTATACTTATACAACAAGTATTTTGTCAAGTGTACTGTACTTACTTAATTTCTAAACATCCCTTGTTGGATATTTAGAAATTAAAATAAGTTAGTCTTGTGAATGTACAAAAAGAATTACAACAGAAATACATAACAGCAAGAAAGCGAAACATTATTTTTAAGCCAATAGGAATAAAAAATGAGCAATGTCGATTTAAAAATACCTGATGGGGTCATTATTATTTGTGACAGAGGTAAACGTGACGTTCAGAAAACTTCCCAATGTAAACTATACTTTATTTTTATTATTGTTGCAAATCAAGTTGAAGTAAGTAGGTAAATCCTGTGGGCGCGGGATCGATCCCCGATGCCCACTTACTCCACTCACAACACAATCTTTTCAGCTTTCTGTGAAGTGTATAAAGATGTATTTGGGTATAGGTGTTTGATTAATCCCAGATACATTAAAAAAAATTCAACTTACGGACAAACCAAAGAAATATTTTTTGCTATTTAGTTTATGTCACCAATCACTTTTTTTAGTACAGTCATAGACTCTGCACACATGTCCGGAAGTTCAGTTAACTGAATCGACCGTTTGCAAAAAAGCATCGACAAAAACCTCTTTCTGAATTCAAAATCAGGGAAAAACTGAATTCAGAGAGAGGTATGATGAAAGTAGAGAGGACGAATGAGGAAAGGATAACAAAGAAAATATACCTGGGAGAAAGATGAGGTGTATGGAAGAGCGGCTGTCCAAGAACCACTTGGCTTGACCATGTCGACCAGTTGCTTTTAGACAGAGGTTTTTTGGGTTTTGAGTACGCTAACTAATAAATGAAAAAATGTGAATTAACGCTACAAGGTCATCCTAAAATTTAAAATGGTAATAATGGTAAAAGTAATGCTTGCTATACACAACGCCAGTTTGAACTGACGAACAAATTAATACGATCATGCAATAATTTCATTTGTACAACTTTGAAGGTTAAGTTTTGCATTATTGTGTGACGCATAGGTATTGTAGTATATCTTAATGATAACATGTATTAACATGTAAATCATCAGGTATAACGTCATTAGGTAATGCTGAACCTATCAACCTATCATGCAATGCATGGCGCGTCAGTCACGGCAGACATGGGCAGACATGACACGGCAATGTGCCGGACGTCAATCGACTTCTGTAACTAGGAGCTCATAGAACAGAATACAATATCATCAATCTATCTATACCTTCCTTCCTACTGATACATTCCTCTTTCGTTCTTTACATAAAAATTAAAATCGAATGACCAACCAAGTGGACTAAGTCAAATTTGATACATTTTTTTGCAGTGGGATTGAGCAAAATGCGTGGTGAAACGCTGAGAGATAGAGTAAGAAGTGAATTAATATTAGAGATGAGTGACTGTATGACAGATACCTATTAGGTCCACTTTTGTAACTTTTTAACAATTTTAAAATAAGTGTCTTAAATTGATGAAATAATTGAAAAAGAACGCCTGATTTTAGTCAGGTAGTAGCATAGATATCTTATACTATACTGAAGCCACGAATATTGAAGTGGAGGCCTTGGACAGATAGAAGGCTGAGCGTCGGAAGGCCACCAAATAGATGGACCGACGACATTGTCCAAATCGCTGGAGGAGCCTGATGGATGCGGAAGGGTCAGAAAAGAGACGAGTGAAGGCAGTTGGAAGAGGCCTATATCCAGCAGTGGAGGGAAGAAGGGCAATTACGAAACAGAATTAGATAACTCATTTAGCCGCATGTCGCAAGCCGAGCGAAAAAAAAAGTGTATGGAGCTTTGCCTAACAGAAATGTCAAATTCCTACTTTTCGCCAAACATGAATTGTCCGATGGGAACAAATGCGTCGGACGGGTCGGACCGCGCAAAATGTATGGAAATAGACGTGAGTTATTTATCTAGTTACACACTCGTCTGCGAGTGATCTCAACCTATTGCAACTAAAATGAGAGTGAATTGGCTGGAATAGTTTAAATAGCAAGAGAAAATGAGACAATTATGAAAGAATCACTCATAATCTTTGGGCATTTTGAGTTTTTTTGTGGAAACTTTAACTAATGTCTGTTTCATATTATTCTTGACCATGTTCCACTACAGCATCGAGCTGATCAATAGGACGAATTTCCATTATACGGAGAAGAGGTGGTGTTGTCTAGAGACTAGAATAGGTTGATGGGTAGAGTGTGCCTCAGGGCTAACTGTTATGCCATCCAATGCTATAGCGTATCGTCTATATTAATATCAGACATGTTATATTAGTTGCATATTACCCAGTCAGGGTGTACCATAACTTCCTACCACAAACACATTATATTATACTTAATATTATTTCTTTAGATATTAATAGTATACTATGTAGGTTCCATTACGTATTATAGTTAGTAGATATATTTTAGGGTACACATAGTATGTATTATATTGTTTCCTATATTTATAGGTAGGTTCATTCATACTTAGGCAAAGGAGCAATTACATATTTTTAAGAAAAACTGAATGCTATCGTGAAAATTTTCAGTAGATGTTATTTACCTACCATGTTTAGTTCTATTTTATTCTATCCCCTCACGCCGCATCCCTTGCGGGGTAGGCTTAGAGGAAAGATCGCCAGCCTTTTATACCCTTACACACACTTTGGGCTTCCGATACATTCATGCACTTCGTAATAATATACACTCTGGGATTCATTTTACTCAAAACATACGGCTGTCGAGCCAAGTGGTTCTTGGACGGCAGCTTTTCTTTATAACTCCTTTTTTCTTTATAACTTCATCATTCATCCTCTATATATGTTCTAACCATCTCAACTTGTTGACTTTCATTTTGCCAAAACATCAATTCTATTCCACATTTAATGGCATCATGTGTCGATCATATCGTTGAAATTCCATAAAGAAACTGGAGAAATATACCTATTCATACACCTAAGTACATACCTAAGACTTTAAAATAAGTAAGTACCTACAATTTTTTTACCAGGCAATAAATTATAAATAAATAAAAAAAGTATTTAATAAATCACTATTGGGGTTAACTGGAAGAAATCGCTGTCCTGCGATAAGTTCGCCCTAGTGAACAGCGATTTATAATCTGTACTAGGTATGTCCATTTTTTATATTTATATGTATTTGTTGTTCACTTAAAGATTAAATAGATAAATAAGACGATTAGATAAAACTACCCCCAAAATTAAGATGCAATTAAAAAATAAATGCTGTTTTTTAACAAGTTCAATTAGAAGCAACAGTCGCGAATAGGTATTGTTATAATAGGTAAGTGTAGGTACTAGATATTTATAAAATATTTTTAGTGTGTAAGGTAGGTACGAGTAAGTCTTGGTATAAACTGTTGGAGCATCGCATGCAATCATAAATTATGATACCTACCCATAGTACCCGTGGCCGGGCAGTCCTCGTCATGAGGTAATGATAGTAATCAACGCCGTGTAGCCCCAGGACTTACAACACAACTACTAGTCATATCGACCAATCACAGACTGCTACCATATTTCAAAATTATCGCCCCCAACAAACTGTTAGGTAGGTATATCCTATACTATATACATACCTAGGTCCATACCCATTACTATGTAGGTACCTATATGGCATTGTAATATAGGTAATGGTAATACTACCTACCTACCTAAAAATTATAAAAAGTAGTGAAAAATCTGAAAGTATCAAGGCCTACTTACTGCAATTTCTATTGCAACCGATGTATCTTCATACCCGTATATTGTATAGGGACTGATGGACTTTTTAGCAGATATAAAAAATCTAATTGTATTAAAATAACCAAAAAATTGTAAAATTTAGATGACCTATATCGGGGTTGACAATTAATCAAAATGAAGACATCTTCAATCCTCAAAAATGCACAACAAAAAACAAAATAAAATATTATAGTCCTCATTCTTCTTCTTCTTCTTCAGCCTATCCCGTCCACTCCTGGATGAAGGCCTCCTCCATCTGCCTCCATGTTGTCCTGTCCTGTGCAGACTGCATCCAGGTTGCACCGACATGTCGGTCCAGGTCGTCTCTCCATCTCAGCTGTGGCCGTCCCACGCTTCTATTCCCTTCTCGAGGTCTTTAGGAGGTTCTTAGTCCACTTGCCCTCTGCTCTTCTAGCCACGTGTCCTCTTACTTACTTACTTACTGCTAGCCACTTGCGTTCCACTGCTGGACATAGGCCTCTTCTAAACTCTTTCACTGTCTTCTATCTTGGGCTATCTGCTGCCATCTACGACCCGTAAGCTGGACAATGTCATCTGTCCACCTTTTCTGTGGTCTTCCTACGCCTCTTTTGTTCTCCCAGGGCCTCCACTTCAGGATTTTAGGTGTCCATCTGACACTGTCCTGTCTCGCCACGTGTCCTCATTATGACAAATTGATAACATAAAACATACCAAGAAATACTAGGTTGCATATCGGCAGAGTTGGGAACTTGGCAAATTTCTGCAACAACACATACCTATGTATAAACATGGTTGTCCTACGATCATCGCATAAACTTTTAGTTTAGTTTCTAATTGGATTATCAATTCATCATTTTTTTACTGGATATCTAACGTCAAAAGAAAGGCACCTGGTTTTGTAATAAGACAGTAGGTAGTGTTAAACTTTTGTTGGATTACATCAACAGATGAGAAATATAAATAATGGCAAAAGCCTCCAGGGTAAGAATTATCAGCTAAAGTGCACTAAAAAGGAAACAGAATTATTACATCTCTAACTGTTTAATTTGAGGTGTTTAACTTCTGACATTTCTTCCAAACAATCATGATCCCTCGAGAAGTCATAATTCATTATACCAACTCATTATTTCTATAAATTACATTTATAAATCATTTTCAAAAAACATATAAATTATTACACTGCCCTTGGGTCCTAAACGTGAACCGTTTTAAGTAGATACCTACCTGCTTTGTGTTATTATTTTAGATCGGAACCAATTTGCCAAATATCTTTTTTTTTTTTAAATAAAAGGCTAATGATTATTTCAAAAACATCTGTTTATCCCTTCTTCTATAAAGATATGCTACAGAAAGGTAACTAAATTCGGTATTACGTACAATGTCTCGACATTATTTAAAACACAGAACACATATACTCTCTAATTTAAAATGACTGATTCGATTGGCGCATGTTTCGTTTTTACCGAAGTTTTTTTTTTTTAATTTTATTAAATTTTATTGATTAAAAAACTTTCTTATTCTGTGCAAACGTGTTTTGTGATGTAATCGCTGTCAGTGATGCAAATATACCTAATTGTTTATGGTTCTCTAATCATCCGTAGGCCTTATTTAAGCCACTTGGAATAGTCAGGATTACATATTAAACAAATATTACAAAATCAAATGCGATAAATCAATAAACAGTCACAGCAAAAAAATAATGAAATCAATAAATACATGGTTATTGATTAGTTGTGATTAAATGGAAAATTCATACGCTATTAAAATAACAGCATTCAGCACACCTAGTCAGATTTTTCAATCGCTGACTTTGCCGAATGGAAATGTGCATGCACATTGCATATCTGTATGATAAACAAGACACGGTATATACAATGGGGTAACCAGCAAATGTACAAAAAATGTGTATAAAAAAAGGCATGCAACATTTTTTTTGCGCAATTTTTTTTGTGATTTTCAGAATTGGTGTCGAATCTCAAAGACGAATTTAATTATTGTCTTATTGTGAACCTGACTCTTGCAACCATTCGGAATAAAAAAAAAACAAAAATAAAAAGAGGGCTTACTCCACAACCCGGGAATCCGAATTCCACGGGGATAACACGAAAATTTACTTTATATTACTTTCTACTGTGTTTATTAAAATCGATAGAAATTCTGTACAACGTCTGAATTTGATACTCTTGCAACAACGACGTTATTAAAATGCTGTCGAAATGTTATTATTATATTTTATTTATATGTTTTATTTATTTGATCCAATACCTATTTAATATAATACTTATATCATTGATGTTGGGGTTTACGGAATAGGTAAAATCGGTTATTAAAATAGTTTTATGTTTTTAGACATTTGTTAGAATCGATGCGTCGATTTGGTGAGAGTGAATTGAAAGCGAATGTTGTACTATAAAATTAATGATCTTGTAGGTAAGCACTCAAACACTTAGGTACTTTACTTCTGATGGCCATACAACTTTTAGCCTAGGTTTAACATCCTTGATGAAAAAAAAACTCCGCCACTTTCGGGAAACGAGAGAAAAAAATCAGAGGTGTTTTTCACATTTTTTTTGGAAAATCTATCCAAGACTTAAAAAATCTTTTACGGTTATTCCCTAGATAAAGATTTATGTATCTACTCTATTTTTAGCAATGCATATTTAGTAATGGTTGTCGAGATCTAAGGTCTCCCGTTTTTAGAAATTTTTGACACTTCTATATATACTATATCTATCTATACCATCACGCCACGCCCCTTGCAGGGTAGGCAGAGAGGACAGAGCGCCAGACAGCCCTATCTTTGCACACACTCCTAGCCTTCGTCACATTCATGCAATTATCTAAGCTTCTCTCATGCAAAACATCACGCAATTCATAAATCTTACCTTCCATATCTCCTTTTATATTCCACTCCAATCCGGCATTCTGCCCTTCTCTTTGCGCTCTCCCCGGTCTTTAACGCGACGTGATGGGTGGCGAGCCTCACCGCTGCCATGCGTCAAGTACCACCACCTTACATCTTAGGACCTATAGGTCCCGTGTTCTGGTTTCTCTCCACCATTTGTTATTTGCTAACACTTACTTATTTTTGATCTGATAATAATAATGTTAAGATATTTAGGTAGGTAGGTACTGTTAATCACCTTTAGGAAATTAACACAGATAATGAACTAAGCGTGTAGTACCTATCTACCTAGTAATTATTTAATTATTATCATCAACACAGGTATTTAGGTATAATAAGGTATAATAATTAAGACTCTAATGTCCTTACATTAAGATTATCATCATTGCAATTTCACAGCAGCATGATTTGAGTTTAAATTTTCCACAATTTCCTTCAGGTTTCCTTAATTTAATATTACCTACTACCTAGGTACCAGTGGCGAAGGGTGGATTACTGCAGAAGGGAAGCCGGGGCTAACATTTCTAATGGGATTACGTCAGAATAGACACTATTAAACCTATCATTTTTTCCAAAAGGTAACTCGATGGGAATCGTGTTCTTAGGTAGCTTCGCGCCTGCTAGGTACCTAACCTATATATTATTTTTGTTAATATTCGCTTCTTCTTCAGCCTACTCCCGTCCACTCCTGGACGAAGGCCTCCTCATATTATAAAAACAAGAAATATTATGAAAATTGTATGCAGAAATTCCCGTCAATAATTTAAAAAAATCACAAGGGAATACCTACATATCTGTAGGTTTATTACATTATGTGGTAATAAGTGAGAAAATGTTTAATTTTCTCAAGTTTTCGTACAACCAGCGAATCACTTACACAGTTTATTAATGACAGACATACAATAATTATAATTAACGTTAGTATAAGAATCTCCGTCTGTCTAATAATATCTAGTAATGCCGTGTAAATGATACTTACTCGTACCCAACATATTTATAATTATACATTGTTGTCCAAATGTAACGCTAACAATAAACTAATATACCAACTCAAAATGTGTTGCATGATGTACCATCTTCTTCTTTTGCAACCACTCGATCCATTGTTGGCTCCATTGAGAGGCTCCCTGTCTTGGGCACACTGCATCCATCCACAACCGGCACATTTCCTGATATAGTCGGACCACCTTGCCTGGGGTCTACCGACGCTTCTTCGGCTTGCTCTTGGCCGCCATTCTATTATCTTCTTGGTCCATCGGGTGTCTTGGCACCTGGCAACATATCCAGTCCAGCTCCATTTAAGGTTAGCGACCCTTTTCGCCACATCAATTACTTTGGTACCTACTATGACTACATTTCATGGAATATGATATTGTATTCTTATCCTTGCGATTATTTATCCTAAAATAAGTGTTTAAAAATCCAACAATACTGGTGCTTTGAAAAAAAACTGACTGTGATTTCGTTCATAATTTTCTTTAAATCTTGAGCTAGAGAAATAAAAATAGATTTACGTAATTACAAATTTGCAAAACCTATCATAAATTTTCATAAATTGTTGTGAAAAATCATGACTAAATCGCAACTGTTTCATTAAAAATTGCATGCGGCGCCAATTACTCTTATTATTGCCTAACATATTCTTTATAGATTTGATTTGGTAAGTCTTGCCTCCGCGTATACAAATAAAAAGTGGATGTGGGATTTGCATTATTCTATAACTAGCTAAATTAATCGACAAAATAAAAATATACACTTTCCATCAAAATTGACGGGTGCGTTACATTCGTACTTAGCGATATTTTTTCAACTCTTTCATCTAGTACTAGAATTATAATTGTAGTGAGATCACGAAATATTATCAAACAAAAAAATATTGTATTTTTGATCCAATCCGCCTCTGGCCGTCTCTGTCGGGAATTGAACCCGAAACGTGTCTACTTAACTTCAACAACAAAAAAAGTATAAATTAAAAAATATATAATATCATACATATTTATATTTTATACTAGCTGAGTTACCCGTGCTTCGCAACGGCAAATTTGAAAAAACCAACTCGGCATACTTTAAAGGCTTGAGCTGGACAAAATGTGACTTAAGATATGAATTTTTTTCCAACGCCTTTTAATATGATACCACACACGACCTCACACAACCCTTGGATCTCCTCATCATCATCATGGCATCTCTTAGGAAAAACTTTTCCTCCAAAAACCGGCAACGCTAGAACACAGTATATTATCGCAAATGTAATTCAAAATTTTCACAGCAATCCGTAGAAAAATGCGGGAGTTATGCGAACACTTACAAAAATCAGACCTTACTTTATATATACAAATGTATGTATATATATTTCGGTAAGGAATCGTATGAAGATAATTAGTTACTATACCCCGGGCACTGTATGCGAGAGTGAGACAGAACATGTCGTAAGAAAAAGAGAGAAGAAGTTCTTTTTTAAAAAATTTAAATCATAATTATAATCAGAAAGAACACAACATATCGTCGACTTAATTAACAAACTTTGTAACGACGTTTTTCATGGAATGCTTAAGATTTTTGTATAAATAAAAATTTGTTTAGACAAAGTTTGTTTTTGTACGAGAGATTCTTCAGGATGCAAAATATTTCAAGGGCCCGGAGTACCCTATTTGGTACTTTTTGGAGGACCATTTCGTCGTCCACGTAAAAGTTACGTTTTCAAAAATACATAGTAGGTATGTTATTCTTTCATCATTTCTCTCTACGGTGGTTTTCCTTTTTGAATTCAAAAAGAATTTTTGTATTGTGGCTGCTTTTTCCGTAAAATATTTTTTATTAATAGGTAACGCCTCTTTTTTGAAATATCGATAACTCAAAACTTATAACTTTGAAGAACTGAGAAATACGAGTATGCAGGTTTTTTTTTTACATAAAAGGAACCTAAGTATGTATTAAAAATATAGTAGTCGCCTTGGATATAACAGAAGAGCGAAAATATAACAATTTTGAAAAATGTTATTTTAAACATAAAACTGTATTAAAATGTTTTTCCTTCAATTGGAAACAAAAGCTAACTAACACCTATTTCTAACAGGACATTCTAAAAAACATGAAAAAGATTTGGGACCAATTCTACAACCCAAACAATCCTTGATTTAAACTGAATAGCGACTGAAAACGTTAGTTAGGTTATTCCTTACATAAACTGACGATATTTTATTATTTCCTGCAACTATATTAGTAAGGTACCTAGCTAGTATATGTCAGTTAGAAGTGTTTTTGAATTCGTTAAGGTAAGGTAAGGTATATGGCATCAAATATATATAATAGGTAAATATATGATATGTAGTTTTATTTTTCCAAAATTTTCAAGGTGACAACGTATTAAAAATGCAAAAATCGGTTTCAACAGAAACGAGACGTATGTATCTACATTCACATAGTGTAGCATTATGTAAACTTCCCTGGGGAAGATGCAGGTTGGGTGTTCCGATTCTTATGAGTCGGTTTTATTCACAGTGTAACCAGCTATTCCACCGCATCCTCTTGTCAAACGTTCAATTTTTCGAAGTTAGTATATTTGAGAACGTTTCGCAATTGGTGAACATCGTCCTGGCCATGAAGTGATCACTTAAGCCAGCCAAAGCCGACTCATAAGAATCGGAACACCCAACCTGCATCTTCCCCAAGGGAGTTCACATAATGCTAGATTATGTGAATGTAGGTACCTCTCGCTTCTGTTGAGGCATCAATTAACCTGCACAATGCAGAAAAATCCAGTTCCAATACCTAATGCCTCATCCACATGCTCGCCGACCCTCCACGTTTTTTGTGTGAAGGAGTATAAAAAGACGTGCGGAAGGGGATTGTAATCGTAATTGACGGTTAACGTCTTTTTACTCATTCACAAAAAAAAACGTGGAGGGTCGGCGAGCATGTGGATGGGCATAAAATAATTTATTTCAAAAATCGCCTCAAACATACTGTCGGGTATAAAAGTTGGTATTTAGAGTATTTTTAATTAGAGGTTTGCTTTAAACCAATCATTATCCTTTCCGAGAAGTTTTCTTTTGTTTTTTTTTTCGTTCTGTTTTTTAAATTAAAGACAATTATTGCGTGAATGATATTATTCTATTGTTCTCTGTTCTTATTTCAAATTCAAATATTCAAAAGTTTTAATTCTTATTATATTATAGTCTTGTCAAAATGTTACCATTTCGGAAGTTTTTTGAAATGACATGTTCATGAAATGTTTATTTTTTCCGCATTTGATTGGTTGACGTATTAATTGCTACGTATGTAGGTACGGCATTAGTTTTTTTAGTTTAAATTCCGTCATTTTTTTATTACAATATAAAATTATAACCTATAGGTACCTACAGTTCGCAGACCGAAAGCCGCTTTGTATAAAAAATAGTAAATAGTAAAAGTACCTATGTAGATATGTATCTAATACATAATTAACTAGACGTACGTCTAATCCCTGTTCAGAGTCATTTGATCAGCATGGATACGAGATTTGACGATAGACTTACTAGGGTATCAAGTACCCAACTGCTAAGTTATAATTAAGAGTATGTACGAGTATATATACTGAAAGACTTCGTGTACACCCAGTCGTTGTTCGAATGTTGTAAAAGATTTGAATAGATGTCGTCCATGTTCATTATTAAATTTCTTATCGCAAGTTTGATATATTTTTAAATATTATCGGAAGAAACAGATTGCGTCTTTTTGTTTTTTATTTTATTTAGCTTTTCGATTGGCGAATTGCATGAATGTGACGAAAGCCCGAAGTGTGTGTAAGGATAGGAAGGTCTGAAGATCTGTTCTCTCTGCCTAACCCGCATAAATGCGGCGTGAGGGGATATAATAGAATAGGTAGTTATTTTGGCTTCAGGACCTTGTTGAAAAACGCAGGCAATTGTCAATTTGAAGCCTATTTAAAATACGATGTAAATAAAGAATGTTACCAGAGTCTCAGACCAAAACCCGAGTTCGCTGGAAGACATTGCTTTTGTAATTAGTGATACCCACTTCGATAAGAAAAAACTTAGAATACCAAAGTTGGCTTATTATGAGTGGTTCTTTCGACAGGTTCCGGACTTTTCGGTTTTGACACATTTCCAATTTGCTAGTTTTAATAAAAACTAAAAACACATTCACATACGTAAGTAAGTAAGTATTAATATAATTAAGATTATTGTTTGGTAGCTAGCTACCTGGACACAAATTAACATAATATTTGTGTCGCACGGTTGTAAATCTTAGAAATACGAAAAAACTTTATAAAAAATACGCAAAGTCCAAAAGGCATAATATTGCGTATAAGTCTGTAACAGTCGGAGGTATTATGTATTGGCAGTATTGGCACCTATTTATACCTATACTACACCTGATGTATACCAAAGTTGGCAATGTAGGAATTAAGAAATGAAATGCCGAAGACCTGATGCTATGTATAATAAGAACTCAGAGCTGTAATTAGAAGACAATTATAAGTAGGTATTCGGTTAGAACAGTTGGTTGGGTCCAATCTGGAGATCCCGGATTCGAATCTCAGCGCCGACGATGTACTCGTATAGAGTCAGGATTTCCCTTGAATTGTGGTTTCGTTCACAGATTCGAGTCACAGAGTTCGCAGATTGAAAATCAGAGCATAATCTAGGGACAAAATTATTCAATAGGGTCCTTAAGGCAAAATATATAAATTATCAATTAATTGAAGTAGGTTTTGAGATGTTGAGAGGATGAATGATCACAGAATGAGTAGGATGTGAAGAAGCGTGGACGTCCGAGAGAAATCTTGATTGATCGTGACGATTGGATCCTCAAGGACAGACACATTTTGAGTAAAAGGAATCGGAGTAGAGCATGTACTTACGACGAATTGCATGAGTGTGACGGAAGAAAAGAGTGTGTGTAGAGTTAGTAGAGTATTGTGATAGGGTTCTGTCCTCTCTAATAACCTCTCAAGGGACGCGGCGTGAGGAGATATATAAATACAGACCTTAAATATAACAATAGTAAAAATGGACTTCCAGCATGTACCGTCGGTCGAAAATCATAATATGCCCTTAAATTTTTGGTGTGACTCTGTTGTGATAGTGAGACGAAATATCCGATTATGAAGTATTTAATAATAATACTTAATACCAAAATCTCCTCAACATTCAACAACCAGGTTTGTCATCCGTTCTTCCAGCCAACCAGTCAACCAGCGCTCAGCGGTCTCCCAGACCTCACAACAAACAGATGATGTATCCATATTTTATTTATTATTTTGATCTTCAACAAAATTCTCGTATTTGTGGGCATGCAATAAAAATTAACTACGTAGATTATTTTTAAAAAACAAATCTTGTGACTGAGAAAAAAAAATCCTCCTAAATTAAAACATAAAAAAAGAAATGTTTTAACATTTAGATTAAAAAATATAGTGATTTGTTTATCCTGGAAATGTTTAAACATTGCTAGCCAGCCTAGCCATATTTCACTTTATTTTTAAATAAATTTTATTCCGAAAACTTTATTCATGTTTGCTGACTTCAACGAGGTAAAGTATGTCTCATATTTTTGAAGAATATTTGTTGAAATTTGGTTACAAATGTAACAAGATAAACTTTCTCCATACATACATTTTCAAATCTCACTGTTTACAATAATACGAAAATTTGGGAAGTTTGGAGCTTGACAGCTCCGTTTCAAGTGATTTTGGAGAAAAAAATTGTAAGCCAAATTTGTATAAATTTTATGTACTTACTTACTCCATTAAGCATAGAAAGATAACGTACAAAAGTTGAGAGTTTTCGAGTTCCAATCAAAAGTTTGCCAGAAAATGAATATTTTAACCAATTTTCGCTATTTTAGCCATGTTCCGTCAAGAAATTTTGTTAGAAAACCTCGGATTCGGATTCAGCACCCTAAAAAACATATAGAATGAAAGAAATCCAGACTACCCCATAACTTTCCATCGAGAAATGCAACATAGATGCATACATAAAGAGTTAAATAGATGATGTTAAAAAAATGATTTGATTTGAAATGAAACAATATACAAAAAAAGCCTTAATGTATTTTGCGTTTATATCGACACCATTACAAAAATATAATAATAATACCTATAAAGGTGATTATAGTATATGGGATTCTGATTAGCGTGAAAAATATACGTCCATATTATATACATCAATATATGGTACCTCTACCTACCCACCACATCCCAAAATACCATAATTCTCCATCATTCATACTTATAGTGTATATACTTACATACCTACAAACGTAGATACTAAAAAGCTTGCATACCTATACTTTCTGTCCATTTAACAAGTCGCATGGATCACGAGATTTGACGATAAAGCTACTAGTAATACAAAAAAGTACCCAAGAAAAGTCAAGTTTAAGGTATGTAAAAACGTTGAGAGATAGGATAAGAAATTGATCAGAGAGTTGAGTGGCTGCAAAACGGATGTTGTGATTAGAATGTAGTTGAGACATGCAGAGACGATGAATGATGAAAGGATAATTCGAGTACATAGTTGGCGCAGTTGGCTAAGGCGGCAGTCTCTCAAGCGGTAGGTGCCAGGTTCAAACCCCGGCGCTGGCGATGAATTCCACACTTTGCGATACAGGCTTTTAGCCTAGTGCAAGGTGTGCAGGAAAGTATTTGGGTTTGTGTATGCAAGCCCAAATACTTAAAAAAAAACAAAGAATTTAAACCTAGGAGAAAGAAGAAGTGTAAGGAAGCGCGGCCGTCCAAGAACCACATGGCTTGACCATGTAGACCAGATTCTCAAAGACGGACGTGTTTTAAGTAAAAGAAATCGTAGAGTGTGCATGACAAATTGTATGAATGTGACAGAGGCAAGAAGTGTGTGTAAGGATGGGAAAGTCTGGCGATCTGTTCTCTTTGCGTACCCCGCAAGGGATGCGGCTTGAGGGCATAGAATAGAATAGAACATTAAAAAAGGTATAAAAATGATTCATACAAAATACTTCAATGAAACTAAAAGTTGACGATTGTTATTGAAAAACTGGACTCAGTATGAATGTAATGTTCTGCAGAACATTACAAACTTGAATGAAACGTTCCATAGCTTTGGTTACTCATATGTAGATGGCGGTGGCTGTATCAAATTATAACATTTGACGCTTGTGGGAAAACAGTGGGATTTTCTTACATGATTGGGTATATTGAATTGAATATTCCCTAGTGTTTTTTTGATGCCCCTCAGTTAATTTTATTCAGTCGGGCCAGGTTCGTCTGAAGTCAGGACGGCCACACTTCCTATTTCCTAACACTTCCTCTTTCGGTCAAATGACCAAGAAAATTCTAGGGGTTACTTCATTATTTGTATTTCATTCATATGGGTTAACTGGAAGAAATCGCGGCTGTTCGTTAAGTTCGCCCTAGTGAAATCGATTTTATAAAATTTATTTGATGCTCAAGTATCTACTAATAAATAAATAAAATTGCCTCAATGTTTCCAAATTTTGTTTTGTTTTATTTTGTGCTAGGTATTTTATTTCTGTTTGATTATTGTTGCACTTTTTTTATTTGTTTTCTCGGTGGACACAATTGTTCAGTAGGTGTAGATAGATACATAACAAAATTATTTTTTTAAGTTAGTTGGAGCGACGGTCTCCCAAGCGGGAGGTGCCGGGTTCGAACCCCGGCGCTGGCGATGTATTCCACACTTAGCGATACAGGCTTTTAGCCTAGTGTAAAGTGTGTAGCAAAGTATTCGGGTTTGTGTATGAAAGCCCAGATTCTTTTAAAAAATATACCTTAAATGAAACAGAGAAACGTTCACCAAGGCGAGCTGATCGAGACATCGTAGTTTCTTCCAGCCAACATAAATACATTAATTTGATAAGACGTTTTAGACTTGGTATAACTTTAGTTTTATTAAAAAAATGTAGTTACTTACAAGTAAATCCAAGATCATCTATTTCTTCAAAAATTTTCAATCTTGGATAAAAAACGATTTAGATTATTAAAGTAGGTTGATCCATAGATATAATATTAGGTAGATGGAGAAGGTATCCGACATGACAATCATCATAATATAATATATGTAATATGATTCTGATTCTAATAATGAATATAGGTGCTTACTGTTCTGTTCTGTTCTGATGATACAGAATTATATAAAGGAAGGACGTGTTTTCTCTTACATTAATTTCCACCGCTTGCTTCTTACTGATTTATAAAAGGGAAGAGGAATAGCAACCAACCAATATACGTATTAGGTATATTACTCTAACTTACACCGTATACCGAATTATTGTCGAGTACACCTGGCTCGTGTATAAGTTAAACAAAAGTTAGCATTTATAACGTGAGTTCTCGCCTGCCTGCGGCGCTATCATATAGAATTTTATTTATTTATTTATTTAATCTTTAAGTGAACAAGAAATACATATAAACATAAAAAAATGGACATAGTACAGATTATAAATAGTTTTTCACTAGGGCTAGAATAGGTAGAATATATTTTTTATAAATTTTATGCAAAACGTAGATGATGGGTGACTTATTTTGCGTCGTTAATCTTCCATCTCTTGCTCGCGGGAAGCTGGTCTTATAAACTTCGAAGTTTCAAGTTGCCCCTGACGATGGGCAGGTTCCATCGAAGTTCGTGTGACAGTCTGTTTCAAGTAGTCGGTGTTGCGACAAAGAAGGCTCTCTCGAAAATTTGTATTTGAATTCATGATTTTGAATAAACCGAACGGTGTGACAGAAAGGGTCGCTAGCCTTAAATGGAGATGGGTTGGACATGTTGTCTGAAGCCAAGATTCTCGATGGACGAAAAAGATAATGGAATGGAACCAAGAACAAACCGAAAGAGCGACAGTAGACTTCAACGAGGAGATCTGATGATGGTGTTAGGAAATATTCCGGAGGAAGATGGATGCAGTGTGTCCATCAGGACGAGGAGCTGATGTGGAGGACCTAAGGGGAGGTTGAGAAATCGTGAACGTGACGGAAGCAGGAAGTATGCGTATGCTGTAAGGATAGTGCAGTGTGGCGTTCTGGCCATCTTCTTGCCATTCTATATAAAACAAATAAATCTTTGAAATGAAATATGAATTATTATTATTAACTAAATATTTTATTGATTTGTTGTGTTGAAATGGTAATGTTTTTTGTATTTGATTATGTATTTAATATTAAGATTTGACACTGTGTACCAACAAGAAATTGTTAAAGGCTTTAGCCGTTGATGTGTAAATAAATAAATATATAAATAAATTAGACAGAAAACGTTCACAAGTTACAAAACAAGAAGAAAACAACAATCCTCCTATATACTCGTAGTAGTGTGCTAAAGGGCGGACTAATTTCAAAACCAATATCTTGCAGTTAGCCCGATATTAGATTCTATAATTTTATTTAAGGCCCTCCACTCGTCTGCGAGCGATCTAACCCCCGATATTAGATAGATAGAAAAAAATCTGTACGCATTTTGATATCGGGTAGCTAGTTCGTGTCAATTTAAAATTCTGTATGAATATTTAACAATTGAAAATCATTATTGATGTCGCGTTTATTATTAAAATAATATAGGATGATAATAATGAACATTAAAATATAATAAATTTATAATAATAATCCGATGTTTTATTATTTATAAATCGGTACGGGGACGGCGAGCCAGCAATGATAGTATGGCGGAGTACAGCGGGGTATGGCGGGTACAGTGGGTACGGCTCGCCCGGCAGGCAGCATAACTGTCAAGGTGTCAGTTGGCTGCCATGTCAAACCCCTCGCCCCGCCACACCCCCACATCCACACCCTTACCCCGCTTACTATTTAAAGCTCGATTCTATATTGTTTTCTATTCGAGATCACGGGCGAATTTTCGCGACGTTTTTTTTCGTGATGCAACATCAAAGACACCTTTCTGACGACTGATCCGTTTATTTATTTAACATTCTTACGGTAAAATTTAACCATTTACAAACATAAAATACAACATATTAGGTATATTTTCTATTATTTTTGCGTTCAAATATACATAATTTAGTAACATCTACGAGCTGTAGAAAAAGTATCCACTTTTTTGTGTTATTTTTTAGTGTCCTGTGTTATCAATCAAGTGTTCGTAAAACTAAAAAAAAATAAGTTCGCCCCCTATTTTGAATGTTTCTTATAAGTTCCCCATAAGGATATCCGATTTCCTATTAATACGGCATACCAACGCGTTACATCCCAGTAATGGGGTAACAAGTAAATGCTGTTTGCTTATCAATCACTAAACAAAGGCTAAACTATGATTAAAAATTCAAAATTAGAGAAAAATAAGAAATTAAACCAGAATAAAGAAGAAGCACGAAAACTGCAGTAAAAAAATAAACAGTAGAATTCTAAAATTATGAAACACTATAATGTTTTAAAATTTTATAGCGATGAAAAAAACGCGTCGCAGTCGCTTCGTCGTCTCTGTGATGCAATTACCTTCTTGTCTGATTCAACCCCCTCCCACCCCCGGGGGTGAATGTAACGAATATGAGAGAAAGGTTTTCATAAATTTCTTGGAGAATAATAATAATAATAATAATCTAGAAACCTACCCAGATGTATTATAATTTTATATTACCTATCTATGTTGTATGATTAGGTATATTTTGGTATATTTCTGTAAATCTCAAAGGCTTCAGGTATGTCTGCGAAAATGATAACCGAATATCTATAACTAGGTACCTAGGTATGAATTTTTACCTGTACCTAAGTGTGTATTTCTAAACGACATACATATAACACGTACATTCTGATTAACTGATTAATTTAAGTACATGGTTGGCGCAGTTGGTTGAGGCGGCAGTTCCTCAAGCGGGAGGTGCCAGGTTCAAACCCCAGCGCTGGCGATGTATTCCACACTTTGCGATACAGGCTTTTAGCCTAGTGCAAGGTGTGCAGGAAAGTATTTGTGTTTGTGTATGCAAACCCAAATACTTAAAAAAAAAAACTTACTATTTAACTACCTATTTGACTTACCTACATGCTAGGTTCAACTCTATAACTTTTTATAAATTTATTTTATTATGAACTAACTGAAAAAAGAACGTCTTATTTTATTTTATGCTAGCCACTGAATTAGTTACAGAATAGACCCCACTATCTACCACCCACCATGAATGAGCTATATTTTATGACAATTGATAGGTATAACATTCAAAACTTTGAAAAATCCTGACGCGAACGTTTTGCTTTTTTAGAGCATGTTCATTATTTTTACATTAATTTTTCAAAAAAAAAAAAATCAAATGCGGCGCCATCTTCTTGGGAATATATTCAAGGGAACAATTTTCATGCCTATTGAACTGAACTATGAATATGTATTGATAGTTTTTTATTGCTTTTTTTGAGGGGGAGGAGGTGTCCCGGTCGGCAGTCCTGCAATTATGGCTACCCTAACCTACAGGTACGTAATAGACAGTGTTTTCAAACTATTCATACAAGAGTTATCGTTGTATGCACATAGCTGAAATTTTAATTGCATCATTATTGTATTACACCTTATGAATAAAATTATATCATACACATAATAAAGTACATAAAAATACGGTTCCCGGAGAAAAACCCCGTGAACAAATCACAAAAAAGACAAAAGCCCTTCAGAAATATCCTCAACGGACAAAAGCCCAAACTTTCTAGTTGGATTCCAATATATGAATTATTTCGAAAATGTTCACTATTTTACTGTCTATCCCATTTTAGATCAACTTTCTTATTTGTTTATTTTCTAATCTATGCTAGTTTCTAACACACCGAAAGAAATTGCATATTTAAAGATACAATTAATTATATTTTCAAAATCCAATTAGATTTGAGCTTTTGTCCCTTGAGCAAATTTCTTACGGGTTTTCGTCTTTTTTGGGATTTATTCATGTTGAGCAATATTCTAATGGGCTTTTGTCCGGTCACGTAAAAATACATGCCCTAAACCTAAACATAGTAGTTTAATTATTATGCAATTAAAATACTAGAATTAACACATAGGGTAGCCATATATAATAATGTATATGTAATATAAATCTAGGAAACATAATTTTATTTTAGATTTTAATTAATTATAATTAGTAACTTGTATAATATGCATGCGTATCCTATGTATGCCTATTTTACATATTAATCATTTGCATATTTTAAATGTCTATTTGGATTCCTCATTACGCGTTTTGAATATCAACAAACTAATTAAGTACGTATGCAGTCTATCTATCTATATCTATACACGCCACGTCCCTTACAGGGTAGGCAGAGAGGACAGAGCGTCAGACAGCCCTATCCTTGCACACACTCTTAGCCTCCGTCACATTCATGCAATTTGTCATACACGCTCTCCGATTTCTTTTACTCAAAACGCGTCCATCTTTGAGGATATGATATGATGACATGATATGAAAACGTATAGTAATAATGTGATTTTTTGTGAGGTTTTATCATTTAGTGTGAAAAAGTATATACATTCCAATCCCTATCTCTAGGGGAGTGGGCAGGCCCATGAATCTGGGTTTATCAAAATAAACCCAAAGAGATATTTGCACACTTCACAGCAAGCTTGAAAAGTTTGTGTAGCGAAGTGGAGTGAGTCGGCATCGGGAATCGAACCGCACTCAACGGATTAGTAACGCGGATTCCCATATTTTAGAAAAATAACACCGAAATTTTAGTGAACTGAATTTAAAAATACTTAAAAACAACACCAATTTTCCAAATAACACAGCACTGAAGTTTACCTGAAAAAAAAAATAGCACCACTTTTCTAAACAAATAACACTGAAAAATTCAGGCCTCTAGCTTTTCATATTGATATTACATTGATGTAAGCCTTGTGACCTTCCTACGTTCTCACGAAGAACAATAAAATGGCAAGTTCTAATAGTCAGTTATTCTCGCATCTTTCTTATGACATGTAAATGGAGAATGGAGATGTTTATTAGTAACATCATAGGGAATAGTAGGTATTTGTATTTGTATAGAATGTATTTCCATTGGGGAATAACTTAGTACAATCATATTGCTAATTAGGGCATGCATTCGAGAATTACGAAATTTCTCATCTCCGGAATCTAAGCTTAAAAAATTACTTACATCTAGAAAAGACGAAGGTCTGATTCAGTTTAAGTTGATTAAAATACTCATAATACAAAACATGTTTCAGCCCAGTTGAGATGCAATATTGAAGATAAATAAATACATTTTTATTGTTCTAAGAAAAATATGTATAGAAAAAAACACAAGACAATGGTAGTGTGCCAAACATAGTAGGTACCTAAAATTTATTTTATGCACATAGGAAAAATAAAATTAGCACTATTTTTGGTACCTATGGGAAAAATAATTTTGAATATTAAAGGAAATTTAATTCTCTACAACTTTTTAACTACACGTGGTATACAAAAATGTATGGTTTAGAAGATTAATGCGAAAATCCTTCAAAAGTGTTAAAATTCAGCAGTTTTTCGCCCCTCCCCAGTCCCCAAGTTAGCACAAGGAACTTTTGTTTGTAAACACTTATAACGACTGGACTATTTTGTTCGTCAGCTTAGTCTAATTCAAATGGAAGTAAAAATTACGAAACCAATCCGGAATTTCGAAAGTGAGTCTCCAGTATGGAACATACCTATAGTTCCGGAATTGAATACCCCGTAATAGTGCCTGCCCTATTGCCGATGTAGCTAAATGTATGTAGGTAGTTTAATTTCTAGGCTTTGTAAAATATAATTATTTCGCTAATGTGTTGCTGGCGTTTCTCAATATAATATTCTGTGAGGAGAAACAGTGAACGTAAGTTAGTATATACCAAACATAGTTGATATATACCAAACACAGTTAATATATACCAAATATATATATTATATACTGAGCGATTTGACTGAAGTCTTTGCAGTAAGGTGTTGCTATATACTTGAAAGTTATCTATACCTATATGTTATATTTGTTATACTAGTATTAGATGCAGTCATAGACTTCTTAATTTGCACATAGATGGAGGAATTTGTAATTTTTCAGAAAAATAATTAAAAAATATATAAAATAAGAGAATTTTATATACCTAATGTATAGAGTGTCAGGTAAATTTAACTAATAGCTATTTCAAATAATATCTACTAATTCGTCTAATACCTGCTGATTCGAGTAGCAACCAATTACATAGACTAATAATTTCATACATACGAGTACTATACTATTTTAAAATTCAGTATAACTGTGGTGTTTGTCGAGAAAATCTAGGTGACAAAGTTCAATGGCACAATGAAAGATTTTCACGACTTGTCTCCTGAAATGCTTCAATACCTGAGCTCCCACCATCTTAATCTCTGTCGGTCTCTTCAATGCCATAAGATCAGGGCCGGATTTAGAGGTGTGGAGGCCTCGGGGCAACAAAGGAGTGGAGGCCCCCTGCCCCCAAATTATTTTCCAAATAAAATGGTAAATTTTTTTCAGTCGAGTTTTCCAATAATTGTGAAACCAAGTATAGATTATTTTATTATTTAACAAACATATAAATATAATCGGAAACAAGAATGATCTGAAATTTGCGAAAAAGATTATCAAATGAAAAGTTTTTTTTTTTTTTTCGAAGTCTCTATTGTGGGGGCCCCTCTTTTGTGGAGGCCCCGGGCAGCAGCCTCGGTTGCCCTCCCCTAAATCCGGCCCTGCATAAGATATACACCAATGGTAGCAGGAAAACTTGTAAAGAATTTAGCTTCAATTTTGTCAAACAGTACTCCATCTAGGAGAATCAGGATTCTATGGATCCAGCCAGCTTGCTATTGGTACTAAGTATGAACAGTGAACGTATTGCTTTTTGGAAAGTGGTATGATAATAATAGGTAGGTACCTATCTAGTACCAACCGATAAAACAGGACAGGATTCATTGGAAGATTTTATTAATTGCTGAGTAAGTCCAAAACTACTTTGTTGCGAGACCGAAATCCAAGAATTTTTTTTCTTATCAAGATAAGACCGAAACAAAGAATCTCAGGTTCTTGATGTGTGTTGGACAAAATTAATGTCTTTATAAGATGTTCGACCAAACGAATACAAACTTTTAATAAGACGGAATCGTCTCGAATCGAATTCATCGATGTATGTGAGTTGGCTGGCAGAAATTGCCATTTGGCAATAAGCCCGCCCGTTGTATGATTATTTATCTGTACAATAAAGATTATTTTATTTTATTTATGTGGTGGTAGCCTGGTTGATAACGCGCGGGTTCGATCCCCGATGCCGGGTCACTCCACTTCACTACACAAGCTTTTCAAGCTTACTGTTAAGTTACAAAGAGTTAAACAAAGATATTTGGGTTTATTTGGGTCTTCTTCTTTCTTCTTGTTCAGCCATCCCTCCACTGCTGGATATAGGCCTCTTCTAACACTTTCCACGTTTTTCTACTTTGGGCTTTGCTCACCCAGTTCCTTCCTGCGACTGGGACTATATCGTCTACCCATCTCTTTTGGGGTCGTCCCACAGGTCTTCTATTCTCCCATGGTCGCCATCTTAGGATTCTGGGTGCCCATCTCTTAAGATGGCGACCATGGGAGAATAGAAGACCTGTGGGACGACCCCATTTTTGGGATATTTGGGTTTATTTCTATTGACCCAGATTAATTAAAAAAAGATTATCAGGTGTTTCGCTGCGTACTGATGTTGATGAGGGGTATCGAGTTTTCGGCATCCTGAAGATGGCTGCAGAATCGTTGCCGAAAGAGCATCCGAAATTCTCAATTCGATTCTGTAGTTTTGTGGTAGATATGTCGCTGCGAGTTGGTTACACTTGTAGGGTAGGCAAGTATATACAATCATAGACACTGTATAGTACGTTAATATATGTATGTATACAGGGTGTTTCATTGGGGGTGGAAGGCGATGGGGGTAACATGCAGGCAGGCAGTGCTCGGGGTAAATTACATTCCGTGAGTGCTTCGCATATCTATCACTTGCAAATTTAACTTTAGTTTTACTCAACAGACTGAACTATATTATATTAGGTACTGTATAGGCACATACCTAACATTACACTCTGTATAAGTATATAGATACAGGGTCTCCAAGTTGGTATACGAATAGATTAAATCAAACAGAATAGTATAAGAAATTATTATTCTAGGTACTACCTATATGTACTATCTTTTATTTTTTTTTATCATCCTTACAAAGGTTCGTCTGGACACTCGCAAAATTTTGTATAATGCTTACACCGGCCGGCGAAAAGGTGATGAGCTGTCGTACCGACTGGTGTGATATTGTATTCAAATAAAAATACCTATATATTAGATTTGAGCTTCTGTCTCTTGAACATATTTCTAAAGGGCTTTTGTCTTTTTTGGGATTTATTCATGTTGATTTCGTTATATTCGTGTCGCGATTTTGGGGTATCTATATTTGCGAAGCAGTTTGCCGTTTAACCTCCTTAAAGGCGTGGCAGAGAGGTAAGATGGTACAAATCTGTAAATATCGTTAAATTGGAAACCACTTTGAGTTCCCCTTTGGTATTTAAAACTTTTCTCTTAAGAAACAATGTTTCCAAATAGGCACCACCTACCCTCAGACAATTTTCCATCAGAAACCGATCCAAGTTTCCACTCAAACTTTATCATTACCTTAATACAATATTTTTATATTAGCTTATATGCCCGGCGTTGCTCAGATGGATATTTGGAAATCGAAAATAAACGTAATTATATCAATTGGTTGATTTCATTCAACATTAGGAAAATAGCTTCGAACTGACAATAACTAGGGTTCACACAATAAGTTCGCCCTAGTGAACAAGTCTGTATGATTAATTATTTATACATGCCAAATTTCACCGTACAATCTGTCAAGAATGTGATGGCTTTCGATGAGGACGCTACATGAAGCTTTTTCCTAACCATAGTGGCTGTTTTGTGTCTGTATTGTTTTGCGATTTTTATTTTACTGTTTTTTTGTCCATATTGTGTGTTTACATACTGTTTTAATTGTGATTGTTTTGTATATTGTTGCTGTGTATTGTTTGGCTGTGCACCTTTATTGTATTGATATTTTTTACTTTTTGTATTGTAACTTTCCAAAGGCCTTGTGGCCGTCAAAACTATAAATAAATAAAGAAACACTTACAGATTTTTAACAGAACAATATATCAATGTTGCCAGCAAATAACATATGTATTTACAAAGTCATCCGGAGCCATATCTCTCTTGACCAACTGCAAGTGAAAAGAAGGAATGTAAAATGGTCGAGTTAATCGCCATTTCCACCAACTTACCTGTAGATCATGCTAAATAGTAAGCCCCTCTCCCCATACCGATGTTTTCTAACCGAAACATCTACGTATACACGTGACCACACTACTTTTCTTTGGTTTTGTATATTATTCATACGTTCTATCAATTGTAAGAATCTAGCATTCCAAAATTCATTGATAAATGGATAGACAAATCGTAATAAGAAGTTAGAAATTTAAACTTTAATCTGAAATATATTTAGACTTTCTTAGTTAGCTAATTTGTGTAGGTGGGTTCTATAAGTTCAGAATGTCTATAAGTACTTGGAATAATCAATGAAGTGAAAAGTTCAGCACGAGTCATTGGAATCTAAAATCTAAAGTTAACCTAGGTATATAAAGGATTAGAATATATATTATTAATAATATAGGCTATAATATAGACTTAATTACCCGCAGTTAGCAATTAACTGCGTTCTGGATATATGAACTGTAGGTATATAGACATTTGTAATATACAGATGTGATAACTACATTCGATTTGTTAAAGAACAGTATAAAAAATCACACATTTTGTCAAAATTAGATCAGGTTGTAGTTAATTTTTGGTATGTTATGTAGGACAATGGGGTAGTTACATATTAAGTACTTAATATCCGAGCACTTCGTCATACCCGACACAAACCACACATCTCAACAGCCTGGTTTCCACCTGCCTCGCAGGTAATAGGCTTAGGACGGGTCATGGCTGCTGCGGTGACATGATCCAGTGGGGAATGAGGGATGATCCATAGTGTGACTGTGGGCACCCGAAGCAAACTATTGTTGTTTATTGTTTATTGTTGCTTATCATCCGTAGGCCCATCCGGACACCTGGAATCGTCATTTGAACATGTTATGTAAATAAGAATTACAATTAAACAATAGCACATTAGTATATAATTATATAGGATTGTAAATCAATAGACAGAAAATATGATCCAAGATCAATGCTGATCGGAGTGTAAAAGGTTCCGACCAGCATTTCGTCAATTATTCAATACAAGTCAACACATGGAACAATAATTAATTTAATATCACAGTACGATGTATATGATGAGACTCAATACCGGTCAGAGTGTAAAAGTTTCCGGCCAGTATTCAAGTCAATCATTTTACAAAAGAAATAAAAACACAATGTGACAACCAGAGGAGACACGGTGCCGACTGTCAAGCATGTGAAATCATAACGGACAAAATATAATGAATCATAAATATCTAAAGCTTAATAAATACTCATATACTTGTCAATTGTAACATATTGTTAATATACCTAAATCGATGTTAAACGGGATCCGTTGTCCCAGTTAACATTTCGTCAATTGTGTAAAATTCTTTACCCACAAGATACCTCTTCACCCCCCTTCGAAACGCCGCAGTCTCCAGGTGTTTCAGATCGCCAGGCAACACGTTAAATAAACGTACGCCCATGCACACGAAGCCTCTTGACACCATTGCCAATCTATGCTTGATGGGCCTAATGCGGCCTCTTGCGCGAGTGTTATATTCGTGGAAATCTGAGTTCAGTGGAGTGTTTGTGAGATTTGATCTCGCATAGCATAGGCATTCATTCACAAACATGCTAGGCAAAGTCATAATACCCAGCGTCTTAAAAACGCTTCGGCAAGTGTCTCGAGGCCCCATGTCAAGCAAAGTTCTAACTGCTCGCTTTTGCAAAATAAATATTCTTTTCCAATCCGCGCTCGCGCCCCAAAACAATACTCCATAGCTCATGATGCTGTGAAAGTATGCAAAGTAGATTTTTTTTGCTGCATCAAATCCGCAAGCTTCCTTTATTTTCCTTATTGCAAAAATGGCTGACTTAAGCCTGCCACATAGTTCTTCTACATGCGATGACCATTGTAGTCGCCTATCAATCGTCACACCCAAAAACCTGCATCGATCCACCACCTCTATCCCCGTTTGAGAGAGTGCAGTAACAACTGGATCGGGTTCCGTAGCTTGTCTCAAAGAGAAGTGAACAGCATTCGTTTTGGTCACATTTAATACTAAATTGTTGTCGCTGAACCACCCCTCTACGTCATTAACTATTTTCAGAGTATTTTTAATTGTATCATCTTTATTATTTTGTTCTTTAACTAACAATGACGTGTCATCAGCAAACATTACAATATGATCACTTTCGGTTATGCAATTAGCTAAGTCATTAATATAAA
Source organism: Ceraclea dissimilis (assembly GCA_963576895.1). Classification (NCBI taxonomy): domain Eukaryota; kingdom Metazoa; phylum Arthropoda; class Insecta; order Trichoptera; family Leptoceridae; genus Ceraclea; species Ceraclea dissimilis. Next base: position 12,927,711 of record OY756376.1, read on the forward strand.
TAAGAAACAGTAGCTGGCCCAGGATTGATCCTTGTGGGACTCCACAACCCACCACGGCCATGTCAGATCTACTGTTATTGATTTCTACTGTTTGCTGTCTATCTTCTAGGTAAGATTTGAAAAAATTGCCCTCTGTATTTGTAATTCCATAATAGTCTAATTTATTTAACAAAGTTGTGTGATTGACGCAATCAAAAGCCTTAGATAGATCGCAAAATATACCATATGTATCTCGCTTTTGATCTAATGATTCCAGAATTGTTTTGGTTAGTGATGCTATACCAGTGGAGGTGTTTTTACCCTTCTGGAACCCGAACTGTTGTGGGTGTATTATATTATTACTTACCAGGAAGTGAGTGAGTTGTTCCGCGACAATTTTCTCAAAAATTTTACTAATTGTTGGCAATATTGAAATTGGTCTGTAATTACTCAAGTCGTTTTTGTTTCCCTTTTTAAAAATCGGTGTAACTCTAGCCATTTTTAAATTATCGGGAAAAATTCCCTGATTAAGACATCTATTAAAGATATCTGCCAAGTGTGTAGCCAACCTATCTATGATTTGCTTTAGTAATTTGGTAGACATGTGCCATAAATCATTTGAATTTTTTGTTTTTATTTGTTTACATATTTTTATTATTTCATTTGCAGTTATTTCTCTAAATTTAAATTGTGGGATTATTGTTCTGGGAGAAATCAAATGTTTCATAGAACTTTCAACAGAGGACGAAAGATTTTGAGTCAAATAGTGAGCTACATTTGTGAAGTAGTTATTAAAATAATTGGCTAGTTCTACATTTGTTAATTTTTTGTTATTGTCAATAATAATTTCAATTTTTTCAAATCTTTCGTCGTTGGATCTACCTGTTTCGCTTTTAATTATGTCCCACGTAGTTTTTATTGGATTCTTAGATTTTTCAATTTTGTTACTCAAAAGCGCATCTTGCGTGATTGCCCCATACGTGCTTACTCCGGTACCATTGACAGTGCTGCCAGCCTGTCCCCTGAGTTCCTCCAGTGGCTGGAGGTGCGGTCTGACGACTTTAACGATGTGACAATACTTCGACGTTGCCAAACGATAAATAAATAATCTTCTTATCGTGTCGGTCAGCACTCGATCAGATTCCCTTCCGCTCCCAGAAAGCCACAACCTCTTCCGCGTCATCGTCCAAGGGGGTGCGATCCGCGAGGCTCTCCCATGTACACCGCCTAGGAACCATTGGGCAGGCCAGGAGGTGCTTAATATAAAAGTCTATGGGTAGTTAAGTAACCAAATTTGCACAATTTTCCTCCCTCTGTCCCCTTCACCATCTTGAAAAAACCTTAAAAAATCGCCATTTTTTGTAATATAACTTCGTTGTTTCGCGTTACAAAATCTATTACGTCACGAATATGAATTTACCTAGACATGGTAAGTACTTGTTTTAGGTATAACTGTTTAACAGTGATTATATTTTGAATCAGAACTTATTATATAAGTATATACAATTTGAGTACATTATGTATCAGGAGTATAGATTATTGAAGGGATATCACTAAATAATATCCAATATCCAATGGCAATACGTATTGGTCAATCGATTGGAAAGACGTTGATAACATTTCACCCTCAAATGTCCATGCGAAGTACCTCTCATCTGTACCAAGCTAGAGAGTAAATGAGTTTACAAGTAACCTCCTCGAATATTATGTTTGCCTGATGCTTTGTGATAATAAAATTTTTATAGTTGGGTATTTTTTTAAAGTTACAATCATAATTGCAACCAGCGAATCTAAACAAACGTATTTTAAATTTACGAACATGCTTCGTGGGAGACGTTTACACTTTTGTCTCAATTTTTATGTAGTATTAACTTTTTATTGTGACAGATAAAAAAAATGATAAATAATAAAAATATCAATTAAAATCATTTTACGTGGACGAAAACGCTACTTGAAATCTGAACAGCCTGTAGGCTTCCAAGAGATTAAATCTTGCATTGGATAAAACTGCAAAATCTAGTGAAAATAATTGTTTACGAAAATCCACTAGAAGTGAGCATCTAACTCGAGAGAAGGAATTTGCCTGCGGCGTTGTGTGCTCAACTATGGTCCTAAGAATAAAGAATTACTATAGTTACTGTGAAATTTAGATGCAGAAGAGTCGGTACCTAAAAAAACACTACGTTTTCCTGGAAAAAAACATATTTCTTCCTAGTTCTGCTTACAGGTCTGTAGTCTTCACTTACCTTGTATCAGCAGACTGTCTTGCACTCTGATGGTATGTGTTGGTGGTCTGCAGTGAAGTCTCTGCTCTGGTATGCCTGGAGCCTCCTGGACTCACTACTACATTACATGGTGGGATAGTAGGAGAAGCCAGTCCATATACCACGGCCTCCAATACTATGGATGTAGAGTATACTCCCAGAGTAGGTACTTAACTGATGCGGTGTAATGCCTCTCTAGAGCCTATATTCTATACACGACTCTAATACACTACAAGGGCTAAAGCAATTTCTGGATTTGCTCCTGGCGTTAAGTTAAATAATTCCAGTTTTAAGGTAGTTATGGAGACGTTACAGACTGCACCTGTATTTAAATACTTAGCTTCGCTGTTAGATACATAAGTTATGAAGTATGATACCTTATAGTTGCCTTCCTCTAGTTTGCTACTTAAAGGAAATGGGTGATTAGCCGTGGTTAATCTAGTCTGAACTAATGAGGTAGGAATGTAGATATATAAATTTATCACTGTGAGTGTGTTTGTATATGACAGCAGAAGTCATTCATCCGAGTATCAGTTTAATATCGAAGAAATGGAAGGGGTCATACACACACAGACAATTAAATAAATAAATAAAACCTTTATTGGATATAAGGAAACATTATTCCAAATGGCGGGTTTATTGCCGTAGGCATTGTCTGCCAACCAAACACGGTATTACAATCCTGTCTTTGGCAATGGCTACAAAATAAAATCAAATAGGTAAGCACAATAGGTACCTACCAAAAAGTATGAAGAATAAACATAGGTATATTAGTTTTATAACTCATAGTCGACTTGGTTAATGTGATCACTTTACACTTGAGTAAATTCATGGTTAGCGTATTTGGTTAAAGTGCGAACTTCCGATCTGAAGTGCCGGGTTCGAATCTCGAGGCTGACCAAGTATTATGCACTTCAGTTTTGCTTAGTTTGAAATGACAGAAAAATATTTGGGTTTGCACACACGCACTAGTCCAGATTCTTCAAAAATAAAAATCCAATTGATCTTTTTCCTTCGCCAACAACATCCCCCAAAATGCGTTGGTATTTTTGACTATCCTTCTGTGTATATCAATCTCTTCAAATATTATAGAACATCCTCTTCTGATTCACTTTCGTTAGACTCAGGAGTCTGTTCTCCTGTTGGAATGCTGAGCTCCAGCTTTCCTTCGATCTCTTTGGGGGCCTTCCCGGCTGGCCTTGTCCTTTTGGGATACCATGAAGCGCCACGTGTGGTATCCTTGAGGCCTTCATTCTTTGGACATGTTGGTACCAATACCGCACCCTCTGTCGCCCCCATCTGACCACGTCATCAACCTGTTATCTATACAACAAATACAACATGTTTACATAAATTGATCTCTTCATTGGTCTATTTATTTCCAGGATAAAGCTGGGTACTGATACTAGTGCTAAATCGTGACCGGATAAAAACTCATATGAATATTGCTCAACATGAATAAATCCCAAAAAAGACGAAAACCCTTCAGAAATTTGCTCAAGGGACAAAAGCTCAAATCTAATTGGATTTTGAAAATAAAATTAATTGTATCTATTAGTATACGATTTCTTTCAGTGTGTTAGAAACTACTATAGATTAGAAAATAACCAAATAAATAAGCGGATCTGAAATGAGATAAATAATAAAATAGTCAACATTTTATAAATAATTCATCTACTGGAATCCAACTAGAAAGTTTGGGCTTTTATCCCTTGAGCAAATTTCTTAAGGGCTTTTGTCATTTTTGGGATTTATTCATGTTGAGCAATATTCCTATGGGTTACAATCCGGGAACCGTGCTAAATAGATTGTTATTTATGGTGTAAGTATGTAAATAATGTACTTTATATAAAGGAACAGGTTGTCTTATGTTCAGTGTTAAATACCTATACTTCTTCTCTTCTTTGTCAGCCTGTTTCCGTCTACTCCTGGACATAGACCTCCTCAATTTGCCTCCATATCGCTATCGCCATAAGAATTTTTTTGAAATGTTAATATGCCTACTATTTAATTTTTACCTTTATGTTAGAAGGCTTTAGGTACTGGTATTTTAGCATTCACCCTTACTCGTGTAGGTATATAATATCTTAATCAATTTACTAGGTACCTAATTACGCATCGAATCTAAAACACAGGTACTCATATAAATTATATAAGTTGGTACATGGATAATATATAATTCAGTATGTAGGTAATCATTAGTAAGTATATAATATACGTAGCAGGTATACAATGTATATAAACAGATGTTATTCGATTACGCCTTGCTCTGTTCATAATTAAGATAATGAGTTAAGTTCGGTGGTAGGCGTCGCCGAATAGCAGAAGGTAGTATACCCACATCTTGAGCTTCGAGGCATTATAGTAATGATATCGTAACGTTAGCAGTAGCCCGTCAAAATGACAGACGTCTTCATTATTGAGCTTACTTACTTTACGTGTCCGGGTCACTCCACTGCCACTCCAATATGCGGCGACATACATCGCCTTGTCATTTCCTAGAATCAGGTCACCAGGGGTGCAGCTCTCTCTCATCAGGGGACATATTAGTAGGTGGCTGTCATCCTGGGTCGCTCCGCAGTCACAGAGGATGTTGTCATCAGGCAGGTACTGATGAGCTACATTGCAGAGATAGAAAGACGTGTCGGAAGGTCACAGAAGATATGGCTGAAAGATGTAACCTCGATAGCGGATAGTGCGAAAAGCGATCAACAGAAAGGGGCAGAAATGTTAGGAAATCCAGCATTGAAGAGATCAGGGCTGATGATGAAGGAGAAGCAGATCGAAGAGTTAGGTATCTGTCAAACACCATAAGTTGACTGACAACAAACTAATTTTACAGGAGAAGGAAAAAGTACCAATTACGAGATATTAGCTTTAGAAAATAGAGTTTGAGGTGCATTTTGTCAGATCCGAGATGTCAATATTAAGACGCAGCGCGAAAATTGATTTTTTATGTACGTTTATATACGAGTATATTGGTAGAAATGACAGTTACGACTGGTCAACTTATAACCATCGATATCGCAAAGTGGATTGGTCATATGCTGAGAGCATGATTGAGAGTTCGTTTGGCAGAGTGCGTCCTCGACGAGAATACTATATGGATTTATCTACATTCTGAAGACGTTCTGAGAAGAACAGCTGAAGATCGAACGAAATGGATGAAAAGGTGCAGAGTTTTGCCGGAAACTAATCGTCGCGTCGGGATTGAAACGGAAAAAAAAGATACATTTCCTCTTAAAAGAAGAAACAGTCTACCGCCATCTATCGAAAATTTTAAAACATTTACCGTTAGAAACAAACATAGTTACTGGAGAATTGTGTAATATTGTATCAAGTATTCAAGTACAATGGAGCTATTTGTATTAAATTTGTATTGTACTCGTAATCTTAATATTATTTGCAGGTTGTAGGTATAAAGGCCTTGAAACTGTGCGAACTCGTACATGCGAGTACCTTCTTGCGAATGCGAAATTCAATCGAAGTACCTAGGACCTGAATAGATTCCTGGGTAAAAAAGCAAGCTATCTTTATATAAAAAAAAATATAAATCATTCTTAGTATAGTAGTTTTGTGCGACGTTTAGTTTCAGATAATGAGACCCCAATTTTTTATTAAATTGGAAAAATTTTCATTTTTGGACATTTAGAATTAAAATTACGCTTAAAGATTTAAAAAATAATCTCAAATCACACAATACTTTGAGGATTATCAATTTTAGTTAAATCCTTTAGATTCCTGAAATCTTGATACATTTGCGGTATCAGGAAAGCATAAACTTTCAGGAGGTGATGCGAATAACAGGGGAATAATACTATTTGTTAGTGGGTAGGTGAGCCTACTTTGTAAAATTGATTTAAGACCACCCGAATATCATTATGGATTCCTGGTAGATGGAGATTTTGATTAGAAAATTGTTGGAGTAAAATGGAAACTTTTCGAGTCAATTAAGTTATTAAAAATATGTTTTCGGATACCTCCTAAGATATCTGCAAACTTAATTTATTAATTTTTAATTACTTTTATGGAAAAAAAGAAGTTTCAGGCGAAATTCTTGTGAATTAAAATTAAATTAAAAACCATCAAAATTTTCAGGAATTCGATATTAAAAATGTTTCATAAATGTGATAAAAAAACAGTAAAACCAAAAAAAAATTCATGTTGTAATCTTCGTTACCTTACCTTCGTTACCTTGAGCTGGATAAAATCAGTTCTGAATTTCTTTTCCAACGCCCTTTCATACGATACCACACATCACCCCGCATAACCCTTGGATGCCCTCAAATGCTCTACATATTTTTTGTTTCTGGAAAAGGCTGATCCAGTGTAGTACAGAATCGTAATATCATCTATTTACTCAATTGGTGAAAGTTTTATAGCTCTAGATAGTCTGGAACTGAGCTAAAAATCGATTGCAAGATTTGGAGATAACAACATAGCCATGTGAAGCTGAACCAAAGCGTGTAAAAACCAACCTTTAAAGGTAAAAAAGAACTAAGGCAAAAAAATGTAGTTTAAAATCTACCTGACATTTATAACACGCGACTAGTGTTCGAAGATTCTCATCCTCATCATCAGGCGTTTGACAATAAAGAAAGAAAATCTTAACATCATTTAAACTTTAATTTTTCCAATAATCTTGTATTCGATTATGATTCTCTAACCATTTCTTCATCCGGTTTCCTGACAGAAATAATGATACCACCCCTTGAAGGTTTCTGTTGCCCTGTGATTGGCGCCGGCTACCGGAAGAGTCTTCATCTCCTTATCGGATACGGTGTGATGTCTCCTTTGAAGCTGGTCTTCCAGGATTGGTTTGGTTTGAAGCTAATCTTAATAAAGTTGTCACTTGGTTATCAGGATAACAGAAACTTATAGAAGGTGCTAAATCTTGGGATTGATTGTATGTATCGTAATAATATAGATAAATATTGGAAATGGATATTCGTGTCAAGAAAGGAATCCGAATTCTATAAAGATGTCCCGTTCAAATGTAGAAATGTACAGATTTCTTGAACGAAGGAAAAATAAGTACTTAATTATTATTAAAAGAAGCTATTTCAAGTCTATATAATCATTGTCCAGTGTCCAGTAAATTCGAAACTAATGCTTTATCAAGTTTTAATTAATTAGTGGAATTAGTCAAGAAGGTAGTTCAGATATGAAGAAAAATCAAGCAATAGACCGCGAACCAATGCGGGAAAAGAGGAGAAGAAAGGATTTTGTGGCAAGTGGTTGGTTGGCCCACGGCAATAAACCCACCATTTGGAAATATTTTATTTCAATATATATTTTATTTATTTTTTTCATTTCCAAACTATTTCTTATAATGAATTCCAGAGTATTGGAGGTCTCAGAGATTATGGTTGTGAGAGATTAGGAGAATAAATATATATTGAAGAGTCTCCGGAGACTAGTTGTGTCTGTCTTTCACATTTTGATTATTAAATAGTTAAATTTGTGTCATTCTTTGGTGGCGTAGACCATTAACCATAATTACATTTTCCATATCCCCAAATCTTTCCTCATTTTCATCTTGTTTTTTAACTCGATAAGAATTCACCATGAATTCTTCTGAAAATAATATTGAAATTATAAAACGATTTGGTGCGTTCCTCCTTCGAATATTGGGGAAGAGAATTGGATATTATTATTTCACAAGGAAAATGAGATTAAATTATTCATGGAAAATCCGTTGAGTCTTCGATTTAAACTAGACTTATGCTAATTTATCGATTTCAGGATTTATTTTCCAGCTCTACTCCTACAGTGTTATCAACCTCTGGAAAATCTGGATAGCTTATTCTGCTTTAGATTGTATTATCTTCCAAGGAATTTGGAAATATTTATAACACTGAATGAAGATTAGTGTTCATCTAAATTTCAATGATTTTCTCCGGTTCTGATTATTTATTTATTCAAACACTCAAACAAGATTAAAACCAAATATAACCAGCTTAAAATACAGTTTCTCCCTGCAATTTTCAATTAGATTAATTAGAAATGAGAAAGAAAGAACTCTGATTTAATTTTTTTTCTAAAACTTGAAAAATACTTGGCCTGAGATTGGTCGATGATTTAGAAAAACTCAAGCATAATTTGCCATCGGGCTCTGAACACATTTTTTTTAAAGATCTGGGATTGTATACTTTTTTGCAGATGAAGATAGGTATCACATTTGATTGTGGCGAAACCGAGGATGACAGCCACCTACTGATGTGTCCACTGATGGAGGAGGGCTGTACACCTGGGGACCTGATTGTGGCCAATGACAAAGCGATGAAAGTCGCGGTTTATTGGAGTGGTAGACTTTAGACCGGACACGTAAAGTAAGTAAGTAAGTATATATTATTACCTTGTTTGTTTATGCACACAAATCCAAATACTTTCCGGTATACTTGTACATAGCAGTAAGCTAAAAGCTTGTGTCGTGAAGTGCAGAATACATCGACACCGCCTAATTAGATGCCTGTACTGACGACGGGTCGAAAAACTTGTATTGTGTAGATCCCTGCATTCAGCTTGCTTCAAAGGACATTAAGGATGTTCAGGTTGACAGCACTGGATTCAAGACTGTAGTAGTACGAGCACTTTCTGACTCAGCCCGGATGGGTGAAGATATGTCAATCACCCCGCCACATGAAAAGTAAAGTAAGTAAGGATAATTTATTGAAGATTAACCTTATGGAAGCACATTGTAAAATTATTTGAAAATTAAAAACACTGTTTTTAGTAGTGGAAGTAAAAAACAGTGTTTTTACTGTACAAATAATTTTAAGTAAGGATGTTTAGAGTTTCGGAAGCGATTTGTCAAGCTAATTTCTTGATTTAGAATTCTGTCCTTTTTCAAAATACGTTGGCAGATCAATTATTGTCAATGATTTGGAATGTCAAAGATATGACTGGTATATTGGTTGTCATTGATTGGGAATGTCAAAGATATGACTGGTATATTGGTTCAGGTATTCTTATAATATAATTTGATTAGATAAACTGGAGTTTCGGAGAACTTGGCAATATTTTTTATCCGCCAGTAGGTAATGATGACATGTTGTATTGATAAAACTTATGGGCGTGGTGGGTATGTAAGGTTCATACTATGGCCATCTGTTTTTCTTGTTAGAATGGGACACTCCGATTAAATCGGAAATATTTTCGAATGAATAAATGCCTCAATAGAAGTTGATCCGCACGGATTAGCAATGGCAAAATATAAATAATCTTCTTCCCCAGTCCGGTAAAAATAAAATAATACACGGACAATATATAAGTTTGTTGTTTATGTACACGGAAGACTATAATTGTCAATGGTAAATGAAACAAATGCGTAGACGGAAAATATTTTACGGTCAGAGAAAGATGATGATTCTGGAGCGAGTAGATACGTGTAGAGAATGGACACCAACAGTCTGCCGTGGTAGCTAAAAACATGCTAGAAGGTATAACCACCAAGCCGGAGGACCAGCAAAGAAGTGTCGAGACAGTTAGGGTTCGATACCCCATGTAATAAACAGATCCTCAGATCTATTGCAAGATAAATTTTTTGATTCCTTTAAAAAGCCCCAGGATTAAACTGTGAAAAGCCTTAGGTATATGAAATTTTCCACTTAAAAGTCAGGTTAGGTTAGAAAACTTGACCCAAATCTGTGATCAAGCTGAACAGAATGTATTGGTTTACTGAATTCCTTACATTTTACAATGTTTCCATTTTTATATCTCAGTATTTCTATTTACTTTATTTTCAAACCGCCTGATGATGAGGATGAGACTCCTGAAACACTAGTCGCATATGATAAATATCATTACGAACTACATATTTTTACCTTTAGGAATCGGGACATTTCCTTTGAAATCGGGACTTATGGTCGCATTACGTACGAATGTTATATAGTAGGATAAAAACTTTTGATTTTTTCAATTCAATATTCATGTTGGAAGTTGGAAGTAAGGTAAGTATGTAAGTAGGAATATTGTGAAGGTCTCGCTAAAGATTTATTTTGTTTGATGCTGTGCCGTTAGCCTTTAGCAACGGGGGGTCGTGCTTTGTACATTGCCGACATACATGCGCCGTGACACGCTAGTTACACTCTGTATACAAGGAATAGGTAATACAGGGTATATTTCATCATATAGAGATATATCATGCCATATAATACAGTCCACTATAAAGGATTGACTTACATGTTACATTGCCCAAGAAACCAAATTCGGTCGCGAAATTTGCAATTCGGTCACAAGTATTCACAAGTGGTTGCCGTGTCGACACAGTGTGCACACAAAAACCCGGTCACAAAACACACACATTGTGTACGCTTTGCGACCAGATTTGGTCACGGAGTGTACACACTGTGTGGTGAATGTGTCCGAACATAACTTGGTCACAAAGCGCACACATTGTGTATGCTTTGCGACCAGATTTGGTCGCAGAGTGTACACACTGTGTGGTGAATGTGTCCGAACAGAACTCGGTCACAAAGCGCACACATTGTGTACGCTTTGCGACCAGATTTGGTCGCAGAGTGTACACACTGTGTGGTGAATGTGTCCGAACAGAACTTGGTCACAAAGCGCACACATTGTGTACGCTTTGCGACCAGATTTGGTCACAGAGTGTACACACTGTGTGGTGAATGTGTCCGAACATAACTTGGTCACAAAGCGCACACATTGTGTATGCTTTGCGACCAGATTTGGTCGCAGAGTGTACACACTGTGTGGTGAATGTGTCCGAACAGAACTCGGTCACAAAGCGCACACATTGTGTACGCTTTGCGACCAGATTTGGTCGCAGAGTGTACACACTGTGTGGTGAATGTGTCCGAACAGAACTTGGTCACAAAGCGCACACATTGTGTACGCTTTGCGACCAGATTTGGTCACAGAGTGTACACACTGTGTGGTGAATGTGTCCGAACAAATTTGGTTCAAATTTATTTATTTATTTATTTATTTAATAAAGTATAAAAGACCTGGACCAGCTTAACAGCGACTATTGTTGCCTTAGCGCCAGTCCAGGTACAGGTTATGTTTACAAAGTGGTACTTACATGCTAATACACGATGTGATAACTGATAACAGACGTACATAAACACATGATAAACACCACAAACACAATGATACACAATTTTAAACTTAAGAAAAACAATTGTTCTTAAAAACAATTAAAACAACATAATACAATAATTAATAGAATTCATATCGCCACAACACTCACGATGACAGCCGATTGTTGTTTGTTCGAAATATATTAGTCCACGCTATAAGTAGTTCTCAATCTGTTTCTTGTTCAGTCGTGTTTGTAGTGTTGAAGCGAATAGAATCCATGGCTTTTTCATATGTTGGAATATCTACAACTTTTATTCGGCATTTTATGCGCTTCCAACCACTTTCAGGCACACTGTCCTCGTTTCTCCTGGCCTTTTCCAATATAGTTTTCCGTATAAATTTTGGCCAATACAAAAGACCCTCCTTCATCCAACCACTAGGAACAGCAGAAATCACAACTGCCGAATTTTCCTTTGTTGCGACGAGCGTATATGGCATTTTGTACAAAGACTGAAGACGTTCTGACATGAGGAGCGGAAACTGTTTGAGAATAGTAGATCAAGAACTATGGCGGCTAGCTAATGAAAAGCATTGTGACCGCTTTTGGTTACATTCGGTCACAAAGCGATCACAACTGGTTACAAGTGGTCACAAGTGGTCACATTTGCGACTACTCCATATTCTACGAAATTATAATAATTATGTTCATTAAAATGCATGTTTAATCGTTTTACAGGATTAAATTTGTTTGGATTATAGCGTAATAGGTCAAAATTAAGGTTTCTGCGAAACAATGGACTTATTGGAAGTTGTATAGAATTTAATATAAATAAATATGACTATCACATTAATTTATTATTTGTTGTTAAAATTAATAATTAAAAAGGCGCGTTAAAAATAAGCCACCTACTTCACTAGATTTCACGATAAATTTTGTTTCGCAATGAAATTCGGACATTATTTAGCTATACCCGTCCGTTTTTATTTTCATTATATATATTATATCATGGCTGTAAAGTATTTTGGTGTTAAGAATTTTGTTGCGCATCCATGTTAAAATTATAACTATATATATTTATTTTTGCGGGAAACCGCAAATACGTACGCGCCAGCACCGGCGGGCCATTCAAGTGGTCACATTTTGGTTACAAATGCGACCGAATGCGACCGGATTTGGTCGCATTTGTAACCAAAATGTGACCGAATGCGACCAGATTTAGTCACAAATGTTCCCCACTTTTGGTTGCGGTTCCGGAACTGTGTCCGAACAGCGACCGAATTTCCGATTAGTGTGCACACAGTAGTGTGCGAACGTGTGCGAACGGCGACCAAATTGCGACCGAAATGGTTTCTTGGGTGTGTAAGTAGTACATAATGTAGTAATTGATTCATTCGACAGAAATCAAAAAGGAAATCAATGCCTGATGTCAAATTTGTATTTTGCAATTCGCTCAATTAAAATATTTAAGAAGAATGTGCGGGAAAACGCTGAGAGATAAGATAAGGAATGAGGTTATTAGGGAAATGAGTGACTGCAAGACTGGTGTAGTGACAAGAATGAAAGTAAACAAACTAAGATGGTTTGGGCATGTTGAGAGAATGAATGATGACAGGATGACAAAAAAGATATATCTGAATGAGCGAAGAGGGGTGAGAAAGCGCGGCCGTCCGAGACTGACCTGGTCCGATCATGTCGACCAGATCCTCAAGGATGGACGCGTTTTGAGTAAAAGGAATCGGAGAGCGTGTATGACTAATTGCATGAATGTGACGGAAGCTAGGAGTGTGTGTAAGGATAGGGCTGTCTGGCGCTCTGTCCTCTCTGCCTACCCTGCAAGGGATGTGGCGTGAGGGTATAAATAGATAGATAGATAGAAAATAATTTATTATTTTGTATATGAACTAAGAAGATATGAAAGATCTCTTAGGAAATGCACCAGAGGAAAGTTATATAGTTAGAATGAAAGTGACCAAGTTAAGATGTTTGGGACACGTAGAAATAAGATGAATGATGAAAGGATGACACCTGAGTGATCCTGGGAGACCTGGGAGAAAGAAGAGGTGTTAGGAAGCGCGGCCGTTCAAGAATCACGTGGCTTGTCCAGGTATAGCAGATTCTCAAGGACGGATTTGAGTAAAATGATTCGTAAAGTATGTATATAAGAAGTGTATAAGGTATGTAAGGATAGGGATGTCTGACGATCTGTTCTCTCTACTTACCCCGCAAGGGATGCGGGGATAGAATACAATATGTAGAATAATGCTATTGCCAGTTAGCCCACAGAGTAAAAAATGTTGCGATGCGATGGATGGATGGGTAATAATTAGAATATGAAGAAGTTTGTAAGTATCATAGTAATTAATTAAACTTAGCACAAGTACGTATAATTATTATTATAGTATCTTCATGTAAGTATATTTAATTAAATGCTGTGAATTTGACATCTGACTGACAGCCTTCATACTGCAATAATGTTAATTAAAAAGAAAAATTCAACTACATAATATTAATAAACTACAATTAGGTAAGTAACAGATATGAATCAAGTTAATGAATAGGTAATTATATGGATTTTAATTTTACTAAGCAATTTCGATGTATAGGTAGAGGGAATCGTCAAAAGGGTCTTTTTCGGTACAAAATATCTCGACAGTCTTACTAAGTCAGAACAAATATCTCGACAGTCTTACTAAGTCAGAAGAAATATCTCGACATTCTTACTGAGTCAGAAGAAATATCTCGACATTCTTACTGAGTCAGAGCATATGTTTTGACAGTCTTACTAAGTCAGAACAAATATCTCGACAGTCTTACTAAGTCAGAAGAAATATCTCGACATTCTTACTGAGTCAGAGCAAATGTTTTGACAGTCTTACTAAGTCAGAACAAATATCTCGACAGTCTTACTAAGTCAGAAGAAATATCTCGACACTCCAGTTTCATTCGATACGATTAGTTTGCACTGTTTGCAACAAAGCCCCATGTCTCCTTCTCGATCCACTCATCCATGTCCTGTACTCTTCTTTTTAACTTTTTATATAGGACGAAGCCCATATCCTGGCACAGGTCTTCTAGGTATTCATTCCTTGGGCGTCCTCTGTAGTTTGTCCCCTCATTCATTGCTTCAGTTTGCTAGACCCTCTTGAGGCACTATTTAAAAAATAAGCTAGATTCTTCTGGAGCAAGCTGAAAACTGCTCTCTTTAATATCAGCCTCTCACGACCTTGTGATAGAAGATTATTAAACGGCGCAAAATGAGTCGTCCGTCATAATTATTACTCTCTATCTGCATATGGTTCTAGGGATTGCCATTGACAATAAACGAGTGATCCGAAATCCACGTATACACAATATACGCATAGATTAATAAATTTATTTCATTTTCCAAAATTCCGATAGAGGTTTTATTGTCGAAATAATAATAATATTATTAATAATTTACGACTAATTTTTCAATATCTCTGTAGCGGCGAGCTTAAAAAAATAATAATATTCAATAGGCTTAAAGCTTTAAAATCGATTCGTTAATAATACCTTGCGATAATAAATTGTTCGTCACAAAACACTGTTGGCCGCAGTTAACGATCGGCAGATTGGACCACTTCATCACCCATCATAGTCTCCTGATACATCGATTGATAAAAAACTTAAATATAAAAAAATATCCCATTTTTCTATCAATTTTTATTACACTACACGAGAAAAAAATCGCAATCTATCTAAAGTGTCCCGAATTGGCAAAACTATGTATGTTTATTTCAGGCGATTAGTACGCTAAAGAGTGTTATTCTGGTTACTCTGCACTTTACGATACAGAAAAAATTGCTTACTATGGTGTCGAGCTTTCGGTTGTAGAGAGAAAAACGAAATAGATGTCAACTAATACGTATATGTGTATGTATTTAACCTAAAAAATTGGTTAAATACATATTCTCTTCTCCATTCTTCTCGGGTGTACCGTGTATAGGTTGTCGATGTTGTCGAGCTTTCGCTAGCTACATTAGTCCTGAAGATGGCCTCAGCAAGTAGGCCGAAAGCTCGACAACATCGACAACCTACACACGGTATACCCGAGAAGAATGGAGAAGAGTCTACAAAGGAGAGAAAATCTACAAAGCTATCTATATAAATATTGTCGCGCTGTAGGGTGTCCAAAACTGCTTCGGTCTACTTTGGTATGAGCTCATGCTCAGTTAGGTAGATAACCAAATACTATATGATGTCTAATACTTTGAATGTATGTGGATTTCTATATAATAAATATGTATTATTATCTGATGCATCGTTGTGCATGGAGGTAAATAAAGTTTCAGTGGACCGATGCTGACAAATTAAGCAAACCGTGACGCTTTACTCTTCGCTGTTCTATGAATCAGTTTGTTTTGGAATATATCTCTCTACTATTATCTATCTATCTATCCAGTAGTTGGTTGTTCAATGTTCACTCTGTAATGGTCCAAGAGCTCGCTGCTTAAATTATGACGTATCTGTTTTTTGATCGAAATGTGGTATAAATGATAGCTTACCAATAGGGTATTACATCGCACTCTTATCAATTTTCAACAAATTTAGTTTAAATACATTTTTTACGTATTTTAAATGAATTTCGGTTTTGGACCGGCCATTGCGGGTAAACTGCTAGTTCTACGAAAAAAATGACTCAACATTTTTTGTAGAGAATTTAGCAAGGATTAGTTTTGTCGTTGACTACTTTCTCCTATCTCTTACCATATTCCTATAAAATGCGAAAAACCGCGAAGAGGGACCTTTTCGGGAGGGGCAGGGGGGGTTGCGGCAAGATTTTGATAGGCAACCCCAGTGGGATGTAATACCCTATTGGTAAGTTATCATTTATACCACATTTCGATCAAAAAACAGATGCGTCATAATTTAAGCAGCGAGCTCTCGGACTATAATGGTAGTTTTGGATTTTAGCGACGGTCGCGGTTTGTCTGCCATTATTTATTGACGCGCGATGGTGAATGGTTTGCTGGTATACAACGGCACTATATAATAAAACATTGTATATTATATATACTATGTACAACATATAAAATCTATCACAGTATATATTGTATAAGCATGATAATCATATTGTATATAAACAATGCAAATATACACCACCTCTTAACTGTCACGTTCTCGTTTAGGGATGAAAGAAACGGAAAATAACTGTGATTTTTATGACAATTTAAATTAACAGTGATTCTAATGCTGTGTTATGCCTATACTGTACTACATGTACGTAGTAAAAAAACACATGTTTTTTTATCGATAAAGTTCTTCAAAATTTTTCGAATAAACGCAGATTTATATTGACTTTCCTTCCTGGAGACGATTGGCCGATTCCTGTAGGAATCCACCAATAAACTTCTTTCCAAAAATATTTACAACAATTATCACATTCTAATATGTGACATCACAAAAACATCTCTTATAGTCTCCCAACTCGGTAGGGCTTGTGTTGATGCGACCATTGTGTATTGTGTATATAACTAGATTTAGGATGTCCTATACAAAAAAGTAATATAAAATAGAAAATAGGAAAAATTGAAAAGGAAGGCGTTCACAACTTGTCTCCTGAAGTACCTACGTCAATACCTGAAGTCTCGCCATCTTTATCTTTGATTCTGGTCTTTCCAATGACATAATCTACATACATGCTCATTACTCTACACAGTGAATGTCAAAATTGTTACCGTATCCTTTTTCTTCGTTTCGCCTCTATCTTGCAAGAAAGTCTTTTATTTGATAGTAGCATAACTCTTTTTCTCACTTTCTAACAAAATATTATCATATAAGTCCGAAGGCTTTCACAGCCGGAGTTGTTTTTCGGGCTGTATGGCCGTGGTCGAATATAGGAAATAATATCAAATCTGTGAATCCTACCTGTGAAATATTTTATTAGGTCCTTAAAAATAGCAGCGACTCGTTGACATGACGCACGCATTGTGGCAATACTTCAATAGTTCATCGATATGCCATCCACCTCCCCGCCGCCCCCCTGAGGGGGTTGGCCGCAGTGTAAATTGTCCATCGACCGAGTGCAACCAGATATTATTATCCACTATTATTACACAGGCGTGTGATGGGAATCAAACGTCAATGAAATTGTCCGTACCCATCTATTTCCTGTGACCTTTAAGTCCATTATTCATCATAGGTGAAAAAATTCGATCTAGACCGTAAACTGGTCATGTATTCCACAAAGGTATATATTATATGAGGTGGTCGGCAACCTGGTTGGTAATGCGCTTGACTGTTAATCCGGCGGGCGCGGGTTTAATCCCCAGTGCCGACTTAATTGAGCTTGAAAAACTTGTGTCGTGAAGTGTAGTAAGTATGTATTTGGCTTTATTTTGATATACCCAGATTCTTTCTTTTTTATTTATAACTTCTTGACAAGTGGAGAATGAGGGAAAATCCACATTGTGACTGTGGATACCCGAAACAAACCATGCAGCACCTTGTGTGATTTCCCTATACGTGCTTGTACCAGCTCTGCCAGCCTGGTCCAAGAATTCCTCCAGTGGCTAGTGGCATTGGATGTCAGACTTTAACGCTGTGACAATACACGACATTTCCAAACGATAAATAAATTCCTAAATCTGTTCTGCAGAATGTGATGTGACCAACGACCAGCAGTGAGGTCCAGACTGTGGGACCATCAAAGGCAAAAGGTCTGTCATCATTGAGCCTTCCCTGAAAGGCACAATGACTCAATATGCTTTTCAGAATAGGTTGAATTTGATAATATAGTGATAAAGCCTTTTCTGGTTCACTGGTCAAATGGCTGATTCGTGGTGATTCAGAGACTGTTTTCGAAGAGTTCTTCGAGGTTTTCCTTTGCCGAGCACAGAAATAATTTAGCGCGTTGGAGGTGATTCCATCAATAAAATTTAATTTTATTCCGACACCTCTCGTTTCAGACTTAAAAGTATTTGTTTTCTTTGTTATGCTATAACTCTTCCAACAATTCTAAAACCATCTCAGTTATTTTCATAGGCTGAGAATAATATTCTAGAATATTATTCTCAGCTTGCTAATTTTCGTCTAGCTAATAGCAGGTTTTTTATAAATTAAGAGTATGCATATTGATTTCTAAAAACGCGAGACCTTAGATCTCGACAACCGTTAATAAATATGCTTTGGAAAAAAAAATAGATTTAATACGCATTGAACCTTTATCTAGGGAATAACCGTATAAGATTTTTTATATCTTGTATATATACTTCTCAAATAAAATTGTGAAAAACACCCCAAAAACATTTCAAAAACCATCTCAGCTATTTTCATGCGCTGAGAATATTCTCAGCTTGTTAATTTTCGTTTAGCTAATAGCAGTTTTTTTATAAATTAAGACAGGTATAATAAAGGTATATTTTTGTGTATATTAGTTATAGATATTACTTCCTTCTTAACCTATTTTAGGGTTACCATTGCGAGACCGACACAAATGTTCAAAAATTAAGAATCTAATTTCCGCACAAGAAAATTTATGACAATTTTTGTTATTAATATTCGTGTTAATGGCACTGAACCATACAGAACTAAAATCACAATAAATTTACATACATAACGATAAAATTATTATTATATTTGCTGTTGTTTTGTGTGCGATGTAATCTCTCTGTACCTATAGTACCTAATAATATAACGATACGCGATAATAATTTTGATTTATTTTTAGTTTCGTGGGTTTAAAAATTAATAAAAATGTACATAGGTCGTTAATATCAAAACGATTACGGCGAAGTCATTTTTTTAAAGTAGTTCCACAAATATTTGAGGTGGCTGATAGCCTGGTTGGTAACGCACTTGACTGTGAATCCAGTGAGCGCGTGTTCGATCCCCGATGCCGACCTACTCCACTTCACGGCACAAGCTTTTCAAGCTTACTGTGAAGTGTACAAAGGTGTATTTTAATACGGTGCTTTTAGATTTCTCGATGGAAAGTTGTGGGGTAGTCTGTTTTTCTTTCATTCTATACGTATTTTGGGGTGCTGAATCCGAATCTGAGGTTTGCCAACAAAATTTCGTGACGGAACATGGCGAAAAATTGGTAAAATAGCCAATATTTACATTCCCTGGCGAATTCTGGATTTGAACTTAAAAACCATCAACTTTTTGTGGGTCTTCTTTTTAGCAGAATGAAAGCACATAAAATTTCCTACAAATTTGGTATATATCTTTTTGTTTTAAAATAACTAGCAGCGGAGCTGTCAAGCTCCAAAAATTGGCCAAATTTTCTTGTTATTTTAAATTGACGGAATGGAAAATGTATGGAGAATAGGTCACTTTGTTCGAATTATCACCAAATTTTAACAATTATTCTTCAGATTTATGATACATATTTTACTTCGTTGGAATCAATAAATATGGAGAAAGGTTTCAGGATAAATTTTATTTAAAAATATAGTGAAGTGTTTAAGCTAAAAAGGTTTAAACATTTTTAGCCTAAACAAATTACTATATTTTTAAATAAAATTATTTAAACATGTCTAGCTCAAATATTTCACGGTATTTTTAAATAAAAATTTCTTTAATAGCTTTCTTTGTGTTTTTTGATTCCAACGAGGTAAAATATGACTCATGAATTTGAAGAATAATTGTCGAAATTTGCTTATGAAGGCAACAAGGTAAACTTTTTCAATACATTTTCGATTCTCGGAATGTAAAACAATAAGAAGATTTGGCCATTTTTTGGACCTTGACAGCTCCGTTCCTATTTATTTTAGAGTTTTTTTTTATGGCAATTTTGTAGTAAATTTTACGTACTTTCATTTTGCGTAGAAAAATAACTTACGAAAGTTGTCAGTTTTCGAGTTCTTATAAAGAAATCGCCAGAAAACAAATATTTTCGCCATTTTTTGTATTTTTCACCATGTTCCGTATCGAAATTTTGTTGGCAAACCTCGGATTCGGATTCAGCATCCCAAAAAACGTATAGAATGAAAGAAATCCCTACTACCCCACAACTTTCCATCGAGAGACTGCTTTGTGTTTAATTTCACCGGATTATTTGGTTTTATTTCGATAAACTCAGATTCATTTAAAAAGAAATGCAAGTAGGTACAGCTTGGCTGATGGGAAATTCGAAAAACAAGAGACAAACCTTGGCGCGGTTGGTTGGAGCGCACCCTGCTAATCAAGAGGTGTCAGGCTCAGGTTCGAATCTCAATACTGACGTTGTATTCTTTACTTCATGACGGAAGCTTTTAGTTAAGAGTGTGCATACCGACATTTCAAAAATTTCTAAAAACGGGAGACCTTCTATCTCGACAACCGTTACTAAATATGCTTTGGAAAAAAATAGGATAGATGCATTGAATCTTTATCTAGGGAATAACCGTAAAAGATTTTTTTATCTTGTATAGATTTCTCAAAAAAAATATTTAAAAACACCTCTGTACTTTTTTCCGAAAGACGGAAACTCGTTTCCCGAAAGTCGCGGAGTAAAAATTTTTTATTGTACTGATAATATGCATTAAAATCTAGGGAATAACCGTAAAAGTTTTTTGATAGACGCAAAATTAACTCCAAAAAATGGAAAAAACGCTATTTTTACCATTTTATCATGCGATTGTCACGCGATTTTGAACCTTAATGCCGTGGGAAATGTCTGTGACGTCATTCCTGGTGCCATGCCCTTAACTGCGATACTAGTTTTAGTTCGTGTACCCCAGGGGCGAAGATACCTAAGAATACGGTTACCGTCGAGTTACTAGTCGGTATAATTTTTGCTGATTTTATTTATTTAATTTTTAAGTGAACAAGAAATACATTTAAACATAAAAAAATAGAGATACCTAGTACAGATTATAAATCGTTGTTCCTAGGGCGAAGAACTGCGATTTCTTCCAGTTAACCCTGATCTGACATCAAACACTAAAAAATGTTAGCCCTGGTTTTTCTGCTACAGAAATCCACTCATCGTCCCTAACGTATACAATCCCAGACACATTTTTTTTTTACATATTCCACATTATAAGACATTTTTATTGAAACATCGACGGCTTGGCTAGCTACGATAAAATCGTTGCCAAGTTCACGTGTCCATATTTATTATTCTTATTTTTTATTTGTAATTTTAAAAAGGGGGTGGGGCTAGGAGTATTTTAGGGGCGCGTTCTGATTGGACAAGTTGTCGTAACGGATATACTACCAGCGGTGTTGCCATAATACGGAGGGGGCTCGCAATATATAGAGGGGATAACGAGACTCAGTCACGAATATTAAAACACTACTTACTGCTTTTCATTCATACAGTCACCTGTGTTTTTTGCTTTGCAGTTTAAGGGCTTGGCACCAGGAATGACGTCACAGACATTTCCCACGGCATTTAGGTTCAAAATCGAGTGACAATCGCATGAAAAAATGATAAAAATAGAGTTTTTTCCATTTTTTGGGGTTAATTTTGCGTCTATCAAAAAACTTTTACGGTTATTCCCTGGGTTTTGATGCGTAGTATCAGTACAAAAAAGAATTTTCACTCCGCGACTTTCGGGAAACGAGTTTCCGTCTTTCGGAAAAAAGATCAGAGGTGTTTTTAAAATATTTTTTTGAGAAAACTATACAAGATATAAAAAATCTTTTACGGTTATTCCCTAGATAAAGGTTCAATGCATCTACCCTATTTTGTTCTAATACATATTTAGTAACGGTTGTCGAGATAGGAGGTCTCCCGTTTTTACAAATTTTTGAAATGTCGGTATGCACACTCTTAATATGTATTGTGGAGTACCTACCTAATCAACGTGAAAGATTTCTTGGTTTAGTGTAGAAACATAGCAACGACAATTTTTTTTTATTTATTGTTTAAATGAATCCGGGTTTATTGAAATAAACCCAAATACATCTTTGTATTGTACACTTCACAGAAAGCTTAAAAGCTTGTGTTGTGAAGTGGAGTAAGTCGGGGATTGAACCCGCGCCCACTGGATTAACAGTCGAGCACGTTACCAACCGGGCTACCGACCACCATTTTTATCCACAGTTGTTTTTTGGTTCGCAGTTCAATCCTAGTCACCCCACAAATATTCGTAATGTATTTTTTATATTGATAATATGCTGGATTTCACAGACTTTTTAGGTGAGGACACATTTTGTACCTATCAGTTTTTTTATTTTTTATTAAAATTTGAACATTAATAACAATACATTTTTTAGGTTCTAAAGTGATTATCTTAAATAAACATAACATTGTACCCTCCCTTAAAAAGTGACACTTGTGTAAAGGGAGGGGAAAAATAATGATAAGTGGCTCCTATCTCCGCTATTCCTTACCTATAAGAAGTTGTCGAAATCCAGCAGAAGAGTTAGGTAGAGCTGGTAGAGATTATACAATTACGATAGGTGTTCCGATGCTTACGAATCGACTTTTGCGATTGGCACTACCAACCTCAAAAACCACTCTCCCAAAAATGGTATATAATATCAATATTGAAGTTATCAGAAAATGCTTCAATTTAAACATATATGCAATTGTGCCAAACAATTTTACAACAGTCAAGATGGGTGGCGAGCCTAATTGCTGCCTGGACGAGCTGGACACTCGAAAAAAAAAAGTCAAATATAAGTGGGGTACAACTCTATAAAGCGGGGATTCCACGTGGAGTTCCCAAAATCAAAAAGTAGTTAATTTTTCAGTGTTAACAGTTTTGCACAGGTCCGTTATTAGTAAACACTTAGGAGTATATTTACCTGCAGGTGCCTACCTATATTATATGTACACAGGTTAGCACATAAGTGTAAGTATTACAAACATTAAATTATATGCAAATTATTCAGTGAGAACATGGCGCATACGCTTTACGTACATATACATACAACATACTCGTACATATAGCATATAATAATATATCTATAACCTATAACATCTGTATACCTACACGATTCCTTACGTGGGAATATGTACATAAGTACTGGAGAATGTGCTATTTGCAGTGAAACTTATTTCATTTCATTTTTCATTTATTTAAGGGCATGGCACCAGGAATGACGTCACAGACATTTCCCACGGCATTAAGGTTCAAAATCGCGTGACAATCGCATGATAAAATGGTAAAAATAGCGTTTTTTTCCATTTTTTGGGGTTAATTTTGGGTCTATCAAAAAACTTTTACGGTTATTCCCTAGATTTTGATGCATTTTATCTGTACAACAAAAAAATTTTACTCTGCGACTTTCGGGAAACGAGTTTCCGTCTTTCGGAAAAAAGTACAGAGGTGTTTTTAATTTATTTTTTTGAGAAATCTATACAAGATAAAAAAAATCTTTTACGGTTATTCCCTAGATAAAGGTTCAATGCATCTACCCTATTTCGTTCCAAAGCATATTTAGTAACGGTTATCGAGATAGAAGGTCTCCCGTTTTTAGAAATTTTTGAAATGTCGGTATGCACACTCTTAATATCCACAAAATATATAACAAAGTAAAAAATATAAGTAAGAAACAAGTATTGGATTTTATTGCCCCACTAGGCGAAAGCCTGTTCTGGGGCAATACTAACTACAATATAGTTCAAGGCTACATGTATGGAAAAAAAATTATGGGAGTTTGTCAGATTTAAAGAGGAATAAACAAATTGTCGTTTATACTTTTATTTTATGTTTTAAAGGTCTCAATTAATTATGAGATTCTATCTGTTTGGTTTTTAATATACTATTTTAATATTAAAATACAGAGATATGTTAACATAAATCATAACATTTGTTCACTAGGGCAAGCTTATCGCAATGCTGCGATCTCTGCCAGCTAACTCTTTATTGGAGAAGCAACATCTTCTAGTCAAATCGGACCATGCGATTTGAATTTATTTTCCAACACCTTTTCATACACCACACAACTCTTGGATCTCCTTAAAGGCTTCATATTTTTTGTCTCTAGAGAAAGTTGATCCAATGTGGTACAGAATCGTAATGTCATCTAGTTTACACAATTGGTGAAAGCTTCGGAGCTCTAGCCAGTCTTAACTCAACTGTAGCTAGTCTTTAACTCATTTCCAGACCTAGAGTCCTAGGTCTGGAGTTAAAATTTGATTGCAAGCTCACAAAATGTAACCCTCTCGTATTAATCTCGAGATCTCAGCTTTCTTCATTGTTTTTTTTTCATCAAAAAGTGAAACTATTTATAGATTTTATTTAAAAGCATGTAAATAGTGTTATGCCTAAAGTGATTCGAAGCCACTGTTTGGTGTGTTTCTATGTTCCCAGTGGAATAATGAGGGTAAAAGGTAACAGTTCGAAAGTGGATTAGGTGAGGCACATGGAAATTTGAATATTATTTAATAATAACAGGTAAGGTTTAATTCAGGGGCCTTCTCATAGGCAGGTGCTCATAATATATCAGGAGAGAGAGGAGAGGAAAGGAACAATCACAATTCGTAACAGTTACACAAAAGTAACAGCTAATTTTAATGAGTACTCTATAATTCTATTCTATTACACGCCGCATCCCTTGCGGGGTAGGCAGAGAGGACAAAACGCCAGAACGCCTTACACGAACTCTTGCTTCCACTACATTCATGATGCGGTTCGTCATACACGCTCTACGATTCCTTTTACTCAAAACACGTCCGTTCTTGAGAATCTGGTCGACAAGGTCACGGGCCACCCTTTCTTACATTGTATAATCATGTGATATAATTGTTTTTTTTTTAGTTAATTTCATCAATATTCATATAGGTACAAAAATCCAATTTTTATCGTCTCTGCGTTCCTTTGTTTCATTCCATTCATGTTTTTGAATTTGAATTAGTACTGTGGTTTCTGGGGTTTCCTTTGGTTTTCTTGTTGTGGATGTTGTTTTGTATGCACTTTATAATAACTGGTTGTGTTTTTTAAAGAAAGGTCCAAAGTATTATTATTTTTCATTTTTCATGGTTTAACTACACTTAAACAATATTTTTGCAGTGCTCTAAATAAATTTAGAAGTTTAGCAGTTGGATATTGAGTAGCTATTAAGTAATAATTGTGAATGTTACATTAAATCATCATTAATTTAAAATGTATAGTTAATATCTGCGTTGCAAATAATTCCCTTAATTAGAAAGCTCTTTTGGAATCATAGCTCTCTGTACCAGGGATACATAATATACTTGTATAGGTAAGACATTGTGGGGCGAAAGGGGGAGGCAAAGTAGATGTGCCCGGAGGTAAGAAGTATCAGGGCGGCAGGAACAGAAACGGGTGAAGAAGTAGCAAGTAGAAGGAGGTGGCTGTATTTATGGCATCTGGAAAGATCGTTACCTGCTTCACTCCTTACGCAAAACTTAAATTAGCCAATAAACCTGTCAGGTACTCGCCCAGTTCCTTCTCCACTCGCTGGATGGGAAGGTAAATACGATTCTCTGTTTATAATTAGTTTATATAAGTTGATATTACTTACCTATTTCAAGTGGCGTTGTGCTTTTTGTACCTACACGAGCTGAGGCGAGGCAAAGCAGTTGTATTTGTTAATTTATGTACAATTCCGTACATAGGATAAGTTACAACAATCCAGGTAGATAAGTTACTTCTGAGCTAATCACATTGCTAGCAACGTGTATAATGTATATTGAATTGTCGCTTGAAGATCGGTTTGAGCCAAACTATACAGAAAAATACTTATAAGGAGTAAAGTACAAAGTATGGTTTTTAATTTTATTTTTATTTATTTATTTATTGAGATACTCACAGAGGATAGACAGATACACATAAATTAAAAATATAAAACACAATTTTTTTGTTAATCCCCCAATTAAGAGGGTTCACAGCATGCACGTAGATATATTATATTAAATAGGCCATAGGAACTGATGAACACGAGAAAATTGGAGTCAGGAAAAAAGTCAGGAAGTATCTATACTACAATATTTGCTGCAATTCCGTTGACTTAATTTTTAGAAGAGTGTTTTTGATATTTTGGTCGACAGTTGACACAATAAGCCAAAAAAAGATTTGGTCGCTTACGTTATTCTTATTTTGGATGTACATTGTTATACAAAATTTGAAGAGATGATACAACAATTTTTACTCAGCGCACTGCATATGCGGCCATTGAGGAAAAATAAAAATGTATAGGATTATTTAAATAGGTGGAAGTTGTATATTATTTTGAAGTTAGAGAAAATTCTAATCCTCATTTCCAAAGAGGACGATGCTCTTTGTTCCATATAATATAATAATACATATTAAGTGATGGGTATAGTAAGTAATGCAAGGTATTGGAGAGGGCAAAGTCTGTGATAGGAGGTCGTGAGAACTCAGGTATTGAAGCGCCTCAGGAGACAAGTTGTCTTCCACGTAGCTGTACCTATAGTAAGTATATACATTTTTCCTTACCTACATACGTTCTTCAGAATACTCGAAATTTTATTGTAAAACTGTAAAACCTATATGTTTAGTCTAATACCTGCGAAATCATTCGAGCATTCTTACCGTCATACTTACTTTTCGTGTGGCACAGTGATTGTAATGTCTTCACCCATTCGGGCTGACCCAAAAAGTGCTCGTATAACTATAGTCTTGGATCCAGTGCTGTCAACCAGTCCACTGCCTCTGGTGTCGCCTCATGAATGTGCTGTAGGTCTTCCACTGAAATTCTTAATGTGGCACTCTTGCGCTACGTGTCTCACAGTCTGCTCCGCTCATTATCATTTCCAAATCAATCTTTATTACCACAAACGTTTAGAAAAACGTTTATTAGCTCTCTACAATAAATTCACTTAAAAAATAATACAAAAACATAACAATTAGTACAAGAAAACAAAAATTAAATAAGGAACCCGGGCTGTTTAATTGGCCTCCACCCAGTCAGATGTTTGTGAAGTTACTATAAAACTCATTTCATTTTTTCAGCAATGATGTTCGCCGCTAGTTAGCGCTGAGAGTCTCAGAGATGAAGACCCTTATAAATATTGCAGTAAAGACTCTCAGAGACAGAATAAGGAACGCAAGAATCAGAGAGATATGCGAGCTCGAAGATGTTGTCAGATGGGAAAGGCAATGGATACTACTCCCAAGGAGACCACCTAAGAGATGCTTTAACAGTTGGGTGTCGACCTCGCAAGAAACTAATGCCTGCAATAAGAAGAAGAAGAATGACGCTCACATATTCCAGAAAGATAAATTTATCTCAAACATTGCAGGATAGATAAATTTACCCCTAATTTCTTGATGGATGTATAATAGAATTGGAATTATAATATGAAAATGTTCCAGCTGATTCTGATCTTAGTCATTAGATTATTGTTGTTCTTCTAGATTGGTTCTGTGGGGGCAGCGCAGGGTAACATTGTATACTTGCCTACCCTATAAGATATGTTTGTGTTTGCGCTAACTATGTATGTCCCTTTTCTTTGGTGGTTATCCATACAGAGGGTGGGTAGTACCCGTGGTGTTTGCATGAAATTAGGGATGGAAAAAACATCAATCGATGTAGCTGTCATTTATTGGAAATGATGTAGCTGTCATTTATTGAAATCGATGTGGTTGTCTTTTATTAAAATAGATGTTGCTGTAATTTATTGAAATCGATGTAGCTGTCATTTATTAAAATTAAGTAGGTACTAATTTGACTGACGTAAAGATTCCGGCGTGCCTTGTCTACCTGGGAGTTGAAGAATCCAAAAGATTATTGAAGCCACTAAATAGTGTGAATGTGTTTTAGATTGTTAGTGTGATTGGATGCTTGCTGTGATTGTAGTGCTTTTATTTGTTTGCATTTTTTTCTGTTTTTTTTTTCTGTGGCGTATCTTAAGTGTCAGTCTGAGTGAATAGTAAAACTGGGTTATACACAACGGTGGCTCAACACATGCCTTCCTAGCGAAATGAAGATATTAGCGACGTTTTGAGTTGTTGCATTGTTATTTACGTTGTTGTAAATATTTTTATTAATGCTGGATTTCACCAACTTCTTAGGCGAGGAATAGCAGAGATAGGAGCCACTCAGCACAAATTTTGTATGTAAAATAATGATAAGTGGCTCTTATCTCCGCTATTCCTCGCCTAAGCAGTTGGTGAAATCCTGCTACAAAGTACACTATTATTTAAGAATTATCCTACCACCAATACAACCACCTGTGTCGTCAGCAGTCGCATCGTGCAATCATCGTGTTACCTAATAAAATCGATGTATGCTTTGCGTCCCTTGAAGTGGAATGAAAGTAAGTAAGCAAGCAAGCGGCTAGGTAGAGGAGGTTGGCGGGTGTATTGCACGACATTGAGTAATGACATACAACGTCGGGCCACAGAGTGCGATAACACAGAAGCTACCAACAGGGGCCCAACCTACTACTTATTACTACTCTACACAATTCTCTCCTATATGTAAACAAACTTCTTATAATATTATAAAACCACAGATCTGACACCCCTGTCGGTGGAATATGGAACTCAAGTGACATTCTTTTTTTTTTAAATTGACAGTTGTAAAAAAACTGCTCAGAACGTCAGAGATGAAAGTATTCAGGGCAATCGCAGGGGAAACCGTAAGGGATAGAATGCGGACCCAAGAAATTAGACGGACCTGTGATATCCAGGAAGGAGCTGTGAATAGGGTTTTAACATGGAAACTCAGAACTACTACCAGGAGGGTTGGAAGACCACCGGTACGATGAAGAGACGACCTAGTCAAGTACGTTGCAACGCGTTGGTGGCAACTGCATCCAGAGAGCCCAGGATAAAGCAGTGTGAAAGCAGATGGAGGAGGTTTTCGTCCAGGAGTAGACGGGAGTAGGCTGAAGAAGAAAAAGTGAGGAAAATGACAGACGTGGCCTTGGATTGTCCTTTTTGTCAAAAGTTTGTTTTGTTAAAAAAAAGTCCTTAAATCGGTGTTCTTTGGACTTCTTCTGTAACTTCCTTGCTCGGCTGCGGTTGGGGCCCCAATAAAAGTGTAACAGTGCCTATTTTTGTTTGAAAGACTGGCTGATATAGGAGTTGAAACTCTTGAAATATACCTATAAGAATAAAAGTTGATTTCTCTAGAATATTTTTTGCTAAATCAGAGGCGATAGCAGCGCCTCCTATTTAGTGCGAACTCTAATATTTTGAAGTAAGTAGATACTTATTGTAATTTTCCCATCTGTTTTTCTTTCGTTCAGATATCACATGAATTTTTAAAAACAAATTTATGTTTGTTTACATAATGTCAACGACATTCTTATAAAAATTGAACCAAATTTATGGTGTAAATTTTATATTGAGAAATAGATTATTTAGAGACATAGTCATATATATGGTGCAGAGAAGAGAAGAGTCATATATTATAAGAAAGCAATGACGTCACAACTTATGGAGGAGGCAGGTTCAGTATGACTAAACTTAGTTAACTAATTTTACCATTTAGAAGTCTCTTTATTTAGGCACTGTTTTCTTTTTCTTCGGCCATTTCTCGTCTCCACACAACGCAGGTAGGATCCATGTTTCCTCTGGTCTTTCCACCCCCTTGGACCAAAGTATTCTCCTCATGTCATTCATTCTTCAGTATGTACTTCAAGTTTAAAAGTTCAAAAACTGGTTTGATAATTATAAAATAATCACTTTGTTCCCGAGCACACAATATTTGAATCAGTTATCATCTCACTTGAATTGTGATAAAATATTTGATAAAAAATTGCATTTTCGCTGTTTATCCCATAATTGAATTTTTTACAACGTAATTTAAGTAGAACAAAAAAATTGAGTAGGTGCTGTGTGAAATAAAAGATGGTAATTTTTTAAAAGTTTTTTTTTTAATAATTTTTTACACAAGTTGTAGCATTTACAATGCTAACAAAATTTATTAAATCCATCATTCAAAAAAAAAAAACACTATACAATTCATTCATTCATACATAATAGTCATTCACAGTATATTCGAAATCATTCGTCACCATTTAATTATTTAGTTTATATAACTATCCAGAATAATTTTATATTTTATTTATATAATAATAAGTATAATTCAGTATAGAGGTAAGTTTACATAGCGTTAAAAGTTTAATAAAAAATAAAATTCTCGATATTAAATAATATTCTGTAAAATTATAAAATTTAATATTCACTTTGATCCATAAATGTTGAATTAGTCGTAACAAATGTTGAATGTAGTTGAATAAAATAAAATTGTATTAAACATTTTGTAGTGATTTTGTTGAATATTTGGAGCATCAAACACACTTCAAATTAATTGAATTGTTGGCAATTTGAATGTTGAATTAGTCATAACAAATATTGAAGCAAATTGTCTAAACATTTTCTCTAAATGATTACAAATAAAACAAAACATGTTTGATACGAATTGAATAGTCGTAATAATGCATATGTTTTTGAGTAAAAATAATTTTAATTTAATATATTCTTAAATTTTTTTCGTTTACTGCATTTAATTGCTCCAAATTTATTTTAAAAAATCTACTCAAAATACTGGCTTGTCCTGATAAAACAATTGAAAAAAAAGAACAATAGAATTTGAAATATTTGTGCGAAACAATAATAATTATAATTACTAATATTCGTTAATAATTTACATAATTACAAGAAAAAAAGAAACGTATATTAGGAAAATTTATAGATAAGAAATAATATAATACAAATTAACACCATAAGAATAGAAATAACAAATAAATTCAATACCTATTTTAATAGGATATGCGTTTCAAATGAGACCTTAAAATATGCTTCAAAAGGACGGTGTGTAAATCAACATTTAAAAATGGCATGTTGTATAATTCAACATTTAATAATTCGCTTACTATTTTAAATCAACATTTAATAATTTATAAAAAAAATATTAACAACAGGAACCGAAAATACGAGTAATAATTCGCATGATATGTCATTTATGAAGTTTAACATATATTTACGGAGCATTTATTTTGCGATAACCACCGATTATTGAAGCATATTTTATTACAACGCATCATTATAATATGTAGCTAAAAAAATCTGTACAAATTATTTAAAGTAATTAATTTAAATATCAAATGAAATGAAATGATAAATTTATAATTTTATTAAATGTTTTGAAAACCGCTTTTTTAATTAAATAATAAATTTCGTCATAACAAATTTATTTATTTATTTTCTAGGTAGCTTTGGAAGAAAAATAAATAAAAAGTCTTTGAGCCAAATTAATCTTTTTATTTATAAATATTTATGACGAAATTTACCATAGGTATTTTACGTATTAGAAATAAAATTTGCGATTTTTTTGCGGTAAATATATATATTTATGAATATTCTGATATGTTCTTAGAAATCATAAAAAAAAACAGAAAGTAAACAGTTAAAAAAAACAGTTCTTTGTATTAATTTATTGTAGCGTTCATAGTTAAATCCCACCTCTAAATTTATATAATACAATACATAATAATATAAACAAATATTACATAATTAATTAAGATAAAATTTATATGTAATACACATATTTTAATATTTTCATAATGTATGAACTTTTTTTTTAAAAAACAGTTTATTTCTTACTTGTTCAACCATTTATTTATTTATTAGAAAACATTACTTTGTTTATTTATTTCGTATACATTGAATAAGGCTCTCGATGACATAATTTAAAAAAAGATCATCAAAGAAAAATTACATAAATTTGTCAATTATTAAATGTACAAAATAAATACGTAATTTTTTAGGTAAATGTAATAAGTTCCCAACCGCAATAGATAGTTATATGTTTTATAATTTACATAGGCTGCGATTTTTTAAATGATCATTTACCAAAGAGGTAATTTTATCAACACTGCTATAAGCGTAATAAATTTACTTACATATTGATTTACAGTTTACGTATGATTCGGTAAATTAATGTAACAATTCACATACTATTATTAATTTATAAATCGTTTACGTAAATGGTAGATACAGTTGGTTATCCCGCCTAGAGAAGTGATAAGTACATAAATCATGTACATATCTTCACCAAGATAAAACCTACTATCTGGGTTAACAATTTACAATTATTTCCTTTGTTTTTTTTTTAAATAATATCCAGATTTACGGAAACTAACATTAAAATTTTGTTGATCATTGATTGAAAGGCAATAGTGGAAAAATAAAAGATAATAATATCTACTTTTTACTTTTGTATTACGTTATTCTACCCTGTATAACAAAGCATTAATTTCACTTATTTACTATTTTTTTAATTACTTGATTATGAAATTTTATTTACATAAAGATATTTGTATTTTTTTCGTATACTTGTGTACTTGATTGTCGACTAAACAGTGTCTATTTGGGAAATATTTATAAATATTGCGGTTGGGTAACGTAAAAATTATAAATAAATGTTCATTTACAGTTGGCGAAAATAAACGGTAAATTTTAAATGAATAAAAATTATATTTTATTCAATGAAATTGTAAGAAGTGTTTAGAAATAAAATGACAAAGAAGAATGTATAGAAATAATATATAATGGTAATTACAGAAATGGAGTCAAATAATAATTATTTAATACATATTTTAGAACATCACATTCGAAGCATTCTTATTACAGTTACGAGTAAGTATATTTTATTTAATGTAATTTATAATTATTATAGATATAAATATAGGCATTGATCACACATTAGAATTGTTTATTATTATTTATTTATTCTTTAAACTCATTATTTTGGTATACACTTCACAGTATAAATTGTTACGATATAAGATAATGTTCTATTTAATATATAAAATTTCGGTTGATATTTTGTTTTTCAATAAAAATATTAATAAAATCGTATATAGGTACTGTATTGCTGCCGAATATGAAATATTTCAAAATTTACATTTGGATAAATTGAGAAACAAAAATAGCAAAAAATATATTACGTAACAATACATGAAAATAAATAAATATATGTAATTTGAAGTGGAAATATTTAAAGAAATATTGTTTGAGGTTTTTACTTACTATGAAAACTAAGAACACAACAATTTGTAAATAGTATTTTTTTTTACATTTTAAAATATATACAATAAAAGCAGTTTAGAAATTACGTATACGATGTTTTTTTTAAATTGAGAACATACTATTTCTGCCATAAGCATAAAAATCAGTATTAAATTTACGCTCAACGTACGCGGGTCTGAGTTGATGCTTGACGTGAGTTTGGAAACTTATGACTCGTATTCACTTAGGATGCAAACAAAAACAATTTTTTGACATTCTCTATGAATGATGAATAAACTGCACTGATCAATAACTGATAACGTAAATAATTTGATGAAGATTTTTAGTTTACTCGTATTTTAGTTTACTATACATTCACAACCTTATAATTAAAAAATATTAATTAAATGGGAATTGAAAAGTTAAGCTCAGAGCATCGATTGAGCGCAAATTTCTGAAATGTATATTAAGGTAATTTACAAATGTAAATTGCGGAAAATGAAAAGAACCAATTCTCTCAAGAAAGCCTCTGTATTTGAATGATGTGTCGTCATGCATCTAAACGCCATTTTTGGATAAATTAATAATAAAATGACGCAATTTATAATATATTCTTTAAATTTTATTACATTTAAACAAATAACACACTTATTGAGATGCATACTCGGTGGAAGTAATAAATTTTCGCATACGTTTCAAAATCAACCAGATTATCGAATCCATTAGAAAAAAATGATCTATGCTTAATTTTGGAACTAAAAACAATCGTTGTATTTACGTTAGTTACGCGTTACGTTGGTTATACTCGTATTACTGATTTAGTTTATTCAATTAAAATGTTCATTTACGTAAGTATATGTTAGTACGTAAAGAAATCTAGAGCATCCGGATAAGTGTGTATTAAGCTTAAATTTTACATGAGACACTTCAATGAACACTAGGTTTATCTTAGAAACTGTGTGAAAATAAAACTCTGCTTTGCAGTTCTCAATATTATATAAGCCGTGGATATTTAATAAAAAAAACTATATATATAGTCTTTCCGTACAAATAAAATTACAATAATAATTATAAATAGTTTCTAAACTCGCCATTCAATAATATAATTAATAATATACAGACTTATAAATAAGCTTAAAAAACTAATATAATTATAGGTATGATCCTTAAAAAATAACTTATAATTAGTAATTTATTTTTAAATTAATATTTTTATTTATTTATTAATTAAATTTATTATTATATATAATTATTGTAAGAATTATATTTATAATAGGGTAAGGGTATTTGCGATTTACATTAATTTGTTTTAATAATATTACAACTAACACACTTATTTATTCATTTATATAAACAATACATAGTTAGAATTATTTTAATAATATAGAACCGATTTTATCATTATTATCAATTAAAAATAATTAATAATACAGTATTTTTTAAAAAGATATTTTCAAGGTCTAAACTAATACACAGTGCTTTAATAAAAAATGTTCATTTACGTAAGCCAAACTTATGTAATTAAATAAATGTTCATTTACATAAGTAAGCAGAACTTATGTAATTTAAAGCACGTAGTGTAAATTGCACCTTATATTTGTGAAGGACCGGCCTTTTTGATTGATTGTTTTCTTTTATCCAAGACATGGTTCCATTCGTATCTTTATTGTGATAAGTCGTATACCGTTGTAAAAAATTACAATCACTGATAAAATATTGATATCAATTGCCATTGAAATCTATCGAATACGTTTCGTTGTATACAATAATTAGGTATGTAAGTATGATTTTTTTCATTAAATTAATATATTAATTTAATTCACAATTAAATGTTCTAATTAAATTAAGAACATCAGGTTATCTATGAGTTTAAGCCACGAGCACATGACAGTCAAAAAATCACACGCGTAAACACAATAATTACTATATATAATAATATGAATCATTAATATTATTAATTTGATAAAAAAATGATTACAACATTATCAATAATTATGTATAATTTACAAATATTATAATATCTTTGTACAACAAAATAATAAATCACAAATTCTATTAATGATAACGACGTATATAATAATTGATGAATTTTACGCAAACAGTCGTATATTTCATGAATATTACGTAAAAAAATCTTGATGAACATTACGTAAGTTGCAATTCCCTTGATGAATGTTACGTCAACGACGGCGTCTTGAAGTCAAAAGAGTAATTTTATTTAGTATACACAATGTCTTAAATCTATCACTCGAAGTGGCCACTTTTGACGAGTTGACGATTTTACGTAATAATACGATCGATGAGTGAATAAAATAATTGTCTATGATATACTTATTTTTATTCACGACAGATAAATGTTTGTTTATTTATTTCACTGGTATACAATAGTATTTTTTATTTGTATATATTTTTTAAAGCTTCCATGTTGTTCCAGTCATAGGCATTCCATAATTTTTTATCTATTCACACTCCTTGGGATGTCTAGGGCTTGCTATCTGAACCTGTAAAGGAAAATAAAAAAAATGGTATTAGATAATGCTTACGTAAAAACTCGTGCAAATTTACGTAAAAAAAGTATCCACTAAACTAGTACGGGGAGATAGTAAAATGCTTCTACTCGTATATGCATTAATATGAATATTTGAGTAAAATTTATCAAGTAATTACACGTAAACAAAAAATGGTTAAGTATGCAAGTAATTTCGTTTAAAACATATTCCGTATTTTGTGAAAAAATTAAAATAGATTAACTTTTCGTCATTTCAATTGCTGACGAAGTGGTTTTAAATAAATAAATCGATAATAAATCAATTTTGCCCCACAACAGTATATCGCCTAGTGGGGAAGTACAATCCATTACTTTCTTTCTTATTTATTTTGTAGTTTTAGTGAATCTTGGGACAATATATATGTTTTTTTTTTTTACCTTCATGGTACGATGGAAGCAGGGCCGGCAATTATAGATGATGTCCGTAATATTCTGCGGGTGGATAATGCGCGTACCCTTGGTGGAAGGCCGCGTCCGTAGGTGGGCGATGCATCATCTGCGCCTGGCCGTCCATCATGTAGCCCATCGTGGCGTCAGGACTGTAGGCTCCGCTGGGACCCGCGTGCGGGAATACTGCGAAAGGATAAGTCACTACAATTAAGCTATGCTGAGGATGAAGACTTATGGTAAAAGGCTAGGTTCATTTTAATTTGTAAATGTAAATGTTGTATTTGTTACTTTCTGTAAATGGGATTTATTGCATGAAATCGCTATATTGTGTCGCTATATGGACCAATATCATAATATTTTTTTTTTTTTTTTTTTTTTTTATTTATTTGTGTGTATGAAATAGTCCTTCTTATTTTTTTATGTGTATTAGATACATAATCACAATTTATCAAATACTAGAGAACAGACAAGCATATTTTTTAATATGCAGTTCAATACCTCATATTGGTCATAAAAATCTCTATCAGACTGTCAACAATAATGTTAATGTGGTCAACAAAATTTTATGAAAATTACTGCTGTCAGTTTTTTGGTATCCAATAAAAATATTTTCATTACAATCCTAATTTTGTTGGGTTTTTTTAGAGCAAAAATAAATAAATATAATGTAATAGTAAATAATAACAATAAAAAACAAATCATTAAATTAATAAATATAATCCAATCACTCAATCTTAATCCACCAAAAATAAAATAAAAACAAATATTTCAATTAAGGAAAAAAAAACTAAAAATGTCAATTTTTTGCGTGGGATTTCCTAATAATTTGATGTCATTCCTATTTTTTTTAATTTTCTGGCAATTTGTGTACGTACATATTGTATTCAGTCTTATGTATGGTACTTTGACAGCGCGTTCTATTTCCCTTCTATAAATCAGCATTTTCTTTTTAGTTACTTCTCAATACGTCGATAAATATGTATAGAAATAGAAGACATTGGATAAGTGTATATATACATATAGAAAAATAAAACCATAAGAATGTCCATTAAAAGACACGGTCCATTGATTTACGAGAGTTATTACTGCTGCATGATTCTGCTCCAAAGGGGCTGGAGGGAGCAGTTACCAGGATAACAGGAAGTAATAAAGGGTCGCTGCAGGGAGAGAATTGGAGGGAGATCAACCAAGACGACGACGTCGGCAACGTCGGGATCATCAGACTACACAGCAGTCACAAAACCAATACAATTTATATAAACGAATCTATTTCTCTACGTAATGTATCAGATTATCGAGAAATTTTATCGACTCATCGAGAATTGGCCGATTTTTTTATTTCTATTCTATCAGATCACCGGACTTCGCTATCCTTAGACACACATCTTGTTTCCATCACATTCATGCAATCCGCCACACACTGTACATTTGGTCGACATGGCCGAAACAAGTCGTTTTTGAAATTTGATCGTCTGCGTCTCTGAAAACTATTCCTCTTTTTCAATTTTTATCCAAAATCAATTTAGAATAACTTATTTTGACAGCTAGCACTTCAAAAGTTACACCGTATCATTCTAAGACGAACCGGTGGCCGTAAGTGAGAAAATAGTATAACGTCAACTCTCATCACCGATTTTTTATACTTTCAAGGCTCCTGAACAAACTCGGTATAAAAAACTACATGACAAAACGTTACATTTCGTGAAGCTGAAAACTGAGGTTGACTATTCATTCTGAATCTATTTTTGAGTAAATATTGTTAGTAATGATTTTTTCGTTAATCTGTTGAAGACTACGTAACAGTCATACGAAAGGATAAAGAATTTATCGAATCGGGAGTCAAGACTTACCGAGTCGAGAACGTTTGACAAAATAATAAAACGTCTACTGAAATAATGAGAAACTGTTTATTGCACAATGCATTATATTCTGGTACTATCACCATTACAAATTACACGGAGAACAGATTGATCAGGGGGTCGAATTGTATAATAATATGTAGAATGTAGATATTCTGAATATCTCGATAAGTCTTAGGTAATTGGTATAAACCTACCTATAAAGTATTCGGTAGAATTAATATTATTTATGTTCGCCTAATACCATTAAGTAATTTTATAGCTTAAATTGTCTTCATAGTATTATGACAGTTAGTGAATGTTTCCATCATGAATGCAAAATGACTGATAATACTGAGAAGTGTGTTGGAAAATCCTACCACTGCGTAAAAAACAAATAATTAAAAAAAAAAACTTTCCAACCTTGAGTTGGACAAAATCTGACATTCGATCTAAACTTCTTTTCCAATGCCCTTTCATGCCATACCACACATGATCCTATACAACCCTTGGATCCCCTCAAATGCATTTTACGAGTACGTTTTTTGTCCCTGAAGAAGGCTGATCAAATGTGGTACAGAATGTGGTACGGAAGCGCGGCCGCCCGAGACTTACCTGGTCCGATCAGATCCTCAAGGGTGGACGCGTAATGAGTAAAATGAATCGGAGAGCGTGTATGATAAATTGCATGAATGTGACGGAGGCTAGGAGTATGTGTAAAGATAGGGCTGTCTGGCGCTCTGTCCTCTCTGCCTACTAGGCGCGAAGCTACCTAAGAACACGATTCCCATCGAGTTACCTTTTGGATAAAAATGATACGTATAATATAGTGTCTAATCTGACGTAATCCCATAAGAAATATTAGCCCCGGCTTCCCTTCAGCAGAAATCCACCCTTCGTCACTGCTGCCTACCCTGCAAGGCACTTGGCGTGAGGATATAGATAGACAGAAGATTTAGAAAATAAATTAAAAAGTGTGTGAAAATATTCGATTCGTTGTTATGCATTGTCTTAAAAGTACGAGTATTCCTAGAAACGAAATATGTACGTATAAAATTTATACTCAGTTTGTTCAAAATGGTCAAAGACAATATATTGTGTGTGGATACAATATTGATTTGTATGTATCTTGGGTAGTTAGTATAGCGGTCACAATTTCCAATGATAAAACTGTGCAGTTTGCAGTTGGGTTGGTATAATAATATAGGAGTTGATGCAGAGACATCTATCTACATCCGGTCAAAGGAGGGGTGAGCTTTTAGTATTAGTTAGATAGAGGGTTGGGTTGGGGAATGAACATTGAGGAGATGGACCGAGAAGAAAATGGTCACCGCATTTCCTTTTCACAGCAGTAAAGTAATAAGTTGTCATCCTGTTTTTAAAAATACTTATTTTTTCGAAATTTTGAAAAAAGAAAATTATTTCAAAATGCTGACTTCTTTCGTTTCTTATCCCAGGTAGGTTACACAAAATGATTTATACTGAAAATCAGACATTTATCCACAAATATCCCTTAAACGCAAATTTAGAGTATTATTATTTTTTTAATTTCAGCAGTCTTAGTACCCACCCTTATGTATACTAGTGAGACATGGATGGATATGGCTGAATCAGGACGAATCAGGGTTGAATGCGATGGAAATGAGGAAGTTGAGAAGAATGTGTGGGAAAACACTGAAGGACAAGACAAATAATGAGGTTATCAGAGAGATGAGTGACTGTTAGATGGAGGTAGTGACTATAATGAAAGTTAGCCCTCCAAGTCCGAGTGCGACCTTAAAGTCACAGTTGTAGTAGGTATACTTATTGCCTCCCCCCACTCTTATTCTTCATTTTTTATCATCCGCGCTATCAATTTCCTTTTTTTTCACATCAGCTGTTCTAGCTTCGAAACTGCTTGAGACGCCGATGTAACCAAACAAGTACATTGTAAAATTGAAAAAAATATAGGGGCCCCAAATGACATATGTTTGCCCCAGGGCCCCTAAAGGCCCGGGGCCTGCATTCACCAATACATCAATACCACCAACTAAGTAATAATGACCATGTTTAATTAGTTTGTTCTGCTATTAGTGGAATTAAACAAATGAAAATTGATGTCTGCATTTCTATTATTGTAAAATATGTTCTATTGTAAACTAGAATTATCTAATAGCAGAGACCAATTATAGATGCGAATGAAATATGTTATTAATAGTCACGCAGATCACTGATTCACTCATTCACTCTGAAACGCTCAAGTATTTAAATAAATTGTTCATAAAAATGTACCATTCTTATCCGCGAGGTGATTGGAAAAATTCTTTTGGTCTCTTTTTCCTTCTGACGTGGATTTTCCACAAACACAGACTTAGCTTATATATGGTCATCGGTGAAGTGGTCGGTAGCCTGGTTATGGTATCGCGCTCGACTGTTAATCCGGTGGGCGCGGGTTCAATCCCCGACTTACTCCACTTGACAACACAAGCTTTTCAGCTTTCTGTGAAGTGTACAAATATGTATTTGGGTTTATTTCGATAAAGCCAGATTCATAAAAAAAAATTATGATTCCATTAATTTTAATACGAATCAAATCATTTTTTGATATAATGACTACTGTTGACTTTAACGAAATAAACCCAAATACATCTTTGTACACTTCACAGAAAGCTTAAAAGCTTGTGTTGTGAAGTGGAGTAGGTCGGGGATTGAACACGCGCCCACTGGATTAACAGTCGAGCGCGTTACCAACCAGGCTACCGACCACCTCATCCTTCAATACCTAAGCTGAAAGAGCTTGTGTCCTGAAGTGGAGTATGTCGGCAACAGCGCCCAACTGACTGACAGTCGAGAGCATTAACAACTCAACTACAGGGTACCTTATGTTATCTATTTAGTCAAAAATATACAAAGACAAATTTAGATGAGGTGCAAACATTTCAAATAAATAACTTTCACCGATAAGAAAAATAACAATTATTATAATTATGAAATGATACTCGTTACAAAAAAATACCTGTTACCCGCGGAGATAAACAGCTAGTTAGATAGAACCGAATATTATTAATATCAGTATAGATAACAATAATGTGTTATTATATGCTTCAACACATGTGTATCTAAATACAATAATAATAATAATAATAACATGCAGTATGGTTGGTTAATAATGATAAATGACGAATCACTAATTTGTACACGAACATACACTATGCGATTTATCACGATTTGAATCACATTTTGATTTATTGTATGATTAGAATTAAAATTAATG
The DNA here is from genome assembly GCA_963576895.1 of Ceraclea dissimilis. Classification (NCBI taxonomy): domain Eukaryota; kingdom Metazoa; phylum Arthropoda; class Insecta; order Trichoptera; family Leptoceridae; genus Ceraclea; species Ceraclea dissimilis. The sequence continues at coordinate 12,968,883 of OY756376.1, forward strand.
ACACTCGTACTGCTAACTGCTACTAATAATAGCAGGTACCTGATACCTGTCTACTAAATATGTTATTATTATTTCCCTATCACTTACATACCTATTATTATATTACAATCCCTGGCCACTTTTTTTACTCGGATTTTTTTTTAATTAGGAATAACTTTTGATTGGAGAATACTGCTACGATCGGAAATCAAAGTTTATTTTATCGATAGAATTTTTGGAAATATTTTATAGCAATCACAATAATAATTTCTCAGTAAAAGGTGTACGGTTTAGTAGTATGTACATGTGTCATGTTACCTTTTCAGTTTCAATTTTGATTTTTGTTTAGAAATTATTTACCATCACTAATATCAAAATTGATGTAGTATTCTGTTTTTAAAATATTAATTGCCAAAACGTATTACTATATACTGTCACGGCATGTCCTGAAACTGAGGTAACGAGTGAACGCTGTGTGTACAAAAATACACAACGTTCTAGTTTGCGCCAACATGTATATGACATTGAGAATGAGTGGCAAACTTCATTGTTGTAAAAATACAATTTATTTATCACTATTGTAAGCTTATGTATAAATTTTCTTTATGTAAAGGAACGTTTAATTTATTTTTATAATTTCTAGAAATTTATAAATATTTGTTATAACTTAAAAAAAATTAAAGAGATTTACAATTTTGCTCAAAAAAAAAATGTGAAGTAAAAGTATGTCGAGTTTCGTCTGCATATTTTTGAGCATGATAATATGAACAGTGACTGTACTGTAGATATGTTACGATGCCAGTATTGAATATCGACGTTATTTTATACCTATTATTAATATTCAAATACTCGAGTACTTGTTACTTTTGCTAACTAGGAATACTCGTACGATAGTATCTACTACTCAAAGTAGCAGTTATTATTAGTTGAATATTGATATTGAATTAAATAACAGGTACCAATCACATTCCTGTCATCGATATCAGTATTGAATCAGTTATTTGCACGCTTTGAAAACATTTTAAATATTCGTTTACCTGCATATTTAAACATGCTAAGTAATTACTAATTACATCATTTAAATCGATTTCGTTGCATACTGGGTTGTGTGTTTTCCGGGCTGTTTCGTCGCACTTTGGTCGTTTATTATTTTGGCAGAACTTTGGCCAATTTATGTACCATTTGGTCCCTACATGGTCAACTTGATGATCTCTCACGGTTGTACACTTGTACAGTGTACACCTGTGTCCTAATAAAATAACCTTATAAACAAATCCTCAACCATTGCACTATCATCACTATACAACTCATTTTAATCGTTTGCTTATCATTCAGTATTTTGTCACTATTTTATTTTTTTGTACATACATATTACATGTAACCTTGAGCTATTATATTTTGGTTAGTATTGCCCCGGAACAGGCTGTCGCCTAGTGGGGCAATAAAATTCTGCACTTTTTTGTTTATGTTTTTACTTTGTAAAATGCTTTGGATAATAAATAAATGAAAAAAAAAAATCACACCCACTTTGAACGTTGCCTCTTAGTTATTCAGTACAATGGTCATTCACATAGGTAAGAAGAAGACTTAAATTTGGCTTGGACATAGACTTGGGTTACCTGGAAGAGATCGCTGTATATATTAACAAGGTGTCACTTAAAAAATAAATTGTGAATTTCTGTACAAATAAGAAACAGAAAAATACAGCATTGTACAATTGATGCTAATTTACAAAATCGAGGATCAACCTGGTCCTTGTAAAAGAGAAATATCCTGGATAGATTAGGGATTTGGAGGAGCGATTCCAGGTTGTTCAAGACAGTTTATTTTTACCTTGAGGGAAAAAAGCTCTTAGTGACGAAATTTCGTAAGCTCCATTGTGTTACCTCGAGGAACAATTAAGGGCGAAGTTGTAATAGAATAGTAGGTATTATACAGGTATGGCATGTGTATAAGGGAGGGGATGATATTGTTATGGTAGATAACGGGGACTTGGTCAGACGAAAAATAAGTAAAAGGGAATTAGAGAGAGATGAAAAAATCCTACAAGAGAATAATATCCGAAACCATTGACCCGTTCTGGGTTATCCATCACTCTCCGGACCGTGCAATGCTGGCCTGCCAATGGGGTGGGGTGGGAAGTAAGGACTCGGCCAAATACTTAATACATTGCCTCATTTAAAAATACACGAATTTAGTGCAACGATATGTGATCTTCTCCCGATAGATGTCACTAGTAGTAGTTTACTTAAAAGTTTAAATTTTGAAGAATGTATATATGTGTAATTGAATAAATTGCTACAGTCAAAGTTATCATAGATTTTTGGTTAAGCGGTCCTTAGCAAGATTTAAATCGTGATATCCCACATAAATGTTCTGAAGTTTTTTTGGTTCAGTGTTCAACACTGATTTTTTGGGTTCAGTTTTCCACTCTTCTGAAACAAATGTTAGTTGGTATGTCATATGTAAGTACGATGGGAAAAAGTTCACGACTGATTGGTAAGTGTAAGAATGTCAGAAAAAGACATACCATCTACTTGCGACAATTTATGTTTACCTGGTAATTTACTAATGAATATGAAATTAATTGTGGGGTTTTCCGTGGTTTGGTTATTCAAAATTCCACACTTTTATAATGATTTTCCGAGTGTTCTGTACAATATTCATTAGGTATCCATATCCCTTTCTATATAGGAAAGTCGATTGTAACGCAAACATAATTCATGCGTTGGGATTAGGAAATCATGAAAATGTAGGATATTTCATTATACTTAGACAGAACGATAAATGCTATGACTATTTATGAGAGACTTGAAGTATATAAGGTATCACATACACGGATAATATGACACAAAAGGGAATTAACAAAAGGTGGTGAAGAATGTGATCAGGAGAACAGGGATGAAAAGGAGGGAGTAAACTGCCATCCTACGGTCTATTGCCGACACTGATAACGGTCCCCAAGTTCCCTATTAGCCGCACGGAACTAATTGCCGCAAGCCATTCACACGTCGCATATAAATCTTAAATAGTCGAAGTACTTACATGTAAGAGAAGACATGATCACGAGACGCGACGACTGTCTAGTCATTTATGTATATTTTATGTATGCTTCCAACCTTACACAATCCTGAACTCCCGATACATGAATACCCGATACTATTACAAAATAGTGCAAATTTCTAGTAGAAACACTCTTTCAGTTTGGCATCCTTCGCTTTCCTCAAATTTATGCAATTATCATTTCAATTTTTTTACGAATAACTGAATCGTAAAGGACACTCGAAAAAAAATAGTGGTGGGATACTCCAAAACCCGGGAAATCCACAGGGATAATTTAGTCTAAATAATAATATATACTCGTAACTATTAATTGAAAGAAGATCGATTTTCTCAATAATAAATTGTTATTTGGATCCAAGTCGTGAAAGCATGATTATTTTAGACAATGTTTTATCAAATGCCAAATATTTTTAATCAAAATTACTACGGCAAAGTTTTATACGTAGTATTAAAACTAAATCACGATTTTTGAAACGCGATAAGGTTATGGACAAAGGTGAACTCAGAAATGTGAATTGAAAAATAACGATTTTACAATAATTAATTATTCATATTTTCCAAGCAATCAATTAGATGTATATAATTGATTTACCGTAGGTTAGCGAGCAAACACAAATTAACAGTTATGTACGTATATATATATATAAAAAACTAGCTGTTTTCATTCATTTTACGTGCATCCTTTTCAATGTAAACAAAGAGGATGTTCTACCACCTTGCCTCTATCACAATGCTTCATGAGAACTCTAAAATTTCTTGTAACTCAAAACTATATCATCCCCTCTTTCAGCTCATACTCTTTTTGTCATACTATCTTCACTCATTTTCTCGATATGTCCAAACCTTGTTCACATTTTCTCTCTCAACAACATCATTAATACAATTGTCTACATAAATCTTACTCTAAATTGAACCGAATTGTCAAAGAAGATGCGATTAACGAAATTACAATAAAAAACATCTCAAAAAACAATCCAATTTACATTACGAAGTGGTGAAACCTAACGAGTCTTTTGTTAGGAAGGAGGTGGTAAGTTAAATTAAGGTAATTCATTTATGAGTGAATTGAAGGTACGAAGGGACAGGAGATCATAGCCTCCTCCGTCTCATAATAGTCTTTAAGAGCGCAGTAAACAATTACAAGCTCACTACACAAGTGATGGTCTCCAACTTTATGACCGTTTGCCTGCGTGTTAAGGATATGGGGAGAGGTCGACCTCTAAAACAGTGAGGGAGACGTTCTAGTTAAAACATTTTGTAGATTAATTAACTACTATGGCATAATAACATGAAACGTACGTGTTTTATAGGCATTTTGTTTTGAAACTAATTTCTAGGAACAAAAGTGCAATTCGACCCTCTCATTATTCTGACCTCCTGATACTTGTGTTTTAAAAATTAAATTGTTTATTCAAATTCATGAGAACGTTTTGTTTATTTTTACGGGATTATCCATGTCGACCAGATTCCGGGCGGTTTCAGATCAAAAAATGAAAAAAATATATGAAACAGTATCAGGAGTTCATAAGATCATTACGATGAAAGGTACCCGAGTATGTGTAACTGTAACGAAACAACGTGTACTCGTATGTATGTATGTATGTAGGTAATGTGTCGCATTTTCTTCCCGAGTCACTCTTGCGGATAGGTTTGAAAGCTTTTAGTGATCACACTTCGTCCCAAGGGTACCATGCTACTACGACCATCGCGCACACACACACACCCCCATAACATTATTAAACACATAGAATACCTATTCAATATATTATTAGTAGTACACGAATACTACATTTCACTCCTTACCGTTGTTATCATAAATTAATTTATCGGGAGAATGTAAATTGAAGGATGTATTACAATGGCATTCTATTACCATTGTCAATTTCTGAACTCCTAATACTTCAACAAATTTAGAAGTCGGTTTTCATGACATACGAAATACACTGAAAACATTTCTCGTGTCTTTAACATTAAAAAAACGCATGCACAATTGTCATTTTTAAAATCTCTGTTTAAGTTTTTTGGAATAAAGTATGATGAGTACATTTTTAATCACTACAAGAAGGCATTTTTTCTTTGTGACTTTCGAAGAAGTTACTTTCGAGAATTATTGATATCGGGAGAATGTAAATTGAAGGATGTATTACAATGGCATTCTATTAGCATTGTCAATTTCTGAACTCCTAATACTTCAACAAATTTAGAAGTCGGTTTTCATGACATACGAAATACACTGAAAACATTTCTCGTGTCTTTAACATTAAAAAAACGCATGCACAATTGTCATTTTTAAAATCTCTGTTTAAGTTTTTTGGAATAAAGTATGATGAGTACATTTTTAATCACTACAAGAAGGCATTTTTTCTTTGTGACTTTCGCGAAGGGGGTTATTTTCTAATTTAAAAATTAAGAGGTATTTTAAAAAAAAAATCTTGGGAATCTATGCAAGATGTGGTGAGTTACGGTAATTCACTAAAGAATGGTTCAATGAAGCTACCTTATTTTTTTAGAAAGCACATTTAGTAAGGTTGTCGAAATATTTGTTTTGAAAAAAACCCTTTTTGCGACACCCACTACCAAAAATTAATTAGATTTTCAAAGATTCCTTGACGGAAATGACCATCGATCGGATCGAATATCTATAAGAAAGTTTAATAATAATAAGATTGTACCGAAATGATCGAGATTTATCGCAATTCTAAGAATAATTGCGATCTATTTTCAGACAAAATTTCTCTGATACTGTTCAATATATTTCATTAAACGATTTTTCAATAGCTTATATTGTATAAAAAATACGCGTATTGTTTTTTAGAGATTAATTCGTTGAAAAATACGCGCGTTGATATAATGCAGTATGTAGTTGGGTAACTGTTGTTGAATATAATGATTTTGTATAACAATTGTTGAATGTTGTGGATCAAAATGATGTGTTGCGATTGGTTATTGTATTTTTAAAAATGGAATTATTAAACAATTGAAACTCACCTGCTCTATTTGATTGGTCGATCATTGGTTGAACAATTCTACGTCGTGCATTTATAAACCTGTAACAAAAAAACACAAGTTTTTAATAAATTGTACATTTTATAAAAAAGTTTGTAAATTAATATGGTTTGTACATAAAGAAAGAATTATTGATGAAAGAATACAAAAAATGTAAGTATTTTCAATTCGCATTAGTGGGTATGTAAAGCAATTGTGGTTAGCTGGCAGAGATAGCAGCCATAAGCTCGCCATAGTGTTTTTTTTTAGCATCTATTGCTTATTTATATAATTGTAACTTAGCGAAAATAAAGTATGTGTGAAAACACAGTGAAAAACACGATGAAAAAGCATGCTAAAAACACAGTTCAATTTTCACTTCCTGTTAAACGACAAGTGAATACTGGGTGTTTTAGGTTAATTATGGTTTTATAGTTTTTTGTCATGTTGCCAAACAGCGGACAGAGCGATGGACTCCCAGAGTTCTAAGATGGAGACCGTGGGACAAAAAGAGAGGAGTAGGTCGGCCACAGAAAAGATGGGTCGACGATATTATCCCAGTCGCGTGTAGAAGATGGACTCGCAAAGCTCAAGATAGAGGAAAATGGAAGCAAGTGGAAGAGGCCTATATCCAGCAGTGGAGAGATGGCTGAAGGAAGAAGAAGAAGAAGAAGTTTTTTGTATGTATATTAAACAGCAAAAAACAGAAAGTACATAGATATTCAGAATAAGAATCGAACCAGCTGTGATAAACAATATCCATAATAAGTATTAGCATTAGGTATACAGTGCGTATAGGTTCCCCTTCGCGGATTTAAAACAGAAAATATGATACAGGGAATTGTGTATTTGAGATTATCGACTTTATATTCACATGAGATTTACAATGGAATTTGATATTACGGATTTCCATGGAACAGGGAAACATTCAGATGATTGGGTAGGAATAGGTTAAGCCTTACGTATTATTATTACTACTCAAATAAAATTGATGCCCTGGGACTGATTTTTTTTTCAGGGGTACACCATCGTAAGAATACAGTCAATTAATTTATAATTGTAGGTAAAAAGTTCGTGATTATAGCGTTTGGTTTAATTCTGTAACTGATTAAGTGAGTACTAACGTACAATAAGACGATTTTTTCAATTACATATTTATTTATCGTATGATGGTCATTTCTAGTACATCACATAAATTACAATATCAATTTACAATAATAGCTCATGTTTGATTGTCAGGAATTAAAAATTAATAGTATTGTTTTTTAAATATTCAGTCGCCGATTCATTTAGTGTCAAGAAATCCTACAGGTTTCCTCCATGCGCTGTAAGACAGCACTCCGCCACAACATGGCAATTATTTGAAACACAAGTTTGAAAAGAACTTATGTAAGTTCAAAAAGAAAACGTTTTAGAATCTAACCTACCATCCTTAAAAAAATATGACAGCTTTAAAACCAAATTGAATTGGAAGGCGTAACTACACCCGAGAATAACAAGATTGTGACTGACAAGACCAAAATGTAAAAATAAATAGATCAAAGTTTCAAACACTCATAACTTTTACACTCATATGGAACCTTAAATAAGTCTCGTTATTTACAAAACTACGCCACTATATGATTCCTATTTTTTAAATTGTACTCATAGAAATATTTAGATATCCATCCTGAGATTTTGCTGGTTTTATTGTTGTTATTTCAGAAATCGATATATCCAAAAACGGAAAACGCAGGACGCGCGAAGAACAATTTCAGTCCGAGTGCGTATGTTTTTCTATAAAGCAATAAATATTAAGTAAATTGGCTTGACTCAGACAGTATTGAAATATTGAGTGAAATTAAACAATATAAATTAATATTTATTTTCATTTTTGGCACGTATATAAAATGTTGTCGGCACCTGATTCACACTTGTACAAATGAATAAATTTTACATAAATCACATACCACCAAAATTCGTTTCTAACAAATAATTTATATAGCATATTTCTTATTTTGAATAAGATTTAGCTCGTACGGGTACTATGTAAATTTTGGCTTTTGTATTTTACAGTATAATAAGAAAATGTCATAGATATCATATTTCAATTTATGCAATCAAATAAAATATTTTAAAAAAACTTTATTTTTTTTGGTAAATCTTTAAATTTATTAAACTCTTCTATTGACATTTGACGTGGTTTGAAATTTATGTATAGTGTTTTGCAAAAACTATACTTTATTTCAATTTGCTAAATAAATTACATGATTTCCATACGTAAACGCAGATATGAAGCATTTCTTTTACAACAAAATATTTAGGTTTTAAACTAACATTATTATAAATTTAATAATGGGAGACATCTATTCAAATTTTTGCAACATACGGACAACAACCGAGTGTGCACGAAGTCTCGCGAAATTTTTCGGTATAGATTATATTTATCATAACTTGGCAGTTGGGTACTTGATTATATCCCTAGTAGCTCTATCGTCAAATCGCATCCACGGTTATCCATGAAACAAATAGCTCTGAACAGGGATTAAGTTACGTCTAGCAAAGTTTTCGATGGGATGGATCGCATTGCCAAACTAAAATGGCAATGGGCAGGTTATGTTGCTAGACAGGGAGTGGACAGATCCCAGAATACTGAGATGGAGACCGTGAGACATGAAAAGAGGAATAGGCCGGCCTCAGAAAAGATGGGCCGATGGTATTGTCCCCCGTTGCTGGCAGTGGGTGGATCCAGAAAGCCCAAAGAAGAGAGGGAGTGGAAAAAAATTGGAAGAGGCCTAAAACTAGTAGGGAGAGATGGCTGAGAAAGAAGAAGAAGAAGGTCTAGCAAATTATGTATTAGATTATATACAAAAATATGACAATGAACATGTTTCTATTGTGAGATTGTATGCACGTACTAGCTGATACCTAATAATAAAACGTGGTTTCTTGTTCACCCTTTTTCATTGGCGTTCACCGTAAGTAGTTATTGATGTTATTGTAAGTGAAAAATCCCTGGGGATATAAGCAGAGAGGAGCGCGAGAGAATCTATCGCAATTCACAATCACTGGTTATGGAGAAATTATTCATAAGCTCAGAATAGAGAAGAGCAGAATATCTTTATTCTCGGATAACAAGATACCCTGTATATACTTATATTATTACGCTGTTCTCAGATTGCACGATATAATAATATTATACACCCTGCATACCCATGTATTCCGTTACTGCTACATACTTTAAATTCGTCCTTTAATGTTCCTAAAAGAAACACAGGCATTCACAAGGTTTACGCTATTCACAACATCCAGATCGTTGTCCTTTCTAATCCTCAAATTCAAGTCATGAATATAAATCTAATCAAATTGTCTTAGTAATGGTGTACAGCGAAAGAGCGAGCGTGCTACCATCATATTTTCATTAAAATACTGGCAAAGCTTAACCCTGGCTGCGTTGTATTTAGAGAATCGCGAATAATGAAAAAGAGGTATGATCCAAAGGCTTTCCGACAAATTGAAAGACCTTCTTCCATTGTACCCCATTCTTATGACAATAAGATCAGAGCATTTTGGAATGATGTGAAAAAAATTAGACATTGACGCATATTGCACAGAATTGCTCACTATTAAAATATCTTGTGTCCTCCGCGTGTTACCACGAGGAATTAAGAGCAAACAACACAAAAAAATAAAAAAAAGGAAGAAATATAAGAAAAAACATAAAATGATTAACCCCCTATTGTGCCTAATGTAGTTTGCAGTGAAATTGCTCAGAAAAACATCCCTGCTGACGGATACACTATGAAAATATAATAATATGTCAGAAGACCTATTCGCATTCACACGTGAATGTGTTTTAGGGATTAAATGCTTTTATTTCCACGGATAATGCAAGCAATAAGTGTGGGTGCATTGCTGGAAAATTATTGCAAACTCTTGAAAAAAGACGAGGACGTCTTAAAATCACTTGGAGCAATCTTGTCAACAAAATTCTCAAATATGGGTAAATTTCTTGTAAAAGTAGGTACTGGAAAGCACAGAAATGGTGATAAGGAACGAAAATTAAGGATCTCAGTTACGAATACCGTATGAAGGTCGTTGTTAAACATTTCTTCTTCTTCTTCTTCAGCTTTCTTTCCTCTACTGCTGGATGTAGGCCTCTTCCACTTGTCTCTGTTTTTCATCATTCGCATCTAGGTTCTGCCGGTTTGTTGGGCTATGTCGTCAGGCAAACTTTTGGGAGATCTTGTAACAGTTCTGTTTTGTCCAGGGCCTCCATAAGAGAATTATGAGTGCCCATCTAGATGTTTTCCTGTCTAGCTATATGTCCAGCCCACTGCTATTTAAATTTTGTAGCAAAGTCCATTATTTTTCAACTTTTACGGCCTTAAAAACGTATATGAGTACCCAATGACATTTTTTTTCTCATTTAACTATCTCGCAAGGTATGTGCATTTGTATGAGCACAAATTGCATATGCAGCAATGCGTGGATTGACGGATGTTCTCCATATAACAATTACTATTATTGCATACTATTTTCATTTGTAACATTCGGGGGTGTTGAATATTACGACTATTATACTTAAAGTTGTTTCAGTATTGTGTGAGATGGTAATAGGGTGTAATCTACCCCTATCCCTATACAATATTATGTGAGGATCCCGGTGCAAGGGTTGCGATACGTCATGCATGTGAAATTGTAAAAAATGGATGCGATGCAAAAATTATAAATGATGTTGCAAGATCGGGATCATTATTGTGTACTTGTGAAGAAAAAGCGTCGAAAAGTACTAGGGAATATCATATGCCAATGCAATGAGATTGTTGGGAAAGAGATATAAACAGTGAGAAAACTCTTATAAATGGCCAAGTCTTGCTGTGTTCCTGTGAAGGACTTTGCAGGACAATGTTGATAGTTAAGAACTTCGAGAAGGATATTTCGTAAATCTATAAAGTGACGCCAATCTAGAGAAACCACTTGTACAAAGGTCGTTGGTACACAAAAGTAGAATAGCATCTGAGAAGATTTAAGGTAGTCTTTCACTGTTTTGCAAAACAGGCTCAAGATTAAAGTCTTCTTCTTGTTCTTAATAATAGGCCTTGTGATGGATTAGCCTCCTGCGATATCGACTCACAACTGTCAAACCAAGATTAAAAAAGTGACAAAAAAAACATAGCATAACATAGAAAGTTGCAAATGAACCACTGGAGAAAAAAGTTATGAACGTTGGATAAACTTAGATTGGAAAAAGACTCAAAAATGATTACAAATAAGCTGGTTTTATCATTGAAAGAGAAAAGCTGGACTCTAACGGAATAGACTTCAAGATGCAGAAGCCTTGAAGAAGGTGTGAGAAAGATTCATTAAAAAATCTTCTAAATTCATTAATTACTAACGTACTTTTAAGTTCGTTAACTAAGCCTTTTGTAATATTAAACCAAGATCAGCTGACTGCAATACAACAATAGGCTACGGTAATGTTTTTTTTCTGTTGCTGTTAACACTGTTCCTAGTCGTAATCATCATAAATCATTGAGCGATGTCGATGTCATCTGCATATTGTTGTGCTGAGGGAGGATTACAACGTGTTACGGACATCAAATAGTTATAATAATCATTAACACATTCATACAAGATCAGGTTTCAACTGGGATTAGTTTGACAAGAGGCTTAACTAAGCCATGGATTAATGTGCGAGTTAAGTTTTTGTTGAAAAACTGGCTCTTAATTCAAATATGTTTTTGTTTTTGCAATTATCTTTTACATAATTTTGGCAGACGTCCGTACGTCTCACGAAAAAATCTGAAAGACCCCTTGTGTAATCGGTCGTCAAAATTGGAATAGATGTCGTCCATTATTAAAATTGTAAATGTTTTAGAATAGTTTTTGAAGCAGTAAAAAGAACTTAATTTTGAACATTTGCTAATTGTATTTTACAAGATTATTACATTTTTTTTTGTCGGAAATAAAAGAAAGTAAGCCAGCACTTAGTCAGACCAATCACATGCTTGAATTCAAATATTTCGAATGTCCATACTTCAATAAGATAACTTAGTACACGACGATATTTTAAAAATAGAACAATGTTTCAATGGAATGTTATGAAGGCCGACGACTATACAATGTTACACAACTAATCCACGATTATGAATTCGGATTACAATAATGATAATAAAATTATTAATTTCTTAAAATATTGCATGTCTAATTGGAAAACAAAAATATCTATTTCAACGCCATCGGAAGGTTATGTTAGTGATTCGATTGACATAAATAGAGGAATATTCCAAGGTGATAGTCTGAGTCCGCTTTGGTTCTGTATTGCATTGAATCCCTTAAGTGCATTGATTGAAAATTCTCAATGTGGTTATCAGCTCAAAAGGGGTGGTTGTAAATTTTCTCATCTTTTTTATATGGACGACTTAAAATTATTTTCATCAAATTTAAATAATCTCAATAAATTAATTTCAGTAACAAAGGATTTTAGTGATACAATCAAAATGGAATTTGGTATGGATAAATGTGCAATAATTAATGTTAAAAAAGGGGTTATCGAACAAACAAATGAAGTGATTAATAACACAGTAAATTTACCAAATCTTACATTAAATGAAACCTATAAATATTTGGGAATAAATGAATCACTGGGTTTTGATCATGTATTTTTAAAAAATAATGTAAAAGCGCGTTTCATCTCTAGATGCAAATTAATTTTTAAATCACTTCTTTCTGGACATAATAAAATTAGGGCAATTAATTCATGGGCAATTCCAGTAATTTTGTATTCATTTGGTATTTTAAAATGGAACCAAACGGAATTAGACACACTAGACAGAAAGGTGCGTACTACAATGACAAGATATCGAATTCATCACCCTAGATCCTCCATGATGAGACTTTACCTTCCTCGCAAAAATGGTGGCAGAGGATTACTTAATTTAAAGAATTTACATAATAATGAGGTAGAGTCTTTAAAGAGATTTTTTGTAACTCATAGGAGTAAAGTAGGCTATGAGGACTTGATAGATTGTGATTTGAGGTACACACCTTTATGTCTCTCGAATCCTGGTGCTTCACTACCGACAATGTCAGTTGAAAATCGAGTAGACATATGGAAAAGTAAATCTCTTCATGGCCGTTTTCACCAAGTTCTGACATCTACAAATGTATGTTTTGAAGACTCAATCAATTGGTTAAGGTTTGGTGATCTATTTGGTGAAACCGAAGGTTTTGTTTGTGCAATACAGGATCAAGTCATTGTAACAAATAACTATGCAAAATTCATTATGAAACAACCAAATATAATTGATAAATGTAGGGCTTGTGGTCAGATGGGAGAGACATTACGACATATTATGTCGGGGTGTTCTCTTTTGTGTGGCACTGAATATTTGCAGGGACATGACCAGGTTGCCAAAATAGTTCACCAAAGATTGGCTTTAAAATACGGTTTACTCGATGAAGAAACTGAATATTACAAATATCAACCATTGTCGGTGCTTGAAAATAGCATTGTTAAGTTGTACTGGGATCGACCAATACAAACCGATCGTACAATTCCAGCTAATCGACCGGATATTGTATTGGTTGATCGTAGGGAAAAAAAGACCTATATTGTGGATATCACTATACCACATGATGAAAATCTCCATAAGGCTGAGCAAGACAAGATTACCAAATATCTTGATCTTGCTCATGAAATTATGGAGATGTGGAGAACACCTTCCACTGTCATCATTCCTATAGTGATGTCCACAAATGGTGTCATTCCTAAGAGTCTCAAAGTAAATCTTGAGAAGCTTGGATTGCATGGTGGGCTTCAATACGCCATGCAGAAGGCTGTCCTACTATCATCTTGCAGGATTGTTAGAAGGTTCCTCTCTCTATAGCTCTTAAAAACTCTCTCATGATAAGTGCATTCTAGTGCACATCGTGGGAGAGGGGGACATCCATTAGTATGGTAAAATGTTTTTAGTTCTATGTGATGTGTTTGTTTATTTAAAATTTTGTATTAATATTATTACCTATTATTTATTTTATATTTTTGTAATTTTTTATTTTAACATGTTTTTATATATTATTTGGTTTAAACGAATGTATTATATAGAGCTGAAAAATTTTGTATACTATTGTGTTAATAAAGTTGATTTGGAAATAATAATAATAATAACTATTATTATTATTTGTAGCTCCACCTACTACAGAGATAATACCATCTAACACAATCAATATGGTACCACATACTATAAGTACGTAGTATTTTACTGATGTAGCGCTGGGATGCATTGTCCCACTTTACCCCTATCTCCCCTTTCATATTATACTGAACTTGTTCTGACAAAGAACTCATTAGTCTTCATACAAAATATGGGGAGATTCGGATCATTAAAACCAATCACTATTATTATTTTTTTATTATTGTTGTGTGGAAATATTTAAGTAGTAATTCGTGTGCAATTCAATTGGGATACAGGTGTCGAAAGTGTTATTTAGTGGTGAAGTAGAAATGATGTACGGTTGAAGAAGGTCTCTTGATCATTGGTCCATTCATACTTTTATCCATTTTCCACAGTTGTGTGACTCTGATCGCTCTGATTCGCATTAGACCAGTAGCTTAGCCGAGTAGCTATTGAATTAGTAGCAATACCTAAGAAAATAAATGCAGAATTGTTACTTATTCACTACCTACTCGACTAAACTACTAGCCTAATGCGAACAAGGTATATTATATATATTTATATGTATAATATGTTTATCTATGTATGTATTTATGAATTCAATTATTGTTATGTATGTATTTGTGTATTCAGTTAAGGTACCCTCTTGGTACTGAATCTATAATTAGGTATATCTCATTTTTGTTTCTATCATGGGTTGGCTGGCAGAAATTGCCATTTTGCAATAAGCCCGCCCGTTGTATGTTGTACAATGTATGTACAATAAAGATTATTTTATTTTATTTTTATTTTATTTTAAGGTATTTGGGACGATAAACTATAATAAACAAAAAAAATTGAGTGTGTACAAAAATTACCCACAAATGTACAGATTATGAAGGTTTCATGGTACTCCTGCCTAAAATCGAAAACGGTGATGGGATTTGGGCAAAAGCCATTAATGGACCCGAGGAATTCAGCAGTAATACTCGCCAGGGATAACGGATTTGACTGCAATAAAAAGGGAATTAGAAAATCCCAGAAAGAATACGATGTTTGTTTTGGTTTCATAATGGGGGTTGCGTTTTTAAAAGGAAAATAGCCGAAATGGCTTCAACCGAAGAATTCATTTCAAAATCCCCCAAAAATTGCCCGATGGAACGGACGATATGACTTAAATAGGCCATTTCATGCATTTGACACGTACGGGATAAAAGTGGCGCAACCAACCCACTACATACCTCCCAAATACCGTTAACTTCTATATAGAAAATAAGGGTGCAAATCTAATTCATATTAACATAGATTTTGGTACACATTTTACCATGGAAAGCTATGATCATCAAGAAGCATCATTGATTAAATTTTTTACGGGAAAAAAGTAATTCGATTCAGATTGATAACATTGTTATATAAAAAGCTGTCGAAGAACGCGAAGGAGAATCTGAAAGTATTCCGGAAGGAAGTAAAAAGAAAGAGACTGAATAGCAAGAAATGAATGAAGAGAAAGTTATGGAATGAATATTTCGAAAAATTGTATGAAAGTGGTACTAGTACCGTACTAACCACACGAATGCAGCAAAGTGCAGAAGATCACTTTGAATGAGTTTGTGCTTGCCTACGAATTTTGATCGAATCTAACGAGGAATTGAACCGACAAGGTTTATCGATGTTTTCATTGGGTGGAGCATCCCTTCAAAAGATTCCAGTGTTAGGGTAACAGGAATAAAAAGAGTATATTGCAATACTATGTACACTCGCACGTATAAGTCTGCAAGGCATCCCTAATGGCAATCGGTAGTAGCCAATATAAGAGGACGAAAATTAATCTTCTCGCCTTTCTGCGCTCCCATTACTTTATTATTATTCTCCTGATACAAAAACGCTTTTTTTCTTTACCTGGTGAATTATCATCTAACAAATTCACGGGAAATGTAAGATTTTCGGAAAAAAAGACGGAGGAGAAAGAAATAAATTAAATTTGGTCTAAATTTGCCCCACTTGGGAACTGTGTCAATATATTTTATGGACTCTATTAAAAATGTGGCTGGAATTTAAAGGAGAGATTTATGTCGGAATTTTTATGACATCGAATAGACATTATGAATCATCACTGACTGATCCATACCTAGCTAGAATCCAAATACTTTAGGAATTTGGAAAATTTATTCCCTAGGCAAAAAGATCTATTTGTCTATTCTTAGTTTTTTTTAATATAAAAACCAAACCCGGTTTCAGTGCTTGCCGGTTCCACGTTCCTTCTCACCTTAGCCACCATTCATAGCACAGCGGTTAGAATACCTGTGTATCAGGTTGGAAGTTTGAGTTCGATCCTCGGCCGCGATGGACGGATAGACTGGAATTGGTCAAGGTTACTTCTTAAGTATAAAGTGATCACATTAAACCAGCTGATGATCAGATGGAAAGTCCATCCTTCTCTGTATATCTGTTTAGATAACTACTTGTTACTTAAGCATGTTTTAAAATAAGTGCAAAAGAAAATGCATAGGTCAGTAATTTAAAGGACGGAAAAACTCAGAAAATAGAAAGAAACCAACAAGTTTCAGTAGAAAAAATACTGTACGTGAAAAAGTAAAAGTTACTAGAAGCGAATAAAGAAAATAAGGCAACATCACGATCCAGGATTCAGGCAATAAGTTGTGATTTTGTTTAATTAAAGGATAATTCACAACACAGTGCGGACACCCTCGATCGTTCTGGCATCGGCCACCCTCCTGCTGCTGTGTGGAAATAATCTATTGGAGAAATGAGAAATAATGACACAGAGGTGAATGCAGAGGGACTTGGAAATGAGATTAGAAACTGGAGGTCTTGTAAGGAAATATAACAGGAATAAAATAGCGACGTTTTGTGTGATGTCAGTACAGAAACTCTTGAACGTGTAACGTGAAATTATGTTTCATTGCAAATCATTATTTTTAAGGCAGAACAAATATCTTGACAACGTCACTAAATATGCTTTGTGAAAAATATGGAAGATACATTAAACCTTTTTTTTAGTGCATTCCTGTAACAGAGCTTTCATATCTGTACAGTTTCTGAAAAATCTATTTGATTTCTTTTTCAAAGAAAGTAACTAACTTCCTTCCCAAAATCGCACAGAAAAATTCGTTCTCGTAGGGATAAAATGCATTAAAACCAACTGAATTACCTTTCAAAATGAAGTAAGCGAAATCGTTCAGAAAAAAAAAACGTAAATAAAACCCTATTTGTAAAATTTGATCTGGTATAGGTAGATCGTTATTCCGTTGTGAGATCAGTTTATTGGAGCATCATTATCTTCTTCTTCAGCTACCTGTCCTCTACTGCTGGATATAGGCCTTTTCCATACCCTTCCACTTCTTTCTGTCGATTGCTGCTTGCAGCCAATTTTTACCCCCCACAGCGGCTATGTCGTTGGACCATCTCTTTTGGGGTCTTCCGACGCCTCTCTTGTTTTCTTGTCTGGAAACGAGGACAATGGACGTAGCATGTCGATATAGATTGAGATTCAGAAAATTATGTTTTCGAATCGAAATGTCAATTTTTTTGCTGAGTTAATGAAAAACGCAAAATCTACATATAAAATGGACAGCCTTATCCAATTTTAAATGAGGTAATTACAAAAAAAACAATTGAAGATATTTTTCGTACACCTTTCAGAATTTTCAGTCCCATTGGTGTGAGGCGCGGGGTGGGGGATAAAGAATAAGGGGGGTTATGGGGAGGGGTTAAGACCTTATGGAAATTAAGATGCAGGAGAGGGAATAGAACTTTAAGTGTTTTGTAATGTCACCTTTTAATAAATGTTTCCTTAATTAATTATTAACTAAATTAATACAACTTACCTTCGCGTAATAATTAAAGTTTTAAAATGGTCGCGTTAAGAGGGGTGTTAAAAATTGCGAAATGCTTTCAAAAAAGGGTTTTCTTGTGTTTATTCCGGGATGTTATTTATTTCACTTTGAATTGAGATATAAATTTTGAAAAAAGAAAAACAGTAGGTATCCATTTCAACTATTTTCAGAAGAGTATTTTTTAAAAAGGCATATCTCCAAAAATTGGTACATAACATTTTGTCAAATTCGAATGACACTTTTTATTTGTGTGATAAATTCTCGTTTGGTTGCTGAGAACAGGCTGCCAGGAAGACCACCAAAAAGATAGAGAGTAGGCTGGTCTTCTACATCCCATCAAGAAGGAACACCAAACCCCGATTCAAAAAGATCCCAAATCTAACGTAAACGGAAGAAAAAGAAGATAAATTTTGATTCTAGCAGGTACCTAAATAAGGTTTTTTTTCTTTTGCCGTCAGAAGTAATTCACTTTTTTTAAGGCTGTCCTAGCCAGGATTCCTCTCTATCGTTTCTCAAAACTGAGAGTTTTGCTGAGTAAAACTGATTCCTGGACATAGGCGATTTCGTACAATTCAATTTCGTTCATTCATCCAACAAGGAGATATGCCCTTTTGTAAAATCACTCTTTATTTTGTAATATTTTTCTTTAATTTGTGTTGGTAATTAGAAAGAGTCCGAACAATCATTAGCAACACATTCTTTCCTCTTTCTTCTCATTCTAATTTACGTAGATAATATTTATCCAAATTGATATCTTTAATTACCTTTATTAGCATTTTGGTGATTTCGCTGATTTTGCTGTTGTTTGGGAACCTGCCATTCAAAACTGAAGCACTTTACAAACAATGTGATCTAAGAAAATGAATCTTCAATCTTCTAGAATGTGAATGCAATTAAAAAAAAATAAAACACATTACGGATAATGTAGCAGGGTTGTTTTTTAAAAGAGCGTATTTTTCAATATTGAAAAAAGGGGTGAGTTTAGAGCTCTAAGGAAGATGTATCCTCACGTTTTTTTTACATTTCGTTTCAACATATCGAAGGCTTAGGTTGTTTTATCGAGAACGTACTGAAGAAAAGTACGATTGGTTATTTTTTTTTTAACATATTCTGGAAAATAAGCAAATCAAAATTTCAGTAATTTTGCTTTTTTTAAAGACGTAAAACATTCTCATGTTGTATTTTTATCCAACAAATTAATGTACTTCTAAGAAGTTCATAATGTTTTTAACCTTGCTGGATATTTTAAATTTTGAAAATATTGAAATTATCATAATATTATATAAACACAAAATGATAATGATAAATATCAGATTAGTTGGCGACTAATAGCCGTCCCGTGTGGACGTGGGAACTGCTGTATTTTTTTTCGAATGACATTTCATGAATATATTGCGGATTTAAGAGATAAACACCAATTTAACCGATGTATATCTCTTCTTAATCGTAAAATCTATCAAATGTACATAAGGCAAATGATTATTAACAAAATATAACGTGTAAATTTAGTTTTCAGGATCTGTCATAATCATTACAATAATAATGTCTAATGTCATTATCATGCCACAGTCATACTTCGTCACATGCTAGAGAAAAAAATATCTGTTCCAGTAGTTCGACGCAGTAGGCACTATTAATTACATGAAGCAATATATTCGCAATATTCATATTTATTTATGTAAGCTCTCATCAACTGTATGTGTGTAAAAGATTTCAATGGTAAAAAAGTATAAAGTAGTAAAACATGAAAAAATCTTAGAATTAATGTTATCAATTCTTGACGATTTTCAAGTCTTCGTTATGATAACGATAAGTATGTAAATGGCAAAATAAATACGCAAATAATATGAGTAACACTGATATGATAGAAGATGATGAATGAGATTCTCAAGTTCGCATACTGAGTGGAAGGATAATGAGTT
The DNA here is from genome assembly GCA_963576895.1 of Ceraclea dissimilis. Lineage (NCBI taxonomy): Eukaryota > Metazoa > Arthropoda > Insecta > Trichoptera > Leptoceridae > Ceraclea > Ceraclea dissimilis. Next base: position 12,988,827 of record OY756376.1, read on the forward strand.
GCGGTAGAGGAGTGTACACGGACTAGCATAATTTTCCACAGGTTGGGAACCCAGAAAGTAAATCCTTATCATGTAAACGCAGTATAGCAATATTTCTTATTGTAATTTTCGGGGAATGGATCGATAATTCTAATCACAAATTCGTATGTAGTTTAAACAATGTATTCCAAATCATTGTTAATGTGGGAACAATTGTATTCTTTCTAAACTACGAAATCGTTTGAATTTTGTTTTATTCGAAAATCTATAGCAATATAAGACAACTTCACAACAAGGTGCATTGTATTTTTTAACTCTTATTCGATAACCTAAAAGTGAATCTAGAATGTTTTTGCGTGTGCTCAGTTACTCTTGTCACTTTTTTCAGTCAATGTCTATAAGTTAAATAATTATAAAGGCGCAATTCCACTGATTCAACACTAAGCTGCGTGCGTAAACCATGCGTCTAAAACGGTGCAATTCAGGAAATATTAGTTTGGCGCGTCATGTTTTTACAAACTTAAAAGTTAATAAGACTTATAAGTCAATTGCAAACCATTTTCCTTATGTCCTGGTAGATGTGCTAATCTTATTTACTGTCTTAAGTTATGCCTACTTTCCGGGCTTGGAGGCCGTGTTCTAATGGTCGCTTGGGGACCCGACCATTAGACCACGGCCTCCATGCCCGGAAAGTACACATAACTTAGATATGATGACTCCGGCCGTGAAAGCTTCCGCACATACCTTATTTACTGTGTTTTTTCGCCCTCAATGTAATACATAACGCAGATTCCTTATTTACTTTTTTTACTTCAGCCATACCATACAATTGTATGTATTTACTTTATGTATTTAATTTTTCATTCTTCCGGTCCCTGTCGTGCTAAAACCGCACAGATCCAATAATTCACTTATATGCGGCAATGCGACTTGTTTTTTTGCGCATTGTATTTTCGTTTAATGGAAAGACTATAAATTATGTGTATCATGTGTTAATGTTTAAAACTTGCCTCAGTGGGATTGCACCTTAACTCTCTAACTTGTGAAAATACATTCATTCAAACTGATTTCAATTGGTTTTGCAAAATATTACAATACGATACTAGCGCCGCGTATCGAAATTTCATTTTCAGTTTGCTAATAGCGGGCTCTTAAATGAGATATTTAGACGGTAATTATCGTGTTGCTTGAATATCATGATAATTAAGAGATAAGTAACATAATAATAAAATTTGGGCATGTTGAGAGAATGAAGGATGACAGGATGACAAAAAAGATATATCTGAGTGAAAAAAGAGGTGTGAGGAAGCGCGGCCGCCCGAGACTGGCCTGATCCGATCATGTCCACCAGATCCTCAAGGATGGGCGCGTTTTGAGTAAAAGGAATCGGAGAGCGTGTATGACAAATTGTATGAATGTGAAGGAAGCTAGGAGTGTGTGAAAGGATAGGGCTGTCCGGCGCTCTGTCCTCTCTGCCTACCCTGCAAGGGACGTGGCGTGAGGGTATAGAATAAAACAGAAGTAACATAATAGTTACAGAGATGAGAGGATGAAAGTGAACAATATGAGATGTACAGGGCATGTGGACAGAATGTCTGAAGATAGAATGAAGAAGAAAATATAAAGGTCTGAAAACTATGAAAATTTCTGTAAAACATGTACGAAATATTTTTTTTTCCTAGCACCATCGCCGGGTTGTAAAATCGGCTCCCACTTTTTTTACGTATTTTTTAGTGTCCTCCTGTAATAGTTGGGTGTTCATAAAACGCTTTTCTTTTTTTCAGCAATTTCAGTTCATGTCATCCATTCTTTTGCCTTTTTTGGGGTTTTTTCACCGTGGGCAATATTCTTGTGCGTTTTCTCAGGGAAATTTATTTACTGATTACTCCGCTATTGAGATACATATACAAAAATATATGTGTAAAGTTACGAGGTTCCCAGTTCGCAATTGAGGTCACATTCTTTATTTAAAAAATAATATAATTTTGCAATAATTTAACGAATTAATTTTTCATTTCAGCCACGAACGCTACATAAAGCAAGTCTTTTTATTATAGGTAAGATATTTTATTTTTTCTAAAAAAATGTACTTTGTGGCTTTTTGCTCTACATCCTCGTACCTCCATATCAGAGTAGGTACCCACCAATGAAAGATGCTCAAATGTAGAAACCTCTTTTTTCTGAAATTCTGAAAAATTAAACGCACTACAATATCCTTTAGAAAATATAAGGAGACAACTAGAAAATATGTTTTATCCGCTCTTTCTATGAGCTCGTAAGTGAGTGTGGTTTGAGTGGTCAGAAGACTTGGAAACTGCAAGAGACATATGCTTTGATCTCTGACATCCAGCCAAGGATATCAAGAAATGATTTTTTTTGTGAACTGGAAGAGTAAAATAACATTTGAAAGAGAAGGGAATGTATATGATGAATTTTATGAACGTGATTGAAGCTAGAGATGTATGTAAGATAGCGCTCTATTCTCTTTGTGTAGGTACCCTGAATAAATAATCCAGAGAAAGATCCAGACAGAAAATGATAATTAGAAAAGAGTAAAGAATTATAAAGCGGACTATGGCAAAAACAATATCAACCCGAAGATAGAACCATTATCGAGATTTATATTCCCAAAACTCTGGTCTCATCATCAAATTGATTTAAAAAAGAAAAAGCTGCCAGAAAAATGTGGGAGTCTTAGTCGTATTACTGCACCCAAGAGATGAATATTGGAGCGAAGTATTAGTAAATTATATCTCCACCTGTGAGTACCACACCCATACGGTACACTCGAGGATTTCATTATTTCGACTACCCCTCGCACAGTTTTGGAATAATCCCGCTTGTATCTACTTGATGGCAGTTTCAATGCGGACCGCATCGTCTCCTAAATATCCAAAGGCCCAAGCCGTCATGCACGGGGCGAATCAAATATCACGCGCGCCCGGGTGGGGGAGAAGGCCCCACTAAACACCCCGGGACCCCATGGTCAGTTTATGAGATTGAAATAAGATTTGTGCCGGTGGCGCGTGCCTATATAGGGCTCGCCGGTACAAACACGATTGGGGCCCCCTGTTTCCATAATTCCTACCCTCGCGATTATTATTATTATATCTGAGAAATTTTGAAAGGAGAATCGTGTAGAAGCGAATTCGTGTGACATACTTTCTGTAATAACTTCAACTTTTCTATGAGAAAAAAGTCTCAGGTCATAAAGTAGACCTAGTATTTCATTACGCTAAGTTATTGACTTAGAAATATATAGAAAACTCTCGCGAAAAATTGAGGAACTAAAGTGAGACAGGATCGCTGGTAAAACGGCAATAATTCATGGCATACAAACTATACAATTAATTGTATAATTTGTTCAAGAAATTATCGACAAGAGCGCCGTCTGGTGTTAGTTCCCAAGATCATAATGGATAAGGGCGCCCTCTAATGTTTGTTCTCAGAACCATTTTCGACAAGGGCTCCCTCTGGTGGATGACTGCACTGAGGTGATTTTTGAGACGAGAACTTCTGATGTATACAATTTTTCTATACATTAGAATACATTTCGATTTTGCAGAATATAATAAATTAATAACGAAAATAAATCGAATTGTCAGCGACTTAGTCGCGAATATTGAGGTATCGCGTATAATATACGTACGTATATATCAAAGTATAATATAATCTATATCCAGAATGTCGCATTTTGTATTCAGGGCGGGCGTCAAGGCTCTCATTGCCCGCCCGGCACTCCCGCCCACAGCCGCCCCTGTACGACTATACAGGAGCAACAGCGCATAGCACGGGGACAAGTGCCGCCATTGGTTAGAATATCTTATTATTCGGGATATGATTGGTAGGTAGGTAATATCCAGAATCTAGAATAGATCTAGAAGCAAACTTTTAGATTAACTCGAAGAAAAAATATTGTTATCTATGAATTTAGTTTTAAATGTTCATCCCTTCGATTTAGATATCGAACGATATTCTTTGATGGAAAAACATGATATGTCCAATATTGACTATCAACTTTAAATGGTTTCTACTAAAACAAAAACTTCGATAAGAATACAAACTTTATTGATATTTCGTTTAAAAGTTTCGTATAACATTTCAAAAATTTCTAAAAACGGAGACCTTAGATATCGACACCCTAGCTAAATATGCTTTGGAAAAAACATAGGGTAGTCAGGTACAAAACCTAGTTGGGCAATGAATGGCTGAAATGAATTGAAATGGCTAACTATGTTTCTACATATACATATGCACTATAATAATTAGTTTCCAATAAGTCCGCCTTTTGGCACACTACGATTGTCTTATTTTTTTGTATATATCTAATATGCATTTTTGTTTATATATTTATTTATTTACTATAATGACCAATAAAGAATCTATTTACAATCTAACATGTATTTGGGTCAATCTCTCAAATGTGTAACAATAATCAAACAGAAATAAAATAGCACAAAATTAGATAAAACAGATCAAAACAAAGTAAAATAATAAATGTGTTGTATATCGTTTGTCTGCAGTGTGTCTGAAGAGACTGCTTGGTTTCTTTGGACACATTATAAGACGTGAGCCAGACAACCTGGAGAAATCTGACTGACTGGCCGAGTGGAAGGCAGGAGAGGTCGCGGACGGATACCACTGAGAAGCCGCTGAGATGGTCCGACCAGGTGGCAGAGGCCAGTGGTACGACGTTTGCGGAGGCACTGCGGCGGGCGGAGGACAGACCGGGGTGGGCCAGACTGATGACTCAAATAATACATGAAGGTCACGATCCTCAGGAATGAGGGACCGACTTGGATGATGATGATGATGATATCTATGTATCTAGGTACGAGTATAAAGTACTGACACTCACACAATTTAAACAAATCGTCAGCAATTAACCAAAATTAATTCTTGAATAATTATTAACGATAGATATAGATGTATTGGTATGTAAGTTTATAATAGAAACATAACCGACATGATTGACTGTCAGAAGTCTGACAGATGAGGGTCTAACGAGGCATTCATATTGAGATGTCTATCATAGGTGTGCTTCTTATGCTGTGATAATGGACCATGATTAACTTATTAGAAAAAATACATATATACTCGTACCTATCCATAAATTATTAATAATTGTAATTAGCATAAAAACGCACCAAATATCGCAACGTTTTTGTGGTAAAACAATGTATATGCCGAATTTTCGATAATTCTAATTTTACAGTTTTCTCCTCAACAGAGACGAGAGCATCTTCATTCACAGTTTTTCCCCAACAGAGACGAGACCATAGAGGAAAAAACTGTAATGTATTTCCGTCTGTGCAATGCAGATAAATTCCGTTTCCATACCTAAAATAATTTAGGAATATCCCAAATTAAATTCTAATGTTATTAAAACAGTGAGTGAATTTACATATTTTGCCAAACATTTAGTACAGCATTCTCAAGCCTGGCGTGAGGTTGGTTTTGGCTGCAGTCAATTTATTTTGTAGGAAAATATCGTGTTTTTTAAGCCAAATTACAGAATTCACATTTTTAATGGTGTGACCATGCCTAATAATGTGCAAACATATACATGCTATTCATAAACACTGAAATCGTTATTCTGAATGTCATGTGAAATATGTTTTTGGATTAATATGTGTAACTATTCTTTGCTTGTCCAACTTTTACAAGAGTTTATTTATTTATTTATCTATTAATATCAACGGCGTGAGCCTTTTACACAAATTATGATACAACAAACAAGTTAACAATATTTATATTATTAATTAAAATTAACAATATAACAAAGTTATGAAAGGAAAAAAAACGCTACATATTATGTACCCACATGCACATTGCACACAGTTGAAGAATGTACCTATTACCAACCTACATAAAATTTTAAAATAAAGCAGTACTTAGTTTTAATTTAAGATGAAAAACCGTTTTCTAGATACAACATTTTGCAATGGAAACGCTCATAGATTGCCGTCAAATTATCTATGCGCAATTTTTCATTTGATATCTACTATGGGTTCTCGCCAAAAGAAGGCAATCGTCTTAAGAGACATCAATAATTATTACTATTAAGGTATCACTATATTCGCTACTCGTTGCTGCAGGTCATGACCTGCGGGATATAAAAAATAATGCCTACTGACTTCCATAGACCTGTCAAAGTCCAATAATTAATAGGTAATTTTTAATAACATCAAATCATTATTGACATCTGGGTGAAATAAACTAATATGCCAGTGAGGTTTGGACGTGGCAGAAAAAGGACGAATCGGGTTTGAATGCAGTGGAAATGAGATCGTTAAGAAGAATGTGTGAGAAAAAATTGAGTACCTAATTGGATAAGGAATGTATTTTTTCAGAGAGGTGAGTGACTTGTATGGGTGTTGTGAGTAGAATTTAAGTGAATAAACTAAGATGGTTTGGACATGTTGAGAGAATGAATGATAAAAGGATAACAAAGAAAATATACTTGGAAAAAAGAAGAGGTGTACGGAAGCGCGACCATCCAAGAACCACTTGGCTTGACCATGAGGTCGAGTAAAATGAATATTTGCATGAATGTGATGGAAGCAAGATGTCTGTGTAAGGATAGGAAAGACTGGGTGAGGGTATGAAATAGAAAAAAAATACTGGACACTGGGCATACCTACTCGAGACTGAGACAGAAAAAATGCCTACATTATTTCGTTTACGAAGTAATTTTTTGGGAATGTCAAAAACTCAACAATGTTTGAATACTACAGTAAAATGGCCCGTTGGCAACAAGCACCATACAAGAATAGATGATAGTCCAAATATTATTAAGATGGAGAAAGTTAGTATAGGTTGGTACTACTGCTTGCTTCCTAGTGGCTGCCCTGCTTGCTGGTGTCATTTGGAGGTAATGGCTTTAGGGTCAAAGGCATACAGGGTCAACCCCATACAGTTATTACAGTGAGACATGGAGCTAGTGACGACAATAATAACAACGTTATTGGGCGCCTTATGGCACCATCATCACTCCCCTAAAAGTCAAAACCCGCTCAGTGCAACTGCTAAACTAAATCAGAAAAATAATCGTATACGGGAAGCACATCATAATATGCAGGTGATAAATAAAATTAGTGAAAAAAAGAAGTGCAAAAAACGTGGCCGTCCAAATACCACACAGCTTGACCATGTAGAGCAGATTGAGATTCAGACGTGTTTTGAGTAGAAGAAATTTTAGAGTGAGTCGGAAATTTAATTAGAAATGTGTGTAAAGAGAGGGAAATCTGGCATCCTATTCTCTCTGTCTTTTGCCTTAGTATAGAATAGAATAGAAATCGACCCCTGATGCCGTAATCCTCGCAGGGTAGTCAGAGAGAACATATCGTTAAACTTTCCTATCCTTACAAATACTCCTTGCTTCCGTCACATTCATTCAAATTGTCATACTTGCATGAGAGAGTATTGCGCCAGTTTTTGGACTTTTTGGTTACATTGTTAGAACTATTAAAATATTAAATCAAATGAGGGAAAATAGTTTGTCGGAACCCTGAGAGTGACTGTGTAGTGCAGGGTGAAATGAGTTATTGAACATGTGAAACAATATTTTTAAAAAGCTGTGATACTCAAAACAAAAAAAAATCGTCATACACTTTCTACGTTTACTTTTACTCAAAACACATCCGTCCTAGAGAATCGAATCTACATGGTCAAGCCTTATGGTTCTTGGACGGCCGCGCTTCCATACACCTCTTCTGTTTTCCAGGTACATTTTCTCTTCCTCCTTTCCTTTCATAGTAGTTATAAGAAATCTTTTTCTAGGTTTTCAGAACAGAAAATGCAGAAAGGTTATTTTGATTTCCAATTGAGTTGAGTAGATATTTCTTAGTTATTGTCGCCTATGTAATAATATAATATGTACTGTACATGCTTCCTGCTTGGATGTTGTGTTCTGGTAACATCTGGCATCGTCTTGGAGGAGAAGACTAGAGGAAGGGTGCTGGGACCAGAGGCAGGAGCAAGATAATATACTTGAAGCAACTTGTATACCTTCACAAACATAATATGCCACTTGAATGAGGGAGCCACCGTCGCGTCGTCAACTTTACGTAGAATATATTATTAATACGTCAAAATCTTAAGTATATTCTTAACAATCTTTGAAGTCTCTCAACTTGATGTACAGCGTAAGATGGGCATCCTGGACTCGTTTGACCGACATCGTTTGGTTTAGGTGATCACATTCGAGAAACGTTCACCATTCAGCACTTATCACCTGTGTGTGTGTAATTAACACTTTTAAACCATACTCTGAAAATACCATATTCTTTAGGTGAGAATCGAACCCATTACCTTGCGACTTTTTATTGTTTATTCATGTAATATTCCTACAACAACTGAGAGTTAAAGATGAACTTTGCCGGCCTTACGACAGACCTCGGCTGGCTTAAGTGATCATATTACATTCGAGAAACGTTCGTAATTTCAGTTCAATCCGGCTGGGAATAGAATCCAGACCTTCAGACCAGTTAATTTATGTTGAAACCCGTTACAATAAAAGAATAGAATAGAAATCAATAAATAGGACAGTATGTTAATAATCTTGTTACAATTACAAAGCAGTGTCAATATGTAGTAAATTTTTGAAAAATGTATCTTTACTCTGCGAGCATAAATACGATCGATAATGACAGTTAAATTAGTTCCATTTTTTTCCGAGTGTATAGAAAATTTAATGCAGGTGTGCACGGAATTGTAGTACTTATCTACTCATTATTTTATGTCTGCAAATTATTGTATCAAGAACGCTTACTTTGGGGTGAAATTGCCGTGAGGCCAAGTGTCAAAAGGCGATACAAATTATATTACCAACGTATATCAGTAATTGACATTTGATGTAAGTGGATAATAAAGGTATGACGAATGGCAAGGGCAAGTCTCTCTGCAAACCCCGCGAGGGATGCAGTATGAGGGGGTGAATTGATTGATGTGAAGTTGTTCTAAATGTTCGAATATATCGAAAATAATATCTGCTAATCCAGTGGGCGCGGGTTCAATCCCCGACTTACTCCACTTCACAACACACGCTTTTATGCTTTCTGTGAAGTCTATAAAGATGTATTTGGCTTTGTTTCGATTAAATAAAAAAAAAACGCAATAATGAATTTCACCACCCATTCTGAATGTCTCCACTTAGGGTGCAACGAAGTGCACTGTCAATGTTATCCAAGACTGTAAAAATGGGAATGACTGAGGGCAGAATGAATGAGTGTAAAAAGTGGCGTAAAGAGCTGCGGCTGTCCGACTGACCTGGACTGATCATATGTTGACCAGATCCCCAAGGATAGACGTGTTTTAAGCAGAAGAAATCGAAAAGCGTGTATGATAAATTGCACGAATGTGACGGAAGCTAGGATAGGGCTGTTTGAGATTCTGTCCTCTATGCCCACACCTTATAGTCTTTTTCATACAATTTTTCATCGCCAGCGCCGGAGTTTGAACCTGGCACCTCCCGTTTGAGAGACTGCCGCCTCAACCAACTGCGCCAACCATGTACTCATTCTCCAACTCCAATGATTTTTTAAAATAAGTATAGAAAATTAATCTGAATCTATCGAAATAAGGAGTTGAGTATGTCAGCATTGGGGATCGAACTCGCGGCCTTCGGATTAACAGTCGAGCACGTTACAACCCAGCTATCGACCACTTCGTCTACTTATTATAATTCTGTTTTATTTACTTGTGTGACTATTATTATAACTGGCTCAGAGTAAACACAGACTATGTTAGTTTATGTTAATCTCACACTTTTGTTACACTGTTGACGGATTGAAAACTACTTTGAATTCGTTTTATTAATAATTGTGTTGATTTTATAAACATCGATGCGAAAGTCTTGGAAATTCTAATGCAAATTAATCGCAACATTCAATGAATATTAGATAATACACTAGAAACTCCCAGTGCGGTTCGCACGAATTTCTTCTTCTTCTTCCTCAGCCTTCCTCCCTCCACTGCTGGACGTAGGCCTCTTCCATTTCCTTCCACTCATCTCTGTTTCCGCATCCAGGTTCTTCCGGCTTGTTGGACTAGGATTAGGACACGAACTGGGATTTTTAAATTACGAAATCAGTAATTGTAAAAAGATTCTAGAGTGGCAACCTAGAACAAGCAAAAGGAGCGTAGGAAGACATGAGGCAAGATGATCTGACGATGTGAGGCGAATCGCAGGAAGCAAGTGGATGCAGCACGCCCAGGATATGGATCTGTGGAAAGTCAAAAGGAAGGCCTATGTCTAGCATTGGAATTAAAACGGCTGAGAAAGAAGAATTGTAAAAATCGCGTATAGCCCTTTTCAACATTTTGGCATCAGATTTCGATTTATGATAATATTACAGAGTGAAATTTCAGAAGGTGTGAGGATTTGAAGCATGTGGCTTGACCATGTCGACCAGTTGCTTAAGGACGGAGGTGTTTTGAGTAAAAGGAATCGCAGAGTGAGGAAATGTAGATGACGCATACGAAGACTACGACAGACGAAGTTAAATAAAATCTTTGTAAATGTAAACACAGTTGAGTTGAAATATTATTTGGTTTTGTCAAAACCACATGAATTTAAATAATAAAACAAAACAAAAAACACTGCATGTTATACAGACATAATTACTATTCATGTCTAAACTACACACATACATACATTGTAATATTACCCTAAAACTAGTTTATTTACCCGGTGTTATATACTCAAGTAAAATAAACGTAGATTATGTATTCCCATTAGAATGTTAACTGGATTTTGAAGGGGGAGTATCTATCTCCTACTCGTAGTTCGTAAAATGTATAAATAATTAAATAAATAAAATCTTGACTGTTTTTCTCCATATGGTGGGTTTATTTCCGCAGGCAATGTCTTCCAACCAACCTCTTGTGACATTAGAATTATGAGTGTGAGATCTGTCGAATGGGATGTGGTAACTATGTATGCAGTTTTCATTCACAACTTAATGTTTTGACTGATCCCTCCTCGCCAGTTATGAACAGCTGATCAAAATTTACTCTTAAACTTCGATTTACTGTCAAAAAGGCGAGTACCTTTTTCTATTGTCGTATATTTTAACTAAAATTTGCAGTATAATGTGCACAAAAAGTACCAAATTTTAAGATAATAACCTTAGATCGATGCTGAAGATTCACACTAGCTTTACAAAAAAACTGACATTTGAAGTTATACGACTGAAAAGACGAACAACATTGCGAATGTTCTGATACAAATACACACGCAAACCTACACTCCAAAATATTATATTGAATACATTACCGTACAAAAAGAGAATGGCTTATATTTATGCTCATTTAAATTAAACAGAAGCAGATAAGCGATCTAAGCTGAGCTTATCAGGATAGAGAGAAAAGGGTATTTAAACAAGCGGGCAGGCACCTAGCATAATAATTTAATCTTTTTTTTTTTTTCAAATCGTATTATCTAAATTACAACCAGGCAAACAGAATAAAATAAGGGTGTAATGTTGAGATTGTCATGTTAAGTCTGGCAGTTGGGTAGGTACTGTATACTAGTACACAAAAGTGAAACAGATAGTTCTGTATACTTATGTTACAGGCGATGTACCATACGGGGTATTTATTGAATCAACTTGAACAAAACGTAAGTGAGAAAAGCTCTAGGTGAAATTTTCAAATTGTAAAGCGATTTAATATTGCATGCATTATTTTTTTTATTGTACACTAAATTGACAGGAATAATGCAATTTAATACGCAAGTATTTTCTACAATGTGCAAAAAAGGTGCAGATATAGGTTGTGAACTATTCATATTCAAAATGCTGTCAACGCTATCACTAGGTATATCAGTATAGTTTTCATGCTATGTATTATAATTTGCATTTCACTACAAAGGATTTTAAGCTTATACTGTGAAGTGTTCACGAAAATATCTGAAAGTATAAAATATTTTAAAAAGAGAATGGAATCAAGGAATTCATCAAAAGAATTCATGGAATGATGACACGTTTCATTGCATGGAAAGCCCAAATTTAATATCTTATCTGGAACATTTAGTATGTATAGCGTTGAAGGAAAGTGTACTGCATATATAATACAATTCGTAGGGGATGTTTGGGACGATTCTATCCCCTCACCGTTACCCTCGGGAACTAAACCAGAGACCATTTATCAAATTAATGATTTTGGGATTCAAATTTTAAAGCACGGCTCGCGAGAACTTCAATGTATAGTACGAGTACATACTATAGTAATACTATAATATGGATTTCACAAACATTGCTTTTCTTCTATAAAACTATTCTATTCTATTCTATTCTGTCCAAAAATGCAGCTTTTGCGGGGTAGGCAGAGAAAACAGATCGCTAGACTTTGGTATATCTTTACACAACCTTCTTGCTTCTGTCACATTTGCGCAATTCGTCATTTTCTCCTTACCTGGTTCATCTTTCTAATACGGCCTTTCTCTTAGTGCCAACCCCACTATTTGTCGCGATATGATGGGTGGCGAGCCTCACCAATGACAAAATTTTGATTGTTATTAATAATTGGAAGCGTAAGACACTAGGTTTATGACTAAGATAAGAAATAAGAAAGCCAGGTGGGAAGGGCCAATTATTTCCCTTATTCTAAGGACAAGGGCCCTGGCTAGGTTATGCATTCGCAGCAAAAAACAGTATCTTTGTGTGATATCTTCAGTAGTTAGTAAATCGCTAATTATTAATACATGCAATATTGTAAGAATATTTCTAAATACTGATATTTCAGGTACAATGCTTGTATTTTAGGCCCCGCGCATATGAGCCTAATCCTGTGATATCCGTGATATCTGGATAGGTGAACTTTTCCCACTATTAGGCTGATGAGTTTATATGTCAATCATGAATGATAATATGTAGACTCTTCTGGCTGATTATACTGAGAAGTGTGTTGGCAAAGTCATGCCTCCACGTATAAAAAATTCTAGTACTAATAAGTACATATTTCTAATACTAAGATATGCATAATATCTGGATATGTGAATGTTTCCAAGAATTTATCCAAATTCAGTTGTTTCACAAAAATTAGTGACGCCCAAGACACTTATGCAAAAATAACTGTTCATTTATAACTGTTATTTTATAATATGTTATATTATTGGTAGAGGTCATTATATTGAGTACTCAAATAACAGTTTGTAAACAAAATGTAAGAACAGATAATGGAAATTTAAATATTTAAATCGTACGATTGAGTACAAAAATAAACCAATGAGTATTAGGAACATTCAAGGATGTTTGTATAGTCTGTTATTAGTTATTATTACAGTATGCGCTTTTGTTACAAAATAATATACCTAAAATAATAGGTATTTTTCATCAATAAATACTCGACGATAACAGGTATTTAGATGAAAGAAAATAACTGTTTTTTTATTCAATGTCCAATGATTTTAGATTTGATTTTTGAGGTAGGACTTGCTAACTCAGTATTATCAGCTAGAAAAGTCTAGGTACAGTTTATCCATAAACTTTTATTAGTACTTTTTGGTATTTTAGAGTCGCAAAATTCACAGTATTAACAAGATATCAATAATAAAACACTAAAACAGCTTTAAAACTATCGCTTAATTCGTAAACAACGTTATAACTAATACAGTTTTTTACTACGAAAACAAAATTTCGTAAACGTTGCCTACAAAATGTCAAAAATCTTCATACAATTTGACAGTTTTTAGGCACCAGTTTACATCACTACTAGCGTTGAGTACCCCATCTAAGGTACTAAATAGAAAAGTCTGTGTACATTTATCATTACACGTACCTATTTTGTTATTTTTAAATATTGCTTAGTAGCATAGAGTTTTTACTTTATTTTCCAACAATATCCGGCTATAATTAAGAGAGTACTATAAAATTTCGTAATAATCGGTTAATCGAAATGAAATCAAAACGCACTTAACAATTATCACGAATCAAATTACCCGATATTGATTGTGTAAGGCATTTCATTATAACTCAATCATTAAAGTATGTTTCAAATAGAGTTGTTAAATATTATCATCATTCATATAATATTCTAGAGTGTACGTATGTAACATCATATTTTGGTCATGTAATTAGAAACGAATAATACGGCATACTCAAGTTCGTCCTGAAGAGGAAGATAGAGGGCTGTAGAGGGTTTGGAAGGAAGCAGCATTTCTAGCTTCGGAACATTTGGCAATGCCCAGGACAGCTTTCTCCCAAGGAGTCCTCAACGTCGACGGAACCAGACAGGACAAAATGAAGAATAAGAAGAAGTACGTATTATATTTGTAAATATTAAAACTAAGTCAGCAGGATTTATTCACACTTTTTTCAACTTCACTTGGCTTGTTGTTATTGTCGTCTCCAAATCTTGTAATCGATCTCAAATCCAAATCTAGTACAGACGGTAGAAGCATAGTAATTTAATAATTTTACAAATTTTCTCCAATCAACGGCAAAAATGTCGACACACATTGAAATAATGGATCCCTCTACCTGTAATCTATTTTTTATGTACTTTTTTGTTTTTGTGCTTGACCTGCGCCTTGATCATAGATATCTAGCAACTACTATTGCATACATGTTATTTCGTAATTAATGACAATTTATGTTACTAAAAAAATGTAGTCTGAGAGTACTCCCGTGTAAAACTAATTCCTGGAGATTTAGTACTCATCCTACTTTACTAAAATATTATGGTGATACATTTATTAATTATTATTTCACTTATTTCTTTACCTGGGTTTTGTCGGACACATAAGCTAGTTATAAATGATATTTGAATTGAATATATTTAACTTCAATTATTGATAGAGTCTTATCTTATTAGAATTGTAGGCGTTGCTTAGTAATTAAGATTCGTGCAATGTATTTATTAAGATATGCCAAACTATATACAGTAAAATACAACTACATTTTTATCTTAATGTTTGTGATTGTTATTAATAGATAAATAAAAATAAAATAGTTGAGTTATGTTTCCATAGTTAAGATGGTTTGGGCATGACGAGAGAATGAACGAGGACAAGAAGACCAAAAAGGTAACTATGAGAAGAGATTGACCTGAATCAATCATGTCGTCCAAATTTTCAAGGACGGACGCGTTTTGGATAAAATAAATCGGAGGAGGTGTACATATAACAAACTGTATAAATGTGACGAAAATAAGAAAGGGTGTGTAAGGATAGTCCGGTCTGTCCAAGTTGCTGAGATGGTTTGGACGTATTTAGAGATTGAATGATGGCAGCATCAGTGAAATGTTTGAACACAAAAATCAGGGAATCGTAAAAAGTTATGGAAATGCGAATGTCTAAAAATCGTCTGAATCGATCATATTATAAGAAGTCATTACTCCCGTACTTGATGTCGGAGTCTCCCGTCAATCCTTACAAATTATTATTAATCCATGGAATATTACAAGTCATGATGACTTGACAGAAAACTTGACCTACAGAATGTGAGTAAAAAGGTTCTGACATAATGTACACACGCCACAAATATTACAACGTACATCGTACAATCACCTTTGTCGTAGAGTTGACATCTGAACCAACATATTGTAGATAAAGTTGAAATTCGGATTCAGCGCCCCCAAAAACATAAAGGACGATTGAGAAAAACCTTGTATATTTTTTTCCTGGATGTGCTCCAATATTTCCTCTCGCTACTGTATTATAGAAAGTTTCGGCTTTTATCCGTCGACGGGGCTTTTGGAATTTTGGGCTTTATTCACAAGAGCAACATTCTCATGCATTTTTCTCTGGGAATCTCATCATGAATAACAACATATAAATCAATGCATATCCGTTATTTAGAAATGGAGACACGCGTCTGATCCATCATGAAATAGGAAAATATATTAACTAATGATTTCAATGCAATAACTTTTTGAATTGAAATGCAAGTTAAACTTAAGGTCCTATATGCTGTCATTAGGCTTCGTCGCCCTGAATTGTACTCAGCCAATACTGAGAGAATCGTCTTGACACTGAAGACAGTGATAGATGAAAGTATGGACCACAGACCGGCTGTTTTTGAATTACAGGATTTGGAAATTCCTTGAATAAAAAATATTCCGAAAGCACCCCTAAAATTTACGGGATCTGAAGATTTTCCGTTCAGTTTTTCAGATTTAAAAGTATAATTTAGTCAAAATACTGGTAATTATAATCTTAACAATACGGCTGTTTCAGATTTTTAAATTACTTCCCAGGTTTCTTTTAAAAAGGTATAATTCACTTTGTCGCTTACGTTATTCTTATTTAGCGTTAATATTCTCGCAAAAAAATTGAAAAAGTGGAAGCAAAAATAGAACGATTTTTGCTCAGTGCATATGCTCCCTTAACATCCTAATATGGCATGTATCTACATTACATTAAATGGTCATATATACTACTTAAATTGTCGTATATACGACTTAAATTGTCGTATATACGACTTATATAATACATTGTTAGGTAAAGTTCACAAAAGGAAACATAGGGTACTTTGGTTTAGCATATAAGGGAAGTTATAATTAATTATTATAGGCAATTAGTCGTATGGTGATCAACAATCACTAAACGACCCTATTAGGTTTATTGGAGTGGGTCAGGAAATGGTTATGTTATGTCTAAAGTACTTACAATCTTTGAAAGGTTGTTAACTGTTCCAGTTAATGTATCTCAGTTGTTATGTAGTCATTTTCCTATATGGTTATTTAATCTATCATTTTTACTGTTTGAGACGATCCTATCGGGTTGACTGTAAGATGTTGCTTTTGCAATAAGTCCGCCTTTTGGCACACTGCATTGTCTTGTTTTTGTTGTTTTTACTGGCCAATAAAGATTTTTGTATTTATTATCCTATATATGGTGATAAAGAAAAATGCAAGGTGACCTTGGGGAGATTTTATCGCTAAACGGCGCCCAAAATAGTCCAATTATTATTAATACTTTCCCTTCGTAACAAAGAAATACAACAAATAAAATCGACTATGAATTCGGTGGGTGCTGGTCCAATCCCCGATGCCGACTCACCACACAAGCTTTTCTACCTAACTGTGAAGGATACAAATGTATTTGGGTTTATATCGGTAAATCCAGATTCATTAAAAATATGTGTCCCTACCTACGTACAGATTAAAATATTTCTATATTTTATTTATTTTTACTTCAAGTGAACAAATAACAGAAATATGCGAAAAATCAAACGATGGGAAATTATGATATTTGTACACTAGGGCGAGCTTATCGCATTGCTACGATCTTTTGCAGTCAATCCCAGTAAAAGTCGAAATTCAGTGGGAATGTGGGAATGTCATTCTACAATAGATAAATGGTATGTTTTGCGTCTATGTAGGTATAAAAAATACAGTCGAACTGATTGATAGAACTACCAAAGTCCTTTTTCCAGAAATCATTAGCTGAAGTACAATCTTGCGGTGTCTGTAGGGTTTGCTACACCCTTACTTCAACATTACTCTGGTTCCAACACTTCTTCCCTCGGGTCATTGCTACAAGTTGAGGTATATTGTACAACAACCATCCTAAATGGTTAACCTCTGAATGACCTGGTCCGCCCACTTCTTGTTTTAAGGATAATAGAAGGAACCTCTGTCCAGTTGTCACGTTGTAACGATTTGGGGATTTCTCAAAACATTAGTTTCATCGCACTATCCTATGCCGTCGAGACGTCGATGTTGGGCGTCGTTTTAGAGGTCAAAGAGGTGAGAGTTTGCCGTAGATTTACTGAGTGAATTACTCTGTGATAGATTGTTAAGGTCTGAAGATTGACAAAGGTCAAGGGACAGAATAGCAAATGTTCGTATCAGAGAGAGAACGAAAGTAACCAGTGTGGCGGAAAGGGTCGCTTGTCTTAAAGGTGCCAGACGCCAGGATCTACGGTGGACTAAGAAGATAATGGAATGGCGACCAACCAACAAATAGACCTCGAGGGCGGAGGGAGATGGATGCAGTGTGCTCAGAACAGGGGGCTCTGGAGGACATAAGGGAAGGCCAACAATGGATATGTGAGGCTGACGAAGAATGGTGAAAAATTGTATAAAATATATTATTATGTAGTGTACAATCGCTATAAGTTTACTTAATGCATTATAGTGCCTACATTTAATATAGTTTCAATCAATAAAATATAAATACTTTATTACATACTAGTATTTTAAGGCCCGCTAAAGAGCTAAAAGTATTCAAAGATCGAATAACTGAACCTCATCTATGCAGTTAACAGGAAACTGAAAAAAAATATTTCATTTTTTTAAAAAAAGGATCTGCTCTTGGACAAACCGAAATATTGTCCTGCAAACTCACAGTAAGCTAAAAAATTATGTCATAACGTGCACAATGCATCTTCAGCGATGAAATTCGAACTGAATACCTCCATATTAGAGGTCCGCGGTGCAACCAACTGACCCACGTAGTCGAATCTGTAAAAACATTATTTAAAAAAAAAAATCCGTCTTTTTACTTATCGATTTTTTATGTATTTTTATTTTGAAAACAAGAGTTCGAATTTTTTGAAAGGAATTAGCAATTTAAGGAAAGTTTTCACAAAAGGCCACAAGAACAGCAAAATTTTTATTACATTGATATATTATAAATATAGAAAATACTATGTATAGAATTTCATATACCTAGTTAGTTAATTTTGTGTGGTGTTTGTTGTGTGTAGGAACCACACGCTGTGAGCCCTACTACCATATAAAGTTTATTATTTCCCGATTGCGATCAAAATCATAAATAATATTCACCCTACGGGGCACCACAGTATGTCAAGTGGGGCCAGAATAGTAGCACACCATCTGATTACTTCAAAATGTGATTTTTTTAGTATTTTACTGAATGTCACAATTTATTTTTTGGGAGTCTTAGCCACCAGCCTTCGTAGCACAGCGGTTAAAATACATGTGTATAATGTTGGAATTCTGGGTTCGATTCCCAGTCAGTGAATGTTTCATAAATGTAATGAGATTTTATTACAAATATTTTTTTAAAGATTTGCGTGAAACTCGACCAAGTCGAATCCAAGTATCTGATAGAGCCTACGATGATACACGAACAATAAACCAATTTTGTAAATTAAAAGGGATCTCGGAATTCAATTTATGAGTACATAAATTATTTTTGAGATAGGTATTGTAAGAAGATTTCTTAATACTGATATTTCAGGCACAATGCACATCTTTGATATCTATGAGACCTGAATAGATGAATATTTTCCAGGTTAGGCTGATGAGTTTATAATATATCAATCATGAATGATAATATGTAGACAATTCTGGCTGATAATACTGAGAAGTATGTTGGCAAGTACTCTGCCTCTGCGTAAAAAAATAAAAACACAGACAAACCAATCTATGAAGGCGGTATTTGATTGGACTACCGAATTGAGTAACACCAGACGAACCTATTTATACAAAATTATGAAGTTCATTTTTTAACAGGTAAAATAAAAAATAAAATAAAATAAATAATAAAGCCGAATAATCTTTTCCAATAATATCTTTGTGTATTATTATTATTACTCATGTAACATGAGGACCTCCTGCTGTTCCAATGTGGAACATGGTAGGTCAAATGCTGTCCGGGTAACACTTTATACCAACATTTTATACTTTACTAGTTTAGAACACCGAAATATGTATAATTTAGTGTACCTGTATTAAATTTAATAATATAGTTTACTTACTACATAGTTCAATCGTTCTAATAAGTTTCAAATATATTAGGTATGGGAATCTTGCAAGTTCGTGAAACTTTAGGATGTTGTTAAAGAATGCCCTGAGTAGCATAACTCAAATTCTTCAACAAAATTTCCTTGGGCGAAAAACCCTTACCTTAAAAATGGACTGCCACCATGTACTGTCGGTCGAAAATCAATTGATATTGCAAAACTTTATAATATCGACATTGCTTATTTGGTTACATCTTTGTATATGTAATTGCTGGATTTTACCGACTTCTTAGGTGACGAATAGCGGAGATAGGAGTCGCAAAGCACTTTCCATAGATACTAGGTAGCTCCTATCTCCGCTATTCCTCACATAAAAAGTTGGTAAAATCCAGCATATGTCCCACAAATACAACAAAACTGGTCGAAAACTGCCTAAATTTTGATGATCAACCACTCAATACTTATATTATCCATTTCATGAATATTACTTACTCTTATAAACCACTGTATCGTTTGCTTCATACAAACTATGTACATACATTTAACTTTACAATTATTGTGCCTAAGCCTAAGGCTTATTGAAATGACTTTAAAAAACGACGCTTCAAAACGTTTTTAATCAACACTACACTGAATGTATGAATAAATAATGCAATAAATATATTGGATGGATTATACAAATGAAGCTGAATGGCTTCTGGCATCTCTCACCGGATAGACAATTAAAATTCTTTATCCTTGTAGTTAAAATTAGGTACGTTCAATTCCAAGTACGATAATTCAATATTTTTGTACAGTTTGTCCAAGACTACCAAGTGGTTGGAGCCTTAAGTGGATATCCGAAGTGTAAATTAGAGGAAGATGGAAAGACGTTGGGGAGGCATGTATCCAAAAATGTACACTGCAAGGCTCGTGAATAAGAAGAAAAATCTATGAAACAAACTCGCCTTGTTATTGGTTTTTGAAAAAAAAAAATACTACCAGGAGAACATGGTATGCAAAAGTATTCTCAAACTAATGATAAAAATTTCATACAATAATATAATTACATACAAGCATGTTGTTAGTAGTATGTACGAGTAGTTAGTAACATCAGATATGTACAATGTGCACTGTCCTCACTTATTACCTCCATCCCTGTCATGTTACCCTGTGACTAATGACTTCACACCGGGCTTCAACCCGTCTACCTACATATATCCTATATATATATACAACATTCTGCTACCCTGATACCTATAATCATGAATATGCATCGTTTATTTACTGATGCGAATTTGGAAATCAATGTTGAAGTCCGAAGTTCGCCTGATTTGTAACTCTTGGGCCCAATCCTACCAACTTTTACCTAGGAAGGAGAGCCCTAAGAAATTTCCATACAAAAACAGGGATTGAATACAAAAATCCATACGAAATGCAACATGCAGCTCACCCACGTTAGGTGCCCAAATATCTCCGCCCATTATATTGTTAGATGGCGAAGAAAGACGAGTGATAGTAAAAAAAGAACAAAAAATAGGTTTGTAAAGCTTTGATAATTTACAGATATCAGAACACAACAGATAATTATGCAATTTTTGAGACACTTTGAGGCGACTGTATACTGTCAGTCCTGAAGAAGGATGTATGGCTTCCGAAACTAGTACACTTTTGGTCCATAAATAGAGAAGTGGTAAAAAACAAAGGTGTTTCTAAACTGTTACTGGATTCATTTACGATAATACAATTTATTACTAACAATTGTGTGTAATTGGTTAACGAAAACAATCTATTCGATTCGAGTTTATGCCACACTTTGAGTCTTAGGGTATTCGAGTGTAACTCATAATCTCCTGATAGGATAAAACTCTATAATCATCATCACCATGATCACACTTCTGGATATTACTACTAACAGAAGTTAAAGGGTTGACCATTAGGGGCGCAGACTAGGGGAAGGGTAATATATTGTAATAACAACAAATACAATGTTATGATGGGGTGAGAAACACAGAACGTCCACTCAGTTAAGATCTTATTGTATATTATGTCACAGTAACAAGACATTAAACAGTCAATATCTGAATGTACTAGAATTAAATGCTCTCTCATCAACTCACAGTTATAAAGATTATTTGTTGTACATAAATTTTGAACCATAACAGCATGAAAAGATTTATTTACTTCCTTTGGCCAACAGTTTTTGTGTTTCACGATAATGAGTCACTTTTCTATCTTTCTAACAGTTAATTTTAAAACCATTCTAATTTGTTCGAATTTTAAACACCTGAATTACTCGAAAATCAGAAACAGTCTTGTCAAGTGTTCACCGTGAAAATCTTCAAGAAATTACATTTCATTCAATATTGTTGCAACTTGGACTAGGAACTTTTTATTCGCTTAAAATAGTTTATACTCTACACTATAAATTTCTTTCAAAAGATATCAATCACTAGAAAAATCAGAGCACTGACTAGTCAATCAGGATTTCAACTGATTTCGAGATACGGTCAGTAACGTAATTTGTAATTATACATATTCGATTCTGGAGTCTGTCATAGTGTAGTGTTGCAAGTGCGAATAATGATAGAAACATCAGTGTACAGTCGCCTAGGTATAGATAGATACATATATCCTTCATTATGTCTGTTCCCCTGGTGTGTTATATTAAGTTCACGAAACAAATTAAAAACATTATGCTGTAAAAATGAAATTACAATTGTAATTGCTGTAATCGGGAGAGCAGAATGTTCAGCAGGGGTGATTTATGACATTCATATTGTAATTATTACTACGGATTATGTTATAATGTACCTTCAAGCTCGATATTAGATTTTTTTTCTTTACAATCATTTGGATGCCAGAGGAGCGGCTTCCGTTAAAAGCTCTGGAAGCCAAGGGTGAAGGCAGAAGACCGGTGGGCCGCCCAAGAAATAGCTGGCAGAAGCAGGTGACAAAGATGTGCGAGGAGAGACTGTGTTTGGAGTGGCCAGAGGTCCTGGAAACTGCAAGTGACAGAGGTACACAAATGCTTTGAGCCCCTGACCCAACCAAGGACGGAAGGGGAAGAAGATGTATGTATGTGCATTATTTTCAAGAATTTTTTAAAATATGTGTCATAGAAATGCGTACATGAATAAAAATAAAACCTTTTAAAAACATATCCATTGCAAGTTTTCCACAAAAAAAATGAAAAAAAATGTTTTACCACCAGCTCTCAGATCCTTTCCCCGATATGAGCTATTCATTCCCCGATTTCCCCGATGTGAGGTAACTAGCGACAAAAGTGAGAATAAACATATTTCTAAATTTACAAAAAAAAAAAAACAACCGTGAAACCTTGGATTTTCTACATTTTGTCGTATGTAGTTGAATAAAAAGTTACACTGTTAAAAAAAGTTAAAGTAATAAATGACGATAAAAAGCATTGTTAAGTTCAAGTCGAATTTGAAACTTTGGAAGAAGAAAAAAGTGCAATAAAAAGTGTGCACATTGCACATGCCAAATTCAGGTGGTAGTGGTGACACTTTAAAAATAATGTACGTCTTTTCGTAAGACAAAGAGTGTGTTTGTTTGTAATTTAAACATTTTAAACCGACCACAAGTAGTGTACAGAAGTGTTTATATTGTATACAAAGACTCACTAAAACAGTCTGCAGGTCGTTCATTTAAATTTAAACTATCTAACCAAATAAACTGTTTTACGAATTGCGTGTTGTGCTTGTGAGAATATCAGAGCAAAACATATAAACAAAATTAATACTCACTTTAGTTCGAGCAAATTGTGTTTTTACTAGAAAAATTAATAATATTTGGAATATTTTTAGAGCGCCATCTATGTGCCGGAGCACCTCGAGGACGCTTCACAAAAAAGTAATATTGTATGATAAAAAGTCATCACCAACAAACTGTTTGTGTCCAAGAAGTTTGTGCCCAAGAAAAGTTTTCGAATAGTTTTAATTTCTATCATTGTTATGTATTTGTTTTTTAGGTGGTTCAAAATGAATGCGTTGTAATAAATGCAAAAAAAGTTAAAAAAAACTAATTTTCAAGTAGATTTTTGTTTATAACACGAAAATAATCAAATTTTGTAAGTAACTTTTCTATTCAAAATAAAAGTGCTTACATAAAATTGCGTATAAAATTATGGTCTAAATAAATCTCCAAATAAGCTCCAAAATATTGCCAAAATTTCATATTATTTTAAATTGTGATATTCAAAAATGTATGGAGAAAAGTTGACTTGGATATATTTATGCTTAATTTAAGCAATTATTCTTACAAGTTTGGAGACACATTTTACTCAATTCGACCAAATTCACGAGGATGGGAGCAATTCGAGTAAAATCAATTGTACAGCATGTACAATTTACATGATAACAAGAAAATCTAGCATTTTAAAATAGAAAATTTTGTTCTGATTTCTGTGAAACTCTCTTAAAATGTACGTGGCATAAAAGGACAAAAGTATGTGTCGAAAAAGGGGTATGTTTGCTAGTTAAGTAGGTACAAAATAAAGCACTAAAAAAAGGAAATTTTAAAGGAAAAGTTTATATGGGATTACATACTGTTTAGATGTATGCGGTCCTGATACTTTCACAATATATTATACCTTATGTCTCTTGGCTGGACCTAAGTTAAAGTTGCATTGGAGCAGTAGAAATGCCTATTAGTTGAAGGTACCACCTAATAACCCCATCCCCTCACAACTTGCACAGTTTGATAAATGACCAATTACTGTATCTCATTTACCCTTACTTTGAACTATGCACATAATACGAATACACTTAATACCCTCGGTACACTTCTGTTATCCTGATAGTTAATTTTTTTTCGTACTTTGTAAATGCATTCCACTCTTTTTTTTCAGTGTTTTCGGGAGTCTTTTGCATACTTCTGCTAACCCGATACTTAAGTTTTTTTTGTAGGCATTGTAAATGAGGATTCTTTTATGTTTTCGAATGTCCTCTGCACACTTGATTAAATATTTTACATACATACCGACTGGAGCATTTAAGAGGATCGTTTCTGGACTTACCTGAAAAAAAGAAAAAATAAACTATTAGTGATTGTGAAAAAAGAAACATACATGTGGGCGAAAGAACACCTTTCTTGAATATGTCGACCAGATTCCCGCAAACAGAATCGTACAGAAATGATATAAATGTGACGCAACAAGTATGTGAATCGAAAAAAAGTCTGGCGCTTTGTTCTCTCTGCCTACCACGTAGGGGGATGTGATGAGATAGTATATTTAAATTAGTCATTATTAAAATGAAAACACAGACTTTGAATTTCTTAGATTGGCGACTAGTTTACGGACGTTTCCGTGTCGCCTATCCAATAAATCAATGGTTGGCTTACGACCGACTGGCCGATCGGCTGGCCTATATGATCACTTCACACTCGAGAAACATTCGCCATTTCAGTTCATCTCAGCCGGGAAATGAACCCAGAAACTCCTCCCCACAGAGTTTTTCTTTCAGCTTGGTACTAACTAGTAAACATTATTATTACTTATTATGATTGTTTGATGTTACAAACCCGGGACTTTTGACTCTGTTGTGTGTTGTTTTCCCAAAGCCGCACATGACGCTCTAAGTACTCGTAGGGGAGGCATTGTGCATCGGCACGTGCGCGTTCAATCAATGGATGGGGTTGCAGAATAACACAACAATTTGTAATACTCGTACAGGCATCTCAAATTACAACATTACAAACAATAAGTATGCAATCATTGTTATGTTGAGCATTGTCAGAAAGTACCACAAATCTTTGACAACATCATAGTAGATACCTGGTGCATACAATGCTAAGCGTACGTGCGTTCGTAATTTTTCGATAGACCTCGTACGCACTCGGTTACTGTCCTATTTTCCATTAGGTGGTTTGATAAATGATAAAAAATATCAAAATGATAATGTCGAAAAACAGTTTTTTCAATAATGAGTTACAACGTAGGCTCTCCACACACGTCCGGAAGTTCAGTTAACTGAATCGACCGTTTGCAAAAAAGCTCCGACCAAAACCTCTCCCTGAATTCAATGTTACCCCGATTTTGAATTCAGAAAGAAGTTTTGGTCGGAGCTTTCTTGCAAACCTAACAATTCAAGAATTTGGAAAATAAGTTCTTCGATCTATGCTTTTTCAAATCTTTCTAAAAAAACCAAGGTTTCCTGCTTAGAATGGACTCCAACCAACTGGGCCAGCTATTCTTCTTCTTATTTCTCAGCCGTTTTAATTCAACGTTG
Organism: Ceraclea dissimilis; assembly: GCA_963576895.1. Classification (NCBI taxonomy): domain Eukaryota; kingdom Metazoa; phylum Arthropoda; class Insecta; order Trichoptera; family Leptoceridae; genus Ceraclea; species Ceraclea dissimilis. The sequence continues at coordinate 13,014,694 of OY756376.1, forward strand.
GACAAAGGCCTCCCCTTTGCCATTCCACAGATCCCTATCCTGGGCATGCTGCATCCACTTGCTTCCTGCGATTCGTCTCACATCGTCAGACCACCTTGCCTGAGGTCTTCCTACGCTCCTTTTGCTTGTTCTAGGTTGCCATTTGAGATTCTTTTCGGTTCATCTAGAATCTGAGCGTCTGGCAACGTGTCCTGCTCAATCGGTGACCTTGGATTTCTCTCGTGTCCATTTATTTGTCCGTCTATCGCTCAACGAAATGCTCAGCATTCTCCTCTCCATGGCTCTTTGTGTTACCATTTGGGCCAGCCATATTCATATACTCAATCGTTTACTTTCTATACCCTTTCAAGATCATTTCATAACACAAGGACGTCAAAATATTGCATTATTAACTTCAAGAACTACCTATTTTTACATTGGTATAAAAGTGTGGATAAGCTTTTAAATAAGCTTCACACGAAACATGCACTTAAAAAGCTCATAATGAAAAGATTAGGAAGCTTTATTCATGTTAATAAACACGTTTAATTCATATAATTCAAGATCTGTGGGTAGGTGACTAAATCAAATTAAAAAAATGTAGGTAGGTATATAATCTCATTTAACAGGAACCTACATACTTTAATAGGAACGTAATTTGATATAAAAATATCAATCCTAAAAACAGATTTAATAAAAAACAAGGATTTAAGTACAACAAAATAATATAAAAATTTGACAAGGGGTCGCTTAATATTTAGGATTATAATGTTACTAGCAGTGACTCGTCAAAGATGACACGGTTTGCGAGGTAGGTATAGAGGGAACAGATTGCCAGATTTCCCTATTGTTACACATATAATTATGGTACGTACGTTTTTAAGGTAAATTATATTTTTTTATTTAGCATAGTATTTTCTATTCCATTTATTAATATTTGTACTAGGTACTACAATATTTCTCAATGTGTTAACCTGGTAAACATACTCGTACTCGTAGTAATCAAACCCGCGAATTCCAAAACTGTCTAAATCTATCGATAGCTACTCAATATCGATAGATGTTAGCAACATTTTGTAGGCTCATATTCTCAATGAATACCAAAGGTTGTGGATAAACAATATTTATTATAGGTAAGCTGAATATTTATTTATTTATTTACACTTTTGGTAAACAAAATACAGATAAGTACCTATATGTCAACATTAGAAATATAAATTATAACATTTGTTCACTAGGGCGAGCTTATCGCAATACCGTGATCTCTGACAGCTATCCATGAATTATTTTTCGAAGATGACAAGACGCGGCTATCACGAAATGTTTTAAATTCTGTATATTATGTATTCTAAAAACTTGCTTCACATTGTTTCTCGGTTTCGAAGAAAATTATGTAAGTTGATTATTATTATTATATTCCTAAGGGATGATAAATGGTAGAAAAGTTTAAAAAATATTATATTAATACGCGAAAGAGACATAAATATTAAATACATCCCTATTCAAATTTAATAAATGTAAGAAGGAGTGAGACGGATAATAATATAAAAAAAAAAAGGTGGAGGCGGGAGGGGGGAAAACCACTCCAATGTTTTATCTCTTCATTTTTATAATTGCCTGCCATTTTTTTGGGATTATTTCTATTTTACATCGCGAAGGTGGGGTTGGGTTAGCTACCCATCTACGTATGTACCAAAGTACAATTATTGCAGCTAAAGTTTCACAATTATATTCTTTTATTATCTTCTTTCGAGGCTATTTCAAAAGTATTCAGTATTTTTTGTGCTAAATCACGAAATATTTAGCATTTCAGTTTAGCAGTGCTATATTGAAATACTAATGTTTTGTGATGTAGCTACTACAAAAAAATTACAGATATTTTCAATACAGTTTTGAAAGGAGATAAAAAATATACAATTCTGTTCTATTCCTTCATATCACGTCCCTTGCAGGGTAGGCAGAGAGGACAGAACGCAAGAGTTTTGTCCATGTTCGTACACACTTATTGCTTTGGTCACATTCATGCAATTCATCACACACACTACGATTTAATCGTGAACACGTCCATTCTTGAACATCATAGTCGAGCCAAGTGATTCTTGGACAGCCGCATTTCCTAACACATCTTCTTTCATCCATGTATCTTTGCTATACTTTCATCATTCGTTCTCTCTATATGACCCAACCATCTCCACTTGTTCATTTTAATTCTAGCTACAACATATTCTGTCGTACAGTCACTCGTATCTCTAATCACTTCTTTCCTTATCCTATCTCTCCACACATTCTTCTCAACCATCACACCTCATTTTCCTACAGCCACGTCCAGTCCATGTCTCGCTAGTATACCTACACCAGTGTTGTAGCTTTAAATTTACAGTTTTTCAAGTAGACAGGGGTGTAACATAATTTCACTTTCATTCTGATAAAACCGATCCCCAAAAAAATGCAGAGAGACATAAAATATAAAAAAAAATAATAGAAAACTTTAGCAGCCTTTTCAGACCAATATCCCAATGTCCCCCCAGGCTTTGGGGGTAAAAAGTTATCGTGATAAAAATAACAAGACTTAAAAACAGTGAATAAAAAACATTGGAAAGAACGAATCGAAAAGAAAATAAGTTAAAAGAAATTATCTCGTTAGATGTGTATTTATATGTTACTTAAAATAACAGTTAAAATAACAATAAAATAACATCTACCTGCTACCTGTTCCAATACTCGTTAGTGGTTAAGTAATTGGAACAGATTTCACCGTGCACCGTAGTGATCTTATATTTTCCCGTATTTTAAGAGTACCTATGTATTTATTTTATAGGAATCGTTTTCCTGTTAAGAGTCTTTCTATCACATCACGTCCTTTACCTTGCGGGGTAGGCAAATAGGACAGAGCGCCACAGAGTTCCACCATTTCAATCTTATACCTACATCTGTCAACAATGGACGCGTGTCGAGTGGGAGAAATCGAAGAACATGTACGAACGTTATGAACGTAATGAACGTAATGGAAATGAGAACTACTTTCTGTTTACCTAATTCTGTTATTTTATGATACTATGTGAAAAATAACAGTTAATTATTTTGAAAAAATAGTGCTACTGTTCTTTTGCGACATATCTACTCGTATCTACAGCGAAAAAGTACTATATGGGAACTTATCTGGATTGGGTTAGCTAGGAACTTAGAAAAAGGCTTTGTATTCATGAATACAGAATGACGCGTTGAGTGTTTTAAAATGCAGTATCTTTTCCAGAACCCTGGATCTACAACATGTATAAGTTCAACATAAGTTTCTAAAGATTATTAACTCAGATGTTTTCTTAATCAAGTTTGTCATTCTGAATATTTCGAATAAATGTTGGAATACTGACATTTTTGTAAAATGCCATTTCGTGGACACAAAAAATTCGAACGTACAGAGCGACAAATAATTAGGAGAACATAAAAAAACTTGGGTACGAAAGTATGTTGATATGTCAATTTCTTTCCGCAAGAATTGGCGAAAGATGTTCTTCATCCGCACACCTTTCGCCGAAAAAAACATTTCGAATACCTTACAAGAAAAGGGAGATATGAAAAAAATTCTTTCGTCACAAAGACAAAAAAAATGTACCAGGATACCAGAAGAAGAAGATAGTATACGTGACCAATTAAACGAAATAACGTAAAGAGGAAGTGTATGCAACATTGAAGGTTTAGTACGATAATAACAATTACGTACATACTTGCATCAGTACTACAATACAATGCTTTATTGAACAAATAATAATAGTATGATGGAGTGAACAAAAACACCTGCTCCCCTGCACATTGCTTCTCTCCTGATACTTAATTTTCATCCGCCGTTATTTACATGCTTTAAATTATATGCAACGAAATAATTTGACGTTAGTTTAATCATTATGATTGATTATGGATATGATGATTGGTACATGCTCCATTTTGTTTTCAATAAAAATAAAACACACTAAAAGTACAGGTGGTATGTTCAAAAATCTATAGTCTGGTCAAAAAAATATCCGGAATGGTACTTCGTAATCTCACATACCTTTACGATCTCATTTCATATCAGTCACGATTCCACTTAAAACACATACTTTGTAATTTTATGAGTTTCAGGTGAGTTTTCTGCACTCGATGGTAAATAAGGCTCTAACTATTTTCTAACTATGGCATATCAATAATCTTTGCATAAAGGAATTAATGTTGTATGTGTTTTTATTAACATACAGCGTTCACTGGTTACGTCATTATTGGCATATACCGTGATGGGAAACCTAGTCCAAAGGAAACCAATATCTATTTATTATATCTTGGCAGCCGGCGGACGTTAGCTGCAAGTGGAGTTCAAGATTGTATTGTTGGTAGCCCTGATTATCGAATCTTGTCATAAGATCTGTCGAGGCCGTCGCCATATTGTTCATGGAGGCCGGGCCCAACTGACATTTGACGATGATTACGCCATCTAAATTGTATGGGAAAAAATATTCCGTAGTTCAAGTGTTTGTCACCGAGACAAGGTGTTTGTCACCGATACAAGGTGACGTCACCACTCGTGGCGGTGATGGAATTCGAGGATGTAGGCTTGTACTCTACTATCGCAGGCTTCGCACCTGTCAAAGATTCGCAATATTCTCACATTGTGTCTATTACAAGTAACTTACAATGCCTAAAATATTACAGAGCGGCGCTAGAGAAATCATTTTAAAGGCAAGATAGTTTTGCGAGTTGCATAAAGAAAAAATACTCCGATAATCCCTTAAAACGCCATCACAAGTTTGAAAAACAAAGTTGCCAGTTTATTCTAACAATCCAAAAATTTACTAGTTTTTTTAAACAACAGTTCTGAAATATAATTTGAGGGTTGCGAAAAAATGAAACCATATCTTTTTATCACATCAAGCAACGCTAAACTAAGTTCGCTCCGTGAGACTACTGAAAAAAAAAGTGGACTGTAGTACCTAGAATGTTTATTATCAAAATAAGAATAGAAAAAAAGAATTTCAAGATAGAAATAGTCATAGAGAAGAGATAAACATTGGTATTAAAGATGGTTACTTAAGGATGTGTTGTTAGTGTGTTTTTGTGCTTTTAGCCATCTTCTTACTTATAATACTAGAGAGATGGTGGGTGGGGATAAGGAGGAAAACCCCATAAGATCCGTTTTTAAGACCATCGACACAAAAGCGCTGCGACTGATTTATTGCTGGAGAGAGAAGTATACGGATGAAAGTTTAGTGGTGTATGTAACGATTGCGTCTATATAAATCTACAATACTTTTCTATTTCTTTTTCTTTCCTTTTCTTTTCCAAAAAATAATACAGATATTATTTTGTGATTCTCTAAAAGTCACCACACGAGGCCGACGCCATATTGTTCATAGAGTCCATGCCCAACTGACATTTGACGATGATTACGCCATGAAAATGTATGGGAAAAAATATTCCGTAGTTCAAGTGTTTGTCACCGAGACAAGGTGTTTGTCACCGATACAAGGTGACGTCACCAATCATGGTGGTGATGGAATTCGATGATGTAGGCTTGTACTATAGTATCGCTGGCTTCGCATCATATAATCCTATTGACAAGTCAACATAAAAACCCACGAAAAAATTGTTACAAAAAAAGTTTTTGGTAATCTAAACCATAGTGGCAATTTTTACAACAACTGACTGTGAATTGTACAGGAAATTATTTAGGTTCGTAATATGTTTTTATACGCGCACACACACAGAAATCACTGGTTGCCCCATTATTGCGATAAGGAGTACTAAAATTAATAAGTGGATTTCAGGAGATCATGAACGGTATGGGATTATATTGATTGCATTACCTTAGGAAAGTGTTGATGAGAATGGTATTAGATAGAGGATATTTAAAGGAAGAGGTATCTCGTAATAACAGTACGTCTTTCTGAGTAAAGACGGGGGTGGTTTGCGGCTTGTAGACGAAGAAGTTTAATATCAGTACGTGTTATAGAAGGGGTCGAAGAGACGACCAAAGCTGGGCGTTTCCTTTTGGCCGTCTTACAGGAAATTGCGAAATGCACTTAAAGCGACGGTCAGTATATAATATAATATCTACCTGATACACGAATATAATGTTATATTGGATCAGCACGATAACGAACTTAAGTCAAAATTCCATCGACCTTACTTGCTCCAATATCAAAATTGTAATATAGTATTAACAGCTAGACGAGAAGTTGAAATTCTTTCGTTTTATGCTTATTTTGCTAGCGACTAAAACCGAATCTCTTTCAGTCGGAAAGTCTTAAGCAGTTTTTGAGTCGACTTCAATAACTGAGCATCTAAAGCCAACTTTAAACTCTTTAAATTTGTTGTAAATTTCGCTAATACATGGTCACGTTAATCCTTATGAGAGAATTAATCCGTTAATCCCAGTGAGTGAACTGTCGGAATCAAGTAAGGTACAGCTTAAGTTTTTCGTCATTTTCGTATTTATCGATTGCTCCAATACCTAGTAGCAATAGGGTCCTTGGATGTTTTTTTTATTTATTTTGGTTTTCGGTTCATTAACTATAAATTAAGGTTTTCCAAAAATTTAGATTATAATTTTGTGGATATATTTATAAAATAAAGTCTCATATTCGATTTCGGCGCAAAAACAGCTTTTTGACTGGCGTCCATATTGTGACGTCACGTTCCCTAACTCGTCCATATATAACCCACAAACAATACAATTTCTTGCTATGAAATTCATGGGGTTATGACGTCACAATCACGTTAACCGATGAGCGTTCGTTTCAGAGCACCTGAGAAAAATGCATCAAATTAACATTTTCAGTGAATTAAAATTACGGTGAATTAAAATTACATTTCATAATTTTATTTGTAATTTTAATAAATAGAACTATCCATTTAATATATTTTTCGATCTATAAAAAAAATGCAAGTACCCTATTGAGTATCCTCGGTGTGTTTCTCGTAAAAAAAAACTATCAGTCTCCAGCCTTCACCGCTGACTAGTTCGCATTATGAGTTCACATAAGTTCACCATACATTCAATAATAATCTCGCAGCAGTGAACAATGCCAAGTAAATTATTTTTCCTGGCACATAATACTGTAAACTAATCTAAAACCTCTAGTATTCTAGTAACATTTGTACACCACAAAGTAAAAGGATGACAAACTCTTCATCGAACCATCGAAATAATAACCGATTTTAACATGGATTGCTCAAGATATGCACTCGTGTTTTAGGAGCCGTGTCTCTGGGCATGGACGCTACTGTATTGGATGGGTGACCGACATATTATTGTTGAATGATATTTTATGTAAATTATATTTTTAATAATCTATGTTCTGTTATCTATACTGTCCTCTCAATAAAGTTACTAGTACAATTACTCAGATCAATCGTTAGTATTAATAATCTATGTTCTGTTATCTATACTGTCGTCTCAATAAAGTTACTATTACAATTACTCAGATCAATCGTTAGTAGTGGAAATGTGTCTACGAAAGCACAAGTGCTAGAACACAATGGTGTCTTAGTGCCATCTTTTGCTAGTGATGACTGAAGGAAGAAGGAAGGATCGGGTGTGAATACTGTGAGATGAGATCCTAAAAAGATTATGTGGGAAAACATTTAGAGATCAAATAAGGAGTGAAGCTAATAGGCGTAGGACTGTAATGAAAGTAAATGAGTTTTGGTTTGAGCAAGTTGAGAGAACGAAGGAACGGATTTTGAGCAAAAGAAATCAGAGAGCGTATACTTATGACAAATTGGACGAATAGGATGGAAGCAAGGAGTGTGTGTCTTCTTTACCTATTCCACGACAGATAGATAGTTACGAAATGCTTGTGCTGTAAATTTTAGACCAAAAAATTACGACGTGTCGACGTTTTCATTGGCATCTCTTTTAAAGCATTGTGCTGTAACAACCACAATATAGGAGCAGTGTGGAGACCACAGTGCGTCTAGTGGTCTTCACGGCGATTAATATGGCGACTCTACAATTGGCTCCGGAGACCAGTGAACAGCAGCAGAACCAGAAACAATGCCAATTTTTAATTATCATAATGGATGGCTTCACCAGAAACATTGCGACTTAATCCCGCTACTAAATACTTTTTTTTCCCTTTTTTAATTCCAATTCCAACATATAAAAACCATACCGACAAAAAATTTGTAGGTACAAACTATCTTTCGTGCATATAATATGCCTTATACTTAGTCACAGCTTATTTTTATTCCAGCAGTGGAAAGATCGGGGATGAATAAATGTTATCCAGGTTTCGATCTTAACCCGAATACAATGAAAAATTTCAAAATTCACAAATCCTCTTGGATGCAATTTGAACAATTTATATTAGCAACAGGAACTTATCAGCGACAAAGATACTTAAGAATACGGTCCCCATCAAGTTACCTTTTGATTTAAGGTGATAAAATAATAGGTCTAATCCGACAATGATTTACTAAAAAATGTTAGCCGCGGCTTTCCTCCTACAGAAATCCATTCTTCGCCACTGGTACTTACAGAGTTTTATTCTCTTTTCTGGAATTCCGTATTTTTCAAATTCGCAGTTTAATTTGAATTCAAATAAGAAAAAGAATTTAACATTTTTTTGAGTGACACTTTTGCACAAAAAAAGGACACACTCTTTTGGTAGGTCGGGTACAATGAGACAAGCAAGTAATTTTAAAAAATGGTATGATGGTTTGATGACCTTACTCTCATTCATTCCGAAGGGGGAACGTGGGGTTAAAACGTCCAGGGGTATCGGAGGGTACAGGCGTCCATTTGTCGCCCCTGGCTTGCCCGCATAGGCGATGGGATGAAAGACTCTGACATATCATAAACGAGATAAAGCCTTCTGGACCTTCCAGCAAATATAGAAAGACCTACACATTATCTACATTATCAATATGAAATATAAGGGGAATACAGAGATATCACGAAGGTATAACGGAGGAAAAAATTAATGATATGTCTAACAAACTTAAAAGGATTTTTTTAATGTAGGTACAATTTTCTTTGTGTGTTTTGAAATAATGAAATTTCAATTTATTGTTACAACCTTTTTTGGAATTCCAGCTTATTTTCAAACGATTTGCAATAAAAATAATATCATACGAAAGACGTATCTTCTCCATAATGATATTATTTCCCATAACGTGAAGTAAGCAGCGACAGGTATGCAGGTATGCAATACTTTATCAAAAGGTGCACTAAACAACTAAATAAGTATCCTAAATAAAGACGCTCAGAATGGGCGGCGAATTGCACGTTGCGGAGATTAATAAGGTGTTGTTTTTTTAGTAAAACCCGTAAGCGAACTTTTCAAATAAAATTCTGAGAATTTAAAACAAATTATGATGTTTTTCTGCAAGAATCATTTTGACGATTCCAAGAAGAATATTTCCTGAAAAACACATAGGTAGAAATGTACAGAATTATGGAGAAAATGGATGAAAACGAACGGAAAAGCGTCGGTGAAAATACGGGGCTTTCAGCGACCCAAAAGCTCGTGTGGGGGGAGGAGGGTCTAGGCGGACCCCCTCTATTTGCCGTCGTTACAATCCTGAAATAAATAAAACCGGAACCCAGTTCAGAGACACACTGCTGTTGATAATATTAAACATGTAAAGGAAATTATATTTATTTTGGAGGCCATTTTATAAACATGTTACCACCATTTTATTATTAAACGGGATCGCCATTTAAAAAAATATTCGTTAAAGTAAAATTTAAAAATTTATCAAATTAGGTTAAGATATAACCAGACGAAAATTAGTATAAATATTTTTGGTTGTTCAAACTATGTATAAATTTCTTACAGTACCTGTTTCTGTTTCAATCTTTTAAAATTTGCGTTCATCGCAGATTTTCGATTTGATTGTAGACGATAACACGATTTCTCAAGTTATACCAGTTCCTACAACTGTAAAAAATGCCTTTTTATAGTAAATCTGGAATGCTAGAAAAATGGCCAATAAAAAACAGAATGGGCGAGAAAACGCTTTCAATTTTTTTTATCCGCTTACACTTCCTAGGAAAAAATAGTTGAGTTCACGAAGCTACTTTGAGTGACAAAGCTTCATTTCTTTACTATGTTCATATAAGGAACATGAAAAGGCACAATATTAGTAGAGTATAATAATATATATTTATAGTGCCTCAATAGTTTGATACGGAACTCTTCAATAAGTCAGGATTTAGACCTCAGCGCGAAGTTTATACAAGCAGAGAAAATTCGTGTAAATTTGTGATTAATAATTCCGATCAGTATACGGGAAATAACGATTATTTTTACCGATTACGATCCTGTTAACACCACTTTCCCCCCTTTGGAAGTGGGTTGGGTTAGAGGGGAGGGCGTACGTACGGATGAATGGAAAATACAACAAAATGAAAATACGGGACTCTACGTATTATAGATATATAGGTAACAACGTGTATAGTCCGACGAAATACGACTTTACCCCCGTGCGCCATATTACCCCTACTTCCTCGCCTTTCCCCATTTCATCATGTGATACAAAATAATTAAAGATATGACGTTCTGATTAAACAGAAGAGGTTTATATAAAAATTTCTCCATATTTTGAAAATTGATGTCAACTAACTAACAAATATAGGGCAAGCGTATTCCATTTGGGAAAGCAAGGTAGAAAATCAGAGATTAAGATCGTGAGACCTTAGGTATTGGAGCGCTTTAGAAGACCAGGTTTTTTGAAGTCTTCAGGCATTTTTCGATACTATGATGAAAGAACAATAATGCCTTTAAAAATGCATTGGAAAATACGAATATGTATAAAAAACTATATTCGTTTTTGTAGGTACACTTCACAAAATTGCCTAAGATGGTAGACCAAATACATATTCTTCGGGTAGGTACATAATTCTATTAGTTTCAACTTGAATCCAAAAATGTAGACACTCAGATTTGAAACAAGCCCTCTTGTTTGACAGTTTACCTCCGAACTCACTACGTCAACAATGTGCGGATTAAATAACATTTATCATGTTGGTAGAAAGACCTTCATTTGTTTCCAAATTGCATGGAATTTATAATTCAAATAAAAAATAAACCGGAATTCCATTTTCAAATTCAAAAAGCGGCCAAAAAGAAGAAATGAATGTCGGATGAATTATTAAAAAAAAACTTTTTTTTCATTTCACATTTTTTGCAATTTCCTCATTTCCATTTGCGAAAAGGCGGGAATAGAGTTGGTAAATTCAAAAATTCGAACATATAAATATTTTTCTAACCTTAACCCTTAACTCACCGGATCACTGGATGAAGGGGGTGGTGGAAGAGAGGGGAAAAAGGAATTGGCGGGGATGAGGGTGATAGGATTTTGGCATTGCTATGTATGTTTTATATATAAAGTATCAGGGTATCATAAGTGTGAAAGAGAGAGTATAGCGCACAGTATGGAAATGTTGGTCAAATATATCATCCTGCCTTGACAGGCCAATTCTCTTATCTCTCCCGGCGTACCGTACCTATTGCTCTCATACTCCCGGTGTTGGATGGTTACTGTACTAGGGGGAAAGCGAGGATAATACTAGGTACACACTTTATGTTTTCCTAGTAAAATTTTCTTATTTTTTTTGCTTTTTTATTATTATTATTTATATGTTTAGAAAATAAAACAGTATTTTTACTCGCATTATAAAAATTAATTCGTTTATTTTCTAAAATAAACGAAAATATTCACAGCAAACAGTTTGGAGAGGGCTACGAGATGGATTAGCTCTAGGGCTGAATAGCGAAGGAAGACCATTTCATTCTTGACAGATTGTATGTGTGATTTTTTGACAATAGATCCTCACGCGAGTGCTGCCACCTGGTAAGCATTCAGAAAACAACTCATACATTGACACATTAAAAATAGTAACGACAATCGGAATAATAATGTACTGAAAAGATTTCACTGAACCAAATTTGCTCTCTTATGAATAAATTTAGACTTTTCAACTATGGCAACAACACCGTAATTAGACAGTCGATAAGATAACGAATATAAAATCGTGTTTAAGCAGATAATAATGACAATCATAATACACATCAAATGGGAGGCAGGAAAGTACGCCACACCACGCCACTGTGAAATAGGAGACGCTCTGGAAGGGTGGATTTGGTTTAGAATCTCCCCCCATCAACCCTCGCCAGCCAGTGGTGGCGTGGTGCATGTGGGGTTGACTTATCGCGCAAATGTTTTAATGATTGTTTAGCGATGGTAGTGGTTCAGATTAGCCAGCCGACTCGTCTGATGGATTGACAACTTGAATAAGTAAATACTCCTACGTACTAAGTATTCAAACATCAACGGTGCAGTCATTTGCTGTAAAGCCAACATATCTTTTAGCTATGGAAAATCGTGTAACATTTTCTTTACCATTGGAAATGTGACGATTTTAAATGGTAGATAGGTACATCAGTGTTATACGAATTATAAAGGGTGGACCAAAAGTCTTTGCACTTTTGAAATGGCCATAAAAATAAAAATACTGTTTGTATTTAAAAAATAATTTATTAATAAGAACAACAATAGCTGGGAAATTCATTTACTAAACACCGTATCATCAAGATGTCCTCCATCTTGCTGCTGGCCCTCCTCATATCTGACCCCTAATTTTTATCAAACTTTTCTATACAAAGCGTAGGTATGTATAGAAAATTTCAAAACCAGATTTCCTCTTGAATATTTGATTTCAGTTGGATTATTATAGCTATTTTATTTACGTAGACCCTATTTTATAGATAAGCCTATAAAAAAAATTGCTGGGGTTGGGTCCGGGCTGCGGGAAGGCCATGGAATATCTCCTCTCCGCGAGATTATTTTGTTCTGGAACTTCTCTCACACTACTCTATAGAGATATTCCATGACTTCTCAGCAGCCCGCATCTAATCCTACCTGGTTTTTTTATGATGTTATTTCAAAAGTCAGGTCTACGTGAATAAATCAGTGACAATACATCAACCAAAATTGAATATTCGAGAGGAAATTGTCAATACTTCACGCTTAGGGCCGATTTTTTCAGAAAAAAATCATACCCAGATTTGAGGAACGTCAGCGGCAAGATGGCGGACATCTTGGTGATATTGTGTTTAGAAAAAGAATTTCCCGTTTATTGTTGTTCTTCTTAGCAAAAAAAAAATTAAATACCAACTGTAATTTTATTTTTAGGGCCATTTCAAAAGTGCAAGGACGATTTCTTTACACTAAATGAATCGGCGACTGATTATTTAAAAAACAATACTTTTAATTTTTAATATCTGACAATCAAACATGAGCTATTATTGTAAATTGATGTTGTAATTTATGTGATGTACTAGAAATGACCATACGATAAATAAATAATTGTTTCATTGCTTACATTAGGGAACCTATATAAATGTAGTAACGGATAAAACCATAGACAAAACTTGACCACCGCCATTGCCGTTAATAGCCTTTCTATACGATACTATACGATATTTTTTCTCGATGTAAAGTACGCTAATTTACCATTTAATTACATAGGTTATACTCCAAAGGTGATTTCCACACATAAGGAGTCTCAAGTCGGACAGAAGGACTTGGAGGATGAGGACTAGAAGAGCCGATTCCAAGTAACAAGGGACAAAGGCGAGGGCGAAAAAGAAGATGTTTCATTACAAACGCAGTTTGCACACGATAGTCCTCACAATAGCATGTCCGATATCCAAATATTCTTGCTTATTTATGGTTTTAAGGCTATCGACAAAATGAAAATAAAAAAAAAGAAAATTCTTCTAGGTATTAAAGTTAAAATAACAATCCAACATCTCGAGAAAACAACAGCCAAGTTGTTATCTTTTCCTCTTAATTAACAGGAGAAATAGAAAGGCAATTTCCATTATCCGACAGAACAAAGCGGTATAGAGTTTAAGTAAAACTTACTGTAGGTAAAACTTGGAAGGAAGAAAGAAATACCAGGTAGGAAGGGGATGGAATTGATTGCGCTAAGACGAATTGCGCTGATTAAAAAAAACAAGGTGTCTTCGGCGTACGTAAAAATAAAAATTCAATAAAAAACTGATGACCTAAATATAAATCTAAAAAGCACCTATTTCTGGTATATTGTCAACTATTATTTAAAAACGCTTGCTACTCAGGTGTCAGTACTTTCATGCATGGTCATGTTCCAAAGTTTTGATTTTATCTGGTGCCATAATTATTCACCTGAGTGCTTCAAGACAAATAATATGAAGAGTTAAATAATTAAAAAACTCACAGGCTATCGAAATTCTTCAGAATTTTTTCGTGCCGTATAGTTCTTTGTACAATTTGTTCTTAACAATCATGACGTAAGTAAATAAATCTTTAATAGCCAAAGAATGTTCACAATTTACACAACAAGAGGAGAGTAGTGTGGCGGACTTATTGCATTTGCAAGCAATATCTTCCAGCCCATAAGTTTTTAAACAGTCACATAAAAACCAGCCAATTTTCAAGCTTTGGCGCATATAATCTTCGATGTAAAATGACTTCGTACGTGACGCAAGTAATGTTGACGTAAACAAACCGACTTTATGCATGAAAGAAAGGTGGAAAATGGTTAGAGAGATAATAGAGAAATAATAATATTTCTTCTAAAAGGGAAAGAAAAAAGTTTTCACTTCCCGTAATTTGTTAGACGTGAAAAAGTTTGCGATTAATGAAACAATGCCGCGGGCAACACGTCAAGATTTAAACCTGGATCATAATAATAATTACTGGAAAACCCCTTCCTCCCAACTTGCAGAACTTTGTGATATAACATCACTCAACCACGATAGAACCTACTGCCTACAAATTATTTTATACCTACTTCAGGAAATTTCACAGAATCAATTATCATTATAATAAAACCATTTCTGATGGTATGTCCCATTGTAAAAATCATATTCATTACTAGGCGGTTTTAGGTTTGACGCAATTATTTTCATACATTTTGTTTTGTGATAGATGAGCGATTCGTCATCACGGAATTCCTTCTCTTGAGAATAGGAGAACCCAATGCGATATGGTCTACCTCTTTAAGATTATAAACAATGAAGTTAACTCGACTAGGCTTTTGGAGAAAATACCATTTCACTGCCCCACCCGTAATTCTAGGGTAAAGCACTTGTTCCGCTTGCCACGGTGTAGTACTAACTATGTGCAGAACTCGTTTCTGCAGCGCACATGTTCTCTATACAACGTATTTTTTCGGAGTCTCGATATGTTCGTTTTGACTAGGGCCGATTTCAGGACCAAGGTCATGCGAGCACTTTGCTCCTCCACCATTCCCTGAACGACTATGATGTCCGTTCCCCTTTTCACCTTTTCCCCTTTTTCCTTTTCTCGGATCTGTTTCGTTCGCCCCTTCCCCATTTGCATTCTTGCAGGGTCAAATTGTCTTTTAATGTTGTGTCCATGTTCTGTGTGTATGTTTGTGTGTGTGTGTTTCTGTGTGTGTGTGTCTGTGTGTGGATTGTGTGTGTGAGGGAGTGAGTATCTGTGTGCATCCCTTATTAATTTATCGTACATACATCATTGAATATCATTTTACCTGATTTGTTCTTTTTGTCTATACATACATACTTAGATTATATATAATTCTATGCATACATATAATATTTCTTTACTTATAACTAGTTTCTTAAATTTAATTTGTTTTAACTTATAAATGTTTTTCTGGTAAAATTGACGGGCCTTCACTGGTTTGCTTTCTGTTTTTGTTTAATTGTTGATATGTGCCGTTATAACTGTTTGTGCCCATGTGATTAAATAAATAAATAAATAAATAAATAAAAGTAAGTTTTCTCTTTAAGAGTATGCATACCAACATTTCAAAAATTTCTAAAAACGGGAGACCTTATATCTCGACAACCGTTACTAAATATGCATTGGAACTAAATAGGGTAGATGCATTGAACATATATCTAGGGAATAACCGTAAAATATTTTTTATATCTTGTATAGATTTCTCAAAAAAAAAAAAAAATTGAAAAACACATCTGATCTTTTTACCGAAAGTCACGGAGTAATTTTTTTTTGTACTGATAATATGCCTAGGGAATAACCGTAAAAGTTTTTTGATAGACGCAAAATTAACCCCAAAAATGGAAAAAAACCCTATTTATGTCATTTTATCATGCGATTGTTCACGCGATTTTGAACCTTAATGCCGTGGGAAATTCAACTCAACAGAGCTCTCCCGCATGAAAATAAAAAAAAAGTTAAATAAAAAAAGAAGTATCAGGAATGCATAAGTGTAAAGAAGAAAGTAGTAAGAGAATATCATAGAGGTAAAAATGATTACTTAAGTAACTTACTTGTATGAATTTTGTATAGTAACTAAATTATTTTTATCAGGGGTGCATAAGTAAACAAGTTAGAAACCAGAACATTTTCATACTGTTATTATTACAGTGTGTGTTTATGTGTATTATCAAAGATCCACATTGTTTCCGATGTAAATATTTGTCTCGATTCGTGCGTAATCTCTTGTTAGCTCTATTTGAATTAGTTTGCATATTTTGTCGGGAGTCAAACACTTCCGTCACTCTATGCACTCCTGGTAGGTAGTGGGAAATTTATCGCTGAATTTCTCAAAATGTGGGATAACCAGAGACAGGTGTGGTTAAAAATAATCACTATCTATTGTTTTAATAAGTTACACTAAAACGGCATTAAAAAATAATGTATGAAAAATAGTAATTAAAGACGCCATTTTGAATCCCAAATGTCAACCGGGATCTAGGTGAATATTATACAGGCCTCAACTAAATGATGACGTCACAACTCGTGGGAAGCAATGGTGGGGGAAATATTACAAGTGTTTATCTCCAAGACAGTTTTGACGAGGTGGTGTTCTGGTGGTCTCTGGTGGTTTTAAAATTATGATATTGGAGTCAATTCTGTACATACTAAGTATTAAAATAAGAAGTTCCTTTTTCATTGACTTCATAGTAAAATAAAAAAAAAACACGAAAGTATTTTTGTTCATAGGAAGACCTCATCAGGCAACATGGTCTGACGATGTGAGGCGAATCGCAGGAAGAAAGTGGATGCAGCATGCCCAAGATAGGGATCTGTGAAAAGTCAAAGGGGAGGCCTATGTACAGCATTGGAATTAAAACGGCTGAGAAAGAAGAAAAGAAAAGATGATCGGATAAAAGTTACAGAAACCTAATATGATCTGAAATTTTCGCGACTTTTAATATTTCAAGTAAAATATTATTCCAGAATCCAGATTATCAATTACAAGGAGCTTAAAAAGTAAATATTTGTAACAAATCTTCATTGCTGTTTGTACTTCATCATCTTCACAGCGGGAGCTATGGAGCTACAACAGCATACAATGAACGGGAAGGGGGTAACGCCCCCCGCGCACAACGTCACATGTCAAAACTTATCTCAACAAAACACTTCGAAGTCATTTCTCAAAACAGATCGTTTTATGTAAAATACTAGCATCTACCCTTGAAAATTTACGGAGAGTTGGTTAAAGACGTTTCTTGAATAACTATTACTACTGTTACATTCGACACTAATACGGAATTCGCAAATACCTAGTTGTACCTACTTTTACGACCATGACGAAGTGCCAATAGAGCCTTTTACACTCTATTAGGTATTGAATTTCCATGTAAATTTATTGTTTTATCTCTATTTGTATACCTATATTACTGTTAACATGTAACTTTGACGAGTCCAAGTGCCTGCAAATGGCCTAGGGACGATTCACAACAATAAACAATAAAAATTAGGAAACTCATTTACTTTTTTTTTTTTAAATTGACTAATTAATTAATGTTATTTACTGTAGCGGAGGACCCAAGTTATTTACTAAAAATTAATATATTTACATAAACAAAGCACCGTACGAAACAGATATAACTGTGTGGTATTTGTAATGTTGAAATATATTTAATGCCATACGACGATTCAATGAATGGCTTAATAGAAACAAATACTTAACTGAAAGATAGGCGATACATAAAATTTTAGGCGAATAATTTTTCGACAACAGCCAACTGTGGGCTGCACTGTTACTGCACCTCCGAAGGTGCTGCGATCACAAAATGTTTTTATTTCTTATATTGAATTTAAAAAAAATTGCCGAGGTTCTGCGTTACATTCATACACGGTTGTACGAAAATTATGTAAGTTGATAATATATGTTTGTATAATATTTAAGGATAGAGCGAGAGGACTGAGTGACACAAGAGAAGGAACCGTGGGAAATTATAAATTATTATTATTACAGTGAATAAAAAAATTGGCTGGATGAAAGAAAAGCGAAAAAGATTTATATACGATCGCTGTAAAAAAAAGGAGTGTCAAAAGACACAGTTAAAGTGTAAAAACAGTGCTAGTTTAACTATGAAATGACAGGGCTAATTCCATAACTTTTAGAACTAAAATATGTGTGTGTGCGTTAAATTTGTTTCACTATCAAATAATTGAATAAAAAAGTCTTATTTTAATTAGTACGCCCTTTCTAAGTTATACTCGTAGAATGCGCCCTAATGTATATTTCTTCCTAGCCTGCTCATGAAAGAAGGTTTAAATTAAAAAAAAATTGGTTCCTTTTTCAAAATATATTCAAATTAATATTCTTCATTCATACTATAAGTGAACAAAAGACAAAGCATGTTACAATTTCAAGCGATAAGATATCATGACATTTCACTAGGGCGAGCTTATCTCTAGACGAGGAATATAGTTGTTAAATAATCTCTCAATTAACTATTAATTTATTGGTATTTACAGTACATAATAAATCAAGAATACTATAAATAAATCTGGTTAGAAAAAAACCAAAAAAAAAAACATTGTAGAAATGTAGTAGTGGTAAGTAATTGAATAAATATAATTCCAAATTCGAAAATCATTCCATAATGATATTTATTTCAAAATTTCCCGCGTCTTTTTCAGTGTTACCATAAAACAAATCAGTCATAATAATAATAATAAACGAACGCTTTTGTTATTACCATCAATGATAAATCGTGACTAGTGTGAATGTAGGTGTAGGTAGGTGAAATAATCCCTTACATTGCAGGTAACAAAATATTACGTGAGTAGTGAGTAGGTACTGTTGTACAGTACTACCAACTGTTGGAATTGTATTGTAAAACGAAACAACGGCAACATCGGTTGTTCTCAGTTCTCACAATGTATAATAATAATCAATATACATAATTCCCGTCGAAACTGGGTATGAATGTGACGTAAATATTGCGATTATGATAAAATAATGGAGAAGCATAACGTGGACTGGCCTCCGCAAAAATGTGTATCTTATTGTATAAGTAGATTTGTTTTTAGGGTTAATCGTATAGTGATCAGATGCTCCGACGTTTCGGTGAACCTACTGCCGCCTTGGTCACGGATTGTGTCATCATTGTGGATTTCACAATCCGTGACCAAGGCGGCAGTAGGTTCGCTGAAACGTCGGAGCATCTGTTCACTACAAGATTAACTCGAAAAACAAATATGGATCACTGTGAAAACCTGCAACAACTATCTTATTGTTTACAAGATTCTACTTTTACTTATTTATTTGTAACTAGTTTCAACTTTTAACTTGATTCTCAGTGTTTTTGAAAATAACACTTATCTGATAAAATCGACGAGCCTTCATTAGTTTATATTCCGTTCTTTTTAAATTTTTGATATGTGTTGTAATAACCTTTTGTGCTACTGTGATTGAACAAATAAATAAATAAATTTTTGACGGGTAATTGCTAGTGTATAATAATAATAACATAACAACAACAGATTCCAACAGACAAGTTTATGTGACACGAATATGGAGATAAGACATTTTACAATGTTACCCTCTCGCAGCAGCAGCGTGGCAAAGATAAGCCCTCGGTATGACGGATTTAAATGAAAATGTTTTAGGTACAAAATTATAATTATTACATTTCATAATATTATCTAGATACAACATTATACAATGGTAACGTCCAGGGTATTACTTACATACGATTCATATTACAGATAGGTGCCTTAAAAATAATACAAAGTATCTACAATACAATTGGTCTGGCAATAAGCCCGACTTTGACATATTACCGATCTGAATTTCTTTTCATATAATGATACCACACATGACCACACACAACCTTTGGATCTCTCCACTTCACGACACAAGCTTTATAAGTCTACTGTGAAGTGTACAAAGATGTATTTGGGTTTATTTCGATATATCCAGTTTCATTTGTTAAAAAAAAGTACTTGTTATATTCAACTACGAAATGTAAAAAAAAACCGATGTTCGTTTTGTCAAAAAAAAAAAACAACACGAGTATGCATACTGGCATTTCAAAAATTTCTGTAAACGGGAGACCTTATATCTAGACAACCGTTACGTAATATTCTTTGGAACAAAATAGGGTAGATGCATTGAACCTTTAGCTAGGGAATAACCGTAAAAGATTTTTTATATCTTGTATAGATTTCTCATAAAAAAATCTGAAAAACACCTCTGATCATTTTTCCGAAAGACGGAAACTCGTTTCCCGAATGTCGCGGAGTAAATTTTTTTTTGTACTGATAACATGCATTAAAATCTAGGGAATAACCGTAAAAGGTTTTTGATAGACGCAAAATTAACCCCAAAAAATGGAAAAAACGCTATTTTTACCATTTTATCATGCGAGTGGTCACGCGATTTTGAACCTTAATGCCGTGGGAAATGACTGTGACGTCATTCTTGGTACCAAACCCGTAAAAAAAACATAATACGAGTATAATGCATAATCTGAGTATCGACGCAATCGTCCCAAATTCGTCATGATTCATGTTTGGTTGTGTTTGGTTGGACACTGGACAGTGCGTCGATGATGATTTTATGATACATTATTATAACTCCATGTTTTATTGTAAAGTGATGGGGAGTGTATGATTATTATTATTATTATTATTGGAGGCTGTGTTACTCTGATGATGGTGATGATGATGATAATATGATGGCCGGTACTTCACATGTCACTCATCATGGTGGATATGGAACGCGCGCATTCCTCTACAGTACTCTATAGAAACTTCATAATAATACTCGTAATATTATAATACCTTCATATGCCCAACAGTTCAACCGCGAGTGCAGCGTCATACTGTATTATACAGGAGAAATGCTGTACCCTGATTAAATTTATTTATTTATTTACAGTCGTACACGGCTTTTAGGCCATTTGAACAAAGTATATTGCAAAAATCACAAAAAAAATCAATAAAAACAGTCAAACAATTGCGCATTACACATAATTCATAAATTACAAATTTACATCATAACACAAAACCACACACAAACCATATTCAGATCAAAAAAGGAGACATAGCAAACAGAACAAACTGTCATAAAATGTAAATAATAGGTCCCTCTCAACAAATAAAATTAATCAGGCTAGTAGGCACTGTATTAAATAGGATCAGTGACAACACACCAAGTAAAATCAGCCAACAAACAAATTAAATTAATGTTTAATGGAGATGGGCTGGGCATGTTGCCAGGTGCCAAAACTCCCAATGGACTAAAAGTATAATGGAGTGGCGACTAAGAACAAGCCGAAGAAGCGTCGGTAGACCTCAGGCAAGGTGGTCTGATGGTATAAAGAAATGTGCCGGAGGGAGATGGATGCAGTGTGCCCAGGGCAGGGAGCTACGGAGGACCTAAGGGTAGGCCTCTATCCAACAATGGACCTAATTGGCTGCAGAAGAAGAATAATGTTTTATTATAAAAAAAATGGTTACACTATAGTCAAACTAAAATTGGGAATGTTAATTAAAAGGTAATTAGAAAAATGAATGATTGTAAGCTGTTGTCAATGCGAGAATTAATGTGAAGTTCACTAAGATGGCTCGGACATGTTGAGAGAATGAGCGACCATAGAATAAAAATAAGAGTGTGTGTGACCGAAAGAGGTTTCAACCTTAACCTGGATTAATCTTATCAACCAAATCCCAAGTAATAAATATGTGTTAATGATGAATGGCAAAAACGTGACGGAACCGTGTGTAGGAATAAACCAGTGTGGCGTTCTGCTCTTTCTCTCTCTATCTTCTTCTCTCTCTGCCTTCCTTGCAAGGGATGCGATAGGGTAGACAGATTCTTAGATAGAACTATACTTCGCTTAATTGGAAATTGTACAGTTTTGATGAAAGCTGCATTAGTCTGTATGGTAAACGCTTTTTCTGATAACAATTCTACAAAATATGTAAAGTTTTTCTGATACACAACTTCGTAGTTAAAAAGACTCTCTGTATACAATTGATATTTTCCGATACATAAATACCTACGTATAAATAAAATATTATAACTAAATGTAAAGGTAAAGGTATGTATCTATATGAATATAAGAGTCTTGCGGTAATAATAATAATTCGAATAACATCGAGTCATCGTTTGTCAGCGCATTTTACGCATTGTTCAATAATAATAATATTAGTTATATAAAATATGAACAATAACCATCAAATTAAATGGACGTCCAATAACCTCATTGTATTTATATCTGCAGTACCCAACCAATACGACAAGATCTTTCTTTTATAGTCTGTCAAAAAAGAGTTGGTGTCGGATTAAACTGGAACTACAATTTTGTTTGCTGGCAATGAGGCCGCTTCTATTGAAATTGTACAAGTGTTGCCATTATGGTTCCCAAAAACCTACATGTGGCGCCCTCATTGAACACCAACTCTTTTTTGACAGACTGTATACATGAACACGAAGATGTCTATGAATACAGTTTACTTGTAATAATCAGAAATTATTTCTGACAAGACATAATACCGCGTTAACCGTAAATTGTATATGGGTAAAAAAAGTGAAAATTTGAGATGTTTAGGACGTTTAGATGATGTAAGGATTACAAAAAGCAGATGAGTGAAAAAAAAATGCAATAAAGCGCGACCCTCTAAAAACCTTTTGCTCTGCACGTTGACCACATTATTTTTGAATCATTAACCGATATACCTTTCTGCACACTTTGCACTAGGCAAAAACCCTGTATAGCAAAGTGCGGAAAACATAGCAAGCGCCAGAGTTCGAACCCGGCAGATCGCGCTTGAGCTGCAGCTCCATCCAATTACGCCAACTATATACTCAATTCTAAAGGACTGACCTTTTTTCAAGTGAAAGCAATCGTAGAGTGTTTATGATGAGTTGCACGAATGCAACGGAAGAAAGAAGTGTGTTCAGGATGTTTGCTAAGGTACAAGTTCAAAGTCATGTATTTCCAGTAGTCCTAGGCGTCAAGGAGACCAAATTCAAGATACCTGCTTCCAAGAACACAAGACATTCATGGCAAAATAAGAGAAGAATACTGGATAAAGATGTTTACAGAACGGCGCCAAGTGGTCCATAAATACAATATCGTAATTACACAATTAAACCTCATTATATCCGTAATTTTTTTGCGTTGAACTAAATATTTTCGTTAATAAATACGCGTTAATTATAAAATAAATTACTTTAAAAAATAAATAAACACGTGAATTTCCATTTTGTTGATGTTTTAACGATGCTTGTAAGTAATAATGTAGTTCTACACGCGTTACTAATAATAATTGTGAATTATGCACCAATCCATCTGTCAAGATGGACGATTCTACGAATCTTGTGAATACGTTACTATACGATCAACCAAATTTTCAATAAAGTTTGAATGATTTGATCGTAAATTCGAGCGTCTGAGATTGATCTGCTTATGGTCATCAATAATCTCAAGGTTTTTGACCGTAACATGGTGGAAGTCCATTTTTTAATTAGTTTAATTAATTTTTTTGACAGACTTTGTTGTTGGGGTATGCTGCGCCCTTAATTGGAGAGTCGACATGAGATGTTTTTATTTTTTGTATGATAATGTATTCATGTTTTGTTGATGTCTCTGTGGGTGTCACATATAAAATGGGCTATAAAAAACTACGGGCATCCTTAAATAGGATCCGAGCTGGCCACGGGGCACCTCCTCTATAAATGGGACAAGAGGAAACATCCCCAATGCCAGTTCGGGCATATAGAGACGGTGGAACACATTGTGGGGCACTGTCCCATCAAGAAGTTCGAGGGGGATATTTGGAAAATCCATTAGGTAACGCCAAGGGCAATTAAATATCTGAGAAATATTGACGCGGAGTTCCGACTCAGACTCCCAGATCATTTGTACACTGGTTGTATTCGCGTAGAAAAGAAAAAAAAAACATATATAATAAATAAATAGACAGAAATTAAAATTGTGAGGGCATTGAAACTAGTTAGTTAATAAATAACTGTATCAGTTAATACAATTAATAAATAACCAAAGCCTATTTTGCATAATGAGTAGATTGTTGTTTTTTCTCGTAAGTAATATAATTTATTATTAAGTTAATTATGTAAAAAAATAAATTAGCTTGTCAATAATTATTTAAGTTTAAATTAAAGAGGCCGTTGTTAATTGGCGTAATAGTACAATAATTAAGTAAATGATAATAAGCATCGACGCAATGTTCTTTCACAGCATTGTGCAGTGACTGCATAATGATATAGATTATTCTAAATTTTAAATTGTTAAGGCGGTATAATACATCACGTCGTATCCTTTGCGGGGTAGGCAGAGAGGACAGAGCGCCACAACCTTCTAACTTACACACTGCTCAAATTGCCTCTAAGACATTCATTCAATTCATCATACACGAATTATGATTCCTTTTACTCAAAACACGTGCGTCCTTGAGAATCTGGTCTACATGGTCCAAGTCAAGTGATTCTTGGACGGCCGTGCTTCCTTACACCTCTTTTTCTCCCAGGTATATTTTCTTCGTTATCCTTTCATCGTTCATCCTCTCTACATGTCCCAGCCATCTCAACTTTTCACTTTCATTGTACTCACATTCACTCAAACCCGTTTTACATTCACTCAAATTTGATCATTTCAACGAAATGTCACCGAATGTCACCTTTAAGTCGAATACGGGTATCATTGTGGCATACCTTGAGCAAAGCGAATATTGTCTCTTTCGTGGGCACGTTGGTGGCTGTACAGTGTACAGGCCAATGCGCTCGTAGGTAAAACTCTCTTGAGGTCTATTGCAATGTCTGTGGGATCAGGGGGACGCTCTCATAGGTTTTTAACACATTTCTCCACCGGGTGTATAGGTTAGTAATAAAATAAAATAAAAAAGTACGAAACGGCGTTATATATGTAGAACAATGAAAGAGAATTAACGTATCGATTCCAATCAATTACCAATCCCATTGATTTGGAACGAAACACACATGGAATGACCAATTACTCTGTCAAGCTTATAGACAACACGCAGACTCGCCTTGCGTGTTGTCTGATCACGTGTGCGACGAGGGAAATACTTCAAATCACAAGAATCCGAGGTATTTTTCTATGAAATCATTACCATTCGGTCTAGGCAGCATGTCTAGGAAAAATCTCAAGTTTGATACAGTTGTGGCTACTGAATGATGAAGGCTTGTCAAATTTACAATATGATTGCTACTGTGGACGATTTAAGAACGTGATGATTTTTTCTAAGAAGTGGCAATTTCAAAAGGACGGCAGATAGACCCCCAGAATACTGAGCTGAAGACCCTACGAAAATAAACGAAGTGTAGGGAAACCGCAACGGAGATGGGCTGATGATATCATCGAGTCGGTGGGACATAGGTGGTGGCAGGGCGCCCAAAACAGAGAATTGTGGAAGAAACAGGAAGAAGCCTATATCCAGCAGTGGAGGGAAAGGGACTGAAAAGAAGAAGATGGAAGAAGTATCTCAACGGATGCACAGCAAAGGATGGACTTTCTATCAGGCTTTGTCGGCTGGTTTAATGTGATCAATTTATACTTAAGTAACGTTCACCACATTTCGATACACGACCGACAATATCGAAAAATTATCAATAATGGGGAATAAAACTGTACATTTGGCTACCCAATACTAATGAAATAATTTAAGGATTTTTATTTGTTATATTGTCTCAAGAAATCTGATAAAATATTGGCAACTTATCGACTCAATGTCGATTGGAATTGTTATAAATAAATCGATTATGTCGATAAGACGCGAAGATATTGCATCGAAAAATTGGAAGCATCGATCTTTTTAGTTTACGAGTGTAGTGTATTAAGTCTAAATATTAAAAACTAAATAATTGTTAGCGGTTTTCACGACCTTAACCTTTTTACTGTCACGGCAGAGATCACTCGTTCTTTATGGGTGAAATTATAAATATAAATAAAAAATACCTAACTGTCGGTTTTATCGTGTGTGTGTTTACTTAACATGCTTGTGTTAAAACGTCGAATTCTACAGTCAAGATAAAAATATCTGATCTGCATTTAAGACTAATTTACATAAATTTAGATTTTTTGTGGATTATTAAAAAAAACTAAGAATTTAATTATAAACAATCTATCTATTTAAGGCTCGCCACTCGTCTACGAGTAATCTCGGCTACCAAAGACTAAAGAAATTATTATGTCACTAAAATATAACGATATGTCAAATTATCAAAAAAAAAATACACAAATTGTTTAGGTCATATTTATACCGCATAATGAGACTGTTCACTTTTCTCTGTTGTGGAGGTATCCGAAATATTGTAATGATTAGAAATAAGTCATTGCTACCTATATGCGAAAATAATAATTTAAAGATAGAAGATTAAAATTGTTTTTTTTTTTTATATTTAAAAAAAAAGACTTATCTGAATTGCCTCCTGAGATGACCATCAGGGCTTATCATCAAAAAAATCTTCTTCAGATGTTAATATTGAAAAGATTAAAAAATGTGTTATTGTTGTATTATGTACCTATTACTTTTTTTAGTTTTTTTTAGATAGGTCGTTGTTTATCCATCCTTAAAAAATATTGTGTATTGGACGACCACATTCAGATTCTCAGTTTGATTAAATTTTATTCGATTCACGACAGGGGTGGCACAAAAATAAAAGTATAAGCTATTTTTTTTTAAATTTATTAAAATACCTGGGGTTAACTGGAAGAAATCCCATTCGCAGCGGCAGGATTACGTAAGATTAGACATTATTGTAGGTTCCTATCATTTTATCCAAAAGGTAACTCGATGGGAGTCGTGTTCTTAGGTAGATTGGCGCCTGGTTCTGCTATAAGTTCGCCCTAGTGAACAATGATTTATAATCTGTACTATGTTCATTTTTTTGCATGTTTGTATGTTTACTTTGATCACTTAAAGAATAATTAAATAAATAAAAAAAAAGTTTGATTATTGGGAATTCTCGTACCTACTAATTGACAATGAGATCAGAGCGTAGGGAATGATATAGGAAAACGTAAAAATGCCCTTGATAATGGCATAGAAGTTTCATGGTTCAATTTGCATATCTTTGGTACCTACCCGCAATGCTCATTTCGCCCTAGTGAACAGAGAATTTTGTGTTCCTAAATACGTTTTTAGTCTTATTATTCAAATCAGTAAAAAAGGGATTTGAGGTTGTATATATACTCTCCCGCATACTTTACAGTAAACTCAAATATTGTGTCGTGAATTGCAAAGTACATCGTCAGCAGCGAGATTTGAACCCAGCACCCCCTGATTAGAAGTCCGTGCTCTTACCAACGACACCCACCGTGTATCAAATTTTAATATCCAAATGAATTTTCTTCAGAGAAACAATATTGTGTAAACAATTATGTAGCCTGTCAACTAATGCACGGTGTAAGATGAGCATGCTGGACCAGTCATCGGTTGGTTTAGGTGATCACTTTACTCTCAAGAAACGTTCACCATTCAGCCCTTAACACCTGAGTGTGTATTCTTACATAATAGGAATATAATACATCTTTCACTGTACATTAGTTGAGAGACTACATCATTGTTCAAATTATGACTATACGTTGTAGACAAACCCAGTCATTCTGAGTAAAATTCCCCTCTCTCTGTGTATAAAAAAAAATAGTGTGATCCAACCTGGAATCGAGTTCCAGAACCATTCACGTGAATTTATGGCGAAATCTTTACCACTGTTTTTTTTTTTAAGACATTGTTTCATTCAAAAATAAATTGATGCATTTCGGAAAATAAAGATAGCATGCGAAAAATTAAGATAAAAACCCAACCATACGTTTGATTATTCCAAACATCTCGACAAAATAAACAAAAAGACAAAACAACGAAATCTGAGAGGAGACAAGAATGTTTCAAATATTTGTCCCAATCGGATAAAAAAATGACCAGTGATACATAGTAGATACTGACAAACCTGTTAAAAACAAAAAATAAATAAAAAACTAATACATATCTGGCTTCTTTATAATATAGTCAAACAAGTTCGTCAGGAGAATTGAAATAAGAACAAAAAATCAAAAAACAAAATACATTCTATAAAACAAAACAATGTCGATGTTAATATAAATAATGCAACTAGTAGTTATCTCAACAGATACACAGCAAAGGATGGACCGAGGCCGGACGCAATATCGTTATACGGGCCCGGCTCAACTGACATTTGACTTAGTACGGCCTTGATTTGACGATGATGACGTCACCAATATTGGGAGAAAATGTATGGGAAAACATATTTCGTAGCCCGAGTGTATGTTATCGAGACAAGGTGTTTGTCACCGATACATGGTGACGTCACCAATCAGGGTGGAGATGTTATTCATAGGTGCAGGCTTGTATACTATCGTTGGCTTCGGATGGACCTTCCATCAGGCTTATGACTGATCGTCGGTTGACTTAATGTGATCACTTCTCTCTCTGCGTAGCTACCGTAGCTTTAAGATCTCTTTTAAATTGTAAAGATGTAAAAGTGAACTTTAATTAAATATGGAAAAATACTAAAAGGAATTTTAATCAACCCAAGAAAACCCAAAATGGCCACACTTAAGTAACATTCAGTCATAAGTCTGATGCAAGGTCCATCCTTTGCTGTGAATCTGTTGAGATAACTACTTGTTATATTCAACAGCGACATGTAGAAAATTCCTACGTTTTCACAAAACATAAATTGTGATTTTCAAAAATGATCTGTAGTTGATCACTGACTAACTGACTAATTCTGTAATGGTCTAATTATCTAAATAAATTTTATTACAATTGTAGGGGTAGGCAGAGAGGACAGAGCGACATACACTTCCATTCGTACATACCAATTTTATTTAAATATTAATTAATTTCATTCATTATTTAATTATTTTTCTAAAATTAAAATACTCCTAAGTTTAATAGAATAATTACCCAGAACAGCGCTTCTCAACTAGTATTGTGTAAAAGGAATTATGTCAAAAACACCACAGAGACCCACTTATTAGAGTGGACAATTTTATAGATTTTGATATATGAATATAAAAAAAAAATAACGATACTTTATACTAGTAGTTTATGTAGTACTACCGAAAACAATAAATAAAAATATTTGCAAAATAAAGAATATTTTCGGTACTGTTCTTCTTACTCTCAAAGCAAATTGCCTTTTGATAATGTTCTAATTACGTTTTTTTTTTAAATAAAGTTCGAATTTTCTATAAGTAATTTATAAGATTGTAGTAGTGCGTAAAGGAAAATTAAGGATGTTCAGAGTAGTTCCGGGAGGGGTTTGATGAAGGAAGCCCTTCCGGCAACCCTTGCGACCTACTTTGAATAAAAAAATGTGGAAGACTGGATGACTTAGGAGCTGAAGCTGAGTTGGGTTTATTGAGTGGAGGTGGGTACATGAGATCTGAGAAAAGAAATTATTGAGAACCGTAAATCTACGATAATAATAAAACCTGATATACATTTGTATGACCGTACTAGTATACGAGTGAGTACTGCCATAGTATAATAATTTATTCGAAGAAATCTCAATCGCGCGACTTAATAATATCATTAACTATTTATTCATTTAAATTTATTCAAATAAATTGAATAAAATAATAATAAAAAAGTTTTATTCTCGTGAATAAATATACAATTTCCATAAAACAAATTTGTATTTACATAAGATGAATAATTAGGTTAAGTTACTCTGACATAACTTGACGAATCAATAGTAAAAAGTATTTTTATTAAGTAACTATTTTTACTACATACCGACTGTACGTTTTTCTTCTGAATCAATGGACAATGAGTTTCGGGGACTTACCTGAAAATAAAAAGAAAATATATTATTAGTACAAATAAATATATAGAAATAAAAATTAATACAACTACTATATTTCTCTGTAAATATAATTTGAAAGTGATGTGGATAGGTGTAACGGGCCCATTGCAAAGGTGGTCACGTTTTTGAAAATTTCTGATCAATGTCTCACCATACAGATCCAAGATTGCATGTACCTTTCGGAAATGGTAACTGGCTTCTCATAACATTTTTTAATGAATCTGGGTTTATCGAAATAAACTCAAATCCATCTTTGTAAACTTCACAGGAAGCTTGAAAAGTTTGTTTTGTGAAGTGCAATAGGTGGGCATCGGGGATCGAACCCGCGTCCACCGGTTAACAGTCGAGCGCGCTACCAACCAGGCTACCGACCACAAAAATAATTGTATAGTTGCGTTGGTACCACATATGTAGATACAAAAGGAAAAAACATGTTTTGATTTTGTCTGTCGATTTCTCATTATTTGAGTTACTTATGTAAAAAAAAATGTACAATGGACTTCAATTAATGAGAAAAATTGTGTTATTTCTTAAATATAAAAAGTATGCTTTCCCAAATATAAAATTCCATTTTTTATGGCATTTTGATGGCATTTTACAATGCTGTCTATATTTTCTATCAAAAGGAACAGTTAATGTTATAAGAGGTATTTCAAATTATATATCGGTGAGTACATTTATTGGCAATGCAAATTAAAATTCTATTAATATAATAGCAGTGATTAAAAATGAATGGGTCATATTACGTAATCCCTAATAAATTTTACAGAAAAAAGAACTGTAA
This sequence comes from Ceraclea dissimilis, assembly GCA_963576895.1. NCBI lineage: Eukaryota > Metazoa > Arthropoda > Insecta > Trichoptera > Leptoceridae > Ceraclea > Ceraclea dissimilis. The sequence continues at coordinate 13,045,557 of OY756376.1, forward strand.
ATACAAAAAGAACACAATAACAATGTTATATAAAGAAATTACTGTCCAAGGATCTGCCCTTTTCATGTTATTCAAAGTCAAAAGTAGCTAGCATATTATTACAGCGAAATGAGTACAAATGAGTACTTCTGGTTACAAGTACCTACCAAAAGAACAGTAACAAAAGAATTACTCAACAAACGCGAAATGGGTACATCCCTAGTGAATCATTTTTAAACAATATTGATTTCTAATAATGAGATTGCTGAGAAGAATGTATGGAAAAACGTTGAGAGATAGGATAAGAAATGAAGTGATCAGAGATTTGAATTAATGTAGAACGGGTGTTGTGACTAGATTGAAAGTGAACAAGTTTAGATGGTTGGGACATGTAGAGAGGATAAATGATGAAAGGATACGACAAAGGAAATATACCTGGGTGTACGGAAGCGCGGTCGTCCAAGAACCACATGGCTTGAGCAGGTAGACCAGATTCTCAAAGACGAATGTGTTTTGAGGAAAAGGAATAGTAGAGTGTGTCTGATTAATTGCATGAATTTGACAAACCAAGAAGTCTGTGTTAGGATAGCAAAGTCTGGCGATCTGTTTCTCTGCCTGCCCCCCAAGGGACGCGACGTGAGGGGATAGAATAGAATAGATTTCTAATGCTTGTGATTGAAAATGTATCATTGAAATGGGGTGAAAAGAATGGCTATTGTTCTGATTAAAAGAATTTTAAATTTCATAATGATTGGACTATGTAAATGTCACCAATAAAATTGTTAGGATTTGATATTGACTGACCAACCTTTTCCATGTTTTTTTTCTATTGTATAATTGTTGTCAAGTTGACAATGTTTTATTGTGTTTAACAATTAATAATGACAATGACGGAGTTAAAAAAGAGGGACTCTATGACTTAGGTACCTTACCTTAGGTAGTAGGAATTGCGACGATTGTTGGAAAAGGTCAGGACCCGGAGAAAACGGTACGTAGGACCAATGCAATAAATGGTAAATTGGTGATTTACAGTAAATTCGACTAACCCCCCCCCCCCCCCGAAACCTAGGGGAAGGGTTAGACCTCCGGAACATGGTGGTCCAATGTTGAAAAGGAGCTGGCGGCGCAGAGAATCCTAACAGTGACAAGAGATCCTGGCGCCTACGTACGAGGAGGCCCGACCCTGGATGAACTGGGACAGAAGGGCAGGACAAAAAAAAGACTAATTCGACTATTAGCTAATTCGACTTATAACCAATTGGACTAATTTCGTACATTTTACTCAAGTAAGATGTCTTTTGTCCCTTAGAATGATGGCCATTTTATCTTACTAAGCCATAATATTATAAACAGATATCATCTTTAGGTACTTTTAGAAACCGCAAACACATAATATGCACCACGTACGTATACATCTTTCTAAACGCACGTAATAAGTTCGTATTAACATTCAATATACTAAATGTATTTTAATATAGTGTGTAAATACTCATATAATAATTCACAACGCATTACATTGATACCTATGCAGGTAATGTTTATATGTAATATGAAAGAAAAGATGATACAGGTTCCAAATAGGTGATAGGTAGGTTATGTTATACCTATAAGTTGTTCCTTACGATTGTAGATATAAAGTGTACTCGTATGTACAGAGCCGTAATGGTATTTGTATAAAAGGAGCGAATTGTAAACCATTACTAATTATTACAGAGTAATACATATCGATCATCAGAGTTGACAAACATTTTTGGCATCAGTGAAGTGAATTTCCTCACGTAATATAGAGCATAGTGGCTAGTTAAGTTTTAGACTGGCCATATTTAGGCTGGGTCTTAGGTAGTAGAGCTTAGAACCATTTGGTCACAAAATGCTGTCACACATGAATCCTGCAACACGGAAAATATCGTAAAATCGGGCCAGGAAAAGAAGACAATATTATGGCGGTACGTGGAGAGAATGGATTGGAGAATGGATGGAGACTTCCACACCCGCATGGATCGGAGAAAAACGTGTTCGTCAATAACCATTAATGGCAACAGTGATTTTTTTATTTATTTTTTAAATGTACACCTTTGTACATTTCACAGTAAGCTTGAAAAGCTTGTGCCGTGAAGCGGAGTAGGTCGGCATCGGGGATCGAACCCGCGCCCGCTGGATTAATAGTCGAGCGTATCACCAACCAGGCTACCGATCACCTCTGATAGAGACCACCTCTCTTTTGATAGAGAATATATTTTTTTACAAATTACGACAATGACATTCATACTTGCGGGATTGGTATGAAATTGATGTGGGAAAAGTTAGATAGTACCTCCTCTGGTTTCCAATAACATACCAGAAGGTTAGCCGTCAACTCGGAAGACCAGACTGTTGAGCTCGATGTCTCAGGAGACCTCCGTGTTTTAAACGATTTTCGGATCTACTGCAAGAGAAAGGAGAAGAATAAACATTTCAGTTCGTTTACGTTCGGGAGTATTTCGTTGTAGTGAAATGGTTGTGTGTCTCTGTATTGAAGGTGTGGGGTTCAAGGCATATGACCTCCGACATCCTTCGATCGTGAAGAATACGGCTTTAATGAGGTATTATCCCTCTGCAACGTACAACCAACCTCAAATAATACTATACCATCCATCCACAAACCCATAACATCCATAATACACCTTATAAACCAGCTTTCGTATTCAGAATCATTGGATTCAACATCCAAAATAAACCATTATCAACACTATCATGAATCATTTTGAATAAATCATAAAGATCACTTTCCCATCAATTTGATTGTGGATGTTGAATGAAATCATTCTCATATCATCTGTATTACAACACCAGTAAATATCATGTACAAAAGTAAAATGAATTGAACTGATGAAGAACTTAATGTTATGTCGATGAGAATTTTTCAAAATGGATAATAGTCAAAATACAAGAGACAAACTCAAAAGGTTCAACAATGTGGTTCGTCAACTTAAAAGGATGAGAATCCCGGAACATTTCCCATCCCACGTCCTTGAGGCTCATAATCACATGACTAAATTTAAATGACTCATTGGGGTTTTTACAATTTCGCTGTATCCAATTTTTTCTACGATAATTCGTTAGAAATAGTTTTTCTCTGCGAATTTCGCGAAGGGGGTTATTTTCTTTGAAAAAGAAATCAGAGGCATTTTTTACACATTCTTTTTGGAATCTATACAAGATAATATAAAAGATCTATTACGGTAATTCACTAGAGAAATTCAATTTATCTATCTTATTTTTTTTTTCGAAGAACATAGCAAGGTTGTTAAAATATTTGTTCTGGAAAATACCTTTTTTGCGGCGCCCACTACCTAAAAACATATGCATTTAAACTCAATTAAAGCATATATTATACCTATAATAGTTTAAAAAATTATATAATATGTTCATATACCTATTATACCTATAATAGTTTAAAAAATTATATAATATGTATGTTTTATATTTTATTATGCATATATATTTTAATTACAATGATAGCGTGTGAAAATATATGTCTAGATCATGATTTATTGCTGATTAATTGGAATTAATGATTTAACTAAATGTGTTTAGTCAGATGTGGGTGTTACTATATAATGTCAGCCCGATATATTTATTTATAAACAAATTTATTTAAACAGTAAAATCTATATCATATATCATTCATTAGGTATATTAAAAGTAAAATCTATAGCATATATCATTCATTGGGTATATCAAAAGTAAAATCTATAGCATATATCATTCATTAGGTATATTAAAAGTTTTATAACGGTAGGTGCATATTAATTAATTAAATACACACAAGAATGCGATAGAGATAAAGCTATAAAAAAGAGGCAGACTTATATAAAGCAATCAGCTGTTTAAAAGTTGAAAGTAGACCCATCAAAATATACTCGTATACTTATATTTTTAGCATTTTGACATTTCCCGTAGATAATCAGCGATAGTTGTGCGAGTGTGCTTTTGAGAGATTTTCTAGAACGAATGCGTATGCAACAAATATATCGACATCCTTACTAAATATGCTTTGTAAAAAATAAGGTAGGTACATAGATCCTTCCTTTAGTGCATTACCGTAAAGATCTTTCATATTTTCTTGTATACATTCCTGAAAAAAAATATTTTAAAATTAGCCTGAAAAAAAATTCTAAGAAAAATGCGGCCTTCGCGAAAATTACACAACAAAATTATTTCTTGCATTAATAATATTCATTAAAATCTACCGAATGAAGAATTGAGGTACCTAATTAGGAAGATGAGTGGATGTGGGATTAGTGTTGTCATTAGGATGAAAATGAACAAGTTGGTTTGGACAAGTGGATAGAATGTCAGAGGTGAGGAGAAAAAAAAAGAGTATTGGTGTGGATGTGCTTTTGTGTCGATGATCTTTGGTTTTGTGTATACTTATCTTACCTCAGTTTAACTTATTCTTTGAGTTTATTTTATTTGTTTTATATTATTTGATCATATTTTGGTTTACTTTATTTTGTTTTGATCTCTGTTATCTTATTTTGTGCTATTTTATTTCAGTTTTATTATTGTTGCATATTTGAGGGATTGACCCAAATACAGGTTGTACCTAGCTGGGCAATTCCGGCGTAAACTGTTTTGTAATCAATTTTGAAAAAAAAAAAAATATATATATATATATATATATATATATTGTGAACCTGATGGAAGTGATGGAAGCGATTGATGTGTGTGGCGCTCTGTCTTCTGCGTGAAGGGATAGTTAGATTTTTATTTTGTACTGCATTGTATAGTAAATTATAAGGTTTTATTTATTTATTTATTTATTTATTACACATGGAACAGATACAGTCACAAAAACAAACATTGACAGGTACATTAGTACTAAAATATCATTATACAAGACCGATAACATCCGTTCACAATTAGCACACATGCAAAACAAATAGATTACAATACATAGTTAAAAATATACATCTTATATTTATAAAACATTTATGGTTATTTTAGTATATAAATGTATGTGTTATTTTAGTATATAAAAGTAAGTATATACACGTATTAATACGTAGTATAGTGTTTAAAGGAGTGTCTCAAATCGCCGAAGGGGAAAAGGCGTTATTTATCTTCGACCTTATAGAGTTTAATGGACTAAAAAACTAATGGATCTGTGTTCTGTGTTCACAGACATAATAACCTCTGCTAACATATCCAACTTATATAATATACCTACAACATACATACATAAGGTACATATTTATAATATCTTTGACGTCGATACTTCTTCTTTCGTATGCATACACGACCATAATCGGATTGTACAAGTTATCTTGGAGTCAAAGCTCTGCGTCAATATTCTGCAAGTAATCTATTGCCCTTGGCGTCACCTTATGGATTTCCTCAAGAACCCCTGCAAACTTCTTGTCAGGACACCTCTCTACTATATGGTCAACAGTTTCGATCTGGCCACATTCACAAAGGGGATGGTCTCTCTTGCCCCATTTATGGAGCAAGTATCCGCATCTACCGTGGCCAGTTCGGATCCTGTTTAAGGTCGACCATTGTTTGCGGGGTAGGTTGAACCCAGGCTGCTTCACTGTAGGGTCCTGAACAATTTGTCTACGATCGGGGTTCTGAGCGTTCCATTCTTCTAGCCATGCCCGCCCGGTACTGTACCCCTCCCTGGATCGATACGATGCAAGTCGATACTAAACAGGCATTGTAAAACTGGACTATTCAAACCAACAAGTTACGTAAGACATCGAATTTTGACCAATGGCCATGTAATAGAGGCGAAAAATATGCCGTACCTACGACGGAATATTGAATAAATGTCTCTCAACATGCTCAAACCATCTAAGCTTGTTAACATTCATTCTATTCACTACACCAGTCTTACTGGCACTCCTCTCCCTGACAACCTCATTTCTCGTTTTGTACCAAAGATGTCTCTATGTACAATTTGAAAAATTTAATCATTTATATAGTATTCTCTTAAAAATCTTAAGATGGAGGCCTTGGGAGAATTTTTAAAAGAGGCGTCGGAAGACCCCAAAAGAGATGGTCCGACGACATAGCCGCTGTGGGGGGGAAAATTGGCTGCAAGCAGCAAACAACAGAAAGAAATGGGGGAGCATGGAAGAGGCCTATATCCAGCAGTGGAGGACAGAGGGCTGAAGAAGAAGAAGAAGATAGTATTCTCTGGAAAAGAGGTAACCCTAGTAACAATTTACCTCCTAGATTGGTTCTAGAGCAGTCCTAGAACTTTTCTAGAACCAATCTAGGACCTAAATTGTTACTAGGGAAAGCACACCAGCACATCTGTCACTAATCGTATGAAATATTGTAAAAAATACAGGTGAAAACACCTACACATATAAAAAAATCTGTAAGTCAGTTGTGTCTGTATAGGTGAGAAGATAACAAACAACACACACATATGAATATATGTTTGTATTACACAGGTGCATTGTATATATGTGGTAGTGACAGTGTAGTAGTGTGTGTAGTCACTACAAAATAGTGACACTATGATTTATTGTGTTACAAACGGGAATTTGTAACTGTGGAACAAAAAATGAATGAATGAATGAAATAGTTAGGAGCTACAAAATAACTATAGCAAATTGTACATATAGCAGTGGTATAGATATTTTTTTATTTTATTTATTTATTTATTTAATCTTTAAGTGAATAAGAAATACATATGAACATAAAAAATGGACATAGTACAGATTATAAATCGTTGTTCACTAGGGCGAACTTATCGCAGAGCTGGGATTTATTCCAGTTAATAAGCATTGCGATAGGCGCGTCCTAGTGGACAAATGTCATTATTTATATTTTTGCAATGTTATCATAACTTTGTAATTCGTTCATCAAAAGTGTAAAAAATAAATAAATAAATCATCATCATGTCAGCCCCCCTGCGTCCATTGTCGAACATAGGCCTCCCTCATTGATCTCCATAGCTCCCTATCCTGGGCCGGCCGTAAATAAATAAATACTTAAATAAATAAATAAATAGGTAATGTTAATGAAACAAAAATTGCACCTAAGGAAACTTACGTACCTTGGTAAATGCAAAAGATTTGTTCCTTCTTCAAAAACATGATTAAAATAAAAAAAACATTTTCAATAATACCTACAAACCATGCAACAATAATTTTTACTAACTAACCTAAGTATTAAAGGTACAATAATGAAACTACAGCTAAGAGGTCGTGTGTCAAATCCATCCATCTCCCTCAGACACGTGTCGATGTTATGGCCGACGGACAAGGAACACGACATTCCTCCCATGCCTTCTTGGCGAAGGGAGGGTCGCCCAAGAGGGTGGAGTCACATCGGGTAAAAACAAAAACAGAAAAAACAGCAGTCAGGGTTAAATGGAAACCTGTTCAACTTGCAGCTCTCATTATTATTAGTATTACGTATACCGATATACCTGCCAACCTACCTATACCACTTACACCTACGTACATACAAACTGTTCAATACTTTGAATACTTACTTCAGTTATGGACTACGGGCTTATTCTTAACTCGAAATAGGTAGGTACCAATACTTGCTTGCATTTTTTTTTTGTTTTTAAAAGTTAATCAATATCCATCCAATAAAAAAAATCATCCATATAAGTCGTCAAGTATTTATGATTTTTGAATATGTTTTATAGGTCGGTTTTGTGGTTCAGAATCCAAGTTTGCAACCTCCCCACCCTTGTGCGTTCACTGGGGTGAGTCAAAAACCGACGAAATTCCGGACGTTTTTCAGTTTATGCTTATAAATTTTTACAGGTGCACTTTACAGAAAAAAATAGAATATTAAATTTCATAACCTTTCTTCACTAAGTTTTTTCGTAATGTTATTGCTAAAAAAAGTTATGCGTCGTCAAAGTTGGTGAAATCCAGCATATTTGAATCTGTTTTTTACTTCATCATCTCAATAGCCATAATTTCTGTTTCATAGACCGAAGAATAGATAAATAAATAAATCTTTATTAGACAAAAAAATTCATTAACTACAACAAGAAAATCAGATTGTGCTAAAAAAGCAATTTCTCACAGTCAACCAAGAAGAAGAAGATGAAGAAGAGATGTAAATTTATAATCGTAGGTAGAAAATATCAATATCTGAGAAAAAAATAACTATAAAAAATAACTACAAATAATAAAATAAAAAATGACGCTAGGGTCCAAAAACGGTCAGCGTATAAAAGATTTAGGTATCAGGGAAGCATAACATTTATGAAGATACCTCTTTCATTATTATTATTAGGTATAAATGTAATACGGATCCCACATCTTGGGATTGGCACTGAATACCAATGCTCAGGACATGTTCAGGGCAGAAAAGGAACATCGTGGGAACATAATGACAAAAAATGCATTCATCTGAACCGAAAAGGCACAGACACATCTAACTATAGATACTGAGAGAGGGATTCTTTATATTATAATATATCTCTAGGTTTTTTATTCTTTAAAAGAAAAAAAAGAAACATGGAATAAAAAAAAGTACCATAAAGAAAAGAAACACATTATCCTTTTTGATAGGCATAAGATCCGAGACTTGGGTCAGGTACTATGGGAAGATACTGTATAAGATGATTGGACATTGGCGTCCGTGATGCGTTAAAAATATTGAAATTTAATTTAAAAAAATATTTTTTAGTTCGCTCCAATTTTGACTATCATTTGGGAGAAAGTAGTGTCTTTATCCTGGGCAGCCCAAAAGAGTTCCAACCATTTTTCTTTGGGGTCCAATTCTTTGACCACATTTAGTTTGCTCCTGATCAGGAGGCAGACGATACTCATAAATCCTAAACTAACCTATGTCTTTACACACTCCTTGCTTCTGTCATACACCCCATGGATCCTTGTTAGAGGATCCAAGGAAACGTTTTTCCTTCTGAAGTAGAATACTTTTTTGTAGGTAATACAATTTTTTGAGGTTATGTTAATAATTAGTTTCTGAAAAACTGTTTTTTTGTCGAAATTTGTCTTATTTATACAACTTTCTCAAAAGGCTTTAAGCATTTTGGGGAATATTTACAAATGATGACCGAAAAAATAACACTTTTTATGAAAATCCCCGAAATAACGATCTTGTTTTAGAATTGTCTCCAGATAGATGTAACCTACTGTATTTCGAATCTAGAGACAATGCCTAAAACAGTGGTTTAATATCTTTTAATTAAACATGAAAACTGATTAAATTATTATATTTTAAGTAGTTATCTCAAGAGATCTGTTATTTTAACTATACGACATGTAAAAAATGCGATGTTTCTCACAAAAAATAAATGGTGATATTCAAAGAAAAAAAATATAATATCAATTTTATTGTTATGTGTTGAAACGTGTGCCGTCACTGTGCCGTGGGTGAGAAATGCAGCGATCATTGAGTCGCAGGTGTTTGTGTGGACGTGGAGATCAGAATTTGGAAAGGCACTGCATGGACCGTGATCATAATTCTACAAGACCGGATTCCCGTCAGATAACTTCACATCTTCAATGACAATTCACATTAGACTTATTGTCAACATCACAACAAACAAACTCCTTATACCTACACATTCTAATATATTATACCCATCCCATCAAATACAGGCGACCCACGGAGCAACGATTAAACATATTCATGCCAAATCTGGGCTTGAATACACAAACCCAAATACTTTTCTGCACACCTTGCACTAGAGTAAAAGCCTGAAAAGGTTTGAACCCGGCACCCCCCGCTTGAAAGACTGCTGCCTCAATCAACTGCGCCAACCATGTATCTTGACATAAATTAATTATGTCAAGATATTTTTTTAAAATAAGACGACGAACAGAAGTTGGCGATATAAGGGCCGCGAGGGAAATCTAAAATGACAATGGACTGAACACATGAGTAGACAAGAAGATACTAGACGGGGACCCAGAATTATCCAATTGGATGATAAACAGAAGTTGGAAGACCTCCCAAAAGATAGTCTGACGGCATAGTTCAACAATCGACAGAACCTGGGATGCGAAGGGAGTAGGACAGACATGAGTAGACGGGGATGGGAGAGCCCCACATTTAGAACTGGAGAGAAGAAGTTTTAACGTATTGCTGCCTTTTATTGCACCAAGGGCGTTAAGCCTTTAAAATCCGAGTGAAGGATTTTTGAAAACTGGCTCAGAATCGGCTCGAATAACCATATGACCAAAATCGATCTACTGAATTTAATTCGGGAAGGATGCGATTGCTATCGAGTAACGTACATAGATAGTAATTATTTACTTCGATTCGGAAAGACGCTGTTTAAACTCGCATATTGTTTATGCTGTACGATACAGTCTTACATTATAGACTTCACAAATTGTTAAAAATTGAATAGTCGTAAAGCGAATCATTGTAAAATCGGGCGATGGTGCAAGTTTCGATCAATATGAGCATTCATCTTCGAACTGTTGCTGTCTCTTTGGCTTTTGGTTGATGACAGGGGAAGATCGGGATCTCTCGGACAATGTATACATTTATTTAAATTGATTTAATTTATACCCATCTCTTAATACTTTTCAATGGGAGATAAATCTCTAACAAAATGAGATGAATTTTCGTCTTTCGTCGTAATTTCATAATATACTCGTATCTGTATTGTATAATGCTTACTGCCAGTGTGGCTTGTTGCGAAAATTCGATAGATGTCGTTAGCCTTCCATATTTAAATTAAATTATTTAATAATATTTTATCGTCAGATCGGGTGTAAAAGAGCCACAAAACATCTAATGCAAAATAAACCTGTGGGCAGGAGACCTCTGCAGTGTATTGGAGTGGGTTGGCCTAGTGTAAACGGATTCGTTAAGTAAGTAAGGAGACCTCTGGGCAGACCAAGACAGAGGTTGATGGACAATGTCGAATGAATGTTGGCGATGACTGGGAGTCCGTTACTGCAGACAGGAAAGCTTGGAGATCCAGTGTTCTGGAGGCCAAAACTCTACCGGAGTTGTACCTCTATAGGAAGTAAGCAAGTAAGTAATATTTTAGTATGGTTAAAGGTACTAAATCACCTATGTCCATCAGGGTACAGTTTTCCACGGGAGAACTCTCTAACTACATATTTTGAGAAACGACAGAGCAGAATCCTGGTAGGCTATTATAAAATCGAAAACCTCGTACGGTTAAGGAAAATCCCGCGGGCTTAAGGCCCTCCACATCCCTGGGTAGCTCAGGCGCATTAATAGCGACCTTTTTACCCGCACTTCTAGCAAAATATTATTAAGAGGTGGGCCCAGGGTTAGCCTTAAGGGAGCCCCCCGTACGGTTAAAGAGAAAAATGACTTTAAGTACAAAAAAAAAAACACGTTTAATCAATTTTAGTTTCATGAAACCGAAAATCCATAGGCGCAGGTTCGCCGGGCACAAAAGTTAGTAGAAAATAAATTTCTTAGCACAACAATAACATTAAGTGGCCTAAGAAATAAAATGGATTATAAAAATGATATGAAAGCAGACAAACAAACCATTTATTCATGATTAATAATACTGGCCTTCATCTTTCACTGGCAAATGAGGCTATTTCTAGTTCTAGATATCAATTAATTATTTATACAAGGAAATAAAATCTATTAATGTTGTGTGGTAATTAAGCCGGTACTTAATGCTTATTATAATATCGAAAATAGCCAATAAAAATGATATATTCTGTGATTGAAATATATGCTGATTGTTATGTTGAGCCATTATAGAATTAGGGTAAGTTGAACCACTATTAAAGATTCATTTAGTGTGAAAGTGTTGTAGTTCGATGGATGAAGCTGTAATAGCCATGCTTTTATCTGACTGCTTTTTTTTACTTTTCTATTTTGACAACAACAATATTCTCTTTCCAAAGATACTGTCCTGCAATCTCGGTTCGTCAATGGTCGGGCCTCCTTGTAATCGGAGGACCGCCTCTAAATTTCACAATTGTAGAACATTTTTTACGAAAAGAGTTCTAAAACAATTCAGTGGTAATAGTCCAAGAGCCCGCTGCTTAATTTATTCACAATTGAATACATTTTTTTAGTATTTTAAATTAATTTCGGTTTTGGACCGGCTATTACGGGTAAACTACTATTCCTATGAAAAAATTGACTTAACATTTTTTGTAGAGAATTTAGCAAGGATTATTTTTGTCATTGACTACTTTCTCCTATCTCTTACCATATTCCTATAAAATGCGAAAAACCGCGAAAAGGGACCTTTTCGGGGGGGGGGGGGGGGGGGCAAGGGGGGTTGCGGCAGGATTTTGATAGGCAACCCTAGTGCGATGTAATATTATACCACATTTCGATCAAAAAACAGATACGTCATAAATTAAGCAGCGGGCTCTTGGACTATTACTGAAACTGTTAAAATATAAAAAAAAGTATCAGGCGCCTAGAAACGCAAAATGGTATTTATACAGTTTAGGAATATGTATTATGTAAAACAGTGCGTGCGACATAGTAAGTACAAGCGTCAAACGTATAATATTCATATCTCTCTAGTATGGGGTAATATGAATTATGATAGAAACAAACTTCGTGCCGACAGTGGAACAATACTTGGGATGATGTAGAGTGTGCCGAGATGATTTACATACATGTCCTTCATAGAAGGAAGGAGGAATGCACAGAAACAGAAGAGATGAAAGAATATTTTAAAGGGTGAGAAAATAGAAAAAGAGAAAAAAAGGATCTTCTCGTTTCTTTTATTCTGTGATGAACGATTAATGTAAAACGAATAGAAAAGTGACAGAAATGTGAATACATTAAGATATTATCCATTTATTTTCGTATTGTTGTTTGTTGCGTTGTTGTGTCTTACAAATATGAAACTTTTCTCCATTATTCCATCATGTTTTCCTGATATTATTTTTTTGAGTAGACGCTGAAAAAATGTATTTTTGAACTTATTGTAAAGTGTTTGTTTGTTTTTATACTTTGATTAAAAAATAGTTTTGTAAAATGGGAGTGATGTGTTTTTAAATAAAGATGAAAATTATGAATGCATAAACAATGGTGGATAAACAGTCAAATGCTGCGAGGTTAAGAAAGAAAATAGAAAACAGGTTGAAAAATCCCCAGGTGGAAAAATATGGATAGATGAGTAACAGGGTAGCAGAAATTAAAAAGGATGCGCTGTGTTTTTATTATGAAAAGAATTGGAAGAAAAATTTGGAACTGAACCCCGGATTTAGGAATAAATGTGATACTAAATATCGTTATATCAGGGTAACATATTTCTGAGAAGGTTTAAAATAAAACTACGCATGATTTTCCATATCACCGTGTGACAGGAGAACATAAATCGAGAATGTGTAAATCCCCCCCCTTTTTTCTTGAGAAAATGCCATACGATACGCGCGCGAAGCAAAACCCGCGAGGACAGATAAAACATTATATACCAAAAGCGGATATTTTTTTACACAAGGAAGAAGAAAAGAAAAAATATGTATCTAGATATAGGACAGACAGGCGGGAAAAGTACACACGTCTTGTGTTTACGAAATTTATTAAACTATTATTTCGCTTATAAAAATGTAAAATAACATGAAAAAATATGATATTTTTTCATAGGATCGCACAAAAAATCAGCCTATGTAATTTCAAAGTGACATATTTATGCATATTGTATTTGGATGTAAATCTAACAAAGATACTAAGCTTCACAAGAATATTATAGTATAACTAGTTAGTTATGCAAAATATTCTATAAATGGTCTATTATATTCACATTTAAATATTCATCGGCTATTTGGATTACCATTTATAATTGCTGATATCCTGATACTGCCTTCAAATTAACCAAAAGAACTACTGCTATCGCTATTTCGTCTTTTATGGTTCCCTGTTAGAACATAAGGAGATAAATTGAATTACACCTGCTAATGACAATTAGGCACCGAATAAAAGTTGCCGTAATAATGGATCGTGTTGCATGACCAGTACACCCATCAGAATCTTTAACAGAGGCCCTAGATAAAGAAGTGGTAGAAGACGTCCCAAAAGGTGGACATTGTCCTATAAACTGTTAGAACTTGAATGCAAAGGGGGGAAGACAGAGACTAATGGAAAGGAATAGAAGAGGCCTACGCCCAGCAGTGTAGAGAGAACGGTTACCAGAAGAAGAAGAAAAATGTCAATCAAAAGGATGGGAATGTTTAATTATTTGTGAAAAAATTAATTACCGTCAGGGACAGGACTACAAAAAGAGAAAGAAAGGAAAAAAACACAAACATCAACCCGAGATGACCAAAATAAGATTTGCGTATAAGAGAATGATGACAATGGCAGTTCGTTCCCATGTAGATTGTAGAGATATAATCCACGGTACACACAACATAAGAACTCGGAGAAACTTCAATCCGGGCGGAAAATACTTATAAAAGGATCGCGTGACTTGACCACATAGCGCCCAAGTTCGATACCCTATAGAATAGACATCATCGAATCAAGCCTGCATAGCCCCAAGACTTTTTCAAAACAGAAATACTATTATAAGACGTATCGATTCATTCAGAGTATTTTTTATAATGGGAATGGAATGCAAATTCTACATAAATCGATTCAGTTTATCGTGAAATGATTATATGCGATTATCCCTTCGTATATGTAGATAATAGTTTTCGTTAACTGCGTTATTTTTAACCTATTAGATCAATGATTGCCGATTTTTAAATCAATAGGATCGTTGTTTATTCTAAAAACTACAAAAATAAACATCGTTATTAATAGTAACATCGATTTGTTCCATTTTTAGCACCGGTTTATCGATTTTACTTTTAATTCTAAACCTGTTTTATAGTCTAAAAGAATCTATTTGCTTTTTTGCACTCGCGTTTTTTGCCCCAACTGATCTTTTAGATTTCTCTCCTTCAGCCCTTCTCATTAGAATTGCCATATTTTGATTCTAGTTTATTACGGGAATAATTGAGGTAATGTTCCTAAAAGCAAATTAAATTTTGACGAAAGAATTCCAAGACTTACATGAGGCATTGTAAAAAGGCCTCATTTGAACTTATAAGTTCAAACCTCATATAGTAGTTCAGAGTATACATTCTATAGCTACGTGTATTGAGTATGAAGTAAAGTTCGCGTTACAGTATCACCCTATCAGTGATTTGAACTCAAATCAATTATTTCCTTTGCGAGCGCGCGGCGGTGTGGACACAGACTCGACCATCAAGTCACGCAATCTTAGAGGTCCGGTTCCAACATACAAAATACAACAATAATAACCTACTAGCTACGATTATTACTATATACGAACGAACCTATTTTATTCATTCTATTAATCAAACCGACTTTCGTTTATGTACTCCTGGTAAATTTGATACAAATCTGATCCATAAGTCAAATAGTTTTCTAGATCTGATAGATCGGTTTGATTGATCTCATATCACTTGAAATAAAAATGATCTAAGAATTTAAAGAAATCGTTAAATCTTTGATCTATTCCTTGAAAAAACTTGTAAATCTAGAGGAGAAATCTTTGAAATGACATACCAATGAATTAAGAATTGAGGTAACGAAAATTAGAAGACTTTTCATCAATACTTTTATGCAATAAAAAAGATAATTTTGACATAATAGGAAAATATGAGTAAGTGGGATACTGTAACGGGAAGGCATGGAGAGCTTGGGATGATAAAATCGTTGAAATGTGGGATACAGGAGAAAATGAAGGCCTATATTCAGCAGTGGAAAACAACGGTCTGATAATACGACTGATACTAGAAAAAGAACAGAATTCATAAAAACCTTCTTAATTTATCTTCTTTTATAGGAAATTTAAAATATATTCTGATGATTAAATTTGTGATTTCTACAGTCTTTGTTGCTCGACCGCTCAACAGATTCAAATCAAAAAAATGTTCATCGAGCTTTGATATAAGATTAGTGCTTCGGGCCGCGCTTTTGTTTAATAAGCTGTTGTGGTTAATGGACGGAATACAATTGTTTTTCTTTTATTTTATATGTTATACACATTGATTATTTTAATGATATATATTTCTAAAACACGATTTTGTTTCATTTGCGAGATAGTCTTTTTGATAATGGATCAAATTTAGTGATGCGCAAACTACCTATGATTGGTCTTGATCTTGATTATTGTCTTGGGGTTTATTCTAGATTTTATACAACTCATAGAAATTACTTCGCAGTAAGAAGTCCATTAGCCATCAAAAAGTGCAATGGAGAGTGCTTTGGGTTATATTTTTTTTATAATTAATTAATGTTTTTCAGAATCTTAGAAGTAATTTAAATAACTTGTGTGACAATTGTCATGAGGCATAAACCAAGTCACAAAGTCACACAATCAATCAACTCGAAAACTGGAAATTTCTTAAAGATCGCGCCGTGGCCAACTGAGGAATCAGCTTGCATAAGCGGTATGGACATGGTGAAAATGGCACAATTTAAAAGTTCACCATAATGTTTCCTAATTATATATTGGTCTTGTAGTTGTAACTCCAGACCAATTCCATTATTTTGCCAAAATCGGCAGCAGCTGTATTATTTGTACATACTATATATAAAAAAGAGTGTATATTTTCCTTTGCTACAAGTCACGGACGCATGTGTGAACCAACCACGATAAGCCATTAACGATATGATAGATTTGAATCCTAATATTTAGTAACAATAACATATGGTTCTTCCTTAATTAGGGCAAGTGAGAAAACGTAGGTATTTACAACGAAAGAATATATTAAGTAATGTAGTCTTATTATTTCGATGGTTGGGACATGTAGAGAGAATGCATAATGAAAGTATAGTAATGAAAAAATGCTTGGGGGAAAGAAGTGTAAGGAAGCGCAGCCGCCTGAGAACAACTTGGCTCGACCATGTCGACCAGTTGCTCAAGGACGAACGTATTTTGAGTAAAGGGAACCGTAGAGTTGCCGGAATGTGACTAGAAGGCAAGAAGGCTGTGTAAGGATGGGGAAACCTGGCGATCAGTTCTCTCTCCCAAAAGTTTCAAGTTTAAAATGGAGCAAGAACATTTTTTTGACGTACGCAGGTGGGGAGGAGAGACTGTGGTTGGCGTGGCCATCAGAGATCCTGGAAACTCCAAGTGACAGGGGCCTCTGGCGAAGATACACAGATGATTTGAGCTCCTGACCCAACCAAGGATAGAAGGGGAAGAAGATGTATGTATGAATAACTTTCAAAAGCCTAGTTTTTCATTTGAAAACATTCATATATTATACACGATTATTTTTGAAAATCACAATTTTATATTTTTGTGAGACCATGTCGTAGTTGAATATAACAAGTAGTTATATCTCAACAGATACACAGCAAAGGATGGACCTTCCATGCGGCAGATGGATGGACTGGAATTGGTAAATGTTATTTAAGTGTAAAGTGATCACATTAAGCCAGCCGACGATCAGTCATAAGCCTGATGGAAGGCCCATCCTCTGCTGTGTATCTGTTGAGATATAATTATTCGTAAATACTTTTTTGTTAGACGTAATTTTTTCGACGGCTTTATTTAATAAAAAACTGTAAATTTCCTCCAGGTACCACCTAGTTATTTATATCTTTGTATGAATCAGAATCAGATGATGCGTGTAAATCTAATAAAAGTGTCATTGTCGCCATGAGTGACTTCACTGACGTCATTCTCTAATACCAAACACCAAAACTTGGCACCAGACACCGTGTCTTCTTATTATCAATTAAAATAAACACGAAAATACTCTAAAATAATTATTTCAATAAAAAGTTATACTCGAAGAATGACGTTAGCAAAATATTATTAACATTTGACAGATGTATAATTAACAATTACTTTTTTTATTTTATTCTTTCAGTGAAAAATAATATATATTTGAGTATTTCGGAAATGTTTGAGATTTTTTAATAATTAATTATCTAGGTGTGATACACAGACTCGCGGTGTGACGATATTTTTCTGTCTGATGTTCTTTTTAGTCCGATTGATAGAACAATTTCGCCAACATTAATTCAGAGATCACTCGTTCTTTATGGGTAAATATATACTTATATCGTATGGCGTTGGAGAGACCAGAGTCAGAGATTAATTTCGTGAGAGCTCAGGTATTGAAGTGCCTCAGGAGACAAGTTATGGATCGAGTTATTAACAAGTTATTTATGGGTGGAATGCCGTTAAAAAAAATCAGATTATCGTGAATTTTTGGTATGCCGTGTAGGTCGATGGGGTAGTGAAGAATACGAATTTGCACAATTTTCCTCCCCTCGCCCCCTTCGCCATCTTGAAAAAAAAAACTTAAAAAATTGGCACTTCCTCTATATTATGCAATATAACTTCGTTATTTCGCGTTTTAGGTCAAAATTTGCAATATTATAATTTGTACATTTTAAAATTTTCTACAACTTTGCCATATAATATTTTGCTCTAAAATATATAGCAACGCGACTTTCAATCTCCAAAAAAAATACAAAATTAAGTATTTTTTCAATTTGGAATTCGTTAACATTCAGAGTGGTTGGTGAATCTCTTTGCTGAAAACTTATTAAATGCCCATTGGGTCTCACAAATAACCAAATTCCACTTTTCTATAATTAAAACAATATGTTGATATTTGTTTATTTAGTCATAGACAAAAGAAAATATTGACACGCGAGCTATACGCTGTCTGACCGCAAAATCCTCATGTCAAGTGCGTTAGGGTTAGTGCCCCAATTATGGCCGACCATTATTAATATTTATAGATTGTTGACATATTAGGTTGGTATACTGTTGTAACTTTGACATATTGTTTTGCGGTCAATTATTATGATCGAGGTTTTTACCTTCAAATAAAATAATAGTACTACGAACACGAAACAACCTACCCGACACGATTCGGTGAATTGTACAATATATATTGCATGAAAAGTTGAGTACCGATTATCTATGCTAATGGAATCATATTTCTAAAACGTCGCCATGCAGACATAGGAAATCACTTTTGATTTAAAATAAACTCAATTTAGCCTTTTTTTTAAACTAAATAACCTGCCAACATTAAATTTGTGTACTGGGTGAAGGCCTGTGAATTTCTCTATCTTCTGGGTCAGCTGGAAAAATATTGGAGCCTCTATAATTTCACCCTGAGACAAACAATTTGCATTTGTTTTGATAGAAAGGCAGTTAGCAATAAATCCGCCATAAAATATTTTATTTCGTATACACGATCTCAAGTACTTTCCTGCACACTTCGCACTAAGCCAAAATCTTGTGGACGTTTGTAATTAATTTATTACAAAAACCATTAATGTACCTATGTTGCATTTAAAATGAAATAAAATTGACGAAAAATAGTATACTTTTTCGCCCAGATTTTAAGGGTAGGTACCTAAAAGCTAGTAACGTACGAAATTACCATGAAAAGTACCCCCCTATAAAATTTTGCTAACAATTATTACAATTATGTTGTGAAGTATGTAATATTATATAATTTATAAGCTACACATTTTAACTTAACCCCTGAAGAAATACTCACCGTGAAAGTTAATAGTTCGTAATTTGCGGTTTTTGTGCTGAAATTGGCGAGTTCAATGAATCATATTACATAATATTTTTAAAAAACACACACGTGGGTATATTTTGCATCTATATGTATCAGTACACATTTTAAGCTGGATATTTTCACATATGTACCTACCAGTGGCGAAGGGTAGATTACGTCAGATTAGACACTATTTAAAATAAAATAAAAATAATCTATATTGTACAGAAAACATACAACGGGCGGGCTTATTGCCAAATGGCAATTTCTGCCAGCCAACCCATAATATTATACCTATCATTTGATCCAAAAGGTAACTCGATGGGAATCGTGTTCTAAGGCTCGTAGCTTCGCGCCTGGTATCTACGCAGCGAAAACTTGTTCAAGATTTTCAGCATTGACAAAATTATAAATCCTATTCAATTTTTTTATTTATTTGCTCGCTATATGGATATTTTCATGGATATTATACATTCAAGAGAAAGAAGGATATTTGGGGATTTTATTGAAAAATAAGTCAAATTAGTGCCAAATGTTAAAAAGGTGTACAAAATAATTGATTAAGTAGAAAAAGTCGGGGTCTAATAAAAAAAAATGTAACCCCATTTTTAAAACAAACCGAAGGAACAATCACACGCACGCACATGTATGTAAAATTCAATAATCGGAATATTGTTATAATAATTTTGCGGTTTTACGTGAGTTGTGATTCAGATTTATCAATTTTTAAGTCAATCGCCGTGATATTACCTTTTGTGGCTTTTAAATATGGACATGCGCGTACGCAATTGCAAATTTAACCCTAAAACAGAAACCCTTCCAGAATTTAAATATAGAAGTAAATAACCCAACCCTTCGTAAATTTTACGATGAATTTGTAAATTATTTCAAAATTACTTCTCAATATACCTTCCTCCTGTATTAATCACTAATAATAATAATAATATTATGTTATGTGATATGACAATTCTATAGTGGGGTTTTCTAATTAATACTTCAAGAACGTTGTATAAAATCACCAAGGTTTTGCCAACGGACCATATCTATGTAGAAAAACAATGAAAAAACAGATCTTCATGTATTAATGAAAGATATGAGAGATTTAATGTGAGCATAGTTTATTTACTTATTTATTTTATCTAGTTCAAACGTATCAAATAACCATATTAAGTAGGTACATGGGATATTGCTTTTGCAATAAGTCCGCCTTTTGGCACACTAATATTGTCTTGTTTTTGTAACTATGCATATTTTTCTTTGGCCAATAAAGATTTATTTATTTAGATGTTAGGAAGAAGTTTATCCTAAAACCTTTTTTTCACATCTTTCGTCAAAAATACGAAGGATTACTATTTCAGGGTTAATATTAAAATGATCTACAACAACAAAAATAATATAGATCCTTTCGCGTGTTAATAATGTAAAGTAAATGATTTATCATGTCTGCCGTTACATAGATCGAGCAGTTTGCATTATGCATTGGTATAATAGTAATACTGTAGAATTGATCCATGATCCATACTAGATTAATTCAATAGATTGCATTTTAATGATCTTATTTCAATTCTGCTATGATCGAGTGTCTTGCAAGAATGTAATTGAAGAACCTTGGCAACGTTTAAGTGAAATCTCTATGTAAAATGTATATATTTTAAACATTTCCTGTAGATCAATGTTTGTTAACCATACCCTCACACATATCATCACACATCTTTATTTACTTCTTCTTTTGCTACACACGCGGCTAGACTATGGAATAACCTTCCACTTCCTATCAGACTAGCTCCAACTATTCTTTCTTTCAAAAGTAAACTGAGGCATGATCATTACCTTTCCAGAAATAATCCATCTAACTGACAATCCCGTGGTTCCTTCCTTGTCCTTCATCCCATCCACCTATCTATTTATCTATGTATTTTTATGTATGTACAAGTATTCTATATATTTTCAATAAAGATAATCTTTATTTATTTATCAATGGTCAGAAATCATGGGGTATATTAAAGTAGGTGTACACAAAGATCTGTTACAGAAAATTAGATTCTCAGTGTATGTCTCAGGGACAGAATAAGAAAAATTAGACGCAGAACTCGAGTTATGGACGTTACGGACCGTATAGGTAGACTGAAATCGCAATGGGCAGGGCAACACAGAGTGATAGAAGGTCATTCATTCTTTCAATATGTCCAAACCATCTTAATTTGATTTGAGATAGGTATACTTACCTAATTTTTTAAGGTATTAGAACTGGATTTCTTTGATGGAAACATATTATAGATTTTTCCTCAACAGAAGCGAGAATTATCTACGTTCACAAAATATAGCATTATGTGAACTCCCTCGGAGAGGCAGCAGAATGGGTGTTCCGACGCTTACGAGTCGGCTTTGGGATCTTAATTAGTTCACTTTTCACAGTCTAACAATCGCTCTTTTTTCGCATTTGTATTAATACATGGGGTTAACTGGAAGAAATCGCAGTTCTGCGGTAAGTTCGCCCTAGTGAACAACGATTTATAATATGTACTATGTCATTTTTATTTGTTTATATGTATTTGTTGTAAAGTTTGAATAAATAAATAACACACTATACTACCTGAATTCATTAATTGAAATCAATAACTTGAAATAAAGTTGTGGCAAAAACGCCTTGATAATATTATGTATATTATATTATAATATTATTATAGGACTAAGTACCTATCCTTCAAGCGATGTCATTGAACCGTTGGAGCAGGTTCCACGATGGTCATCAGCTGCTACCTACTTAGTTCTGGTGATCTTAATCTTGTACAAATTCGCGGTTGGGAACTGCTCACAGCATTTTTGCATACTAAATACCAACATAATATTGTAACATAGCGACTCGTATAATAATGTGTAAAATAACTTTCAATTTACATATGATTATTACACATAGATATGTTTAATAAAAAAAACACACAACTTATAAGAATTTTATCAGTTCGTTTATATCTAAACACTGTTTCGAGTAAACTAATATGTTAAACTAATAAACTAATATATATAATTATTTCTTTGTTAATTTTATTTGTATATATGCTTGTTGATCGAATGATATTGAGTGTTGTACAATATGTACCTAGTTTTATAACCACGACGAAGTGCCAATAGAGCCTTTTACACTCTATTTGGCACTGAATTTCCCTGTAAATTTATTGTTTTTATCTCATTTTATAATATATTATTCACTGTGTTGACATGTAACTTTGACGGGTCCAAGTGTCTGCAAATGGCCTAGGGACGATTCAGAACAATATACAACAACGATAAACAATATAATATACTTACTCCTAATTTTATATACCTACGAATTTTTATTTATTTCATTCAAAGCACACATACCTACAGATATTGAATACAGTTTTAACATTAGTGGAGTTATTAAGAATTTAAACAATGCCCTAATTAAGGTGCACCTACACATTTGGCCTGATACATTAAAACATGATAAATAAAATAAAATTTTAAAAATGTTATCACCTTAAATTTTGCGCACTTTCATTTAACTTCACCTGGCATTGTTGTCTCCAAATCTTGTAATCTAATTTCAACTCATTTTTCGGACTAGCTACAACTCTGAATTGTTCATCAATTGTGTAAACTACTCGTAGATGACATTACTGTACCACATTGGATCACCCTTCTTCAGACACGAATTTCTGTTTCTTTTTTTTTTATACACCTTTGTACACTTCACAGTAAGCTTGAAAAGCTTGTGTCGTGAAGTGGAGAAACTCGTCATCGGGGATCGAACCCGCGCCCACTGGATTAACAGTCGAACGCGTTACCAACCTGGTTACCGACTACCTAATTTATTTATCCAAGATATAAGTAAACATGTTTATGTAATTTCAATATAACAATTACATCGCACAAAACAGTGTTAAGTGACCGGGGTTGGTGGCTTCCTTCTATTCCCTAGAGGAACGTTGAAGGGCGAACTAGTAGTAAGTTAGGTATTATAGTATTTTTCTTTTTTGTTTCTATGTTTTCTGATTTGCTCGCCCTAGTGAACTGATGTTATAATACGTACTATTTGTAATCTTAACATATCTCTATATTTTGTTTGCCAAAAGTGTAAATAAATAAATCAACTTATGATGTGACTTAAAATTGTGAAGATGTGATTCGCTAGTTACACCGTTAATTAACTGCCACGATATTCATTAGATGTATGAGGTATGTGGAGAGAATTAGATATAGAGATTCACACCTTGTTTTAATATTGTGGGTAATAAAATATTAAATGTAGGTATAAAACGCTAATGATAATAATTGTGGGTATTATCATGAAGTTAAATACATTTAATATTTAAACAAACGTCGCAGAAAATAAAATCGTACGCATACAGAATTAGCAGGTGGAAATAAAAGCATTTGGCTAAATAGAACGGTATATAATAATCTCTTTAGTATTATCAGTTACAGGTATAATCAATAGCAAACAGCGAGGTGTTGAGTAAGGCCGGAGAGACAAGACAAATCTTGGATAAGATTTCCAAACAGAGAGCGCGATAGATTGGGCACTAAATCAGGCACCCCGGCCTGCTCATCACCATAGCCGAAGGAATGGTAGAAAGCAGTAATGTGAGAGGTCATCCAAGAAGCAGTTACATGGTACAGATTATTGAGAGCGTGAGCTGTAGTACCTACACGGAAGTGAAGAGATTGGCGAGTGACAGGACGGCGTGGAAAAAAAGAACGAAAATGCTTGGTACAAATCAATCTGCACGATTGTAACCACATCATCAGACAAACTCAAATGGCTGTACTCGGACTGACTGTATTTTAGTATTATTTGCGATATTAGCAACCTAAGCCTATGCCTGTCAATAGTAAATAATGTAAATATCTTTCTTTCTTCTTCTTTTTATTTTAAGTGTTTTCAATTTTTTGCAACAAATACTTTTTTTTTTAATAGTTAACCCATATAACGTATGCTGCAGACACTCCTAATTGGAGGGTTGACCCGATTATTGTTTTTAAGTTATGTTCTGTGAATATTTTGTCAACCATCTGTCAGTGTCTCTTACAATAAATAAATAAATAAATAAAAAGGTACTTGAGATTCGTTCTACAATGATTGATAATCTTCAATTTTGAAAGGCTCCCGTATGCTAACATCCATTTCCATTACAATATTATAACATCTTAATGAAGGGAAATTTATAGTCAAAGAGATGACAACTGGTCATTATGATTCAACATCATCAACACTAAACCAATCTTCCGCAGGAGTAGGTATGGTCATCATCAGAACATCAACATCATCATGACTCCGCTAACTAACGAACAACATGCCTCCATAAAAATATGATCAATCAGTGGTTCAATAAATCATAAAACCATCAACTTAGTGTGAAATCATTATTATGATATGATTAAGTCTTCATCATTTCATTTATGTATGTATGTTACATTATTTTATCTGCACTACACTAGTGTATAAAGCTCTGCTAAAACAGATATTAAGAGTATGCATACCGACATTTCAAAAATTTCTAAAAACGGGAGACCTTATATCTCGACAACCATTACTAAATATGCTTTGGAACAAAATAGGGTAGATGCATTGAACCTTTATCTAGGGAATAACCATAAAAGATTTTTTATATCTCGTATAGATTTCTCAAAAAAAAAAATTGAAAAACACTTCTGATCTTTTTTCCGAAAGACGGAAACTCGTTTCCCGAAAGTCGCGGAGTAAATTTATTTTTGTACTGATAATATGCATTAAAATCTAGGGAATAACCATGAAAGTTTTTTGATAGACGCAAAATTAACACCAAAAAACGGGAAAACGCTATTTTTACCATTTTATTATGCGGTTGTTCACGCGATTTTGAACCTTAATGCCGTGAGAAATTACTGTGACGTCATTCTTGGTGCCGAGCCATAA
This sequence comes from Ceraclea dissimilis, assembly GCA_963576895.1. Taxonomy (NCBI): domain Eukaryota; kingdom Metazoa; phylum Arthropoda; class Insecta; order Trichoptera; family Leptoceridae; genus Ceraclea; species Ceraclea dissimilis. The sequence goes on from OY756376.1 coordinate 13,070,916, forward strand.
AATCTTATATATAAAGCGTCTTGGTGTGTACGCCTGACTACTGTCATAACTCAACACCACTGTGACGCCATTCTTGGTGCCAAGCCCTTAAAGACAAGACTAACGACATCTATGGAATATTGTTACAGCAGGACACACATGTATTGGACATTTTGTTATACAGATACTGAATACTTGATCAGTGATCAGATAGCGTGCGATTATTATTAAGAATTTCTTTCTTTTTAATCACAACATTTCACACGGTCTTAATATTCTATTAACTTTTTTCGATACAATTATAAAGAAAATATTTTGTATGTGATAATACCCACAGTGCAAATGTCATTTTTTTAAACGCGAATACATTTTTGCGAATTCCACAGTAAGGTAAGAAAGCTTGTGTCGTGAAGTGGAGAATGTATCATAAGCACGGAGATTTGAAGAAATTGACTATTTATTTATTTTTTCTACGAGTGAACATTACATAGGTACATCATAAAAAAACAAGATAATATACATTTACAATAATAATACGTAACGTTCACTAGGGCGAGCTTATCGCTAAACACCGATGTCTTCCAGCTAACCCAAATCAGTTGCACAAAAACAAACAATTCATTTGGTGTACCATCATAGTTAACGCGAGCTTTCCTAGCGGCAGGTCCTGGGTTCAAATCTCAGCACTTCACTAATTTTTTTTTTGTAATTTAATTGCTTCACCAATTATTTTTACAATTTCTTCTTTCGAATCGATCTTCCCTACTATGTTACCTACCTACTTAAATAAATATATTATTTACTCGCAGAGCTTTCACATTCCCGGCCCGCGTCCCTCTTGCGGACCCCAAGGGATATATCCAATGCACTAAATTGAAATAAACGTTACCGTTTTACTTTTTTTCTTCTTTCTCCCCCCCCCCCCCCTTGCAAACTCCACATTCGCCCCCTCCACCACCATCGTTTACCGGAAGGAGATGTGTTGGATCTACGCTTTCTCATGTCCGAACCCTAATAGTCTTAAAATGTTTATATTGCTGCAGGAGAAAGGGACGGAGGGGGTCTGAATACATGTTTAAAAAGTACAGTTGGATTAAGCAATTTTCATATTAAGGGCATGGCACCAGGAATGACGTCACAGTCATTTCCCACGGCATTTAGGTTCAAAATCGCGTGACAATCGCACGATAAAATGGTAAAAATAGCGTTTTTTCCATTTTTTGGGGTTAATTATGCGTCTATCAAAAAACTTTTACGGTTATTCCCTAGATTTTAATGCATATTATCAGTACAAGAAAAAAAATTGCTCCGCGACTTTCGGGAAACGAGTTTCCGTCTTTCGGAAAAAAAGTCAGAGGTGTTTTTAAATATTTTTTTTGCAAAATCTATACAAGATATAAAAAATCTATTACGGTTATTCCCTAGATAAATGTTCAATGCATCTACCCTATTTTGTTCCAAAGCATATTTAGTAACGGTTGTCGAGATAGAAGGTCTCCCGTTTTTAGAAATTCTTGAAATGTCGGTATGCACACTCTTAACTCTTGCAAATATTTTTCTTACTTATTCCGTGAAATACCATGGTCTCCTGGTAGTCAGTATGCAAAAGTATGCGGAAATGATAATTGACAGATCTAATTTTCACAAACCAAGGTAGATACTACTACTAACTTGCCCTGTACCGTTCTTTTAAGTAATATAAGAATGACACGAGTCTTCGCAATTCAGACCTTTAAAATGCTGCATTTTCCGATGTCATTCATAGTGCCATCACTCATTTGGATGGACATTGCCTGTTGCGGCGTCGATCCTAAAGCTATGACGCGTCTGTCATAAGAACGATGTACAGCGAAAGACGATCTATCCGCCGGGCGTTGGAGACTCCATGAGATGAAAAATTTTCGGCAAACTCTCATCCGGCATTCACAAAACATGTCCCAGCCAGGAGCATCGTCTCTCCCGGATTAGGGAGGTAATCTGCTGAGAAATTATTCACTCAGGTGAGCTCGGGTTGACTGTAAGATATTGGGTTTGCAATAAGTCCGCCTTTTGGCACACTACGATTGTCTTATTTTTGTAATTAATATATGCATATTTCGTTTTGGCCAATAAATATTTATTTATCGTCCGTGTACAATTTCTTAAGGAAACCATCCCTCGATATGAGATAGATTTATATTATATTCTAAAGCAAACAATTTAATATTACCAGATGTACCTATATACCTATTAAAAAGATAGATATGTATGTTGGTTTGGTATATACTAAGACTTTTGGTATATACCGACTTTGGTATATACTAAGACGAATACAAGATTTAATTTTGTCGATTCCTTTTAGACGATTCCTATCGCTTCTGGACGGGAAATTTTCCAAGAACTTCTTTAATATCTTATTTATGAACGCCAGAGATTCCAAACACATGAGAGTTAGGAGACGGAAAAATATTATCTAATCCATACTGTCACCGTTATAGTTGGGTAGGCGGAGAAAATGTGAACTAAATGTAATTCTTCAATTAATTTTAATCTTTATATTTCACAGGGTTATGTCTATAAATAATTAACTTCTTTTTCGGGGTTCAGTTCGCTTAAACGAGTAACTAAATTGCTCTACTCACGGCAATTTTACGTCACAATGACGCAATACGCAATATACTTGATGTTGTCGTGACGTCATTGTGACGCAAAATTGCCGGTAGTGGAGCAATTTATTGCTTCGTGTAAGCGAACCTCTAGGTATGCATATGACCATTGTACAAGTTATCTAGGAGTCATAGCTCCGCGTCAATATTCTTCAAATAGTCTATTGGTCTTGAAGTCTTGTGGATTTAAGAGCTCCTACGAACTATTTGTCACGAGAACTCTCCAATATATTTCGGAAATAATTTAGTAGGGATACAGAAACATACTAAAAATATATAATATATACGACTAGAGAGAAAATAGTTTTTTCACAGGATGCATTTCTATCTGTCACCTGGTAGCCCAATCTATCCTTTTTCCCAGCGGTTAATTAAGTATACCATCCATGATATTAGTATCTTTTATTTATATAGTATATGTCAAATATCAGTGTTATTTTTGCTAAAGTATCCACTAGTCCGCCTGAATTCAAGTTTGAGTTCTTTTCAAGACACAAGACACAGAAAAATAATGATGATTCAGTCATTTTTAGTTCACCTTTCTTCCACCAAATGACGCCGTGTTTGTCTAGCATCTAAGTTTATCGTTGTATACAAACACATAGATATATTATACACGTATAGAAAGACACATTTTGTAAGATATTACATTATGTATGTAGGTATTCCTACAATATAATATACCCTATTGAATTCCACTATATTTTGGGATAACATCCACAGCTTTTCAGGTCTCCAAGGAAATCATTGAGAAGGCAACCAGAAAATTTACCGCATTTTTCCCTAAGGAGAAACATCCCAATAGTAAGTAGTACTACGAAAATAGTCTTACCTCCTTTCGTACCTGAGACCCTGATACTTTTTTTTTCGTCTATTTTGAATTAATAAATACAGCGACAAGTAAGTATATTGAATATCTTGGGTTCGCATCCCTTAAGGAGTAAACAAACTTTTCTAAAAACCGCTAGTATTGAAACTATTTTCTATCAATGTTTTTTTAGTCAAAGTTTCTTCAAGATACCAGGAAGTACCAAATTATTATAGTCTATCCCCTCACCCTACTTCAGGGTAAGCACAAAGAACAGATAGTCCTTGCACAAGCCCACAGATCCATTCAAAATTGCGTGAACAATCAATGATAAAATGTTAAAATAGCGTTTCTTCCATTTTTTGGGGTTAATTTCGCTTCAATTAAATTTTTTTTACGGTTATTCCCTAGATTTTAATGCATATTTTCAGTACAAAAAAAAATCTCTGCGACTTTATGTCTTTTGGAAAAAAGATTAGAGGTGTTTTTCACAATTTTCTTTGAGAAATCTATACAAGATATAAACAATCTTTTACAGTTATTCCCTAGCTAAAGATTCAATATATCCACTCTATATTTTTTCCAAAGCATATTTAGTAACAGTTTTCAAGATCTAAGGTCTCCCGTTTTAAGAAATTGTTGAAATGTCAGCATGCGTACTCTTAATTTAATAACTACCCCAAAGGTATTTATCATTAATGTAGGAAGCCTAATAGATTTTCGAATATCGTTAATAAGTACTGAGAATATTAAATTGATTCTGACAGAAACAGCCACATACACAAGTGTTTCATCTTGGACGACGGTAGTATACGTTCCCGGAATATTGAAGAAAATAAGATAAATAATAAATTGATATACCTAATTACAGCAGTTCAAAGACTCGTTTCAAAAGGAAAATATGAAGATCAAAGGAGATTTCAAATTGGTAATATGTAATATCTAATTTTATTTACCAAGAAATTGTTTTTATCATGTAATATTTTCGATTTTCATGCGCAATCTTGTGGAGCCTTTTGAGTCCCATAAAACATTTTTATTCTGATGTTACCTAATCGATGCTGTGAAATTTTGTAGAGATGAGAGCGCTAAGAATGTGTGGAAAAACGTTGAGAGATATGATAAGAAATGGATCAGAGAGTTGAGTGAACAAGTTGAGATGTTTGGGATGATAGGATGTGAGGAATGATATACCAAATAAAATATACCTGGGTGAAAGAAGAGGTGTAAGGAAGCGAGGTCGTCCGAGAACCACATGGCTTGACCGCGTCGTCCAGTTGCTTGGGCGAAGGTTTTTTGTGCTATGTCATCTTGTCGAGCTTCTTATGTTTTTTTTGTTGTAATCATTGATATGTTGAAATTGTTTGTGTTCATAAGAAGAAATCATCAAAATAAACTTTTATCAATAATATTAATGCAATGAGTAACGTATATACGTACATATGTTGCGGTTTTCCAATAAATGATCGAAATTCCAGGTACTAAAGTTCATTTACAAATGTCGCAAATCAAAAACACTGTTATCGATTCTTAGAATCTCACTAATTAATCTAAAGATGTCTTATTTAGTCACGCAATAGAGGAAAACATATGAGATGATATTAAAAAAGATTTCCTTGTCTAGTTTGCAAGGAATATCTAGACAGTATATTTAGGAAAATTGGGATAACTCACACACCTTTTTTATATGGGAAACAAGAGGGGATGCAAAGGACCCTGCAAAGAATGGAAAGACAGCTGGGAGTTAACAACACAAAAGACGGTACAGGGACTTGTGGCCTTCGGTCAGAAAATTAAGGAAACTGTAAAAAAATATCAGGAGTTAAGGAAGAGTTGAGGATGATTTTTCAATGTATTGTTTCTAAATATGATGGAAAATACTGCGATAACTCACTGCAATAAGGTACAAAATGCAAAATGGGAAAATAGTAGTATCAGGAGATGAGAAAACGGAAAGGGTGAGAAATTCATATTATCCATAGTGACAATATATTTCCATAGAGTAAATTGAATACGGACTCTGAGAATATATGTATGAAATATAGTACTTAGTATAAAAGCATCAGGGTAAGTATATATGGTGATATGATGGTAGGTGCATCGCAGCATTGCCGGCTGGCACATTGCCCACGTGGTGGAAACAATACAGGATGCTACTACGAAAGTGTTAAATGGGCGACATCCGCCATTGCGGTTTGATATCTTTAACTTCATACAATTATATTAAAATAATATATTCTATTCAATTACTTTAAATATATCGTACAAGTCACTATATTATACCGGCCATGGCAATGTAGTGCAGTGGTTAACATATTAATTTGAATGGTGTCTTATAAATTCTTTGGTTTAAAATACAACCGAGTCGGAAGCATTGTAAATAATATGCATTTCAAAAACTTTCTGGAAAATAAGTTAGAAATAATCTCTTCTCCATTCTTCTCGGGGGTACCGTGTGTAGACTGTCGATGTTGCAGAGCTTTCGGCCTACTCGCTGAGGCCATCTTGAGGACTAATGTAGTCTTCTTCTCCATCTTCAGGACTAATGAAGATGTCCTCAGCAAGTAGGCCGAAAGCTGGACAACACCGACAATCTACACACGGTACACCCGAGAAGAATGGAGAAGAGATTAACAAGGACCGTGAAAATCTACAAAGCTATCAGTTAGAATGTTTAGATTATTTCACAATTAAAATTTTCGTACAATAAATTCGATACCTACACCAAAAGGCATTTAAAACTGAGTTGAAGAATGTTCACTATGGCGAGCTTATTACGGTCTCTTTCAGATAACCTCAACAAATATACATTTGAGACATGGTCTTTGCCGAAGAATCACAAAGGAAAACATTCGATAAACGAGCGAAAAACGTTTCAAAAACAATTAGAAATAAATATAACATAACGAGAAAGGATCACTGTAGAAAGGGTCAAAGCAGAAACAAGTGGTCAAAGCAGAAACAACAGAAACAAGTAAGAAGTTGGAAGAGGCCTATATTCAGCAGTGAAAAAGGCCTAAGAAGTAGAAATAAGAAGAAAAGAGGTACTAGGATTGAGAGCAGAGGAAGGCCAATAGGATGAATTAAGAGACGTTGCTACACAATCAGAAAAAAGTTATTATATTTAATTTTAATTATAAATATCTCTGCTCATATAATATTGCCTAAGTTCAGCTCTAAGCATAATAATAATTTATCTATCTATCTATTTGTCGAGTAATTATTCCTAATCTGTCCACAGTAATTCTTCACATAGTAAATTATACAACACAGTATTAAGTTTGATATTTTATCTCTGGGAAGAATGATTTCCAAACAAAGTATCTATGGATTAGTTGATGCTTCATGAGGTCAAAATCGTTCCTAAACGTTTATTCTTCTAATAGAGATTTAAATACGACATCGATGTGTACTCATGACACATCGTAATATGTATTAGGTAATCATAAAAATTCGATGCTGGATTTGATGCTATGTTGACGATGTATTCTGCACTTCACGACTCAAGCATTTCGCTTGCTGTGTGGTGGCAGGAAAGTATCTGGATTTGTACGAGTCCAGATCCATTTTTTTTAAAAAGACAATCTTGTTTTACGGATTATGTATGCTACAACCAAAGTATTAATCACTTTCATACTATACATTGAAGACATCGATATTTTTACAACTCTGAGTTCATCATAAGAAAGGAAATGTTCATTTTTTTTAAGAACAAATATTTAAATTTGCTTCTAAATAGGTAACATTGGAAGATCTTTATTTCTCACTTATAGTTTGTTTGTGGTAATGCGGTTGCTCTTTTGCTTGTTTGTGATGTGTTTTTTTAGAATATAGTTCTCTATTCTATATGCTTTCTTTGTGAATCGTATTTTGAAGACATTATGTACATATTGTAAATAAATAAATAAATAAAATTGCAAAATCATTGATGCATCGATGGTTTTTGATGATTCGATGATGATTACCTGTACCTACTATTAACTTGCCTAACACCGATGGTTGATACCTAGTTGTGTTCTTACATATTCAAAGTCATAGGTCAAAAGTGTTTCACCTATCTTAGTCGTCTTTTGACGTAAATTACCTGCAATTTTCTGTCGAATTACTGGCAACACAAGTTTAATAGTAATTATTACATTGTAGATTACGTAGTACATACTATACCCATCAATCAAATACAGCAAATTCGCCATTTATCTGGATTATCTAAACTACAATATGTATGTCCAATCCTGTAACTTTTGGAACAAAAATAAGTGTGTTTTAAATTGATTTTACGGTAGTTCTGGGCACATAAAATTCAGGGAATATTGTCTTTTTAAAGGCTTGAAGTTGCAGTAGGTTAGGTAAGGGTACTTTTCAAGGATTTGGGCTTTTATGCACAATACTCATTTGCACAGTTCACTGTAAATTTGTCTCGTGCAGTGTAAAATGTATTGTCAGCCCCTAGATTCGAACTAAGCATCTTCCGCTTGGAAGATATACGTCACAGCCAACCATTCATATTTGAATAATTTAAATCAGATGCTCTCAAATATCTGAATTATGTAATTGAAAATGCACTGATAATTTTATTTCATTTACCTTTTACGAAATACCCAACGCTTAACTTATATTTTTCCAGTCGCTGGTTACCCCATAATACATCAAATGTACTACGGTAGTCCGATTTATCAAGAGCGATGTGTAGATTTTTTTTTATAAAGAAAAAGGAAGAGAACACTTAAGTTCGCAACGATTTTAAATTAATTTAAAAAACGAATCCATTCTACGATTCAAATAAAATTCTATTGTCTGTGGAATACTTGATGCATGACTTATGTCTAATTTAATCTAAAATTACATTTAATTCCTTCTTTATATCCTGAGTTTAGCATTTAAGTTTAATATTTAAGTTACCTTTATATCGTTCAAGCTTGAGGATACTTAATTATTTTGGTGAACATGCACGCATATCAATTCAAAGAAATAAAAATTCGAAATGTCAATTTTTTCGTTAACAAAAGTCATCATCATTTCAAGTAGGATCGACCAAACACCGTATTTTACTAATTTCGATAGGCGAATTTCTATGCCAAATCTCAAGTTCGTAGCGTAACTGGTTTGCGAAATATTCGTGTACTCAAAAACTAACAACCCTATTTTTCACCCCCTTAGGAGCAAGACTTCCAAAAATCCCTCCTTGGTGGAAAGTTTCATAAGGTAACTTCTCTAGGATAAGCCGTTTGGGCTATGTGTGGATGAGTGAGTATGTCAGTCAGGCACTTTCGTATATAACTAGAGATAGCGTTTCTTTTTTCGTTTTACAGGATCCTCGAAAACAGAATTGAAAAAGGGGATGTTATAAGTACTTACGTAAAGCTGGCTAAAAATCTTGTCATTTTTAGATGAAGAAAGTCACACTTACCTGAAAAAAGGAAAAAAAAAACAAATTAGAACAAGTTTTAAATTCAAAATATAAACAAAATTAATAATTACATATTAAATAAATAAAAAATATAAAATAACGTTTTCTTCTGAGTTTTTCTCGAATATCTCAGAACGCATCACATTTACGAGGTGGCAAAGTTGAAATTCGAATTCAGCGCCCCCAAATACGTAAAGTATGAAAGGGAAGTAGACTACTGTATTTATTTCTCCGCGAAAACACCATATGACTAGACTATAGGTATAAGATTATAAGAAGCAGGTATTTTAAGAATGGAACATAATAAATTTAAAAAACGGCGATTGAATCACAGTATAAATAACAAGTGACAGTAGACCATAGACTAGACATATTCCGTGAGAAAATCATAGAGAAAGCTGTGATAGATGTTTATCTGTGACTTAAGGGCATGGCACCAGGAATGACGTCACAGTCTTTTCCCACGGCATTAAGGTTCAAAATTGCGTGACAATCGCATGATAAAATGATAAAAATAGCGTTTTTTCCATTTTTTGGGGTTAATTTTGCGTCTACCAAAAAACATTTACGGTTATTCCCTAGATTTTATTGCATATTATCAGTACAAAAATAAAATTTTACTCCGCGACTTTCGGGAAACGAGTTTTCGTCTTCCGGAAAAAATATCAGAGGTGTTTTTAATTTTTTTTTTGAGAAATCTATACAAGATATAAAAAATCTTTTACGGTTATTCCCTAGATAAAGGTTCAATACATCTACCCTATTTTGTTCCAAAGCATATTTAGTAACGGTTGTCGAGATAGAAGGTCTCCCGTTTTTAGAAATTTTTGAAATGTCGGTATGCACACTCTTAAGAAAAATATATTACTGTTGTCAATTAAATAATACGCCATATATACTCATGTGATAGCGAATTTTATTGTGAACGGAAATTAGGTATTAAACTAACAATTTGTCACGGACTTAAGTTGCTCAGTAATCTCGCGTAAGCTTTGTTGAAAAATTGGAATTAAAAATCTAAATTTTTCTGTATGTCACAATACTATTTTTTTTTTAAACATCGAATTAATTACATATCGTAAATTCACTTTACGATTATAATAAAGTAAAAATTAAGACTGAAATAATCATGAAAATGTCTTCAAAAAAATTGCCCCATCGATTTTGAGTTCGATATGGTTTGGGCATGTTGAGGGAATGAAGGATGACAGAATGACAAAAAAGATATATTTGAGCGAGCGAAGAGATGTGAGGACTGACCTGGTCTGATCATGTCGACCAGATCCTCAAGGATGGACGCGTTTTGAGTGAAAGGAATCGGAGAGCGTGTATGACAAATTCCATGAATATGACGGAGACTCGGAGTGTGTGAAAGGATAGGGCTGTCTGGCGCTCTGTCCTCTCTGCCTGCCCTGATAGATAGATATATTCTTTAGTATATATTGGTTTATTTATTAGCAACATCATGGTACTACTATATTATACCTATTGAACGTGTTATAAAGGTGTTATTCGTTTACAATAATCAAACAAATTCGATTCGCTCGTGTAGACCAACCGCAGTTTAACGATATTTAAATATGGTCTTTAAACGATCTTCAGTTTCATGATAATAGACGTTTTGTTGATTGTACGAATTGATAAATTTTTACTTGTTTTTCATTCAATCTTTAAGATGTTTATCTGTGTGTCGTTAAGGAACTTATCAGATATGAAACAAACTTTGTCATATCTATTATATTTTAATCTGTGTACATCTCTAACATGAAATATTAAATCTAAGCATATCGGCATTTAAAAAAAATCTGAAAACGGGAGACCTTAGATCTCGACCAACGTACTAAATATGCATTGGAAAAAAATAGAGTAGATATAGGTATTGAGCCTTTATCTAGTAAATAAGCAAAAAAAAAAAAAATTCATAAAGTGGACGCAAGTCAAGTACATTAGCGTCCGGACATAGAAGTCTGTTACTTATACCTATGTGAAGTTATAAGTAAATGTAACTTATTATAGAATGTTATATATAGTGAACTGTAGAGTGTAGAAGGTGATATCTACTGGTTTGATCATCTCTCCTCATTGTCATGTAGCTTAAGGCACTATATCAAGATTTAACTATCTGACTGAATTCCACAAATATATATATATATATATAAGTATATAATATAACAAGATATATATAAATACTAGCTGAGTTACCCGTGCTTCGAAACGGAAAATTTAACAAACCAACCCGGCATACTCTATAAGCTTGAGCTGGACAAAATGTGACTTAAGATCGGAATTTCTTTTTCAACGCTTTTTCATACGATACCACACTCAACCCCACACAACCCTTGGATCCCCTAATCATCATGTCATCTCCTAGGAAAAGCTTTTTCTCCAAAAACCGGCGACGTTGAAACACAGCCTATATTATCGCAAATGTTATTCTAAATTTTCGCAGCAATCCATTGTAAAATGCGGGTGTTATGCGAACACTTACAAAAATCAGACTTTACTTTATATATATAGATAACATACCTAAATATATATAATATACTTACACACAACATAGGTATTAGACATTACTTATATACAGAGGCTACACCATGAGATAAGATTCGAATGTTTATTAAATTTTTAAATTGAGAATATTTTTAAATTTATTACGTTTGACAGATTTACGAGTGATTTGAAATAAGAATAGAATAAGCGGATTCTATTTCATTTGAATTATTCGAGGTTAGAGGTATCTATAGTCTATGAAGAAATAGATGGTCTCTGATTAATTGAGAAATACAATTTTGTTTACTGGCAACAATGACATTTCGATTGAATTTCTGCAAGTGTTGGCACCAATACAACATGCAGGGGCCTCAAGATCGTCTCTCTTTTGACAGATTGTACAGTGTTTACATCGATTCCGAAAATTGCCAAATCACTTTAAAAAATATATATATTAATCGCACATAATTAACTGCGTACCTAAACTTTCCTCATGGGAACACAGAGAGGTCGCTAGGATTCCTCATTCAAAAGACATTTAAGTACCTAATTACGATTGTACGTGCATACTTTGTCTATGATTTCCCAATCCTACCTATCCCAATATAAATTCCATTCCTAATTCAAATCCTTTTGTTGTCACTGAAGAAATGGAACAAAGGAGTGAGATTTTGTTTTAAGAAGATTGAGTTTGACGTTAAAAAGAAGATGGTTGAAAATAATTGAAGATTATAGTTCGTTGTTTTGTGAAAATCGTCGTATGTTGAATTTAGTGAATTCCCGTAGGGGAAATGTTACGTTTATGTTATAATGGTGTTAATTCCCGTAGGGGAGAATAATAATATTGAACTGAAAGTTGAATTGAAGATAATTAAATGATCAAATCAGTGCACTGAATGACTATGAAAGAAGACCGGGAATCAGCGGCAAGGTGAGTGGCAACAAATCCTAAGTTCCTACAGTCCACTTGTTTCCAACATCATTATTTTTCACTTACCTATCCTAGTTAAATGTGCGTACATAATTTTGGTCCTTCGAGCCGGATATATGGTTTTCTTATTGGTTTTTTAGTGTACTGGAGAGAGGTCTGTGTAGGTACATACTTGTGGTACTTATATCGAAATAGGTCAATGAACTAATATTAATAGTTGAACAAAGATTAGAAATGGCTACTATTTTGCAAGTAAAATTAAATAATGTATTTTTGCGAGTACAAAATACATCTAAATTGATTGAGTTTTGTGTGAATGAGGAGAAAAAGAGTTATTTTTTGGCAAGATGCGAGCGTATAGATGCGTGGCGTATTGAATTTGAAGATTTGTCTGATAAGTTGATTGATAAATATGTGGAAGAAAGCAATGATAAAAATTTGAGTGAATTGAACGAACTTGTAGAAAAATTCCATGATATTTATTTTGAAGTAACATGTTATAGGAATATATTAATGAAAGAGAATGAAACAAGTTGTCGTGAAAAAATATATGTGAGTGACAAACCCAAGTTACATTCTATAGATATACCTAAATTTGATTCGAAGATAGAGAATTGGCCTGCATTTCACGATTTGTTTAGTTCATTAGTACATAATAATAAGGCATATACCAATGTGGAGAAATATCAATATTTGCGTTCATCAGTGAGTGGATATGCTGCGTGTTATTTGAAATTACCTATTTTAGATGAAAATTATTCCTTGGCATGGAATTCATTAGTAGATCATTATCAGAATGGTCGAATTTTATTCAACCATTATATGGATACGATGTTTTCAGTTAAACCTTTAGGAAAAGAAGGACTGAAAGAATTATCTCATGTGTATCAGATATTTTATGAGAATATTGGAGCTATTTCGAATTTGAAAAATAACGAAGTACTTGGCCTTGTATGGGGGTATATATTTTTGAATAAGTTAGATTCGCACACACGAAGAATAGTAGAATCTAAGTTGGAATTACAGGAAATTCCTACCGTTGATAAGATTTTTGAGATTGTGAAATCTCAACTTCAAGTGTTAAAGTTTTCTGGACCAGAAGAAGCAAGTACATCTGGTGGAAGTAATGTGAATTATAAAAGTAAGACAAAATTTGTCGGAAATAATACTGTCCAAACATTGTGTTATCATTGTAAAGGGGAACACAGATTACATCAATGTAAAGAATTTTTGAAGTTGACTCCACAAGAAAGGAAAATTCTGACTTCAGAGATGCGTTTATGTTTTAAGTGCTTTGGAAAGCATCTGATCAGTGCTTGTAAGTCGAAATATAATTGTGAAAAATGTGAAAAGTCTCATAATACGCTGTTACATTTTGAGCACAGCCCTGTGGTTGGAATTTGCAGTGAGATGGGGAAACGGGGTGTGGGTCAGAATGTAATTTTGGGAACAGCAGTGGGTTTTGTTTCCGGAAATGATGGGAATAGAAGACAAAGAGTTAGATGCTTATTAGACTCTGGAAGTCAAGTGACATTGATAACGAAGCGGTGTTGTCAAGGCATGGGTTTTAAAATTAGTAAGTGTGATACGACAGTAAAGACATTATCTTCAAAAATGAATATACAAGGTGTGGTCAAATGTACATTGTTTGACAAAACAGGTAATAATCGAATTGACTTAAACCCAGTCGTAGTAAATGAATTACCAATATGTTTACCTACTCATGATGTGTCGCATTGTACTCGAATGATGGTAAATAAATTGAATTTGGCCGATGAAATGTTTTGGAAATGCGATAATATTGATATAATTATAGGAGCAGACGTATATGGTAAAATATTTAATGGAAATGTAAAAGAAATTTCAAATGAATTGTTCGCATTTGCGAGTATCTTTGGATATGTTATATTGGGTAAAGATAGTATTCCAAATCAAAATGATGTGTTTTCATGTTTTGTTGCTACTAGTGATTTGAATGATTTAGAAGAGGTTTCATCATTAGGAAATAATTGTAATATGTCATCGTTAGAATCACAATGTGTCGAATTATATAATAAATCTCATTATAGGAATGAGGAAGGAAGGTATGTGGTACCTCTATTGATAAAAGAAAATGAAATTGTTAATTGTAATGGATCATTTGGATTCGCAATGAAAAGACTATATAATGTAGAGAGAAAATTGTCCAAGAACATAGAATTGAAAACTCAATATTTGGAGTTTATGAAAGAATATGAACGTTTAGGTCATATGACTCTTGTGGATTTTCGAGGTAAATCTGATATTTATTATATCCCTCATCATTGTGTATTGAAGTTGGAAAGTGTAAGTACAAAGTTACGTGTTGTATTTGATGCAACTTCAGGTGAAAAGGACAAATCGTTAAATAAAGTTCTTCATGTAGGACCGAAGTCACAGGGAGACATTGTTGAATTGTTATTAAGATTTTGGTACTTTCGAGTTGCGTTTACAAGTGACATTACAAAGATGTATCGTCAGATTTTGGTAGTACCAGAAGAAAGGAAATATCAGCATATTTTATGGAGAAACGATCCCTCAGAACCAGTGCAGAAATATGAATTGAATACAGTAACGTATGGTTTAGCGAGTTCTCCCTTTAACGCTATTAATACTATTCATCACCTGGTAAAGGATGAAGGTTCGAAGTATCCATTGGCGTTACAGGTTCTTTTGGAGAGTTGTTATGTGGATGATATTATTACAGGCGCAAATAATATTGAAAATGCTAAAGTTATTAGGAATCAGTTGATATTATTATTAAGATCAGGTAGTTTTGAACTGGCTAAATGGTCCAGTAATTGCTTGGATGTTGTAGAATATGCAAATAGTGATAAAAATTCGTTGATAAGTTTTGATAAGGATAATCAAAATAGCAAAATTTTAGGCATATTATGGAATTGTGCCACAGATGTTTTCTCATACAAAGTGAAAGTTATGAATATCGAATACACAAAGCGGTGTATATTGTCATTGATAGCAAGTATTTATGATCCAGGAGGATGGATTTCAACCATCACATTTTTACTTAAAAGTTTTATGCAAGAATTATGGAAAAGGAAATGTGACTGGGATGATATGATTCCAGACGTGATGAAATTGAAATGGATTAAAATCGTTGAACAATTGCACATGTTAGAAAAATTTTCTTTATGTCGTTTTTTAGGAACTGATCCTAAAAGTGAGTGTTATTTTGTTGGATTTTCAGACGCTTCTGAGAGAGGATATGGTGCGGTGTGTTATTTAGTCACAGAAAATCAAGTCTCATTGGTGGATGCTAAATCGAAAGTAGCACCAGTATCAAAGATTGAAGATCGTGTTAAAGGACCATTGAAGTGTATAGAGATAGAAGCTAGTTTGAATTTGATCGTAAAGTATGATCAAAGTTTTCATTTTGCAAAGGATTTGCATGTATTACGTACGGAAAATAAATGTGAAGATTCACAGTTACAAAAATTGAATTGTTTCTTGGATAGCCGTGGTTTACTCAGAGTGGGCGGAAGATTGCGACATTCTACGCTTCCAGAAAATACAAAGTTTCCTATTTTATTGAGTAAAAATAGTGAATTGGTATCAATGATTATTAATTATTATCATGTAATGTATTTACATGTGGGTCCAAGATCTTTACAGTTTCTGATTCAAAGAAAATATTGGATAATTTTTGCTCGCAACAGAATTAAGTCATGTTTGTCTAAGTGTATTATTTGTAAGAGATTTAATGCTGCTCCAGTGCCACCGAAGATGGCTGCATTGCCAGAATATAATTTGATAAAAGTGAAAATGAATCGTCTAGATAGATGGCAACATTTATCAAGAATGTGTCAAGATTTCTGGAAAAGATGGAGTTTAGAATATTTAACATCGTTACAACAGCGCCAAAAATGGTATGATTCAAATCCTAACCAGAAGGTTGGTTCACTAGTTTTAATAAAGGAGGATGGCCTGCCTCCATTGAAATGGAAAATTGCTCGAATAATTGAAATCATGCCAGGAAAAGATGGCGTGGTCAGAGTAGTAAAAGTCAAGTCTTCAGATGGTATATTCGTAAGGCCTATAGTGAAGCTTTGTCCTTTGAATGTAGATTAAATTTGTATATAATATATTGCATGTTTAGAATTAAGATATGTTAAGAATTTAGTTTTAAGTTGATAGTTTCAGTGATGGTGGATGGGAATGATTATTGGTGTGATGAGGTTTGGATGGGATGCTAGATGAATTTTGTTTATTGTATGACGTATTTATTTGTTTCAGTTGATCATAAGCTTTGAGTAAGACGTGGTGACTTGTATTTGTACTCGTGAGAGTTTTATTATTGGTTTGTATACAATGCTAATGCATATTATGTTTTTATTGTTTTCGTTATGGGTGTCACAGTTTGCTCAACAGATCTCTTTTTAGTAACTCATTGCAAATTTTGTTAAAATTTGAGTGGGCGGTTATGTACGTGCATACTTTGTCTATGATTTCCCAATCCTACCTATCCCAATATAAATTCCATTCCTAATTCAAATCCTTTTGTTGTCACTGAAGAAATGGAACAAAGGAGTGAGATTTTGTTTTAAGAAGATTGAGTTTGACGTTAAAAAGAAGATGGTTGAAAATAATTGAAGATTATAGTTCGTTGTTTTGTGAAAATCGTCGTATGTTGAATTTAGTGAATTCCCGTAGGGGAAATGTTACGTTTATGTTATAATGGTGTTAATTCCCGTAGGGGAGAATAATAATATTGAACTGAAAGTTGAATTGAAGATAATTAAATGATCAAATCAGTGCACTGAATGACTATGAAAGAAGACCGGGAATCAGCGGCAAGGTGAGTGGCAACAAATCCTAAGTTCCTACAGTCCACTTGTTTCCAACATCATTATTTTTCACTTACCTATCCTAGTTAAATGTGCGTACAACGATAATTCTAGAGTTTACATGGCAGCACTGCGATAAGCTCGCCCTAGTGAACAAATGTTATGATCTATATTTGTAACGTTAACATATCTCTGTATCTTGTTCACCAAAAATGTAAAAAAAATACAAAGAAAAATAAATATTTCCAAAAATATCGACCTACTCAACTTCACGATATAAGCTTTTCTAGCTTACTGTGAAGTATACAAATATGTATTTGGGTTTATTTCGATAGACCCAGATTTTATTAAAAGGAATTGGGCATGGGGAATTTTTAATATTGGCTATTCCAAATTATTATTGTTAACTGACTAGTTAGGTTTATTGTGTGTTTGTCTATAATGTGATTTTTATCTTAATTTTCCTTTAAAAATGAATTGCTTTTGTGACACGGATAATTTGGTAATCCTTGAGTCTTCGCTGGTGTATTTGTTGCTGATGTTATATTGTTTATGCTTGTTGAAAAACTGTTTGTACTCGTAAGATTAATAAAATAAAATAAAATAAAAATAAAATTTGTCCACTTTTCTTGTAACGCACTTTTGAGGTACATAGAATATAACATCTCCTGGACACAACCTCCGAGTTCACTCTGGTCCCCTGGTCACACATTCATATCTTTGTTATTAAGGATTATAATTCTTATATTGTTAGAGAGCCAAAGCCGAAGCAGTATTAGCAACCACAATGGTACTTACTTATTGTATGTGGGCTACATGTGTGTGACAGAGAAAGAGATACCTACAACGAGTGGACACCTACTACTTAAAGTATGTGGGTTACGTGTGTGTGATAGAGAAAGCTATACCTAAAGAGAGAAGGTCACTTATTACATATTATATTATTTTGATCCTCAGAGAAGATAATGTTGGACAGTGGTGTAACATTGTACGATTTATTTTTAAGTTGGATTTTGTCAACTTTTTACGTAAAGATCAGGGGCCACCTAGCATTTTTTTTGTGCGGAGGATGCGGGGGACATAAGGACTTGGAGGATGGGGACTAGGAGGGCCGATCCCGAGTAAATGGGACAAAGGCGAGGGCAAAGATGAAGAAGAATAACGAGAAATGCACTAAATATTCATAATTTATTAGCAGCCTTCATTATAATAAATAATAAAATAATTTAAGTGATTTTTGATAAAGGTAACATTACAGAGTTGACATTCATATCCCAAAGTTTATACGGCCATATACTCGTATGGCTAAAGCCAAAATGAAACGTTGAAGAAAATGCAATTAACTTTTGAATCATAACACAAACAATACGTTTTACTT
This sequence comes from Ceraclea dissimilis, assembly GCA_963576895.1. NCBI lineage: Eukaryota > Metazoa > Arthropoda > Insecta > Trichoptera > Leptoceridae > Ceraclea > Ceraclea dissimilis. The sequence goes on from OY756376.1 coordinate 13,089,377, forward strand.
GTAGAGAAAACAAAGGATTCATTGTATTGTTTTAAGTCTCCCACTAATATTATACCTGCACACCGCACACCCCCGTGTATATATATTGTATATATATATTGTATATACATGTATACTCGTACAAACAATAATGTATTCATTATTATAATATTTTATACAAAAGAAACTAATATACACTTGTACCTGTACATCTAGATTTTTTGTTCTCCTCTGATGGTGCGATTTGGTTGATTCAAACTTCAAATAAAAATAATTAAGTACTTAATCGTATTTTTTTCAGAAACAAGATTATATTTCTTAGAACTGTTTTTCGCGGTTTTCCAAAGAATACCAATCGCGCCGTTCCGAGGCGCTTGGATTCCTTCATTCCAATCGCGCTTCCCACCAAGAATTGACAAAATGAAAATTTGTAAAAAGATACGAGTTCTACTCGTGAAGCAGTTTCATGAGACCAAGCACAGCGGTATGCGTTGATTGGATCCTGGATTTATTTTCCAACGCCCTTTCATACGCGATACCACACAGGACCCCACACGACCCTTGGATCTCTCTCAAACGCTTTACATCTGTTTTGTATCTGGAGTAGGCTGGCCAGTTTGATACAGAATTGTATTGTCACCGAGTTTACGAATGTTTGCAAAGTTTCAGTTCTCTAAATTGTCAGGAAGCGGTTGAAAAATCCATTACAAGATTTGGTCACAAACAAAAAAAAAGTTAAATAATATCTTGTAATAAAACACTCTTTATTCATCTATTATTCCGAAAGGCGGGCTTATTACTGAATATAAATTTCTCCAGATATCCTAAAATACTGTTTAACGTGGATAATTAATATAGTACACCTTTATGTAAAAATGTAGTTATTTATAATTCTTGTCCTTGCTGTAATTGTTAAGGTTTGGGCTAGCTGGAAAAGATTGCTCTACAGCGATGAGCTTGCCCTAGTGAGCAATAGCTGTATATATTTGCCTGCATATTTGAGTGAGCATTACTAATTTGTACTTAATGGGAACCTGCATATTTAACCAATACACGTTTCCTTGAAAAAAAAAAACAACTCCAAAATAAAACAAAAAATCTCGCATTTAAAGCAATCGGTCAATAAATAAATCCTTCCAAATAAATTATAATAAATATTTTTTATAGTTACTTAATTATTTATAAAAATATTTTATAGCATTTGGATGTACTGTGGAGGAATTATTAGCACCGGCGCTCCTTGATATACGCGCATCCCAACTCCGCATATTTTTTGACTTCATTTTGCTTTTTGTACTAACTGACTGTTAACGTACAATTTCTTGAATTACCTGACCTCATTATGAATATTGTTTTATCTGTATTGACTAGTTGTGTACACATGTAATAGGGCATTACTTGAACTTGATCTGTATTGTTTTTGTTTAGCATGTGTTTATATGTGGATGATGTCTGTTTATGTGCCGTGAAGTAAATAAATTAATATTTAAGAACACCTTATTAAACACAGTTTTTCCTGTGGGATTCCCGGGCTGAAGAACACCTTCCACCCTCACTCTTTTTTATATTTTTTTGAGTATCCTGTAATAGTTACGTACGTGGTCGTAAAACTCGTAAAACTTCTCACAATTTTTCACCCATAAGTATACAGATATTTGATAATATTTTTTAAAAATAATTAAAAGGAAAACACTGTTTCAATTTCCAATATTTAATAAAATATCAAAAGAAAATGTCAATTTTAATTTATTACCATTTCAAAATTTATTTTTGACGCACTGATGTCAATTCTGTAACTAATTAATTGTGTAGGAACTAGGAACTCAAATGGAACGTTGTTTCTATAGTAAAATAAATTTAGAACACTTATTTTAGTTCAAAAAGTTATACATATAATTTAACTTAGTGTAAAAGATACAGAACTGATTAGGTTCGCAAAACAAGGTACTACTGTATACTTCTTAATTACAAAATATTTTATATTAATTAAGAGTCATATCCCCGGGCGAAAAATGAAAAAAAAAAACTAGTCATAACGATTTTAAGCCGTGAGTAGGTACCAGACGAGAATACCTAATTAGACATTATTACGGCACACTTAAAAAAACGTGCAAACGAGTATTACTATTTGTTATATCATTGAATTGAATTACGTATTATTTTATATGAAAAGAGAACAGACGATTATCATTTACACAAGGCACACACATTTCCACACCTCAGTGCAATTGTCCCTCCACCCTTCTTAGATATTTTTTCGAGTCTCCTGTAAAAGTATAGCGTTTGTATAACTCCCATAATAATTTTGTTATCATTTTCAAAAATGGCGACTCGCTATAACCATTCATTTTGAATGATGGCGCAAAGATAATGTTGTGTATTTTGTAGACAGACAGCATTCACTGGTTACCCCATTATTGGCATTATTGGGATGTACCGTGATGGTATACACACGTTGTACATAAATAGACTAAGACCCCACCGCCAAAAAAATGACTTATCTATTATTTAATATAGATATGATATTTTAATTAATGTTTACACGTACATATACTCGTATATAAGGTCATACATGTATGATATACATGATATAATAAATAAATCTTTATTAGCAAGAGAAAATATGCATAGTTATAAAAACAAGACAATTATAGTGTTCCAAAAGGCGGACTTATTGCAAAAGCAATATTTACAGTCAATCCGAATACACGGTTTTTCTAATTTTTCAGGAATTAATAAATTGTCTACCACATTTTTCATAGGTCTATCAGTTAGTACGGATCTAAAAGTTGAAAGTTACTTACATACCTCAGTAAATATATATGGTATTATAGTTGAATATGTGTTGTGTTATGTGGCGAGTTAATAGCTAATAACACTGCACTAATGACATCGGGAATATAGTTGTACGACGGACCCAACCTAGAGACATTCGTAATGGGACCCTTGGGACCAACTGAACCCACCATACAATAATAACTAATACATACATATATTGTACGTATCAAACAATACGAATATATAGGTACTCTAACAGTACCTACCTGTCCCGCGACCGGATAAAAACCCATAAGAATATTGCTCTTCTTCATCGCCAGCCTTGATCCCTCCTTTGCTGGATATAGGCGTCTAACATTTGTTTCCAGTTTTTTCTATCTCTCACCTTTCTGACCCACTGCCTATCCGCTACCGAGGTCACGTCGTCGGCCCATCTTTTCTGGGGCCTCCCTACACCTCTTCTGTTTTCCAAATCAGACGAAGAACCCAAGTTGTCGACGTCATGGATCGTACAGCAAGACTTAAATGGCAATGGGCAGGGCACATAGCAAGACAAGACGAGAATAGATGGACACCCAGACTCGTAAAGTGGAGGCCATGGGAAAACAAAAGAATATTGCTCAACATGAATAAACCCCAAAAAATACAAAGTCCCCCATGGAAATATGCTCAAGAGACAAAAGCTCAAATCTAGTTGGATTTTTAAAATAAAATTAATTGTATCTATTAGCCTTCGATTTCTTTCAGTGTATTAGAAACTGTTATAGATTAGAAAATAAACAAATAAATAAGTGGATATAAAATGGAATGGACAATAAAATAGTCAACAACTAGAAAGTTTGGGTTTTTATCCGTTATTATGAAGGGCTTTTGTCTTTTTTCGGATTTATTCGTGTCGAGCAATATTCTTATGGGTTTTTCTCCGGGAACCGAATATAGGTACTCTAGATATATCTTTGATCTATATTTAGTTTATATACATTTAAAGAGGGTATTAAACTGTCTACAATTCGTTGAAGATTTTATTAAATCGGAAATCACTAATGGAGAGTTAGGTTATTAGAGAAATGTGTGAGTGCAAGACGGGTGTTGAATAAAAGTGAATCAACTAAGATGGTTTGGGCATGTTGAGAGAATGAGTGATCACAGGATAACAAAAAATATAGGTTTTTGGGTGTGAGAAACCTGGACCGATTATGTCAAGAGAAATCCGAGAGCATGTATAAAAAAATGCATAAATGTGATGGAGGCTAGAAGTGTGTTTAAGGATAGGGCAGTTTGGCGCTGTGTCCTGTCTGCCTACCCAGCAAGGGACGTGGGAGTGAGGGTATACATATCGATAGATAGATAGATAGTTAGGTCGTTAAGAAGAATGTGTAAGAAAACGCTCCTAGTAAGTCTAGCAAATTATTTTTTAATTTTTAATTTTTTTTTTATTACAAACAAAATCACAAAATAGAAAACAACTATAGATATAAGTAATAACATGTAGATAAGACAATTAGCCCATTCATAATTCAGCTGTGACCCACAAGCATGCGCCACAGTTAAATTAAAACATATATAAGTTCATTCCTGTCGTCTCAGATACTCATACTCAATCTCGTTCATACACTCACCCATGGCACACGCACACCTCAGATTTTACTATTTTATTAGTATATCTACTTGTAAAAGTTTTAATATTATTTCTAAAGTACTTTTGTAGTAATTGTTAAGGGTTTAATGGGACAAAAATTTATACGACGTAGTTGAATTACTTTGTAATACTTACTGTTATTTCTATTGGATTTTGTGGGTTGTCTAATGTAGGTATTAAATTTATTTAGAATACCACTTTTATAAGTAGTAGATGGAAGTTATATTACGTGCAGAATTCGATCTTTCGACGAAAACTAATTTATTTATTTATTTTGTTTGGTGAACAGGATACAGAGATATGTTAAAATTACAAATATATATCATAACATTTGTTCACTAGGGCGAGCTTATACAGATGCTACGATCTCTGCCAGCTAACTTAGGTATATCGATATTAAAAAGAATATTGAGACCTTAGATCTCGACAAACTTACTAAATATGGTTTGGAAAAAAATCGGGTAGATACATTGAACCTTTATCTAGTGAATGATCGTAAAAGATTTGAAATATCTTGTACCTATAGATTCATAAAAAAAATTTGAAAAATGCCTCTGATCTTTTTTCTGAAAGACAGTAACTCGTTTCTCCAAAGCCGCAGAGAATTTTTTTGCAGTGATAATATGCATTAAAATCCAGGGAATTACCGTAAAAGTTTATTTTTTAATGAAGCGAAATTAACACCAAAAAGTAAAATAAACGCTATTTTTAACATTTCGTCATGCGATTGTTCATAAACTGAAAAAAATCAAATATTTGTATGAAACATTTTATGAAGATTATTCCAGGCTCCAACAGATGGCAGTAACGTACTGTTTGATGGCGTGGTGTATAGCGCCATCTATCGTTGAGGGGAATCAACACTCGAGATGATGAATGGCTTGGTTTTATGACAGTGAAAATGATAATGGAGCGATGATAAGTGTTATGAATTATTACGCGGTGTACATAATAACAATAATAATATAAAAAATACTTTATTTATATTGTATTAAGGCTCGTGACCCAACTATGACGTCACAGTCATTTCTCACGGCATTAAGAGTATGCATACCGACATTTCAAAAATTTCTAAAAACGGGAGACCTTCTGTCTCGACAACCGTTACTAAATATGCTTTGGACCAAAATAGGGTAGATGCACTGAACCTTAATCTGGGGAATAACCGTAAAGAATTTTTTATATCTTGTTCAAAATCGCGTGAACAATCGCATGATAAAATTGTAAAAATAGCGTTTTTTTACATTTGTTGGGGTTAATTTTGCGACCATCAAAAAACTTTTTCGGTTATTCCCTAGATTTTAATGCATATTATCAGTACAAGAAAAAAAATTTACTCCGCGGCTTTCGGGAAACGAGTTTTCGTCTTTCGGGAAAAAAAAATATTTTTGAGAAATCTATACAAGATATAAAATATCTTTTACGGTTATTCCCTAGATAAATGTTCAATGCATCTACCCTATTTTGTTTCAAAGCATATTTAGTAACGGTTGTCGAGATATAAGGTCTCCCGTTTTTACAAATTTTTGAAATGTCGGTATGCATACTCTTAATAAGGTGAGTAAGTGAATTATCGCTCCTGGTGCTGTATCATTTTTCAACACACGGTGACATTTTGTATATTTTGATAAGAAATATTAAACATTTTTTTGTACACTGGCAAGTCAGTAATCTTGAATTTGGAATCTCCTATTGACAGCTCTCATTCAAAAGGCACCTACCTACCAGGCGCGAAGCTACCCGATACCCGATAACACGATTCCCATCGAGTTACCTTTTGGATAAAATGATAGGTACAATAGTGTCTAATTGACGTAATCCAATGAGAAATGTTAGCTCCGGCTTCCCTTCTGCACAAATCCACCCTTCGTCACTGCTACCTACTTACTAAAAAATACAAGAACTGATTTCTTTTCGATATTTCGGGAAGTATATGTAGGTACTTACTTCATTATTTCAAATTGAAAATGTCACGTTTCGTAGGATTATGGTTTGAGCATGTGGAGAGAATGTTTGAGTAAGAAAATCTTTTGAGTCCGAATTCTAAAATTCCAAACTAAAAAAAAAACATTTGAAAAGATAGTATTTTTCGATCAAGCCTTGTAGGTACTTCGTATTCTGTTAAAAAAAACGTGCCTACTTTTTTATTATTATTTATCCCCTTAAGCCGCGTCCCTTGCGGGGTAAGCAGAGAGAACAGATAGCCAGACATTCCTACACTTACACATTTGTTGCTTCCGTCACATTCATGCAATTTTTCATATTCTATTTAAGGCCATCGTCACTCGTCTGCTTGTGATCTTAATAATTCGTCATATATTACACATTCTACGATTCCTTTTACTCAAAACACATCCGTCCTTATAAAACTTATTTACACTAGCAGAGTAGGTATGTTTATCAAACTTTTTAAAATATTGATCCACACTTTTTACGCTAGGTATAAAAGCTCAGACTTATGCACACATAGGTATATCTTTGTAGATATAGTTTTTCTCTACGTGTGATCTCAATAATTCGTCATACATTACACACTCTACGATTCCTTTTACTCGAAACACGTCCGTCCTTTTAAAACATATTTACACTACATAGTATGGTATATGTTTATCTAACTTTTTAAAATATTGATCCACACTTTTTACACTAGGTATAAAAGCTCAGACTTATGAACACATAGGTATATCTTTGTAGATATAGTTTTTTATACCATCTCACAATATTATAGCCTATGGGTTTACATGGTATAGTATTTTTTTGTTCCTCGTTTCTTTCTGGAAAAGAGAAAAGATAATAAATTTTCCAGAGTAAAAACCCTAGAGAAATCCTGCAGTGTGTGCTAACAGTAATGGTCCAGGTATTATGGTATACACTAGCTGTAACCTGTGAAAAATCACGGCGGCTGGGCGAGCCGAATCAAAACTTGTTTTTGTTTACATCGTATCGAATGCAGAATCCTCATATTATTTAGTGCAAAACTATGACAATATAATATACATTTTCAAATCTTAAAGGAACATTTGACTAGAATATCGATATTCCTATTGCGAATTTTTGATCTATCGCAGTGATTCAAGAGCTTATCTCAGTTTTTCTCAAAACCACTTATTTTGCAATGTCTTGCAGTGAAGGTGCGTGATGTCCCTACTTTAAAAATAATGGAACTCTCCCGTCGCCATCTTTAGGTAATAAGACAGCGATATGGAGAGGGGATCACTATTCAGCATGAAAAATATGGAACTTAACTGCACTGTACTGTGTATACTTACTAATTCTACATATTATTACGAACTATCTTGCAGTAATCTAAGATATGAATAGTTAATTTTAAAAATAGTTCTACTGTCGATATCTATGGCCGATTATTAACAAGTAAAATTTATATTTAAACCGGTTCACACTATTAATCGTGTCGGCGATAGTGTCACGTGACCGCGCCATTGGGAAATGTTCTAAATTTCGTATAATATTAGAACGACTTTTAAAAGTTGCCACGGTTTTGCGTTAAATTCACCCACGGTTTCCTTGAGAATTATGTAAGTTGATAGGTTTTATACGGATATGTATTTTCCGTATAGGAAAAGTTAATACAAACTCCGAACTCCATGATGGCTAAACTCTCTCCGTGGCGGGAAAATGGTTTTCCAGTGACTGAAGTTTACAGTCGAAAGAACACAATGATCGCGGGGGGGAAAAAGTATCAAAAACACATAAGGAAACTATACCCGTTCGAGCAACAATCGACCTTAATAACGACGCCACAAAATGACAAAATCCTAAGATTTCCTCTCATAACCTTAATAGGAATTTGTCCGTTTCTGTATGAAATTCGAACCTATAAAACAGCGGGAATTCATCCGGACTATATGGGGTGTAATATTATTAAACGACGATACCTATAATAATTATCATATTCGAATTGCTTATTTTTTTCCGCGATGGACTCACTTCAAAACGATTCCAAAAATATTTCTAGCCAATATCTATTAGGCTCACAATTTGCTATAGGTGGGTACTACTACTTCTTTCGTATTTTTTCGAAAGACTTCGTGTACACTCGGTAGTTGAATTTATTTTGAAAAAAATGTGAATATAATATTTAAAATTCGAACCTAAATATTTTTGAATAATTTTAGAAGCAATAGGTGCTTTATTATTGTATTTATTTTATTTATCTTTTCAATTTATTAAGTAGTTATTTTACCTTCAGGATTCTATCAAAAAACGCAGGCTATTATGCCAATTATTATGCTTTTTGACCCTAGTATTATATAAACTTAAATACGAAAGCTATTTATATATTTTTTACGAATTGCATTGTCATAAAAAAACGAATGAGTGTGCAAGTTTCTAGGTTTCGAAAAATGGACAAAAAATGTTTTTTTTTTTTTTTTAGTGAATTTATGAAATTGTAGTGATCGGCGAAGTTAAACAAACGCGTCAGTTAAAATTACGCCCATCAAAACAAAAAGTAAGTGGTGCTTATGAAAATATTCCAATTATCAAAAGACCAAAACGGCAAATTCATCTCCAATCATTCATGGTTTTACATTTTTGTATCGCATTAATTTTGTCCCATAAATTTCACGATATCGCTCATCGTGCGAATTACTTTTTATATGGCAATAAAATTATATAAATTTATCGCAACATGGTACACTGCACATAGGGGTGTCGTGAACTTTCTTTCGGGCAAAAATAATGATAAGTTTTTTTATTATTAATGTTTATTTCATACTTCGGTTAATAATCACAAAACAAGCGGTAAACAAGAGAACATAAAGCGTAAATATAATTATTATATACAATTTATGTGAATGAGAAAATAGTTACAGAAAATCGTAGGAATTGATAATAAAATGAACAATGTTTGTACGTAAGTATATTCGCTTGTATATGAATATCCGAGTCTGGGCACGTTCAAGACTGATGTTTTGAGCACAGTTAGAGAGACGTTTTGACTTCGATAAGGGCTAAAAAACAAACAAATATCTATTACTATTAAAGAATAATTACTCTAACTAAATCATGACTCAGTAATCTTCTACAGCGGTCAAAAAGTCTGCTTAGGAGGCAACAAAATTGACATAATAGCCTATGTTTTTCAATAGGGTCCTAAAGTCAAAATGACTATCAAGTCAATTAAAGGGCTAAAAACAATTAACTACGTATAAAACAACATCCATCGATTTTCTTACGAAATTTGTTGTAAAATATTTAGGTTTGAAACTCGAACAATCTTGACGTGGATGAATACAAAGATAAAAAAATACAAAAATTTAAACCGGAGTACGCCTGGTGTAAAAGTTAGTAGAGAGACATACTATAATTATTTGCCATACATGTGCAAGTTTGATATGCAGATTTCACAATGCATTAGATATTTATCAATCAGAATGTATAAAAGATTATTACAATTATTACAATCAGATGTATTTATGTAAATGCTAGACAATAAAATCTGCAAATTATGTTTAGAACTGACCAATAAACAAATGAACGTATACGTTCATTTGTTTGCTTAGTTTAGTTTATAGACAGTCGCAATGAATATTCAATAGTCTCTTGTTTATTTTATTATTATTATTATTGGTTAACGTCATGAAGAGCTATTAGATAAATAAGTAAATAATAATATGTACGATTGATTCAACGTGATTCCATGTTATTATTCCATAGGTTGTACTATTATTAGTATTCTATGTAGAATAATTTTGTCCCATTAATTTGTAATACAATTACCACTGTGCGCCAGTTCTAGTATGCATGTAAGTACAGACTGAATATTTATAATTGATTCTGATATTTGAATATTTCAGTGCGTTTTCCAATGCAATTTATTTTCAAGTGGATAATTTAGGTGACTAGTTTTATAAATCTATTGTACTGAGCTGGAGTCCCTACGAAAACAAACAAAGTGTAGGGAGACCACAAAGGAGATGGGCTGATGATATCATCTAGTCGGTGGAATATAGGTGGAGGCAGAGCGCCCAAAACTGAGAATTATGGAAGAGACAGGGAGAGGCCTATATCCAGCAGTGGATGGAAAGGGGCTGAAAAGAAGTTTTATAAATCACAACGGATGCCTTGTCAAAAAAAATGAAATCCATCAAGAAAGATATGGTTGTTGATGATTGCGCTACTTGTAGCTTTTTGGCAATCATAGTGGCAACACTGGTAGAATTTCCACAGAAATGTTTGTGTTGCCAGCGAATAAAATTGTGGTCCTCAATTACTCCGAGACCATATCTTTCTTCATATACTGTAGCTCTAAATACGTAAAAATACTAACGTATATGGATGGTGCAGAAAATAATTCAATCTGCAATATCTAAAATATTGTAATAATTCTTATAGGTTTCTCTCATTATGGGCGAGGGTATGTGTTCCATAAATGGCCACATCATGGGTGGGGGTATATGTCCCATAAATGACGTCATTCCACAATGACATTTATTATCAGTGCGTACTAATAACAAAATAGAATTAGTCACATAATTATTTATATAATTTATTCCACGTCATTGTTTGAATTTATGTCAACCTTTATTCAATAAAACTAGCAGATACCCTTTTGGAATACTGATTAACATAATTTACTAGAATTATTTTAAACTAATAATGCATTATTATTAATTAACGTCTATAATTAATTAATAATGTATTGATTAATAAATTCTAATGACGCTTATGGTTTAGGTTTCTGTGACAGGAGAAAAGAAACGTGTGCGTTGTCTTTCAAATGAGTTTTTCCAGTATTTCGATGCCCATAACCATCATAACAATCGCGTCTCTCCCTTACTTGACAGACTGTAAGTAGCATGGAAGAGTTCCCAGAGAAAAACTCATAAGAATATTGCTCAACATGAATAAATCTCAAAAAAGACAAAAGCCCTTCAGGAATATCCTCAATGGATAAAAGCCCAAACTTTATAGTTTGATTCCAGTTGATGAATTATTAATAAGATGTTGACTATTTTATTGTCTATCCCATTTTAGATCCGCTTATTTATTTGTTTATTTTCTAATCTACAGTAGTTTCTAACACACTGAAATAAATCATATACCTATTAATAAATACAATTAATTTTATTTTCTAAATCCAATTAGATTTGAGCTTTTGTCCCTTGAGCATATTTCTAAATGGATTTTGCCTTTTTTGGGATTTATTCAGTTTGAGCAATATTCTTATGGGTTTTGTCCGGTCACAGTATGGAACATCGTTTAGTCTCCGTATTTTTCATATTAAATGATGAAACAACGTCAAAGCTTTTTCTGAGTTTTGAATGTTATGCATGTTCTATCATTCATAATTATTTCTGAAATACGTATTCCGGTTAACGAACACAAAAAATGGTACCTTACCTTGCAAAATGTATAGTATTTTTTTTATTTTTAGATATGCAATATATGTTGGTCCCGTAGATCAGAATCCAAGTTTTCGACCTCCCCACCTTTGTGCGTTCACTAGGGCGAGCCAAAAAGTGTCAAAATTTCGGTCATTTTTCAGTTGTAGAATGCATTTTATAGAGAAAATTTTTACTTAAAAGTTATTTACGCAGGTGTTAAGCTAATTTATGGAGGTATGTACCTGATAAAAATCAAAGTGACATAATATATTTCATATTTATGACAAAAATGTGTCAATTTACTTTCATCAAAACTGAAAAATGGCTATTTATAAAGACACATTCCAAAAAAAATATTCAAACGAACAAATACCTGTTTGTATTTATTCTAATAAAAAAAATATGAAGAATTCGAAAATAAAAAGTGACAGATGGAAGAAAATATCTAAAATAATATATTTGTGACAGTTCGTTTTATATTTATTGCAAAGTCTATATTAATATTACACTCGTCAAAATATACCTAAATTGATTGATTTAGAAGATATTTGTTGAGCAATTCTTAAAATTTGAAGCATTCTTATTCAAAGTTAGGTAGAGTCACATTATGTCGCATGGATCACCATGGATACGAGATTTTAAAATAGAGTTAATAGGGATATAATAAAGTACCCACCCAATTGCCAAGTTATAATTAACTCGGGTTCACTGTAAGATATTGCGTTTGCAATAAGTCCGCCTTTTGGCACACTACGATTGTCTTGTTTTTGTAATTAGGTATGCATACTTTTCTTTGGCCAATAAAGATTTATTTTTTTATTTATTTAATACCTAGTTTATAGGTACCTAGCTGAATAATTAAGTTGAGGTAGATGAATTGGGTGGATTTTTTACCCAAGCGTCAAAAATTCATTAGCCTGAAAACAGTCCTTAAGAATCTGATCGATTTGATCGATCCAAGTCAATTGTCAAATCTGTCGTCAATCGTCATTCATTCTCTCAACATGCCTAAATCATATGAGCTAATTCATTTCCACAAAGTCAGGCGACCGTATGTCTGACAACAATTGAAAAAAAACAGCTTTGGAACGCACCTATATATGTATATAATAGATTTTTATAATGTACAAGAAATCAAAAGTGTTACTCAACAGATGTACCAAGCCACATGGCTGTGTAAACTAATAAATTATAAAGTGTTGTCTCATAGGAGGCAATAAAACATTCAGTAGGGAGGGAGTACTTACTCAATACAACAACTAGCATTATATTATTACTTTAGCTTCATAAAACACTTATCTTTTCATATGACATTTATAACCTATAAAATTGTCTCCGCTGTAGGTACCTACCGACTCACTAACAAACTGTGATTTTTACCTTGTATTTTTATATTAACATCTATAACTTAAGGCCCTCGATAGCTCGTGTTTGCTGCTTTGTATCTACTTATTATGTGTTATCATGTCATTAGAGATAAATATTGCTTCCCCATAAACGGATTTTTTTTATATAAAAAGGATTTGGGCTTGCATATACAAACCCAAATACTTTCCTGCACAGCTTGCACTAGGCTAAAAGCCTGTATCGCAAAGTACATCAATTTAGAAGCAAAATATCATGAACAATTTTTTAAAGGAAAAAAATGCTCCGATTAAAAAACGACAGATATCATGCACATTGCACAGATTATTTTATACCCCATACCTATAAATGCGATGAAAAATATCTTTTAGATTTTTTGCGAAGAATCTGTACAACTTACGAAAAATCCACACAGATCATGTACTAAATTATAGGCTGAGAGTATTTTCCTAATTTATTTCTTTACTGTATTATGTTTTTCTTGAAAAAATCGTTACACCGATATGTAGAACCCTTAAAACATAATTCTGTCACTCCATGGTGAATGAATACATACGTAGTCATCAATTTTATTGAATTATGCGCCACCCAAAGCGAATGTTTATTTTTTAACTGTAAATAGTGCACGTGACTTTTGTTTGTACCTACAGTTTTCGTATTTAAATTCGGGTAGTAATCGGAAATATAATGTCCATACCACACGCTTGCCAAGTGACTAAGCGGGTTTCATAATAAGAGGAAGCAAGATGGGTGTTTCGACGCTTACGAGTCGGCTTTGACTGGCTTAAGTGATCACTTTATGTTCAGGGCAACGTTCACCCATTCCACCACATCCATCCATCGGAACACGCATCCTGCTTCCTCAAGGGAGTTCACATAACGCTACAAATTGTGAATGAAGGTGCCTTTCGTCACTGTTGAGGAAAAAACTGTAATGTATTTCCGTCTTTACAATGCAGATAAATCCAGTTCAATACCTAAAATAATTTAGGTAGGTACATCTCACATTACTGGTCACTTGATTATGTGTATATTCGTATTAGATATAGTACCTATATTGCAGTGGCGAAGGGTGGATTTCTGCAGAAGGGAAGCCGGGACTAACATTTCTTATGGGATTACGTCAGATTAGACACTATTATACCTATCATTTTTTCCAAAAGGTAACTCGATGGAAATCATGTTTTTAGGTAGCTTCGCGCTAGCTATATAGTACAATATATTTCAAGTTAGGTCGTTCGTTCCGCAACGAGACTTGCGGACCTGCGGCGATATAAATCTTAAGGACGGGTCCCTTAGTATGAAGAAAGATGTTAAGTTAAGGGTTACTTAACATAACAAAGGAAGGAAATGGGTTAAGTATATTATTGTAATAACATTATTAGACGAGGAAGAAGGACGTGATAATAATAATAATAATAATAATAACGAGGATATGAAACGCTTAGCCTGAGAGGTGGAGTAACTGGCTAATATAGATAGATACATAGATAACATGTCCTACTCAATAATAATAAGGATATGTGTTGTATTCTGTTAATTAATTGGTTGGCGCAGTTGGCTAGAGCGCCAAATTCTAAATATGAGGTGCCGGGTTCGAATCTCAGCGTTTACGATGTATTCTACACATGTCGAACACGAGCTTACTGTTAAGTGTGTGTGAAAGTTTGGGTTTGTGTACAAAAGCTATAATAAAATAAAAATTGAATGTTACAGTATGAGAATATTTTCAAAAATCTAGATTTTGACACGATATTTTGAGTGTCCCGTAATACATTAGTAATACATTGACATAGGTTGTTTGCCCCCCACTTTCAGATCTGAAATTATTCTATATACGATTCTGCAAAAAGATCGCTAGGTCTGGTAAGGAAAGATTGAAAAAAAAAAGATTTCGTCCTTTGAAATCTGCATACTTCCGACTATATACTATATAGGTATTTTATGTATAAGGAAAAATGCGGCTAATGGCCTTCAGTTAATCTTGTAGAAATCATCAGGAAGTAATTGCTATCTGCATTATTACTGATTGTCTACGGGAAAAAAAGAAAATTTATTAGTAGGTAGCAACAAATTGAGTTAAGTCCAATGGAAATATAATCGGATAAGTTCCGCATTTGGGGTAAATTGCCTTTTACGAAAATTAAATCGATCAGGAGAACAGGATGAACGCGCGTGATTCGGAAATACGCAATTAGATACAAACAGAAAAAAAAAACGGAACAAAAAAAAAACCTTTTCAAATTCAAATAAGACTTTCTCCAAATCTTTCTCATACCCCGCATTCTTTTTAATCAGCAACAATCCATCGAAAAATTTTCTCTCTTCTGCTCCGGAAAAAAGGGCTGAGTCGTAAATTGGAAAAAGAACAGATAAGAGAGGAGAGAGAGGAGGAGATAGAATAGAAAGGGGAAGTGAATAACAGAAGATGGGGAATTGGGAACAGAACTCTCAATGATTCGGTGCAATGGGTAAGACGAAATATACTATTGTGTGCAAGGAAAAATAAGGAAACATGTCATATTTTGTACAATTCATAATAACAATATGAAAATGTGATTCGTATTTTTTCATGCATAAAGAAAAGAGCATGTTAAATAATATTACTTTATCTTGATGACATTTTTATATACTTATGCAAATTTTGTAGTAAAAAACAGATTATACCACATATTTGTAAGCACTGTGCATTTTTCCTAGTAAAATTACATTGCCAATTTTTTTTTATGTATAAGTACAAAAATTTTGTTATATATTTTTTTAACATATGTTGAAAAAAAAATGCAGCACTAATTATTTGGCATCAAGTACACACTTTTGCAATGAAAACTTGCTTTCTTTGGTACGATTTTTCACAATTATTTTTAAACATCCTAAATTTTCTCAAGTTCTGAAAATTTTCACACTAACTTTTATTCAACGACAGTGCAAAGAACCTATGTTTTGTCCCCAGATTTATGAATTATGACAATTCCAAAATTAGTATAGAATAAAAAAAAAGGTTTTTCTTATCCAAAAATATATGAATTCTATAATATGGTATTAGGGTATCATAAAGAAAAGTAGATGTTTGAAACATAATAATAGGTATCTTTGTAGGTAGGTACCTTCTACTCACTTACATACCTTCATTGTTTCCCATTTCCATCAGGCATAGGTATCAGGGCACCAGAAACAGCAAGTGGGGAGATAGATAAGGACTGGTGGGGTAGAACGGTGTCGGGGAAGGGAGGTCTGTAGGATATAGAGGGAGAGAGAGAGGGGGAGGCGGCTGCTGCGACAATTTATCATTCGGGCGGGGTGTGAGTGAAGAGAAGAAGAAAGAAAGGGCAGGGATGAGGGGGAGGAGAGGGTAGTTCAGTCAGTAGTAGCTACTACTGCGAGGTAGGTACCTTGCTGTCGCACACTCTGCGACATTCACCGCTTCAGTCTACGTAAGTAAGTAAGGGATGAAGGAACAATGGAAAAAAATCTAACGAATTACTTTTTTTTTTGTATTTTCATTTTCTTATTATTCTCTGTACTACTTTTTTTCTCGCTACTATTCCTTTTCCGTCTTTTCGCTAAAATTAAAAGCGTGTTTTTCAACCTGTGGAATTTATACGTTTTGGAATAATATGTCTGCGAAAAAAATAGGAGAAATCTCACTATTGTAAAATGTCATTAGAAACGTAGATGCCTGTTTAGCTACGTAGGCGTAGTTGGGAAAATATTGAAGAGGGGATAGACAATATGACTCTATTTTTAAAAACTGTCTACAACTAAAACCACCGACAATTTCTGATAGCCTGTTACTAATTAAGTATTTTTACAGTATGAATGAACTTGCAACAATTTATGCTATGCTGATAGCTCTATGTCAATATCGTTATCACGACTTCTATTTTTAGGGAACACTGAGAGGGCACAAAGCTTCGCCATTCAGAGTTATTATGTGCAGTAACGTTTTGCATCTTCCCACACCGTTCCTTCATTAGAAAAATACTGAAAGAAGATCAAAATTCATCTTGAAATAGTTAGAAGCTTTTATTCTATTTTTCAGGAAATGAGATTACGGATCACCTTACAGAATTATTATCTATAGCGTTTCTGCTACCCTGATACCTGTGTATGTAATATATGTATCGCAGTATAAATTATTCGCACGTACTTCTCCATACATGATTAGATATTCATGAAAAGTTTGTAGATCCCTGAACAACGCAATTATAGTTGCACGTAGGTATCGCTTATATCTTCGTGTGTCTTCTACTCTCCTGGTACCAGGTGAGTTCTACAGATTACAGAATATAGTATTATTCCTGAATATTCCACACATCCCTCCCCCCCATGTATGCCCCCTGCCTCCCCTTTCGCACGCTCATCCCCCCCACACCGAAATATTTATTTACATATAGCAATTTGGGATTACTTCCTTCAACAGCCAAAAACTTTATACATGTATCTAGTAGGTTAGTTATCTTCAAACACTATTTCGATACAGGTGTAAAAAGAGTGAGTTTATTGTTTGTAGATTAAAGGTTATTTGGAAGAAATACCATTTTATCCAGATAAACACAATGTCGACTGTTTTACGATTCAATTTTTTCAGCTAATAAAATTCACAAAACACACCTAATCAGGGCTCTTATAGGAAAGAATAGTGAAAACAAAATTGATGACGAGCGATTACAAAGAATTAACAATTTATTTAACAGTACCTATAAATCCATCTATCTATCCCTTAATTCGCGTCCCTTACGGGGTAGACAGAGGAGACAGAACGCTTTCTTGCTTCCGTCACCTTCATGAAATTTATCATACACGCTCTCCGATTTCTTTTCGGTCGACATGATTGGTTTATGAATGCCTCGATTCCTTATATATCTTTCTGTCATGGTTCATTATTTCAAAACATCATAAACTTACGAGTATTATGCCCAAACATTCAAACAATCTAAGCATATTCACTTTTATTTTCTCAAAATTTAGGAAATCATTTTTGTTCGTGGGATACATCGACATACGTACAAATAAAATAATAGAAAAAAATAATACAAATTAGTCTGAAAACATTTAGTTCGAAAAGTTTCAGGATTGGACCTTTTATTTTAGTTAATAACACCATCAACGAAATTTCAAAGTCATAAGAAATGAATACTCATCAATTGTATGACAATTCGAGGATGTATTTATTTAGGGATAAATAAGATGGCAAAAGTGCAAAAGTGGAGAATGGATTGGTCTCCATGTGATAATAAACACCCTGGAATGATTGCAGTGAAGGAGTGCGTGACCCTTTCATCTTAAGTGGAAGAAGGTGGGCGAGGGGAGGGGGATATACTTCTAAAGAGGGGGTGAGATGACCAGGCACGTTGTGCGACAATATTGAAATGTTCCTACAGAAGGGATGCTGTGGAAATTTATCAAAAATTTGAATTTTTTTATACCTACCTGAGATCTATCTCTTTTTATATGGGCCCACCAATTGAGAGTCCATAATAGATACCTGCATGTTGATCATACAAGGTGAGATAGTTGGGACATGCAGAGAGGATGAATAATAAAAGGATAACCTGATGTTGAGATAGCTACTTGTTATTTAACAAGGACATGGAGCAAAACTGATGTTCTCACAAAAATAATTTTTGACGTAAAAAAAAATAAAGAAAATATACACGTGTAAGTGTAAGGAAACGCGACCATCCAAGACCCACTAAGGTTGAGCGTGTCATGCTCAAAGACGGAAGTGTTTTGAGTAAAATGAATTCTGAAGTGTGACAAATTGCGTGAATGTGGCAGAAGTGAAAATAGGGATGTCCAGTGTTCTGTTCTCTCTGTATACCTCGTAAAGTGTGAAAGTATGAATTAGAATATAGAAAATGTAGACAAAATGCCCAAATCAACCGAATCAGTCAAAAACTTGGGTGTCTGTAAATAAACTGAAGTTTGTAGGTATACATATCTTTTCTTTTAAATTTCCCTGACTATTTCCACGATAAACACGTAGGTCGTAGATAGATAAAGTATGTACAATATTATGACGCAGGAGTTACCATATGGGGTCCACCATCCACCAGTCACCTAATGGATACTTTGTGAATAACACAGTGCATCAAAGTGCCATCAAGAGGACCTTTACAGGCAATACAAACGGCCCAAACTTGTAAATACATAATAGAGGAAGAAAACAATAGGTCGGCAAATAAAGCTTGCTGAAAAACTTTGGCGCTAGTAGATCTTTTTTTTTCTATTCTGTTCTATCCCTTCACGGCGTATCCCTTACGGGGTAGGATGAGAGATCACTTCGCCAGACTTTATATTATGTCATAATTCGCACTAAGGTTGCCTGTCAAAATCTTACCGCAACCCCCCCCCCCCCTCAAAAGGCCCCCTTCGCGGATTTTTTGCATTTTTTAGGAATACGGTAAGATATAGGAGAATGTACATGTACGAGTAAATGGTTGGCGTAGTTGGTTGAGGAGGCAGTCTCTCTAGCAGGAAGTGCCAGGTTCAAAACCCGGCGCTGGCGATGTATTCCACACTTTGCGATACAGGCTTTTAGCCTAGTGCAAGGTGTGCAGGAAAGTGTCTGGGTTTGTTTATGCAAGCCCAGATTTTTTAAGTATTCAATGACAAAAGTAATCCTTATTAAATTATCTACAAAAAAGATTCCATACATTTTTACGTAGGGCTGGTAGTTTACCCGCAATGGCCGGTCTGAATATCGGATACTTTTTGGAAACCAATTTGCAGTGGAGTAACGATGTTATTGTTTGCGAAGAGACAGACCTATGGATAAATATAATATTATGCAAAGAGAAAGAAGGAATAAAGAAATTAAACATTAACCTTAAGAATAAGAAATGGAAAAGCGATAGGTTTTCTGTCTTTCTGTGATCATAATTTACTTGAGTGTCCCGTGTAGGTAAACAAACAAATCACAAGGCAGTGAGTGAAATGGAAACATATAAATATCACTTTCCATTTTATACTACTATCAGTAAAATAAAGTGAAATTTGAGATGGTCGGGAGCCTGGTTGGTAACGCGCTCGACTGTTAATCTAGCGGGCGCGGGTTCAAACCCCGATGCCGACTTACTACACTTCACAAAACAAGCTTTTCAAGCATACTGTGAAGTGAATAAAGATGTATTTGGGTTTATTTCTTTTCAAAGCTAGTGTGAAAATATGAACTTTAAAGTAAAAAAGTAGAGGTTAAAAAGTTACTTACATAAGCCTGACGTAAAAGCTTGTCGTTCATAAATTGAGATAGTCACACTTACCTGAAAAAAAAAAGAAAAAAACAAATCAATACAGGAGCCACAAATGAAAATAAGCAATAAATAGAGCATGGAAGCATCCCTAGGAACAGCATCCCTAGGAAGATTTCTACAATACCTACAGTAATTTACTTAGATACATTTAGCGTTTTCTTTCAATAGTTAAATATGTAAGTAAAATTATGTATTATATGTATTATAAGTTGATTCAAATAACAGAACGAATTCCATTAGCGTTCCATATTTAAAATTCGAATAATTTTGGCAGTCATCGAATCTAAGAAATGATCGGAAGAAACGTGCATTTAAAAGCCATTAACGATAAAAAAACGTTTTGTTATAAATAAGTATTTTCTGTAGTAGGTACATTTCAACAGGTTATAAACTCGCACTTGCAGAAAAAACGTTAAATGATGTTAACATTGAGTCTACGATATAAGAAATATATTTTAATATAGCGGTTAGGTTCCGGCGTAGATACTTTTCATTTCCTGAAGTCCATTTCCGTCCCTGTGTTCATTTAGTATGAAATCCTTTTTGACTGCGTATTTGTGTTATTATGCTCTGTATGGTGTTCACATTATTAGGGACGCAAATGGTAACATCGAAATATCATCAAATCGACTCAAATTTTCATCGAATAATACCAAACACAATAAATTTAAAAACCGTTCCCAAAATAACTTATTTTAATGAATATGTTTATACTGATAATTCTTTAAAAAGCCAACCTTGATATTTCTGTATATTCTTCAGAACGTTTACTGATTGTAAACCTTCGAAAACTCCTATTTGGGGAGCCTCGACTGTAGCGGACATGTTAAATTGCTCGGACTTCGGCTACGAGTGACGCATTGGAGCTGACAATGGCAGGGGTTGTTGCGGAAGAGCTGCGTATTTTGAGCTTACTTAAAAGAACAACTGGAGTTTGAAAAAAAATAACTCACTTATTTTGAACATTTAAAACATCTGTTGTCATTGACGTAATGTAGTGCTGGACAATTTACATCCAGATCTGCATTGAACTAAACCATACCTGTTATAATTCTGTAATATCACCAGTCACCATATACTTATTGATTTCATTGTTTTTTGCTGTGACTGTTTATTGATTTTGTAATATTTGTTTAATAGGATATTGTTTACTTGACGATTCCAAGTGCCTTAAATGGGGCCTACGGATGATTAGAGAACGATAAACAAAAATATTCCACCCAAATTGCTTGATTACAAAATGAAATTTTACATACCTAATGGCATCATCGCAAACGCCGGAGACAGAATCGATGTGAAAAAGATTAAAAAATTAATAATGCATATGTCGTTTACATCACTATGAAAGTACAAACGTTGAGATGGAAAGGTTCTTCCAGACTTTCTCGGTGTGGGGGAGGGGAAACGGAGGGAGGGAATGTTCCAGCGGAATGGGAGTTAGGCTGGTTTCGTAATGATTTATGAGAAATACAAGTAGAACATGGTGTAAGTGTAAGGAGACGGCGAATAAGAAGAAGAAGAAGAACTGCTACTGGTATGCTAATGCTAATGCTAATGATTATCAAAACCAACAAACAACTTACTTCACTCATTAAAAGTACTGCGAGTATCTAGAAAACAAATGAAAAGTAATATTGACATTCATTTGTTCAACAATAATAATTCAAACAAATGAATGTCGTTCTCGCGCACATTGTTTCTTGAACTATTACAAAACGAACAATAAACTATGTATTAATAATGGGATAACCGGAGGGTGGATTTCTATGGGAGGGAAGCCGTGTTATTTTATCTTCTTAAATCGAAAGGTAACTCGATAGGAATCGTATTCTTAAGGTATCTTCGCCGCTGATAACCGGTAAATTCTGCGTTTACGTTTATAAAAACTTTATGCGGCATTCAGAATAGGTGGGGTACTAAACATAAAGAGTTAATGTCGTATCCCGAAAATTTTAATTAAACAAAAAAATATTTTTTTCACTCTTGGTGAAAAAAATACAGAGAAGTGTTAGCTAGCATTTGTTCACTAGGGCGAGCTTATCCCAATACTGCGATCTGTGCCAGTTAATCCTAAAATCTTTCAATTCTAAAGATCTTAAAATTCTTACCGAGTTTTTTTAATACACGCCAAAACAATCGTGTAAAAAACTTAAAAGAACAAAAAAACTAGTTGATTTCATTAATTCGTCTACTAAGTCTGTTCTTTAGTTTCACAGCTCCGTGTGGGGAGTCACAGCCGAAGCCCTGAATAATTAAAGAAATTAATTTCCAAGAAGTGGCTGAATTTGAAAACGTATTAAATAATAATTTCGCTAGAGTGTGTTCTCTTTCTAGGTAGCGTCTACATATACATAGCAACGTTATCTGTGGTAGGGAAGAGTCGGTGACATTACCCTAATGTTCCTATCTATCTGAGGTCCGTTCTGGGTCCGTTAAATTTCACTCATTGATTCGCTCGATGGTTCTATGGTTTCTCCGTTCTATCATCGGTGAGAGTCAACCGGTTGTGCGATTTAACTTGTCCTATGTGCATAGTTGACACGCTCGGTTGTTGCGAATAACACCCAACTATTTGGTTGGGTTGGGAGAATATTGGTTGGAGTGTGAACTCCTAATCAAGAGGTGCTGGGTACGAATTTTGGTGCTGACGATGTATTCTGCACTTTACGACACAAGCTTTTGGCTTAAGTGTGCATGATAGTATTTGGGTTTGTGTACATAAGCCCAGATTCCTTAAAAAAATTAGATAGATTTCTTGAACCAAACATGTAAAAGAAATTTGAACCCACACCACTCATTTAAAAGACCACCCATTAGCCATCTGAACATATAAACTCAGATTCGAAATTGTGTGATCAAAACATTAAGTTAATAAGTACATAAAAAATACCTAAATAAAACGCTTATGTACTTATAATATTATCGTACATAATCGTTCTCTACATAAGAGAGGTTATTTAAAAAAATCTCCATACAATAATAAAAAAACGGGTATTCACAAAGTGTATAATTTAAGAAAGACCTTTTCGGATACGCCCCTGTTATTAAATATGGCCGCTGGAGCTACACAAGCCATAATAATATCAGGGCCGGCTGCAGTGTACAATATCGTTGCAATTAGCTATCCCCGTAATTACTGTTAATTGTTTCCACCCATAAAACTCCCCTCACAAGACTGTGGATGGCTGTTACTGTGTAGGTGGTAAGTCTAAGCCCGGCACTGTTTATATTAAAACAATACTCTATTATATTAACACATCAAACACATAAACAAAAATAGTACATATTTTTCTGATTGTCACATTTTTTTAAAACATAGGCTTTTCTACATAATGACATGTTGTTAGTACTTTCTCTCATGTCTTACCACATTCCTAAAAAATGCGAAAATCCGCGTAGGGGGACCTATTCGGGGGGCCAGGGGGTGGCGCTGCAAGATTTTACTAGGAAACCCTGTGGTGATATGATCCTGTGCGCAAACTTTCATTCAAACTTCACAATTCCATAAAAAAAACGATACTTTCGTCTATTGTTAGAGAGAGACGTGAGAACATAAATCTATCTATCTATACCCTCACGCCACGTCCCTTGCAGGGTAGGCAGAGAGAACAGAGCGCCAGACAGCCCTATACTTACACACACTCTTTATCTTTACACACACAGCTTCCGCACATTCATGCAATCTGTCATACACGCTCTCCGATTCCTTTTACTCAAAACGCATCCATCCTTGAGGGTCTGTGGAGAAAACAAGTCGCGTGTAATAAAAGTCATTACGTAGATTTTAAACTATATACCTATAATAGTCTTTCATTTTTACCTTTATAATAGACTTCTACCATGTGCCATCGGTAGAAAATGTTAAAGCAGTTGTCATTAAAAGTAACAGTTATTCAAGCTTAGAGAGAGATTTCAATTTGTATAGACGTATGAAAACGAAGTAAAAATAAATTTCGTGTGACCAATTTCTCAGCAACCGAAACATTAATTTTGAAACACTTCGCATAAAAGTTGAGAGAAGAATTTTCAATTTGGAATAAATTCTAGAAATGTCGCGAGACGTTCTAAGATATGGCGGAGAATCTTAAATAATTAAATGTCAGAAACTTAAGAAAAGACAGGGCGAAAATAATAAACTTACAAATTTTAGTTAAAACAATGAACGGTGAAAATAATTTGACGAAATGTTATCACATTTTGTTGTCTTGTAAACTACAGACACGCAGCAAAGTAGAAAACGTATATGCTAAAGTATCAGGAGGGTATGAGAGTGTGAAGGTAAAATGTATCAGGGAGGCATAATAATAAAGTGAAGAAGATCACAAGTCAAGATGTTGAGGTCCATAAAGTTTATAGGTAGGTAGTTTTACACACCCATCAAACCTGGTAGAATACGAGCATGTTATTTGCCATCTCCGCTGTAAGTGAATTGA
This sequence comes from Ceraclea dissimilis, assembly GCA_963576895.1. NCBI lineage: Eukaryota > Metazoa > Arthropoda > Insecta > Trichoptera > Leptoceridae > Ceraclea > Ceraclea dissimilis. Next base: position 13,114,176 of record OY756376.1, read on the forward strand.
CGATTGTCGAACATAATAGAATACTGTATAATCAAGGAGTCAGATATACCTCTTTCAAACTCATGATAGCCTAATAAAACCAACTCACTCTCACAGCGATCAGAGTGATGTGACATCTACGTAGGTTTACATCGATTTATAAAAGAAATAATAATAAGAACTCTTTCGAAAATGATCGTGTTTAGCTTCGAACTTTTTGTATTTTTATTTTTATTGAAGAGCTGTTCTATTAAAAACAATATATTACCACGTGTGCTCTTTGAGTAGCCCTCCCCCTCGAATTGAATTTTTAGCTACGACCTTAGTTGCTTGTCAACAACTAGCAAACGGACCGCGGGAGTCTTAGATTATCATAAACTGACCCTAAATGTAACCGATCGGTGATCCCTGATCTAGGCTATGTATGCTCCTAAAAAAACAAATCATTGCTTTTTGCACACCATCGAAAAAATATCAATGCACCAATCACTCAGCAGAATGCCATATAAATAGTAAAATCGATGCAATATTCTTCGACGTTATGAAGTTACTGTCTTATATTTCCATCCCTTTGGGTAACATCTGCCTTCCACAGGTTTCGGGGATGAATGTTCGGAGGATAACACGTAGAGTTTATTCATGCGATGCTCCATACTTAACTGTTAAAAGCAATGAACAGTACTACATACATACATTTTCTTTTTGTATTCAGTTTATATGCCTACATTATTACTATGAAATAAATTGTTGTAGGTATACTAGTAACATATGGTGCCCTTTAATTCATAATACATGTGAGTTATTATTTATTATGCATTCACAGAGCTTCCAGTCGGAAATATATTCGGGCTGGTCATGTGGCCATCAGAACCACTGGACTAAGAAAGTTCTGAAGTGGCGACCTACAACAAGCAGAAGAAGACTTCTTCTTAGTGTTGGCAGGCCTAAAGCAAGGTGTTCGGACGATATATTAAGACGAGTTTCGGGATGGATGCGGTCTGGATGGGATAGGGAACTGTGGAGATCAAAGGGTGAGGTATATGTTCTTATCCGACTCCTAGACCCCATACGGGTTCTTGAGTTCGTACGACGTCTGGGGCTAGAGGGGCTGCTCTAACAATAGAGATGTTATAAGTTAGCTTAACAAAATAACAAAAATAAAATACGGAATACGGATGTATTAAGACTTCCGGATTTTTACAGAACACTTTAAATAAAATCAAAATAGAGTGGAGATCAATTTTAAAACAAACACCAAAGCTTTTTATTAAAACGAAGTGTTGTTTTTTTTTATTCGATTACCTATGGGCTTGCATACACAAACTCAAATACTTTCCTGCACGCCTTGCACTAGGCTAAAAACCTGTATCGCAAAGTGTGTAATACATCGCCAGCGCCGGGGTTTGAACCTGGCACCTCCCGCTTGAGAGACTGCCGCCTCAACCAACTGCGCCAACCATATAAATAAATAATTATCTCATGGATTACAACCTAGTTTGATACATGATACATAATATTCACGTACTTATACTTTGTAAATACATTTTTATAATACCTGATGCAGGCGTTACATACTTGGAGTACATTGTATAGTACCTACAGCCAGAGCTGGGCAGAAAAGCGTTAATCCGTTAATCGTTAATTAACGAAGATAACATTTTGGTTAACGACTTAACGCTTTTCTCACCTCCAAAAATTGTTAACGGATTATTTAACTTCCGTTACATTTTACTTCCGTTAATTAAGTCCGTTAATATTTGATTGTTTGCATAGACATCATCCTTTGGCAGCGCTGGCATTGGATAATCCAAGGGTTGTATGGGGTTATGTGTGGAATCGTATGTGGGTTGGGAGTTGGAAAAGAAATTTCACTTTGTTGGGATACATCGCGATAGTGTAAATGTGATAGTAGTTGTACTAATGTAGTTCTATTTCATGCCATTTAACCGCGATTTTTTACATAAACGCTTTAACGGATTAACGTTATATTCCGTTACATTTTTCAAAATGTAACGCTTTAACGATTAACGAAGTTAACTTTTTGATTAACGGTGCCCACCTCTGCCTACAGTTTACAGTACTAATACAAGTGATGGTCGTGAGAAATAAAAGTTATAGAGTGTATGATTATATTATAAGAGTATTGGGATGAATTGCTATGTTATTTGTGAATCACGAATTTTGATACATGAAGAGCGCCATTATAAGATTTATTATTAATCTATATATTATAATAATACCAACATATATGGTATGTATTAACTAGTGTTACAGTACTGCTTACATTCTAGGTCTTAAGAAGAAGCAAGTCGCCAGTATTTTTTCATGAATCTGGGTTTACTGAAATAAACCCAAATACACCTTTGTACACTATCTGTATCTGGGAAGCTTGTTTACAAAAGATGGTCGGTGTGAAAGTGACATTGAAAGAAGAAAGTTAGCAGGTACCAGGGTGAATGGGGCAATTGGGCCAATAATGAAAAGTCGCAACGTATCGACAAAGGCAAAGTTGTTGGTGCACAACGCCATTCTGGTACCAACACTGATGTATGCAAGTGAGACATGGACATGGCTGAAGAAGGATGAATCAAGTATAAATGCGGTCGAGATGAGATCGTTAAGAAGAATGTGTGGAAAAACATTGAGAGATAGAATAAGGAACGAAATGATTAGAGAGTTGAGTGACTGTAAAAAGGATGTTGTGAATAAAATGAAAGTGAACAAGTTGAGATGGTTGGGTCATGTGGAGAGAATGAACGATGAAAGAATGACGAAGAAAATTTACCTGGGTGAAAGAGGAGGTGTAAGGAAACGCGGCCGTCCAAGAACCACCTGGCTGGACCATGTCGACCAGATACTCAAGGACGGACGTGTATTGAGTAAAAGTAACCGGAGAGTATGTATGAGGAATTGCATGAATGTGACGGAAGCCCGAAGTGTGTGTCAGGATAGGAAAGTCTGGCGATCCGTTCTCTCTGCCTACCCCGCAAGGGAGGTGGCGTGAGGGTATAGAATAGAATAGAACACTTCGCAGTAGGCTTGAAAAGCTTGTGTCATGAAGTGGAGTATAGGTCTAGGCGCCCACTGGATTAACGGTCGAGCGCTTTACCAACCATGCTACCGACCACCAAATTGAAAAATAAGTATCTGATGGTATTAAAAATAATTTGGAAACAAGATTTTAAGACTATACATCCTAGAATTGTTTTCCACGGTCTTCCAAACGATACTAAATACACCCTTCCGAGATGAATAGATTCCTTCATTCCAATGGCGCCTCCCACCAAGAATAGACAGAATCAAAATTTGTAAAAATATATGAGATCTAGTCGTGAAGCACTTTCGTGAGAGAACACGGTGGTATGCGGGGACTGGATCCTCTCCATCGCTCGGTGTATTCCAAGGCTTGAGCTATACAAAATCTGACATAAGTTTTGGATTTATTTTCCAACGCCCTTTCCCCCCACAATTGACACACACAACCCTTGGATCCCACTGAAATGCTTTCTTTGTTGATGCAAATCTTTGTTGTTTATGGAGAAAGATGATCCAATGTTGTACAGAAATCTGTTGTCACCGAGTTTACGTACGCTTGCAAAGTTTCAGGAGTCTAAGAAGTCTTTCTTTCTAACATTCAATCATACGATTGTGCGCGCGATTTTGAGCCTTAAAGTCTTGGAATTTCTCTTAATTCGTGTGTTTTTTTTAGGATCTTTTCGAAACGTATTTGGAAACGTATTAACAAAAATGTTAAAATATCATAATTTAATGCTTAGATATAAAGCGACAAATGTCAAAATGTTTATTACGACATTATTATAAACACTTCGTAAGTATATAAATGTCGTCTTATAATATTTTTATGGCTTTATAATTACCAATTAAACGGTGTAATAATTAAATTCTAAATGTCACGTAATAACAACATGTGTCTTAGTGATAAAATGTCACTAAACGGCTATAAAATTATTGTTAATGAAGACAAAATACGTTACCTTCATCAATATACATAATTCTCTAAGAATAAATGTTTGTTTCTAACGGTAGATGTTTCCACAGTTTTCGCTAGATGTCGCTAATATGATTTCAGGTCAATATGAATGGCTTAAAAATATGAATCAATTGATAGGACATGAATAACAATCAAAATAAAAGAAAAGTCCTGATGACATTTTTTCGGCAAAAAGACAGCGGTTACCATGAGTGACTTGGAGTGAATATATCGACCAGATACTCAAGGACGTATGCGTTTTGAGTGAGAGATATCGCAGAGTGTGTTCGACAAGCGCTATAAAAGTGATGGAAACAGAAGATGAGTAGGTATGTAAGGATAAAGGTGTGTCTTCTCAGCCTTCCCCGCAAGGGACACGGCGTAAAAATATATTTGGTAAGTATAATAATTTCTCATCTCTTCAACAGAGGGCAGTGGATTTAAAAAAAGGTTGGCCTTTATAATTGAGTTTCTTCGCAGTCAGCCTAAGCGGTTTGTGGATTAGTTGGTAGAATCCTTGCTTCACAGCCGTGGGGTGTAGGTTCAAATCCCACCCAAGGTGCGAATTATTCACAGTATAATAAGCTCTGGAAATGGTATAAGATACATGCACGGGTGTTAAGGGCTGAATGGCGAAAGTTTCTTGAGAGTAAAGTGATCACATAAACCAACCGATGGATGGTCGTAAGTCCAGCGTCTTATACTGTTCGTTAGTTGAGAGACTACATAATTGTTTAAATATATTCTCTTTTTTCTTTCATTATTTCTTGAGCAAAATATTCAGTTAGTGCGAATCCCAGTGGGGGGTTCTGGTAATTAGTGTAATAAAATAAAGGTTTAGTAAGTTGTTTTAGGATTGTCGTTATACAGATAACGGATTTCCTTCTATTCTACTCCGTTACGTATCGTAACAATGAGAGTAACGGCGCTGTAACGGGCGCGGGGCGTCCCGGCGCGGCGTTAGATGACGTCGTTCTGAGTTTTACGATGCAGACAGATCTTTATTATTTGATGATTATAATATAAATAAAACAAAAGATTTTCTTTCCTTTTTCTAAAGGATATTATTTATTTAATTTTGTAACTAGTGTAGTGAGATCGCTGAGAAGAATGTGTGGGAAAACGTTGAGAGATAGGATAAAAACTGATCAGAGAGTTGAGTGAATGTTAAACGGATGTCGTGACTAGAATGAAAGTCAACAAGTTGAGATGGTTCAGACATAAAGAGAAAATAAATGATGAAAGGATAACGAAGACAATATGTTTACATGGGAGAAAGCTAAGGTATAAGGAAGCGCGGCCGCCCAAGAATCACGTGATTCGACCATGCAGACAAGATTCACAAGGATTGACTATTTTCAGTAAAAGGAACCGTAGATAAAAAATAAAAATCTCAGCCACCCCACAAACCTTCTCTGCCTACCCTACAAGGGGATGGAATAGCACAAGATTAAAATCCTTCATAATAATGCAATACAAATCTACGAATTAAAATAATAATTACATCAAACAAAGAAGTTAATGTCTGAGAAATGAAATAATAAAATGAAATAAAAAAACTTAACATTAAAAATACTCATTACATCATTAGGGAAATTCGGTTATTTTTTCAAATCGCTTTAATTTCCTTCTTAATTACTTTTTAATGTTACTTCTCTCCTCCTATTTAAAGAGATTATATATAATTAAGAATATTATGTGTCTACGAAATAGAACAATGTTTTATATAATTAAGATTTTTTATTCGTATCCATCATTGTTAACAACCATTACGGTATATCTCAACAGATATGAAGATTTGCAACAAATGTTAACTTTTTAAGCATATTGTTATAACGTCAGCCTGGATTCGACCTACCCCGCAAACTATGGTTGACCTTAAACAGGATCCGAACTGGCCACGGTAGATGTGGATACTTTCTCCATAATTGGGGCAAGAGGGACCATCCCCTTTGTGAATGTGGCCAGATCGAGACTGTTGTCCATTTAGTAGAGAGGGGATCTTGAGGAAATCCACAAAGTGACGCCAAGGGCAATAGATTACTTACGGAACATTGACGCGGAGCTATGACTCCTAGATAACTTGTACAATGGTCGCATGTATACGAAAGAAGAAGATTTCGTCGTGGATCGCACAGGTAGACTGAAAAGGCAATGGTTATTGTATGAGGCATATAGCAAGACAAGATAATAGTAGGTGGGAACCCAGGCTTATTACATGGGTAGCAAGGGCAAACCAAAAATGATGTCGGAAGGTCACAGAATAGATGGGTTGACGATATACCATCGGTAGCTGGTAGATTGAGGTGGGAAAAAGGAGTGACATAGAGAATAGAAAATATAAATGTTTGGAAGAGGCCTATATTCAGCAGTCGACTAAAAAAGATTGCAAACGATTTCGTTCATTTCGATATACAGCGAAGGATGGACTTTCCATCAGGTTTGCGACTGATCGTCGGCTAAATCTAAATTTTGTAACCTCCTTGGACAAGGATATTGAAGGAACGTAATTCAGGGGTGGGGTTTGCTGCCTGGGGGCTCCCTTAAGGCTTACCCTGGGCCCACCTCTTAACAATATTTTGCTAGAAGTTCACGTAAAGAAGACGCTATTAATGCGCCTGAGCTACCCGGGGATGTGGAGGGTCTTAAGCCCGCGGGATTTTCCTTCAATGATCGTCGGCTGGCTTCATGACTGGTTAGAGCCAGTTGACGATTGATAAAAAGTCCATCCTTCGCTGTATAATAAATAGAAAGTTGTCGATTTCTAAATTTCAGGCAGTGTCTGCGTACTAAAAAAGCTACATTTTAGTATGATCCCATCCATGGATGTTGATGATAATATTATCAGGGAATCAGGAAAGAGAGTGAGTGTTACTATTATTCTCTTCCTTCCCTACAAGCGTTCCCCGCGGCGTTATACCGGATCGTAAAGGAAGTGCTAAACTTGTAAAACGTAATTTTATGCAACAGTAGTAGTGGTAGTAGGATGAATCCACCTCTTATAATGTCGCTGTGTTCCTGATACATTTTTTTTTCGCAAACATAGTCACTTTATGATTACTATTATTATTTTTATGGTACCTATGGATTTTCACAGCGGGGACCCTTGTAGATTAAAAATGAAATTGGTATGTTGTAAATATCAGCTAACTTTAGCAATTTGGCGCTGTTTTCTTTATTAGGAGCCAAGAAAACGAAAGATGTTTTTCTTTTTTCGTAAAAATATTCTTCTTTAGTGGATGTGGTATTCTCGTAAATAAATGTATACCTTCGCTCACCTGTCTCTGATTGCCCCACGTTGCGAAAAACGCCGTGACTGTTGACTAAATTGACTAAAATATCCGATTATAAAATTTCATTTCACTAGGGTAGCATAAAAAATAAGAGGTAACAACTTAATAGCAACAACAACAAAAAAGTGATGGAAAATTTCATCTAATATCGATGAGAATATTTGCATCGTAAAACATCGAAACCATTTATTATTATTATAATAATAATATGAAGAGAAAAGCATCGTAATATTATGAAAATAGGTCATCATAATATTATACGATGGAACGAATATACTTCACCTGATTGTGAAATTACATATTCAAGACGCGCCTGGTCCCAATGCCACGCTATATTATTAGGAGTAACGGTATACATTGTACGTAGGAATATCTGCTATGTTCTCTCTCTCACCCTCATGCATATCTAAAACCTCTGGGCGGGGTGGATAGCTTGACTTTTTTACGACATAAAGATTGTATAGCCTCAAATGATGGGTATAGTGGTCTATAAAACAGGGCGGAATGAGCTATAAGAATGTACAGAGAGGATATGTGTGAGACTTAACTAAATGTCGTACAATGAAACACCTATCCATAAAATGAGGAAACAAATTCGATGACATTACCATTCTCAATATGTTTTCATTGATTAAATCTGTTTTCGAAACGCTTATACGGATTGATATGTTTTAAGAAATCTATTATGAAATAACCATGTATTGAGAATTGGTCCAATGTTTTAACTTTGGCGTCTCAAAGCCCAAGCAATCATTTGTTTATTTATTTTTTAAGTGAACAACAAATATATATAACTATAAAAAAATGGACATAGTACAGATTATAAAACGCTGTTCACTAGGGCGAACTTATCGCAGAACTGCGATTTCTTCCAGTTAACCCCAATCCTCAATCACCTATTCCAATTAAAAGTATAAAATTCAGTTAAGATCGACAAATATTCACCTTGGTTTGGCAATGAAGTCAAAAATATCCATACTTCAAACTCAGGTTTTGTACTTATGGATCCGTACTTCAACATTTAAATAAATAAGGCACGAAAAAAACATTTTTTGGGGATTTTGAGGGGAGTTGTGGGATCCCAAATAGCGGCTGAAAACTGAAGACTACGAAGCAATGAAAAAAATTGTTCCCTCAGAAGTAATTAGAAGTCTCTTGTAGGTAATTTAGATAGAAAAACTCAAAATCTATCGTTCAGGAACCTAAAATTATACACGAGCTGTACAGTTAACAGAAGTAAGGTAGCAAGAATTCCTTATGAGGCACGAAAACTAAAACATTCAGTAATAACTAATCTATAACAGGTAGGCAAAGCCACAATTCGAATGTCTATATCCTTAAAAAAAGATTGTTATATTTGCGAACTGATATAGCCAAGGAAAAATGTTTTAACAAGGAATACAAAATGTATTGATCCAGATGTTAGGATGAAAACGATAATAAATAGAATGAGGGTCATTGAATAAAAATAGGAGTTGTTTTAAAAATCCCGACTCCATATTTGTCACATTTTTCGGATCAGCCCGTTTGATGTTTTGTGAAAATGTACGTCAAGTAGGTATATTGTATTGGGTTAAATTTAGCAGGAGACCATAATAATATACAAAAACTAGACAACGAAAACAAAAATACTGGCACGATAATGGATACCGCAGCCGACACAAAAAGGGTGCAATTAAATTTGAATACTTTAATACATTCGTAAAATTTGAGGGAAAATTTCATTGTATTGTGAAAAAGGGTAGTAAGTTAGCAAATTGGTAGGGTTAGATAGTATTTCTTTTTGAAAGGATACGAATTTTGGAATATCTCTATGTTTTGATTTTCCATTTTTCAAGATTGTTAAAAAAAACCTGAAAGAATAAAAAGAATTTTTAAACTATTCTACCAGGGCATCATGAACTAAAATGGATTGATTAAATTAAATGCAGATGAAAATTTTCAGAAGATGAGAATTTATCAGGATTAATTACGATTTCGAAATGATGATTACTACCAGGAGATCAGAAATCGGTAAGGATTTAAAATAATAATTACGTAATTACACATTGATCCATCAAACAATATTGGTATAAGAAGAGGGGATCATAAAAAACCTATAACAATTCAGTTGACAATTTTCATTTAATGTAATCGTTCACACCAAATGTCGTAGGTAATCTTCGTCCCCTAAAATAAAAAAAAGAAAAAGAAAGAAAACGTACCGAGCTATTTCGTCAAAAATCCAAAAGGGACAAATTTTCCCTCAATTTTGTCGCCGTCTTCTATGGTGTACCTTCGGTTTTTTTATACTTACTTTTTTTTTTATTTTATTTTTACGACAAGACCTTTTAAGTCTTACGATTTTGATGGGTCGTTTCCAGGTTTAAGAGAGGAGATAAGCCATACTTATTTCCTTATTATGAGTTGGGAGGGTATGTTGATGTAATCGTCTTCTGACGGCGCAGACACCCTCGGTGATGAGAGCAACCGATGTCGAATCTTTATTACCGCGTTTGATGGAGATGACGACCATTTTAAATTTATTAACAGGTCTAGGGATTTCCCTCTCGCTTATAAAAACACAGTGAAACATTTTGTCTTATGGGCCCTTGTATTTTATTTCCATTGACGAGTTTTTATACAACAATAAGCCTTATAATGTCAGTAATTATTACTTCAGGAATGATCATATTCTTTTATACTATGTTTGTGGATATTTTCTTATCATCTTCTGCCTTACAATATTCTGGATTTTACAAACTTCTTAGGCGAGGAATAGCGGATATAGAGCCACCTAGCACAAGTGTCTCCAAAATTAATTTTGGGGATAAATTCGCCATCTGAGCTATTACTATTTTCATTAATGCTTTAGGGATTCCAGGTTGTAGAACAGGTCTCCACCCTTTTTTGATATTATTTCTAGTGCCCTATGAAATCAGGGATTCGTAAAACTTCCACGAGATATTTCATATCTTTTCAGCAATGGGGTCAACAGAATGTTGTGTTTTTGTCACAGAATTTCCCGGTTACCTCATTATTGGAAATATTGGGATACACTCTGCTGGTTAGAATTTTATTATCGATAGACGAAAACCTTATAATTACTATTTCCTTCGGGGCCCTATTGAAAATTATGACACTAGCAATGCATAGATGAAGTCCAATAATTCTATGAAAACCCGTGACCTGCCAATACTTTTACCTTTAAAACATTTTCCATACACATCAATAATTTTATCTCTTCTCAAAACAGCACGAAACTTCTCCTATTCGTTCTATTTTCAATAAGACTTCATTTCAAAGTGATGTCTCAATAACACGGTGACATTTATCATCCAGGAATCCAGGGTATATGGGTGTACTCTTCGTTTCACCCTGTTTAATAATAATATTGCAATATTCCCGACAGTTATAATGGCATGGGACTCTCACCACCATTATTTCCGGCTGCGACCAGGAGAGAAGATATTTGCAAGGATAATATATGACGTCTTCTCAGTACGTTTCCGTCTTTGCCCATATTATTACAATACAACTAAATAAAGACCATTCACACTTATTTAAACCTGCTGTAAGTCATGTGCGCCTGATACTTCAATTATTAATTTTACCCTAAATTCTTACTTGTGGCACGAAACAAGTTGATGGAGTATGCCCAGGATAGGGATCTGAGGAAAGTCAAAGGGGAAGCTTATGTCCAGCATTGGAATCAAAACGGCTGAGAAAGAATAAGAATGGATGGTGAATCTCGTCACTGAAATTTATGAAAATTTTGAAGACTCAAAAACCCCTAACTCTTGCAGAATTTTCAAAAAAATATATACAAAAGAATGGGGGGATCCCACAGAAAAATAAAGAAATAAGGATCTAAAACTCTTAGGTGCTAAAAATTTCATTACTGAAAATCAGTGAATCGAAAAATAGCTTGAGGTTTACGGATTTTAGACGTTCTTAATACATGACAAAATATTAATCGAGATAAGAAAAAAAATCTTGCATCTTTGGGAGTATAAAAAAGAGCAGGGTCGATACCAGGTGTTGCCTATGAGAGCTTCTGTACAGAATTAAGGAATATTTAGATAATACAGTGCAATATTGTGAAAATATATGAAAATAATGGGACAAGTAACACATCACCTATATCATACTAGAAAATAATACAAAACGTTTATATTAAATTCTAAACTGGGAAAAGAGGTGTGAAAATTATCGTATTTGCATCGAAAAAAAGGATTCTTGTAGTTCGATGAAGAAGATGTGAATTTTTTTATGTAGAAAAAGCATTTTAGTATTCAAATACGCAATTTTCTAAACCATTATGTAGAATGTGTATGAGGAAAAAAAATGAGTTCTTGTCAGTCTACCAATGAAAGAACAAAATAAAAAAAAAACATGTGGTCTTTTGAAATATGAAGGAAAACATTTGCTATTGTAGTAGAGATGTCTTTACCACACAAAAATCTAAAGATCTAGATTCTAAATCTATATTATAAATTTCTGTTGCTGAAGACAGGAAATATTAGAATTCAATCATTCAGGAGAATAGAATTTATATGTCGAATCGGTTAAAAAATATACTGCGAATACATCGACGATGACTTAAAATAAAACATCGAAATATTTTTACATCTCTATCCGTCAGAGTACGAAAATTTCTTCACACGTTTTCGAAATCACGCCATATTTTTCTAGAAATATTTTTGTATGCTTAATAATTCCAAAAACACCTACACTACTTTTATTCAAATTTAATATATTCGCACCATATTGGGGACTGAAAGCTTTATCTGCCTAGAATTTCAGGATTTACTAAACTTACACATTTTTCATGAATTATTCTGTAACGTTTATAAGATGGAATGGAGATTTTTGTACATTTTATTCAAAAGTTTTGTATGAACATTTTCGCGGATCATAGCATGAATAAAAAAATTCATCAGCCATTTATTTATCCACTACTGGATATAGGCCACTTCCATCTTCTTTGGAAAACTATCAACTTTTGCAAAGTAATTAAAAAGAAAGAACATGAAATTACCTATAAATTGGTTGTATACAAAAGTTTGCTCAAAAAATACCTAGTAGCGGAACTGTCAAACTCCAAAGCTGACCAGATTTTAGTAGGTTTTATTTTAAATTGTGATCTTTGGAATCGTGTGGAGAATTTTCAATTAAAAATAGATCGCTTGAATACTTAAATGTTTTTGATGTATACTTCTATCTCTTTATTATAGATCAATTCAGTTAGTATAATCAATAGCGATCCAGAACAATAAACATATGAGGCGCTGGCGCCGGCGTCTGTATCCACTATCCATATGCACTCTCAACGATAGTTACTTCCTTTAATTATCAAACTAATGTAAACAATCTTAAAGAAAATAATTACAATAAGAATTTAAAAATGCACAAAAAGAATAAATAAACATACAAAAATATTGATGTTTGGTATAAAAGTTATCAGGAGAATATGAATGATTAAGAGGTTGAATCAACATCAGATGGTCAGTACAAAGATACATAAACATGATGTCGATTGTGTGTTTATTACTTTGTTAAACAATACATTGGAATTTAAGCGCCACTCTCTGTTAGTTTCTTTCTTGGAAATATTGTTTGTTTTCGTTATATAGATTGCCTTTGATCTTAACTAAAAAATATTTGGTCTACGTTATGCAACCCTGATACCAATATTTGAACTTTTTCTTTCTTTTAGGATCAATGATCGTTTTTTCATCCAACCAACCAGTGCCAACAATTTGAGGGCCAACCTTTGAAGTACTACCGACAGGTGTGTGGATTACCTTATCATCACAACTTTTTAATAGACACATTACGAAACTACCAAAGTATGAAATGCTCAATCATGTTTTCCTGGTAGGTCTATTCAGATTCAATTCAAGAATAATGAATCATTGTGGGAACAAAAAGAAACATTATATTGGGAAAATTTATGAATAGAATGATATCAAATTACAAGTATTGTTGCCATTTCTATTCATGAGATATAAATTTACCATCATCATTAAAACTCAGAAAGAAATGTCGGTGAAAATCTGAAATAATGCATCAGAAATTCGATACTGACAAAACAACGGAATCATTACTTTTTGGATTAAGTCCGAAAACCATTTTTGTTGAAGGGAAATATTCATGTTATCAGGCTTATTTTCAGTAAAATTTGAAACATATTGGTTTTTGTTTAGAATATTGGACATGTGGCAAGATAGCACAGTGTCAGATGGTCACCCAGAATTTTGAAGTGGAGGCCTTGGTACAACACAAGAGACGTACATAAGAAGATCACAGAAAATATGTACAGATGACAATGCCCAGCTTACGGGTCGCAGATGGCAGCAGATCGCTCAATATAGAAGGCAGTGGAAAAGTTTGAGAGAGGCCTATGTCCAGGAATGGAATGTTAACAGCTTGTGTCGTGAAGTGCACAATACATCGTCAGGAACGGGATTTGAACCTGAAACCTCCTGATTAGTAGTGCGCGCTCCAACTAGTAGGTGTCAGCCAACTTTAAAAAGATATACCTATTTGATAGATTTTCTTTATATGCTACACCGTTAACAAATAAATATCCCTAATATATACACAATTCTGATCACCTAGGTAAATTTAAATACACCTGTAGGGTAGGGGTAACTATGTATGATGAAAACACAAAGGCTTTTGTATACAGTCTATTTACATCAGCTCTCTATTCGTATATTCGTTTACTTTATGCAGATATTATGTATTAGTATACAGATAGTTAATACGTACATTAAGGATGCATAAGTATTCTGTTTCAGAATGAAAGGGGAACTTTCCATTGTTATACAGCATCGTTACCTATGTGTGTATTGACACGAAGGAGGTAAAATAAATAAATAAATAACTAATATATTATATGTACGCCGCCTAATATTTGAGGGCAAGATAGAGGGAAGACGGGGAGTTGGCAGAAAACAGATGTCCTACTGGCTGCGCAACATTAGAGAGTGGACCGGAATGAGGACGGCGGACGATCTGTTCCGGTCAGCGCGGGGCAGGGAACTTTTCGCCAAAACGGTCGCCGACGTCGGACCTGATATGGCACAGCAACAAGAAGAAGATGTATATCGTGTAGCGTTGGAGAGACCACAGTCAGAGATTAAATTTGTGAGAGTTTCGGTACTGAAGTGCCTCAGGAGACAAGTTGTGAATATCTTCCATTGTGCCGCTGAACTTAGTGAAACGATTCTTCGACAATGTTGTTAAGAGACTCCACCCCACCAAAGGGGCAGTTGGGGTTTTCCCGCTTGCCCAACCTGTACAGAAGAAGTATGCACATTCCGTGTTCAGTTCTAGGTCATTTCAGGTTGCACCAAAGGTGGCGTGGTAAACGGCTACCAGTTGGCATTGTTAACAAAAGACCCCATACTTTAGCATATGTTTCGCCTTCTACAGCTAGTAGTAGAGGGAAAGATAAAAGGTAGCCGAGGTATAGGGCGTAAAACAGCATCTTGTGGTTTGGAATACTCGATGCAGCGATACTTATCAGGTTGGGCCAGGATCGGGAAGAGCTTCGAGTGATGGTCGTAAAACTCGGATGGAAGTGGCGCATGAAAAAGAAGTATGTAGGTAACAAAAAACTCAAAGCTAAAGAAATAAATCTTTTGAATTAGAGTATAATTAAAAAGGAAACTTATACATATACTCGTATTCCAAGGTTCTGAAAAATAGTAAGAAGTGTAGTAAATCATACGTAAAATTGGCAACCCGGCAAGGAAAGGAACTTGGCTGTTGTCTGAAAGGAAGTCGGGAACATCACAACAAAGAATCTACAACTAAATCTCATCCCATTACTATTATCATTAGTGGATCTGTGGTACATGGAGAAGGAGAACAGAGGAACAGCACTGGTTGGCTGGAAGAGGGATGCCAATAGACTCATAGAATCGTCGAAACAAAGTCAATAAAAGAAAATTTTCGATTGATTTATTCAGTGTTGTGGAGCCATCAAAGCATGACATATTATGTACTTATAGTCCAGTGGTAATGGATTTCAAATGTTAGAAGTTATTATAACTTTGGGATGTTGTTTATTGACGACCAGTGGAGCCATCCTCAACTCATCGATCAAAATTTTCTAGTGCTAACTTGGGAAGGATAGGAACTACTAAGTTTTAGCGATTTGTACTTTTTTCGCTTATATCTTTTTCATTATTAAATTGGAAAGTAGAAGATCAACATTTTTTTTTAATTTTCACCGATAAAACTATTTTTTGACCGTTTGTACTTAGATGCAAGGCATTGAAAAAGTGCATTTTTTGTTTTATTTACGTATCTTCCATTTTGTTGAAAATTATAACTACACCAATAATTGAAGATTTAACTATAATGGCAATACGGTGATTGAAAATCGATGACGGCTAATTTGAATCCCTTTAGTGGTAGTAAATAGCTTCATGGTCCAACTTCCTCCCCTATCCGGGGATGCTTCCCGTAAGGGAAATAGAAGAGAGCATTGATTAATTGTTGTAATTACCGATCAGGGTAGCATATCTCAATGACGGTAAATCCTATATCGCACAATCGTCTTGAAATTTCATATAATCCACCCCAAGATTTATTTGTTAAGGCTGTCAATACAATTCGAAATACTATTCCATATATTATAGAACAGAAAACATGGTTTTAAACCAATTTTCTTAAAACTTACATTTTATTGGATCAGAAGACCATACCCGTAACTTACATTGTTCGAAAGATTGATTTAAGAATTGAAACTAGATAAAGAGATTCGCTGGACAAAAAAAACGCGAGAATTCACTTATTTATCTCGGCTTGTATGGTATATTTCGTTGGTTTTAAACCCAAATTCGTGGATACGTGTATCAAGAAACTATAAAGGTGAAAAACATTATTAATATTCAAATAGCATTTGAATACTAAACGCATTTGTATCAGGGTAGCATAAAAGGAGAAGAGGTAAATGATTTGCAAGACAAAAAAAAGTAACAGATACTCGAGTATCTACAATAACAATACGAGTAATGTGTAATCGAATCTTCTCTTCGAGTAAGTAATACATTGGATCTATTAAAGGGTAATGCCATTATATCGTAAGATGGTGTGGGTCTTATTCAATGGATTCTAAGGTAACGAATACTCACGGATTACTGTGGGTGAAGAAGGTAAAAAAATCACTGTTATATTTCACATATTGCATAATAAAATGTAACAGTAGAAATATCTGTTTTTGCAGTACAAATAAGTGGGTTTCGCATCGTTTGATGAGGTATTTCACGTCGTACTGGACATCAGCAGATCGGCTACCGCATTCTGTCGTACATCAAACGAAACCTGACCTAACCAGTTACCACACAGTGAGAGAATCGCTTATTTAACCTCAAAGGTTTCAATGATATACATTTTTTAAAATCGGAGCATTTTAGACGATGACCGGTATTATTTTCTAAAATTCCATTTTATTTGCAAACATAGTAATGGAGGTCTTAAAGCGGGTAGCAATTTACAGAAAATGTATTTGAATCATGACAAACTACTCTAAATCAACACAAGATTATACATTAAAACGCCACTTCCGTTGTTTTTCAAAATATTAATTTAAAAAAGAACAAGCAAAATAATTTAACAGAACAAATTAAAAATCACTGTAGCTAATTCTATTCCGATGGAATACAAAATGCTACCGCTATTTTTGGTAGTCTATCGAGCACAGGTCTAATCTATAGAATAATTATATAGAAAAGTATCTCATCAGACAATGAGTTAAAGCAAATGTGATTAGCTTTTGTCTTGCGCCCCGCAAGTTGCAACGGTAGCACAAGGTACTCGCATTGTAGTTAATGGATGAAATGTACAAAGGGGGATGAATTGAATAAATAAGTAAGTAAACGAATCAAGAATATGTACTCCTGTGTTTGTATATCAACATCCATCTAAATATATAATTTGATAATACTTAAGAAAATAGACAATTAGATAAATGGATACCTTATATATTATAATTTAATTCAATTTCTACAATGTGATTTGAGCAAAATGAATCGCAGACTGTGTGAGCATGAATGTGACAGAAGCGAGAAGTGTGTGTAAGGATAGGAAAGTCCGACGATATGTTCTCTCTGCCTACCCCGCAAGGGATGTGGCGTGAGGGGATAGAATAGAATAGAATTTCTTCAAAAGTGTCTTCAAAGTTCTTAAGATTTGCCCAAACACCATAAATACAGGGTGGACCATTAGTCTTTGCACTTTTGAAATGGCCCTAAAAATAAAATTACAGTTGGTATTTAATTTTTTTTTTGCTAAAGAGAACAACAATAAACGGGAAATTCTTTTTCTAAACACAATATCACCAAGATGTCCGCCATTCTGCCGCTGACGTTCCTCAAATCTGGGTATGATTTTTTTCTAAAAAATTCGGCCCTAAGCGTGAAGTATTGACAATTTCCTCTCGAATATTCAATTTTGGTTGATGTATTGTCACTGATTGATTCACGTAGACCTGACTTTTGAAATAACATCATAAAAAACCAGTTGGGGTTAGATGCGAGCTCCTGAGAAGTCATGGAATATCTCTATAGAGTAGTGTGAGAGAAGTTCCAGAACAAAATAATCTCGCGGAGAGGAGATACTCTATGGCCTTCCCGCAGCCCGGACCCAGCCCCAGCAATTTTTTTATGGGTTTATCTATAAAATAGAGTCTACGTAAATAAACTAGCTATAATAATCCAACTGAAATAAAATATTCAAGAGGAAATCTGGTTTTGAAATTTTCGAAACATACCTACGCTTTGTATAGAAAAGTTTAATTAAAATTAGGGGTCAGATATGAGGAGGGCCAGCAACAAGATGGAGGACACCTTGATGATATGGTGTTTACTAAGTGAATTTCCCAGCTATTGTTGTTCTTATTCATAAATTATTTTTTAAACACAAACAGTATTTTTATTTTTATGGCCATTTCAAAAGTGCAAAAACTTTTGGTCCACCCTTAGAACACCTTTTTCGTAATCAGAAATTTTAAGAAAACATTGTGAATCTCAAAAATTTATAAATATGTCACCAAGTCAATGAAAATGTAATAAAAATTAGCGATTCCTTAAAGAACTTACGATTTAATAAAGTCATATTATGCCTACGTACTTGTAAACGTATTACAAGTGAACAAATTCTCAACACTTCTATTCAAAAACTAATTTAAACATCATCAACGCTTGGGATAAACTACCCCTATCAATATATTAAGTTTTATCGCCCTCGAATTAACTTGGTAAACACTTCGCGCTATTAAAAATTAAAAATTCATAATATTGGCATCAGGTGGTGTGGCGTACTACAGGGAGTGGGTTTGGGTCCTATGGGGAAGAAAATACTTTAAACTCCATCAGAATTCATCCCATCTGCACAGAAGCGTTAAAATGTTTAAAATTGCATACACAAACAACCCTTTCTCCATACTACATCTCATTATTCTTAATCCATTGCATCGCCTAAAAACAATTATAAACCACCCCAACATATTGTGCCAAGTGTACTCTAGGTGCGGTAATAAATAATGTAAGAGTCAAAACGGCCGTATAATAATTTAGAGTAATTGAATTTATAAACAGTGTTTTCGTTTGAGATCTTGCCTAATTCTTCTTCGTCATTATGAGGTCTGTAGCATTCATTTCTGAAAATAGGTCTAGCTTAGTCCTTTAACTGTAGCATTCATTTCTGGAAATAGACCTAACCCAATCCTTATATCTGTTTTAGATTTAGATGTCGATTCAAGGGTAAATAAAAATAATATTTGTTCAAAATACAACTACTTAAAATAATCAGTACTGTAAAACTCTGAAATATAGACCAATTTTAGATATTTTCATAATTTTAAGAGACTTTCGCGAACCCCAAGAAACTGTAAAAACTACATAACTGTAGTTGAAGCAAAATTCTAAGGGCTAGAACGATTGGCGCTCGGCATTTTCTCTTCACCCCGAAAAGGACAAGGAGTGATAAGGATTTTGTGTTTAAAAAGTATCAGGGTAGCATAAAATAAAGAGAGTAGGGTATACTATTAAATCTAAGTTGCTTACAAAACAATATTATCCAGAATACACTAATAATAAAATATTTATCTTTGAAATTACTCCCTCGAGATTTCGTTTAGTACAGACACTTGTTTGATCAACAAAATCCCCCAATGATAATATGTACTGATGATTCTGCAGTGAGCCCCGGCAGCCAACCCGAACCCTGGAGCAGCAGATCAACCCTTCCCTTTGCACAGACAAACAATGGGACTAATATTATTTATACAGCGCCCCCGCAAGGGATGCCAAATGATAAACGAAATCATAGATATTTCGAAACACTACATCGAAAAATGATTATCGATTTCAAATTTTAATGAAGTAGGTGAATATTTTTGAAAATCTTTATATATAAAAGACAGTGTTCTGACAGGTGATTGAATGACTCATCAACGCACACTGCACAGTCCAATCTGCTAATCCCGGGAACTTTAAATTTAAAAGATGCATAGGTAAAAACTTTCCACCACGATGAAATTTTGGAAAATTTTAAGGGGGTTAAAAATTGTGTTAAAGGTAAAAAACTTGTAGTGAAATGAGTCGAAATATGTATTTAAATGTTATCAAGAAAACAATAATATCGAACTACTTACATGATGAAAATTCGTTCGTGGATGGAAATGTATTTTGATTTCTATTGATACTTTCGCACCTAGACTTATAAATTTTCCGTACTTTGATTTGAAATATTCCTAAATTATTTTAGGTATGGAACCGGAATATATCCGCATTGCACAGACGGAAATACATTACAGTTTTATCCTCAACAGAGACGAGAGGCATCTTCATTCACATAATGTAGTGTTATGTGAACTCCCTCGGAGGAAGGAGGATGGGTGTTCCGACGCTTACGAGTCGGCTTTGGCTGGCTTAAGTGATCACTTTATCCGTACTTTGTTTTTATACACTATGTTTTTTTTTAAATTTAATAATCAATTATTTTGCAAAGGGTGTCCCATTCCTATTAACCCTTAAACACACTACCGTAATGGTACACACTACATATCGCACAGAATAATAGTGGTAGAGGGTGTTTGTGTTATTTTCTCTTTTGAGTTGTTGTTCAATTGACTTTTTCATTAAAACTTACAACAATGAAACCGCAACAATGCATACAATCTCTAGTTGTAGTTTTTTGTGTGTTCGTTTATTGTTTATTGTTGTTTTTGGTGCGTGCGTGTTTGTGTGTGTTGTTTCCTTTTATAAAGTCATCAAAACGATTCTCATTGTGCGAATTAATTGGTATTGAAAAATTATACACACTCGTAAATTTGAAAATTTGTGAATTTTATATTTATTACTACTGCTGTTACATCGCCCTTTTCTGATTCTAAATGGAACCCACGGAGGTCAAAAAGGATTCGAAAACCTGAAAGGCCTTTTATAAACTCAAATTACCTAATACCTATACTGCCCCTCCAATTGGTCCCCCAATCTTTTCCGGATATTTTTTCGGATGTCCTGTAAAAATACTCGTATTTATTGAAAAATGAATTTCTATCAAAGTTAAACACATTATTTCACATCTGTATATATAGTTTTCTCCTCATTAGTGCATTCTGATTTTACTTTCTTTAATGATGTTTTAAAAATGTAATACCGGCTTTCATAAAATAGGAGAGATTTCAATTTCTAAAATGAAAAAAAACAACGAAAGACATCATCTTTAAAAATTCAGTACTACATCCAGATTACGTAAGTACATCTCTTTTTAATATTAATAAATATGTTAACAAGAAAGCAAGACGACGATATGTTTGTATATTCCGTGTTGTACACGAAGAATAAAGAGGAATAAAAACAATTTTCTTTTATCCGCTTCTTTCTCCCTTATGCTATCCTAATCCATACGTATAGAAAATGGTGTATTTCATACAATATCTCCTCGATTTCTGGCAATAAAGTCAATTGTGGATTAGATGAAAGATATCGCTGAAAGGGTGTAAGCTCGCCCCAGTGAAAATTTGTCACAAAATTGTGAAATTTTGTTCATTATCTCAATAAAATCGAGTTTCATAAATGTACTACAACAGAAAAAACTCTAAATAATTTTTATTTTTCTCAATTTCGAAAGCCTTCAGAAACAGCTTTTCTTGCTGGGTAGGTAGAGAGAACAAATCGACAGACTTTTCTATTCTTAGACACACACGTTCACTAAATAAGTATGTAACTCACTTCTTCTATAAAATATGATGATGAAAATTTGCTGAAAATGTTCGAACGTTCATTATCTACTTTTCGGAATTTTCAAATATTCGAATGCGCTATCAAAGATTTCAAGAATGCTTTTGGATGAGGCATTGATTGAACTTCCGTTTTTCGAGGAAAAAGTGCAATGAAAGTATGATAGAAATTCCAGGGGAGCAGAAACGAAAAGAACAACACAACAAATTGTCAGGCGAGGAGAATCCCCGTGGAATCTATCTGTAATCCATTAACAAATATTTTCTATATTAGGTTGGCATTAGTGTTATTATTCTCCCCTATATATTATTTTCTGTCTTCAGAGACCGTCATGTTTTCCTGTTACATCAACTCAGAATATAAAGACATGCTATCGGTAATATTTTGAGAAATTTTCATAATGGTGTACCAAACAAACCTCGCGTCTACAAGCCCAAATGGCAGACAAGCAATTTCTAAAGTGGTTTTGGGCATGTTTTTCAAATGCCTATTCGGAGCCTTTTTCATAATTCTGGACCTTCGACAATTCCTTAAGAAGACCATAGCGCTCAACCAGAGTCATCAGCAAACTCAATATGCCTAATACGGGGAACAAGTCAATTTCCACGAGAGGTCCTTCAGTGATACAGGGCCAATTAAGTGTAGATTTCTGGGAAATCTTCGTAAATTTCAGCCTATCATCACCTTCAGTAACAAGCTGAAAACAGCTCAATTTAAAATCAGCATCTTAAACATTAGATGGGACAGGACACATAATCATCATCAGTTTTTCAGTGAGCAAGTCAATTCAATGAAGCTTGGTGACCTCCTTAAATTCCTAAGAAGAAACTTGAAGAAACGAATGGGGAAGGTGGTAGCATTGTTCAATGCTTACTTGATCATAATATTAAGGGTGTTGGAGGAACATTATTTTATTTCTGTTAATATAACAGAGTATGACAGGGCAAAAAATGACCCCTCGAATGTTCATTTTCTTTACATTATAGTAATAACATTTATATACAACTCATTTCTGTCTCTTTACTTCGTGCAATAACTGCAGAAAAAACATCAATAAAAAACAAATAAGTGATGAAAAGCGATACATATCCGTAATATCTGGATAGGTGAATTTTTCCCAGTATTAGGCTGATGAGTTTATATGTCAATCATGAATGATAATATGTAGACTCTTCTGGCTGACAATACTGAGAAGTGTGTTGGTAAAGTCATGACTCCGCGTGAGAAAAAAAAATTAACAGTCCTGAATTGAAAAAAAAAAATGAATAGACCGAATAGTTTCAACGTGCATTCGTTTTCTTCAGAGTTTAGTGCAACTTTGCAGTGGGCTAAATTAAGTTTTTTGTTGACTATTATTTTAATTTTTATTTTAAACTTGCATGTTTTATTATGTTTCACTCTCTTCAGCACATGCTGGAATTACATGAAAGCAAGCCCAGTACATTTTTTTTTTTTTTTTTTTTAAAAGGATCTGGGATTGCGTAAACAAACCCAAATACTTTCTTGCACACCTTGCACTAGGCTAAAAGCCTGTATCGCAAAGTGTGGAATACATCGCCAGCGCCGGGGTTTGAACCTGGCACCTACCGCTTGAGAGACTGCCGCCTCAACCAACTGCGCCAACCATGTACTCACATTGCTTTCTTATTAATTTTTTTTTATGTTTAAAATTTTCTTACTATTGAACAAGTGCTAATTTATTATTGATTTTTGTAATTCTTTGTAAATAGTTTTCCCCAAATCCGAATCTTTTAATGCCTTATGCAAGGTTTTTAGTACGACCCCAGTAGATGAAATTATGTATAACCGGAACCGGATTTAATCGTCAAAATGAAGTCAGATCTATTGTTTGGTATTGTTCTGTCAGTAATTATGATTGGATGGTTTCCAGACATTGCCTACGGCAATAAACCCGCCATTTGGAAAATATTTTTTTCAATAAAGATTTTATTTATTTATTATTTTTTATCATGTGCGATATATTACAAACTTTTCCAAAGGCCGCATAAGCCGTTAAAAGACGTTAATAAATCAATATTCATGTCGCTACCAAAAATCGTGTGTGTTTACGAACACGTTCTTAATAAGAATCGAAACTGTGAGGCAATAACTAGTAAATTATAATCCAGAAAGAAAATAATTAAATATGCACATTGCACACACATAATATGCAAAATATATGCGTTATTTTATAATAAAACACATCATTAAAAGTGTTATTTATTGACGCCTTATCGTTTTATTGGAGATGATTATTATAATATGCAATATGCATATGCATAATGATTACTAGGTGCATATTATATATAATATGCTACTGCAAGCTGCAACATAGGCGTATAACTGAATTATTATAACAGCCAATATTATCAATAAATGCCAGTAACGTTATTAATATTAGCAGTACTCGAGTATTAGTGATGTCTTGAAATGAAAGTAACTGTGATTTTTTACGTAACGTTAAAAAGAGAACGTATCACTGTTAATTAGGTAAATATCATTGAATGATTCAAAACGAGTACTTATTATTGAATGATTCAAAACGAAAAAGTGACTTATTAGAGTATATAAAAAAAATGATTATCTAAAATATTGCGGCTTACTTAATTAATTAAGGTCCAAATCTAGCCTCCGCACCCTGATTAATTTTGCCTCCTCCTATGTATTTTTTGCAACATTTTCATTTTTTAATTAAGTTTCTTGATAGCAAAAATGTTCGCCATAATGAAATAAGATATTTTGTGGAAAATTTCATAATAACTTAATTTTAAAATTTACTGTCAAGTGAACGAATAGGATTCAGGATCCTGCCGCTGATCTACTTCACTATCATAACGCAAGCTTTCCTAGCTAAAACTGTAAAAACTACAAAGATGCATTTTGTATTTTTATTACCTCAAAAGTCATCTTGTGGGTTTTATAACTTTCATTTTTACCTTCAATGTGAAAATAAATTAGAAAGTATTCTTTTTCACTGCTCTATTTCTTTTAACGATCACAAAAAGTAGCAGTTACTCTGTGCTTGCACCACTGTTATTTATCACGCATGATGGACGCTAATATTTTTTGACAAGAGTTCGATTGTGCTCTGGGGCAATAAAACGCAAAATTAATTGCAATCATTTTCTCAAGTAGCCCTCGCCATATAATAATCATTATCATAATAAGTGGTGGACGTTTTATCGTAAGCCTGAATCGGACATTTGATGAAATACCTGTTATAATAATATTTCACTGGTATTCCAAGTAACATGTATATTAATTTCTAATGTAGGTACACCCTTGTGCAAATTAATCTGAACTTTTATTTTTCAAAAAATCGTTTATTTTACAAAATACGACGATATCTTATGTGTTCCTCTTTCTTGAGTTTGCTGATCAAATTTATTCGTTTTCAACAAGTTCCACTAGTTTTTTGGCAATTTATCATGTTTTTTTTTTTATTTTTGGAAGTTGGGCAAAAAGCACCTTTACCATCTTTTAAGGAGCAAATTATTACGACCACAATGAAAAGAAAAAGGCTGATTTGAAAATATACATAATTAGTGGACTACGGGTGATTGGAAAAAAATAAAATTTTGGAGCATCATTGGCGATTTTTCCCAATGATTGATTTTTTAATTAATCATTATTGATCAATTACAAAATTAAAATCTTTTACAATTAACGCCAAGTTCAATTAAACAATTAAAAAAGTAATTGAAAAGCAATTAAGTATCGACTTACCAATTATTCACTTGTAGTATCGTTAAACCTGTATCTTGAGCTAATTGTTTCTTTTGGTCTTCTGAGGGATATGGATGCTGAAATGAAAAGAGAAAAAATACGTTAATTATTTATTACAGTAATAAAAAAACAACACACTAGGCAGTAGCATTAAATTAATTTGCTTGAAGCCGCTCCTGTTTAAAACACGCTTCACTATTTCATACTAATCTGTAGATATTTTTTTTTACATTCAGATTAGCTGTAAGAAATGACATTTTGTAAATGTAACTTCGAAACTATTGGGTTAGCTAGGAGATCGTAAAAAGCTCGCCTTAGTATATATCTGAAATATACTATTTTATAGGCTATGTAACACTGTCAAATAATTGATATTGTTTGAATGTTTTAATCGAAGGTTTCTAGTGGAAGTTTATTGTAATAATATAAAAATGTACCACAGTATTATTTAGCATCTCTCACACCTTTTGATTTATTAATTAGGCGACTAGGTTACGAATATTTACGTGTCTTTGTATTGGCGTGTGTGTCCATAAACTAGTCGCCTTATAAAAAAATCAAAGTCTGTGAGAGATTTTACGAATAAATACTGTGTTTCATTTTAGTATTTTTTATTGGTATTTCTTTGAAAAATATATAGGTAGTTGCTCTTCTTAGGCATTTTTGAAATACTACCTAGAACACTTTTGGTTACGAGTTCCACATGATAATTGAAGTTTCAGGAGTCAAAATGAAGTCTCATGACTTGTTTGTATCCATATGAATATGTTTTCACCAAAAGAAATGTATATAAGTAGGTACTGCCAAAAAAGGGGTAGAAAATAAGGGTACAAAATACAACAATACCCTTAAATAATGTGAAAAGATAAACGAAAAATTTAATATTAAAATAATCTGGAAAATTTTAATAAGATACGTAAAAAAATATATAATTTTGTATCAGAGTAGCAGAGGTAACGTTGGATATCTTTTGTGGTAGAGTTTGCCTAGAGATATTCCTTTGATTTCCTGGCATATCCCACACATTTTATCCCTTTTCTCAATCTACCTACATCTATACTGTAGGTCCATTCTCCCCAAGGGTGAAATGGCTCTATTTCATACGGGAGGGCCTCATATCCTTTCCACTCCATCCACCCATTTCATCCTACTGTTATCCTGATACCTATACACAGGTATTCAGATCCCTTTTCTCATTCGAAGTCCACCTTTCATCTCAGGTACCTACTGTATAGAGAGGTACCTTAGTATTTTATTAAATACATTTTCGTATATCTTTTTCTGCTTGAGAAATAGGTACAGAATTTCATGTAGGTACGTACCTATATTAAGGAAAATATACAGGTAAAAAATCTTCTATTTTTTGAAATGGAGATGCTGGTATAAAATCACGAACAACTTAATATCGATAATACCAGCCCTGAAAGCCGTAGCGGAGGTAGCGCCGTAGATCAGATCTCTTATTTCACTCATATATAACTTTTTGATCATCCTTTCATCATTCATTCTCTCAACATGCCCAAACCATCTAAGCTAATTCACATTCAAATTACTACGCCCGTCTTACAGTCACTCATGTCTCTAGTTAACTCTCATTTCCACTGCATTCAACCTGAATTCGTCCTTCTTCATCCACGTCTAAGTCTCACTAGCATACATTAGGGTCGGAACCAAGACAGCATTGTGCACTAGCACTTTTGCTTTCATAGACACATTGCTACTACAGATAGTTTCCTCTATCTTGGCAGCCGGCGGAGGTTAAGATTGTATTGTTGGTAGCCCTGATTGTCGAACCTTGTCATAAGAGCTGTCAAAGGTCCGGAATATTCTCATATTGTATATTTTACAATAATCCTACAATGCCGAAAATATTGCAGAGCGGCGCTAGAGAAATCATTTTAAAGGCAAGATAGTTTTGCGAGTTGGAAAAAGAAAAAAAAAATACTCCAATAATCCTTTAAACCGCCATCACATGTTTCAAAAACGAAGTTGTCAGTTTATTCTAACAATCCAAAAAATTGGCTAGTTTTTTTAAACAACAGTTCTGAAATATAATTGGAAAGTAGCGAAAAAATGTAACCATATCTTATTATCAAATCAAGCAACACTAAACCAAGTTTGTTTCGCGAGACTTCTGAAAAAAATGGGCTGTAGAAACAATCTAATTGGTCTGAGTGCACCAATCGTCCTAGTACCGGCCAGCTATAGGTATTGAGTACGAAGTATTGATATTTCAGAATATACCAAAGTTAAGCAATGACAAAAAATATTCGGTATATTTTTTAATATATTTAATTTAAAATCGAAATGGATGTCAAAAAATATTAACGTTATATTTCTTCGTCTGTCAAGAGAAATACATTATGTAATATATATGTAATACATATGTATTACTATATACCACATCTGTTGCTAGATTTTATCTCCGGCGTTGCACGGTTAAATAACTATAACGAACTAGCCAATCTCTATACCTTTAATTGATGTGGTCCGTATAAGAAATCGTTTTGTAGCAATAAGTTCGCCCTACGAGTCAACCATATTCTAGGACGGTAAAGTGTCTGAGGAAAATAATCGTAAAGCATATATGACGACTGGATTGGTTCGATCCCCGATGCGACATACTCCACTTCACAACACTAGCTTTTCAAGTTTACTTAAGATGAATTTGGGTTTATTTATTACTCTGTTCTGAAACACGGCCTAAACGAATAGAACAGAAATTAGGTTAGCTGGCAGAGATCGCAGCATTGCGATCAGCTCGCCCTAGTGAACAAATGTAATAAGTAATATCCATTACTTGTATCGATAACACATTTTTGTATTTTGTACTTACACCAAACTGTTGATAAATAAATAAATAGATAGAAATAAATATACATGCGTACCGACACTATCAAATTTAATTTTATATAGATACGTACAAAAGATGGACCTGTACATATGATCGTAAGTACTTATTGAATACTGGGAGGTCTACGAAATATTTATTTATATTTTGTATAGGTATTCATCATGGCTCTGTAGAAAACATTATAACTTTATTTTTCTCATGGATGGTTCCAGCGTGCATCTCATACGAGTATGTCTATAAATACTACGAATTCTTTCCGAATACCAAAAATAATCGTATCCATTACATATTAAATCTAATTACCAAACTGACAGATTAATAAAATATACGAAATATACCTAAAAGTATAATAATATACCTAAAAGTATACCTACGCATGCCTAACTTGTAATAGGTATATTTATTTATTGTATATTTCTTCAGCCGATAGTAGCAAAAGGTTCTATCTGTAAAACTGAATGTTGAGAAAATGAGATCGGAGCTCAATAAATAAATAAATCTTTATTAGCCAAAGAAGAATATCCAGAATTACAAAAAAAGACAATGGTAGTGTGCCAAAAGGCGTATTTATTGCAAAAGCAATATCTTACAGTCACCTGAAATGTAAATCACTCGTATCTTTTTAGTGTCGTTATTTACAAAACTACAAACTCGGTTAAAGGTTTGGGTTCGATTCCCGGCTACGGCGGGTGGATGGACTGGAATCGGTAAATGTAGTTTAAAAGCATCACAGTCATAATACAGATGGAAAGTCCACCATTCGCTGTATATCTGTTTTAAAATAACTACTTGTTATTAAATCTTTGATATCGGTGGACGAAAAAGGGGTGAAACTAGTTTACGAGGATTTTGCAACATCTCAATCAAGAAAATAAGTATCAGGAAAACATGAGAGCAAAAGATATTACATTACCCAAGTTTACTAACTTACCGTACATTATTACAAACTAACGTAGCCTATGTTGTAAATATTCCCCATATAAGAAGAAGCTGTAAGCGGAGATGCATTCAAATTATCTCATTATAGATATTATTTCTCCTTTTGCAAAACTTCCCGAGTACAAAATTAATAGAATTTTTCTCATATATTTGATTTAAACCTTGGTACGGTTACGTCGGGGTTAACCGCAAAGCGGATTTGTGATTCATACTACGGTGGCTTAGTACTACATATAATTGGATTTTGCTGATATGCTCTGATTTTTTTAATACGGTTAACCGGTAACGATTTTGATGGTACATGATTACCATTAATATTAGCCGGTTATAAGGACAGTCACAAATAATTATAAACAAACAAATATAAAAAAACGGATTTATCGAACATCTTTGAACACTTCGCAGATAGCAAGAAAAAGCTTGTATCGTGAAGTGGAGTACGTTGGCATCGTGAATCCAACCCATGCTTACAGGATTTTAAAGTGTAGGGCGTTACCAACCCAACTATCGACTACTACAAACTTCAATGTTGGCATTAGTGAAATATCTGGAGTTTTTCAAGATTCGACAAGAAAATGACCGTCGATTTTCATTATTCTTTTTTCATTTCATTTGTTTTATTAAATCGTTAGGTTGGTACCTATTTTCTATTAGTCGTCCTTTAAATTAGCCGGAACCCGGTTATCCGTCAAATGATAATATGAAGCGTAGATACTATAGAAATCCGATTAGCCGGTTATTTTTTTTTAAATAATAAACTTATTATTATTGACATTTCAATAATATTTCTACATTCGTAAATGGTCATGTTTGTACAAGTATTAAAATATTTGTATTTATGATAAATATGGTATTTCTAGAGAATTTTAAATCATCACTGCACTTATGAAATATTATGATGAATATTATTTATTGTAATATTATGCGCTAAAATCGTAATTTAGCCGGTTAAGGGATTTTACGGCTAAAAAGGATAAAACAACAAAAAAAAACTGAGTTAACTATAAAAATGACTGTCTTAAAATAGTGCCTTAAGAATTAATTAATACAAAGTTGTTTTTGAGTGTCCGAATGGGCAGGATAATCGAAAATTCAAACAAAAAATAAAATCCACATATTTCACAAACTTTTTATTAAAAAATATCTGGGCTTGTATACACAAATACTTCCCTGGTCATTTCACAGTAAGTTAATAGGTCTTATTGTGAAGTATAGATTACATCTCCAGTCCTGGGATTCGAACCTGGCTCTTTCAACTTGGTAGACCTGCACTATAACCATGTACTATGTTCCACGATTAATTTTACTACCTATTTTGAATGTCTATATTCTGAAACGTGTTATTAATTTCGACGTGGATTTTTTGTTAAGATAATGCACACCCATCCACCTATCGCTGCTTACTCCACATTGTGACTATTTTTGGTGGATGTGAAAATTATTTTTGAGTGTCCTGGGAAACTTTGTTTGGAAAATTAGTATGCCTTTAAATATCCCAGTGAGAGTTACCGGGAAAAACGGTAAAATAGAAAAAGTAAATTGTGCAATAAAAATAAATTTCCTGCATGTAGAGTACAACAATGTATAAGGGAAACAGCAATTGAGAGGTGTACTACTTGGTATTATAATGCATTCCAAACTGCCGATGACGGTTCCTTTAGTGTCGTAAAAATCACTATGCACACACATCATATACATTCAACTTTACTCAACATCCATTGTCATGTATGTTCTCCCGTTCGCCAATTTTATTTGTTAACCCAACGGGATTTCTGAGAAAGGGATGGGATTACGTTCTGTAATTTGTAACGTCTGAATGTGTACAGGAAATGTAGATTGGTTTATTAAATGTAAATGCTGAAATGATTTGAATTGTGATAAAAAAATTAAAAGATGAGCGAAATGGCTGTGAAATGCTTTGGCTATCTGGGAGAAAGACAAGCTTAGAGATATATGTATCCATGAGTCCATTGGACTGAGCAAAGCGACCCGTTTCTCAGGATTGCAAGAAATCACAGAATGCTATGAAAGTGATAGAAGCTTAATATACTTACACATTTATATAAAAAAACATGTGTGGCTGCTGTTATACCTCCTTACCATGCAAGGGGCACAGAAATTTAAAGAGTCTAAAAATACTGCTCAGTGGTCAATTTGAAATGCTCTCTGCTGGGATCACATTGTTTGAGATCAATTGAACAAGGAGGGCAGATTTACAGACATGAAAAAGTTGTCAGAATGTTTGTTTACCTGTTTTGGGGAGGAAGTTCAGAAAAGTGAATATTTTTTTTTCGATCAGGACCACATAACCACGACGGAGGTAAAAAGGGTTAGTAGATAGTAGTGGAACAGAAATTATTGTGAAACTGTGTGGGGGACATTTATTTAACCCGTGAGACTCATACAAACCCCATCGTCCGCATCAGGGTCGCAGGAATCTCAAGGAGGCAGGCGGGTTGAAGAAAATACACAGAGCAAAGTAATAATATTCGACATGTAAGTGTCTATATAGTACTGTCCCATATAGTATGTCGAATCTCCTTGTATGCTAATATAATGTTTATAATACAAAAACCCTCCTTTCGCATATCTGTGCTCCGGATCAAATCTTGGAGAAATCATGTGTGGTTGAGGATAAGTTATGGAGAGAATAAATATGTACCAACCACGGGAACCAAGTAAGTACCTAATACAATCGAGATGGAACAAATTTATATTCATACCCTATCGCTTTTTGATTGCGTCTCGTAAGTTGTCTACATAAGTTATGGTTATTCGAGCACCCACAAACTTACTTAAGTAATAATACTGTTCGACATTTTTATGATAGGAATTTTAATCAAACAAGGCTTTTATTGGAAAAGAAATAATAAAGAAATGACATAATTTAATAATATTGGTCGATTTTCTTTGCTATAAAATATGTTTTACGGAGCTAAAGACATCAATGTATGATATACGTCTAATACCCAATAAGTAGGATACATATCTAATGAATATACGTTACTTATTAAATATAAAGAGACAGGCATTTCTCTATATGGAATCTGTAATATACGGTTTAAGACACAAGGATTTTTTTTAAATAAAGAGTGAATTAAACACAATTCATAAAAACACATTCAAAGTACACAATTTAAATGCAAAAAAAAACACAATGCAAGTACACTATTTCAACACTTATTTCAAAATCGTGTAAAGTACACAAATTGCATGTACGTACTCGGCAATTTTGCCATTTGAAAATAGAATATAACCATTTAAATTTAACAAATAAAACACAATCGAAATACACCAAAAGTACACCGCGTGTACGCATATTCTATTCTATTTAAGGCCCTCCACTCGTTTGCGAGTGATCTTAGTGGGTACGCATATAGTAAGAAAAAAATGTAAAAAAAAAAAAAAAACTTGTACAATGTTTGACAATATTAGGAACCAAGAAAGTATTAAGTCGGAATCGGGGATCGAACCCGCAACCACACGGTTGATAGTCGAGGGCTTTACCAACCCAGGTACCTAATTTTACATTTTATACGTGTATAATCATTATGAAAATACCAGGATACCATAATGCGTTGTGTAGTATTTTACCTTGTATGGAACAATATAGCTTAGTACGGAATGTACTTGCGTATTACATTGTCTCAAGGGATTGGAATCACTCGCTTCCTCGGATGAACGAACATCGATATGACACGTAGCTTGAAAGGACGACTAAAGAACCGCGATACAAAATGAAGATACCGACCGACGAGGTCGGGAGCAAAGAGCGGCTTTAACAACATCGGTACATTGCTATATAAGAATGTATTGTTTTTATTCAAGTACATAGCAACTATTTTTGTATAAATATCTTTATTCACATTGAAGCATTATAGCGTGCACTTCATTTTATGCCGTCGGTTAAGTAGGGATTGATTTTACATTATTGAATAATTCTGACATTGGAACAGATTTTTATTTAATAAGAAGTTTTGTAATCATTGAGTAAACAGCGATAGGTGTGCGTGTGTGGTACTTACTATAAGATTCATGACACTGCAAGTAGAGATATTTAGAATGGGTGATGAACTTCACTGAAGAAGAATAGAAAATGGTGGTCAAAGCTGCGACAATCGATACAAGATTTTCGAAATCGATTGCACTTTGTACGAGACTGAATCGATTTCTGAGAAAATAATCTATTAAGTACCTAGTTACTGTTAGGCAATTTTGTTCCACTGCCGGACATAGGTCTCATCTAAACATTTCTAATATTTTCTATCTTGGACTATCTGCTGCCATCTACACCCGCAAGCTGAACAATGTCAACTGATCACTTATTTTGAGGTCTTCATACGCCTCTTTTATTGTTCCAAGGCATCCTCTCAAGGATTCTAAGTGACCATCTGACATCTTTTTTCATATGGCCCACCCATTGCAATTTTAGCTTTGCTGTTCTAGGTAACCTATAATTGATGTCTCATTTGCACATTTCGAATTCTTTCGCAAAGGCAAACATTTGTTCTTCCACAATCGGTACTGCCCTTCACTACTAAAAATAAGCCATCAAAAATTCTTTTCAGTGATCGATTACAAAAGAATATACAATCGATTATAGTTATTATATCCCTAATCTCTACTTATATTTAGCATCAATACCTCGAATTAATGATGTAGTAGATACATATCTGAAGATCACAGAATCACAAAAAAAACAATAAGATTGATTTAAAGACAGAGTCGATACAAAGAGGTTGAACATTTCTTTCGTTTGTTGTCAAAGTGTATTCGGGACTTTACCGTCGACTTTCAAATACGTAATATTGTCTACCGATATGGAAATTTTTCGAATCGACTGTTTTTCAAAAAAAAGAACGGCTACTATACGCATTATCATCATCGAACGAGAGCAAAACAACTGAATAACAAAAAAAAAATTGGAAAGATTCGAGACTCGGATCTTTTCTTTTAAACAACCCGCTGCACAATGACATACAAAAACAAAACATACCCACAAGAGATTTCACCTACAGTTAAAGGTCGTTTTACTGCACCGTTTTTAAAGACAAATCTTACCATATAAATATACTAGTAATGCTATATTCGGGTTAACTGTAATATATTGCATTTGCAATAAGTTCGCCCTTTAGTACACTACGCTATTTTCATGTTTAGTGAATAATAATATTTTTCTGGCTAATAAAGATTTATTTTGATTTTATAAATTGCAGATATTCAGTTAAACTTGAAATTTCTGTGTGCTGATATGTGAGACATTTTGGTCATACATCTATCAAATTTATTTGGTGAAATATATTGTGAGTCAAATTCTCCATATTGTGCTAATTGAGTCGTATTTAACATAATTAGACATACGAAATTCGTATTAATAAAATTATTAGACATTCAAGAGTTCTTGTTTACGTGTGTGACTAGGGTTGCCACTTTTTTATTTGCAAATAAAGTACATTGGTTATTATAGGTAAGAAAAAAAAAGTACATAGTATCAAAATAAAGTACAATTTATTTTTCTTTGTTATTATGTTTAAAAACATATTTTATTGGTTTAATACAGCGATTTCTCCGTAAAGATCGTCCATATCTACATTAAGTTTTTGCTTATTTTTTATGATAAATTTCGTTTAATGAAAAAATTCTTGTGACTATACTTTTCAAAATCCCAAAGAAATCAAATCATGCGAAATAAAGTATTTTCGTGCACTTTATTGTTCTCATAAAGTATAGAGTACAATTACCTGATATAACGTACAATACTTTATTATAAAGTACGGGTGGCAACCCTATGTGTGACGAAAGGGCGGTCAAGCTTACTGACTTAAATAACGTTCCCGAAAACTAAATACCTAAGATATTTAACTTCAACAAAAAGTTCTTTGCTTAAAAAAAAAGACCAGCAAGAACATTACGAATTGAAACTAATTTTAATTTACGTGAAAATCTTTCTGTTAAGAAGGAGTTTACTGTACATAAGCGAATAAAATAAATAAGTTTCGGACCAGTAAATTGATTTCGCATTCAGATTTCGGCAAAAGGTCTCCTCTGTTGTATTTACCGAATGAATGATATATCTGGGTAATCTTATGCGGCCCTGATACCTACTCTTTACCAAAATGGTAAACGGTTGTTTTTTTTACATTTCAATATTAAATGTTAAAAATCAAAATCTGTCTGTTGTTTAATCCATACTATTAAAGTGGGTGAGGTGAGGTGGTCGGTAGCCTGGTTGGTAACGCGCTCGACTGTTAATCCAGTGGGCGCGGGTTCAATCCCCGACCTACTCCACTTCACAACACAAGCTTTTAAGCTTTCTGTGAGGTGTACAAAGATGTATTTGGGTTTATTTCGGTAAACCCAGATTCATTTAAAAAAAAAAAAATTCCCACAATATGGGGTAACCAGTGAAAGAACTGCCTAAGGATGCGTGACGCATGATGATGATGATGATGATGATGATGACGCATATATGTATGCTGAAAAAATTGTAAACATGACAAAAAAATTGTAGCATATTTTTCATAAATTGCTAATAATAAATTATGACAAAATCAAGACAAAAGCATAGAGAGGCATGTGATCGAAATCTTACGAATTATCCATAAACATTTGATTCCAAGAACAAAAAAACAATGACAAAATTGTTCACGTGGGCGAGCTTCAAATACTAATCAAATGTAGGTATAAGAAATATGAATACCACTACCATTGTGTTGAGTAAAGTGGGTCTTATTCTGAGTTATCTCTAGCTGTTTCAATCAAGAAGAGTTCAAATTTTGACGTCTTCATGGAACCAAAACACATGCATAACATAAGAATCAAAAGATATGATAAAAGCATACAAATAACAATGATAAAAAGTAGTTTATTTTCAGTCAGAACACTTCAATCTCTCTGAATTAGGGATGTTTTTACAATCCATCGGTTTGAGCATCGACAAAGTTTCACAAAAGTTACGTACCAATCGAATAGTTTGTTGAAATTTTATGCTAACACTGAAACTGGAGATGAAAACATACTCGTATGGTTTGTTTCTTAAATATTTAATTTAATTAAGTTACATATATTAATGTTAAATTAATGATAAAAATTGCGTTAATATAAAAATATGTACATCGAATTATTAATCTTCCTTAAAGAGATATACATATTTTAGGACAACAATATTTCACTCTCCGGCATGAAAGGTTGCAGGCCTTTCCTATGTAAAAAATATCTATAAAATAAACTAAAACAAATATTCTTACATACAATACGTAAACCACATCAAGACAAATTCAAAAGAACAACATAAACTGCCATCAAAACATCTATCAAATAAATGTCATGAAAAAGTGTCTTGTATATTTCAAATTCATCGATATGCTCAGTTCATCAGTAATTCGATGATACGATCAGAAATTTGTCCTCACTTAATTCAAAATCGTACAAAATGATGAATTTGAAAAATCACATACGTATCAAGTATCAATATTATCTACATATTTCGTATTGCTATTTGTCATTCTGAATCTCGACTACAAGATATGCGCTGTCTACTGTCCGTTATATCAGAGATTTAAATTCCTCAAACACATCTCAGACTGACTTACATTGTTATGCCTCCGCGTCGACAGTTCGTCAGCTCGTCAACAATGGTTAAAGTCAACAACAGTCAACGTTTAAGATTTAGGTACACATCCTAAAATCTTGATCTTTTTACTTTTAATCATAATATTACTTTTGAATGTGTGTAATTTATCTGTTAAAATTTGTATATTGTAGCATTCGCCATGTTGGATTGCTACAATTCTTTTTTGTTACTTCCTTACGAGGTAGGCAGGGACAACAGATCTCCAAATTTCCCTATCCTTACACACACTTCTTGCCTCCGTCATATATATGAAATTCGTCATACACACTTTACAACTCCTTTATACAAAACACCTTCATACTTGGATAACTGGTCGACATCGTCAAGCCATGTGGCTCTTGGATGATTGCGTTTCCTTACACCTCTTTTTTCGCTCAAGTATCCATACTTTCTGTCTCATACTTCATCCTCTACACATGTCACAACCAACTAAACTTTTTTTCACTTTAATTCTAGTTACGTACAACATCCGTTTTACAGACACCAATACTTCATTTCTTATCCTATCTCTCTAACCTGGGTTTTGCCAGACAAAACCTAGTTCATTTCAAGTAGTTATCTCAACAGATACACAGCAAAGGATGGACCTTCCATCAGGCTTATGACTGATCGTCGGCTGGCTTAATATTATCACTTTAAACTTAAGTAACATTCGCTAATTCCAGTCCATGTATCTGCCGCGGCCCGGAATCGAACTCAGACCTCGCCATCCTGACAAACCGGCACTCTATTGCTGTGCTACGGAGGTTGGTAGTTAAGTCGAGATGAAACGTGTATATATTGTACACATCACTCTATTGAGATTATTTTTTGGTATTTTAGTGCACGTTCCAACCATTTTTATGCTTCCCTGACATTTTTAGTTGGTACATTTAATCTTTAATCAATACAGATATCAGAAATATCTGCAATGTCTATTTTATATAAATAGAAAGAAAATGCATAGACTAAAAGATTTGTTCTGCCAAGAAAAATAATAAAATTGTATGAGTCTCTAGTATTTTTTACCTTTGGATATCTCTATGCATTACAGTAAGTTAAATTTTATCTAAAAATATTCATAGAAATTTTGATGTATCGCACAATACTACGGTTCTGATAAAATGTACGCAGATTTAAAAACATATGTTTTCTTAGTTGCATTTATAATCTCACATACAGGGTGATTGTGTCCGTATGCCAATAATTTGGAGAGGTTATAGAGGATGAAATAATGTGAAAAAATCATT
Organism: Ceraclea dissimilis; assembly: GCA_963576895.1. NCBI lineage: Eukaryota > Metazoa > Arthropoda > Insecta > Trichoptera > Leptoceridae > Ceraclea > Ceraclea dissimilis. Next base: position 13,152,063 of record OY756376.1, read on the forward strand.
ATTGGATCTGATGCTGTGGGTCTAACGTCAAATTATTGAGAACTCATTAAGGCTTTATTGCAAAACGAAACAAAAAAATGTGATGTTTGTTGGGAGAAAAATCACAATTTTCTTCACAAATGCATTCACTACACTCTAATGCGAAAAAAACACAAATTAAAATCATTATCGAAAGTGACATTATGTACTTACTATAATTTTTGGTTTATTTTTCCAAAATCGAGTAAGGAAGCTTTTGAGGCATTGTCTAAAACCTACATGAGAAATTTTCATACTCCTTAATTTCTAAAAGGCTATATCTACACAATACGGGTGATTTTTGGTCACAGATTTATCAAACTTTTTTTTCATATTTTTTCATCTTCTATCACCTCTCTAAATGTTTGACATACGGAACCAATCACCCTGTAGGTAAGAAATTATACTACTGACAGAATATAAACGTATATCTGTTGTAGAACGTATAGGTATACTACTATTTAGATTAGTATGTACAATAGTATTCAGACGCAAGAAGTTTGGCAGACATTTATACCAATTTCAATATGATTCTCTATGCTAAGAAGGTAATATTCTTAGATTGATTTATATATAAAAGAAAGTCGTGTGTAGTTTGTACGTCGCCGAGCATCAAGTTTGAAATAGAAACATTCTTATTAGGTACGTATTAACAAAAAGTAATGACAATTCCCCTGCGGTGCTAATCTAATTAGGGCTAAGGGTTTGTTCAGGAAAAAAAAACTTTTAAACGATTCTTTTTTATCTACATTCTCATGTTATGTCAAAATTCTCGCCTGCGGTGCTATATAGTCGTATATATATCAAGATTTAACTCAGAGATAGATCCAAATGCATTTCTATTAAAAGACGAGCAGGTTTATTTGAAAAAAAAAATCGCTTGCCACGCTTTTTACTAGTTTTTATTCTATTTGACAATATCAAAAATTTTGTTGTCCCTCTTAGCTTCAAAGCTGGCAACACCCATGGTTGTTACTTATTGTCTCTGGTCTAGAGCTCGAAATGTCTATGAGCTCGAACCCCCCCCAGATATGAATTCCTGGCTATGGCCCTGCAACTAATCCAGATAGAATACCACGACATTGTCAAATATTACATTTAAGATGAATTGAAGAAATCGAATACTGGGCAGAGTCCAAAGGATTTCGTCTAGCATTTTAATAAATTATCACATGATACAATTGAAGTATTGAGGCAACCAGAGAAGACACAATACGAAATACGATTTTCAAGATGTCTTCATGAAAATATTGGACACGCTGATTGTAAACCAGGTAAAAATCAGATGAATCGTACGGGTATATGTGCTAGTATCATACCTATTATTGCTTATACGATGCGTATACCCGTATACAAGTTATTATAATAATACTTGTATCTCGTGTGTATATGTACATGTTTCAGAACGTATGATATAATAAGCTAATCTATATATATATATATATATAAAGTAAAGTCTGATTTTTGTAAGTGTTCGCATAACTCCCGCATTTTACGATGGATGGCTGTGAAAATTTAGAATAACATTTGCGATAATATAGGCTATGTTCTAACGTCGCCAGTTTTTGGAGAAAAAGCTTTTCCTAGGAGATGCCGTGATGATGAGGGAATCCAGGGTTGTATGGCGTCGTGTGTGGTATCGTATGAAAGGGCGTTGGAAAATTAATTCAGATCTTAAGTCACATTTTGTATAGCTCAAGCTTAAAAAGTATGCCGGATTGGTTTGTCAACTTTGCCGTTGCGAAGCACGGGTAACTCAGCTAGTACACTATATGAAATCGGTAATTGTATATGTAGTTGATACTCTGTGTAGTGTGTACGTACAATATGTTAGCTACGCGATCTTATTCGGTATAAACGCTAAGGCATAATGCGACTCGCTGTATAGAATACATGAATAGTAAAACAGGAATATATGTTTAATAATGCCGATATACAGGGTGAAACAATACTAGAAATATCAATTTCGAGGCTATTATCGCTTAATATACAACGATGTGGTTGGATCAGTTGATTAGCGCGCTACTTCTGAATAAATTAATCGTCGCAGTTTCAAATTTCGGTGTGTCGCTTTTTTCCATTTAAATGAGATCAATTCAGCAGTGAGATTCGCCACCCATTCTAAATGTCACACCTACATGTGCAAAGATAATGTTGTGGGACAGTTAATTTCAGGCCAATACCTAAAATAATTAAGAAATGGTGGTCGGTAGCCTGGTTGGTAACGCGCTCGACTGTTAATCTAGTGGGCGCGGGTTCGATCCCGATGCCGACCTACCCCACTTCACGACAAAAGTTTTTGAAGCTTACTGTGAGGTGTACAAAGGTGTATTTTTTGTGTAAGGTTATAAAAAAAATGTCTCAAAATTAATAATGCAGGATTTCATACTTTATTTAGGTGAGGAATAGCGGAGATAGGAGCCGCTTATCATTAGTTTTCATACATTTTGTGCTAGGTGGCACCTATCTCCGGTATTTCTCACCTTTAAAGTTGGTGAAATCCAGTATTTAAGTGTTTTTCAATCATGATTGGATAATATCTTGACAAGGCATTTTATTTATGTATGTAAAAACAATCTTATTTTGCAAATAAAGAAAAGCTTATGTTTGGTATGAGGTATATAATCGATAAATAAATAAATAACGAACAAGGTTACAAAAAGTGATAACAAAAATAAAACTCAGGAAATTCTCGGAAAGAGGCGGAACATTTCTATCTCAGTGAGAGAAAAACCTTCTGTCTTTAAAAAATATACCTACAGTAGGTTTGTAAAGTTCAAATACTGAAATAGTCAACTTAGCGAAGTAACTACCTACACCATTTTTCTTCTACGAATAAATTATAGAAATCTGTTGACTAAGGCGAGCTTATTGTACTTGTTTGTTTTTTTCTAGCAAACTTGGAAACGAGAATGTTAGAAAAATATAGTTCAAAAAGTTATAGCAGCCCATGGGACCAAATTCAAATTAGTGCTTCTTTCACAGACCTTTATTTATTGAAAAGGAGACTAGTTCACAAGTACTTCGAAATTCTTATATAAGCAAGTTAAGCATATTGTCATCAAAATTACACTAAAAATTTCGGTTTAAATTAAAACTACACCTACGACTATTTCTGCGCCCTTCTTCGTTCCTCAAGTGAACACAGGAAAGAATTACAATTTGTACTTATCTAGGTAAGTATTTCTTTTTACCACTTCTTTATTTTTGTTGGTAGCGGTGTCTGAGTCTACATTTTCCTCCTAATTTTTTTTTAAACTCTAGATTATAAAATCTTTGAAACCTCAAATGCCGCACTTCTAGCCAGCTGGCTTGTTGGCACGTTTGTTGGTCAGGTTGTTTTTCAGTTGGTTGAGAATTAATTGTAATGAAATATGGTTCACAAAGTGTTTCATTCAGATTTTGAGACTAGCGCTCAATATATACGAAGAATATAAGAAGAAATACATATGAAAAAAAAAAGAAATTCGTAAGAAACTTCCTAACCTCAGCTAAAATAAATATTTCTGACATTTGAATCCTGATTCATATCAACTGGAAACACATTTGAAATTCTCGAACCGAGTGAACATAATTTCCAGACTAGGCTTCATCTCCCCTCGCCCTGGAAATAGGGATGAACGCGGGGATGTTGGAAGGGTGGCATCCTGGAGTTCTGGATCCCACCCACAAATGTAGGAATATTATAATACAGCAATCAACGGATTAACGTTTCTTCACATTACGGATATTCGGCCTAGGTCTAATAGATACTGTAATCTAACTGAACAAAAGTTAACTCCTACGATTTTAATAACAGTTTTTTTGTCAACCTTTACCTGATAATTTACCTTAGAAACTCAGAGGGCCATATAAAAGGTCTGATATGAGAAGTATCCATGGGGATCACTGTCAAAAATAAATTTTCGCTCACATTTTGTCTTCCCACGAGAAGAATATTGAAAATAAGAATATGGAAAATAAAGTCGTTATCCGAATAAATTTAGAACCTACATCTGTCTCACAAGTTCTGGAAGCTCCTAAAATAGAACGCCAGAATAAATAAAAACTTTATAACGTGAAAATTACACTTGCAGTTGGTGGATTTACTGCCTGTTGACAACAGAGGAAATTAGTTACTTGGAAAGAGTAAACAAAAAATAATAATTATTTAAATGCCTTGTTTTGACTTGATACTTTGGATGTGTCTCCTGGATGAAAAGAAAAAATCTTTTGCTCTCTTCATCTTCTGACGATGATGCCAAACAATAGTAATAAGAGTATTTGGTAGCGGTTTTCGTTTAACGCATTTTCGAATTCCTCAACTAGACGTATGTCCAGGTTTTGCCTGTATTTATGCACGCTATGTGACTACATTGTACACATTCTGGAGCATGTATCTACAGAATGGTATGTAGTATGGTATCGTATTGTAGATACATAGACTCGTATGAATATGAAGATCCGCTGTAGGTAATGCTTGTAACCAATTTCACACGTGTCAGTCAAAAAGTGTGACGGGAACGCCGCGGCAACGTGGGAATGCCTAAAGCGCAACAGCCTTCTATAAATATAAATACATACCACACACCTAACAACATTCTACATCAATTTCACTATTTTTATATCTCCGAGATTTTATAACGTGAGCTCCAAGTAGAAACATGGTTCTCCACAATTTTCCAACAGCGTACGCTTCGTCTGGTGTTGTGACAAGAATGAAAGTAAACAAACTAAGATGGTTTGGGCATGTTGAGAGAATTAATGATGACAGGATGATAAAAAAGATATATTTGAGTGGGCGAAGTGGGGTGAGGAAGCGCGGCCGCCCGAAACTGACCTGGCCCGATCACGTCGACCAGATCCTCAAGGATGGACGCGTTTTGAGTAAAAGGAATCGAAGAGCGTGTATGACAAATTGCATGAATGTGACAGAAGTTAGGAGTGTGTGTTAGGATATACCAGAACAACGCTGAGGAAGAAAGCTAAAAAATACAGAAATACTTTTTTTTGTGTGTTTAACACCAGTACCAACTCGAGCAAAAATATACACAGGGATGTACTCGTACCTACGTACAATAATGGAAACAGAATTTTTTACTTTATTTTTTTCTGTATCCCATTTCGCGAAAACGTAATCATGCGTGTTCTATAGGTAATAATATACACGGATATATTCCGCAATAGATGGCGCTACACACACGTGGCTGTAAATATATTTCCGCACGTGCCCTCTGCTTGGATACTGTATATCTATGTATATTGTATATGATTGTATATCCCTAATAATAATGTAAGTATGGGTAACAATAAATATTATACTTGGAATACAATACAGTGTTGTGCGTATACACAATTAAAGACACAATGCACGCCACTTTATTCGGAACACAGAAAATACAAAAAAAGAATACAGTAAGCTGGTAGCAATTGGTACGCACAGCTTCTGACGTTTTTTATAATATGATGTAGCATCCATTTAATGATGACCGCTGATTATTCATTAAATTCCTAATAGTCTGTTCCCTAATACGAGAAAGTACAACTCGTACCTACATTTCATCTAAACTCTGTTCTTCTAACCTCTATTTTATGTATTAACAGATATTATTCAAATCTATTGTCCATTTGAAATAGAAAAAAACTAGCAAAACATTTTTATAAAAAGTACAGCATAGTTCGCGTTTTTTTTAATATGGCACTCTAAAAAAATACGACACTATGCAGTAACCTAAAGATGCTGAATATTAAAATTAAACCGGATAAAATAATTTCAGATAATTAAGAACTTACTGTTTCAATGTGCAGATACAGTACAATCATGTTTACCAAAGCGTATCCGAGCCGGCATGCTTACATACACAATATCAGAAAGTACTAACGTATTTACATACTAAATTATCCCGAATCTGGTACAATAAAGTACCCCGTCTCACAATGATGGAAAAGGACCGGGTTGACTGATAGAAATTACTTCATAATATGGAAATTGTAAATACATACGAAATATGTAAAATTTTGTTATGCGGAGGGTAGTTTTTTTTATCTACTTTTCGCCCCCTTTTGCATAAAAAATGTTGAAGCAACGATTTGCATCATTGTTTTATTTCCCCCAAAACGCGAATATTTCTCGCGGAAAATTTCCAGCAAGTCTATTTTCTTCCCATCTTAAAAATATCAAGTACCAAGGTGTCATAAGGGTGGTGGAGATATGATTTTTATTTCTATGAAATAACGATGCAAGAATTGAGCCGTAATCATAATACACATCTGTTGTCAAAGGTGATAGGGTCAAAATAATATCTAGGAAAAAATATATATCAGAAAATATCATCCGTAACTAGAAATCGTCATAGAAGTTTGACATAGTCTTGCCTCCATCCCTACCCTTCTAGAAACATCAGAAATTAAAATATTCAACTACCAGGAGAACATAGACGGAAACATGTAGAATATTAACTAATTGAAAATGTAAGTAATTCATGAAATATATTTGTGTTTTGAAAGCACGCACAAAGGGCGAAATGCCAGCATTCGTAGGTACTAATATTACTAAAAGGTACTATTAGGTAAGTATATCTAAACTAGATATTTCTAGGCTGACTGTGTGTTCGTTTAAATTGACCTACGTGTCTGGGACTGGTCGGGAACGCCTTACATTTTTAATGAGTTGCCTCGGGCTTATTATTCTGCGGCCCTATTCCAAATACTACATAGAAACTTTTATGTTATATTATTATGATGTATCAGGAAATACGAAATGAAAGAAGGTATCTACACAATGCACCAACAAGGTAAATGCGAATAATGGTTCAAGTAGCAAATTATTGTTATGAAAACTGTCGATATTTTAGGTAGCATTTATCCCAATTTGGGATTAAATTGGGATAAATAGGAAGAGGTTAGGACGAACGTGCTGTTTTAGACGAAAGAGCTATAATCAAAAAATGATAATATATCATTATTTTTTTACTATAATAATATAATACTAATGATCAGGAGCGCAGAAGATAGAAAGGAAGATAATAATTGCATGTCCCATGAAAGGTGGGCGTGTATTAATCCTAAGGGCAGTCATTCATCAAAAATCGTCATCATATTTACAGACAGACGACACGTGGACCCCATAATAATAATATTGCTGATGTTGTTTAAAATGGGGCGATTTGAAACAAATTATTCGGGAGAGGAGATAACCAGGAACACATGAGGTGTTAGGAGGTTTGATTATGAATTTTATTAATAAAATTGTATACCCTGTCGTTTCACATTATCATCGCTAACAACATATCATCAGAGTCATCATTATTATTATATTGTATTATCATGCAGCCGCCGCTGTTTCGCTCGCTACTCTTTTTTATTATTTGGAATTCAGACAACCAATTTGTGACATGTTGATTTTTATGTTCTCCTAATGATTTTATAATGATCACTCATTTTATTATATCAAAATCTCAACGTTTAATCATACTAATTTGGGATTTATTGCTGCGTTAACTGATTTTTTTTATTACAGAAAAACTACATAAAGTGCCTTGTTAAAACCGACATAAATTCCAAACAGAATTCATTACGAGGTAGCCAGCGATTTTTAAACAGTTTCAATCACATTATTTTTCAAAGCTTTATTATGTCATTGACATCCATTAGTCCACAAAAGCTAACTTGGAGTAACACAGACATTTCTACTGAATTTACGTTGACGTGGCATCCCAGCCTAGCTTTACGTAGTTCTACGTTCCTCTACGTTGCTTTATGATGGTAAAACAGCTAACTACCTTACCGACTACAGCTGCACTGTTGCTAGACACTCGCCTCGGGCTACGTTACGTTAAAATGATATTTAGATAAAGCGGAGTACTGAACGTAACCAAACAATTCAATGAAAAGTACTCAGTCGCCGATTCATGTAGGCTCACCACAAACGTCCCGAAGTTCAGTTAACGGAATCGACCGTTTGCTAAAAAGTTTCGACCAAAACCTCTTTCTGAATTCAAAATCGGGGTGACGCTGAATTCAGAGAGAGGTTTTGATCGGAACTTTTTTGCAAAACGGTCGATTCCGTCAACTGAACTTCGGGACGTGTGTGGAGAGGCTTAGTGTCATGAAATCCTCCAGGTTTCCTCCATACGCTGTGAGACAGCACTCCGCCACAATATGGTTCACGGTATGCCGACTGAGTATTTAAAAAACAATAATTTTAATTTTTAATTTCTGACAATCAAATATGAGCTATTATTGTACATCGATGTTGTAATTTATGTGATGTACTAGAAATGACCATACGATAAATAAATAAAAAGTACTTCTGATTTTTTTCAAGACAATAATGCTGGATTTCACCAACTTTTTAGCTAAGAAACAGCGGAGATAGGAGCCACCTAGCACAAATTATGTATGAAAAATAATGATAAGTTGCTCACCTGTACTATTCCTCACCTAAGAATTTGGTGAAATCCAGCATAACTCTTTTTGCGAATGTCGCATAGCAAACATTACTTCTCGTAGTGATAATATGCGTTAAAATAGAGTGAATTTGCGTGAAACTTTTTGAATAATGCAAAAAACGTAATAAGCCGTATTTCTAATATTTGATCATGCGATTTTCAACCTGAAAGATGCGTAGATACGAGTATTTTCAGGATACTCATCCTCTTATGAATATGTAATGTTTCGATTGAATTGACTGAATAGCTTCACATAATAATAATATCTTTCATAGGAGTCAGAAGTAGGTACTCGTGGATCTGAAATTTGACATTTTGACAGGCTTCGTTCGTAGGCGCTTACGAGCTACGAGCTACGTCGTAGTCGTAGTATAGGAATGTGAACATGAACAATCCAGGTAGGCTACAGAAATATCGATATACCCGTCTAATATTATTACAGATATGAATAGCTCATATCGATATTATGTTGTCCGTACTTATTATATTCAGGGATTTTCAAAAATATCTGATGAAAAACTATATACATAGTAAAATATTCTGAACGTCATGGATGTTACAGCTTGACCGAAATAGCAATGGGCAGGGCACACTCCAAGACAAGATGATTTTAGGTGGACAACAAGACTTATAAAATGGCGACCATGGGCAAATAAAAGAGGTGTCGGAAGACCTCGACAAGATGGACAAACGAAACCTCGATAGCGTGTGGACATTGTGTGTGAAAGGCGAGCATTTGGAAGTAATGGAAACGTTTGGAAGAGGCATTTAAACGGCAGTGAAAGGACCAGGGCTGAAGAAGTTAAAGAACAAGATTTACATATACTCGTAATAGGTACGTCTCTGAAATTCGGAATATCTTCAGATTAAATTTTAATTAAATTCAATTATTTACCCCTAATGGTATCAGGGAATCAGAAAACGCTAACGGTGTCTACTTCATATGTACGAGTATTACAAATTAATATATCGAGCTTTATTAGAATACAAGCAGATACAGAACTAGGTACTGTATTTATTCTTCAAAGCTGAATATGTCTGCACAGTAAATTGAAATAAAGCAGTATGTACGAGTATAATGATTTTTTATTAACTAGCTCAATTTCTACGTCCCGGTATATCCCAATAAAGGGGTAACCAGTAAACATTGTGTGTGTGTAAAAATCACACAGCATTTTCCAAATTATACGACTCGTAAATATTGTTAGGTATTGGGAGAACATAAGGTGAAAGAGGTATGAGCGAACGTGTACTACGAGGTACTAGCGGTACTTAATGCATACTTTATCAAAAAACAAATCGATTACCATCGACCAATTGCCGGTAATTTCTATCCTGAAAAGGTTATTCCTACATAATATAATGCATATACACAAAACTGGTATAAGTGTATACTTGTATAGGTATAATAATGCATACATAAATGTATAAATATATTAAGTAAGAATACATTACCGGGTCTGAATGGTTGGTTGGATAATTTCAAAAGTAATTTCCAACCACAGAAACAATTTTCTCCAATAATTTGCCTGTCACATTGATTCGAGTGCCATTACTTCCAAGTCGGAGTATAGATAATATAATGTATACATACTCGTATATAGTTTTACACAAATTAAATATTTAAGAAACTTTGATGGCATGGGAAAATTTAAAATGCCTATCTCATGACTATAACAAGTAATTTAATGTATACTATAATAATGTATACCTAAGCGATGTTCGTGTACAATTCGGAATTCTTTTCAAATAAATAAGAAATAACCTTTACTACCTACAGCAAGTTAATATTATAGGTACATTTTGTTCTACCTATCTATCTATACCCTCACGCCAAACCGCCCTATCTAACACACACTTCTAATTTCCGTCATATTCATACAATTTATCATACGTGCTCTCCGGTTTTTCTTACTCAAAACGCGTCTGTCCTTGAGGATCTGATGGTCGATGCGAACGGTGCAGGAAAAGTCGTCCTTACGTCTAGCATTTTATATGTTGAATTATGCTGCAACGAAATTTGTTGTGAGCGGAAAAAACCGATAAGAATATTGCTCAAGGTGAATAAATCCCAAAAAAAGCCCTTAAGAAATATATTCAAGGGACAAAACCTCAACGATAAAAAGCGGTAATATAAGGATTCAGAAAATTAAATTAATTGTTTATATTAGTATACGATTTCAGTGTGTTAGAAACTACAAAATATTAGAAAATAAGCAAATAAATAAGTGCATCTAAAATGCGATAGACAATAAAATAGTCAAAATTTTATAAATAATTCTTCTCCTGAAATTCAGTTAGAAAGATTGGGCTGAGTTGAGGATATTTCTGAAGGGCTTTTGTCTTTTTTGGGATTTATTAAATTCATATGGGTTTTTGGATATGGATATGCATATGGATTTATTAAATTCAAAATTTCTTCAGTCTGTTTAGCGTTCTATTTTCTGAAAAAAAAATGGCATAACATTCTCAAAATATCTTGGAACTTGGAGTTTGGGTAAAGTAAAAATGTTCACTGTAGATATTTCTCTATTACAGATACGTTATAATATATTAAAGGACAGATCCCTTCAATTTTCCACGTCCTTAAAGGGTTCATCTCTCCTCCCCCCACCCTTACATGTGTCCCAGTCCCACCCTATCCCGTGGATATCAAGAATTACGACATTTCATAATAATATTGTACGCGCAGCATTCAACATTCATGGTAAGGTGGACCAGGACCAATGGAGTAAACGCAACCTGTCGTTCGTAACTCCCATCTACCCCACTATTATATTACCTAAGTACTCGTATATATGGAGAACTCTCTCAAACTACACACACACAATATATTTTGTAGATGTTCTTTATTCTCACGTTTTTATCCATAACGTAAACGTTAGCGAAAGTGGAAACACAAAAAATTATCAATGCTCACAAGTGTTGATTCAGAATGAGCTGCAAGACTCATTGCTGAAATATATGTTAAATAATAATAATAGTTGGTCTATTTTGGGCGCCGTTTAGCGATAAAATCGCCCCAAAGGCACCTCACATTTTTCTTTATCACATATAGGATAGTAATAGTCATAAGCAGTAAAAATCACCACATAGGATCGTCACAAACAAAATAATAAAAATAAATCTAATCAATTTTGGCCAACTCCCGCCATTGCCTGACTTGTGATCAAAATAAACGATGTAATAATAACGTATTTTAGGTGAATGTTAATGTCAAAAAGTAGGGTAAATTGACATCGTCGTGCTGTATGTAAACATACTGTTTAAAACTGATACAGTTTACCTTTATGGGCTCATGCTCAAATAGGTCGACACGTTATGGGTAAAACGCGCACTCACTAAAAATGCAAATTTTGAGATAAATGCACTTTTATTTTTCAATATTTATTCTTCCAGTGAACAATCTCATACAAAATACAACAGATAATGTGAATAATAAACATAATATTTCACAGAGAATTGCTCACTAAGGCGAGCTTGACGAAGCTAAGAAGATGGCACTATGATGTCCAAAATATGTACGAGTATCGCGCTTTACTATGGTGATTTTATAGCTAAACGGCGCCAAAAATTATTATCATTTATATTTGTGGATGAAAAGTATACGAAAATGCGATTTTAATTTTTTTGAATAAATCTCCGCATTATGCGAAATCGCTTACAACGAAGTTCGCTTAGAAGAGGTATATCTTAAGAATTACTTATGTTGGTACTCGTAGGTTCATATAGGATATTATTTTATTATTTATAAGGTAAAATACCAACAACGAGAGACTCCGGAGTTAATGTTTAATAAATTTCAAGCTACATATCGATGTGTTTAATATTTAATTAACTCTTAGAAGCTGGGGATTATGAAAATTCAAGCCTTAGCAAGAAACTTTTCAAAATTATTTCTGTACAAAGTTATGTTACCATAATACAAAATAACTTTTGTAAACGAAACTCTAATACATTAGATTATACAGGTATTTATTGCCTTCGAAAATAATGAAAACCAGGGTACGAATAAAGACACACTTTCATTTCATTTCATTTATTTAATATCCAAAAAAAAATTACAAAATACAATATTAGAAAAGAAGTACTGGATTTTATAGCCCCACTAGGCGATAGCCTGTTCTGGGGCAACACTAATCACAATAGAACAGTTCAAGGTTACATGCAAGTACCTACGAAAAAAAAAACAAAAATACTGAAGAATAAGCAAAATTATTGAAGAATGTTGTAGATTGATTTTTTTTTATTGATTGATTGGTTTGCCCCTCGTGACACACCATGTCTCCCAACAACCGTGAGAGATCATCAAGCCGACCACGAAAGGACACAAAAAAACAATGTGTGGTAAAAAAGATTTTTTTCTTTTACATTGCTTTTAATCAATGTACGAAAAAAGTCTCATCTCGTAAATATGACGACAAGCTTTTAAGCTTTCTGTGAAGTGTACAAAGATGTATTTGGGTTTATTTCGATAAACCCATATTCATTAAAAAAAAACGTGTTTTCTGTATGATTAATTAATGTTTTAGAATGCCGATTACAATTGCCAAGATTTACATTACAATTTCAAAGAATTTACTTATTTATTTGTGCCTGATTATAATTCTTTGGTTACACATAGATAGATTGCATAAAATAAGCCATAATTTATTTAAATACTCGTATATTAGGCGTTTTTCGTGTAATCAAGTATGCATATATTTATTTTATTAAATCAAGTTTTTTTGGTCTATTTACTACGCATAAAAGTAAGAACATAATATTTTTAGTAGCAAGAAATTGATTGCGGAGACGTAAATTCTTTGAAATGTACGCACGAATAAAATAAATATCAATCAATAGTCATTGTATCGAATCGGCAAATACGAAATTATTATAATTACATAAGGTCATCAGGCGTAAGTAGGTATCTACTTAGTACTGCTTGTATTCTAAATGCGTTGACCGGTTAGCCTTCGTCGCAATAATTCAATTAGTATAAGCGCTACAACCTTATTCATATCCAAGTAGTACGAACTTATCATAATTATATACAATAATTATAATAGCATTTCCAATTCCGTCAACTGTATACAGTAGAGACATAGAAGTCTAAACAAAATTTAATAAAACAATAAATATTTATTTTTGAAATCACAATTTCTTTGTGAGATCAACGGAATTTTTCTACATGTTTGTAGTTGAATTTTTAACAAGTAGTTATATCTCAACAGATATACAGCAGAGGATGGACCTTCCATCAGGCTTATGACTGATCGTCGGCTGGCTTAATGCGATCACTTTACACTTAAGTAACTGTAAATGTTACCAGCCGACGATTAGTCATAAGCCTGATGGAAGGTTCATCCTCTGCTGTTTATCTGTTGAGATATAACTACTTGTTAATAAATATTTACAAATCGCGACTTCGCGGTATAACTCTGTATCACATCGCATCACTGTTATTGTCTTAATTTTGACCATTTTGTCCAAATTCAAATAAAATTTGATGAAACAATATTTTTTACAAATCGCGAATTCGCGGTATACTTTGGTATCACATCGCGATATCGCGTTGCTGTTCATTTTGTGTAATTTCTAATTCAGAATGAATAATGAATATCTCATTCCAGAAATTGTAGTTATTGATGCATTGTCAAATTATTGTCATAACGCGACTTCGCGACTCATCTCGTAAATATTAGACGAAGTCGCGTTTTCTGTCTGAATTCTGAATAAAGATTTTTTTAGAATGCGTGCACGCATATTAAAAGGGTGACTCCATGGGCAAAAATGTCTCATAAGGTGATTTTGTGCTTAAGCTAAAGAGCTCGCGAAATCGCGATGGAAGTTTATTAGTTACAAAATTACATTCGATTCCTGATTTGACGTAAGAAAAGATTGTCGATAGCATTAGATGACGTAAATAACAAATTAATGTTTGTTTCTATCAACTTAACTTTGAACCTTACGTGATTTTACAATATTTTAACAAAGTGACGTAATTGCATTTAATAATAAAATTATTTGCGTAATGCACACACGCACTTACGACAAAAGGAGGTGAGATTATCATTGTACGTCGTATTAAAGTGGTTACTACATATTTTATGCATAGTTAACTAAATACTCGTACAATTATTAATTTTCATAATGGTGACGCATTCGAGTAATTCGCGTTGAATGTTGTTGTATACCTTCTTCTTCTTCTTCTTCTCAGCCTGGAACCGTCCACTCCTGAACGTAGGCCTCCTCCAAGCCTCTCCACTCTTGTCTATCCTGCGCCCTCCGCATCCATGTTCCACCTGCAAATCTGACGATGTCATCCCTCCAGCGGAGTTGGGGTCGTCCGGGGTTTCTTCGCGATGCTCTAGGGCGCCAGCACAAGAGGCGTTTCATCCATCTTTCGTTTGAGCTACGGGCAACATGACCAGCCCAGCGCCATTTTAGCGTAGCTGCTCTTTCGATTATGTCCAACACGCCCGTTCTGGCTCTGATAGTCTCATTTCTTATTCTATCTCTAAGACTTATCCCCAACATAGCGCGTTCCATTGCCCTTTGCGTGACCTTTAATTCCTCTGCGCTTTTAACAGACAATGTGATAGTCTCAGACCCATAAGTGAGCACTGGCAGTATGCATGTGTTAAAGACTTTCCGTTTTAGGTTGATAGGGATTCGGGTATTTTTTAGTATGTGTCCTAGCTTTCCAAAAGCTGCCCACCCCAAACCAATTCTACGGGTGATCTCTGCGGTCTGGTTTTCTTTGCCTAACATAATTTTGTGGCCAAGATAGACATATTCTTTCACTGTCTCAATGGGTGTGTTGTCTATGCAGATATGTACAGGGGTAGATGTCATGATTTTAGTTTTTTTGAGGTTCATGCACAGCCCTATCTTGTTACCTTAGGTACAATAAATTCGAAGGCTCTCCAAGACATCAAAATACTCGATCAATTATTATTAAAGTAGGCAGTGTGTACAGTTGTAAGAAATACCTGTTTGCGAGAATGTTTTAATATTATAATGTAGAATGAATAAATAAAAAAAATCTTTAACACGATTGGCACCGATCTGGCAAATTGACACAGTGCAAAACATACTGCAAAAACTCGACGGGGGGTATCAGGATTGCAGAGGTCGAAAGAGGAGAGTTGAGTGGCGTGCGCGGCGCCGATAACAAAGCCACTTCGTCACAGAACCTGACGGGGTTATCAGCCGGTCAGCTCCTACTACAACATCCACTACTACATAATACAATACTTCTTGCAACATATGCAACGACCCAAAGCATCATGCATCAGGATGACCCGGGACTGCGAGATGCCGCGTTATGTCATGTTCCCCTGGTACATATTTTATTTATTACGCTGCAAATACTACCTATACCTGAGGAAATTTATAAGATTACTTGTTATTTGCCTCCTAAGTGACACTATTGAGCATATTTTCTTGAAAATATTTGCCCAAAAGACTACTCATACTCAGAAAAGCACCTCATTAACGTAAATTTTCTGTGATAAAGAATTCAGAATGGTCAACTATCATTTTGGGACAACAATATCCATAATGTGTTGAGGGCAAGGAGAGAGGGGATGGTTACGATGACCTTCCGTAGTTAGGATAGCGACGCAGTAGATGAAGAACTATCATTTCTAGTGGTTAGTTCGTCGATCGAAGCCGAAAACTTGTGGATCATTTTGCTCTATACACCTTCAAATCTGGTTTCCTAAATTAATGAAGTTGGCAAGTACAATTATCAGAATCGTGTCAAACTTGAGGCTTATTGCATTTATTATCAAGCACAAACAAGCAGACAAAAATCACGTGACAAAGGGCGCATTGCCCAAAAGACAAAGACACAAAACGGGATAAGAACAAAATAGACAAAGGCTCTATGTTAGACGAACACATTAGTCCTGAAGATGGCCTCAGAAAGTAGGCCGAAAGCTCGACACACGTTACACCCGAAAAGAATGGAGAAGAGATTTACAAGGACCGTGAAAATCTACAAGGCTATCTGACAAGAAAGGAACTATGGAATGCATAATTGCATAGTATACCTTGGATTGCTTGTTGGTCTAAATTCTAAATTGAATGTTAGCAAGGAGAAGTCGTTTAGTTCAGAGAAAACCTACAATTGGTTTCCTCTATCTTGTCCACCGTGTGGACGTTAGCTGCAAGTGGAGTTCAAGATTGTACTGTTGGTAGCCCTGATTGTCGAATTTTGTCATAAAAGCTGTCAAAGGTTCGCAATATTCTCACATTGCATCTTTTACAAGTAACCTACAATGCCGAAAATATTACAGAGTAGCGCTAGAGAAATAATTTTAAAGGCAAGATAGTTTTGCGACGAAAAAATACTCCGATAATCCCTTTAAACAACCGTTTCAAGTTAGAAAAACAATGTTGCCAGTTTATTCTAACAATCCAAAAATTGACATTTTTTTAAAACAACAGTTCTGAAATATAATTTGAAAGTAGCGAAAAAATGTAACCATATCTTATTATCAGATCAAGCAACACTAAACTAAGTTTGCACCAGGGGACTTCTAACGCGAAATACACTTTATGGCCATATAAAAACATTTCCATGATCATGCATCGAATCTATGACTGAGTCTTATAATAAGCGCTTGCATATAAAGTAGTGTTAATTAATATGTAAAGTTTATAAGCAAATATGACAAGGTTATTAATTAGAGTCGTCGATTATTCCGTAGATAAAGGTGTGAAAAAGCTATCATGAAGCTACATTATAATCATTTTAATATTAACGATTATAATTTTAATAGAATGCAGTGTAGTAACCAATACAAATTTTAGATAAAGTCATTGTTTTGTTAGTGGCTAGTTTTGCTAACTGAATAAATTGTAGGTATTGTCTTCTGTGAAGATGTTTGTATTTTTGAACATTTTTGTTGATGTGAATAACACTCTGGGGACATATTTTCCCTATAATGTTGCTTTTCATTGAACATTTTCTAATTCAAAAATCATTTTAAAGACATTTTTGGCTCTGCTTATAGTGATACCTTCGATGTTTCTGAACATTTCTTAGTATAAAAAATATTCTGAAGACATTTTTGACTCTGTTCATAGAAA
Source organism: Ceraclea dissimilis (assembly GCA_963576895.1). Lineage (NCBI taxonomy): Eukaryota > Metazoa > Arthropoda > Insecta > Trichoptera > Leptoceridae > Ceraclea > Ceraclea dissimilis. The sequence continues at coordinate 13,169,594 of OY756376.1, forward strand.
TACCTTCGATATTTTAAACATTTCTTAATATAAAAAATATTTTGGAGACATTTTTAGCTCTGCAAAATATTTTTCACAATGATACCTTCGATATTTCTGATCTCAAAAAACATTTAGGGTCATTTTTGGCTATGCATGTTGTCTATTGCGATGATATCTGTAAATTATTTCCTGATTTCCTAGATTCTTACCGAAGGTTCTGCGATTCAAGAACGTCGAGTGTTTTGACCGAAGATTCTTGGTGAAAGCTAATTGTAATTTTACTAATAATATTCTGTGAGTGAGATTAAAGTGGCAATCGTCGATACAATCCATTTTAGTATCATACGCTCCTGTACCTTGTTGAGGTGCCAAGGCTCACAGTCATACACACATACATATATGTACAATAAAACATTATAATAGTGTACCTACAGAATACAGTGCACAGTCAATAAACCGGCACAAAGATGCAAACATCATATAAATGCTAATAAGGTACAGTGTAATAGCCCTGGAGGCATAAACCGAACTCACCAACCGACAAACGGCGAATCAAATTTTCATAAAAACATCATTAATAAAATAATATAATAATAATTGTTGATAAAAAATACAATATATATGTACTTATATGTACACATTCGTGCTGATTAAAAATGGGATACAAGCAGACAACGCCACGATTGCTCAAAGTTTCATGTGTAACATTGTTGTTATGTTCAATTGTGCACCTTGAGCAAATGAATACGTATAAAAATATGAACGAGTCCGTATTAAAAACTAAAGATGCTTGTAGTAATCGTTTGATAGCGATAAGCTCGCCCTAGTGAGTATTAGGATAATCAAGTAAAACGGTCAATTTTACGAAGCCGTTTCTTAAATATATTCAGTGTCTTTGATTAATTTTTTTTAAGGGACGAGGATTCCTCTCTGAGGAGGGCAACGAACTGGTCAGTGGAAGGACCAAGGAAAAGAGGACGTCCGAGGGGACATGGAACACCTGGAGCTTACTCCAGAAAACTGCCTCGATCGGGGCAAATGGAAAGAGAGGAACCGAGCCGCCGACCTCAAATAAATGGGATATGTTGTGGACAAGAGTTTAAGTTTTATTTTTGTGTTTTCAATTAAAATATTGGTCGAGAAAATACATACTTATCTCGTGATGTGTAAAAAGGAGGAGAAGCCACGATAAAGAACGGCCTGCGTACGAAGAGCCTTAATAACAAAAGTTAATATTAATATATTTTATATATCAGTCGTTGGTTATGGAGCTTCTATCGTATCGGTTGGATAAGCTTGAAAGAAATCTGTGAGAGCTTTTAATGAATATGAAGAGAATGAACTCAAATACATGACATATTATCATTATTTATACTGATAACATTGCAAAATTCTTTATATAATATGCCATATACTCGTATATATATATGGCGTGGTCTCCATTACATTATTCAGCCTATAATGTGATGCATAATTTCTATATAAATTATTATTATATGGATAAAGCTTAAAGATTACATATATTAAGTTTTTATCAAATATATGTATTAAAAATATAATAAGGAAGCCTGCTTAGATGTAATTAATAGTTTAGTACATACGATGGGTATAATGATTTCTAATTAGGGATATTGTTAAGTGATGAAATCAGACGTAGAATCCGAGTTATGGATCGCACAGCTAGACTGAAATGATAGTATAGTTATACCTACACTCAGACTTTTTAAATGGAGATCGTGGGCAAAAGAGAGGAGATGGAAGGTCACAAAAAAGATGGGTTGAAGACGTAACCTCGGTAGCCGGTGGACAGTGGGTGAGAAAGGTGAGAAAAAAGAGGAATGGAAACATTTGGAAGAGGACTGCATCTAGCAGTGGAGGGACCAGGGCTGAAGAAGGATATTATTATGTGTAACGATTGGTATGAGAATAAATTCGCAACGAAAAAACAAACATTTTTATGTATGTCAGTGACGGAGATAATATCAAAAAATAATAATGTGAATTTAAATCGAAAAACAAATATGTGTTTTCAGCTGCTGCGCAGAATACGGAGGGGTAGCGGGGGATAGGTGAAGGGGGAGGTTGTATTTTTATCACACAATGTAGATATTTTTAATTTGCAAATACCAGGGCAATATGAGTCCGCAAGAGGTGGAAATTAGAGAATTACGGTCAGCATATGGGCATCAAGCAAGTACTACGTTAAGTACGTCGAACCAGTAACAACAGCGAGCAGCGGCGGCAGCTGACGGGGGCAGGCAATAAATAACGATTCTACCCATTCTCCATGTCACTCTCCAACCAACCGACCGACTCAACTCATACTCCCCCCTTTATATTTTCAACCATCCGAACATTCCACCCATCTGAAAAAGGGGGAAGAGAAAATTCAGCTACCAATACATCACAACTATCCTTGCTTCTACGCTTTTACTGAATTGTTTGCCATCCACAAATGGGAAGAATTGGACCAGAACGAAAACATAGAACCAAACTCGATGAAAATTCAGGGCATGGTGAACCAATACGATAGCAATAAATAAAATTCTATAGGTATATAAGGTGGAAAGATTTATTTTACATACCTAATATATAAATCTGGATAATTGAGTTCATCCATGATTAAAGTTTGCCGGAATACCGAAATCAAATTCAACAATAATAATAAAAATAATAATTTCAGGGAAATAACGGAAAATAATATACGGCCAACTTTCGCCCCAAATCTAATACGATTTTAATGACGTACAAAATAATTTTCATAATAAATAAAATTCGCGGTGTAATTTTTATTATTTGAAAATTTCACCCCTAGCGTTTTATGTTGTTTTGATAAAATTTTCAGAAAGTTACCTTGGTTTTGAAACAAACAATTGATCAAAAATGGAACAGGGTCACTTAGGAATCTGGCTTTTTCAAAAAGGCATTTTCAGCATTGTTGCTTAACTACTGAATTTCATAACTAGATTTCCAGAGGACCGTTTAGGACCTATAGGCAGGCCATGTTGCTAGACATGGACTACGATATGAGATGAAATCCATGGGATAAAAAAAAGAGGGATTGAAAAGTTATGGGCAGACATCACAAGGTAGGACAAACAATGCCAAAAAACTGAAATGACCTCCATAATATGTCTACTAAAGAGAAGAACGAATTCAGTCCCAAACCAAAACAATCTCAATTTTTAGTGCATTTAAAAAAAAAATTGGGTTCGTTCGGACCAAAAGTACACGGAATGGCCAAAGACAAATCTATATTTAAAACCCTAACATAGGGAAAGAACCAATTTTAACAGCTAGCGAAATTCATTCCTATGGTTTTGAAAGTAGTATCCCATTTTCGTATCCACATCTCATGGGAATCTTTTAGGGGTTTCCTTCTATACTATTAAGATTTTTATCTAAACAGCTTTCTACTTACATGTGTACGCTGTTTATCCAATGAGTTCTCCGACCATATTCTGTGTATGTAAACCCGTTTAAATCAGAATCAAGACGGTATGGCGATATGTGTTCCTTTTTTGAGTCCCTTACGGTTTAGTCGCAATATTTATGCTCGCATCGCGACAGTTTAACAAAAGATTTCGAAACGAATATGGGTAGCATTAATGGGCAAGATTTTAATGTAGATACAAGATCGCTCGGATGAGGAAGAAGATTTATATTAATATAAACATCCTGAAAACCGCTGAAAGAGGTGCTTTGTATGCGTGGTGTGCGATTTAAAGACACGAAATACAATATGCGGGAAATAATATACCAGGGCAAAGAATTATTGTTTTTGCGTCTCTTGCGGGATAGGCTGAGAGAAGAGAACGCCAGATCGCCCTATCTTTACACACACCCCTTGCTTCTGTCAGCTTTTTTTAGCTTACTGTGAAAGTAGGTACAATTATGTATTTAGGTTTGTATGGATCGGCCTACACAGATTAATTTTCTAAAAAAACATAAATATATTATCTTAGTATACATATACATATATATGTTTCTAGAGATATATGTATCTAGGTAATTTATATATTTTTATATACGAGATGTGAAATTTGAAAGGCATTATGTTGACTTATTTAGATTAGCCCGGACGTATAAAATATATGTACGAAATATCCATCTCAATACATACACAAGCAAGCACTTTAAGCCTTTGTATATATATGTATATATATATATGAATACGTACGTTTAAAATGCCAACTCATTTAGAAGGAATTAAATGGACTTAGTTTTGTTGGCTGGTCAAGCGATATTGCCTGCTAGGAGTACTAGGGTCCCTCTTAATAACAATTATAATCCCGTGTAGGTATATTATCATTTACAGCTCACTTCAGTTCATCTGTCCGGTACTATTATTACTGCTTAATCTTTCTCTATTAATCATCTCTTATTATTTTATGCAACCCTGGTAGCTACAGAAGAATTTCTTGGCTTTATTTATTTATTTTGCAAGTAAGAAAATATCACGCCGCATCCCTTGCGGGGTAAGCAGAAATGCAGTCACATGGTATTAAGTGTCTGTATTTTTTTTCATTCGTCATCCGGAGGGGTCACGGGGGTTTCTTAGGGCATGTTGCAAGTTGTCGAGCATTTTTTTTTGGTCATCGGAAACCATAATAAATAAAAAAAGTACTGTCACAGATTTGGGGGGGGGGGGCTAAGGGGCTGAAACCCCTACATTTGTTGTATATAAAGTACTGTCACTCCATGACCCCACCCTGGATCCGCTAGTGCTTCTTTACACCTTTTCGTTCACCTATGAATATCCATATGAAGGAGATCTCCTGTCGCTGGTAACATCAACAGGTTCGCCCTAGTGAACAATCTGTATTGAAATGGATTGAATTGTTTAAATAATGAAATCGTAACAAATAATAGACCTAACCGAGGCCGGCGCCATATTGTCATGCAGGCCGGGCCCAACTGACATTTGACGATGATTACGTCACCAAGAGTGGGAGAAAATATATGGGAAAAAATATTCCGTAGTTCAAGTGTTCGTCACCGAGACAAGGTGTTTGTCGCCGATACAAGGTGACGTCACCAATCATGGTGGTGATGGAATTCGTGGGTGTAGGCTTGTATACTATCGCTGGTTTCGACCTAACCTATTGTACGCTATGGTCCGGTACTGTCAGTCAGTATGGTCGAAGCCTGTCAAATGATTTCGTCAGTTTTAATATGGCAGGGAACAGGTTAATACGACAAGTTACTTTTAAACAATTTCTACAAGATTTATTGGTTAAATAATTGGGCACTTTTATAATAATTCATAGGGCCGTTTAGTGGTACGTATAAATCAGCCCAAGGGCACAGGTATAGTTTTAAAAAATAGGGTAAACGCACCTGTTAATGACCTCGCTGCGGTTTTGAGGTAATATTTCACTTAATCGACCCTACATTTTTAAACAATCAATATAATATTTTAAATGTATGTGTCTTAACATTTTGCGGAACTCGTTTTACCCTCCATCTGGGTTAGCTGGTAGACATTACCCGAGGGTAAGAACTCATCTCTTGTTATGATTTGTGTTTTGACCGAAGGTTCATGGCGCAAGTTCATTAATAGTATTAAAACGAAACAAAATATTAAGTACCTTCCACAGACTTTGGTTTATTATTTAAGGCGACTAGTTTACACTTCCTTGTCCTTTGTCAGTCCAATACAAGGTGAAATGGACGAGCCTCTCTTTCTTACACTCGTTTTTTCGTCCAAGCATAAATTTCCTTATTATACTTTCATCATTCATCCCCTCTACATGTCGTAACAATCTCAACTTTGTTTCACATACAACATCCGTTTGAACGCTTCCTCTTCGGTTATCCGTATATTTCTTTTCAGTCATCCTGTCGTCATTCATTCTTTAAACATTCCCAAACCGTAAAGAAATAAACAAACGTTTTTTTTTATACACAATCTGTCAAAATATTGTCGTGTATAAAAGATAATATAGTCATCCAGTATTTAGTTAGATGAGGGTGATACAGTGGAAGGTAGTAAGTATAATTTTTCTATATTATTGTTATTACAAAACAAAGTTGTTGTGTCTATACCCAGTACCCGTCACAATACGTATCTCGAGGGATTCATTTGGGAAACTCTGATGAGCTCATTTCGACGTGTAATTATTATTTTGTAGGTATAGTCGATTGCAGATGCCGCCACCGTAGCACTGTGTTTATATTTATGTCTGTGTACACAGTAGGGTGACTAATTTTCATTTCATCTCATTTCATTTCATTTATCTCATTGTTATCCAAAATAATTACATAAAGATACGACATATAACAAGGTAGGTAATAGATTTTATTGCCCCTCTAAGCGGTAGCCTGTGGGGCAAAATTACACCATAAGGTCACATAGATTTTTTTGCTTAGAGTACTTATATTAAAAGAAATGATATTGAAAATCAAATCAAGAAAAATTAGGGTTTATATCAGAATGAGAATAAAAATAAGAGCCTGTCATAGAAGGTTAAGTTGATAATGAAAAAGAAAGAAAACAGTAAAAGAAGGATTAAACTAAATTAATGTTTTTTGTGTTAACACTTTAGAAATGCATTACCTATTTAATTTAAATTGTAATTACAAAACTGTTGTAATTTCCAACGTTTTAGTTTTACACTTCAAACGTTTTCGTCAAGGCGAATCTTGGCATCTTGCACCTGAGATCCTAGTGAAGATGCCAAGCTGTCGCCTTTGCGAAAACGTTTGAAATGTAAAAATAAAATATTGAAAATTTTAAACAAGTGCTGTAGTTGCATTTTAAATTATTTTCAAAAAATAGAACGTACGGTTACCCTGTAATATACATAAGTATACAAGCGGCAACCCCCGCGACAAGATTTATTGCTGAATATTGTTGTTGCGTTGTTGTTGTTGTAGTTTAAAGGGTTACTGCTCTTCACCAACACACCAACACACCAACACACAGATGTGATGTTCTAGCTCTGGATTATTATTATTATTACTTGTATTAGAATTCCAAATTCAAAACTTTAAACCAGCGCCATAAATGTGCCAACCTTTTGACATGACAGACGGAAAATTTTTGAACTAATATTGTCACGATGGAAAAATCATAAAAATACTAATTTGTACTGCGACAATATCGCACAGTTAACAATCAAAAATCTTTATTCAATTGGTCTTCCACTCGACTACGAGTGATCTTAAACTATCTATCGAGAGAAATCATATAAAAAGGATTATATCATAAAAAATTGCAATACTGCGAAATATAGTAAGAGTTTCAAGTAGGTACCCTGGTTTGTAGTGAAAATAGTATTTTTCTTTTTAGTGTAACGGGAAAGCACTCGTTGTCGAGTGATTTATGGTGAAAATAGCAGTTCATACATTATTTAGTATGTATTAAATTGATTTAAATAAAAAAAAGCTAAGATGTGGTCATTTTAGGTAAATTTATGTACCAGGGCAACAGAAATGGGAAGGAGATAGTAGGTATGAAAGTAATAGTACCCCAGTATCCACATTAGTAAAGGAAGGGTCTGCGACGATGTTACCGTTCCCTTGGGAGGTGGAGTGGTCGCCGGTCACCTGTCAAGCGGAATTAAAGGATGACCACAAAACCACCTATCTCCTAATACGGAATGGAATATCACCACTCGAAATTCTGCCGGATGACGCTAAGATCATAACAAAAGTGAAATTTTAAAATAGAAAGACACTTAAACAAATTTTGATTTGCCGGTTATCCCAATAATTTCAGGTTTACGGTAGTTTGGATAGGAAATAGGTATCAGGATGTCATAAATTATCACGGAAATATATTTCAGATTAAAATGTACGAGGTATTCTTGACACCGGCTATGTATCACAAAGCTTCTTATTATCCATACACCAGTATAAGAAATGGTAGTGGAATATATTGTGGTTTATAGCAAAATTTAGTAGACTATTATGTGGAATAACACAATGGAGATAATATGCTAATGCATCCACGAATCTTCATCTCTTTTCGATTCTGATGTCCTGGTATGTCCGAGAGAAACTTAAATTATTGCTGATAAAGCTGGACATTTGAACTACGAGTTTCCCTCACTAGTTAGTCGACGTCTTTTGTGGGATTTTTTGCCCTTCCCCCTCAAAAAACGGCAAATTTAATGTACCGCACGATGGACGCAGAGCGCACAGCATTTCGGCTTGAATAATGTTTTATTAAAAGATCAAGGTAACATACGATCAAAAGGGTAAAAACTAGATACAAGAGTGAAATTATCCTTTTCTTTATTCTCTACCAAACGTATCCCTGCATATACCTACTGAGATACCTCCTTGATCTTCATAATATATATAAAAACGTAATTTTACCCTTCTTATTGTCTCTGATCTCCTGGGATATTTAAAAGAATTTAAGTGTTGAATTTTTTATGTTTTCTGGAAAACATGATAAAAGGGGAAAAGAAATTCTAGTACCTACCAGTACCTTTGTAGAGTTATTTGCAATTCACCCACATTTTTATGCAGAACGTATCTACCAGCTAAGACTGTCATTTCAAAAGTAACACGAAAGAAAAAAAATCGTCTCTTGTAACTACATTTTTTTCTTTTTTATGAATACGAAAATGATAACAAAATCCAAGTTGTGGTTGAATTATGAAACAATAATCAAAAATAACTTCAAAACAGCAAATTATAAAAAAAATATCTTCCAGGAAAGCAGCAAAAATTGGACAACTATGTCTAAATATATATCCTACTATTATTAGTCTTGTCTAAAAAATCACTGGTTACATTATTTATAGGCAAGAAAAAATCACACCCTAATGTAAAGAGTGTAAAGACAAATGCCGGGAATAGCCCTGAAATAACATTTTCCTAACAAATAAATTGGATTTATGACGTCGTCCGTTGGAAATTGAAGAAAATGTCTTTTCCCAGTCCTAATCCCGGCTGAGTCTTACAATCTCATTTAAAAGCATTTTGCATATTGTTTCTTTGTAGGGAAATGTACAGAATTGTTCGTTATATGGGGTAGTTGAGATAAGAAGTTATCTGTCCCAAAAGGGATGCGGTAAAACCTACAATACAATGCTCTTGTCCCGTGGGATAGCGAAAATTCTCTGAAACATGGACATGCAAACAGACTCACAAGGAAATCGTTTTATGTTATACATAGCATTATGAAAAAAGGACTTAACTTTATTTTATTACAGAAACTTTTTGTGTGAGTTGTTGGGACAGTTGGAAACGTTTTAATTTTTAAACTTTGTTTTTTTTTCCAAGGTATAGAGAAATTTCTACAGAACTTGTCAAAATAAATGTCCACATATTTTAAGTCTACAAGCTTTTGATAGAAGTCTAAAATTTCCTGCAATGGTTAATATCGTTGCTCCAAGATCGAGGGGTACAGGTTCAAATCCTGAATGAATAAGGTTTTTACAATAACTTTTAACAGAGGGAATGGTACAAAAAGTAAACTATGTAGATAGATTTGATTTGGCAAAGGTAATGCAGTTTATAAACGATCATTTAAGCCAGATGATTTTGGTTGTAAGAATGAGAAAAGATAATCTTTTCATCCAAATCAGATGAAAAAAAACACAAACTAAAATGTGCGGAAAAACGAGTGATCAATAGATGAAAGAAATCTAAATCGGTAGATGGGTCTACAGACATTCATTTAGAGAACTAGATGGTAGAAATGATTGAGAAGAACCTGAAATAATCAAATAAATCCCTCTTTAAAATATGAAAAAATGATGGCAGATGATTTAAAAAATATCAATTTAGAATATATCCATCTATAATTATTATAAATACTTTCAATGTTTCAAGAACAGCTGCGCCAAAAAATTGTATACAAATCAACCCTCCTGTGTGGTTGGGTTTATTCGGTGCGGAAGGTCGGAATACCAGGAGGACAGAACGAAACAGAGGGATGGGAGACAGTGGCAGAGTAGGGAGACAAGGGTTAATGAGTCGTGAGGCCTAATCCCGGGATCAGCGCAATGGGCCCCTGCAATCCTCAATGATATATTATTTTTTATATGACCTGTCTTCAGATAACCTACCCATCTTTCTACCGGCTTCATCTTCCATCCCCAAAGGGCGAATGGTAAGTACAAAGCCGTACTGGAAAAATCGGACAATCCTCATCTCGGATCTTAAATACGATATATGTAGATAGATACCTCCTATTATTATTAGTAAGTACCTTCAAATTTACCCACAACTTTCATGATCCCCTGGTAAAAATTCAAGGATACTCCAAAAAATAGATATTGAACCGACGCAATTTTATGACATCCTGATAAACTAAGTAAATAATTAATAGTTAAAAAACATAAAAATAACTACATGAGTATTGAGATTGAGTATGGGTGTGTGAGACGACCGGAATGAACTTATATTTATGTTTTAATTTAACTGTGGCGCATGCTTGTGGGTGACAGCTGAATTATGAATGGACTAACTGTCTTTATCTACATGTTATTACTTATATCTAAAGTTGTTGTCTGTTTTGTGCCTTTATTTGTAATAAAATAAAATAAAAATAAAATAAAATACATATTCTTGATATTTTTTCGAGTGTCCTGTAGAAATCCCATCAGTAATTTCTCATCTCTTTCAGCGATAGAGTTCGCCACTCATTCTTAATGCCATATACAATGTTGGATATTATGTTTTCCTGATATCGTCTTACCAAACCAAAGTGAATAAATAAGCAGAGACCACTAATGGCCGATAGACATTTAATGATACGATTACTTACGGAACATTAACCAATTATTATATAAAGATACTATTAGCCGATTTATATACAAAATGTATACATTATTAAATTACATAATGTATACACTTAATAATGTATAGAAAAGAACAAGCGATATGCGTGACCAGTTATGAAGCCATACACTCTATACTTATTTTTAGAATAATATGCTAACAGGCCCGCACAAAGTGTGGCCCGCACATTTTTTTATTGGCCCGTAATTTTCAACTTACACTGATCGACTGTAAATGTGAAATCAGTGGTTAAGGAATGTTCTACGGCACAATGGAAGACATTCACAACTTCAATACCTGAGTTATCACGATCTTAATCTCTGACTCTGGTCTCTCCAACGCCATAGGTATACGATGTACTGTAAAAAATGTGAATGTCTGAATCTTTTGAGGTTAGAAAAACTTTAATAAGATGTACGAGATTTATAAACTGTATTTTTTTTTTTAAATAAAAGTATTGAAATTGGATCAAAGTTTAGTGACGTTCCAATTCTGCTTTCTTCCTCTTTCTCAGTCGTTTTAATTCCAATGCTGGACATCGGCCTCCCCTTTGACTTTCCACAGATCCCTATCCTGGGCATGCTGCATCCACTTGCTTCCTGCGATTCGCCTCACATCGTCAGGCCATCTTGTTCATTCATTTGTTCTTAATTTGCAGCGGCAAAAGAACGCTCGAAAAAAAAAACGAATTTAGGCCCGCTTTATAACAAAACATGTCCCTATCTTTAATGAGTTGCACAGATCTGACTTATTATTATATATTATAATAAAATGAAATAACTTATAAGATTCCAATCTACGTAGTTCATGTACTGGGGAGATCAAAAGATATCCAATCGTGATATAGAAAAATCTCGGAATTCTTCTTGAACTACCTACGTACGTATTCTGATCCACCCACACGTTTCATCCGCTGATACGATCTGTTCTCCTGATACAAAAAAAATATATGTCACGCATATTTCTTCGTGTTAAAATAAATAATTATTGAAAATAAATTATTTTTGTATATCATAAATCAGACGGAAGAAATTCGAGCGTCATCGCGCTATTAAACATTAAAAAATTAATGTATTAAAATAACAGTAGCAGTTATTTTTAAGTAATATTTCTAACAGTGATTAAATAAGAACGATTCGGAACATATTACAGCAACTCTCACTGACTCTGTCTATCACATTCGATTTTAAATCATTTCATTTATTTCAAACTGCGGCTAAAAACTGAAGTAAAAAGTCTTTTTTTATTAAATTTGACAGTTACATATAAGCAAGTTCGAAATTTTGATAATAGGATTCAGTAATGTTTCGAATTAAAATAAGTCTTATTTTACTTAGTTCGCGCTTAATTAGTTGCACTTTAGAATAAGAATTATTTCATTGATTTTTTCTCTATATTACCAAAGTCAAATTTCATTTTGCTGACATAAAATTCAAGATAATTAATCAGATGAATACGTGTTTAGTAAATAGAATAGTTTTCTGCTAAAAATATCACAGTTAAATAATAATGTGACAGCCAAAATCACTGCTATTTCACATACAAAAATTTAGAAATTCCTTCTATAAGACGTTGTGTGTTTTCATTGGATTTTAATATAATGAGAACGAACACAGACGCCTAGAGACGCTTGATTTATTTCAGGAATTGAAAATAGATATTTTCTGACAACGAAAAAAAAATTATTTCATCGACAATAAATTAAGAAAATATCAAATATTTATCTTTTAATTTCTAAAAGACAGGAAAAGTGTGACGTTAACATTATTGGAATTTTCAATGAATAAGAAATTAAAAGAAAAACTACATGAAATGGGACTTACAAGACTGAAGGATGGTCTTGAAATTTTGTGACAATTGTGTCTTTGGATGATTTTAGCAATGTATTTTTATGCTATCCTGTTACACACATTTTCAATAATTGTTCACAAACTTATTTACGTGAACTGAATTAAGACTAAAAGGGCAATGGGTAAGGCACATAAATGGACATCCAGACTTATAAAGTGAAGACCATGGGCAAACAAAAGAGAGGACGGAAGGCAACAGAAAAAATGGGTAGACTTTGTAATCTCGCTAACGTGTGGACGGTTGGAAAAGGGCTATACCCGGCAGTGAGAGATCAGGGCTGAAGAAGTAGAAGTGTGAAGTTGCTAAAGTTTATTTTGAAGAGTATAAAAAGAAAAGGATTATGTAAAATTTGATAAAAGTATCAGGACATAATAATAATGTAAGGGTTTGAAGACTCTTGTAAAATTAGTGCATGAAAGCGTTAGAATCCATTATATTTGCTCAGAAGGCGGGTGGCGGTGAAGCGACAGGCACTAAGTACAAGTTCTATATTAGTATAATCCGATATCCTTTTAGCGCCGAACCAACATAGCGTAAGTAGCTTCTATTAGATGAATAAATACTAGCAACATCTTACTCGATTATAGACGAATTGAGGAATAAGACGTCACTGGATCTCGAGAAACACTCAAATATATCGGGTTACATGGAAAAGATCGCTGTATAAAGAGAAGCTCGCCATAGAGAGAAAAAAATCAATAAATAATTAAATGCAAATAGACGTGTATTGACTATCACTCATCATGGCTGCAACATTCGAGAAACGATTCTTGAATGGTACGTACACGAAAACCGTCTTAATTTATGTCATATTTTGAACACGTTGACTACAATGTGCTCAGTTTCGTGAAAGTTGTATTTAATCAACGCCTATTGCTTTTTGAGGAAAAAAGCTCGGATAATGCTGTATCTTAGTTTTTCTATATAAATATTGTAAAAATGTGTACACAGTTTTTCAGAGCGCGAATCTATAATCAGACAGAAAGTGCTGATTTCGAATCTCGATGCTGACGGTGTATTTTGCAGGACCTCACGGTTTATTTAGCTAACTGTGAAGTAAATGATAAAAAAAAAACAATTTCTCGAGAAGGCGGTCATATTTTATCGAGTCGTCGAGAAAGGGTCGTAACTATTAAAATATTATATACTTATGCATATTGTGCTTTAGTACATTCGAGTATCTACTTCGTACTTAGTTCGTCTTACCCCTTTTCAATATTATTATAACTCCATCTCGTGATATTGAATATCCCGGCCATCTTATGTTCTCCCAATACCCATTAATGATTTTACTTACTTAATAATATTAATAACACAACAAAAACAAAATGATAAATTAAATAGAAATATGATACACCTATCTCGAAGATAGATCCTTAAGAAAACGATCTATTATTTATCTTATCTTCGAGAAATATGAAATGCGTCACCCTTTAATAAGAAAATTGTCAACATTTCGTACATACGAAACTAGAAGAAATTATATTCTAGGCAATAAACTGGTCAATTCTATCATAGATTTTTATTTGTACAATAGCTTGCATCTCTTAAGGAAACACAAAGAGGCAATCAGGGTGAATTATTCTCTAATTCCACGTCATTGCCAACGCTCTGATCTCCCTGTCATAGAGAGAGCATGTAGTCATTGAAGGTTTTCTATAATACACATATCTTTGAATATGAATGTCAAAAAGTAGGGTAAATAGCCATCGTCGCTCTACCTTGGTGTGAGCTCATGCTCAGTTTGGTTATGTCCTTCAAATACTGAGTGATTAAATGTACCACAAATAAAATATATTTAGGAGCGAGCGTCATTTTTTCAAAACTTTCGTTTTCTACTTTCTAACAAAACACTCTATTGGGATTCGAACCTGATACTTTCAGTACTTCAATGCGTTTCAGGACTTAAAACGACGTTTTTACATTTCTCATTTTAACCCTTTAACGACCTCCTGCTAAAATTTTAATACCCTCCTCTTTTTAGCTTCTTATCTCATTTAAGTTAAAAGCTAAGAAGAAAAAAACATTAGCTGAGTACAATTAGTGCTTCATTCCGTAATGCATTATTTAGAAATTCAGAAATGTTGGTGATTTTGTACTAAAGTATTCCCCTTTTGTTAATTTCCGTAAAAATAAATTAGACAATTCCAAGCTTTTTAGTAAGGTCCAAACAAAAAACAAAGCACTTACTTAAAAAGCACCTAAAATTGCACATCCTTCAAACATGTTACCTTAGTTTTGAGATGTGGTGGGTAGCACAATAATATCTTAGCCGCCCGAGACTGGCCTGGTCCGATCATGTCGACCAGATTCTCAAGGATGGATGCGTTTTGAGTAAAAGGAATCAGAGAGCGTGTATGACAAAATGCATGAATTTGACGGAGGATATGGAGTGTGTGTAAGGATAGGGTTGTCTGGCGCTCTGTCCTCTCTGCCTGCCCTGCAAGGGACGTGGCGTGAGGGTATAGATTATATTGACAGGACGAAATCCAGCCACGTACACGAATCAAAATTTGGATTATGTGCTTTAATACAAATAACCTACCTACATTTTTCAATAAAACTTGCATGCTATATATTATTATGACATACGGTATATCTATATTCAACACTTTTCTTATAATATAACTATAAGGTATATAGGAGAAAATAATAATATGTATATAAGATTTGAATAGCGTATAAATCAACCAGGATTTCGACTATCTTCGATTCTGATATTCACCCGGGAAACGAATGAAATAGAGTTATACTATGTATCTCCATCTCTCTCTCATTCCGTCTTGCCATTTTCTTTTTTGGATTGTATTATATGTACTAGGTATTATACCCCCGTTTTCCTCACTGACTCGCCACCCGCACACCCCTTTTTCGAGGGGAGATTCTGGTTGATTTATGTCCACGACACTAAGACTCTAATGAAATTGCAACGTAGTCGGAATTTTGCCACCTTCTTTCACCTAATACTCTAAAGAAAAGCTTTTTTTTCTCCTAGAGATTCCTCTCTCTCTCTCCTACTCTTTCTTTCAATCGGTCTCATTCTCTTTACGAAAGCTCTTTTTTTAATACAAAACTTATCACATGAAAAAAAGCTACGCAAAAATACGATTCAAAATTGGCAAATTTTAATTTAACTCTGAAGAGAAAAGAACTGAAAGTTTATTGTATTATTTTGTGAAGATTTCGTATCCGGGATAGCCCGGGTAAATAAATGGACGGAAAAATATCGATTTATAAAACATTAAAACAAACACAATACCAAATATTGGGGTTGAGTGAAAGTTGTCATATTTGTATTTGAAAGTTCGCCATTTTATTTATTTATTCTTTCAGTGATTAATTCAGGACAAAGCAGATAATGTTCTAATTAATCAAAGAAATCCTCGCCAAGGCGAGTATATCGCGAAATCGCAGTCTTTTCCAGCTAACCTAATTCTATTGATAAAATTTTGGTTCTTTAATACTGTCCTCAGTTTTTTTATCCCCAGTAAACAATTCAGACCTGATATCACACAATCTACTAATCTCAGTATAGAATCTGGGACGACTAAACACATGACTATTTCTTTGCAATCACTTTTTTTAATCTTATAAACAACTCAGCCCTCGTGAAAGATGCCCTTGACACAATATTAGTTACTAAACGGCGACAAAATTATTCAGTTAACACTAATATTTCAAAGCTAGGATTCTACTCTAACTATGCACAATATACGAGTCCTTAAACTCTTTTGGTGTTCGACTTATGCACGGATATAACGAAAACTTTCATATTCAAATAAACATACATACACACTAAAAATATTAATGATGATTATTACAGTCTATTCATCGAATCTGTGTGAACCGAATTAGCTTTTCTTATTTTTTTCTTTTAAATTTTATTTCGTATAATAGAATGTATGTATTTTTTCTTTTACTGAATTAAATTTCAGCTCCACTCTATAGATTTGGATGATTTATTGTTATTATTGTCAAATTCGTGTGCAAAGATATTGGAGAAATAAGAAAAATGTCGATATTTTTCTATGAAGAATACGAGTATATAGTATAATTAAAGGATGAGAAAATTCTTTGACAAAATTCTCATACTAAATGAGGTTAGCCACCCAAAAAATGTAAAAAAAAACTTATTTATAGAGATTTGAGATATACTCCCTGAATTATTTTAGGCAGGAAACTGGATATATCTGCATTGCACAGACGGAAATACATTACAGTTTTTTACTCAACAGAGACTTGAGGAATCTTCATTCACATAATGTAGCGTTATGTGAATTCCCTTGGGGAGGAAGCAGGATGGATATTCCGACGCTTACGAGTCGACTTTGGCTGGCTTAAGTGTTCACTTTATACCCAGGGCAACATTCACCGATTCCACCACATCCCGCTGTCTTCCTGGGCATAAAGTGATCACTTAAGCCAGACAAAGCTGACACGAAAGCGTCGGAACACCCATCCTGCTTCCTCCCTAAGGGAGTTTATTTAACGGTATATTATGCGAATGAAGATGGCTCTCGTCTCTGTTGAGGAAAAAACTGTAACTTATTTATAGAATTTGATCATGAGACTGTGCATGCGATTTTGAACGCTAACGACCTCAGGAAAAGTTTTCAGAATAATCGACCACTTAAAACGGGTTGTAAATATGTACCTGAAATTATGTCAATTAACAGGAAAATTGTATTTGATAAAATTTACAGCAAACACGATATTAAAAATTGTACAATTTATAAGACAATAATCACAGGAGATTATTTCAACAATCGCTTGTAAATTTATTATTAGGCGACAAGGAGAAGAAGTAAAATGTCTTACTCTTATTATTTTGTTTTCAATTTTACTACAACACGGGGAATTATAATAATTTAGATAGAATAAATATTAAGACGGCGAATATTAATTAAAATCCCCCTTTGTTCAACCCACCCTAGCTGCGTTTTCCTTTTTACAAGGCAGAAAACAATCCTTATTTTATTCACTAGGTCCAATTTTGTAACTTTTCGAACTGAAATAAGTGTGTTCTAAATTTATTTTACTACGTATGAAATAATTAAAAAAAGAACGTCTTATTTTAGTTAGTACGCGTAGGTACCCACCAAATTAGTTAAAAAATTGGCGACCTATTATGGAACTTTTTTAAAAATCTGCAGGAACGTTTTTGAAAATTTACTACTTCTATTTTTTTGACAAAATGAATTAATGATGACATTTTGTTTTCTGCAATCCAGATATTTTTCTGAATAAGTCCAAGATAACAACAACAAATACCGTCAAATGGGGTTAGTCTGGCTTTCCATGGGTACCTTTTGTCCGCGTTTTTTTTTTATCAAACTACCCACCAAAAGTCATAGGGTAAAGTGAAAAAAAACACAAAGTAATTAATAATGTTTAAAAAATTATGCAGATTTTTGTCCGCTCTGTTAAGTTTTCGTATTAAAATATCGATATTTGTTCTGAAAAATACTATTTTGGCGACACCACTACATATTTATTGCTTATAAGATTTGTCGCTAAGAAGCCTGTCAAAATATAACACTTTCGGAATACAATTTCCCCTCAAAATCAAAACGAAAATGTGTAATATTATTATTCTGACACGATGCCACTAAACCCCCGAAACCCGAACCGGAAATACAGCCTACTGTAAGAGGAAATAGACAAGTCTAAAGTCGAGTCAAGTTAAGCCCTGTATAAGTACCTAACCTAACCCTACCAACCTATCTACTATTGCTATTAACTTACGTAAGAAGACTTGTATTTAAGTAAGATACGGCTGATGTATTTGAGGAAAGACAGAAGAATCATTATGGTAAAGGGTTGAAGTGATGCAACATAAATATGATTTTAAGGAAGTGAGGCCATAATTTGAACTAGTTTCCCGCCTGTTTTGGAAAACGATTTTATTCTATATTTGAAATTTGAAATACAGAGCTATTAAGAAAGATATGGTTTTCGATGAGGGCGCCACATGTATCACTTGTAGAATTTCCGAAGTAATTATACCTAATCCGAAACCATCTGCAGGCTTTATACCCTTATTATAATTTTATTTAACTTCATCTGTCGTAGTTGTTGTTGATGTCCACATGTTCCTCTTCAAATTGTAATAACTTCCCTATGTCCCAGTACATTGAAATTTTGTAAAAGCATGTGGGTATGATAAATTACATGAATGTGACGGAAGCGTATGTGTGTAAGGACAGGAAAGTCTGTCGCTCTGTTATCTCTGCCTACCCCACAAAGGATAGGACAGAATATTTGTTTTTCATTTTGGTTATCAGGCGCACAGAAAATACAAGAAGATTTGTATGCACATATTTCTATAGTAATGTAGTACCTACTTGCACATCACTAACAACAAATCTCCGACAGTCATTAGGTACCTACTTAATATATTCCCAAGGCGGCATTATAACAATGCGTAATAAGAATTAATAACATTAGTATTGTTATTTAAATAAAGCTTGTTTTTTTTTTCATAAGACCGACTGAAACACATGCTACCCTGATACATACATTCAGATAAATTATTCATAAAAGCAGTTTTTTTTTTGTTTTATAATTTAATTTCTTTTCAAGATGTACAACTCATCTGTATTTATTGCATTTGTTTAAAGTATTTAAATTTACTTAATTGAAAAAAAAAAACACTTTGGAAAAATGAAAAAACCCCAATACCGGTGCAAATACATAAAAATATATAAACTTTTAAATTAAGAATAAATTATATTTATAGATCCCATCAAACCACTTCTCTTGCGAGTTAGGCAGATAGGAAAGAGCACCATACTTTTATTTATTTACTAGATTTTAATGCTTAGTATCAATACAAAAAAAAATCTGTGATTTTTGGGTAACGAGTTGCTGTTTTTCAGAAGTGTTTTTCCACATTTTTTTTGAGAAATCTATACAAGTTATTCAAAATTTTTGACGGCCATTCTCTAGATAAAGGTTTAATGTATCTACTCTATTTTTTTCCAAAGCATATTTAGTAAGGTTGTCAAGATCTAAGGTCCTCTAAATGTCTAAATGTCAACATGCCTATACCCTTAAAAAATAAATAAATAAATTTTATACGTAAGATCCCTCTGGGAGGTTCTTATACAATAGCATATACAATTTATATACCTTGTATATATAGGTATAGAGTTTTTATATTATAAAGTATATAATGTATTAATGTAGGGTCTGTACCTAGGTAGAGTTTTATCAGGAAAATTGTGAACAACAAGAGCAGGGTAAGCCTCCCGCGTTTCTTAGCGCACCTGGGGCCCAAAACATCCCTGTACCCAACCCTGTATAATGAAAACAACAACAGAAACTAAACCATCCAACAGTGATTCTCAAATATTTACATTATTGTTTTTAATTGAAGGCAATCCACCCGACAGCGAGTGATTTATGCAAATATTAACATTAGGAACAACCACGGAATTATGATCATATTATTACAATTGATAGAATATTCAAAATTATAGAAAAGTCCTGCCGCCGCATTATTTATTACTTATTTTTTTAATGACAGGATATATTTTCCCGATAGCATCAGATTTTCTCATCGGAACAAGTGGTTATATCAACAGATATAGCTAGATATAGATAAGGATAGATTTACTATAAGGCTTAACGTCGGTGGTGTCTCAGGTAACGGGTTAGCGGTCCCGGGTTTGATTCCCGGCCTTGGCAGATGGACGGACTGTATGAATGACTTATTGATTTTGAAATATATGCCCAGGCGCAAAGATACCAATGAATCCGATTTCTTCTATTGATTTCGTACGATAAAATATTAGGTAGGATAAAGTCCAATGACAATGCAATAAAAAATGCTAGCCCTGGCATCTCTGCTACAAAAATCCACTCCTCGCGGTGGAAAACATATTTGGATGATCTTCCAGTGGCTATGTTTTTGAAAATAAGATGAATATAGTAATGTACACAGATGTTGTGCCTCTATGTTTAGGAATCACTGCCTTAGTCCACGGTAGGTGTATACATTATATAGTGTATACATTGTATACATTATGTACAGTTACTTGTATATACAAGTATTCACTAAGGGATGTCGTTGTTCTGCTTAAAGTTAAATAAATTTTACGACAGTTATTACTTTTATTATTAAATTCATTAAAATGTAATTGGAAGAATGGGGAACAAGTCGAAGAAGCCGAGGAGGAGAGTGGGGATGGGAAAGGGAAAGGAAAAGGATCCGAACATTCGCTCGCCGGAAGAAGGACAAAGTAAAAATAAACTAAAGAATTTATTGGAGGTGAATACGAATATACTATAGGTATGCTTTTACGCAGTTTTTGTTTTCCTGTTTAAATTGTTACCTATTTGTTTGAACTACCCCCCCCACTACTAATACGTCCTCTAGCGTTCCTCGAGAGAACATAGAGAGGTCACAACGCCTCGCCACTCAGAGCAGTTTTGGGTGGTACAAATCACCTTGTTCCTTGTCGATCCTAAAGCTCTGACGTCGAAAGTGGGATGAAAGATACCGCTGTGAAGAAGTGGCCGAATGGCCAACTATATCATTTGGGATCCTCAAGACCATCGTCTCTTTCAGATTAGGGAGGAGACAGGCCTCCCCTACTGGATACGTGGACGCACAGTTTCATTTATTAACTCGATCTCATCACCCAGGAACCTCCTTAGAGACATTTTTGAAATATATCTCTTACGCAGTTCTGGGTGCCTGATGTTATAACCTATCCAAATGGATCGTTGTTGGGTAAATTATTTGATGGTGGGCATAATTTTCCAGAAAGGTCAAAACCAAGAGCTATTTACGAACATTCTGACAAACATTCTGACACATTTTGTACGAAATTTGGAAATTTTATTGGGACTTACCGTTAGGTGTTGAAATAGCCACGCTCTTAAAATATTAGTTGCAACTTTAGGGAAAATCCCTCTTTTCTTTTGGTTCTTCTTTCCATTCGTATCATCGTCCTCCTCCCCCGTACCCTCGCCACTGCCGATACTTGCATTACTAGCGTCACCTGGAAAGAAACAAATAAACAAATTAATTAATCAGTCAAGTGGTCAGAAGTCCTGGAAACTGCAAGTGACAGGGACCTCTGGCGGAGATATACAGATGCCTTGAGCGCCTGACCCAACCACGTGTATGTATGTAATTGACTCGACAATTACGTCTACTATGCCTCATATCCAAAGGAATTGGTATCTGCTGTTCGATCAAGTAGCTAGACTCAACCACCAAAGACTGGAACAGTTTGCCGGAGTATACAGGCACATCAGCATAGTGGCTGCCTGCAAGCAGTTAAGTACTTATATGCTTAAAAAAGCCCCGAAAAACAAACATTTAAAAAACGCAAATGTACTCGTAGCATTGATTGAATGATGCGACAAAAAATACATGTTCTGCAATATGGAGACTCAGGCTCATCAAAGGAGGCCAGATAAGAGATTTACGACGGAATCTCGGTAACGGGTGTGGGTGAGAAAAGCGAGTGACAGTAAATAATAGAAACGTTTGAAAGAGGCCTATATCCAGCAATGAAGAGGCCAGTGCTAAATAGAAGAGGAAGATCCAAGATTCAATCCAAAAATCAAGACCGTAGCTCTCAAATTAGTAAAGCTGGTGTTATAAATAATGCGTTTTCCTTGCAACAACTCACCCTCACAGGTTGACTGAGGGATCCTGCAGGATAAGAAGGGTCGTCTTTGCCTCATGCCCGTTAAAATTATAATATAATTGTTTCTCATCGGCTGCGTAAGGAAACGCCTCGCGCTTTGCATTTTAAATGACGTTTTAACTAATTATCTTCGAGGGATAATGCATATAAGGATAAGAATTATTTACATGTTGGATAAAAACAGTCTTTCTTGAACTGGAAAAGGGAATTCATGGACTTAAAATCCTGAGCAATTAATTAAGGAGAATGTGATTGGAATGATGAGTGATTTTTCTTTCAGGCTTGGAGCCGTAAGATCAGAAGCATTCCACATAGCAAAAAGCAGGCTTTCATAATTTGAAGACCTTATTAAGCACACCTGAATGAATGTATTGAGAAATGGTCTTTGAAGTAAAAAGAACTTTAGAACGCACTACAATTTTAAATTGCCACCTAAAGCAAATGTGTGTGCTGGGACATTGGAAAGCTATTAAAAATTGAAGAGGAAAGTGTAAACGCAGACAACAACGTCGGCAGATGAAGTCGAATAAAAAAATGGTAGACTTAAATTAACAAACCACTGAATTGTTGTGTACAAAATTGAATATTTAACCGGAGATAAAACTTTGAAATGCCCTAGAATTTTACAAGAGGGGACCCGGTCACGTCTTGCTGTGGTAATGCCAAGCTTCGCATAAACTTTTTAATGTCCTGTAATTGAATTTGAGAGATGTCACAACTCCCGCTGTCTCCAATTTAAATCCCAATATTCCCAGCAAGTATTTATGGGCGGATTTATCGAAGGGCGCCGATGGAAAAGCAGGTAAAATGCCCTCTTAAAATACCAGTCATTTTCGTGCTGTATTTCTTAATTTATGCAACTTTGTTAGTGCATTTTGAGATTACCTGTACATTATTGGTTGCTGATGAAGACAGTTAAATATCTGTCTATCTATCTTCTACCATCTCAGATAAATCCTTCTGTCTTAGTTTTACACATTCTAACTTCCATCACAATCGTGCATTTGTTTGGATACCATGATTTGAGATAGGTAGGTATACCTAAATTACTTTAGGTATTGAACCAGATTTATCTGCATTGCACAGACGGAAATACATTACAGTTTTTTTCCTCAACAGAGACGAGAGGCATCTTCATTCAACCATCCTGCTTCCTCCTCAAGGGAGTTCACATTACGCTACATTATGTGAATGAAGATGCCTCTCGTCTCTGTTGAGGAAAAAACTGTGATGCTGGATACCGTTTACTCGGAGAAACTGATCTAGGTAATCGAACCGAGTGGTTGTCAGACGACAACCTTTCCTTAGGCATTTGCATATTCATATATTCTCTTTATCATCCTTTCATCACTGATTCTCTCCACATGTCCTGTACATCTTAACTTATTCACTCTCATTTTTGTCACTACATCCGTCTTACAGACACTAATATATTTTTTAAAAGGATCTGGGCTCGTATACAAAAACCAAAATACTTTCTTGCACACTTCACAGTAAGCGAAAACCTTGTGTCGTGAAGTGCAGAATACATTGTCAGCGCCGGGATTCGAACCCCGCAATATTTAGGTACTTAAGTTACTGATAATTTTATTGATGTAGGTAATCAAAAGATTGCGGCAAGAATAAAAATTAGATACCACCCTTAAGTTAACCTGTGCGGTAATCATGAAACATTCGTAATCGGGTGTTTTGCCTTTTAAGAAAGAGAGAGACTTGTCTTCCCGTTGCTAAGAATTTAATCTATTACCTCACCTTGATAAGCCAAAATGACATTTTCTATATTATTAATTCTAGAAATAACTTGAGGGGTGAACAGAGAGGGCTAAAAATACATTAGTGATGAAATACAGAAACATTTGGTACACATAATTACATTCCAGGCATTTTCATGAGACAATTGGAAAGGGTACAAATTTTTGAGCAGAATTTTGTATACCTACAAGTATTAACTATTCGAGACATATTTGCTCAATGACTGAGTTCCATTTCAGCTTAAATGGGTCAAATGGATGTTGGAAATTTGGAACTACATATTTTAATAGGGTTTATTGAGATCAATTGTTTAGAGTTCTATCGAGCTTTGGCGGTGGGTTGTGGGGTCGAATCTCATCAACATCAACGATGCATTTTGTGACACTCATTTTTCTGCTGTGAAATGTGCTTAACTTTACTAAGCATTTTTTAGAATTTTGGTGCATGTTTCAATCATAGTAAATCACGACCCTCAGTCATGAGGAATTGGACTGCAGAAAAAGTTAAATTATCGCTGGTTACCTCATTTTAGAATGTAAACAAATTTGTTAGAAAAGAAAAGTATCAGGATCTCATAATGTGATAAGGGTGAACAAAGCAACAATTACTGTAATGTAGGTACGTACATACAAAATGTACTAGATGTGTATGGAAGTCAGAAATGTAATAAAGCAAAAATAAAATATTCATTCGGTAAACAAATCAAATCAACGCTCCCGAGACGATATCATTGAGCTGAATGCACGATGTATGACACCCAAATCCGATTATGGCATTTATACTTTAGTAATGCATACTATTGCTTCGGTACCTACACACGTTGATAATATTAAAATAACCTAAACACAGCGATACTCAAACTTTTTCAACACCTTCTGCTGAGAAAATAAATCGAAATTTAAATATTATATTAAAGCCATAACATTATAAACAGGATCGATGAAAAATAATGCCCTGATTTTAAAAAAGGTATTGCATTGAACCCTTTTGCGTATGATGGGCGATTCTTTCATTTTATGGTTCCGGTTAGGGCAAAATTTGCTTAATGCATGGCAGAATGCAATGGTGCATGCTCAGACTAGCTGCGCAGTCGTCAAGGCCAGCCAGCGCTAGCCATCTACCGCAGTCCAGTAAGATGTTGTCTGGACAAACAGAAACGCTCACAAAAAGATATTCAATTTTGATAACCCCAGAATGGAATTATACGTTCCTTTAAATTTTCATTCTTTCATCAATAATTATATATGAACGTTTTTTTTAACAAATTCCTGAAACTTTTGAACCATAGGAGGCTTTTGCTTAGCAAAGAAGCTGTGAATCAAATTTCAGGCGAACTCGTGTTCACAGGAAAACTAGCAATATTTATTTCTAAAATTCAAATCGAGCGATTCAAAAATATTTGAGAATCATTCCAAAAATGCATACTAATACTACTAGTAGCTAAAAGCTTCTGTACACCTCCTCCCACCCTCATACGTTCCTGCTCTCCGGATATCTCGCATCTCACCCCAATATTTATTTATATTTACATCCATTTATCTAAGGGCTCCATTACCAACACACCTACTACTACTGCTGGGTACCTAATACCTATACTTACTATATTGCTTGCCCTCCACATGCTTCTGCTAGCCTGATACTTGCAATACTATTCACCTACACGTTGTTTCTGTTCGCCTAATACTTTTATTTGAGAAAATGGGTGATGGAGGGCTTATTGCACTTTTTGCCATCCATCCACAAAAATAAAAGGAAAGGTATTGCTGAAGAAGGACGAATCAAAGTTGAATGCAGTAGAAATGAGATCGTTGTGAAGAATATGAAGCTATTTAGTGACTGTAAAACGTGTGTTGTGACTTTTTGAATAAAATGAGATGGTTTGGGTATGTTGAGAGAATGAACGATGACAGGATGACTAAATATGTGTTAAAGAAGAGACGTGGGTGGACGTTTATCTGATATTCAGCCAAATTATGATCCTTCCTATGCTGTCAAGATTATTATTACTGAATTGGCCAGCGGCAGGACACATAGCATGACAAGACAATTGGTGGACATCCATGGTCAAATCAAAGAGATGTCGGAAGCTCACAGAAAAGATGGGCAGATGAAGTGACCTCGGTAGCGAGTAGACAGTAGGTGAGAACTGGCGAGTGGCAGAAAGAAATGGAAATGTTTGGAAGAGACCTAAATCCAGCAATGAAGAGGCCAGGGCTAAATAAAAAGAAGGAGATGTCACATACCTATAAATCTAGCGATGTTTCAAGATTCCTAAGTCTGTTTTTAATACATTTAAATAAATTATCTGGTGTGAAATGTGACGCATAGTTCAACCAAATGAAGAAAACTCCATCCAAATGCCTAGATGTGTCTATAAACAACACACATGTGTCCTCTTTGGGGGAACTATTTTTGTTTATACCCAACACTAGTAGACTTTGCTATGCAACAATCAGAATATAGTCCTATGTCCATCCGATTCCCACACTAAATAAAGGCCCTTCAATGACATGGCCATAAATTTCATTTTCGTTTGCATACCGATATGGAGATGCACGAATGTGTTTTAAGGCGACGATACTACTGAGCAGTGGTTCTAAAAGTGTTGATATATTTTTTATCAATAATTTTTCACGGAAATACGAAGAAAATTTGATGCTCAAATGCATGTATGTACTATTTTCTTTGAGAAAAAATTACAGATATTGGAGTCAATGCTAGTGGGTGCTAATTAAATAAGACGTTCTTTTTAATTAATGGTAATAATTAAAAATAATGGTAATAATTTTTAATTAATGGTTTAATTTAAGGTAATTCATAGGAAATTAAATTTGATCGTAGTAAAGTAAATTTAAAACACACTTATTTTAGTTTAAAAAGTTATGGATTTTGGCCCATTTTTTTCAATCCATCATAAAAAAACGTTCACAAATGGGATAACCATCGATGTAGGATACAGCAAATTATTATTTTCATTTCACTCTTAAACGTTCCCCATGAAAACACAGAAATGTCGCATTTTGAACTAAAAAATTGAGTTCTAAATTACTATCAAATGAAAAAAGAACGTCAGTTACAGAATTGACTCCACTATAAATCACGAAAATCTTGAAAAAAAATAATTTTATTCTATTCCTAATTCGAAATCAATAAAAAAAACTTAAAATTGTGAAACAAATAAATTCCAATAATGTAATCAGTAAAGTTTGTTATTAGGAGAGCAGTGAGTAAATGGGGGTACGTTGCTCGTTTCCGTTAATGTAATGATGGATCACTGGATTAGTTCAAATCGTTCCCCGAAAGTGCACAACACACACATTGCATAGATAGATAGATAGATACAATAGAGTAATATATGAAATATCCCTGCATAATGCAATTTGGTTCCCCTTCACGGCACCACACATACATCAGGGTATCAGGGATGCATAAGGGTGGATGCCACTTGATTGATTAGTTGGAAGAAAACAACATTGAATGGGTTAACTCGGCGTAATGTGCAGTTTCTCTACACAGATACTTCAATCGTCACCACTTTATTATAGAGTGTATGTATGCTTGTTTATTAGTCGAGTATTTTTTATCCAAACAGTCGACACCAAAAATATAGATAATAGCTTTAAAATTGTCTTTTCATTGTAAAATCGTTTGTAAATGCAATTGGGTTAGTTGACAGAGTATTTTTTATCCAATCAATCGATACCAAAAATATAGACAGTAACTTTAAAATTGTCTTACCATTGGAGAATAATTTATAAATATACTCGTAATTGGAGGTTGGGTGGCAGAGATCGCAGCATTGTGATGAGCTCGCCCTAGTGAACAAATGTCATAGTGGAGTCAATTCTGTAACTTATTAAGTGCGTAATTACAAAAAAAGACTTTCTTTTTTCAATTATTTCATTGTAAAATAAATTGAAAAACTTACATTACTTTAAAAAAGTTATATAATTGAACTTATTCAAGGAGACAGAAAAAGGGTACTACAGATGTGTCTTACCAAAGACCGTTATGTGGGTCAAGATACCCATCCTCGAAAATGTTAATTTCGACAAATCGATACGTTTGACATCAATTTATTTAGTTGGGCTAAGTCGGGCAATTTTGAAAGCTGACATATACTACACAATATTCACTCTCGCCCGCCTTCAAACACCCATACCCATACACACGATGCACACCATTCATGTTGTTAATAAACTTAGCGTGAATAATTTCAAAATGCATAATGTGTTAACACTCTTATCGTTGGTAGGCTCAAAATAAATTATATTAACTTGGAAATCGATAGTATACATATAGGTACGTTGAATTAGAAAATATAGTGTTGTATTCGAGTAGGAAGGCCAAAGTTTCGCTGGCTTGATGCAGTAAAGGCTGATTGCGGAGTGCTAGGTGCGAAATATAGGACTAATGCTCTTGATAGCTGGAGAGGATGGCGACAGATTTTGGAGGCATTCGGAACCTGCCAAGGGTTGTAGTGCTATAGAGGAAAAGAATATAGTATTCAGATACAAAGCCAGCTCACTTGATCAGCTGCACCTTTGACTAAAACCCATTAAAGGAAACACCGTAATTTAGGGATTTTTTGCAAAGAAATAAAGAATGAAATATAAGCAGAACAGGAGTGTTGGACATTGTTGAAAGAGTTACAACAATAAAGTGGTGTTGGGCTGCTCAAGTTGCCCACAGCTCAAACGATAGATGGACGAAACGTCTCTTGTGATGGGGTCCTAGGATTACTGCGAGAAACCCTGGATGACCCCAGTTCTGATGAAGGGATGATAATGCCGGAGCAGAATGCAACCAAGAGCATTTATCATGGAACGGGATGGAAGAGGCCTAAGTTCACAAGTGGATGGCTTCGGCTGAAGAAAAAGATGCCATAGGTAATGTATGATGCTAACAAATTTGTGACATTAGTGGTATGGATGCATGAATTTATGGGAATGTACAGAAAAAAAAAACATAAATATATGAAAACTAAAAAAAAGGAAGAAAATGCTAGGAAGGACAAGAAAATAATCAATTCTAAAATAGAATAGAATAAAAAAACTTAATTCTAATCATTGAGAAACAAAATGTTATAGTGACTATTTTTTATTGTCATTTTTTTAATCAATACAGACGATTCTAGAAATAATGAGATGTCAAAAATGTACATGTAATTATCAACATATCCAAATATTAATATCAGGCTGCCCCATTATTATAATATTTCTATTTTCTCATGCCGTCACATGGCCCCGACCCTCCCCCCAGCACGGCACCTAGTAGAACCAAAACTGACACCAGAAAATAACACGAATAAAACGGAACCCCTCTACATAATACAGAATTCAACGTCTCCCCTTTTATATAATTTGCTTCTACCACCCGCGCGTGACTCATTAACTTACAACCCCACTTTACCCCAGCCTACTCTCCCATCCATCTAGTTCCAAAACCTATGACATGGACCACTTCAATTTTTTTCTATGTTGTGCATAAACACCACAATAAAATTATTAAGCGAAAATAATCCTTTGGAAATATGACAATAATATACATTTTCTTTTCCAGGACATTTTTTTAAACGATTACGACTTGTGAGTTATTCCTTAAAATAAAGAAATTTGATGTTTTTAAATGGATGCAATTGCTGGCACATTAAGCGCCATTTTTTATGTTTTTTATGCTACGTTTTAGAGCCATATTTCTTCGTCATTTACCACAGACAAACCTACACTTTCTGAGCAAGGCATACTAGGATATAATGGCGAATGTACGAGAGTTGAACAACAAAGAGCCCTAGCTTCTAAGCATTCCAAAATTTACTGGAATTAGAAGGTAGCGTCTCTCAAGGAAAGTTCCAAGCCTAATGTGTACTGCCAGTGAGACTTGGATGTGGCAGAAAAAGGACAAATCACGATTGAATGTAATAGGAATGAGGTCGTTGATAAGAATGTGTGGGAAAACACTAAGAGATATGATAAGGGGAGGAGTCACTGTAAGATGGGTGTTGTGACTAGAATGAATGTGAATAAACTTAGACATTGCATTTTGGGAGAATGAATGATGACTAAAAAGAGCGTGTACGAGAAATAGCATTAATGTGATGAAAGAAAGGAGTGTTAGGAAGGGTAGGGCCGTCTGACATTCTGTCCTCTGTGCCTACCTCGCAAGGGATGCGGTGTAAGAGGACAGATATATAGATGGAGCGTAAATGAGCTTTTTCGTACTGCCCAGAATAAATGATCTTTCTGTTAAATCGTGTCCTCAAAATTAAGGGTCCCTCAAAGAAGTTATGCACCTGTGCAGTGAAATAAAACTAATTACTAGTCAAATTTGATCCCAATAGACATTAGATGAGATGAATGGGGTGAGATGGTGCAAAGAGAAGCAAAGGGTAATTCTGTACTACACAGTCGTAATAATATTTTCTCTTGTAATAATATCACCGGAACACAGATTATTCAAGCATTGATTTTAATTTATAAAATTTAATTGCCTTTTATTCCTGTTCTCTAACTCTTCACCCTCGAAATATCTATAGATTAAGTCAGATCGCAAAAACCATTGGTTTACAAATCACTTTTGACACTAAAACCTTTAATGATGCGAAAACAAAAGCTTGCGTCAGTCAAAATAATTCATACATTTGAGTAGAAATAAAACACAAAAATACTTTATTCTCATCGAGTTAAAACGTTTTCGAGTAACTAGTACCCATCTTCAGCTGCAATTAATAGTTACTGACGATGGATAATAGTTCTTGTTACTCTCAAACGTTAGTAAGGTGGAAAAAACAAAGTTACCTTTGTGTGTTTTTTTACTAAAGTCTGAGATAATATTATGCTTTCACAAGGAATCTCACAATAATTTCGAGAAAGCAATTCATGCGTAGTAGCTAAAACAAGGCGCTCTTTTTGAAATTACGTATTTTATTTAAGTATACTTTTTCATTTTCAGCCGTTTTAATTCCAATGCTGGACATAGACCTTTTTTTTTCACCGACGTGGTAAAATGAGCAGCTGCCTTAAAATGGAAATGGAAAAGATTCTCGAGTGGCAACCTACAACAAGCAAAAGCAGCGTAGGAAGACCTCAGGCAAGATAGTCTGACGAATCGCAGGAAGCAAGTGGATGCAGCATGCCCAGGATAGGGATCTGTGGAGAGTCAAAGGGGAGGCCTGTTTAAGTATATAAATACCTTTAAAACCAAATACCCCTAAACTACCTTTATGAAAAAGATGTTGTATCTCTGATTGTGAACTACTTTTAGACATACTCTGTGTAAGTACTGAAAGTAATGTCATTTGGGAGCCCATCCTTCACATTGTTTTTGTAACCCTTTAATGTTTGGTAAAGCAATGCATCGATGTGGAGTTAATGGCTTTTGCACTAGTCTAAAGGGTAAATGTCCTTAAATAATCACAAAGGGTGACTGAGGGATCGAAAGCTATATGGATGGACCGGCGCTCATTAGAATATCGATGTTTATCATATATCGATGATAAATAAATAATGTACGAACCGTAAAGGATTGCATGGTGACATTGAACGTGATTCCTGGACCTTGTTTTACCCCTTTCCCCCATTTTAATCCCTTAAATCATTAAATTCGTAACCTGTACCATTTTTTTTAACGGATCTGGGCTTGCATATACAAACCAAAATACTTTCCTGCACACCTTACACCAGGCTAAAAGCCTGTATCGCAAAGTGTGGAATACATAGCCAGTGCCGGAGTTAGAACCTGGCACCTCCCGCTGCCGCCCCAATCAACTGCGTCAACTATGTACTCCATATGTTATGTGTTGTTTTATTTATAGTTTGATATGCATGCTTATCAATTCTTATTTCTACTGTTTATATAAAGGTACATGTAAGTATTTATTTTTATTGTCCATGTTTTATGTTTTTTTGTTTTTTTTCTTATTTTCTTTCATGCATGCCTATCCAATTTGATTTTGTTCTAAAGTCACAAATACGATGATTTCCATCAGATACAAAAGTCTTTGTACTGAATGTGTTTGTGAAGCCAACATCTCGATGTATTAAAATGCAAATTTGCATTCCTTAAATCCAAAATACTAGATCAGCGAAACAGAACCAAAATACACAGCTACGGACATACACACGAACAAAGAGATGCTGTGAATGAACGGATGAATTTATTAATAGTATTATTTAATATTATGTAAATCCCTTAACTACAGGTAAACAGTCGTGAATGTTTGAATGATAACGAGAGAAGGAAAGTGTGGCGCTTGGTGCAGGAAGGGGGAACTAATGCGATTTGTTAGTTATTTATAGCATAGCTAGGAAGACTTTTTTCAATGCGTTTTTCTACGATACTGGAATATGAGCTTTTTCAGGACAATCATATTTTTTATGAAATTTTTCAATCATTGTTAATTTTTTTTTCAATATTACAATTACAAAATATTTTTTATTTTCTTCAATATTTTTTATTTATTTATTTATTTAAACTTAAAGTAAACAACAAACACATACAAATATACAAAATGGACATAGTACAGATTATAAAACGTTGTTTACTAGGGCGAACTTATCGCAGAACTGCGATTTCTTCCAGTTAAACCCAATATTTTACACATACAAATATGGTTTCTTAAAATTATACATGTTTCGAGATACCTCGCCAATAGATACTAGTCTCGTGCACGGGTAGGGGTAAACTACTTAAATGTTAGATGTGATTTTCCTTACTTTTTTGTGTTCTCCCTAAATTTTGGGCTAGTCCTTGTTAAAAGTACTTGAAAAATGGGATACTATATTATTGGTCACATTGCCACGTATCTACGACATACTGCTTTTTGTTGAGTGATATACGACATTTTGGTTCCTTTTGGAAAAAAAATACATTCTGGACTTATGCTTTTTGACTCTTTGCTAAATTCACAGCAATCTTTAACATACTACAATGAGGTCCTTTACAAATGCTTAGATAACTTGCCATTAAAAAACGCACAAAACGATTTTCTTGAAATTCTTTAACTAAGTGCGTAGTTACTAAAAAAAGACGTTCTTTTTTAAATTATTTCATAGTTAAATATGACAACACATATTTTAGTTCAAAAAGTTATAGAAATGTACCTAGTATCAACGAGAATAAATGAAAATCTTATTCAAAATTCTTGATATATTTTTATCAAAATTATTTTGTGGAAAATTTATTCGACTACCCGGAAGGTTTTGAAATATAAAAAAAAAAAGTAAGAAAGGTTGATAATAAATATAATCCGCAAAGACAAACAAATATATTCCTTAGCTATGTAGGGAAAAAAACGTTTTTTTTTCTCTAGGTGTTAAGGATCATGGTAATACATAAAGATGTCCTTAAAGAACGAATGGTTTATTGTTACGAGCTATTTTAGTGGCACTTTCTTTTTACGGTGTGGCATCTTTCCCCATTCTACCCCTTCTAGATTTCATCGGTTTGACAACATTCCAAAAATTTTCACCCATTTTTTTTCGCAAACACCTTATTTTTTTTTGTTTCATCTTGCCCCCTCTCACCCTTTGAGAGTTTATTTATTGAGATTCGGGGTTACGAACCAATGACCCGTCAATATTTCAAAGATTTTGTGATTTCAAGAGTATCTACTATAAAGTTATACGACTTTCGAATCTAAGACGGATCTGGTTAGCTGGTGGAATAAAATGAATTAGAGATAGCTAATTTATTAATCTTCCAAAAAACAATAAAACGCTTTGACCCTCTGTTACTGTACGCCACTGCTTAAACAATGAGATCAGAGTATTCAGAATGACGTTGAAACCTTAGATCTTATTTTCACTGGTGGAACTTTGTGACCTCCATGTGTTCTTTTAGGGAACCTTAAAGGACAAAAATCACAGTTTACTGGTAGTAAAATATTTCAAATTTTCAAATACCGCAGAGTTTGGGGTTAGCTGGCAGAGATCACAGCACTGAGATAAGCTCGCCCTAGTGAACTCAGCATCTATTACTGTTATGTTAACATTACCCCGCATTTTGTTCACTTAAAGTGTAGGTAAGTAAATAAAAATGGTGCCGCCAAACGCGCGCGAGTTAACACAAGCTTCTTGTGTTCATGAGTGGGTAAAAAGGCGTGTGGATGGAACGTTTGTCTTGACGTGTAAGTAACTGACCATTGACACCTTTTTACTCATGAGCACAAAAAGCTTGTGTTGGCTCGCGCGCGTGTGGCGGTGGCACCATAGTAATTGACGCTAGTACTGACAATTATTTAAGATGTGCAGTCCATACGCTCAACTGCGGATAACTTTAAAGCCATAACTCAAGTGGTATATTTTATAAGTTGTGCCAGTCGTTAAGTGACGGAGCCATATCAATAGTTTGGTAATAAAGGTAGGTATTCAATAATTCGTAAAGAAACTGAAGCTGTTCTTGAAAAATCATCCAAAACATATAATGCCAACACATGAAAGTAATGGAGTAAACTCAAATAAGTACTTTCTTTCAAAGGCAAAGACTAAGGGACTTTAAATATCTATTGTGTTTAATTTTAATTTTGTTACAGTAAACTTACACCAAAAACCTTCGGTCAAAACTCTCCACATTCTCAAATACTTTCCTTCACATAGCTTTGTAGATTTTCACGGTCCTTGTTAATCTCTTCTCCATTCTTCTCGGGTGTACCGTGTGTAGTTTGTCGATGCTGTCTAGCTTTCGGCCTACTTGGTCAGGCCATCTTCATTAGTCCTGAAGATAGCCGCAGCAAGTGGGTCGAAAGCTCGACAACATCGACAATCCACACACGGTACACCCGAGAAGAAGGGAGAAGAGACTTTCTTTCACATTTCACACCTTGATTTGAACCTGGTATCTTCCGCTTCAAGTCTACGCTCTAACCAACTCAGCTACTCCAACCATTCCTTTTTTAGTTAGATTAGAACTATTTTAGAAGAAGGATAGGGCTGTCTGGCGCTCTGTCCTCTCTGCCTACCCTGCAAGGGATGTGGCGTGAGGGTATAGATAGATAGATAGATAGAACTATTTTTTTCGAACAACTTACGCACAAACGTACATATCAATGTTTGTTTCCTACGAACTTGATAAATTTCACTACAGTATTCGGGTTCGAATCCCACTTGTAACTTTTAATGAAATGTACCATCCCATAAATCATAAGTGTGGAACGGAATAATTTTCAAGTGCCCTAATATACGTAGGTACCAACTTATTGTGTAGTACCTAAATAGCATATTGCCCTACTATCCTAAATGTACCTATCTATCGATATACCATACACAATTCAGGTACATGGTTGGCGCAGTTGGTTGAAGCGGCAGTCTCTCAAGCAGGAGGTGCCAGGTTCAAACCCCGGTGCTGGCGATGTATTTCACACTTTGCGATACAGGCTTTTAGCCAAGGTGTGCAGGAAAGTATTTGGGTTTGTGTATGCAAGCCCAGATCCTATTATATAAAAAATATAATAAGTACCTATTCTATTCCATTCTATCCCTCACAGAAAAAACAGACTGCCAGAGTTTTCAATCCTTACGCACACTTCTTGCTTCCGTCACATTCATGCAATTCGTCATATATTCGACTACTCTCTCTTTCCCTGAGCAATTATTCCCAAATGATGGTGGGGTCTGCCATTCTTGTCTTTCGCCGCCACTCGGCTCTATCCTGTGCATCTTCCGGGGATGCTCCACAGTCTCTCATATCTTGCCTCACAACCTCACGCCACCTCCGCTTGGGTCTTCCTCGGGATCTCCTACCAGGGACAACCAATGACTGTGTCATATATTCGACTATGGTTTCATTTAATCAAAATATCTCCGTCCTTAAGCAACTGATGGTCTACATTGTCAAGCCACGTGGTTCTTGGACTTTATACCTGATTCTTCCTTCTTCAGCCATGTCTACTTATTAATTTTGCCCTGATAGATGCGTTACGAGTACTACTTTTTGAAGACAACTAAGTATTGAAAAATTTCACAATGAGACATACAGACAGACAGCAAGCAATTTATGTAGTTATTAGATTACTAAACATGGTTTTTATTACTGAGTATGTAGGTATGTATAATACTTACTTATAAATACTACCTATTTTATAAAATTACTATAAGAATACTATAATAATGCAAGTTTAGGTATTACCTGCTTTTAATAGGTACCTATTTAATATACGTACTCGCGTAGACATCGCGCACGAACTAGAGTCAATGTTGTACAACGAGAAATAGTGAAGTTAATCACTGTTCGATGATGCTGTCAAAACATCGAAGAATCAACGTGGACAATCGTATTAGTGTTAAATGAAAAAGGTTGATTTGCCGTTTTTGTACGAATAATTAAATGTGTTCAAACAATAATGTCAAAATAAATACACTTAAGTAACATTTGCCAATTCCAGTCCATCCATCCACCGTAGCCGGCAGTTGAATCCAGACCTCCAACCATGAGACCAGAAGCCTAAACCAACTGACAATGAGACGTATTATGCCCACCCTTGCATATCAGATGAGATTACTACTTATTATTCAACTACGACATGTAGAAAATTCGATGTTGTCAGAATCCGACACTCTGTAAAATAGTTCACTATTATTATTTTTTTGATAACACTTGCCTAAATAGATTTATGCTGGAACCAAATTTTTAGGTGAGGAATAGAGGAGCTACCTAGCACAAATTTTGTATGAAAAATAATGATAAGTGGCTCATATCTCTTCTATTCCTCACCTAAAAAGTTAGTTTAATTCAGCATTAAATTGAGAGAATGTTTTGACGAATTTGTTTCACTAAACTAACAGTTTTGACCTGTGAGAAAATCCAAGTTCTCACTGTGAACTTTCAATTTTTTTGTACGTTTAATAAATGTACACTACTTTTCGATGTAATTACAAATAGAATAAATGGATACTTAACATCCCTATATTTAGTACGATATAATAATAGCGTTCGGAATGGTAGGTATTAGGTATGTAGGCTAAACAATATGTTTACGATTGGCCGAGTGGTTTGATGGACGTGGCCCATCATTAGAGCGATGCCCAAGGCGGGCCGGATCACCAATCTTGCGCGCTCTCTCAAATAATAATTATTACCTAACCTAACTATATCGACTCTGACTCTATTATGTTAATACATACTTATTTTTTATTTTATAAAGTACCTATAATTATTTTAATACTAGCTGGTGTACTTTACCCGTGTATTTTAAAATAATCATTAAATAAAATAAAATATTTTTTATTTTATATACAAACATTACAAACATACAAAGGGCGGGCTTATTGCCAAATGGTAATTTCTGCCAGTCAATAAATAATTTCCATAACAGAAACCACAATTAGATAAAACTAATTATACCTAAACTTAGTACCGAAAGGGTACCTTAACTTAACAATAATTGAATAGATAAATACATTAATATTTTCACGTAGAGTATGTAAACAAGTATATGTCATAATTAGCTAGACGTGCGTACGTGTAATCCCAGTTCGGAATTTTGTACGATGGGTTGACAGTAAGACATTGCTTTTGTAATAAGTCCGTCTTTTGGCATACGACCATTGTCTTGTTTTTGTAACTATGCATATTTTTCTTTAGGCAATAAAGATTTTTTTATTTATTTATGCGTCGTACGGATTACCATGAATACGAGATTGGACGATAGAGTTATTAGGGATATAATCTGATCCGACTGCCAAGCTATGATAAATAGGCCAATAATACTGAAAAATTCCGAAAATTTTTAGTTACGATCTTGTTTACCCAAAACGTGTCCATCTTTGAAAATCGAAATGGCCAATCTTGCACAGCTTCAAACTACATAGGTATATTTTTAGTCATTCCCTGTGAAGTAACTTGCTCTTGCAGGGTACTTGTAAAAAATGGCGAAAAAGAGTGAGCATTCTAAAAAGACAAATTCAGTATCACCAAATTCATAATAACTATACATAGATATATTATACAATAGATGAATCATAACGTAAGAAAAGAGTAGATATGTCTGTAAGGACTGTAAGCCCTCTCTAGATAGAATCTTGAGTACAA
This sequence comes from Ceraclea dissimilis, assembly GCA_963576895.1. NCBI lineage: Eukaryota > Metazoa > Arthropoda > Insecta > Trichoptera > Leptoceridae > Ceraclea > Ceraclea dissimilis. Next base: position 13,207,612 of record OY756376.1, read on the forward strand.
AATGTACAATATGGGTACTAGATACTCAGGTATCTTCTTGAGATCCACTCGACTTTCATAAGCACCCTTCAATTGGTAACATAACAACATATTTTATTTTCCCAAAAGGACTGTACGCATTTCTGGTATCAACAAACCGCTGAAGAATAACCACTCCACAAGCTGAAGTGGAATCCAAAACATCCCTTATTGTGGACGAGGGAGATAAATGATAGCAGAAGAAACCGCGCTGGAAAGGGATGAGAAATGTAACATAGGGGTGATAAGTGTTTGTAACATGAGTTAGTATTGAGAAGGGGTAGTACTTGTAAAAAAGATTTAATAAGAAATGGCTTGTTCGTAATTCAAATTGCTCTGTTTTGTAATGATTCGCATTCCTGACCTTCTAGTTCAGTTTCCTAGTTAGGGACAGTCAATTGTGGGAACACTTTTGGGTTAGCTGAAAAAAAATTGCAGCATTGGGTCGCCCTTTTCCTTCTTCTCAGCCTTCTCGCGTCCAGTGTTGGACATAAGCCTCCCCCTTAGACTTCCACTGCTCCCTATCTTGTGCCGACCACATCCATCCACCTTCCTTATGTCATCCGACCACGTTGCCTGGGGCCTACCAACGCTTCTTTGGTCTATTCTTGGTCGCCGTTCAAGAACTTTATTAGTCCATCTAGCTCGCCCTAGTGAACAATTTTATGTGATTTATTTGAGGTATGCCTCATTTTGTTACACGCTTTTATTCTACTTCACCTGTTGTGTCCTGCGTCATCATTTTCCGATTCAAATTTTAATAACTTCCCGATGTCCTAGCATCTTGAAATTTTGCATACGTAATTTCGGAGACAGTTTAATACTGTAGTATTGTTTTATCAAAAAAACGGTAAATTTTTGTGTTTTTTATCGCTATAGTTCGTTATCCAAGTACGAAATAATAGAAAACTAAATTTGTTTTCATTTCAGTAGAGTGTCATAAAAATAAAACAATTATCAGGTCGCAGATGTCTTGAAAAATAATCCTTAAAAACATCCAACAAAAAAAAAATACTAATGCGAATCTATTACGTTTTTAATCTGTGATTCACACTACAAGAATGCACGGGAATGTAGACATTAATATAATATGATATTTGCATATTGGATAAACTAATATGACGTGTGTTCGTAGGGTACATTCTCGTATGCACACACGAGCAATATCTGACTGCTTTTGTTATTATTTTTTTTTTTGTTTTGATACGCCATGTTTGTAATAACGGGAGGATTAAACAATATTCCAGCATTTCTGTTTTTTTTTGTACTTTTTTTTTCATAAATGAATTCCATGCAAGGAAGGGTGGTCAAGAACACCCTGTATAGTATAAAATAATAATATTACGTATTATTTTCGACATAGGTACTTTAGGTATGTGAGATATTATGAAAACCTTAGGACTGGATGTAGGTGTTAAAGTGCATATGTCTATATATTATTATTTTTTTAAAAAACACAAATGTTCCAACGGCAAAAAAAAAGAAAAAAATACACAAAGAACACCAGACTTTCCTATCTTTACACACACTACTAGCTTCCGTCACTTTCTTGCAAATTCGTCACACTCACTCTACGATTCCTTTTGCTCAAAACGCATCCGTCCTTAAATAACTGGTCAACGTGGTCGAGCCAAGTTGTTCTTGGACGGTCGCGCTTCCTTACACAATTATTATTTCGCCCAAGTTTGTTTTCTTTGTCATCCTTTCATCATTCATCCTCTGTACATGTCCCAACCATCTCAACTTGTTCATTTTCATTCTAGTCAGACATATTGTTGTTCATTTTCATTATAGTAATGCCCCCGCCACACGCTCGTGGCCTACCAACCACGAGCAAATGGTGTTCATGAGTAAAAAGACGTGTGGATGGAACGTTTGTCTTGGCGTGCACGTAACCGACCGTTGACGCTTTTTTACTCACGAACACCATTTGCTCGTGGTTCGTCACGAGCGTGTGGCGGGGGCATAAAGTATGTGAGGTATATAGTAATTGTGGAAAGGGGAATTGAGGGTAAAATGGGTCAACATTTAATAATATTAATATAGCTATTGTGTTTTTTTTAAAGAGGAGAGATTTAAATTACGGGCGGTTAAATCTATGTACAATAATAAATACATATCAACGTATGAATATCCAATATAATAAAATGGCAAACGTATGTACGGTTTGGTACTTGTTTTCTACAGAATTACAAAGTTTTATACAAGTCTTAATTCTGACATTATTCCTGAAATAAGTGTTTTCTTTTAAACTGTCTATTGAACTTAGTAAGAGTGATACTACCTAGAATATAAAAGCTTTGATACTGTATTTTAAAATGTGGCTCGTTTTCATTTACAACCAATGGAATTTCACTCATAACAGGTCATGAAACTGGCCATTCGGGCTCTTTTGTATATAGGATTTGAAGCTTCTGAAATATCTGGGGGTGAGGTGTGTTTATTTACTTTATTTTATTTATTCAAGTTACACACAGAGACAGTAACATATCGCCACATTTTCCCCACTTTGACTATAGCGCCACATATTAGGCCGAAAATGAGTTATAGGTATGCCTATATCGTTGGAATAGTCTTGACGAGCTGCATCGAACGGTCCGGGTCTCGATCAAATCGGAGAACATTTTTTTCAAAACTAATAATATATTTTACCCACCGTAAATTTTCACGGGTAACAACTAGTACCATATAACAACAAAAAATACAGAAGAAAATAAATTACGCAATGGAAAGGCAAAAAGCTTTTTATTTGATAAAATATTTAATAATGAAATTCTTTATTTCATTATGGAATTAAAAAAGGAAACAGACAAATGGATTATTCTCTATGGAAATGTATTTTATCAAAAAATATATTTAATTCCGTACAATACACATGTTTCGTGTATTTTAATATGAGGGAATTTCACCTCAAACAACATGGTTGGCGCAGTTGGTTGAGGCGGCAGTCTCTCAAGCGGGAGGTGCCAGGTTCAAACCCCGGCGCTGACGATGTATTACACACTTTGCGATACAGGCTTTTAGCCTAGTGTAAGGTATGCAGGAAAGTATGTGGGTTTGTGTATGCAAGCCCAGATCCTTTTTTATAAAAAAAATAAATTACACCATTATTCTAAGTATTCTACTTTAAGCCTACTCGTCTACGAGTGATCCAGAAATGAGCATATAATTTAGCTTAAATCTGATTGGTAATTAGAATAAGCAACAAGAATTACAAAACAAAACGATAGTAATTGTGCTAAAGGGCGGACTTAATGCAAAAGCAATATCTTACAGTCAACCATGAAAAAAGTAAATAAATGTTAACATTACAAATAGGTAAACGCCAGTTTTTTTTATTTGTTTTCATACCACAGGGTCTCCTATGTACGGATAGACCAGCTTTCACTGTAAATCGTTCCTACGTCAATGACGGTGGGGTGACAAAAAAGGTGACACGCACTGACCAAAACCGTTGATTAGCAGAGCCTTGTGATCTCTCTATGTTCCCTTGAGAAACTTTAAAAGGGAAAGCGGTATCTCTACGGACTGTCGTCTCGATAAATTTTTAATCAACTATTGTAATTTTTAATATTTTAATATTATCACATGTCGTTCATTATTTATGTTAAAGATATTTTAAATCTTTGGACACAAAATAAAACGTTTTAAAATAAGAATTTCACAGCATCGTCAGATCTTCTTATACTTAACGCTTAATGATAATATGACATCATGAATATTTCTTTCATATTCAAATCAACCTTTAGCGGTAATTCTTTTAACCGTCCGCACCTAACGTATCAATCTCAAACACACACACAGGTAGTTAGAATTTTATTATTTTCCTCGGTTTTCTTTTCTTGGTTAGATTTTGTAGTAATTATAACTAAGTGGGCAAGATTGTGTGTTCTTATATTTACTAAATTGAAATCAAAAAGGGCGTGTACGTTGACGGAGGGGGGGGGGGCAGCCATATAAATAATAACAATATTACATATGTCTACAAAATCACAAAAACCTTTTAATTGAACACTACATACAATACAATTTGAAAAATAATACAGTAATAATAACAAAATTAGGTACATAAATTTATTACTATACAGTGATCTTTTCCAGTTAACCCAAGTTACTTTTCATCCCATCAATAATTTTGTAAAACGTTCTATTATTTTACAAATACAAGAATGATACCTACATTGTATTCTTATTAATAAAATCATTCACTATTATTGTTTAATCAAAAAAAATTGCCTGCGACGCTAATTAATATTTTGCTGTATTTCGTATTTTTTACCTTTTTATTACGAGAAAAATGAACTAATCGCGACTGTCTCACGGAAAAAGTTTCATCTGTGGCGCCAAAATTATATAAAATTATATCATTTCATTATTCACATATCAGATTACAAACTATTCTGTTACGTAAAGCTACATAGATGTGTAAGCGAAAAAACTAAAATAAACAAGAGACTTACAAATATCAAAACTGTATAATTTTTATCATTTTTTCTCGTCAGTTGCAGACGGTTAAATTATAATTCCTAAAAACGAGTCCCGAATTTCGAAAAAAAATATCCGAAACCTTCATCCGAATATGGACATGAAAGTAAGAAGGGAATGTTAAATTGTATGTCAAGATTTATCAATCGTATGTGTGTGGTATTGACCTTTTTATGTTATGCATCGTAATTTATGTGATTTTTTTCATTGTGTAGATCACATTCATATTTTCTCCGTAGCTAATTGAGCAGGTGAAGATATGAATACACCGACTAGAGGTTCGTAACCGGCGGTTTCGTATTCAACAAAGAGATCTTTTCTTACAAATATGTAGTCTCTCAACTAACGAACAGTGTAAGACGGGCATACTGGGCTTACATGATTTTTTAATGCCGCTTAAACGATAGGAAAAAATCTGAACGAAAACCAGGGTATGGTCGCCGCTACACGCTTGCGAGCGTCCACAAGTTTTTTGTGTCCATGAGTAAAATGGTGTCAATGGTCGGTTTTGTGGCGGCGACATATTGTTAGTATTTTGGGTAAATCAGTGACAAGTGTGAGAAAATGCATCGTATTAAAAAAAATATATTGAAAAAAATAAAAATATGTTTAGGGCGCAAGAGTGCACACTTTACAGTAAACTAAAAGCTTGAATAATGAAGGGCAGAATACATCGTCAGCGTCGAGATTCGAACCCGACACCTCCTGATTAGAAGTCCGCTCGCCAGCCAAACCAAACACCTAAATATCTTAATAGTTCCTAACATGAGGAGAACGATTTTGTTGCACCTGAAATCGTGACATTCAGAATGGGTGGTCCATCCATCCATAGACACTAGCTGTCACAAAACGATTTCCCCAGTTAGGTAAAAATGAACATCCACCATGTGTCTTCAGTCGAAAATTTTAATAATTCCCCAATACAGCGCGCTCCATTATAACCAAACGAGAAGAGTAATTGGGGATAAAACGTCACAGTTTGAGACAACTGACTTGAGGTAGGTACCCACCTACATGAAGACAAAAAAAAATACAAATTGTCTTCTTAACTACGTCAATTATTATTAATACTTTTTAATTTTTTATATATTTATTTATTTATTCTCATCGGCGTCCTTTTGTGAGAGAACGAACCAATGAACTCGATTTATAAATTTCAAGACGATGATGATTGCGGATGGGCAAATAAATAAAATATGTATTTTTTTTTATTTGTATATATTTTATTTTATGTTTTTTTTATGATTTAAAACGATTTTACGTCCGGGACGCAGGACCAAAGCACATGAAGTTATTGAAGATATAATGTATTCGTTTTTTACTGTCATTTTATTGTTCATTTAAATCCGAATATGATGCGTAATCAGCCTAGCCTTAAAGATGTATTATCCAGAGTTAATCAGCCGTTTTTCGGTTGCTCCATATTTTCCCATCATGCTCTTTTTTTGGGATTTCTATGACCTAACTTATTGGATGTACTATTTATTATTCGTTTTTTACCATCTATTTCCCTATTGCTCCATTTTGTTCCATTTTGCTCTTTTTAGGCGTATATAGGCCTAATCTAATTGTTGAATTATTTATTCTTAATTACATATTTCTACATTGCTCCATATATTTCCACCATGCTCTTTTTGCGCCTTTATTAATCTAACCTATAACTTGTAAAATTCATTTTTGATCAATAGTTTTTTCCGTAGCTCTAACATGTTTTTTGCTCCACTATGCTATTCTTTGAGCTTTCTCTAACCTAACCTATAATACGTATTATTTATTTTGCTCCATCTTGTTCCTTTTCCACCATGTTCTTTTTTTACCAAACCTATACTTTTTTAACTAGTTATTTTTCATCCATTTTATTGTTGCTCCATCATGTTTTTTGCTCCACTAATCTCTTTTTCGCCGTTGATTGACCTAACATACTACTATGTACTAATTATTAACTTTTAATCACCTATTTCTCCACTGCTCCACCTTGTCCCACTTTGCTCTTTTTTGGGCTTTTATATTTACCTAACATATATTTGCAAAAAATGTATAAAGATGTAAAAGTACCTGTGTTTTGTTTCGATAAACAAAAAATCATTAAAAAATGCTTAAAAAAATGCTCTAAAAAGGAACGATTTGAAAAATCCACCTTCAAATTGTGTTGAAACAACGGCCAAAGAAATTCTTCAAATACTTACGAAAAATATTTTTAACCCATAAATTACTCTAAATATTTATTATATATAGATTACAAAAAGACCGCTATGATAGATTATAATATTATGTTATTATTCTTTTTGTTTTGTTTGAAATCTAACCTCAAAAATGCCCTAAGGGGATTGGTTAATTTATACTTTTAAATTTCGATCGTCAATTTTGACGTTTATTCATATCTATAATATCAACGCCTTTCAATAGATGGCTATTTTTTATTATTGCTATTAGATATTGAGGCTGCAAGGAGGAAACATTCAAAGTCAAGAAAAATTATGATATGAAAAATTACGTTATTTATTTAAAAAAATACAATTTCACATCATCTTATTGTACTTTTGTGTGCAGGAAAATTACATGAGAGACAATTTCTGCCAAGAAACTCAAGAAAAGAGTAAAGATATGATTATATTTTGGTACCTACTTAACTTTTTATTAGATTTGACCCTGCCAAAAAACAAAACAAAACTAAAAGTTACAGAAAAGAACTAAAAAATTTGGAAAGCATTGAAAATTGTTTACAGATGAAAGAAATATTATGCAAAAATGGATCATATACCTTTTTTTTTTCACGATGTTCACCACGTGTTTTTACGCAATCTTTACTTTTTTTGACATGGCATATTCTTGCATGCAGTCTCCATGTATAACACACGTGAGTCGTATTTTTTACGAAATCCGATAATTCTACGTATATACCGAATGTTGTAATTTTTTTAATGCGATAATTTCCCCGTTGCACCCACCGAAGTATTGTTATTACTAACCCATTTAACAGGTAGATAATATTCTGTGGTTTACGGGGTGTATTTTTAGCACAGGTGTCTCGTCCAGGGTTAAAAAAGGCTAATGGATAATTCCTATAACAACAAAAATAGCGAACATTTTTTTTTATTAATCTTTAGGGTTTTTTATTTGTACATACAATTTAATTCTATAAAATTGTTTTTATTACAAATTTCATAATATGTATAACCATCGCCTATGTATCCTATTGGTTTTTCTAACAAACATAGTGAAAAAAGCGTCGTTGCATGTAACCAAAATCCATATACTGAATTTAAATAGCATGGGTATAAATACACCTGTGTAAAAAGTAAGTAATCTTTAAAATCAATTTCAATTTCAAGCTGTTTGATTTCAATAATAAATTTTACACATTACCAACATTTTTTTTGCGCCAGACTATCCTTCTTACAGAAGTCTTCTTGCAGGTGGGAACCCGGCCTTACATACACTTCTCTCTTCCGTCACATTTACGCAATTTGCCATACACACTCTGTGTTTTGATCAAAGGTTGTTGGTGGATGTTTATTGTGACAATATTAAAATGAAACACAATATTAATTTAGATGATACCTATCACAGACTTTGATTTATTGAAGGTGACTAGTATTAAGTACGTCCACAAAGTGACTTTGTATTATACTTATACTGGTGATGTGGTAACTTTTTAGGTGAGGAATAGTGGAGATAGGAGCCACCTAGCACAAATTTTGTATGAAAAATAATGATAAGTGGCCCCTATCTCCGCTATTCCTCACCTAAGAAGTTGGTGAAATCCAACATTAGAGGTATACCGAAGGACATCAGGGAAGTATGTCTACTAGTCGACTAGTCGCCCATTCAATACATCAAAGTTATTACGTAGTCATTTTAATCAAAGCAGTATTTTTTTCTACTAATCAATCTGCTTAATACTTGAAGCATCAAATTTACTAAGTACCTACTTTTCAATATCCCGTTATTCGTAAGTATATCGTCTTATTCGGGAATAAGGAAGGTATCAAATTCGCTCTCTCCTGCAAGTTAGTCCCGGGTTGTAATAAATCATTGAATCTTATGGGGAGGGGGCATGTTTAGTAATAATAATAATATTACGGAACACTCGAAGGGTGAGGCAGAGAGAAGAAAGAATGAAAAGGGGACAGCAGCTGAAAATTTTGAAATATTGCTCGCTACCTTGCATCAATACCATATGACCATCACAGCATTTCACAGAAAAGGTGGACAGATGACATTGTCCAGCTTACGGGTCGTAGATGGCAGCAGATAGCCCAAGATAGAAGACAGTGGAAGAGTTTAGAAAAGGCCTATGTCCAGCAGAGGAACGCCAGTGGCTAGCAGTAAGTAAGTAAGTAACCAGCGACAGACCCAAAAGTGTGTATCTAGACATTCTAGACTACCTACCTATATCTACCTAACTTTTTTTAAATATAAAATGAATCTGGGTTTATCGAAATAAACCCAATTACACCTTTGTACACTTTACAGTAAGCATGAAAAGCTTGTGTCGTGAATTGGAGTTGGTCGGCATCGGGGATCGAACCCACACCCACTGGATTAACAGTCGAGCGCGTTACCAACCAGGCTACCGACCACCTCAAAATTATTATTAAGTAGGTAGGTACCTACTAGGTATAGAAAAATGTTAAAAATAATCGCTGTTTGTTTGTCTATAGAACACGGGCGCATATATTTCCTATTAGGGGTTGCGTTCTGTTGTGTTATTGGGTTTAGCGTGTTTTTACGTCTGCTTTTGACAGGTCTGGACACCAGTTTAAGTATAACGGCGGGTTGAGAGAGGGTGAACGCTCCCTCACACACACTTATTGAAGGGTAGGCATCTATACTTAGCCGCTACACCTACTTTACTTACACGTCTGTTGTTAAAGTACTTTGATACCTAAACGATTTAGAACAATTTCGGGGTAGTTTATTCGTTCTATAACTTATACAATACTACAAATTAAGATGGTGTGGACATGTTGGAAGAATGCGTGACGATAGGATGAAAAACATCTTTCTTTGTGCCATTTGTTTTATTATTTTTGCATTTATTCATTTTTTTGTACGTACCTACTTTTATTGCATGCTCGAGTACCTAGCACCCTTTCCCAAATTTATGTAAAAAGATTTGCTGAAAGAGATCGCGATGTCGCGATAAGCTCGCCTTAGTGAACTGAGCATACCTCTATAGAATTATATTTTAAAGACATTTTTATGTGTTGAATTATGGTATGAGTAGGTATATTGTACTTAGATATTGTTATTCACAAAAAAAAGATTTCACGGTCTGTACCTAATATTTGAAAACAGAACGAAATTGTCTCGGATTATAAATTCAAATTTGATTGGTCGTGTATGATATGTCTTTTTGAGATCATAGTAAAAAATGCATCGAGATGTTTTTGGGTTCTTACCAAAAAAGAAGAAAAAGGATTGTTCCTAATTAATTTAAAAACATTTATTTTATCTTATAAATTTATAAGATGCAATAAGTAAATTGTAAAAAATAATAGAATGCATTCATATTTTTGAATAAGGAATGTAAACATTTGAACGAAGCGATCCTAGAGATGTTGAACAACAGAACGTACTCTCCTCACGGTGTCTGGACGCTTCATGCACGGCGCAAACTCACCGGCGCCATGACACAAGGCGGGCACGTGATCGTCGCCATGACAACACAACACACACATCTCACTCACACCCGCAACTCTCTCTATACACCCATCCTTCATACGCATACAGAACCAAATATAATACGACGCATGCGCATCACAATCCATCCCTCTCTGACGCGCCGAATTTCCCACTCTTGGAAATTCTGACCTCTCACTCATTCTAATCCTCCTCACGCTATAATCGTCTCATTCGCTCGTATAGCGGCGTCACACTCTCACCAACGCACGCATGCTCGTTTTTCTTCTTTTTATACATCGCTCCTTTTTCATCCTCTCTGTATAATATACGTCACTCTCTAAGAAGAATGTATTCGTCACTTTCTAACGTTAACCCGAATGTCAGATGTAAGATAAAGACGGAAATATATTTTACACGCGTGCAGAGTGAAGGTTCTCGCGCATCGTTCGCTCGCTGAATGGTCCTCCCATATACGCGGGTAAATTTTTAAATAAACATGAATATTCTAAAAGTTGGTCTTCTCTTGTTTTTATTTTCCATAGACAATATACATGATTTACCTGCATCTACTACTACACGGGAAAGTGCCTACATACTATTTGTACCACAGAGAAAACTTTTCATATTTTCTTTTATGTCTAGGTACCTACTTACTTCATTAATAATTCTATTTTAGAGGAACTACCAACGAAAATGTTTTTTGTGCAAAAAGAAGGGACATTATTTGACATCACAGTTATTTTTTGTAAAAGTGACAAGAGTACTTATGTTAAAAAAGTCTGACCCCGTCGGTTCTGGAGTGAAACTTGAATCTATATCTACAGACGCGGGTCTAGTGGACCCCAATCCAATTAGTGGTTGGTTGGCAGACTACGGCAATAAACCCGCCATTTGAAATTTAAAAAAAATCAATAAAGATTTTTATTTATTTATTTCTTTATATTTATCTACCCAAAAAATACGTAGCTACTACATTCCTATTTGTTAGGTTGGAACACCTTATTCTCAAAAAGAACATTCTCAATATTCGAAAATACCTATCCACCAATAAGATCATCGCTCGCGTGTTTAATCTCATTAGAACAAAGACAATGGAACGCGGCGTTCCATTTTTAAATCAAAGCAATGACGTTCCATCACGCGTATAAGGAATACCGCGTAGGACGGAAGCGGGTAGGTACCTACTCAATGTATGTGTGTGTGTACCTATGTATGTATAGGTATGTAGGTACAGGAAGGTACGTACCCTATACACACTGCTAAGGGTAACTACCTCGCTGGATATTAGTATAATTGTTATGTTGCAGGGGTACTTACTTACATTCAAAATTTGACCGAGTAGGTAGGTTAAGTAAGTATGGAGGCGAAAGATTTAAATTTCGAATTGTAGAGGAAATAGTATGGTACCTAGTGTTCTATATTCAAAAAGTGAATTTGCTGTTACGAATGGATTGAAAAATCATAAAAACATTGCACCAAGTGAAAAAATCTCCAAAAAAGAAAAAACCCCTTTCAGAAATATACTCAACGGATAAAAGTACTATATTTCTAATTGGATTCCATTTAAAATAAGGACTATTTTTATTATCTGTCGCTTTATAATCACACATACCTATTTAGGTTTTTTTTTTAATAATAATGATTCAAACAAAACTTATTTGTAAGTATCTAATTATAAAAAATTATTCACGTTGAGCAAAATTCATATGGGTTTTTGTCCTGTTACGTATAAAAAACATAGGTATGAGAAAAAAAACATCGCCTATAAGCAGCTATGTACATTTAATAGCGCCGCACGTTGAGGTAGGTACTCACCTAACATAAAACAAATGACAGGCAGCTCGACCTACCTACCCAGTACCCACTACCAAACTTACTGTTGTTTCTATATTCAAATTCAAATATCATTTTCCCTTTCAATAATCGAACTATAAAAACAAACGACTATCGAAAACGAAATTTTGCGGTGTGACAACATTTTATCAATTCGAAAATAGAACACAAAGTTTTGAATTTTGTTCTACTGATTTTTAAATGAATATGAATAAGTACTAAATACTGATAATCATTTTTGTTTATTACGCATTCCTCAAAGGAACACAGAGAGGATACAAGGCTTCGTCACCACGAGAAATTTTATTTATTTATTTATTTATACTTAAAGTGAATATTTTCATACAATTGGTACACCAAGAGACATTAAATTTGTCATACAATTAGGTACATTGAAAAATGCTCACTAAGGCGAACCTACCATCTACAAGTACCTAGGTAATTCTAAACAAAAGCATTTCAGTTTTTTTTCTTACACAAATTTCTTTGATATTTTTTTTTGTTTCAACATTTTGACACCATGTGGCGCGTCAGTCGTTTGGTTTGGATTAACTATTGAGATCCGGTTTTCGAAGAGAGATATGTTTTGAAATATGATACATTATGTGATACCATGAGTGGGAACGGTACCTAACAAATTAGGTAAGTACCTACAAAAGAATTCATTTAAAAAATATTCTAAAAAAGAACACATGATTCAAGTTTTTTGACAATTCCATAGTTTTTATATAATTGCTTTGTATAAAGTTACGCAATGATGGCACGGGAAATTAATCTTTATTATTGTTAAAAATAAAGCTCATTTTCCCGTTAATTTTTTTATGATTATCAACAAAGCAATCCTAAGAAATTTCAGTGTATTTGTTTGAAGATGATAGCAGAACAGTAGAGGATTTATTCTTTCGGTGAATAATCTCATGGAACAATTCAGTACAAAACAGAGAATAATTGAAATAGATAAATATAATTGAACAGAGATGCCGACCAAGGCGAGCTTATCGCAAAATCGCGGGTTTTTCAGGTTCCTGGGTTTAAAAAAAACACACATTTTGAATTCACTCGGCTACGGGTGACTTGATATTTATATCTAAATCTCCCTACATAAAAAATAAACTAAAAACTAGATGCAAGCTTGGAACTAATTGCCGAAAGTAACCAACTTTTTTCTTCAACAATTTCATGCCGGTGAATATGACATAGGCTATATGATTATTTATTAGGTAGGTAGGTACTTACCAGGATATTCTCCGGGACTACCAAGGAATACTGATGAATAAACCCGTCTCGCTACGTCGGGGGGTGATGACCATTCTCGTCTGGGACACCATTTTCCTGAAAAAAGAAGAAAAAGAAAATATTAGCAAAATAAAATAAAATAAAACTTCATTGAATGTGACGGAAGCAAGAGGTGTTAGACAGTGACGGCCGTTGGTCAGTTGCTAGCTTGAACGATGGACTTGAAGTGGGGCCCAGTCATTAGGGAGTAGGGGCACCCAAGCCCGCTCTGGTAATTAAAACATATCTAATCATTGTTGGGCATATGTATCACAATTTTTCAAAAATAGTTGTAAAAATCCATAAACTGACAACTGTATCATTTTTTTTGCCTGCGGCACTAATTAGTATGCTTATCAGTTTTCTTATCAATAAATCAGGTATATATACCACGAACATTTTCTCTCAATTTTACTAAAAAAATCGTCTGCGCCGCTTTTTACTGCATCATTTTTTTATGGCATACCATATCGATATCAAAATATTAGTTGCTCTCTCTGCACTGGGTGCACCTATGCTCCGTGAAAATCTCAAAAGGTATGGGGGTAAGGACCCTGGTTTTATTACATATGACAACCTGAATTTTTGGGGCCAGTCCGAGATAGATAACTAGGTATTAAACTAAGAATGAGTTAGCAGAGATTTGCTAAGCTTCCCTCACCGTGAGAGCACTATGGATACATAATTGTAAAACGTTACAAAGGAAATTTAGTATGTGGAAATTAAACATTAACAGAAGCAATAAATAAAATATAAATATACCATTTTCTAAACGCTATCTACTTAGATTTAATGTTCTAATCGAAAGATTAATTGTCAGACATTCCAGATTTTAAGATCTAAATAAATGCCTCGATGATTTCTGTACATATCATATTCTGTCACTAAATCATCTAAATTACTTGGCTCTAAAAATACACATTATGATTATACAACATGTGTGGCTTAATTCTCAAATAACTGATGTTCAATTGTAAGAAGTTTGTTATTTGTGAAGAAAAAAAGTTTTTTTTTGAAATTGCATACATTTTCATTTAGAATTACAAGGTTGCATACAAGCTTCACTTTTAAAAAACACAAGAACATTTTTTGTAGAACTTTCAAACGTAGTGTGTCTGGAAGATTTACAACAAACGGCCTTATCACAAAATAAAGATGAACAATTATTGACTAGTGTTCCGCAGGTGTTTCAAAAACCATTTTTTTAAACAAAAAGGATATGAGCCCATATACTTTCCTGATGCACACTTCACAGTATGCTAAATCTTGCGTCGTGAAATGCATAATACATCGTCAACACTGAGATTCGAACCCGGCACCTCCTGACTAAAGTCCGCGTTCCTGCGCCAACCACGTTAAAATTTCACACCTTTTCAGCAATGGGACTTACCACCTATTCTGAATGTCATGATTTTTTTGGGCAGATAGTACTGTACGTTATGGGTGTTTTCATAGGCACACAGCATTCCCTGGTTACCCCAGTAGATAAAAGTTGTAATACAGAATATTATTGTTCATTACATTGAGGGCCCTCGACTCGTTTGCGAGTGATCTTAGCTCTAATAGGTACAGTACACATTTCTCAAAATAATTCGTTTAGTGAGCAATTATAATAATTTAAAAGTAATTAGTAATATGTATAATATAGGATTGCGGTGTGCGAAATTACAAAGTATGTATACACAATGTATACATTTACAATGTATGTAAATACATAATAAATATATTACATAATAGTAGTAAAGGTGATTTGGGAATTAGAAGTGGCGCTGGGGCGCTAGGGATGGGGTAACTATGCCATTATATTATAGACGAAATGATATTGTAGAAGTAAGAAATTTGAGGGTAGATTATATTAGGGATGTGCCGAATTGATAGAAGCATCGCAGTTTTTGTGACACGTTCGATGATAGATAAAAAAACGTACCATAAATGACGTTACATAAGTTATCGTTAATAAAAAAAATATGATTATATTTATGGAGAAAATGAATGAGTACAAGATTACCAGAAAGATGAGTGAAAGAAGATGTGTTAGGAAGCGCGGTTGTCCAAAACTCACCTGGACCGATCACGCCGACCAGTTCTTCAAGAAAGGACGCGTTTTGAGCAAAAGGAATCGGAAGGTATATATGGCAAATAAATTCCATGGATGTGACGGAAGCACAGAGTGTGTGTAAGTATGGGGCGATTTACAGCTTATATTTTCTATATGACGTTGTGTGAAGAATGCTTATTGCGATTGTAAAAAATCAAGCTTTATCGTTTAATTGTGGTATGTCACGATTTTTTAGTGAATTGGGACCACCGCACCGTTTGGATCATATTTAGAAGACATTTTTTTTTTATTTTGGCACATATTACCATATCAGCGACTAGTTTCAATAATCGAATTTCTCTGCATCTTGTCTTAATTTATACCTACGTCCTATTAGCTCACTTCGATTACAATAAAGATGATGATGATGATGGATGACTTTTTTGGCGCCGTTTAATGTGTTCCATCTCGAGGGCGCGGGAAGCTGGTCTTGAAACTCTTGGTTTTTAACTTGCTTCTGTAGCTCGTGACGGGCTGGTCCCTATAAGATATCGATGTATCCACTACCATAATTCGATGTGAGTTTGGGCATAACTAGAAGAATAGGTGTGTGTTTAGGGGAGGGAAGGCAATCTCATACACCATTAGCAGTTTTCTCATTTATTTTGAACTACTTGGTATATATGATGGAATATCTTGCGGTAGTTGACACTGAAATTTACCTAAGACTATAAAGTTTAATAGTTATTACGGTGTGACAATTTTTAGACAAAAAAAAATTAAAATTATCCTGGGCATCTCACCCGATGTACAGTGGAAGATGAGCCTTTACTAGACTTACGACAGGTCATCGGTTGGTTTAGGTATATGGTCACTTTTTACTCTCGAAAAAAACTAAACAATATCATGAGGAAATAATTACAATTTACAAAAATAGAAAGTCTGTATTTCGCAGATATAATTTGAGTTAGTTGGATGAGATCGCTGTTCAGCGATGAGCTCGCCCTAGTGAGTAATATTATAAATATGTATCATCATATTGAATATGTGTATTTTCATTTTTTTATTTTATTACAAATAATTACAAATACAAGCTCAAAACAGACAACAACTATAGATATAAGTAATAACATGAAGATAAAACAATTAGTCCATTCATAATTCAGCTGTTACCCACAAGCAGGCGCCACAGTTAAATTAAAACATATAAATTCATTCCGGTCGTCTCACACAACCATACTCAATCTCGCTCACACACTCACCCATAGCACGAGCACTCCTCAAATTTTACAATTTTATTAAACAGAAAAAAGATAAAATAAACAAGAAAATACAAAAAATAAGAAGGAAGAGTTCTGGATGAGAGGATGAGTGTTCACTTCAAGAATGAATAAATAAATAATGTTTCTCATTTATGCGCGTCGATTTCTTCTACCCACAACGCATCGATCCTTTCAATATAAAAATATTACAATATGGGTTATGGATTCTAGCTAGATATAGGTACAGAACATTCGACACTACCATAGTATACGTACTCAATTATGGTGTCGAAAAAAAACAGTATGGACTAATATCATGGGTTTATTTTTTGTACACCCAGACATTGTCAGGGGTGGATTCCACACCTTATACCCTCTCTACCGTGACCGGACAAAAACCCATAAGAATATTGCTCAAGATGAATAAATCCTAAAAAAGACAAAACTTTTTAGAAATATGCTCAAGGGACATCTCAATGGATGTTGAAAAAAAAAATGTATCTATTGTAGATTTATTTCAGTGCGTTAGAAACTAACATAGATTAGATAATAAACAAGCGGATCTATAGTGGGACGGACAATAAAATAGTCATCATTTTATAAATTCATCTCCTGGAATCCATTTATCTGTTGAGGATATGTATTTCTCAATGTTTTTTTTGTGATTTATTCATGTTAAGCAATATTCTTACGGGTTTTTCTCCGGGAACCCCTCTTTACGTACCTACCAAAGTAAGGGAGGGTAGTGTTGAAAAAAAAATGTGTCCCCGGAACTAAATTTCCTCTGAAATGTTCGATATCATATTTTCTTTAAGGGTGAACTCGCGCGGGTGATCTTAAGTTACAATTTAAGCTAATGAATATATGTGAAATAATAACATCGCATTAGGGTGGTTACCCCCTCCCTAGAAAGTAATGGTATTACTATCGTCATCACCGGGAGGAAGCTCTCTCATATAAAAACGAACGAGGGATGACTCGACGCAAAGTTTTTTTTTTTTAATAGAACTATGCAATATGCATGTCATATTTTTTGTAGTTGCCTATATAGGGTCAATGAACGATTGTGTTATATTTAAGGCAGTATTCCTACAAAAGTGTAGAAGAATTAAGGATGAACATTGTCGGGCTTACGGGCTGCCTTATGTGGTCACTTTACACTTGAGAAACATTTTTATTTTTTTATTTTATTTTATTAATCTTATGAGTACAAACAGTATTTCAACAAGTATAAGCAATACAACATCAGCAACAAATACACCAGCGAAGACTCAAGGATTACCAAATTATTTAAACTCTTTTTATAAGATCTATTTTCTAAAAATTTAACATTCGCCATATCAGTTCGCCCTGGCTGGGATTCGAACCCAGACCTTCGTCTCGCATAGTAGGTAGGGTATTTTATCTACTAAACCGCGAGGAGCGACGGCTCTATTGTCGAATTCCGTATATAGATTTTTTCACAAACTATGGCACTAATGGCAACCAGATTTAAAATTATAAAAAAATGCAATCTTAAATCGGTTGTAATTTATAGCACAATCAAGTTAATAAATATTTTTACTGCCTATAATACATTTTTATGGTAATCAGGTAGTATACCAACTTAACCCCCAAATACCCGACATAATAATTTGTTCCTTTTAATGCACTTTTTGCTTTTAGTCCATAAAATTTTATATTTCTTTCGTGTGGCAGCCCACAAGTAGTGTCTATTAAAAATTGTATGTATAAAACCCGTCAAAATTATAGGTGAATAATTGACATATGACAACAACTCCGAAACTGTGTCTTTCTTGTATTTGCGAAAGGAAAAATACGGGTGGTAATTTCTCAATAACAAGAAAAAATAATTCATTTCCTTTTCCCATGTTATTCCCAAAGATCTGATGTCATTATATTAGGGACAGTGTACAATAAAAGAGGGTCCTAATCTGGAAACCTTGCGGGATGAAACAGTAGTATTTTCGGTCAACGATTTTTTGGTACTTACGTTTTTTTATAAGAATACTCGTACATTGGCAATAGGGCACAGTCCTTAGTTATCCCTGGTAGGAGATCCAGAGGAAGACCCAAGCGGATGTGGCGTGAAGATGCCCAGGATAGAGCCGAGTGGCGCGGCGGTGGAAAACAAGAATGGCAGACCCCACCATCATGTGGGAATAATAATTGCCCAGTGAGAGAGAGAGTTTTCTTATAAAAAGAGGAAGACTAATTTCATACCAAACTAGGTCCATCAACTCACAAAAAAAACGCGTGCGGCGCTATTAACTATTTTGTTATGCAACATCTACATTTATTACATGGTTCACATAGTGTAGGTATATCTCGCATACCCCCACTACAAACAGACAATTTTAATGGTTCTTTTATATACCTATTACAATATACATAACAAGAAATAATATATACAACTCATAAACGGTTCCCGGATTGTAACCCATAGGAATATTGCTCAACACGAATAAATCCCAAAAATGACAAAAGCCCTCAAGAAATTTGCTCAAGGGATAAAAGCCCAAACTTTCTAGTTGGATTCCAGTAGGTGAATTCTTTATAAAATGTTGACTATTTCATTGTCTATCCCATTTTAGATACGCATATTAATTTGTTAATTTTCTAATCTATGGTAGTTTCTAACACACTGAAAGGAATCGTATGCTAATAGATACAATTAATTTTATTTTCAAAATCCAATTAGATTTGAGCTTTTGTCCCTTGAGCAAATTTCTGAAGGGTTTTCGTCTTTTTTGGGATTTATTCATGTTGAGCAATATTCATATGGGTTTTTATCCGGTCACGGTCATAAACCCATATAAAAGCGATCAAATAAGGAAAAAGCTGTAAAACGTTTTTACTATGTGGTTAAAATGTAAGGATATGATGGCGGTTGGTTGGTTGCCCCATAAAAGGATACTAATATTGCACTAAAATCCTATCGAGCCGTAAAAAATATACACTCGTATGCGAGTCAAATGTGTCCTGGGGTTTTTTTTATTAGTTTCAAATCAAGGAAACTGAAACAGAGTGATTTATGAAGACTTCAAAATGGTTTTAATACCTGGAGGGCAGGTGTAGACAACATTTACGAATGAATTAAGGTAGAGAGTTGATGCACGAGGATGAGTATACATCGGGAGATTGGATGCTTCTATTTGAATAGGGCCCATAAATTCTATACAACCATCAATATCTATAGGAGAATACAACAATAGTGATTTGTCAACATTAAATTCCACGTAACTTGTATCTGTGTGCATTATGTAGGCAGTATTAACAAAATTTGCGAAGAAAATAAACTGAATAATATTTTTGTTCACTCTACGTCCCTGTACCCAGGTACCTAGAGAATCCGATCTCCCGATGTATAGTTATGAGTTAATGGAATCGTGGAGAGTGTATGACGAATTGTGTGAATCTGTCGGAATAAGGTCTGGCGTTCTGCTCCCTCTGCCTACCCCACAAGGGACGTAGCACGATGGAATAGCAAATTTCCAATGGAAAATCAAAATATTGGAATTTTCCATTTTTTTTCTCGCGGGAGATTTCGGGTTCGAATTTCAAGCTTTCAGCTATGAAATGTGCTGGGGGTTTGTGAATATAATCCTAGATCCTAAAAAAACATGGGTTTTATAGATTTGTACACTAGGGCGAGCATTAAATAACCACTTTCAAATTTATCAAAATTTGAATAATTTGATGTATAACGGAAAACCAGTATAGGGTTCGATACCAATGCTTGACGATTCGCGATCAGGTAACAAAAATATAACAAAAACAGAATAAAGAAACATAAGATCTTAGAATAACATACCTAATGGGTGCAGATTATAAACAAATGGTACGCGGGCATGTGATTTACTGTGGGAACACATATACAGTCTTTCTGTACCTGATGAGATGATAGTTTGGTATGTGTGATATAATGCATTCACTAAGTAACAATGTTTGATTGTAACGCTAATGCTTTCATGAATTTCGGTAGATGGCGTCAGTAGTCATAATGTGTTTTTTTATGCAAATATTTTTCGATAGATGAACGCTTTGAATCGCAGATACACTGTACAATGGTCGTTCACGTACAAGAAAAGATGGCGAATCTTCTTCATATTATATAATATTATTATTATGACTCATTTTACATGGGAAAATGTTTTCTGCACTTCACAACACAAGCTTTTAGCTTGCTGTTCTCGCTAGTTATGTATATTTGATATTAGGTACAGGTTTTACATAGTTGAGCAATTTGGTTTATTTTTTTTGCTTGTACAAATTATTCGTTGAGCATAAATAAATAAATAAATCTTTATTGGCCAGTAAATATACATAATAACAAAAACAATGCAGTGTGCCAAAAGGCGGACTTATTGCAAAAGCAATTTCTTACAGTCAACCCAACATATTTTATTTTAGAGATCTTACGAGTACTAACTGTGCAAAGCATATACGCTAGACGTATCAACGTATTTATAACCTACCCAAAAATTTTAACATTTGGACAAAACTGATTTCAATTTCACAGGTTTTTATATATTAGTTGTGAAATTAAAGGACATAACTATCTATAATTTTATGTTTAAGCAGAAGTTAATGACAATAATCTTCTCTGGATCGACTGAAATATAATATCTGTTATTTTGACGGGTTTATAGGCAGTAATATAAACTAAATTGCAGATAGCAGGTATGATTTAATTTCACAAATCACAGGTAACAAATTAAATGATATATACACATTTGATTTATTAATACCTGTTCCTAAATTATTATTATTATTGTTATTAGTATCTTTATTGTTAATTTTAACGAAGGTGTTTTTGGCAAAGGTTTTTTTAAAATAAACATGCTAGGTATTAAAAAATGAATCTGGTTTTATCGAAATAAACCCAAATACACCTTTGTACACTTCACAGTAAGCTTGAAAAGCTTGTGTCTTGAAGTGGAGTAAGTCGGCATCGAGGATCGAACCCACGCCCACTGGATCGAACGCGTTACCAACCAGGCTACCTAGCACCTATTATTGAAAAAAAAAGGTTTTAAGAAACCCTAAGTTTAAGAATGCTGTGGTTTCTTAATAAATCGAACAATAAAATTTACTAAGGCGAGTTTCTCGCCATTGGACATTTGGACAATTTCTTCCAAAAGCAAGGTTAATAAATAAATATTTATTGCCCAGAGAAAAATATGCAGAGTTACTAGAGACAATGGTAGTGTGCCAAAAGGCGGACTTATTGCAGAAGCAACATTTTACAGTCAACCCGAGTTGTACGTTAATCTAATGAACTTTCGGCCATTTTTTAACTTTGTATGCTAAACTAAGCATAAAACTAGATTAAATACTCAAAAAATATCAGTATTAATTTTATAGTGAATACTACAAAATAATTTTGAAGTCATCATTCGAATCTCATAAAAATTCAAAACCGGACGTCAAGAGAACGCATTCCAAGTTTAAAAATGTTATAATACTACTAGCTATAACCTGCCAAAAAAGACGCGGTTCGCGGGGTAGGCAGAGAGAACAGATCGCCAGTCTCCCTTATCCTTACACGTATAATTATTGTACGTACATTCTTATGGTGATTTTTTCAAGATTTAGTATAGTATTTTCCATTCTACTTAATAATATTTGTGCTGTAATATTTACTAATTCGCTCTATAAATCAAAACGTGCAAATTTAACATAAAGGAGCTTGACATCTATCGATGACTACACAAATCATTTTTTAGGCTCATAATGTCATTTAATAGGTTGTGGATATGAATTATATTACCTACGCAAAATTATCTCAATAAAGAGTGGTTTAGTTTACCACTTTTCGATGATAGCTGAATATTTTAAATAACATCATACATATTCGAACAACTTGCAGAAGTCGCCACGGTCCTGTGTCACATACATTCTTGGTCTGCACGAGAATTATGTAAGTTAATGTTGCCAGAACAAAAAAAAAGATAATAAAATAAAGCAGGCACCTACCTACCCACCACCTACAACAGACCAACCAATCATTACATACCACCATATACCTACCAAGCTCACCTTTGATTGGTTCATCCGACATCAATGTTGTAAATCATAATAACCTTTGGTCTCTCATCGTTCCTTTTTTAATTTCAAATTCAAACTCGTTTTAAAAATTCAAAAAAGGAACAGAACGCATAAACTTCATTAGAATATTTCAATGTTATTCCATATTTAAATAAATCTATGATTTCATATTTAATTTTTGTTCTGTTTTTACAATTTTATTTTAAACTTGCTATTACGACTATTTGAGTTTGTGAATTTGAATGTCAAAAAGTAAGGTAAACCGCCATCGTCGCGCTGTGTGTAAACTTAATGTTTAAAACTTCTATATACGGTCTAGCACTGTACCGAATAAATAAATAAATAGATAAATCTTTATTGGCCAAAACAAAAATGCATAATAATTACAGAAATAAAACAATCGTGTGCCAAAAGGCGTACTTATTGCTAACGCAATATCTTATAGTCAACCCGATCATGGATCAGGATCATGCTCAGTTAGGTAGATAGCATTCTATGTTATGTTATTACACATAATTCTTGCTTTCTCGTCATCTACCTACCTACATACACGCAATTTGTTAAAAACATATGTGATGGAAACAAAAGTTGCCGTTTGAATAAGGAAAGTTTGCCGTAATACTGCTTTGAACTGACTGATTCATAAAGATTTATACACAAATTATTTAGGTCTAATAATCTTGTCTTAATAAATCATGGTTCCCTACTAACAGAAGCTTTGAAAGCTCGCCGAGAGATGGCGGTAACAGGATCAGAATATGATCGATTTTGTTTGGTTGTAGATCTTTAGCGATACGAACACCTTTTCTAAGCAATATGAGTAATGCGTACGTCGATCTCTCTGGGCTTGCCCTTACAAACATATCTTGCCTCCCTTTGTTCTGATGTGGAACATTACAGGGCGAAAATATTCTTTACCTAACTGTGAAGAAATCGGAAGCCAAATTCTCGAACGCTTTTGACAAAAATTCAATTTCCGACGGCATTCTCCATAATTTTGTATCTTTTGTAAGCTGGTTACACCAAAATGGTGGAAAATCATAAAAAAAGTGAAATTTTCTATTAAAACATTGACTTTCTGCATTTGTTTTCATTCTGTTCGATTTTCAAATTCAAATTTGACAGGATAAAAAAATTCACACATTTTATACTAAGCAGAGAGCCACAAAAACGTCACACTACTAAACTTGGGTTATTTATTTCGGTATGACATGATAATTTATATCGTCGTCCCCCTCCCACGCGCCCCTCTGTCTAGAGGAACTCGTATGGAGTTACGGGAACGTGCGAAAGGGATAGATGTATACAATAAAGTACACAGTAATTGTAATAATTTATTATAGAACCATGACCTAGTGCAAGCCGACACACACACATACACACACCGAGTACTGACACTGATAGAATGCCATCAACCTATACACACTTTCTATCTTCAAACAAAACCATTATTCTTCCTGTTACCCTAATACTTTTTTTTATAAACTCCATTGATAATTCTTTTGGGGTAGCCAGTAAATCATTGGGACTAGGATGAACGTGAACAAGGAGTTTGGACACGTAGAAAGAATGTCTAGGTATACCTACCTATAACAATGCCAATTTCTATCAACATACTATAAACCCTTTTCTTCCATCGTATTTATGGTACCCTGATACTTTTTTCTGTAAACTCAAACAAAAAAGGATAGACAATTAAGCGTCCTGTGACGTTTTATTGACGAGAGGTTGTCAATCAAAATGTTTACGAAATCAGGCGAATAAATGCCGCATCCATCCCAACCCATGTGATCGTCACCAGGTTTTTTCAGGCTTTCCTGTCCTGGGCCAACTCCATTGCCTATTCCCATGTCATTCCAGTCTGGCGCAGCTCTGATGTGTACAGCCTCTGGATGGTCACTGCAGGCCTGCCCAGAGGTCTGTTGCCTACAGGGCGATATTGGAGACAGCTGTTGTTAATGCTGTGTTGTAACCTCCTTGGATAAGGACACTGAAGGAACGTAATTTCAGGGGTGGGGTTTGCCGGGGGGCTCCCTTAAAGCTAACCCTGGGCCCACCTCTTAATAAAGAGGTCGCTATTAATGCGCCTGAGCTTTCTGGGGATGTGGAGGGATAGATTTGTTTTTGTGTTGCCTGTACTGTTTTGTGTTAAACATTTAATTTCCCTGGTGATGATATGATCATATCTTAAACATTATTGTGGTGAACTCTATCTTATCGAGCAAACATATGGAACTTCCACCGTGGGATAAAAGGTTTGTCGTAGTTATTCTTTTCTTGTGTGACCTTTTTCCCATATAAATTCTTATTTTTCTAAAAGTATCCCGACGGGCAAAATTTCGTTGAACCAGCAACCTATTCGCATCTTTTACGCTGGATAGCTGGCGTTTCCAAAACCATTGGTATATAGCGGGATATTCCTTCAATGTTGTTAATGCTATCACCTTGCAGAGACTAAAGGCCGTAAAGGGCCGGTAACATTTTTCTTTATGCAAGGAATGTTATGAACGTGCAACAAAATGCATTTACTTTATAAGAAAAATTTGCATGTTTTTCTGCTTCGCGTCATTTATTCGTACGCGCGTTGTAATATATTTCAAAGTTAATGGTTTGAGTCATTTTATTATAATATCGAGAATTCGCAAAAAAAAACGTACGTGTTATTTTGCATACCAGTGTACGAATCATTAGTTATATAATAAAATGCATAGTGCATGTGTGTTCGGTAAAAAAATCGATAGATCGAGGCTGGACCCAATATTGTCATACAGGCCCGGCTCAACTGATATTTGACGATGATGACGTCACCAAGATTGCGAGAAAATGTATGGGAAAAAATATTCCGTAGTCCAAGTGTTTTTCACCGAGACAAGGTGTTTGTCACCGATACACGGTGACATCACCAATCAGGATTCGTGGGTTCAGGCTTCGGATACATGTTGACAACAGACTAGTAAGTAGGATAGACAAATTTTAAGAAAAAGCGTTAGGTCCCAAAAAGGGTCGGTATAAAAACAAAAACATGAAAACAATATAGCAAAGAATGTTATCTACCTAGCTGATCATGAGCCCTTATTAAGGTAGACCAAAGAAGTTTTAAACACTCTTGTTTACTTAGGTACGTACAGCGCGACGATGTCTATTTACCCTACTTTTTGACATTCACACTCAAACACACACATAGTACATACACGTAACTAAAAAGGCAGTTATGTGATCAAGGTCTCAGTTTTTCTGGTGTCCAAGAAGAAACCGAGACCCTAGCAACTTTATCTTATTCAAAATTCTATGGCCAATTACAGCATTGGTTTATTAACCCGGGCTACACCGGGCAACGAAAGCTAGTTAATTAAATAGAATGAATATATTATTGTTATGTATTGAATTAACAGATTTTTGCATAATTAATTGTGAATTATTATAATTATCTTATTAACGCATGAGGTAACCAGTGAGCACACCGCCGTAATAAATATTAAGTACCTAGGTACCACATGATAGGTGGTCGAAGAGGGTCTTAACCTGGAAATCTAGAACGAATACCAGGAGCGTAGGAAGACCACCACTACCATGGAGAGACGACCTAGTCAAATACGTTGGTGTCAACTGGATCCAGAGACCCCAAGATAGAGCGGTGTGGAAGCAGATGGAAGAGGCCTTCGTCCAGGAGTGGACAGGAGGAGGCTGAAGAAGAAGAGGTACCTACCTATATTTTATTCCACATTTAATTTTATCTCAGGTGCTTCCGTCACATTCATGAAATTCGCCATACTAAAAATTCATTTAAATCAAAACGCATCCGTCCTTGAGAATCTGGCCGACATGGTCAAGCCACGTGGTTCTTGGACGGTCTCACTTCCTTACACCTCTTCTTTCTCCCAAGTATATTTTCCTTGTAATACTTTCATCATTCATCCTCTCTACATTTCCCAACCAAGCATCTCACCTTCATTCTAGTCACAACATCCATTTTACATTCATACAACTCAAAAAACTTCATATTATATTAAGATGAATTGATGGTTTCGATTTAATAATGATGACTTAATAAATAAACAAAATAACAATAACAATTATGTGTCAATTGAAAAAAATAACAGTTCATACTGTGATTCGGTGACCGGCTTTCATGTTGGTATCAATCTAAAAAACAACATTATATTACACGGCATAATAACAGTATGAAGCTCACAAAAGTAAGTGAGTACCCGTCTCGTTATGTTGTTGTTGTTCTTCATTCTGAATGACACATCTGCAAGTCATCCCCGAGTCATTTTTCTTTCTCTGTGTCAAACTTACTACAAAGATAGTGATGTACCGGCGTAAACCTTTCGGTATAATATCATTATTAGTAATACACCCGATAACGTGAAACAATAGTGATAAAAAATAACAGGTATTTTTGTACGTAAATCACTGTTTAACATATTATGATAATTAGACGTTTTTACATTCCGCGAAATGCGTAATATAACTGGTATTTGTGTGTTTGGTAAAGAAAATAACAATTATTAGTAGGTATTTAACTAATACTTCCTGCTATCCGCAAGAAATAAACCGGTAGAAACAAAAAAGTGTTATTTTGTTTTACTTATGTTTGCGTGCTGAAGAAACTTAGCCCTGAATTTACCAATAACAAACTAAATATTTAGCAAAAAACATATCATAAGGTACAAAACAAGACAATAGATATATTTAATCACAGGAATAGCACAAGCCTATCGCTAATTTTTTTACCATTTTTCTTTCAAAATGCTCGTAAGTTAGCATTAGTTAGTTTCTATTCACTGTTATTTTGACAACTTCACGATCATGTGAAAGAACAGCAATTGCATATTGTTACTGTGATTTTATTTAATACTGTCCAACCATCTCTACAATTTGGTACAATATCATTATTGGTTATATATATTATGATTCTCTGCCCATCCACATGCTAACCTTTGTCATGGTGATGTTCTCCTGATAAAGCAGTCCTGTCAGATTTCTTGCACTGTGAGAATAGGGTCAAATATTGATCTTTTTACGACACATAACCTCAAAGAACAATAATTCAAGGGTTTCCCCATTTTCTCATGACCTTAGCGATATTGTGAAAACGAACGAGTATATTTTTTTTTCTATTACCCTCACGCCGCATCCCTTGCGGGGTTTGCAGAGAGAAGAGATCGCCAGACTTTCAATTCCACACATTTCTAGCAAATTCCACATCACATTAATTAAATTCGTCGTACATAATCTACGATTTCTTTTACTCAAAGTACGTCCGTCCTTGAGAATCTGGTCTACATGGACAACCGTATTTTTACCTACTTCATAGTAGGTATTGTAATTTTCGACCGACGGTACATGGTGGAAGTCCGTTTTAAAAATGAAAGACTAGGGTATGGTTTAAAATCCACGTAATGACTTTTATTACACCCGACTAGTGTTCGAGGATTCTCATCCTCATCATCAGGTGTTGGACAATAAATTCATAACCATTGACAAGTTATCTAGGAGTCAAAGCTCCGCCTTAATATTCTGCAAGTATAGTCTATTGTCCTTGGCGTCACCTTGTGGATTTCCTCAAGAACCCCTACAAACTTCTTGCCACGACACCTCTCCACTTTATGTTCAACAGTCTCAGTCTGGCCACATTCACCAAGGGGGTGATCCATCTTGCTCCATTTATCGAGCAAATATCCGCATTCACCGTGACCAATACAGATGAGGTACCAACTAAGCAGAATTACACAACGATTAACATTGAAGGAAAATCCCGCGGGCTCAAGGCCTTCCACATCCCCGGGTACCTCAGGTGCATTAACAGCGACCTCTTTACAACGATTGACATAAGGAATTTAGACAAAAATAGATATAAATTTCATAGCAATATTTTCAGCCAGGCGTCCAGAATCTTGCAGACCCATCGGTCGCCACATTTAAATAGAATAATTGCTTCTAATTTGTCCAGTTCTTCGTCTTACCATCATCACCAGTTTATTTTGGTTAATCAACGGAAAAATGTTACGTCACACAAATAAATATAATGATTACTTCAGATCAATTGCCTTCGCTGTCTCAACAATCAAATATGTAATTCAATCATTCCAAATAGGGCTGGCCACTTGACAATATTATTTTTTTAACTAAATCTTTATAATACAGAGGACAACGTATACATAGACAACCCATAGGGGTCAGATCGAATTATTCAGATGCATTGGTGAGTAGATATTGAGTATGTCGCCGACAATGTTGGGTCTACGATAAGTACGAAAATAATTTGATTAGGTACTTCAATAATCAAAGGTGTACGAGTATAGATAAGTAAACTAAAAAAATATATTCATCTTCTTCTGTAGTATTAATCGTTACGTTTGGTTTGCAGCAAAGCCCCATGTCTCCTTCTCCACTCATCCTTGTCATGTGCGGTTCTTTATAACTCTCGAAGCCCATATTCTGGCACAGGTCGTCCAGGTATTCTTTACTTGGTCGTCCTCTGTAGTTTGTCCCTTCAATTACTTAATTCAAAATTTAAATTATTTATGAAGCTCTTATAAAAAAAAAGATCTGTGTTATATTCGGGAAGCGCTTTCATGGGACACCATCAAACACTGCGGAGTGAAATGATTGGTCTGCCGATGGTTTGGGCTGAAAAAAATCTGACTTTCGATCTGAATTTCTATTCCAACGACCTTTCATACGATACCATACATGATCCCTTAAATGCTTTACATATTTTTTTGTCTCTGGAGAAAGATGATCCAATAAGGTAGACAGAAACGAAACATCACCTAGTTTACACAATTGGTAAAAGTTTCAGAGGTCTAGCTAGTCTGGAAATGAGCAAAAATTCTATTGTAAAATTTGGAGACAACAACAAAATAATGACTTTTAATATTATTTTTCATGGCGCCCTGCATCCCAAATATAGCAGTGACCCAATCAGAATCCATTTGGTCCAATTTAGACAGTATATCAATTGATGGAGTGCGGGGGCAACGGCCTTCTCTTCTCTTCTCTTCCCCCCTCGCCCCAATCACCATGTGGCCCTTGTCAACGTCTTCAAACAAGTCCCAATTCCGTTCCAAGTATCAAGAATAGTAATAAAAGTCTACATTTCAAGGTTAAGATGATATAATTGATGACGGGTTGAGATGTTTGGGAGATGTAAAGAGAATGAATGATGAAAACATATATAAATTAATAAATAAATCTTTATTGGCCAGAGGAAATATGCATAGTTACAAAAACAAGACAATGGTAATGTACTAAAAGGCGGACTTATTGCAAAAGCATATCTTACAGTCAACCCGGAAACCGAATCATAGGTAAAAAGGTCAAAGACGGACATGTTTCGAATAAAATCAATCGTAGAGTTTGTATGAGGAATTTTATGAATGTGACGGAAGCAAAATGTAAGTGTGAGGATGGGAAAGTGTGGGGTTCTATTCTCTCTGCCTACTCTACAAGATGTGGTGTGAGGGAAAAAAGTCAGATTAATATGTACTTACATTGATATATTTTTTTATTTTTCATTCTTTTGACGTATCTAACTGAGTTCCAAGAAATATAGTATTTTTTAAACAATAGTAGGCATCGAATGATGATTTGCAAATATTTTTCAAATAAAGGTAATTTTTTGTTAATATTTAAATAGTGACTCCACAATTTATGGTGGAATTAAACTTTTGAACCTAGAACCTCGTTACAAGGTCATTTCATTCAACAAAAATATCTAGCAATAGAATTAGGCAGGTGGTAGGAATGCGGACTTCCAAGCGGGACTTTCTGGGTTCGAATTCTTAGACCTGACGATATTTTGCGAAACAAGTTTTTTTAGCTTGTTGTGATGTGGCCTATATCGACCATTAGAAAAACCTGGGCTGAAAACTCTCCTCTTCTTTCTTCCAAGCACATATATTTTCTTTATTATTCTGTCATCCTTCATTCTCTCGTATGTCCCAACCATTATAGCTTGTTCACTTTCATTCTACTTACAGCATCCATTTTGAACAGAAAGTGAATAGATGCCTATATTTTGAATGTCCGAACAGGTAAACCATAATAAAAAATAAATAATACATAATATGTATCATAATTGTTATGCACATAACTCTGTATGGATGAGAAACATGGACAAATAGGAATAAATAGGGTATTATCATGAGAGATGCGAATTGTAAAGATTTAGTATACAGGTATATTTTTATAACTTAACTCTAATGAGAATTGAATAATTATGAAGAAAATAACTAATTGAGGGCCTACAACCACATTTTCAAGATAAAAATGTGGATTTTGGATATTATTTGAGACTCGTGTGGATATAAGAAACTTCTGTGTATGTTTGAAACCCATGTGGATGTTGCAGCTCATATGGATGTTGCAACTTGTGGGATGTTTGCAAATCATATGGATGTTGGAACGTGTGTAGATGTTTGAAATGAAACCCATATGGATGTTGGAACTTGTGTGGACATTTGAAACTCATGTGGATGATAGAATCTCATGTGGATGTTAGAAACACATATGGATATTGCAACTTCTGTGGATGTATGAAACTCATGTGGACGTGTAAAACTGATTTTACAAAATCCTCATAAATACCCAAATTTCTACTGAGTACCTACTTCTACAGTATCCCAAGATTCCTGGTCAAATTTACAAAATATAATGACCATAATTTGCAACGCTTTATTTAAAAACTAGCTGTATTTCCCGTGCTTCGCAACGGCTAAAATTGTGTACGGGTGGTGAAGTTACATCGTCTTAGAATTAAATACCTAATGCAATAAATTTTTGGCATATAGGAAGGAATATATTTGTTTTACCTAGTAAAATTATTTTTTTTGTATATAGGATTCTGCTCAATTCAAATTTCACAAAAAGATAGTAAAAAAAAGAAGAAAAAAGCGTTGGGTATGGAGTGGGATCGAACTCGTACCCTCGCATCGCATAACACTCAATTTAAGTTAAGTACGCTAGCCCCTACACCACGCGAGTCAAAACAGACGACGACAGAAAGCGCCGCGGAGCAAATGTCAAAACTATTTTTTAATTATTATAGACACATTTTTAGTCATACAGAAGTATTTGTAGAGCAAAAACATTGTATAAAAATAATCCTTAGATGTATATCCTAGTTCTAGATTATGTAACGACGCAAACAAATTTAAAAACCATATTAATGGGACTACTTTAAATGGCTTCTTTCATTTTCATACTAACTTGATAGAATTCAGTATCTTGGGAAAATTGATAATTTTACCAAACCACGATACAAATCATATATTTTAATAGCCTATGTTGAAGCCGAGATTCCATTTGTAAGTTTATTTAATAGATGGATGTCTAAAATCGTCTGGTATTAATGTTTACTCCGGACGCGAATCGTCATTTTTTTCAGATTCTTTCCCAGGTCATTTATCATTCATAGATGGCGGTAGTGATGTTTTATAAAATCAGAAATGAAATAAAAAATCATTATAAATCAATAATTCCCTTTGTTGCACATATTTTTATCCAAAATATCAATACAATCTCGTGCAAAGTCAGTGGCGTATACGAATATCTACTTTTTGTATTGTACGTATATAATTAAAACAAAATTAAATTAGGTGCAATGCGAAATGTTTTTTGTAAACAGTATATATACAATTTTCAAAATAACGTTCCGATGTGATTGTGACGGCGTTTTGTCAAATACTCAACGCTGCCGAAAATCCACAATTATTAAGGAGATTCTTTATATGTGATATTCCCTTTAAACTACGTGTAAAACCAAATCAGATAGACGAAAAACACCATAAAATAATGAATGTACATACATTTTTACAAAAATATTTAAAACTTTTTAAAATATTCCCTACTTATTTATAATTTATTCGACTTTACTATTGTGTATCTACAGAAAGATCTCGTATCTCCCAATCACCATTTTATAGGGAAATAAAAAATAATGTATAAAGTCAGTTTTTTACACTAAATAGTGGTCAGTATTCTGGCACAAATCACCCAGTTAGAGTGGACTGTATTGGAAAATTGTCAGTATTTTCGTAAAAGCTAATATTTTATTTGTATCGCGGGTAAAGCGTGATCCACTTATGTTAAAAATAATGAAAAGGGTGCGAAAAGTTAAAAAGCCTTCTTCCAGAAGTATACAATTAATGACTGTTAAAGAATATCGTAAACTAATATTTTCAAATCTATTGGTAGAAAGTCAAATTTTTAGCTTCCTCCAATATTGATTGTGTTGTGAATGGTCAGTATTTTTACAAGTATTTCTTAGGGTGTTATGATTGATTTGATACCTTTCTGAAACGGATATCATTATGTCAGTATATTTCAAAAATTAATGACGAAATAGATAATAATCATTAATAATAAAATAATAACAAAAAAATATGATTTTTAAACCAGGATTAAACCACGTTACAATGACCCCCAATGCTTTCGAATTACCGACTAATGCATGATTTTTTAGTCATTATATTCTGAATAATGCACAAAATTTACAATAAAATACTGACACAAAATATGGACACCCATACATTTTATTTAAATAATGTGTTTTGTATAGTCGGGTGTTTTTAAAATTCCAGGGGCCAAGGTTACTACATATATGAAAATGAAAAAATACATACGTAAGTGTTATTCACTTTATTATAAAATTCATGATTGTATTTTTCCAAGTGGCCCGAAAATAGAAGTTAGAATTAATTGGAAGTGATATCAAAGTGACTGGGTCACATGACCCGAACGATCTCTATGCCAAAAGAACAGTTCTGACTACTATGGGGGCAAATTTTTTTTTTTAATGCATATGGCGAAGACCCGGCAATTACAAATTTAGTGGTAAATCTCTTAGCCAATTGGCAGCGTCAGCAGTGACCCCGTGGATTTCGATTAGACCGCGCTCGAAACCAAAAATTGGACACTCAACTATATGGCCCATCGTCTGGCGGCGACCACATTCACAGTCGGGGCTTGGGGAAAACCCCCATCGATGCATAAGGTCTGCGCATCTTCCGTGGCCTGTCCTGATTCTGTTAAGCGCGGACCACTGTTTTCGGGGCAAGTCAAATCCGGGTACACGCTCATGAGGATTTTCTATTAGGTGTCCATTTGGGACGTTAGCCTCATTCCAAAGGGAATGCCATTCCTCATTGAGCGTAGGAAGCTGAGGAGACGATGCCAGTTCCCTCCACAGCACGCTCCTTGATGGTAATCTGAGTGGAGGGGGTGAGAAAACATCATCATAACCTGGCAGTTGTGGGTTCCGTTCCAGTTTGGTTATCTCCCGTGACGTTATCTGCTTCCTGCGTAGATCAGGGGGAGCGATATTAGAGAGGGTCGGGAGCCAGGGCAACGGAGTTGACCTGACCGTACCACTCACCATTCGCATTGAGTTGTTCAGTTGTGTGTTTACAGCAGCGACATGTGCGCTATGTGCCCATACTGGGGCGCAGTATTCTGCTGTGCTGTACACAAGAGCTAGAGTCGAGGTTCGCAGCACGTCCGCCTTGCATCCCCAGCTAGTGCCAGCCAACTTGGATATCATGTTATTTCTGGTCTTTAGTTTGTTCTTTAAACCCTCCATGTGTTGTCTATATGTGAGACTTCGGTCTAGTTTGACACCGAGGTACTTCGGGTTGATGTCACTAGGGACCTCCTCTCCACACATTGTAAGGTTAAGTTTTCTGTTGGCCTCCCTGTTATTAAGGTGGAATACTATGGATGCAGTTTTACTGGGGTTTGGTTTCAGATGCCAGTTTGAGAAATACTGTTCGAGAGTGTTCAGGTCCCTGTTCAGCACCTCCTCCAGTCTTTCAAACTTTTCAGACTGGTAGACTATCGCCACATCATCTGCATATATAAATTTTCTAGACTCTGTCGTTGGGATATCCGCAGTATATAGGTTGAAGAGCAGCGGCGATAGAACCGATCCCTGAGGTAAGCCGTTTTGTATGTACCTGTACCGGCTTGTTTTACCATTTAGGTGTACTCTGAACTTTCTGTCCGACATCATTTGCTCGAGTAGGTCCACCGTGCCTCTGCACCGAGTAGCTCCAGCAAGCTTCAGGAGGAGGCCCCTCTTCCAGACGGTGTCATAAGCTGAGGAGAGATCCAAAAAGACTGCTCCAGATTTAAGTTTTTGTTGTAGTCCATTCTCTATGAAGGCTGTCAGGGATAGCACCTGCTCACAGCAGCTCCTCCCCTGTCTAAATCCTGCCTGCTCCATGGGAAGTGCGGCCTCTATTAAAGGCAAATAAGATTTTGATATTGAACTGGTTAAAAAAACTGGTAAATAGTGCCGCAGGCGTAATTTTTTAGAAAATTGATGAATTGATTAGCCTGA
Source organism: Ceraclea dissimilis (assembly GCA_963576895.1). Taxonomy (NCBI): domain Eukaryota; kingdom Metazoa; phylum Arthropoda; class Insecta; order Trichoptera; family Leptoceridae; genus Ceraclea; species Ceraclea dissimilis. The sequence continues at coordinate 13,242,548 of OY756376.1, forward strand.
TTATCTTTTAATAGTAACACATCTAGTTACATCGCATAACAAAACGACCGTGTATCTAGCGCCGCAGACGAAAATTTTATCATATAACATTTTTTTTATAATAAAAACTACACAAACCCAAATACTTTTCTACACATTTTGTACTCTGTATCGTAAAGTGTGGAATACATTGCCGCCGCCGAGGTTCGAACCTAGCACCTCCCGCTTGAATGACTGCCGCCTCAACCAACTATTTACATACGTAGGTAGGTACTTAGTTTATTTTTAATGAAACAGACGTTTATTGATGGATTTTCACAATAATTTTCAAAAATCATGATCGGTGTGCGGTGTGGTAACAATTCGACTTTTGTGATTTGCACGCACCTATATGTAAATACCTCTATTCATTTTTCTAGGAGGGGTTAAGATCACTCGCAGACGATCGAAGAGCCTTAAATTGAATAAACAAAATTCTCGAGTGGGGGCAGCTTCCTCCCCCTGCCCCTCTCAGACGCCCATGGGTACCAGTCTATTTTCACTAAATACATACTTATGAGTAAAAGTATTAAGATACATATTATTACATATGTCCGTAATGATATTTTTATTTTTCTTGAGGTCATGCTATCGTATATTGATAGTGGAAATATTTATACTAATGGAAATAACTCATTTTGTTTATAGATAATGCCAAGAACCATTCGTCATTTGGTCGGGTAATGGGATACGCACTGTACCTACATACACTTTGTATTGTATTGTATCTAGTATTCTGAGATCACAGACAAAAATACATATTTGAAAAAAAGTTTCAAATCGATAATCACAGTTTATAATACATAAGCCCTCCCGATTGAATTAAATCGCATCTTCGTCTGTTCAGATACAGTTTGTCATCTACATACATACGTCGTTTATAAATAATATAATAATTAAGGGCTTGGCACTAAGAATGACGTCACAGTCATTTCCCACGGCATTAAGGTTCAAAATCGCGTGAACAGTCGCATGATAAAATGGTAAAAATAGCGTTTTTTTCCATTTTTTAGGGTTTATTTTGCGTCTATCAAAAAACTTTTACGGTTTTTCCCTAGATTTTAATGCAATATTATCTTTACAAAAAAAAATTCTCCGCGCCTTTCGGAAAACGAGTTTCTGTCTTTTGGAAAAAAGATCAGAGGTGTTTTTCAATTTTTTTTGAGAAATCTATACAAGATATACAAAATATTTTACGGTTATTCCCTAGTGTATGTGACACCAGGTGGGCACCACGAATATTGAAGTGCAGGCCTTGGACAGATAGAAGGAACGTCGGAAGGCCACCAAAGAGATGGACCGACGACATTGTCCAAATCGCTGGAGGAACCTGGATGAGGAAGGGTCAGAGCAGAGATGAGTGGAAACAGTTAGAAGAGGCCCATATCCAGCAGTGGAGGGAAGAAGGCTAATGAAGTCGAATTCGTTTTTTGCGTATATAACATAGATGAACGTATATTTATGTATGGCCAAGTGACAATGGCGTTATACGGTGTAGTGTGTGAAAATTTCAAATGACATCACGATAAAGCAATGTTATTTGGCAATGTTTGTGATTAATCGTCTTCCAAAAGGTGTAAAAAATAAATAAAAACAGTAAAAATACTGATCATTTGCTAGCCAACAACTCGAAGGAAATAAAATAGACGTATTTATGTATTTTAATTTATTCCAAACAACTTTTTAAGAGTTTATCATACCTTGTTGATAACATTAATGGACCATAGAACAAGACAAGTGACACATCACATAAATATACTTGTGTTATTTCTATGGTGGCCCATGGAAATCATCTATGGTTCATGAATTTGTTGCGTTAAAAATGGGAGTCGGCTAAATTATGCTATGTCGGTATACTATAAATACTATTGTGTATGTATGTGTGTGTGTGTATATGTATATGTATGTGTGTATGTATGTGTATGTATGTATGTGAGTGTATGTGTATATGTGTGTGTATGTGTATATGTATGTGTATATATGCATATAAATTTATTTTATTTTATCTATTTTTACCATTATTTTACTTAATGTTTGTATAATACCTATGTACTTATCAAGAAAATAAATATTCATTCATTCATTTATTGATTAATCAAATCTGGGCTCGTATACACAAACCCAAATACTTTTCTACACACGTCACAGTAAAAGCTTGTGCTGTGAAGTGCAGAATACATCGTCAGTGGCGGGATTTGAACCTAGAACCTCCCACTTGCATGGTTTCATGTTTGAAGCATGTACCTGTAGTGCCTAGTAAGCTGAATATGAAAAATGTATGGCCTCATAAAGTTAACGAAATATATGAATTTTATCTCTCACTTTTAAAGAGTGGGTGAAACCAAGCGATAATAATAGTAATAGTAAATTTGACAAGATATTGCACAATTATACCTGCAAATGTCTCTAGTTACTAGCACGAGAAAAAAATTTAATACCTATATACATACATATCTTGGGATTTTTTACATACGACATTTATGCCGCATCCTTCTAATATTCTTGTGTAATTCATGGGTGTTACACACGGTCAGACAATCATTAGTAGTGTTGTCTATGGTGGTCATAGAGAATAAACATAACAATAAGTCTAACTGGATAGGTACCTGCTTAGTACCTACTTGCCTATTAGAAATTATAATACTTAGGTAGTCTATGACTGATGACATTGTAGGTATAAGGAGAGAGTATTGCTCTCACGACAGGAGTGATACGATATTAGCAGTCACTGCTATTTTTCAAAATACCATGAACACCTAACTTTTACAAGACACTCGAAAAAAATCGATCATCTCAAACTGTACCATCGTTCGCTTTTCAGAGTATGTATTAAGTAGTTATCTCAACTAATATAGACCGCAGTATGCGTTTTCCATTAGGCTTATGACTGATCGTTGGCTGGCTTTATGTGATCACTTTACAGTTGCGTAACATTCACCAATTCCAGTCTATCTATTCACAGGGGCCAGGAGTTGAACACAATACCTCTGATCTTCACCTTCCCGCTGTAATACTATTCTACACACTGTGTTACATATATAGACTAGCGACTTACGCGAGAAAAGAGGTGTAAGTATCAGTGGCGAAGAGTGGGTTTCTGCAGAAGGTAAGCTGGGGCTAACATTTCTTATTGGATTACGTCAGATTAGACATTATTGAACCTATCATTTTATCCAAAAGGTAACTCGATGGGAATCGTGTTCTTAGGTAGCTTCGCGCCTGGTAAGTATGTATATATTGTACTACTATTGTACACTGAGTTTGGATTGGTATTTTGAATCCGATGTTTTTACAAACCGTGAACTGAAATAGCAGTGGACTGGACGTATTGGCTGAACGGGAAGATAATAGATGAACACCCAGAATACTAAAATTGAGACCCCGGACGAAAAACAGAGGTGCTGGAAGACCTGAAGACATAGTCTAACAAGCTAGCAGAACCTGGATGCGAAGGGGGAAGAACAAAGACAAGAGAATGGGAATGGAAGAGGCCTACAGCCAGCAGGGGAAGGAAGAAGGCTGAAAAATATTAAATAATCATTTTTATTAGGTGTGATTTTCGATTCAATTGTGACTGTTCTTTTTCACTGACGCCCCATTCACCGTTACACTTATCGCCATAACAATTCACATTCACAATATCATCAGTGATATGTCATAATACAATCAGAACGACATTAATCTATCATCAAATTGGATATTTTAATTTTATTTACTGTCAATAAACAGCGCTAACAGCTTTTTAAATGTTCTAAAAAAAGTTACAACACGTATTATTGCTAAGTATAGATAATTATAGACAAAGACAATAACAGTATCACAATTTTAACAGTGTAATAGGTAGCCTCAATACAGACGAATGTCTAGTGAGGCACCACTCATATCCAAAATGAACTTAATTATATTTAGCTGGTGAAATACTTATGTCAAATGTGCACACTTAATGAAATAAAAAAATATTATTATTAACAAATAAATAATGCGAAATCGTCACCAGAGAAGAACAAGGGTCTGACTGATTAAACCAAAATGTGGAGAAAAATGAGATCAAAGTCTCAAATTGTCGTATCTTTTATACAGAGATGGAACATTTTATTCTCGTTATTTGCAAAACCACCCCACTTTAGGACATTTTTGTTAATTGTAGGTACTCATACTACCCATAGATTATGTCGGCTAGGAAAATACCAAGTAAAAATTTGCTAGTTAGAACTTGTTTATTCTCAGAAAGAGTTATTATTTTCTTTTGTTTATTCTGTTTATTTTTTTCTCACATATGTATGTATGTTTTCTACTTCATATTTTTTTCATTTTTTTTCCTGGAGTTAACTGGAAGAAATCGCAGTTCTGCGATAAGTTCGCTTTAGTGAACAGCGATTTATAAATCTATACTATGTCCACTTTTTATATTTATACATGTATTTGTTGTTCACTTAAAGATAAAATAAATAAATAAATAAAAATATGAAAAGATCAATAGTACCTACATGATATTTGTCATTTTTTAATCTCAGCAAATTTTTCATTAACAGAAAAAAACGACTTATCTAAATTTTGTATACAAATGCCTAACTGATTATGAGCGAGCGATATTGAACGTTAAAGACATAGTAACTATAGGTAGGAAATAAATAGATACAGAGCAGTTTGGCAAAGTCTAATTTCGGCTGTAGTACCCGTAATTAATTACATGATTGAAAATGCTACCAAATTTCGTTCCGTATATATATGAAAGTAGGTACCTACATTTTATATATCCCCAGAAAAGGTTATGTACACAAAAAATATAATTTATACAATATTTATATAAATAAGTAAACAAGTAGGAGGGAAAAAGGAAAGAAAAAGGAAAAAAATATGAAATTTAAAAGCATAAGCGTTAAAATTATTGGTGGTCTCGACCCAGAGTATCGTATGTCATTTTATTTAAAAAAAAAACTAGTTCCCTTATCTATGTGAAATATGGGAAACTCTGAAATAAGTTCTTGGACCACTCTTTTGTTGCAAAAAACAGTTGGCTATTTTCCTCTGACTGTTTTCACTATGACATTTACTGTTCTTTGTGTTGACGCGTGATAAGATCCCCGGATTGTAGAATAGGCTCCCACTCTTTTTTGACACTTTTCGATCGTTCGATCAAAGCCAATATTCAAACATGCATGAACCCGTACACATATTTTTCAGCAAGATTTTCACGGTGAAAACATCTCATACATAATTTCTACCGAATTTCGGGTGAACCAAGTGTTGCTTTATTTTCACCGACATTTCAACATTCCTGTTTGAAGAAAATTATTTCAGCGAGAGTGTCGAAACGTCGCTAAAATAAAACTGCACACGATTCACGCGAAATTCACAAGCAGTCATGGGACACACAAAGCTTTGTGATAGGTGTTGAATATGACAAAATATCTTTCAGTGAAGTTAATTTACAAATTATTCAAATTGGACTTCAGATATTATTCCATGACGACAATATTTTCGTTAGTATAAAAGTACATATTTTTTTCAGCATCGTATTTTTGCGTCCTACGCTACAAAGCATGTCGTAGTCCGTAGCTCGTAGAGTCGTAGCTTATAATAATAATATGTACTCAAGCTACGCTCTTTTCTCGTATATTAAAAAAGTATACGTAATATAGGAATATGTTTAGGGGTTGAAATACTACCATAATGCGTAGAACTAATCGTCGAAAATTTACCATTAAGAAAAACATCAATTTTCTACTTCTTTTATTCACAAAATTGTAATAATAATCGAGTTCATAAAATATTCAACGCACGAGCGGCCATAATTTTTTGAAATACTTCGTGCGCACTTCGTTGTCCGTAAAAAAATCGATAGATGTCGTCCACTATTAAATTTATAATTTCGGAAACAATAAGCGGTTCATTTGCTTTTTATTTTATTTAATATTACAATTAATTAAGTAGTTTTTTCTGGCCTTCAGGACTTTGTTGAAAAACACAGGATATTATGCCATTTTGACTCTGGTCAAAATAAAAGTGGTGTAAACAAATTAATATTTTTTTAATTAGGTATAATATAATGTCGCCACAAAGTAAAACCTTCAAAATCAAAGAAAAAATATTATGCCAAGAATATATCTAGATCGTTGATCAAAAACTACAAACTACCATCGAACGCATGTAGGTAATAAATAGCATGGCAAACCTGCATAATATATCGATAAAACAGATTCTATTCTACGTAAGAATCAATGCGATGGATAATGCAATATAATATAACAAAACTCGATGCTTTTTTATTGGGGGTTAAACGTCTCTAAAATAAAATAATATCTAATATTGTAGATACGGTGTTTTCTGCCTTGAGCGTCACAGTCGCTATCTCATACGACACACACATATACATAATAATATAATATATGATATACAACTACATACATAAGCAAAGAAGAAAGATATCGGTATGCCATTAAGAAAATTGCTTCATAGCTCCTTATGTACATACATCCATACCTACATAGGTATATAATATTGTATTAGATAGGTACTAACTGTAATATCCGGAGTAGCCAAGATAAATAATTACCTACCTAATCATGAAAAAATTTTAGAACCATAATTTTTTTCATATAAAATTAAATTAAGTAATTAAAATTTACCAATGAGTTAATGACAAAATTATGTAAGTATAGGTACTGTCATTAAAATGTGGGCATAATTTCAAGGTTCTGGGACGTTGGAAAATTATTAAAATTTGAGGTGAAAAATACGGAAAAAGACAATTTCATGAACACCCCATAGGACACGCAACCTTGTGGCGACGTATGACCGTATGAAAACAGATAGGTCATATTTTTGCGGTCGGAACTTAGGCTATAATAAAATTATGCTGTTTTAAATGGCGATGCATTTATGATTATTAGTTTATTCATTACTTTTCAGCCATTTCCTCTGTTTTAGTAGGTCTTTGGACGCTAGCATATATAAGTTTGAAGGTATTTCAAATACGGAGAACTCTTCATCCATGTCTCGCCTTACTAGACAGACCGACGTTCGACGCGCCGACGCCCTAAGCACGAATCTATATTTACTCTAAGAGAAAATACATATCTATGGTTGTACAATGTATAGGGCACGAAACGCAAGAAAAGGATGAAACATATCTATCACCGTTAGATGAAAGAGATCAAAAGATCTATGGGTAGTAGAGAGTAAGTAATATAGATTGCTTTTTCGTTTCCTTTTACGAGTAAACCCTCTCTTTCCCTCCAATTCTACCACTTATATCTATGGGTAGATTGAAGCAAAACCTCTACCAGTACTCTGGCGTTGGTACTCTGTAGTATTTCGTACTTACTTATAATAGGAGTTCGCGCCGTCGCGATGCAGTTTCATAGAAAATCTCCCCAAAATAACAAGAACGCCTTAAACGTCATCACAACCGTCGAGGAAAATTCACCCTTGAACGTTGCCTTATACTGTTGTATTGTAATCCATTTTCATTTGAAGGCAAGGTATATTGATACATTTCGTATTCAAGTTATTTTCAAGTTCAAGTAGACAGTAAAAGGCATTTATATTACACGCCATAATGGGTTTTATGCGCACTAAAAATAAGCGCGCATTAAGCTTGAAATGGGGATCCTGTTGCGGCGTTTGAATGACTGTTATGACGGTTTTGTCTTGAAAAAGGAATCTTTTCTGTCAGATGTCGATTCCAGAAAGTGTCTCTGATTTGTGAGAGACTTCCCTTGTGTGTGATTGACAGGACCTGGACCGCGCCCATCTCCTTCTCCTCTCGTCTAACTAAACCTGACAGGTGCATCATTTGACTGGAAAAATCCATATTTTAAGCACATCAGAATTTTACTGAAAAATCAATACAAAGTATTCTGTTTAAGCCTTACTATTTCCTTACAGTCTTTTTCAACGGATGCTGTTTTTTAACGTCCTGTATACGTAAGGTTGATATGTTTTTCCAGACATAAATATGGGACGTTTCTATCATTAATGAACTTAAATTTTTCATAATGTTGTATTCCTGAGAAATTTGAACAGGACAAAAATTACCGGGTAATCAAAAGCAATACAACAGTAAAAAAATATACATTTATGGGAGGCCTCAGGCAAGATGGTCTGACAATGTGAGGCGAATCGCAGGAAGCAGATGGATGCAACATGCCAAGACATAAATTTTAGGAAAATCAAAGGCGAGGCCAATGTCCAGTACTGAAATCAAAACGGTTGAGAAGAAGAAAACGCTAAAATTGTTATTAGGTAATCGTTGAGTTTTCGCTGTTTTATTTGCCAGTAATTATAAAGTTGTTAAATAAAATATAATAAAAAAAATCTATTTCAAGTTACTACAACCTACATGGTTGGTGCAGTTGGTTAGAACGCGGACTTCTAATCAAGAGAAATCATGTTAGAATCTCAGCGCTGACGAAACGCAAACTTCACGACATAAGCTTTTAACTTAGTGTCAAGTGTGCAGCGCGATACAGCGATCTCTTCGAGCTAACTGGGGTTAACTGGAAGAAATCGCAGTTCTGCGATAAGTTCGCCCTAGTAAACAACGTTTTATAATCTGTACTATGTCCATTTTGTATATTTATATGTGTTTGTTGTTTACTTTAAGTTTAAATAAATAAATAAAAATAAACTAACACGAAAATTTAAATTTTTCTTTACGGCAATGCACTCGTTGTCGAGTGATTCATGCTAACCCAAATATAAACATTGTAAATATTTATATCGATTGTTGTCCAAAATATCTAACCTTGACACTGTCACCATAATGTCAGGTTGTCCTGTCAGTCTGTCAACAACACGCAAATGAATCTGTCAATAATAATAACGGAATGACGGATACCTTGTGTCGCGTAGTATGGGATACAATAGCGAGAAAGAGAAAGATGATGAAAAAATATGTCACAAAGTTGCCATCATTAAGAATTTTTTTTAGGGTTGCCAGATTTATTTTTTTATTTTTTGTTTTTGAATCCATACAGTTCATCTATACAGGTTATTAATTAGGGATTTTTTTATTTATTGAAATTTTAACATTAATAACATTACATTTTTTAGGTTCTACAGTGATTATCTTAAATAAACATAATAACATTATACCCTCCCTTAAAAAGTGACACTTGTGTAAAGGGAGGGGAGCATGAAACATATTCCTAATAATAATTCCTAAGATTATTAAGAATGTGATTTTTTTCGGGTTTATCGTATGGAGAAACAAGATGTTCCGACGTTTCGCCCAACCTACTTTCGCCTTGTTCATGGATTGTGATCAGCTGATCATGGACTATCCTGAAAACCTCCAACAACTAGAATTTTACCATGTTATTTTTTTTAGTCTGTATATTTTATGTACTTAATGTTCACTTTAAAAAATAATAAATAAACACTTATTATTATTTAATTTATTTATTTAAGTATTTCAATATAATACAAAAACACTATGTACACAATTATTTAAAACTCCACTGCCCCCTTATAAACAAATGAATGCTCGAGCGGGGTACAAATGAAGGACTATCGTACTTTTTAGGTAATCTCGATGTTTTTCACCGTCGGTACATGGTGGAAGTCCATTTTAAAGGAAAAATGAAAACACTAAATATTTAGTTTAAAATCCACAAAATTTGACTTTTTAGTTCGCGACTAGTGTTCCGAGGGTTTGCACCCTCATCTTCACACGATTTTGAATAAAGTTTTAATAAGGGTTTATTCACTATCAGCAATATTGCTATGGGTTTTTTTCAGGGAACCATACTAAATATTTAGATATAGTTATTGATAGGTAAGGACATACTTAGCTGACACTAGGTATTGTGCAACGATGGTTTTATGATCGATCGCTCATCGAACGATGACATTATAGGTAGGTACCTACACTAATCAAATATTTTGGCAGGCATCGATCGATTAGGATGACGAAGTATTATTTATAGACAGGAGGATATAAAACAAAAAAGCAAATATAATCGATAATCGAATAATTGATGAATGACAAGGTCATTGAAGTTGAAGACATTCATCTGGGTTCAAATCTCAGTGTCGACTGACTAATTTTATATGAATGATACGACTAAAATCATTTAGGCCTACCTATAATTTTGAGGAGTTTATCTATTCCATGTGTCTACGCTGGGTCACTTGCGGAGTACGCAGAGAGGACAGAACGCCATACCGACCAACACATACACTCCTTACTTCCGTCATATTCACGCAATTCGTGTGCACGAAAGTACTTACTTACATAGTAGTAGAAAAAAGCCTATTCTTCTCTTGTGGGGTAGGCAGAGAGAGCAGTGCGTCAAACTTCCATATCCTTAGGCACACATATTGCTGCCGTCACAGTCATAAAATTAGTTGTGCACACGCTCTACGAGCTACTCAAGGCACGTCATTCATTGAGTGTCTGGTTGACTCGATGGAGCCAGTTGGCTCTTGGACTGTTGTCTTTCTTAGACTAGGTACCTGATTCTTCCACCCATGTATATTTGCTAAAAATAATCATGAAATAATCTAATGCGGCCGCTTCACGCTCGGCGACCTTCCACGAGTTTTGTGTGAATGAGTAAAAGGACGTACGGACGAGGTGATTGTCTTGAACTGTATACGTAACCGACGGTTAACGCCTTTTTACTCATTCGCGCGGGACTCGTGGAAGGTCGGACAGCATGTGGATGAGGCATAAGAAAAATCGTACGTACGTACTTAAAAAATAAAGCCGGTAATCCACTAATGTCAAAATGAAGTACAATAAGTGCACGTAAAACGGAGTAAATTCAAAACATAAACCACGTAACTCCGAAACTAGTACGCAAAGTGAATAAGTAAGTTAAGTACAAGTTTTATTGCATAGGATCTATTACTATTTCAGGCAAAAATGCGACGGATTTAGTACTTCGTCGTAACCCTTGTCCGGCTACCGTCATAAAATGCGTGACCGTAAAAAATCCCATAAAAATATTCATCAACATGAATAAATCCCAAAAAAGGCAAAAAGCCCTTCAGAAATGTGCTCAAAGGACATAAGTCAAATCGAATTGGATTTTGAAAATAAAATTAATTGTAACTGCTAATAGATATGATTTCTTTCAGTGTGTTAGAAAGTATCATCGATTGGAAAATAAACTAAATAAGCGAATCTAAAATGGAACGAACAATAAAATAGTCAACAATGCATCTACTGGAATCCAACTAAAAAGTTTGGGCTTTTATCCGTTGAGGATATTTCTGAAAGACTTTTGTCTATTTTGGGATTTATTTATGATTTATTCAAAGGTACACATACAGACATAATTTAAAAATCAATCACAATGGAAATTATACACTACATGAAGAGTTAAAGTAACGCCCAGTTACAGGTGCACACAATTAGTTTAATCGGTCAATATTAACAGCAAATATATAAAAATAAAATTATGGCAATAAAATTTTCAGTAGTCAGATAAATAAAATATTAATACAGGAAAAAAAATGTCAGAAAATTTGTTGAGCCATATTCTTATGGGCTTTTCACCGGGAACCCATAAAATGGACTACATAACGACCAGTTGTTTTTATTTTTACGATCTTCTTCAATGATGAATATGAGTTACTCTGAGGACATAAACCTTTTGGCAAGTAACTTCGACCCTCTCTCTCTTCCAAACCCTCAAACGATACGATATTGTTAACTGTTTCCATCACAATTTGTTCATTGTTTTCTTCATAAACTGATTTTATTGTATGTATTATTAACACCCGAAAGCGGGCCGCTTAACATTGGCCCGCAAAACAATGAAAGTGGTGAATTTTTTAGTGGAAAAACCGTGTATATTCAGCCGTCGCTCTTCGTGGTGTAGTGGATAAGATCCCTACTATGCGAGACGAAGGTCTGGGTTCGAATCTCAGCCAGGGTGAACTGAAATTGCGAATGTTTCACAAGTGTTTTTTTGAAAAAAAAACTTTTTTTTTGAAAAACACTTCTGACCTTTTTTCCGAAAGACGGAAACTCGTTTCCCGAATCTCGCGGATTTTTTTTTTGTTCTGATAATATGCATTAGAGTTACCGTAAAAGTTGTGTGATAGACGCAAAATTAAGCCAAAAAAAAAAACGCTATTTTTACCATTTTATCATGCGATTGTTCACGCAATTTTGAACCTTAATGCCGTGGGAATGACTGTGACGTCATTCTTGGTACCAAGCCCCCTATTAAGATACAGTCCATTTTAGATTGAATTACGGCCCGCTCGTAGATTTCGGCCCGCTATATATATTACTTCAATACTACTTCTTGCAATTACACTACGTTGCGTTGTTTTGCGTCGTCCAGCTGAGAGATAGCAGATAAATAAATAAGTAGGTACAAGAAGATAATACATTATAGTAGGTACTCTAGATAGAGGGAATGTATGTAGTTACTAGTTACCAGTATCATGCCCCTAGGCCCGAGATCTTATAGTGTGTTTAACTCGATGTAACTATCTGTTTTATTGCGTTTTTATAACCTCATATTCGTTGGTGAGAGAGACACATTATTCTAGAAGAGTTTTCTTATTATGGTCGTACACTGCTTTCACGTACATACTATATTAAGGTCTATTTTAAAACAGCGTAAAGCGAATTATATTACAAGGCGAAAAACTTGTGGAAGAGCCTCCGCTGACGAGACTCGCAGGAAATATTTCTCATTTAGGTATTTATTTACTTATTTAATTTTTAAGTGAACAAGAAATACATAGGTATAAACATATAAAATGGACATAGTACAGATTATAAATCGTTGTTCACTAGGGAGACCTTATCGCAAAACAGGGATTTCTTCCTAGTTAACCCCAGGGGAAAAAAATGAATAAAAATGTGTAATTATTCAGGAAAAAATCAAATTCAAACCCCCCCACCTGCAACTGATTTTCGATTCTATTTTCGTTTACTATGCTGACGTACAAAAAGGGTTGAAATGAACGAAATAACGTTGAATGAAGAAACGATAAACCTAAGATGACTGTAAAGCAATTCTCTTCATACGAAATGAACTTTTTCTCAAATTATGCCATCTAAATTGACACTATGTTATTTTGTATTGGACATTTTATTTAGTTTTTATTGTGCGAAATTATTTTATTATGTATAAAGTTTTCGTATTTATATAATAACTAGCTAAGTTACCCATGCTTCGCAACGGCAAATTTTACAAAACAATACGGCATACTTTATAGGCTTGAGCTAGACAAAATGTGACTTAACTGAACTTATTTTCCAACGCCCTTGCATATGATACAATACATGACCCCACGCAATGTTTGGATCCCCTCATCATCATGGCATCTCTTAGAAAAAACTCTTTCTCCGAAAACCGGCGACGTCAGAACACAGAGTATATTATCGCAAATGTTTTTCTAAACTTTCGCAACAATCCGTCGGTAAATGCAGGAGTTAAGCGAACACTTACAAAAAAACCGACTTAATTTTATATGTATAGATACACAATATCCTCAAATGATTACACATTTTACTGATTTTTGTAGTTTTTTTTTATTACTACCGCGGTATGTCCCGACCCCATAGAATCCAATTATAGCTCATTTCCAGACTAGCTAGGATTCTGAAACTTTCACCAGTTGTGTATACTAGACGACATTACGTGTTTGGTATCGTTTGAAAGACTGCGAAAAACAGTTCTAGGATATGAAGTCATTTTGATGTTTTTAAAAATAGTATTTTTTGCGATGACTTATTTTTTAATTCCCTTGTTGTCAATATTTTATTGCCTATATTGCAATGTAATAATGATGTATGTACCATTATAAGTGAATACCTTACGATGGGAAAATGTCACATACTACCTACTACAGTCGTAAAAAATACATGGATAGAATAATATTATCACTGTCCTAAGTGTAAACAGTGGCGTAACACAAATTTACATAATGTCATATTGGGCATCGTGCCCTTTAAAGAGCCTCTATTTTCTATTTTCTTTACGGGAATTGCACACCAATATAAGGTGTATAGACCAGCATAGGGTTTGCAGCAAAGTTTTTATGGGTCAAAAAAGTTTTTTGCGAAAGTAAACCGACAACCGCTGTTTGTTGAGGCGACAGTCTCTCAAGCGGTAGGTGCCACGTTCAAACCTTGGCGCTTACGATGTATTCCACACTTTGGGTTACGGGCTTTCAGCCGAGTGCAACTTGTGCAAGAAAGTATTTGAGTTTGTGTATGCAAGCCCAGATACTTTTTTTTTAAATATTAGAATATAATTCTTAATAAAAATAAACCACTTCTTCAATATACCATAAAGAGAACACAAAAGCCTTCTTCTTTCTATAGGCAGAACACCCGTTGCCGAGTGGTTTATGCCACTTTTCCAATATTACAACATACCATTTTATTTGTGGTATTACACCATCACCGAAATTTTAAGGTCATTCGACTTAACTTTTTTCTCTCATATTTTAAAACACTGAGCGTAAAATAGAACGAGATACACTGTGCTTTCGAACTATGTATAGAAAACCGCTGGGCATTTTGTGTTACTATTATTTGTTGGTTGTTACGCCACTGCGTGTAATAATATAACAGTATTCACTCATCTGATATTATGTGCGTACGACGTATCGTAAAAAAGTTAACCCTTAGACAAAAACACATGTTTGGTCGTAAAATAGTGCAATAAAATAAAAATACTAGGCGAATGGTAGATACCAGGTACCTCCGACATACAAACATACATACTACAATTTTATTATTATCTATCAATCGCATTTTACATATACGTGTAGTTTATACAGGGTGTCCCGTAAGTCAACGATATCCCGTGGAGGGGTAATAGACCAACTCATAACGGACCAGAAAAACGAAATATGACCTTTGTAAAAAATCGCTCATTCTCGAGATATCGGCACTTTTTTGTTTTTCGTGAAATTCGACACCTTCGTTCAGTTTTTCGGTCGCCACGATCACAAAATTCAATATTCTAAGATTCTAATTTTTGATTCGTAATCCTGAATAATTCAGTTATTTGATTATAATCCAAAATAAAACTGACTGTGTCACAATTTTGAAAAAAAGGACATCGTTTCCGGCTTTCGAGTTTTTTGTTTTTTATTAACGAATTTCGACTCCGTTACACTGTAAAAAATTGTATCACATTAAGCTGACAAATTATATTAAAAACTTCCTCATTCAGTGTAGTTTTTAAAAAGGTACAAAACTGGACATAGATCGCTTTCCAAAAAAAGATATTCCCGTTTTCCTTCAAAAGGAGCCCATTATAAAAAAAAGAAAATGCAGGATCATGGGTTCTTTTTGTCCAATATTTGGAGAGGTAATAGAGGATGAATAAATAAGAGAAAAAAGCATTATAAATGTATGTCCAAAAATCAACCTGGAGTTATGGCCTTTTGAAAATTGAGGATTATGATAATTATTCATTTCGGTTTTTTGGCAATAACTCACAAACTACCAGCACGATTTTGACAAAACAAACTAAAAATTATAGCCTATAATATGGGCTTTCGATAAAGATCCTAATTTGTGGCCTTTCCTAAAGAATCTAGTGAAAATTCTGGAAAAAGTTATCATTATTTCACAAAACCACATGTTTCATAACAGAATTTTCATTATATTCTAAAGAAAAGGCCACAAATCAGGATCTTTATCGAAAGCCTATATTATAGGCTATGATTTTTAGTTTGTTGCCAACCTTGTTTTTTTTTTTTTTTATGGAATTTTTCCGCCTCCATAATAGTAGACGAACCTTATTATCTGGTAGAAATTACATTATATTGCATGTAGGGTACAAAAATTTATTACACTTACTTTATTACACAATTTATTACAAATTTATTACATTTCACTGTTTTCGGCATTAACTATGTTTTTTTTTTTTGTCATTTTGAAAAAACTGAGCTTTTAGGATGATGTACTAAGTCACTTGAGTTTCAAACTCACTTGACTCACGAGACTTCAAACTCAAGTGACTTAGAACATGGTTTAAAAAACTCGGTTTTTTCAAAATACAAAAATTAAACAGCATATAATTGAAGGGGTGCCAATCTAGGCGAACATCTGTTGAAAAAAGGTGTAAATAAAACGTATTTTTTAACTGGTTATTCCTAATTTAAATATAACAATATGCATATGCTCATATTCAAATTAAATTAAATGACTAAAATCAATAACGTAATAACACAATAATTTGTAGGCTTGAGTAAATACGAGTAGTCGAAAAACATGTGTTTTATTTAAGTAAGGGAAAGCCGATCACTTCATTACCCCAAATTTAATATTATACAAACAATGATGACCCGTCAAAATAACGGAACTGAACATTTTCAAAATAAATAAAAAACAAATTAAAAGACTAAAATGTGACAAAGTTGTGCGAGGAGAAACTGTGGTTGGAGTGGCCAGAGGTCCTGGAAGCTGCAAGTGACAGGGGCCTCTGGCGAAGATACACAGATGCTCTAAGCCAAACCATGGATAGAAGGTGAAGAAGATGTATGTATGTATTAAAAGGACTAATTATGGAGATATCTCAATTGGTATACAGCGTAAGATGGACTTCCACCGGACTTACAATTGGTTGGATAATGTGACTATTTTACACTCTACAAACGTTCGACGTTCAGCCCATAAACAACTGTGTGTTGTTTTTACTCATTCCGCATTACGTTTTCAGAGTACAATTCATAATTACCCGAAAAAAAATCTTGGGTAGGATTAGAATAACAAATAACTGCTCTCAAGTACTAGAATCAGTATTTATCGTGAGCTACAATATCTACATAATTGTTAAGTATACTTACGAATCTAGTAAAACCTAGCAATTTACAAAATAATAAATCAATTATCAATTAACAAAAATCCTCATGATACTAATGGGATGATTTTCATAACAGGCCAAATCACTAATCGTCGCGTGAAACTAGTGCCATCTATCGAAAATTCTAGCGGCATTTACCGTTAGTGACAAATACTGATTCCTTGAGAATTATATTTATTGACATATTGATGAAATAGACTATTTTTTGTTGTTTTTATTATTCAGAGTATCAGGAGGGTATGAGGCGTAGCGGGTTATTCCAAATTACAAGGTACGAGAGGTAAGCATGATAATTATATGAATATTTAACGCAATGTCACCCTTAGTAATTCGGGGGTGAACATTGCTACGAAAACATATTGCCTATAATAAATCGATATACAGGTTAGGTGTATGGTACGAACTAGATACTAGTATTCTATTCTGTCACCTCAAACTGCGTCCTTTACAGGGTAGGCAGAGAGAACAGCTCGCAAGACTTTCCTATTATTACACAGACTTCATCTTGCTTCCGTCACGTTCATACAATTCACGTCCATTCCTTTTCCTCAGTCACTGTGTATATCTGGTCGATATAAGGTGGTCGGTAGCCTGGTTGGTAATGCGCTCGACTGTTAATCCGGTGCATGCGGGTTCGATCCCGATGGCGACTTACTCCACTTCACGACATGAGATTTTCAAGCTTACTGTGAAGTGTATAAAGACGAGATCGAGTACATGGTTGGCGCAGTTGGTTAAGGCATCAGTCTCTCAAGCGGGAGGTGCCAGGTTCAAACCCCAGCGGTGGCGATGTATTCCACACTTTGCCATACTGGCTTTTAGCCTAGTGCAAGATGTGCAGGAAAGTATTTGGGTTTGTGTATGCAAGCCTAGATCCTTTATAAATATTTAGAAATAAATATACTTAGTACTTATTTGAGTTTATTTCGATAAATCCAGATTCATTAAAACATATGGTCTATCCAGATTATTCTAGGACGGCCACATTTTCCCCGTCACCCCGTCTTTTTGTCATCGCATCGTCACTCATTCTTTCTTCTAACTTCCCTCTTCAACGAGTAATTCTAAAACACTGTATCTCCATTTTTAGTTCTAAAGGACAACGCACTTTCCATTCACACACGCCCCACGGATTCGGATGGGTGGAGGACTACTGCTTTTGTATATTGTGGGTTCCTACCCACCTACTCCTCCTTCAGGCAGCTAGCGGCGCTGCGCCCCTAAAACGTCACCTCAAAAAGCGCCACCTCATGGTGACTCGGTCCCTGATACCACGCCACGATAATAATAGTAACATTTTTAAATAACGTTATTCAGCACTTTTGAAAATATTATGAAAAGTAGGTACCTACCATTTTTTGGAATGCGACGATGGGTAGGTACCTAATACTATTACCAATTACTCATCCCTCAAGGGAACACAGAGAGGTCACAAGGCCTCCTATAATAAAGTATCAAATTGTGAAATTATCATTTAGGCGAACTTATCGATATACCTACCTATTAAGATCCCTTCCAAAATATCTTGACATTGCACTTTTTTAATAATTAACAGGAACTTTCCTGCACACTTCACAGTAAGCTAAAAGCTTGTGTCGTGAAGTGCAGAATAAATCGTCGAATAGAAGTTCGTGTTCCAACCAACTGTGCCAACAACGTACGCTAAAACTAAATCAACTTTAGAAAAGCGTTGCAAAAAAAATGTGAGGTTATGTGACCTTGGACTGAATTTGAATTATGTTCCAAAGGAAGCAACAAGTAGCGCCGCCGTGGCACAATAAAGAATGACTTATTATCCTTAAAAGTAGTTGTATATTACAGCAATATATTACTTTGATACCTATATACAGTAGATAAAGCATCTTATGTCTAAAAATAGAAATATAGCATAGGGATGTATATAATGTTTCTTACTAGAGTCTGTACTTTAGGCCAAGTCATAAATTACCCCACGAAAACTTATTTTAGTACCTACTTACTTTTGAAAGTTTAAGAATAGAATTACGGCGGGAAAGTAATATTTCCGTATAGGTACAGATTCGTTTTTAGAACGTTTTCTCATAGGCACATTTTGACATAAAATTATCAACATTTAATAAATAAATGCTAAGCGTACGTGCGTCCGTAATTTTTCGGAAGACTTCGTGCCTACTCGGTCGTCCTATGTTGTAAAAATTCGTCGACATTATTTGTGATCCAATTGCGCCATTTTCTTACGTTTTTGCACACCTCTTCTTTCAATCAACATTGTTTTCACCATTCATTCAACGTGTCCAAACCATCTGAAACCTGAAATCTACGCGTAAAATAAGAAAAACAGAAATAGAAATATCATAAATTTAAAATATTGTATCCGGAGTACATAAGATGTAGAGGGTAATTATTATAAAGAGTATAGAACAAAAAAAAGGTGTTGAATTTATACAAGTCATATTTCATTAACATCGCGTCATCCTCTTGTATTGATTTAGTAATCTCGCCTTTGAGTGAGCGGCCTATATCCAAATTAGGCACAACACTACTTATTATTATTATAGATCTATCCGACAGAGCTGTCATGTTCTCCTGATACAACCCTATAATTATCATATCATCTTCTTACTTTACAACATCATGCTGCTCTTTAAAACGCCTGAATTCTTTTACTTTATTTTTTAAGACACCTTGCAACACTATTGATAGATATATCAGTGACCAGCTGGCCCCTTATGGGAGATTTTTTGCTTTTCGATTCATCGAACACTTAAAAATTGATGATTTTATAAAGATTTCGACCACGTTCTATGAAAGAAGGACTTCTGTATTTTGAAAATAGAATCTAGAAAACTTTTTCCGTGCCCTTAACGTTCAAAATTACATGCACGAATTACGGACCGAACTGGTAGTTCCTGGATCAAATTTTAGAAATAGAGTTTCGGTTTTTGCAAAGTAAGATGTAGTAAATAACCAAATTTTGGATCTCTCTTAAGAATTTTGCGAGATATAATTTTCTCCTGTATTTTTTATTATTCCGCTCATACGGTATGCTTTCAATTCTATAAGAACATTCATATAATAAAAAAGTATATAAGCAGTTTTCTAAGCCGCCGTATATAAAAAATAATGACGAGATAAATCAATACACATTTCAAGATCAATAATTTAATGATTAAATTTGTACCTCTGTCAAAAAAAAGTTGTTCAAATTATGTTATTATTATATCTTACAGATGTAAACCCAACATTAGGATGATTTTGTAAGGCTAGCATTACACCATTACAGTAATTACTTGAATGAAACTCAAGACCAATCAGAATGTACACAGTCTATCATTATAATATTAAGAACAGGTGTGCAAGATAAGATGGTTCTGTACTCTGTACATTACTATCAAACCAAACTACAATACAATACAATGACTCGAATAAAAAAATGTTTCAACCGATCATTCACTCATGTTTTCCTGATACCTACCATTTAAAATTCAAACCCTTCACGTTGCATCCCTTGTAGTGTAGTTACACTGTCCTATCTCTAGACACACTTTTTGCTGCTGTCACATTCATGCAATTTGTCAAAAACGCTCTTCGATTCCTTTTACTCAAAACGCGTCCCTCCTTGAGGATCATCGATCCAGTTGAATCCCTTGCGGGGAAATCACATTACCCTATTTCCACATACACCCCTTGCTTGGTCACATTCATGCAATCTTTCAAACACCCCTCTTCGATTCCTTTTACTCAAAACGAGCACGTCCTTCAGAATCTGCGGTCCATTCTGTTCAGTCTTGTATAGGTACCTATGTCATATTATAGCTTTAGTAACCCCGTCATCTCATCATTCTCTAAACATACCCAAGCCATCTCTCTGGTACTAAACGTTTATTTATTTATCGAATTCAAGTAATAATTCCCCACTCCTTCCACTTCCCCGTGTGCTGATGATAGTCGAAAAAAATCGATAATTTTGTAATTTGAATGCCCAATAAATTATTTTCCTAATGATTCGAAAATGTCACGCACTAGTTGTATACAGATATAATCGACAGCTAGGGGGAAAAAGTGTATAAGTTCCATATAAATAGAATATTAAAAAAAAATTATACCTGAAAGTAAATTTATATAAGTCACCGTTATGCAATCGTCTACCAAATATGTGCGAAAAAAATAATTAGGTGTTAAAATTAGCTGCCTATGTTTTCGCCCATTTTCACCAAATATGGGCGAAAAACTTTTTTTGGTGTGAAAATTGTTTTATTTTTGCTGGCCTTCAAGTTTGTTTTTGGTTGAGATTGTGCGCGATGGATTGGAGTGGTGGTATACAGCAAAAGAGGGTCAAATTAGTCGTAAAACAATTCTTAAAACATGACCAAACTAATCACAATCGAGATCAAAATATTTTCAATGTATCAGGAAAACATGAGTGTATAATCGGTCGAAACATTTTTCATTCGAGTCATCGTATTGTATGGAATGTTTAGTTACCTTACATACCTCTATTCATTCTATTCTAATACAACGTTAGTAAATTAAAATGTCCTTATCACCAGCCAGCGATCGGCTGATCCATATCAACCTCATGTTCTCCTGTTATCGACTGTTTGTACATGATGAATAAATAACGTTAATGTTTTACATAAATTTTCTATGAATAAATAAATTAAAAAACGAGCGTTGTAAATGTTTTTTCAATGTACCTATTTCATTATTTTCTTTTCGTACAAAAAACATAATTAACAGAATCGATACCTTCAACAGTATCAGAATTTAGGGCAGTAAATTAAAGTTAAAATCGATAGTCACCCAGTTTAATTAGTGTCATTTTTACACTTGTTTATTTAACGTCGGATTGCATGAATGTGACGGAAGCAAAAATTAACGATAGGGAAGTTTGGAGCTCTTTTATCCAAACACGTGGCGAAGCTCATTGCTGAAAAAAATGCTTCTTGGACTGCCACGTTTCCTTACACCTCTTCTTTTACCAATGTACATTTAAATCATTTAGTCGTTCATTCTCTTTACATGTCCCAACCATCTCAAACTGGTTCACTTACTTTCTAGTAACAACATTCGTCTTACAGTCACTCATCTCCCTAATCACTTGATTTCTTATCCTGTCTCTCCATACAGACTTCTTAAGGATCTCATTTACACCTAATTCGTCCTCCTTCGGTCACATCCATGTCTTGATAGCATAAAACAGCGTCTTCAGTCTACACCAGGGACGTCATTGTGTACCTCAACTTGTTCGCTAACATTCAATATTATAACTTTTATAAAATGGATGAATAAATAGTAACAATGACTATTATTGACCATGAATAATACTATACGAATGAACCGATAAATATCTCACCAATTAAATTATTAAATAAAAATTCATACAACGTATACATCTAATTAATTTAAATCGTATGCATCGACTGGAGGTTCCTGAAGCTAAAGCGCGTACGCGTACCTCATTAAAATTTCAAACGCGCATCTCAACAAATTCTTCGTAAATTGGTTTATTTTTAGTAAAATGGCGAACGCACTCAAGAATAATACATATTAGAACAATAATTTAACGTTTAAGCAATAATTAAAATATGGCATGCTCGTCAAAAGTTGACGAGACGATCGAAAGGTGTTAATTTGAAATTTACACGAATAATATAGACAGTTTAACAATGTGCCATTGTTTGAACTTATAAATCACGCGAACGAGTGTGAATTGGCAAGTTCATAATAATATGAGAAACGTTTGCAGGGCTTGTGTACGCTTTTTTTAAGAACTCTTTATAATCGAATGTTTTAAAAAGACCTTCTTTATCAATATGTTATCCTAATACAATCGGATTTGATATTCTTCGTCATTGACGATTTGAAGTCAATGACGAACAACAGGTACACCTACACTGTACGTACAGCCTAAGAGATCAATTTTTTTTACAATGTTTTTGTGTCATGACGATTTACAGATACCGACAACGTGTTTGCTAACGATTTAAGAGTGCAGCTTACATCAATGACGACTCACAGGTATGAACCAAGCGCACAATTTCATGTTTTATGACGATGGTTTTTGATAAATGCTTTATTCACCAAAGACATTGAATTTTTTCTTTCAACCAATTTTAACAGTGACGATTTACAAGTACAAACTGACTAAAACACATCTGCTTCATCTTTAAACAAACATGACATTAATAAGCTTTATAGATTTTCACGGTCCTTGTTAATATCTTCTCCATTCTTCTCGGGTATACCGTGTGTAGGGTGTCGAGTTTTCGGCCTACTTGTTGAGGCCATCTTCAGGACTAATGTACATTAGTCCTGAAGATGGCCTCAGCAAGTAGGCTGAAAGCTTGACAACATCGACAACCTACACACGGTACACCTGAGAAAAATGGAGAAGATATGACATTAATTGTCATAATAGTCTTCGTTATCGTCAACGAGTGACCCGTCAGTGACGACTTGTCGAAACCCTGTCAATATATGAATAATAATAATACCATACATATCCTGATCACGTGATGTCCCGTTCCTCCTACCAAATATATATAAGTAAGTATTTATATATATGGAATATAGTGTATAGGTACTACATTTATATATATGTAAAGTATATACCATTATGATTATTCAGATTTTATATAAGAGGTCAAGACATCCATACCAAATGAGACATCCATCCTCTGCAGGGAGGGAAAATACATCGAATTAAAAAAAAAAAAATTAAAACCATTATTATTTTTCTGCATCATTCGTATGATTATGACCTTTGCACAAATTATCTAGGAGTCACAGCTCCGCGTCAATATTCTTCGAGTTGTCTATTGCCATTGAGTTCACCTTCTGAATTTCCTCAAGAAACCCTACAAACTTCTTGCCAAAATGTTATCAGTGTTATCATCTTCATGACAAAATGCAAACTGAGTCCTTTACACTCTGTTTGCATTGATTCTACTTCTCTGGCACATCGTCATTGTTGATTGTTAAAAATTCCTTTTGATTGTCAAAAAACTATCATTGTTATAACTATGTAAATTTGAAAAGTCCAAGTACCCGAAATTAAGGCCTAGGGACGATAATGAACAATAAACAATAAACAAAACAGCTCTCTACCATATATTCGACAGTCTCGACCTAAAAATGTGATAAACCACAAGTTTGACTGAATTTGGGATTGATGGATATCCATTTATCCAATATTCTGTCGGAGAACTGTAACAAAATCATAATGACCTCGAAATTCTCTGCATTGATTCGCGTTTATGCATCGAAGGATCATATTGAATTAAAATCATCGCATCGAGATTATTTTTGTGAATATTTTACATCCCTACGAGGCTTGAAGTATTTTCCCAAGACGAAAAGGATGGCTATTCTTAGCAAGAGATATGTATATTAATATCATATAGGTAGAAAATCTGAATAAAGAAATACTCGAGAATTCAAAATATACAGGGTAAAATTTGGGAACAACAATTAAACAAGCGATTATTTCAACAGGTGTACAGAAAGGGATGAATTTTTTTCAAGATCATCGGTCGAGATAACTGGATCACTTTGCACTTAAGCATCATTCACCGATTATATTTCGGCTTACTTCCTCTACCGGGAATCGAACCCTAACATTATAATGTGGATTATACGGAAGCACAACTTAAGTTGTAGGTAAATATGAATCTGGTTTCGATCGATATTTTGTAGTGTTTTTTACTAGGGTCAAAAAATCTGTAAACAGGCGACAATATTAGCATATAAACCTGCATTTTTGCATTTCTGCATGAACACCATTTATCGTTTCTGAAATTATTTAAAAATGTTTAGCTTCGAAACTAATATACAACGAATTTAACAGCGGACGACATCTATTCAATTTATTTACAATATGCGGACAACAATCGAATAATAAAGATGGGATAAGTACAAAATCTTTCGGAATTTTTTTGAAGACGCACGTACGTCTAGTAAAATTTATAATATACTCGAATACCAAAATGTAATCATAGATATTTTAATTGGATACCATTTCTAAAGATTTTTTCGCTTTAAGTTGTAGGAAAAAAATATTTAAACGTTGTGTCCCAATGCTCTACCCTGCATAGGAGCGTCGAGGACCGTATCCTGGGACCGATAAGGTCATATTTGTCCTTATATATTATTGCTGGCGATCATGACGAACATTTCAATACCATTATAACTTTATTACGACACGAAGTAATTACCATCGAATTATTGATATGTAAATATCATTGCAATCGAATAAACGATCTATGAATGCAATTACTAGTGAATTATTGGCATGTGAAAACGTTCAGCATCGATTTAGGAATATATCTGTCATCGAATAAGTGATATGTCAACATAATTGTTATGGAATACGATTGTTAATGAATTATTGACAAGTGAAAACATTCACCATCGAATTATTGATTTATAAATAAACCTTCCATCGAATTGCTGATATCTAAATATCATTACAATCGAATTAACGATTACTAATGAATTATTGACGTGTGAAACGTTCATGAACCACCGAATTATTAGGAAGATGCCTTTCATCGAATTACTGATACGTCAATACAATCGAATAAATGTTACCTGAATTCGGTAACTACCGACTGATATGAATAAGTATATGTATAATAAATATCGATAGTCTTACCAGACGTAGAAAGTTTTGACAGTCTTAACAGACGTGATTCTTGACGTAAAATTTCGTGACTTACCTGAAACAAGAAAAAAAATCAAATTAATAAAACATATTAATAACAAATAAATTTATTTACAGACAAGCTTGTTTTTCCATCAAATTGTTAATCTTTCGTTCATTACATCATTACAAATGAGGTTCGCCACCCATTCTGAAAATTGTATAAATGTTTGCGTACAGAGAATGTTGTGTTTTTCATGCAGGGTTGAATGGAAGATATTTTTTGCACATTTCTTTATTTACTGGTTACCCCATTATAGTTGAGATCTAATCGTGATAGTATATAACAGTAGTAATAGTAGTGGAACCTAGTAATTATATACAAGAAAAAACATGGTGCGGTCTGGGATCGAACCTTCAAACAGTTGTATAGGTACACTTAGCCAAATAAGCTTTCATTGAAATTATTTTAATTGATATCTAAAAAGCTTCTCGATCAAATGCCATTAAGCGCTTTTAATAATGAGTTAAGCTATCGATTGTATAATGAGATGAATTTTTATGATAACTAAAAATTAATCTAACGTTATAAATAATTAAGTCATGTGGGTGTGTTTGTATGTTTGAGGTACTCTCAAGATTCACTTGAACAAAGGTCTTACCAAGCGAGGAAACTAGAGACGTTTTGTGGTGTTTTATGCTGGCGCCACATGTTCGACGAGTCTCAGCGTCTGTTCACGAGCACCAATCATTCACGGATGCTCGGTAAATTTGGAAAACCATCCACACGCTCCCGACCACGCTTGTATATTATGGATAAGCGAGCATGACGGACGTCTGGATTGTGTCGACTATAACTTTCAGCATAGCGTATCTTTATTGTAAAAATAAAAATAAAATGAAAAGAAAACGAAAAATACGGCGAAAGAGATGGTGGATGTTAAAAATTCATAGAAACCGTACCAGTTTAATATTTAATTATTATATTATTATAACTTCATTCATGTAATATGATTTTTATGTAGTTTCATGTGTGTATTTAATATTTTTATTATTTTTTCGTTTTATAATTAAAATTCGATAATAATCATAAAATACCTTCTTACCTTTATATACCTATATATTTTTACTTTTGTTCTGTTATTTTCTCTCTGTGTGTATGATATGCATTGTGAAAATGCATTATGTAGGTACTTATACTTACATATTATATACTTCTTTTAGTTTCCTTGTTCTTTTACTATGAGGCTAATTGTATACTTTTAATCCAGTCAAATTATACTCAATGCAGTTTCTCGATGGAGAGTTGTGGGGTAGTCTGGATTTCTTTCATGCTATACGTTTTTTGGGGTGCTGAATGCCAACAAAATTTCTTGACGGAACGTGGCATTAATAATGGGAAAAATGGCGAAAATTTCCATATTCTGGCGAATTCTGCATATGAACTTGACAACTATCAACTTTTTGTAGGTTATCTTTTTAGCAGAATGAAAGTACATACATAAAATTTCCTACAAAGGCATATTAAATTTTTCTCTAAAATAAATGGGAACGGAGCTGTCAAAGTCCAAAAAACATATTTTTGTGTTGTTTTACTCGTACATTACGAGAATCGAAAATGCATTGAGAAAGTTCACCTTGTTTCATTCACAACCAAATTTAAACAATTATTCTTTAAATTTATGAGTCACACTCTACCTTGCTGGAATCAGTAAACATAACGAATGTTTTCAACAAAAAAAAAACATTTAAAAACGCCGTGAAGTATTTAAGCTAGAAATGTTTAAATAAAACTTTATTTAAAATGTAGTGAATTGTTTAGGCTGAAAATGGTTACACCTTTTTTGTTTAAACATTTCACTACCTATATTTTTAAATAAAATTTACCCTGAAAACTCTCTTCATATTTACTGATAACAGCGAGGTAAAATGCAGCTATTTCTATTACAACAATAATACGAGACGTCCGTCTTTCCCCTGCTAATGCACAAACGCTACTAAGTGCGCACGAACGTGTGGACGCTTCGCAAGTTTTTTGCCGCAAGCTTCCTTTGATCTTTGAAGTACCGTGAACACTCAGTCGAAGTGTTCACGTTCCTTCACGAGACAAGGCAAACGCCCATCCACACGCTCGGAGGTTGTGAACAGTCGTGGAAACTTGGCAAGCATGTAGCGCCAGCATCATGTTAAATTGTATTATAATTTACCACTTTTCCTAAGAAAATGCTGTAACTTTACGAGAACAAGTGCTATCGAATCGTAAAATATTTTAGTTTTTGTAGTTATATGCATAAATATTTTTCCCCAAATCCAAATCCTTTATTGACTCGTGTAGTGTTTTTCGCAGGTACTATCTCTGTACGTAAAATAATCACCGAATTTCAATTTATTTTAATGGCACATTTACCTTATTTCTTCGACCAATTTGTTATTATTTTGAATCTTTTCTTGATGTCTAATGTCTATGTCGTATTTGATACAGAAATAAGTTCCAATTTTTATCATTTTTTTCTTACGCGGAGGAAAGACTCGCTAACAGACTTCTCTGTATTGTCAGCCAGATGGGTCTACAATCTACATACCATAATTCATGAATGCAGAAACATCTATTTAATCAAATTAAATTAAATTAAACATAAATCGGCAATTATTAATACTTGCAATATTGATATCCGTGATATCTGGATAAGTGAATTTTTCCCAGTGCTAGGCTGATGAGTTTATATGCAAAAACGTCTATCAAAAAAATTATTTTCGTAGATTTTTTTACATTACTATTGCTTCTAATAAAAGTGTATAAAGTTACTTAGTAAAGGCAGGCTGTTTGCTAGTACATAGATATCTAATCTAATGATATACATACAAAATAGTATTGAATACAAATAACTATTGACCGTTCATATGAATTTTTAATGAATGGAGGTGTTTTAAAACTTTTAATCAATTCGTTTCATCAAATTAATGGTTTCCATATGGTTGAAGAGGGTATATAGTACTAGTATCTACCTACACACATACATTTACATATGGATTTACCTTTTTTCAATTACAATATCGATTCCACAAAAAAGTACCTTTAAAGTCAATAAACCTAATCGAACCACTGGCACTGTCTTCTAGGTTAGATTATCTAGGGTTAGCTGGTAGAGGTCGCAGCACTGCGATAAGCTCGCCCTAGTGACCAATTTTTTAAGCATCTATACAATATCGATTCCACAAAAAAGTACCACTGAAATCGATAATCCTTTAATCGAACCATTGTCGTCTAGATTAGATTATCTAAGGTTAACTGGTAGAGATCGCAGCACTGTTATAAGCTCGCCCTAGTGAACAATTTTTATAGCGTCTACTATTACTTGTTATGTTGAAATATTGCCATTTTTTGTTGTTGCCAGTGTAAATAAATAAATAACATTGCAAAAATAATAGATACCTAGTTAATTTTCATATATTTTTTTAAAACTGTTTTCGAAATCTTGTTGTCAAATCTCGGATACGGCAAAGGATGGACTTTCCATCTGGCTTATGACTGATCGTGGGCTGGCTTAATGTGATCACTTTACACTTAAGTAACAGTCACCAATTACCTACAGTCCGACGACATGTAGAAAATTTCGATGTTCTCACAAAACATAAATTGTGATTTTCAAACATAATACAAAATGAAAGAAATCAAAACTACCCCACAACTTTCAAAAATTCAATTTACCTATTGGACTATCAATTCAATTTACCGAAGCGCGGCAAAGGATGGACACGTTTTGAGTAAAAGGAATCGGAGAGCGTGTATGACACATTGCATGAATGTGACGGAAGCCAGGGGTGTGTGTAAGGATAGGGCTGTCTGGCGCTCTGTTCTCTCTGCCTACCCTGAAAGGGACGTGGCGTGAGGGTATAGTAGTAGTAGTAATCTAAATATTTATTTTTTTCATTTTTCCTTTAAAATGGACTTCCACCACGTACCGGCGGTCGAAAACATCGAGATTATCAAAACTAGCCCGCAACTTACAAAAAAAAAATTGCTTATTTTATGAACTATGATGACTGTCAATTATGAACTAATATAATTAATTGTCATACTAGCACCGATACCCGCAATAATGTTCTGAATACTAATTGCGAAATAAAAATATCATTGCGATTATTCTCACAGCGTACAAGCGCAAATGTCGTAAACAAAATTATATGCCTATGTTTAAAAAAAAACGTTACATTATTAATAATATAATCGATTATGATACGCAAGTAATAAATAAAATAATTGACAATCGTATAGTTATTCCATATTCAAACAGCGAGTGTTAATAAAAATAATAAACGAGTATTAATAATTCTTAATAACTTCATTGTCTCAACTGAACTTAACTTTATTGCTTTCTCACACAAAAAACGCAGTGTTTGTATTCTTAGTGCAGTAAACGAATCACAAAAGTCATAATCGCCACTAAATTGTAACAGACTAAATAGTCAAAGTGGCAAGTAGTTCACGTAGTTACAGCAATTTAATTTTTCAATAAAATGTTAGTGATGGTGGTTGTAGAGATTTTATTTATTTATTTATTTATTTAAACTTAAAGTGAACAACAAATACATATAAATATAAAAAATTGACATAGTACAGATTATTAATCGTTGTTTACTAGGGCGAACCTATCGCAGAACTGCGATTTCTTCCAGTTAACCCCAAATAAAGGAAATGAATAAGAAAAAAAATCTAAATAATATCCTGTATTTTGACCGACCACTAAAGGGAAACTACTAGTCCTACGAAATAAATGTATAGAATATTTTTTGTAGAGGATTTACCTAGTAGGGATTATTTTTGTCATCGACCACTTTCTCCTATCTCTTACCATATTCCTAAAAAAGTCCTTTTTGGGGGTGGGGGGGGGAAGGGAACAGGGGGGTTGCGGCAAGACTTTGATAGGCAACCCTAGAGCGATGTATTACCCTGTACTACCCTATAATTTAAACCACAATTCGATCAAATAACAGATGCGTCATATTTTTTGCAGCCGCATCTTGGGCTATTAGTATATCAGTTTTACTGGACTTACGTGTCTTTACGATTGAACCGAGTGTAAGTGTTCTGTGATTACAAGACTTGTTTGATGCACGTATTGTGTTGACAGGATGTACAGACATACATACACATATACATACAATAACTTATATTTTTATTATGTGAGATTCCGTCTGTTTAAGCTTTTCTGCTTTTTCCACCATCACATAATCATTTTTCAAAAAGTTGTCGTTTAAGTGCGAATGTGATGTTAGAACTCCCATTTCTTTCTCTCTCTCTTTCATTCCCTAGCTCTAAGGGCGATATGCTCTGAGTAAAAATCGTCCTGTTATCGCTTTAGGAAAAAAACTATTTTTGCAGTTTTTGCTTATAACCCGAAAATTATCAAGTTTTTGTAGGTAACATTTATATACCAAATGAAAGAAGGTAAAATTTTCTACAAATAATTTTAGATACAAAATTTTACTCTAAGATAAATAGCAACGGAGCTGTCAGGCTCCAAAAACTGGCCAAATTTTGAGCAAGATTCGAAAATATATGGAGAAAAGTTGACCTAATTAGATTTATGCGTAATTTTATCTACTGTTACTGGTTAGTGGTTACCACATTAATGTTAAACCTATTACCTATACACCGTGATGGTGCGGTAGTTTGTTCATATTTCTGCAATACGTAAAAAAATTGTACATCTATCCCTGGTTACCCCGTATTGTAAGAATTACTGTGATTAATGGAAATTTGGTACTTCCAAATCAGACGGCGAATTTTGTCAAAATAACATACAGAAGTCATTTGTATGTATGTTGAAGGCATATACTCGTACATACATTTTGGTTCACACAATACCAAAACATTATAATACCGTGTTTACATGTGGTTAGTTATAAAGTACAGTCGACTAGCACGCGTGACTGGAATATGTAAACAGGACACGTACGCACTGTGGATAGTAATAGTACGAATATGTAAACACGTCTCCTGTACACCTTTTTTTTTTTGATAATTTTCGACGCAAATTATGTCTTTGATTTCAATTCGACGCATGAACAAGTACGAATAGATTTACCTAGAAGTGTAAAATGATTTATGAAGGTCACTATCCTCAGCGTTCTTCTAAAGCGGGAAGAAGGTGCAAGAAAACACTGACAGATAAATAAATCTTTATTAGCCAATACAAAAATGCACAATATTATTTACAAAAATAAGACAATCGTGTGCCAAAAGGCGGACTTATTGCTAACGCGATCTTGTAGTCAACCCGAGAGAAGATAGGATAAGGAATGAAGTTATTTAAGAGTGACTGTAAGACGCATGTTAGGACTAGGAGTGCCAGATATCCGTTTTTTTTCGGACTGACCTGGAGAAATTCATCTCCTTAATAAGGCCTATATGTATCACTTTGTTGCAAAATGTATGTGAAGGATGCTTAACTTTCGTTTGCGGGACAGAAAACGAAATGAGTGGATAAGAGACATGACAAAGGTCGCGAACGTTACACATAGAAAGGCATCATTAAAATGGAATTAGGCTGGTCACATCATAATAGATGGACCAAGCGAACCCTAGAATGGCGACCGAGAAATTCAGGCAGACTACAGACGAGATGGTCTGATCACATCAAAAAGATGGCAGGACAGCAGTGGCACAGATTAGCGATGGATAGGGAGATGTGGAAGTCGGAAAGGGAGGCCTATGTTCAACACTGGACGAGGGAAGGCTGATGATGATGATGAATGTAAGTAGCCAAAAATCCATAGGATTATATGCCTAATTGTAATTTGAATTATGCTTTTGTGAAACTTAAATAATAATAAAAAAAGGGTACAGTAGAAGTGGATTCTGAAAATATTTGTGATGAGCTTACGAATGACAACAACCAAAGGTATGTTGCTCTCTCAAAGTGGACTTAGTCAAAAATCCATACTGTTTATCGATCGGCCAGCAACAGTAGACCATGTTATGTATACCTACTTGTATATTATATATTTGTCTTGTATGCCATTCACTAAAAAATATATTGCGATCAGGTTCAAAGTTGGAAGCAGAGAGAGAAGACAGAGCTGGACTACATAGAGTGCAAGAGGGATGGGTGTTTTGGAAAAAAAAAGGAAATCGGGATGATTAAGTGAGTTGGCATTAAGCTGTCACGAGCAGACTTCGACGGAGCGGAAGACGGGGTTGGAAGCTGGCTGGGGGACGGCGGGGAGGGATGGAAAGGGAGACTAGATGCTCCTATAGAGAGAGATTAAAATAAAAGTAATCAAACTCCAGGTGTCTATATCTTCTTCTTCTTTCTTTCTTTCAATTTGGCATGCACTCGTCTGCGAGTGATTTTGCCCAATTTAAATATTTCGTGAAGACAGCAATTTTGTTGAGTCGGGATAAGAATTTAAATCGTTTTTTGATATTTTTTTCAAGCGTC
Source organism: Ceraclea dissimilis (assembly GCA_963576895.1). NCBI lineage: Eukaryota > Metazoa > Arthropoda > Insecta > Trichoptera > Leptoceridae > Ceraclea > Ceraclea dissimilis. The sequence goes on from OY756376.1 coordinate 13,275,433, forward strand.
TTGTAAGAGTCAGATTTTCCTAAAACTTTCGCAAGACATTTTTTCAGCAATTAGGTTCGCTACCCCATTCTAAATGTCACATAAATTTTGCTCAAAACGTTCTGTGTATTTTTATACACACAGCATTCACCGGTTACCCCATCATTGGGATATATCGTATGGTATTAGTCATAGACAGGATAGAAATGAAGTGATAAGAGAGATGAGTGACTGTAAGACTAATGACGTAACTAGAATGGATCTGACACTTAAAAAAGAGCAGTGCCCAATTCGGTACCCCTAGGATTCAAGGGTATCAGACATTGCGGAAAGAGTAGGAACACTGAAATGGCAGTGGGCCGGTCATGTGGCAAGGCAGAAGGACGGCAGATGGACCCCAGAGTACTGAGCTGGAGACCCTACGAAAGTAAACGAAGTGTATGGGTACCACAAAGGAGATGGGCCGATGATATCATCGAGTCAGTGTGACATGGGTGGAGACAAAGTGCCCAAAATAGAGAATTGTGGAGGACACAGGGAGAGGCCTATATCCAGCAGTGGAGGGAAAGGGGCTGATTAGAAGAAAGAAGAAGAAGGATTCAACAGATAATGTACTTTGAAAAGAACAGATTTATTAAAAAAAAATCGGTGAATTTATATCGTAGAAAAACGATTTTAGAAAAATTTATCATTCAGCAAATTTTCAATAAATTTTTCACAACGTTGTCCACATTAACAATGCATATGAAATAATGTGATGGTAGATTAGGGTGGAAAGATATACCCTGCATAGTGCATACCTAGATTAATAAATTAATATATTTACTCTACATATATTGGGAGAATCATGAAATAATGGACCGTCTAGACGTGTTGATAAATAATTAATAATTATTTATTTATTAATCACTTACCTACATACGTAATATTATAAATAGTGATGTGCCTTTTATAAAGACCCAAAAGCAGGGATTGCCAAAGAAATATAATATGGAATGTCCATATAAACTAATTTTAAAAAAGTTCGGAAGGAAAGAATGAAAGTGCTTTTATTTTTAAAAGGTAAAAGTGAAAGACTATATTATACATATTTAGATTTATGGTCAGAAGCCTGATGGTGAGGATGAGAATCCTCGAATACTAATAAAAGCCATCGCGTGGATTTTTAACTAAGCGCTAGCCTTTCATTTTAACTTTAAAAATTAAAAGGCCTTCTGGCAAACGTGAAAATAATGATTTTGCGTGAAAGTCTGGATGACATAGGAAGTGAAGATATTGAAACATCCATAGGTGGAGGTGGCTTTACTGTAAATATGTATGTTGTGATGTATGTAGGTACAGTCAGATAAAAAACTGATCGTCTAGGTATATTTGGAGACAACGATTTTGTCTGCTGGCAACTATGACATTTCTGTTGAAATTCTACAATTAGTGTTGCCACTATAGTTGTAAAAATGCTACATGCAGCGCCCTCATCGAAAACTATCTTTTTTGACAGACCAAAAAAAACTAATGAATACACGTGCACACGTGTTTTGGTGAATAATTATTATTATTAGAAATTATTTTAATGATACAGAAATACTTTTTTTATGATAAAAAATAAATATGTAGGCGAGCTTCACCGGAAAATGTCATTTGCAGAATTTTCGTAAAAAAAAAACACGAAATGCCAAGGTTTGCTTACATAAAAATAAAATAATATACACACCACCCCAAAGGAGGGTCTATGTTATTTCAATACAGAGTTTCTAAAACGAAGGTTTTTACTATAAATATGATTTAAAAATATAGTGAATTATTTAGACTACAAATGTTTAAAAATTTGTACACATTTTTTGAAAAAAACGATAGTTTTTGAAACACAGAGTATAAACTGAAGAAATTTTTGACTAGATATTTTTCAGGATACTAAGTTACAAAAATATTAAGGGAGAATGTTTTCTATTTAGAAGAACCATGATAATTTTTGGCTTATACGAGTATGTATAATTTTTTCAAAAAATGCGTACCAATTTTTGCACATTTTTACAGGTAGTAAACATATGTCTCGATATTTTAAAATTGAATTCATCCTGAAAACTTTCTTCGTATTCCAAGAAGTTAAGATATGTCTGATAAATTGTAAGAAAAATTGATAAAATTAAGCGTAAATCTACCTAGGTCAACTGTTCTCTACGCATTTTTTAAAACTCACAATTTAAAATGATACGATACATCGAATTTCGGATTCGGATTCAGCACCCCAAAAAACATACACAATGAAAGAAAACCAAACTACCCCACAACTTTATCGCTAGAGAACATTTTGAGCAGAAAATACCTGGAATCAATGTATGTAATGTCAGTTTTAGAGGTGACATTAAAAGGAAAATTTGAGAGGCGCTTGTTGAGGGGGGGGGGGGGGAGGATGCAAGATGCTGGTAAATTGAACCAGGGGGGGGGGAACCTCCTTAATTGATTTGATCAAAATGAGTAAAAGGAAATAATCAGGAAAAAATACTCCTCAAGAGAGGAGAAAAAATACCTTGGGTATATTATAAAAATACCCATTCGCTAATGTCTTTTTATACAGTAACACGTTTAATAATATGCCTCGCAGCCTACCCCTGAAGGAGGTAATAAATAACGTCGTCCGTTTTAATCACTGATGAAATTAAAAATATATCTGCTCTTAATTACAAAAGTCATCTTGTTCTAAGGGCGTCGCCCCCTATTCTAAATGTTTCGTTGTTTCAAAGTCAGCCAGCAACGAATCTCTGGCTTTTCTTACACCACTTTTATCACCCACGAATATTTTCTTTCTTATACTATTACTAGATACTAATAACTATCAATAAAATAAATAAATAAATAAATCTTCATTGGGCAGCAAATATATACAACAACAAAAACAAGACAATGCGGTGTACCAAAAGGCGGACTTATTGCAAAAGCAATATCTTACAGTCAACCCGAGTACTACAACTATACCATCACGGTATGTGTCAGTTATTGGGTGTAACCAGCAATTTGTGTGTGTGTGTGTGTATAAAAACACACAACATTCTCTTTGAGCAAACATTTTATGACATTCAGAATGGGTGGCGATTGGTGAGACTCATTGCTGAAAAAATACGAAATGTCTCGTGGAAGTTATGCGAACACCTAACTATTACAGAGCACTCGAAATAATATCAAAAAAATAGTGGGGGACATTTTGCAACTCGGGGAACCCACGGGGCACGGTAATGTCGCCGCCACACGCTTGCGAGCGTCCACAAGTTTTTTGTGTATATGAGTAAAAAGTCGGGCAGACGGAACGTTTGTCTTGGCTCGTGTACGTAACCGACCGTTGACGCCTTTTCTTATGAACACTAAAAATTGTGGACGTTCCCAAGCGTGTGGCGGTTACATCATACATTCTTGATGAAAAATATGTAAAACGGAACCAAACGAAAAACTGAACCGAACCTGAAAAGGAAAAGGGATGAAAAGCATACATCATTAGGGAAAATATAAAAATATACAATTTTATTTCCCATCTCTCCTGTAATAAACTACTGCATTAATGTCTAGCTAGAGAACATCATGCATTTCCGTACAGACTTCATTTCATGCATAGCGCACGTCTGCAACGATAGTGTCACAACACTAAAACAGGAAACTGAAATAAGTAACTCCAACGCTAAAAATTGATGTCAGTTTGCCTCTTAAGTTAAGCAATTTTCATGTTTTTACTTCAATTTCGGCAAAACAAAGAGGCATATGCCCAATCCCACCAACTTTAACCTAAGAAGGAGACCCCTAAGAATTTTCCATACAAAAACAGAGATAGGTAATATTTTATTTATTGACACGCAGGCCTACCAACCACATCCTAATTCCATACGAAATGCAACACGCAACTCACCTAGCCTGGGCAGAGATATTTGGGCACCTAACGTAGGTGAGTTGCGTGTTGCATTTCGTATGGAATTAGGGTGTGGTTGGTAGGCCTGCGTGTCAATAAATAGAATATTATCTCTGTTTTTGTATAGAAATTTCTTAGGGGTCTCCTTCTTAGGTTAAAGTTGGTGGGATTGGGCAATTATGTGATATGACATTTTTTTGACCAATTGTTATGAAGTGTTTTAGGAGAGTGAATAAACGAAGTCACAAAACCAAAAAGTAGGTATTTTATTTCATGGAAAATCCTTCATTGTGTCTAAAAAAAAGACACACCAGGGGGGCTTATAAAAAAAAACAAACATCACCTAGATGGTGTGAAAACATGTAGGACATTGAATAGTTAATAATGATAATAGTTAAGGTAAGTTGGAAGAGATCGCTGTAAAGCTCGCACTAGTGAGCATTACTATATATATATCGTATGGCGTTAAGAAGGCAGAGTCAGAGTTTAAGATCGTGGGAGCCCAGGTATTGAAGAGCCTCAGGAGACAGGTTGTGTATGTCCTCGATGGTACCGCTGAACTTGGTGAGTGGACACTCCCTGGTGATGTGGGTGACAGACTCCACCCCTCCACAGGGGCAATATGGGTGCTCCCTTTTGCCCCATCTATGGAGGAGGAGGCCGCACCTTCCGTGTCCTGTTCTGATTCTGTTCAGGTTACACCACAAGCGGCGTGGCAAGTGGCTACCAGGTGGCATTGTCGAAGGGTCCCCCACAAGTCCATCGGTGTCTATGCCGCTTTCCCTCCAAACACGTCCCCATTCGGTTTTTGTGTTGTATTCATTCACCATAAGCTCCCTCCCTAGTTTCCAGGAGGGGTGGCGGGACTCAAGGCGGAGTGAGTCCTCACTGGGAATGTCCTGGTGTATTGGAAGGGCCGCATTGTCATAGCATTTTGTCCATTCTCTTATTGTCGCCTCGTTTCGACGGAGCTCTGGGGGGGCTATGCCGCTCAACACTGGGAGCCACTGCAGTGGTGTAGACCTGATTGTGCCACTCACCATGCGCATTGTAACGTTCAGTTGGGTGTCGAGGGCTTTTGTGTGCGCGCTTCCAGTCCATACGGGGGCGCAGTATTCCGCTGCCGAGTATACCAGAGCCAGAGAAGAAGTCCTCAAGGTGTTGACACCAGCTCCCCAGCTCGTCCCTGTGAGCTTTTGGATGATATTGTTGCGAGTTTGTACTTTCGCGGCAGTCCCCTGCAGGTGTTTCTTGTACGTCAGGGACCTGTCTAGAGTGACCCCTAGGTATTTAGGGTTGGGATTGTTATGGAGCCTACACCCATTCAGTATCACATTGAGTTCCCGTTGGGACAGACGGTTGCTCAGGTGGAAGGTTGATACTTCAGTTTTAGACAGGTTTAGTTTTAGCCTCCATTTTGTGAAGTACTGGGTCAGAACTGACAGGTCCTCCTGCAGGGTGTTTTCGCAGGCAGAGAATGAGTTGCTCTGGGTGGTGAGTACAATATCATCCGCGTAAATGAATTTCCCGCTGGTGGTAGAAGGGAGGTCGCTGGTGTAGAGGTTAAAAAGTACCGGTGCAAGCACTGATCCCTGAGGGAGGCCGTTGTTCAGGGTTCTTCCTCTGCTCACTTCGTCTCCTAGGTGAACCCGGAAATGACGGTTGCTGAGCATGTTGTTAAGCAGGGAACCAAGTGCCTTGCAGGGTATTACGCTAAGGAATTTAAGTAACAGCCCGTGTCTCCACACCGTATCGTATGCAGCTGAGAGGTCGATAAATGCTGCTCCAGTTTTTTGTTTCTTTTGGAAACCATTTTCGATATGGGTGGTGAGGGCCATCACTTGGTCGCAGCAGCTTCTTCCGGCTCTGAATCCAGCCATTAGAGCATTGAGCATTACTTATTAGGTATTATAAATGGGTATTATCTTACATAAAATACACTTTATTGAAAAAATTGTACGTCTAAAGGCCATGTTCACTTATAGAACAAACAATTAGTCTAATCAAATATATTTTCCTACTAGTAAATTACATCACAGAAAATTATGAATGAGATTTTTGTTACATAAATAATAAAAAAACGATTTCTCAAAAACTACATTTTTGTGTTGTAACATTCTTATTGCTGATGTGCGACAATATGAACTCAGTATACGCCAACGCTCGTACAAGGTAATACTCCCCAAACTCAGTTTATCATTTTTACTTCACTTTTGACATCCAGAGATGCTATCATCTTGTTATTATAAAAGTAGGAACCTTCATTTTATACGTATTTTTATTAAGGGCATGGCACCAGGAACGACGTCACAGACATTTCCCACGGCATCAAGGTTCAAAATCGCGTGACAATCGCATGATAAAATGCTAAAAATAGCGTTTTTTACATTTTTTGGGGTTAATTTTGCGTCTATCAAAAAACTTTTACGGTTATTCCCTAGATTTTGATGCATATTATCAGTACAAAAAAAATTTACCCCGCGACTTTCGGGAAACGAGTTTCCGTCTTTCGGAAAAAAGTACAGAGGTGTTTTTAATTATTTTTTTTGAGAAATCTATACAAGATATAAAAAATCTTTTACGGTTATTCCCTAGATAAAGGTTCAATGCATGTACCCTATTTTGTTCCAAAGCATATTTAGTAACGGTTGTCGAGATATAAGGTCTCCCGTTTTTAGAAATTTTTGAAATGTCGGTATGCATACTCTTAAATAGGACCACCTCTTTTCAACAAGACTACAACATGTAGGTGAGCAACAATCGTAAGAATGTACAAACAATCTTATTCACATCTCGCTCGCACCTATACAAAAACACATTAAAATGAAAGAGTAAACTAATATTTTTATAATGTTGTTTTTTTTTTATCATCATGGCAGTAAAGTTGTAATATAATTTATTGAATCAGCTGATGCGAAGAAAAAGAAAAATAATAAAATGTCTTCAACCATTTTATTGTACGGTTGTTGATGTAGGTCGTGAAATTCGTACGAAACTTTGTTATGTAATGATTTTTCAAATCTGGCTTTGCTCTGATAAATTTATAAGGCTCCCGCCACACGTCCGTCCGAGTTCCGAGCAAACGGTGTTCATGAGTAAAAAGGCGTCAACCGTTGGCTACGTACACGTCAAGAAAAACTTTCAATCCACACGCCTTTTCACTCACGAACACCACTCGGATGCGACCCATGAAGAACATGTAGCTGGATCATCAGACTACAAAAGTTCATGGTTCGCGGATTTGGTTAGAGCGAGGAGTTTCACTGTGCAAGTGCCGGGTTTGAATCTCAGTGTTGACGATGTATTCTGCACTTCACGACATAAGCTTTTAGCTTACTGTGAAGTAAGCAGGAAAGTATTTGAGGTCATATACTCAAGCCCAGATCCTTTTTTTAAGACACAACATTCTCTTTGAGCAATCATTTGTATGGCATTCAGAATCGGAGACGAAACTCATTGCTAAAAAAATATTTTACAGTACACTCGAAAAAATATCTAAAAAGAGTGCGAGACCAATCCTTCAACCTAAGACATAATCCCCTAAAACTTTCAAATAAGATATAATTCCTATTTTTCAGTTTATACTTCTAATTTCTATTCTGTGACTTTTTTTAACTAAAAAAAGTGTTGTTGAATTCTATTTCACTACATGAAATTATGTATAGTATAATAATCTGATCTATAGTATAATAATGTACATAAATTGAAAAATATTAATACTTAGGAACGATAATTTGTAGTATTTTGATAATGTATGACTGTATGTCAGAAAGTTATATAAAAATGTATCATTTTTGTTGTCTGGTTTTATTATTACACCACATTTTATTAAGTACGAGTACCTAAGCGAGTGTGAGACTAATAACGCAGTTTATATTTTGACGATTGTAATTTTTTACAGCGAAGTGTTTACGAGTTGTGGCAGTAATCATCTTTTAAAGCGGTTTTTACTTTCGCATTTTTTTTCAAAGCATTTTGCAAGATGGTTTAACTTTATGTCAAGTTCGCCCTAGTGCATAGATGTTACTTTTTTTACTACTACAAAAATAAAAAAAATATAGCTAGGTACATTCTCGATGGGGTTAACTGGAAGAAATCGGAGTTCTGCGATAAGTTCGCCCTAGTGAACAACGATTTATAATCTGTACCATGTCCATTTATTTAAAACACGTTTGACAAAAATATGTGGAGGGAACAATGAACATCGCCCTGGGGATAACGATCACTCAACCTAGCTGACTCGTAAGCGCCGCAACGCCCATCCTGCATCCTCCCCAAGGGATTTCACATAATGCTACATTTTGATAATATAGATAAATAATTTTTCTCACATATGTAAGTATGTATATATTTTCTACTTCATATATTTTTTTTTTGTTTTTTCCTGGGGTTAACTGGAAGAAATCGCAGTTCTGCGATAAGTTCGCCCTAGTGAACAACGATTTATAATGTGTATTATGTCCATTTTTAATGTTTATATGTATTTCTTGTTCACTTTAAGTTTAAATAAATAAATTTATAATCTGTACTATGTCCATTTATTTAAAACACGTTTGACAAAAAGATGTGGCGGAAGGAGTGAACAATGAACATCCCCTGGGCATAACGATCACGCAACCCAGTCGACTCGTAAGCGCCGGAATGCCCGTCCTGCATCCTCCCCAAGGGATTTCACATAATGCTACATTTTGATAATATAGATAAATATTTTTTTCTCACATATGTATGTATACATTTTCTACTTCATATATTTTTATTCAATTCTTTTTTCCTGGGGTTAACTGGAAGAAATCGCAGTTCTGCGATAAGTTCGCCCTAGTGGACAACGATTTATAATCTGTACTATGTCCATTTTTAATATTTATGTGTATTTCTTGTTCACTTTAAGTTTAAATAAATAAATAAATAAATCTCGGTTCTCTCGGTCGAGGAAAAACTACACTCAGATATAAGATAGCAAAAATAATACGTATATGTGGGTAATATTTCTCAGGTTAGTTGATTAATTGGCGCAGTTGCTAAATACGACACAAGGGGGCGTTGCTATCGTATTAACAATATTATTAATATTATTAACAACACTAAGATTACCTCTTCTTCTTCGTCTAAGACTCAGGTACCTACCTACTCTGAAAGTAAGTATAAATTTAATCCATGGTGGTAATTCGCCATAGAAAAGATCTTATCAACATATTGACGCCAATATTCGCCGTTGCTAAAACTACGCCCCTACCACAGATTCTAAAACTGTCTCACCTTAAAAAATAAAGTTGTGGAAGCAGGGTTTTTCTTCTGAATGTTATTCATCAACTTATTTATTATTGTCACATTTGTACAATTTTTCATGCAAGTTCTCCAGTTTCTCCTACTCAAAACGCGCCTGTCCTAGACGATCTGGTCGATATGATCGATATAGGACACGCTTCCTCACACCACTTTACACATTATATTTTAGTCATCCTGTTATCATTCATTCTGTCGACATGCCCAAACCATCTAAACCTATTCAGTATTCACGATCATTCTTAGATAATGTGAACTAATTCAAATATTACAAAAAAATAGACATACAGTCCAATATGTGTCTCTCTTCTCTGCACCATATCCCATTTATCTGGGATCGGCGGTTCAGATCCTCTCTCTCCATCTGCTCCGATCAAAGCAGTCTTCTGAAGTAAGCTCCAGGTGTTCCATGCTCCCTCTGATGGTCTCCTTAAGGGACTTCTTCGGTTCAATATATGTATCATATAAAATTGTTCACTAGGGCGAACTTCTAGCACACTATCTTAGACACTTCATAGTAAACTAAAAGTTTGTATCGTGAAGCGGTAAATACATCGTCAGCACTGAGATTCGAACCCAGCACCTCCTGATTAGGAGTCCGCGTGCTCCCAAGATTAACTCAAATTCCATTCAAATTCAAAACTTACTAATACATATGGAACAGTTTTACAAATTGTACCGTTAATTATGACAGGTCATAAATAAAAATATCAATTAATTATCTCAATGTCATTAGCGTTATAAAATGATTATATCGTCACAACGTAACGTGACGTAACGACGGCGTTTCATGTCTGTATGTTACGTCTTTATTACAACTTGTAGATTATGTATTTTAATTATTTTATCATGACAGTGGGCGGGATTCGAACCATTACTAACGTCACATAAAAGATTTATACACAAACTAATTGAATTACACACACATATATTGTTTATTTACTTATTTATTTATAGCTAAACGTTATCTTTATAACAATTTATAATATTTACAAACGATATAAATTATTACTTCTTGTTTATATTGTTTTTAGAAGAAATTTAAAATTGTCAAAAATAGCCTAGAATACTCGTAGTCATGGCTCCAACCCTTGTAACCGGTATTGTTTTCGAGTATTCTGTAAGCAGAAAAAATACAATAGGTAAAACATTGTCTCACTATGGCTAGTAGGTGAGGGTAAAAGTGAGATCTCCAATGCTTCCAATTCCAATGCTGGACATAGGCCTCCCCTTTGACTTTCCGCAGATCCCTGTCCTGGGAGTGCTGCATCCACTTTCTCCCTGCGATATGCCTCACATCGTCAGACCATCTTGCCTGAGGTCTGCCTACGTTCCTTTTGCTTGTGCTTGTGAGTGAGGTAACCCACGAAAATACGTCGACTAGGTTAACCCCTTTAAAATGCTTCCATGTGGCTTACCCCACTTTTACCCTCCCATCCTCAAATATACCTAAACATGCTCGTGTATAACAAGTAGTTATATCTTAACAGATACACAGCAAAGGATGGACTTAACACTTAAGTTGGGTTTGCACTTGAGGTCTGGGTTCGATTCCCGGCCGCGGCAGATCGATGGACTGGGATTGGTGAATGTTACATAAGTGTAAAGTGATCACATTAAGCCAGCCGACGATCAGTCGTACGCCTGATGGAAGATCCATCCTTTACTTTGTATCTGTTGTATTCAACTACGACATGTAGAAAATTCCGACAAACCATAAATTATGATTTTTAAAATAATGCTCGTGTATATTGCGCAGTATATTTTATATTTCTAAGTATATTTTTATACTGGATATAGATATAAAAAATCTGCCACTAATGCGGTACAAATTATCTCCGTCATTAGAGGTAAAAGTAAATAGAATTTCTTTTGCGGTATATTTCGGGTAAGGAGGGAATTTATTTTATATGTGTAAATTATTATTTCATGATTTAGTATTCACATCTCGAATACAGAATCTCTCTCCCCTACTAACCCTGCATCCCCTAAATTGTAAATCCGTGGGTTGCGAGATGTAGTACCAGAATTATATACGTGTGTGTGCTTCTGTGTTACATAGATGTCGAATTAAAAAGATGGGACATTTTTTTGGGTAGTTTGATAGTTCTGTGGTCGCAGATTCGATCCTCAATGAATGCCGCGATATGAACATTTCTTACTTATCTATCTATCTTTTCCAAATTATTTCCGCCAGTGAACTAGCTCCGTTCTTTCAATCATATCAGTGTCTGATCGTTAAAAATTAAATTCATTAAAATTTACCAATCGAAATGATAAAACAGTGTTTTTCTTTGCCCTCGCCTTTGTCCCATTTACTTGGGGTCGGCTCTCCTAGTCCTCATCCTCCAAGTTCTTCTTGATAAAACAGTATTTACTGTAATTATTAACTCACAGGATATGCGTGAAATAATCAAGGTGCTGGGATATAATTAAAATTTAGAAAACGTAGATGCAGGCAACGAAGTTATTAAAAGCGTAGTAAAATAGTACTCACAGTTAATCTCTAGACAACATAAGGGCTAACTGAAAGAAATCTCACCCATGCGATGAGCTCGCCCTAGTGAACAAATGTTATAATATCTACGATGTAGTATTCCTACAACAAAATTAAGGATGAACATTGTCGGGATTACACCGAATTCGGCTGGCTTAAGTGATCGCTTTACACTCAAGAAACATTCGCCATTTTAGTTCATCCCGGGTAGAAAAAATATTTTGTTCACCAAACGTGTAAATAAACAAATATAAAATTATCAATAAAACAATATTAGGTATGCACTTAACAGGTACTAAAGATAACAATTTAAAATAACATAACATTCTTATGATACTAGTACTTAATAACAATAACATCATTGGAAGTAGCAGTTATTATTATAACAGAATAACAGGTATGTATGTTGTATGTATGAGAGGGGTGGTGGTGGAAATACTACGTAATATGCGAAGATCGAGGCACGTAATCTATTTGTGGTATACCGCTCCCCCTAGACCAGAACGAAGGAAGAAGAGCAAGTATAAGGATAACCTGGGATGGGCTGGGATATAGTGGTGGGTACTGACTATAATATACAACTAGATTGGATTTATATTCAAAGACATTGCAATGTTACACAATGAGGTTGCTACTAGTGGGATGACGAAATTATTAAAATAACAATCACAATTTAAAGTTAAATATTCGTTCAAGTGTTTTAACCAAAGAGAATGCTTTGTTTCTGCTATTACCTACCTCCTGAGAAGACTACTGTCTTGACAAGAAGTTTGTAGGGGTTCTTGAAGAAATCCACAACGTGACGCTAAGAGCAGGAGACTGCTTGAAGAACATTTACGCGGAGCTGTGAACTTGTGCAGTGATCGTATGCAAACGAAAGAAGAAGACTATTATACCATCCCCAATTATATGGTTACCAGTAAATGCCGTGTGTCCATAAAAATACATGCAACATTCTCTTTGCGCAAAAATTAATATGATATGCTTGTGGCGAAACTCGTAGTTGAAAGCACCTAAGTGAAATGTGAAGTTTTACGAGCAAACGAATCTTACAGGGCACTCTTAAAAATACATTAGAGTGCGGCGTATTCTATGTATAATCCAGGGATCTCTCATAAAAGAAGAGTGAAAGGGCTGTTGTTTGACACAAGGTTTGTTTGTTGGGTAGATATAGCCTGAAAATTGTCTACCTAATCAAATGTAGCACGTCCGATATTCGTCAATTGGTTTTATGTACTCGTAGCAGATCTAGCTAATTTCTAACAAAAGGAAATTAATCAGTTATTTTTAAAACGCTATCTGTTATTATTGCTGTTGCGTTGTGATTTAAGACATCCCTATCAGGTTCCTGTTATCCTGATATTATTACATCACAAAATACTATGGAATTCACTTTGAACATGCTAGAATACAAGTCAATTCTATAGTATAGAAAATAGAATGATAAGTTTGCGGCTACGTTTTATTATGACGTGATGGAAGCGAAGCGACGGGGAAATTATTAGAGAAAAGCGCTAGGAACAACGTCACTGGAATTCATCATAATTGTTCAGGTTTCTCTGCTTGATTAAAAATACTTTTGTGTAGGTACGTTTCCACATTTATTGAACTTCGGAGGCCGAGCAGAGAGAGAGAGAGCTGCTCGTGGTCGTACAAAAATTATCTTGCTGTCAAAACGCGCTTGGCGACAACAATGCCATCTACCGTCTACCACTGCTACTATACTTATAAGGTGGCTAATACAAATCTCAACAATAAAGTCTTCTCTAAAATGGGAACATCATGGAGCTATGGGCTTGTTCTGTGAGGAGACACACAGAAGAATGGATAGATTGGTTCATATCGCTGGGTTTTAAGATATTTAAGAAGCCTCGTGACTCGGCCTTTGAATCAATGCTAGTAATTATACAACAACTACAATATCTGAAATGTAGCCTTTTCAAATAGGATGATGAATGAAGGCAGTCAAATATCCAACGTCCCAAATGTTAAGATTTTTGGACATAACCACCAATTCGTATCGAAGCTACTAAAGGGGTACTTATTCAAAAAAGTGGATAAGATCTGATTAAAATCTAAGGGTTTAGTGTCTAAAAGAATTGTCCTTATTTGAGTGAATCTGTTATTCTAAACTTCCTCTACGTATGTGAGTTTTGGCACACCTAATCAAAGCTAAAGAATTTGGCCAATATGATCAATCAATGAAGTTGGGCAGAACACGTTCGTTGCCAAATGCCCAGATTCTGGATGGACCAAAAAGATTCTTGAGTGGCAACCTAGAACAAGCAAAAGCAGCGTAGGAAGACCTCAGGCAAGATGGTCTAACGATGTGAAGGGAATCGCAGGAAGCAAGTGGCAGGATAGGGATCTGTGGAAAGTCAAAGGGGAGGCCTATGTCCAGAATTGGAATTAAAACGGCTGAGAAAGAAGAAGAAGATGATCAATCCAAGTGCCCTTACTAGAATTCCATGGAAATACATACCTGTCTGAATTGGTCACATATAGAAATAGTGCAAATTCGGGATTAAAATTTACATACTTACAAATTTTTCGTCTGATTTTTACACCTGACAATTAGTGAATGAAAATCCAAAAACAAATTAATTAATAGAATATAATTAATACGAATATCAAGTGTCAACCAGAATTATTGACATTTTGTGTTATTTTCGCTTTGATAGTCGTGACGCCGCCTCGCCTCAACGTCGCCACAAGCGTGATAACTTGTCACAATCACCCTCCGGCAAGCCTACAGGAAGAGGCTACACGGTTTCAACAATCATCGCTGAAAAATGATTAAAAACGAATCCATTTTTGGTGAAATTAAATAAACAACCAATTTGAGGATAAAAGGTAATCGAAGGGTACACGACTCAACAATGCATGTATCTTCAAAATTACGATGCTCAGAATAAAATTTTGAGGACATTGTTGGCGCGGTTGATGGTTAAAGTGTGTCCTTCGGATATAGAGGTGCCAGTTTCGAATCTAAATGCTGATGATATATTCTCCACTTCACAACAAAAACTTTTAGCTTGCCGTGAAGTGTGCAGGAAAGTATTTGGGTTTGTATGTACAAGTACAGATCCTTTAAAAAAAAACTAGCTATCACGGGTACAAAGAATGCACGATTTAGCCAAGTGCGCATCTACAAAATTAGTGCCTCGTCGCACTGTAAATGGAGACATTCTGAAAAAATGGTGACCCTGAAAGCTGAACATTCTTTTTCATCTCAAATACCCTATGAGGTTTTCCCGATGTCTGCCGACCACCATTGAGGAAGAGTTCCAAATCCAACATCGTCTGGAATAGCTTCTAAATATTTTTGATGCCAGTCCATTATGGAATGTTTCGGGACAGAATTCGATCAGATTTTGTCTTCACATGGGACGTTCTAATGCTAAAGATTTATTTTTTGTAAGATTGCCAGCAATATTGAAAATCGTATACAGAAAAAAAGGGAAAGATAAATAAATTTGGCAGCTATGAAGAACTTACTGAAGCAAAAAATGAAAAAAGAAAAACGGTGGATAGAAAAATAAGGAAGGGTGAAAAAATGTTAGGATGGTTTTGTACAGAACATATTATTATAATTTGCTGCTGTAAAGTTTACGGTTCAAATAAGACTGTCGACGAAATATGTATTCGTGTGGTGTATCCGTTCATCCTTTCGCATATTATTACAAGCATGTATTATTATAATAAAGTATTTACAGATACTGCCTGGAATTGCAAGGATCCCTTAATTAATTCCAAATAACCCAAATCTGAGATGGAGACCGTGGGACATTAAAAGAGGAATAGGCCAGCCGCAGAAAATATGGGTCGATGATATTGTCCCTGTCGCTGATAGTGGTGGAACCGGAAAGCCCAAAGAAGAGAGAAGTGGAAAAAATTGGAAGAGGCCTACACCAGCAGTGGAGAGATGGCTGATATAGAAGAAGAAGAGAACCCAATATGTTTAAAACGTCTTGAGATTTTTTGGAGCAAATTTGTGAGGATATGAGCTACCTGGAGTTGAAGGGTTGTGCTGAGGAATGGGAGGAGTGGAGAGCGAAATGCAGATCTTCGCTGCTGACTAATCAGTGGAAGAGGCCTGAATCCAGCATTGAAAGGATCAGGGCTGAAGAAGAAGAAAGCTGTAGAAAGGATGGAAAACATTTTTTCTGGCACAGTTCAGAGAAAGCTGACAAAAATGTACAAAGTGCAAGGATTCCTACATACATACACACAGATATTATGCAGTCTCATAATATAGGCAACATAATATTATCAGTGAGCAGGGTTCCATTATATGAGGGTAATCGTTAAAAATAAACCCAGTCTCCAGTAAGTACTAGGAGAACATCATTCATATTCGAGTCATTTATCACAAATAAAAAGCACCACCATATTATAATACACTACATACACACACATGGTATAATACTCTCATCCCTTTCTACTATAAACATCATCCTCTATTCCCTTCACAACTTGTTCGACCGACACCACGGTTGTTGCTGTTTTTGTATCTCTTATCTTTTTCTGTTGACCTGATGTGCAATATTTGTAAATTCAGCACATTTTTCAATTTATCTTCCAAAGCAATAAGACATTTCGAAGCAATTCAAAATTAAAGTTAACAAACTGTTCAAAAAGTGGTGCACAGATTTGCATCCGCCGTAAATATTTGAGGACCAAAAATGTAACCCCTTTTGGTAGCGAAACTTCGACACCTTCCTAAAACCCAAAAAACAGTGACAAAATGGTCTGAAAAATTCCTAGAAAACAGCAATGACTAAAGTTGATATGAACCTACTTCAAATCCCAACTTGCGAAAAATCGGATGAGATAAATTTTCCCCATTCAGACATTCGTTCAGCGAGTCTCAGACATCATGGATTTCATTTGCATGAAAAAAGAAAATTAATGAGGAGGATATTAAAAACGTTATTTTTTATGTATCATTTTCTGGCAACAAGTCCCAGAGTGTTGGCAGAGGCTATCTATGTATTGGATTGGAGAGATGTGAGAAAGGGCGGCGAAAAGAGGTGGAGACAGGGAGAACGGAGGGTTCGTTTAAAATTCTGCACCAGAATCACCCCGTCTAATGTGAATTGCGATGACCGGTGCATTTCGGATGAACTACAAAATACACCCCTGCTTAGAACCACCCCTCAGTTTGTACTATGAACCATATAGAAACCTAATACATCTTGACCTAAATGTATCGCACTTATTCTTTTTCAAGTTTCAAGTCCACTTATTCAAGTTCTGAAATAAGTGATCTCTAGTCTCTGTTGACTGGCGAGCCTGTTAACCTACTGTTCTATCTATGATGTTCTTTCGCCAAAGAAAGAATTTAGCAGTTCTGCCACTATGTTCCCGTCGTATTATCAGCTGGGCTTTGAACTAGAAATCTTTGAACTCTTATACGAGATCATTCATTCTAAGAAAAACCCTAGAAGTTAACAGAGCAAAAAAAACCTAAGATGAAGAGATGAATTAGTTGAACACATGGATCTTCACAGGATCCAGAGAATCCAAGATAGAGCATCGTAGAAGCAAACGAAGGAGGATTTTGTCTAGGAGTGGATGGGAGTGGGCTGACAACAAGAAGAATAAGAGCATATTATGAAACAAAGATCAAGAGGTCATTCTCATACATGAGATGGACTGATCAGGATTTAAAAACAGTGACTTTCTTCAACGAACTGGGTAGTAATAGTTAGCCTGCTTATTGGCGAAATAGCGTCCAAAAGCGGATTATTTGAAATCATGCCCTTCAGCAATAGGGTCTAAAGAAGGCCCTCTAGAAATACATACATTTATATTACGCGAAGAAACCAACCTAGAAAGAACGGTAATCTTATAGGCAGTGTATAAGGCAGGGGACCGAGAGGCAGATCGCCGATACGTTGGAGCGACCAAGTGAGAGCAGCCACCAATACCACTCTACACCAGGCCGCACATCTGGCCGTGGACAGAGGCTCATGGAGGAGGATGATCAACTTCGGGAGTGAGAGTCGCGACCCTCAGCCACGAGGACAAACGACAGCAGCATATTATACATTAACGGATAAAAGGATTAAGATTTTTTTTAAAGACATGGGAATTGAAACTGTACATTACGAAAAAAACGACACCATTGTTCTATGACTACAATGTTTAAAAATTACGTCATTAGTGCCCATTTCTGCAACATGCAAGAAATACTATAGGTACTGTTTGTTGGCGACACTATATCATTGCGATGATATTATATAGAATGTGTCTATCTATAGTTGGCGCCATGGACCGGACAAATAACAAACTAAAAAGGTTTCATCGAGAGAAAACCGGAATGATGGTAGAAAAATAATTCTATATTATATTGCAATATATAAAAAATAACGCATCATTCAATATTATGCAGTTTAAAGACGACATTGAGAGAAAAATTTCCAGTTTTTTTTACTTTCTTTTTCTAAAAGGATCAATATGAAAATGTGTAAAAAATGGTAACAATCCAAATAAACTACACAAGTAATACCTAATCGAGATATGACCTAACCTTAAAGTAGAGTACAAAATTGTCAATTTTAATACAATGGAACTGAATAAACTTAGATGGTTTGGGAATGTTGAGAGAATGAATGACGACGGTATAATTAAAAAGATCTGTCTGAGACTGTCCTGGAGCGATCATGCCGACCGGATCCTCGTAGATGGAGGCATTTTGAGTCAAAGAAATTGATGAGCGTGTATGACAAATTGCATGAATGTGACGGAGGCAAGGAGTGTAAGGATAGGGCAGTCTGTCCTCTCTGCCTACCCCGCAAGATAAACGGATATAAATGAATTAATGGACCTAATTTTACAACAGAGATAACCAAAAATATTTATCCCCAAAAAATTTTTAAGTAAATTTTGTAGTTCTTTGAGATCATTTGTAGCACATTAAAATTTCATTCGCATTTCAATTTCTGTTTCAATTCCTCTCCAAACTTATTTTCAATACTCAGTCATGCATAATGTATGATAAACGGTCAAGGAATCATGTTTGAAATATTGATAAATATTTTATGAAAAATATCCATAATGCATTGCACCGGTTCATTGAACATACTTTTTAATATTTTTTTGGGTTTAAAAATTTCAAAGGGCAGATTTGAACTCAGATCTCACGATTGTGAGTTCGTGCTTCAATAAATCAGAGACGAAACACAGACAATTAAAAAAATGCGTAGGATCTAAGATTCTACCAATCATTCAGGCACTATTTAGTTTTGGCATTATCAGGAGCTCAGACTAATTAAAGAGGTCTCTGATAAAAGAGGTATTTTAAAAACAAATGTGAAAAATAAAATAAAAAAAAGTATCAGGAAGGCATAAAATGCATGCGGTAGATAGTATTTAGATAGCGCTATGAAGTAGACATACCGCATCGGGCTGCTGCAATACAAATCATTTAACCGGAATACAAAAAAGTGGCCAGCGTAAATTAGTCACACCTGAATTGGTCCGAACTAATAATATTTCAAGCCGACCAGCCACACAGTGGAATACCAGCCGGGCAGGTACCAACATACTATTGCTGATGTGAAATGTATTTATATGGGAATTACTGTGCCATAGGTATTTTCTAATACAGGGCAAACTGTACCTGATCAATTATTTCTTCAACATGTTAACGGGATGGATGGACTCCAGAATCCCCAACGAAATCCCAGCTGGTCACCGGCTCCCCGGAAGACCGCCAAAACGATGGAGGGACAGCTGGACTTCAGCCTCCCAAGAATGAGGGCTTTCTTGAACGAAAAGATCACAAGATCTAAGAAAAGATGATGATGATGAAGAAGAAGTTAAAATAAAAATTCAGAAACCGTGTTTCATCTATAATTTTCTTAATTTTTTGCAAGAGACTATAGTAACCCTGCGCGCCTTGCTACGTCTTAAACTTTAACCCCTTCACTCATACGGGTGCAAAAGTGTGACTATCCATCTCATGTGTACCAAAAACTATGGGTTCGACACTAATATCGATTTAGGAATACACAAAGGACATACAGACATTCATTTTTTATAGTAGTACGTATAAGATTTGGGAGGCTAATTTCTACTCAGAAAAGTTGCTGTATCACAGAAAGAATTTAGAAATCTATAATTTTTCCACATTGCTTGCATTAGTTTAAAAATATCAAAGAAAACTTTAGATACTAATAATTTCTTTTTCGTTCGAAATTGTTCCCATTGCAATTAAAATACCCTGTATATTAATGTGCCCACATTTCAAACCGAGCACTATATTATATACTCAATCATACAGGTAGATATGCTGTAGATATAAAATGAATACCACCGGATTTTTTTTTGTGTCAAAGCGTAGGTGTCATATACATTAATCATTACGTCACCTTTTTTGTCTATGTATATTGGTATATTGTTTCAACCTTAGCCATAGATACTTTAATTTTGTAATCCATAATTACAAGTTTAAAAACGTTCCATGGAGTAGATCTTATTCTATTTATGAATTTAAAAAAAAACTCTGATTTCTTAATCCGTTGATGACAATTGTACAATGGTTAAAAGTTAAACCAATACTCAAATGTTTTGCAGATGCTAACAATTTCCTTAGAACAGTCTAGTTGTGGTTGACCTAAGATTGATTTTTCCAAAGGTTTATCCGAATTAAGGATTCCCTCATCATAATAAACGGACCAGATAAACCAGCAAGGTATTTTAAGGAACGCATACTTAATGGTCAGGAGTGAAGGTGCCTAGTTGAAGAAAGAACCGCTCTGGGCAGGAGAGAAATACGAAAGAACGAAACCGTCAGGACTGAAAGAATGAATAAAAAGGAACCAAAATCATTTTTCAGGTTTTGGCAGTGGGTTGAGTACTTGAAAGTCTTGGGTTCTGTAGTGTGGCTTCTAGACAAATATCTATTTGGAATTTCAAAATAACACCAGAATCTCTTAGTTTTTTCTTTCCTATGAAATACCACTGCATTAAAAATCCAAAAGTCAAAGCTCCGCATCAGTAGTATATTGCTTTCCCCAATAAACCCCTCCTTTTGATGGGATTGTTTCCCAAAAAAGGGTAAAAATTGGACGGTGTTGAAAGATAAACAGCACGCGGCAAATTGTCCAACAACAATCCAAAACGAAGAGTCAAAGCTCCACAGCAGTTTATCTGATATTTTTTTTTAATTAAAATGAATCTGGGTTTATCGAAATAAACTCAAATACACCTTCGTACACTTCACAGTAAGCTTGAAAAGCTTGTGTCGTGAAGTGGGATAGGTCTAGTATTTCTTTGTTACCTAATGGATTTCCCCAATGAACATATAAAACTTTTATTGGGATTGTTTCCCAAAAAAATGGGTCAAAATTGGACGGTATTGAAAGTACAACAGCACGCGGCAAATGGTCTGACATCAGGTCAAAACGCACGCGGCAAATGGTCTGACATCAGGTCAAAACGAAGATGACATATTCCGAAGTATCCAAATCTTTGCCACAATAACACACAGTGTGTTGCAAAGTGTTTTTAATAAACCGAATTATTCATGGTAACGTAAACCAATTCCAGGAGTCGAGAAAATTCGCAACGCGTCATAAAACCTGATTGAAAACTAATTTACAGTGAATGGTCTTTGAGTATAATACAAAATAAAAAAAACAATTCGTTCTTTGTTCATTAATTCATTCATTCGCTTCTTCATTCACTAAATCGTTAAAAAATAATGGTAGCGTGCCGTGGTGTGAATTTAAATAATTTACAATTGACCAATATTTATGAATCGACGGCACATTTTTTGCAGATATTGTTAAATGTACATCTTTGGTTCAGGAAGCTTGAGATGGGCCAAGTACGTCTCAAGAAAAATCCTTCATAGGTGGTCTAATGATATTTTCCAAGAAGCCGGCAGAACCTGGATGCGAAGAGGGAAAAACACAGAAAAATTGAAGGGGATGAAAGAGGCCTAAATGCCGAGTAGAGGGACGAGAAGAAGTAAAATGAAAGATCCACAAGAGGTAAGCGTATATTGTAAGGACTTCACCAGAAAATTTTGCGCCTGTATGAACTGGCGTTCTAGCTTCTCTATCTGCCCCACAAGAGACGAGGCGTGAGGGGATAGAAACTTAATATTATTAGGGGTATTTCTGTCAAAAATGTTACGCGTAAAAGCACGAAAACTTATCGTGAGCTTAAGCATAGTTTTAATCTGCACATAAGCCGCGATAACTTGACTAAGTCGCAATAATTGAATTACTGCTGCTTAACATTTACTAGGTACAGTCACTGGGTAGCTTTCTGCTTAGGTACTACACCATTTGTGACAGTTGAGCTGTCGTTAGTGGAGATGGGCGTGTATGTCAAATATAATCCTGGATTAGCTAAATTGAGATTAGACTTAAGCTCTCATTGTTGTCATTGCATTGCAATAAAGACAATATTGAATTTAGGCGGAGTTGGTACAATGTCGATATTGATGCTTTGCTCATGTGTTGTTTTATGTATAGATTTTTGATAGATATTTGAAGGCCCGTCCACAAGAGGCGCATTAATCCTACCTTGAGTCCTGGATGATTGAAAAAACTGGACTGTATGTAGCTTACCCATTGCATCTGAAAAAAAGAAGAAAAAACACATCATTAGAACAGTCGATAATTATACATAATATTAGGGCAGCAGCGAATGCTGTGGGAGTATAAAAACATACAGAACGCCATTGAAAGAAAAGATGTGAAACGTATTACGGGAGTGTTACGAACACCTGGTTTGTAGAGGACATTCTACAACCCGGGTATCTCAAGGGGAATGCTTTATGATATCAACTATTTTTCATTCAGATAACGAAGTTATTATGAAATTCTGTCAACAGAGGGCGTCTTCTTGTTGCGTGACATGACAATACGACCTACTATGATATAACGAATAGATAAATGTGGTGATTATGTAATATGTATGTCCTCTTCATATTATGCCCTCCTGGTATTTCATACGGATGATTTGTGTGATTAAATCATAAAAATACCTCCTACCCATCTCTGCACGCCTGGTGGTTCATTATAACATTACAGAGTTTCCAAATCATATTATTTTATCTAGCAGGCATACATTAGTACTTTTACGTCTGCGAATTGTACGTACGTAGAATTAGTATGAAACTTACGTAGTTAGGTCCATATATTTTCTCCTACTAAATGGTGACCTTGTCTCTTAACACTACACAGAAAAAACAATAAAGGAATTTTAATGTGTCTTTAAAATAGAGAATCAGAGACAGAGATGAATCCCTAAATAACCACGGGAGGGGGGATTCTTAGAATTTTCGTATATCGTTTACGATTCTCTGTCTATCCTGCTAGGAATGTGACGTGATGTCATAGAATTAAAGATAACAGTGTAATTCCTAGATTACAAACACGAACCATAAAATTTTTCAACATTTGTAATCCGTTTTTATAACTGACTATTAGTAGTTAAGTAATGAATTAGAATAATTACAACATTTAATTAAAATAAAATAATTATGTTGTGGAGTAATTTCAGTAATTTACATTGATAAGCTTAATATCGAATTTTTATTAGAATTAAGCTCTATATTCTAAGCTTTTTAATAATACAAATAGAAACAGAAATAATGACAACTTTCTAAATTAAATGAGTTATGTTCTCGAGAAATTCTCGAGTTGGCGAGTAAAAATATCTCCACAATTTAATCTCAATGCATATTTCATAAACAAAAATGGTATGGTTTAATATTTCTCGAGATAAATGATAGTAAAATAATTTGTTGTTTTATTAGCTCGATATCTATCTTTTTTTATATATCAATATTAGCCAAACTGCAAAACAGTTTGTTGGCACTATACTCTCTTACTCTATCCCCTTATGCTACACACCGCACAGGGTAAACAAAGACGACAAAAAGCAACACTACCCCTCTTAGTAAATAAATAAAACAAAACATTAAAATACGAATGTCATTCTCGACATACCGAGCTAATTTTTAGTGCGCAGATCTCAAAATTACTGTTTATCATATTATTCCTATTTTTTCAGTGAAACTTCGCACTGAATCCGCATTTATCGAATTGTCGATAAAGTATTTAAACGTGCAAAACGTTTCGCAAATTATCACTACTAGGAATGGGACAATTAACCCGAAAAGATGAGAAAATCTCCAAATAAGTATTTATCGAATGGTCGCGAAATTTACTTCTGACGTTTTAAAAGCTATCTGTGTTTTATTTTTAAAAGCTGCGTGTCGCATTATCAGGGTGGCATGAAAGTAGATAGGTTGGTGTGTATAGAGACAGTAAATTTCATTAAGTAAATTATACAGGTGTGTACCTATTCTATTCAAAATAATACACTGCTTACTGATAAGTAAAACACCATCTATCCATATAACGTATAAGTATTTCAAGGGCGAATTCTACTTTTTTTTGTGACAGATAACACATTGCTCCCCAAGGAGAGCTGTGAAAGATAAGTAATACAGAATAAGACCCACACTCTTTTTTCCATCACGGACGCTTATTTTCCTTTCAGTGGATATTTGTACTTCATAAAAAATCCATCCATCCAAGTACCTAACTATGGCATTGAGATTTTGTTACAGTCCTTTAAATATGACTTATTTGTTTTTTGATCGAAATGTTTTTAAATAAAAGTTCACACATAGGGTCACACATTGGACTAGAGTTGCCTGTGAAAATCTCCCTCCCCCCCTCCCGAAAAAGTCCCCGTACGCCGTTTTACGCAATTTTTTTAGAAATACGATAAGAGATAGGAGAAAGTTGTCAATGACAAAATAGTCCTTTCTAAATTCTCTAAAGGCACTCTATATATTACAGGATAGGACAGTGTCAGATGGTCACCTATAAGAATCCTAAAGTGGAGGCACCGGGAGTACAAAAGAGGCGTAGGAAGACCACAGAAAAGGTTGACAGATGACA
Source organism: Ceraclea dissimilis (assembly GCA_963576895.1). Taxonomy (NCBI): domain Eukaryota; kingdom Metazoa; phylum Arthropoda; class Insecta; order Trichoptera; family Leptoceridae; genus Ceraclea; species Ceraclea dissimilis. The sequence continues at coordinate 13,300,022 of OY756376.1, forward strand.
ATGTCCAGCTTACGGGTCGTAGATGGCAGCAGATAGCCCAAGATAGAAGACAGTGGAAGAGTTTAGAAGAGGCCTATGTCCAGCAGTGGAACGCAAGTGGCTAGCAATAAGTAAGTAAATTCTCTACAAAAAAAAAAATATAAACCCATATTATACAACAGTTTAGCCTCAATGGCAGATCTTTTTTTAAACATAGGTAGGTAGATGAAGAAAATGATTAAAAGTAAAACTAAATTCACTGCGACCTGTCATACTGAAATATGTGCGTCTTTTTGTAAAATAAAATCACGAGAAATGATAAGTATCTCTCTCGGCGTGTCTTCATCATCAGACCAACGAACTGCCAAAGGACGGATATGTCAAGTGGTAGCTGGCTGGTCTTATCTTCATAATAAACATGTAAGTTTATTTTAGTTCAACGCAAAATGTCAGATGTGTAAGTAAATTGAGTTTTTGCAAGAAAATTCTTTAATTCTATACGTTTTGCTTAATTTTTTTATACAAATCTAGATACAGTATAGATATTTGTTTTTCGGGTTGATCGTGTGATGTGATCAGAGGATCCGACGTTTCGACGAACCTACTGCCGCCTTGGTCACAGATTCTGAATCAACACACGATCAACCCGAAAAACAAATCTATGTACATATGGATCATCGTAAAAACCTGCAACTACTATAGATACAGTAGTTTCAATTCTGAAACTTTATGAATTGTTCTTAAAATGAATTGTACTTACTAAGAAATAATTTAAGAAAGGAAATCGTAGTTATCTCAAGAGATATACAGCAAAGGGTGAACTTTCCATCAGGCTTATGGCTGATCGTCGGCTGGTTTAATGTGATCACTTCACACTTACGTAACATTCATCAATTCCAGCCCATCCTTATCTGTATATCTGTTGAGATAACTATTTTTTATATCCAACTAAGACGTGTAGAAAATTCCGAAATTCTCGCGAAACGTAAATTCTTTTTTTCAAAAAATAATAAAGAGCATCTTACTTTGGTTGGTAGGCACTCAATTAATTTAGTTATTTGCTTATTAGATAATAACGAAATGGGCCCCAGTTTTGCATTGTTTTTTATTTGTTTTATTTTTGAGACATGTCTACTTTATACGAGTCCCAATCCAGGTGAGTGGGAATCAAAAATGCAAAGGAAGGCATCATCACATAACAATCATCGATGGGCCCTAAAAACTTGTTGTCTCTTTGTTGCATCTTGCATATCTGCATGAAACCTGTTCTCATGCAAAGAAAACAATAACAAACAAACATATAGATATATAACCTATACCTATATATATATATATATATCACAACAAGAAACTGTTATTTTTCTAAATCTGACAATTATTTTTTTGAGAACATCTGCTTTTCTACATGTCGTAGTCTTAACAGGTAGGTATACAGCAAAGGATGGACTGGCTAATGACTGATGACTGATTTAATGTAATGCAATGTAATGTGGAATTGGAGAATGCTACTAATTATTTTATTATTATTGTGTCGGATGATTTTAAAGTCTGGCGATCCGTTCTCTCTGCCTACCCCGCAAGGGAGGTAGCGTGAGGGTATAGTATAGTAGTATAGTATGATTTTAAAAAGGCGCCGTTTCATGGATTAATTATCCATTTCAAGGTCGCGGTAAATGTAAAGTGATCACATTAAACCAGCTGACGCCGACGATCAGTCACTCAGCTTGATGGAAAGTCCATCCTTCGCTGTATATCTGTTAAGAAACTGTTTGTTTATGGTGCACTTATATGCAGCTTAACACAATGAATATACGAGTATGTCAAATAATTACTATACCTACAAGTAAAATTCACTTAATTAGTCATTTGAGCAAGGCACATACGTTGTGTAAACTCTCTTCTATTCTACTCTTTAGTTAAATAGGCCAGGCTTAGTCAAACAATTGACAAACTAAGTTATTTAACAACTTCATGTCAGTGTTAGAATGACAGGTCGCGGACTTGCTGGAGTCGAATACCCTGGGTGCGCCACTGCTAGGTTGGTAGTGTTGGTACCTACCTGTCCAATTACAAGTTTGGTAAGTGTGTAGGACGTGACAAAAGTATAGTAAATTAAATAAATGGGTATAGTTGGTACTGTTGGTGGGTCTTAAGTCAACATTAGCCTACGCATTTTATGATATCTTGTTTACGTTCCGCTATACGTTTATTCGTTTAACAATTTCTCAGTTGTATGACTTTCTTGATATATCGTATTTATTTATTTAGCGTATGGCATTTCGTTACATCACATCTTAAAATAAGGACATGAAACAGTAATTATAGCACAGGTAGGTCTGATTGTCAAAAATCAATTCAGTAATAAAGAAGAATAAGACTTTCTGAAATTAAAAAAAACGAGTTGGCAGAAAAGTTGTTAAACTCGTATTTTTAAAAGGTCGTAACTCCAAAACGATTGACTTTGGACTCGTGATTACTACACTTTTTTACTTTTTTTTGGAAAGTACCATCCTTTGTCACCCTTAAAATATTATAAGTACTGTATTTTTTAAGCATTTAATAATTTCATCGGGCCGTCTATAATAAAAACACTATAAATTAATAAATGCATTCATTCATACCTTTATATTGTAGATCCTGGACAACATACATGAGCACTTCTTACCTAATTAATGTTTTATTGTAGAAATTAACGATTACACGCATAACATCTTAACACATCACCTGATGTTGAAATCAAAATGAATTTTTAAATGTATCTTTATAGGCTCACAAAACTATAAAACTCATCTAGGGATGTTAAGCATTGCTTCGAAAAAGAAATCATCGATTCTTTGTCGATTGTCAGACAATATATATGTATATCTCTGCAATAGATAGGATGGATATGTCGTGAAACTACAGGATGGATATGTCACTTAGCCAAATTCTTAAATAGGCTGTTCTTATAGTTATTTTCAACAACTTTGAATTGGGCATAAAGAAGCAACGAAAATTAGGGACTCGTCACGTACTCTTACATTTGTAATTTGACGATTTTTTATATATTTTGCCAGAAGTAGGTATACTTAATAGTGTATTGGAAGGAGATGGAGGAGGCCTTTGTCCAAGAGTGGACGGAAGTGGGCTGATAAGAAGAAGAAGATATGCTTACCCAGCAAAGGGTATGGCGTATGGGAATAGAGTGATAGACAGGAAATCTTCAAGATACTCCACATACTTCATCCTAAATATGGAGTCAAATGTATTTATTTCGAAAAAGAATACTAAAAACACATTACATACTGTACATACCAGGTTCAAATCTGTAACTTTCGCAATTAAAATAGTTAAGTGTGTTTTAAATTTATTTTACAATGAAATAATTGAAAAAAGAACGTCTTATTTTAGTTAGCACGCACTTAATTAAATATACAGAATTAGATCTAATGTATATGGAATCCCCAAGTCGTATTTCGTTTTTACAAAATTCGATGTTTATTTTAAATCCCTAGAACCGTCATCGATTTTTTATTTTTATACAACTCTGCTACCAGATATGTTGCAGTTAATAACATCAATAAAATACAATTATTGAATGACTTCTAGCTGTCTTAATTAAGATAACTATATTCCGTCATGATTATGCATCAGAGGGAACGCTGCGTGCAATAGAGATTGCTCCAAAACTTTTATTTTTACGATATCTTATCATATTTTGTGCATCGACAAATCTTTTAATTAATAACTTTTTGAGTGGTTCGGGTTTATTTATTTTTTTATGCTTATTTAGTTTAATCCCAAATCAAATGACGAATATTTGGAATGAAAAAAACCAGCAATCTGGGCTTGCATATACAAACCTAAATACTTTACTGTATACCTTGCACTAAGCTAAAAGCATGTATCGCAAAGTGTAGAATACATCGCCAGCACCGTGGTTTGAACCTGGCACCTCCCGCTTGAGAGACTGCCGCCCCAAACACCTGCGCCAATTATGTAATCCATCGGTTGGTTGCCTAAAATTTTCATCACAAAATAAACCAACCCTCTTTCAAAACCGATCAAAAAGGTCTCACAACGAAAATCTTTCACTTTGCTAGTTTATTTCGTAAACGAAAACAAATACGTGTACCTAAAATTTTGCAGAGATTTAGAAAATCTAAAAGTTGGTTAACAATCTATTTCAAAATTTCAGGCAGACGAACTTATAGCTGAAGCGTGTGAAGTTAGATACATTTCAAAAGAAGTCTGAGTCAGTCAGATGGCGTTAGCATCTGAAACATTGGGTGAATGTAAAATAAGTTCCAGCAGTAGCATATACACAGCTTTAAAAAAATACACAATTGACAGCAGGATGTGGTGGAATGGGTGAACGTTGCCCTGGGCATAAAGTAATCACTCGAGCCAGCAAAAGCCGGCTGGTAAGCATCGGAACACCCATCCTGCTTCCTCACTAAGGGAGTTCACATAACGCTACATTACGTGAAAAAGATGCTTCTCGTCTCTGTTGAGGAGAAAAAACTGTAGTCTGAGTCATTTTTGAGTCAAGAATTATTCACAGGATAAAACCTATTTTATTCTGTTATGTTTGACGGCCATCCACTCGTCTGCGAGTGATCTTAGCCCTGAAAGTGTTTACGAAGGCGTATAACGATACGTTTTTATTACTCGCATCAATAATAAAATTAACACAAACAACGAATGCGTGCAAACTTGTTGGATCGTATGTTTGTGGTTCGACGCATTATGATCATATTGGCGATCAATCAACTCTCTTTATAGTGACAGTGTACATATTGATTATATATCAATATGTACACTGTCACTATGTGAAGTTCTCTTAATAAATCAAAGACGACCTCTTCGCGCCCTCTGTCACCCTGATACTTCAACCTTTCTCATAGGCGTGTCTGCTGACCTCCAGCGGAAGAATAAATGATCTCTGGTTATCTCGAATCGATCAACCAATAATCAAATACCGTAGGTATGTGAATTCAACCATATCTGTGGGTATACTTGATTATTTATGTTCTTTTTTTTTAATCGCAGTCATCAATACGTCATATGGAGTTAGCTGGAGAGATCGAAGCATTGCGATAAGCTCGCCCTAGTGAACGAATGTCAATTACGTACGTACAATTATGTAGTAATGACTGGGAAAATTTGGTGAGTGATCGCAAAAACTGGCGGAGTATCATAAATAACTACTCTGGCCCGCAAAACAGAACATGGAATAACATTAAACGGCGCCCAAAAAGTCATCCATCATCATCATCATCATCCAGATTAGGCCTCCATAGTCACCTTAAATGGCATCGTCGGCAGGACCAATAACAACGTGGCAGCGATTCTTCGGAGTTACTGCCTCCTAGAGTAGGTACTCTAGCCGTGCTGTAACAGTTGGCAACATAGCATAATGATCCCATAGGACCACCACTCCTGTCAAATCTCGTACCAGAATATAATACGTGGTCCGTCATACTCGTTATTAAGGGTCTGTTATTTCATTTCCTTAGCGACGGTGACGGCAACCCCGCCTATAAAGTTTTACGTATTAATCCTACATCATGGCTACAGAAAGAGAGAAATGTCATAGTGGTGGTGGCTCTTGGCATTATTATTATGTACATACTTAGATTCTCACAGTGAAATAAAGGTTGATCCATTGAGGCAAAACATTCTAAGTCTTATAGGATAATATTCTGGTTGTATTAGTCAGGTCATGTATGCACCAGCTCGCAGCTCGCACTCACCACACCGATATCCGAGATCATTACTCGTCTCAGCGGGGGGTTGTACAACAACTAATTATGTTTACTACTAACCCGCTTGGTATGGGGGTTCGAATCCCAGCCTCAACACCACAGGCGGGTTTATCGTAATAATAATATTATTTATTATACGTACGTTTAATAAATTTATACAGATTTTTGTTTTAAATGATAACCATTCGATCAAGGCATGGTGTTTCATTCACGAAAGGGGTACTCACTTTTGAGAATGTTACGAATCTATTACAAAATTTGCTAGGCGTACGTACATCGTCAGAAAGATTCTGAGAGACTTCGTGTGCACTCTGTTTTTGTTCATATGATGTAAAAATTCTGAATACATGTCGTCCATTATTAAATTCATAATATATGAGTTTCAAACCTAAATATTTTAAATAATTTCGGAAGCGATAGATGGTGCTTTATTTTCATTTTATACCTTCAATTAAGTAGTTACATACTTTAACTTCAGGACCATGTTGAAAAATGCAGGCTATAATATCAATATTGACGCCTGTTTCGGGGGCTTTTTATTGCAAGCTCTTATTTAACTTCACTGAGAAGTTTTTTATTAGCCTTTTTTTGTTTTTTTGCGCAAATTTTACAGTGGATTTTTCGAACACTTCCTGACTGCTTAGAGACCTGAAACTTTGCAAAAATACGTAAAGACGATGACAATACAATCCTGTATCAGTTTGGATCAGCCTACTACAGACACAAAAAAGATATAAAGGGTTCTAAAGGGATCCAAGGGTTGTGTGGAGTCATGTGTGGTATCGTATGAAAGGACGTTGGAAAATAAATCCAGATCTCAAGTCGGATTTTCTCCAGGTCAAGCCTCGGGAGACACCGATCGATCGAGAGGATCCAAGGGTTGTGTGGGATCGTGTGTGGCATCGTATGAAAGGGCGTTGGAAAAGAAATCCAGATGGCATGTAAGTTAGATGCACCCTGGGAGGGCGTGCGTGGTATCGTTTGAAGACCGTGAACAACGGATCTAGGATGTGAATCTTGTTTGCTTATACATTACTTTTTTACGATTACTTATTTAAATCCTAGTAGGTACATTGTACAATATATTTAATTTATACAATTATGAGTAAATAATACATGTTTTATTAATTGAAATAAAATACGAAAATCCATATAAAACCTACAAGATATGGATATCTAATAAAATGAATAATTGTGAACGTGTTCGTGAACAGATACTAAGTCGTTGTTGCTATTGAATATGATTATACTTTAGCTATGCAAATTAGAGTGATTTGAACTTTTAAAGGAATTACATACAACTGTGAATATTCAATCAATAGATTGAAGTTATAGACAACAAGAACAACAAACATTGAAATATGATATTTACAGCAATGGTGTATTGAAGAAAAAGGTTTACATCTGGCTTCATAATTAGAGACCTGCTTTTCATTTGTGGTACACTTTTTTTATTCAGAAGTGACAATGCAGTTGGCAGACTTATTCGGTATGACAAATTTCTAGCTGTTTCGGTATTACTATTAAAATTAAGCTGAAAAACTTGAAAATATCAGAGCAAAAAATAATTTCAAATGATGATAGTTTAGTTAGTTAGTTGTGACACCAGATGCCTCCGTAGAAGCAGATGTAACACACCGCGTAAATACGGGCTGGATGAAGTGGAGAGCCCTAACGGGTGTTATGTGCGATCCAAAGATGCCCATAAAAACCAAGGGCAAAATATACAAAACAGCCGTCCGCCCGGCTATGCTCTACGGATCGGAATGCTGGGCCACTAAGAAAAAACATGAGCAGAAATTACATACAACAGAAATGAAGATGCTTAGGTGGTCCGGAGGTGTTACAAGGGAAGACAGAATTAAAAACGAATACATCCGGGGTAGTTTTGGGGTCGCGCCAATTCCGGAGAAATTAAAAGAAACAAGACTCCGATGGTACGGTCACGTGAGCAGACGTAACAACGATCACGTGGTAAAGCTCGCACTGGACATACCATCACAGTCCAGATCCAGAGGACGTCCACAAGCCACCTGGTGGACAAATATCGAAAAGGAGCTTAGGGACCAACAGCTTACTAGTGGGATGGCACAGGATCGTAAGGTCTGGCGACTACGTACCAGAAGGGCCGACCCCAGATAAACTGGGAAGAGGCAAGAAGAAGAAGAGAAGAAGAAGATGATAGTTTAGTTAGTATGTCAAATTGCATAATTGACAAGAGGTTGTAATCAGCCATGCAGTTTCTTAATTATTTTTTAAGTTAATAGAAGAATTAATTGGGGTTAGCTGGATCGCAGAACTGCGATAAGCTCGCCTAGTGAACAAATGTAATAATTTTATTTTAATGTTTACATATGTCTGTATCTTGTTCACCAAAAGTGTACATAAATAAGAATTTTCTATTTCAGTTTATTTTTTTCAAAAGAGAGACTGATCTTACAAATGTTTACTGAAAAATTGTGTCGAGAAAGGGGAGATTACTCAACTAACGCTAAAACATTATCCTAAGACTAAAAACATGGATATATCAGAATATGCGCCTCTAGCGATTGGATTTTTTTTGGTATATTTTCACGACAAAAAATACTTAATCCCAAAGTTACCTCTGGGATATAAGAACTTGAGATTATTCTTGAGTAACGGAATATAATCGAACAATTTTTGCTCAGAGCACATCACCCCTTAACCAATCCAGTTATGAATGATACTCTATCATCGTTTGCGATATCAATATAACAATCTTGAAGCACTGTAAACTTTGCATTATTAAACAACAACGATATTCTCACTACATTTATTGATTACTTACAATAAACAATATACTTTATAATATTATTATTTGCATTACCAATAGGACAAGTCTCCTTGCTTAGTTCACTAAACCTTTCCAACGCAATTATTGTTTCAACTATATTCATAAAATAATCATATTTTTAAATGATGTGCAAACCCGTCAAATGTAAACGTAACTTTATATTCAATATCTTACTATTTTTTATAGTATATTCTATAAGAAAGTTGTTGCGAAAGATTGCTTGGAAAAGATTGGATAAGAGATTTTTTATACGCAATTTGCAGGATATTAAATCATCTTAGATAGATTTCAACAATGAGCAAAATGGCAAATAAAAAGAAGTGTTGAAAGATCACAGAAGAGATGGTTCGACGATGTAACAACGGATGGGGGAGAAAAGCAAGTGATTGGAAAGAAATAAGACGTTTGAAAGAGGCCTATATCCAGCTGTAAAGATATCAGGGCTGAATAACAAGGGGATACTGAAATTTAACAAAACATATAAATTAGGAGACAAATTGATAAATTGCATGAATGTGACGGAACCAAAGATTGTGTGTGCGAGGGTAGAGATGTCTAGCGTTCTGTCTTCTCTATCTACCCCGCAAGTAACGTGGCATTCTATTTATTTATATTATTTATCTATTAATTTTTAGGGGAACATTTAAAAAAATATAATAAAAGAGGCATACAATCGAGTAAATCATATAAAATTGTTCACTAGGGCGAGCTTATAGCAATGCTACCATTTCTTTTAATTAACCCAAATCTCTATCCATTAGGAACCCAATCAGAATTCGAAAAATGTAAATAAATTCGAAGAACTTGAATAGTGAACTATTTTGAGTCAAATACAAACTTTGGTTTGGGAAAAGGACAGGAAAGGTATGGGAAAGGAAAGGTCAATTCTAGGAATATCATTGATTACATCATGATCGACATCACACATTATAATTTCACGATCAGATTGTTATGAAGGTGGAAATATAAATAGATAGTGAATATTAACTCGGCTGCGAGTACTTCCAGTACATCGTATTATAGTAATCCTTATCATAAGCCTTGCATGTTCTCCATAATGATATTATGCTGCTAACAATCTTATTGCTCGGAAAATTGATAAAATCTCGGTACGAATAATAAATGTATGGAACCCTTTCAAGTCGAAGGATTGAACTTGGTAATTATTAAAATTTGTTATCTTCTTACGTTAACTATAATTTTTAGGGGGTCATCTTCTTCTTCTTCTTGTCAGCCCACTTCCGTCCACTCCTTGACGAAGGCCTCTTCCTTTCCCTTCCACGATGCCCTATCGCGGGCTCTCTGGATCCGGTTGAAATCTACATACATATTTAAAGAGGCCATGTTCTCTCCATCGTGGTGGTGGTCTTCCTACACTCCAAGTAGTTGTTATCAGTTTCCAGGTTGAGACTCTCTCTGACCATTTGTCTTTCAGATCTCTGACCATGTGACCATATCAATCTGATGCTCAAGGACGGATGGTGTTTTGAGGAAAACGAATCGTAGGCTTTGTATAACGAATTGCATGAATGTTTTCACGGAAGTAAAAATCATGTATAAGAATAAGGATATCTTATTATCTCTACCTGCACTACAAAAGACGCGATAATAAAGTCACATTTGTCAAAATGTATGCTCAATAGTTATAAATTGGCATAAAATAGTTATTTAGGAGTTACAAGGTTCTAAATCAGTATTATAAGACTGATTTACTCTCAGAATGGTAATAAATAGCTCCTGGCGGTGGCTATGTGATTCTAGAGTGGCATTTGCCACTAATATTCAGAAACTCTAGGCGTGATCTAATGGTTCTGATGTAGAAAAGCAACAATGTAACACGTATAATTCATCTTACAATCGTGGTTAAAGGGTTATATAATAATTTTCCTATTAGCGTGGTATTTATATTATTACAAGCATTATATTATAAAGTGTTAAACTCACTGTGTCGATATTACAGTATATGAATATATACAACACTTTATATAGTTTAGGAATGTTGCAGATTGCCGTGCAGTGCAGCACAACACAAACATCCAAACATTAAGACTTTATTATCGTTTAACAACCACGACAAACTAAACATAGATTTTAGATTAAAATAATATAACAGTTGAAGAAATATTAAGTGTTAACAATTATACACGGAGTAGTTTGGATAAATGAGGCACTGAGAGCACAAGTGAGATAACCCACAAAATTACTTAACTGAGTCATCAAACACTGAAAAATTTTGACACTAAAGTGAAAACGAGGCGGTGAGAGAAAAAGTGTCGTAACCCAAAAAAATCCCAAAAAGGAGTTAAGTTTCATTGCTCTCAAAATAGTGCTCTTCTATTACCTAGTTTTACGACCATGACGAAGTGCCAATAGAGCTTTTTACACTCTATTTGGCACTGAATTTCCCTGTATATTTATTGTTTAAACTCTATTTTTGTATATTACTGTCAACATGTAACTTTGACGATTCCAAGTGCCTGTAAATGGCCTAGGGATGATTCACAACAATAAACAATAAAGAAATGGCGTATCCCACATTCATGCTATTTTGTCATACACGCTATACGATTTATTTTACTAAAAACTGCGTGCATATAAATACAAATGATTCCATATATCGTATCTTCTTCTTTATCAGCCGGCTGTCCACACATCTATATTTTCCGGTCTTTTCTTATTTTGTTTTTTTTTCACCACCCACTACCAAAGACGGGACAATGTCATCGGCCCATCTTTTCTGAGGTCGGGCTATTCCTCTTATCACGTCCCACGGTCTAAATATGTATTGTACTATAATAAGCAAAAATGTGGACAATGTCTTCTGGTCGTAGCAAATCCGTCGATACATAAAACGGTTTCCAACAAAGCGGACAAAATTCCCACAGCATATCAAACAGCCGCGTTAATCATTTCTCCAGTACAATCGCAATGGATATAGTACAGACTAGAAAAAGTTAAACCAATACGTAACTTAATTGAAAATGTTATTGTCCAAATAAGGCAAGTGATGTGTTAACAGGTTGGAGACATAAAGCCACCGCGGTCAGGAAGACTTATCTGAAAGGACTTGGTATTCCTATCAACTGAGAAACGTCTTACAATATTATTATATCTGTAAGAACAGCGACCAGGGATATCACAAATCTTAAGATAAATTGCCCACATAGAACAATTTTTGGCTCTAAATTGTCTGTCTGTTTTATTGTGAAATAGCTGGAATTTTTAAGCTTGGTCCGTTTCACATAAAAATCTTATACGATTTTTTGATCACGTTAAATAATTTTTGGATTACTTTCACCAGAAACTTGTGTAAAAGAGCCAAATCTATAAGTTCCTTGTACTTTTTCGGAGGTCTATACTTGGTCCCATATTGCAAATTGTGTTTTGCCAGCTTACATTTAGATACTGGAGGAGGAATTAATAAAATTAGTAAATACGCAAAACAGTTTATGATCTTTTCAGTAGCAAAGCAAGCATTTCGACGCCCGAAATACTTTTCGGGCGACGAAATCTTGAAGAGTAATCAGGAAAGGCTGTCTTAATCAGTGCACTTCAGATAATTGCGAAGATTAATACCCGGAAACCGGAAAAGTTAAGAAATATATTATAATAAAAACTGTACAATTAAGTATTACACATATGTATGATCATGTTTTGCGAATGCCCAATGACAGCTGGCCAAAGAGAGCGCTGTTTTTCCACCCACAGGGGTCCCGACGCCCCGGAAGACCCTCTTTCACAGTGCACCGTTCCTATGACAACGAGATCAGAGCGTTAGGAATGACGTGGAGAGAGGTAATATCACTCGCACAAAATCGCTCTGAATGGAGACGCCTGGTAGCCTCCCTGTGCTCCCGAATGGAGACATAAAGGGCGTAGTAGTAGTAGTATGATCAAAAATTGTTTCACAACTCAGACCAAATAGAATACGGAATTCTGGAAATCATTGGCAAATATTTCTCTAGCCAGCGAGGACCATCGATAACAATTGATAAAAAGTATTTTTAATGTGACGATTCACAACCCTGTGAACAAGTCCAATAATATTGTTAAGTGAATAGAATATAATATAGTAAGATGTTGAATTAACGGTACAAGAGATGTGATCCACACACGTTTGAATTCAATCTATAAACTATGTATTTCACATAATAATCCAAACAAGAAACCTGAATAATATTACTACGGCATGCAAGCTAATCTTGAAGCCAGTTCTACGCCTTGTCCAATAATGTAAGATTCCTGAGATAAGTATTCAGTTTTGCTAATGAAGTATCTATCGATCTTAGATATGTCGTAAATAGTGGAAGGCCATTAGAATTAGAATATTTCGATTGAACGAATGAAATATATTTTCAAAATGCTTCGGCTAGTGAACTTGTAGGGTCAAAAGATGTTTCATCAAAATAGGAAATATGTTATGGTATGTAAAAGAAGTGTACGAGATGATTCTTTAAAACTTGTAGACGGATTAGAGTGAATAATAGAAAAAGGTAAAATGATCAAAATTCGAAGAAAATAAAATATTTACTGTGGAACTGAGCCAGTTCAACATTGTGGAAGAAAATTATTTTGCCAAAAACGGGAGATGAGATGAAATGAAAACCTCGAAATTGATTGACTTTAACTAAGATTTTACCACTACATTATAAAAGGCTGAATAAGGCATAAAAAATGGTAAAAACCGCTCATAAATAACTAAAAAGAGTCAAAAAAAGGAAGTACTTAGTATGTTAAATAAGTAAAAATAAAGTGAAAATTTGACTTCAGAAAAGAAGATAAAGAAATATAATATTAGCCAACAAGGAATTATTGAATCTAAGACAGATAAATCGCTCGTTTCGTAACGGAGACTTTGATACATAATAACTATGTTCCAAATTTATATTGGAAAAGATACAATGATTATCAAAGAATGAAAAATATTAAGTGACCAAGGCAGAGGTATTAGTTACCCTAAAGTGTAATCGATATTTGGGTATTATGAGGCGATACAAATATAAAGGTTAAGTCGAGGTACTTTTTGGTAATATATTTTCTGTATCAATGTCATAATATGATACACATTTAAAAACACAGACGCCTCAATGATCGTGGTATAAGATTTAATAAAACATTCTTTGTTTTTTTTCTGTTTTTTTAATTTATCGTTCAGGTGGGTTGTGTGTACCAACCTCTACTGCAAGTGTTATAAAATTTGTAGACTCAATTGTTGCAATTGGTTTTATTAATTATAATTATATATTGTATTGTATTACTTTTGTATTGACTGTATAGTTTTTTCGATGAAATCGTAATTTTCTCGAGAAATTTGCCCTAGCAAGCTTTTGCGCACGAAATCTTGTCACATTTCTTGTATTGTTGCAACAGATAGGTATTTTGTTCAAAGTAAAAAAAAAACGTGGTGTAAAATTATAAACCTCGATTTTTCCCCTTTTCCATTCGTTTTTTGAAACAGCAAAGGCACTTCTATTTGTATTGAGTGAGTTAAACTTTTAACCATTATTTCTAACGGTATGATTTCTTTAAAATAGTGAAAGATGTACAGTAAAAGAAGGGTTGCGACGAATCCTAATGACAAACTTTTGCACTTCCATTATCAAAAATTTTCAAAAGATGACCCGACCAAAAATAATATGACACGGTATAAAAAGTTCAATTCCTGGAGCTGATGTATGATTTGTGGTTTTCCTGGCCACTTCAAATCAAGGGAAAGATTTGGATTGTGTTGTATTTTGGTCACAGTTTGGGGACTCATCCACCGCGCAACAAGCGTCTCTATATTATACAATAAAGTCATGTCCAAAGTTGCCTTCGTAGTATGTGATATTTAGAATGTAATATGTAATTTCATACATTCACAAAATATACTGTTTCCCCATACGTAAACTATATGACACTATAGTACAACATAATATCTTTTATGATGTAAAAATGCCCACACGAAAATATCGTACTAAGAAATTATTCATAATACCTACTATGTCGTCGTGATATGTCTCTTATCGCCTAAGCAGAGAGGATTTAGTGTTACATCAAACTACAGGAGACTTTGAAAAAATATTAAAAAAGAGTGGGAGACTTTTCTACTATCCGTGATCTCTGAGAGGCAAACAAACCATTTTAAGTTGAGGTGGTGGGTATAGCCGGGTTGGTAACGCGGGTTTGATTCCCGATGCAGACATACTCCTTTCCAAGACACAAGCTTTTCAAGCTTACTGTGAAGTGTGCAATTCGGGTTACGACAAACTCGGACTACTTTAAAAAAAACTTACTGTCGAAATCATTTTGGTTAATAAAAACGACTGATTACCTAAAATAATAATTTAAGAAGGTATTAGGAATGTATAGCAGATAGGAGGTATAATAATTTTGTATTAGTTGAACGTAATAGGAACAAACGATAAAGAACTGGTAGATAGACACAAGTATACATATACAAGTATGGATGGACTATCAGCTGTGTACGACGGAGACATCGTGCACTCTCCGATTTATCAACGGGACACGCTATTGCACTTAGAGCGACATTTTATCAGACGTCCTCAATCGGCGTTGAACGTATCAATGTCGGGTGTGCCGCAGGGGCGAATAACAGGACCACTCTATTCTTGTTACATTTTTTTTCTATTCTCTCGCAAAACATCTATCTATCCTCTTACGTTGCATCCCTTGCGGGGTAGACAGCGACGACAGAACGTCACACTGCCCTAACCTTACACACATTATCCTACCTTCAGTCACATTCACATATTTTATCACACAAGATCTCCTGTTTCTCTTTTTTGAAACGCGTCCATCCTTGAGGATATGATCGACATGATTGACCCAGTAGGTCATTCTTGGACGGCCACGTTTCCTAATCCTCTTCTTTTTTTTCTTTTTTTTTTTAAATGAGTCTGGGTTTATTGAAATAAACCCAAATACACCTTTGTACACTTAACAGTAAGCTTGAAAAGCTTGTGTCGTGAAGTGGAATAGGTCGGCATCGGGGATCGAACCCGCGTCCACTGGATTAACAGTCGAGCGCGTTACCAACCAGGCTACGGACCACCTCATACTACTCATACACTACAATCATAAATAAAAATAAATTGAACGATGAAATTGTGTTATTTATTTTTTATTGGCTATGCTATCAGCTGGCTCCAGAATTTGTCCAATGACGCCGGTTTTAATTTTTTTTCTTCAAATTTGCGATGGTAGTCGACGACGTCAAACGCTAAATAAATAAATTTCTATTTCGCTAGATGACCAAAAGGTATTTGATGCCTGATATAGTCGACCATACAATCATATTATGATAGGACACATTATTGGTTTGCGATGTACACTTATCAAACTTGTCCCTCTGTAAAATATTAATTTGATATCAAACCAGATTTACATAATAAATTTACTTTCGTTACTTTATTTATTTATTTATTTTTAGATTATTATTATTTTTATTTTACAAGGTTAATCAAAAACATAGGTCACCTCATAATTTAAATACTGGAATATAATTTTATCTCTTCGTTTCGGCGCCACGGGGCCCATTGATGATGCCACCAAAATTTTTCTTTATCCGTTCGTTGTTGATTAAAACATAAAATGCGGAATGATTGTTGGTTTCTCGTTAGGAGACTGTTGAACCGATCGTCACTTTTAAAGACATTATTTTTTACGTCTTTTTCTTGTTGTCTCTCTCTTCTCTCGCAAACATACGAAATTTCCCTATTTTTCAGCTGTCATCTAATTCTTAAGTTTTTTTTATATTCAACTATTGTATTCGCCGCGTTTCTTGCGGGGTAGGCAAAGAGAGCAGATCGCAAGACTTTCCCATCTTTATACACACTTTTTGCTTCCGTCATATTCATGCAATTCGTCATGCACACTCTACGATTTCTTTCACTCAAAATACTTCTGACCTTAAGTAACTGGTCTACATGGTCAAGCCAAGCAGTTCTTGGACTGCCACACCTTTTATTTCTTTCAGGCAAATTTTCTCTGTTCTTTTATCGTTTAACTTTTAGTCTTTTAGTTTTATTCTGAAACATCAAAAATATCTCAATATTATTTTGCCATTCCTGACCATTCCGGAAAACCCACTCTGAATACTCCGGTTAATCTTTGAGACGAGTTATGGGCATAATGCGACATGCGTATTGCGAAGACTTATCAAAGTCCTTAAATACCCACAAAGGGCTGAATTAGTGGACGCTGGACAGTTCCAGAAACTCTATATGGGGCAGTCTCCGCCCTGCTCCTGGAAAAACTTAACGTAACTTTTCCAGAGACTATAAGAAGGCTTCACTTTTCTGTAAATCAAATCAATTCTTATTTTACATGTCGTGTCAAAGATTCATCAGCGTTTAATGATCCTGAATGAAAATAAACCATAAAGAACGATTTGTGTTTAAAATAAACCACTGAATTATTGAAGATTTGGTTTGTTTATTTAAAAATCAAGGGAAAAAATAAAACTACGAGATGTCACGGAAGAGTTGAATAAATATGTAAAACAGTGAAATGATTCCAACAGTATTATATACGGAGACATAGGAATTATGTCGGTTGTAAGCGAAAAAAGGAAATAGATTTGTCACGCACGGTTTATTCGGGCCATGGGGTACTACTAATATTTAGGGATTGCACAAGCCTGGAAAGAAAAGAAAACGTTTATTTAAAGAAAAAGTATTTGATATTATCGAACAAGACGAGATCCCACAAAGAGGGACCCCAAAAATCCTAAAATGGAGACCTTGGGAGTTGAATGGACTACTACTACTATTTAGGGATTGCACAAGCCTGGAAAGAAAAGAAACTTTTTTTATTTTAAAGAAAAAGAATTTGATATTATCGAACAAGACGAGATCCCACAAAGAGGGACCCCAAAAATCCTAAAATGGAGACTTTGGGAGAATAAAACAGACGTCGGAAGACCCCAAAAGAGGTGGTCCGACGACAAAGCTGCTGTGGGGGGAAAAAACTGGCTGCAAGCAGCAAAGAACAGAATGGAGTGGAGGAATATGGAAGACGCCTGTATCCAGCAGGGGAGGACAGAGGGCTGAAAAAGAAGAAGAAGAAGAAGAAGATGACCCCGATTGCGCTGGAGAGATAACATTGTCAAGTTTGCAGGTGGAACACGGATGCAGAAGGCGCAGGATAGTCAGAAGTGGAGAGGCTTGGAGGAGGCCTACGTTCAGGAGTGCACGGTTTCGGGCTGAGAAGAAGAAGATATTGATGGGCGCCTTGGACGTTGGCGTCTTTCAGGGCTTGAATGATGAGATATAGAATTCTTTAATTTGGAATCTTTTTCTGTAAAATATAAAAAAATGCGTAAATTTACAATCCCTAAAAATGTTCACCCGAAAATTTGCCTAACACAGAAAACAAACACATAGTTATCAAAAAAATGAAAATTACGACCGTAGGAAAACAAAACAAAATCATAAAATATCAAACATTAACGGCTTTTTTTCAGCGGATTTTGTTTCTCTTTTGTGTGTTTTTTTTAATACAAGTCGTAAACAAACACTAAAATAATGTTTATGCTATTTATACGTACTACGGTGTATACTGGTTTAAAGGGAAAAAGGGTTGGTGAAAACGGAAAATAGAAAAATAATAACAAGTATACATAATGCGTACAGTAACACGCGGCTAGAACGCAACCCCGCCTCAAGCAGGCGAATCGTAATTTAGTGATGGCAAATTCTGAATTAATAAATTCTACCAATCATCGTTTAAGCATAACGAGATAATAACTAGATTTTTTTTTACTTTTTCTATAAGTACATGGACTGTCAAAAGGTTAACAATAATAGTATAATATGATTACAAACAAATAATGCCGAAAAACCCATAAACAGACACAAACGCAATACAAACATACATGCAATGAAGAGTTTATATACCTATGTTTTTTTAAATGAATCTGGGTTTCATTCTCCCTATTTGTCTTTCTTTGTTGTCAAAATCTATGAACGAAAATTATAATACTAAAAAAAAATATATCAAAAAAATACTAAAGTGTACTAATAAATACGAAACTAATTTTGTAAATAACGAGACTAATAAGGTTCTATCAGAGTGTGTTTCTACTAGTCCAAGAGCCCGCTGCTTAATTTATGACGTATCTGTTTTTTGATCGAAATGTGGTACAAATGATAGCTTACCAATAGGGTTTTACATCGCACTAGGGTTGCCTATCAAAATCTTGCCGCAACCCCCCCTGCCCCCCCCCCCGAAAAGGTCCCTCTTCGCGGTTTTTCGCATTTTGTAGGAATATGGTAAGAGATAGAAGAAAGTAGTCTATGTCAAAAATAATCCTTGCTAAATTCTCTACAAAAAATGTTGAGTCAATTTTTTCATAGGACTAGTAGTTTACCCGTAATGGCCCGTCGAAAAACAGGATATTTTTTACAGATACGTCATAAATTAAGCAGCGGTCTCTCGGACTATACACTTCATATCTTTATATGAGCGTTTGAAACTTTATTCACATTCTGGTTCTCGAGTGTCGTTATGAAAAAGCAATTCTCTAAGATCTATGGTGTAAAACCAAAGGATTGCAGGATTTTTTAATAAACAGCCGACAATAAACTAATGTTTTCAAAATACCCAAAAAAATCGCAAAAATAAAACAAAAAAATAAGAGAAATTGCAAAATGTCACAAATGAGAATTTTCCCTCACTACGGAGATTTCAAGGTAAAACCACGTAAGTAGTTTTATTTTTTACCAAAGTCTCATGAAATCGATATTTTGTAGGAAAAACTATTGTAGTTCTGTTGTTATTTTGAATACTACCTACGAATGTTATGAATCGTTGACTCCGTACAAAAGTCTGCTAACTCTAATTTCACTTTTTTGGTTTTCACTTTCAACATTCGAAAACAAATTTTGAAAAAAATCTTATACTCTTATTATGAAATATCTTCAGGATATGTTTGATCTAGCGAATTTTTACTTACTATTAAACATTTTTGTTTATTTATTTGTAATTAAATATAGCACTAGTCGTCGTAGCAGCTGCCGGTTTTTATGTTTTTGTTATGTACTGTGTTTTTGTATCTTTGTTTGTTATGTTTTTATGCTTGCTACTTTGAAAATAAGAATATGGACGCTGTGTTTCCACAAATTTATTTGCAGTCCATTTTGGCTCAATGCATGTAACAATTTCATTGCCATTTGGCAAAAAAATGAGATATTACGTTGAAGGAAAATCTCGCGGGCTTAAGGCCCTCCACATCCCCGGGTAGCACAGGCGCATTACTAGCGACCTCTTTACCTGCACTTCTAGCAAAACCTATTAAGAGGTGGACCCAGGGTTAGTCTTGAGGGAGCCCTCCAGCAAACCCCACCCCCAAATTACATTCCTCCAGTGTCCTTATCCAAGGAGGTTACAAATCATTTCTTGAGATATTTGTTTATTTATCTTTGAGATATTACAGTTTAAAACTTGCCTGACGAAATATTGTAGGTAGAAACATAACATTATCTACGTTAGCACCTATGTAAGGAACGAAAAAAGCTACGCTGACAAAACATAGTAAATTATGAATAGGTAGGAAGGTAGGTACCTAAATAGAAAAGTATTAAGTATAAGGAAAGCGTGGTTTAACACGCGAACATAACGGAAGGATAATTTAGTATAAGAATTCAAACTTGTACTTTTTTTTGTTTGTTCCACATTTGATCTTTCTGTCGATATGTGGTTTTACCACTGAGTATGAAGTGAATATTTTTTCCGGTGTACTTTTATGTAGATACGTTGTTTTACTACGGAGTGCGTAGTATTTTTTTCAGTGTACCATAATCTACATACATTTGTTGTCTATCCCCTTACGTCGTATCCATTGCGGGGTAGACAGAGATAACAAGACGTTAATTTTGCCTATATTTTCACACACTTCTTGCTTCCGTCACATTCATGTCGTCACACACACTCTACGATTCCTTTTACTCAAGACATGTCCGGGCTTGACATGATCAAATCAAACTCTTCTTTCAACAGTGTATATTTTCTTTGTTATCCTTTCATCATTCATCCTCTCTACATGTCCTAATCATCTCTTTAATAGGAATCTCAGTAGAAATAAATACCATTATACCTATTTTGAATATCATAATTTTTATTCTGTGAGAAAGATCGGATTTTCTACATGTCAAAATTGAATGTCGTCATGGTGAACTTAAGTGTAAAGTGATCACATTAAACCAGCCGACGATCAGTAGTATAATAATATTATATCGATTAATCGATTATTTTAGAATTTTAAATGTTTCAATATTTTCCACCACTAAATCATGGAGAAATTATTGTATAATGGTTGAAATAACAAGAAGTTATCTCAACCGATATACAGCAAAGAATGGACTTTCCATCAGGCTTATGACTTATTATCACGAAAGTCCATCTTTTGCTGTATATCGGTTGAGATAACTACTTGTTATTTCAAGCTGAATATTATTTCTCCATGATTTAGTGGTGGAAAATATTGAAACATTTAATCGATCAATCGATAAAACAAGTAATCGATCAATCGATATAATATTATTATATAACTGACGGTCGGCTGGTTTAATGTGATCACTTAACACTTGAGTAACATTCACCACGATGACATTCAACTATGAAATGTAGAAAATCCGATGTTTCACACAGAATAAAATTTGTGATACTTATTCAAAGTAGGTATAGATTTAGTGGTGGAAAATATTGAAACATTTAAAATTCTAAAATGATCGATCAATCGATATAATATTATTATAATTATCTATTTTATTTTACATAAGTAACATTATCTTTATACCCTGTTGATACGAAGGCGGACGTCGGGTGATTTATTAAAATTAAAAACAAAAAACACAGTATGATACAACTATTTATTTATTATGTTTTGTGTAAAGGTGTTTCTAAAAACTGGTTATTACTACTGACCGGATTGATAATAAATTTCATGAATAATTAATAAAATAAAATAAAAAAACTGGTCGCCTAACTTGACCATTATAACAGTAAAATCGATAACTAACGTATGAGAAATAACTGCCTAAATACAACAAAAAAATATGTTTTTTTAGAGACACTACAATACTAAGAAGAAATATATCCAGCATTTTCATGCAGAAATTTATTTTTATTGATACTTTACAGTTTTTCCCTCAACAGAGACGATAGGCATCTTAATTCACATAATGTAGCGTTATGTGAACACCCTTGGGGAGGAAGCAGGATGGGTGTTCCGACGCTAGCGAGTCGGCCTAGGCTGGCTTAAGTGATCACTTTATGCCCAGGGCAACGTCCACCCATTCCACTAAATAAAAAACGTGATTTAAATACAAGTATTGGTATTTATGTATGTATTGGTCCCCTGCACTATATTGTGTAGTTGTTGATTGAAGATTGCCTAGGTTGATTTGACTTTTTGTTTTCGCATATTTTTTGTTGATGTCATGTACGTGTGTGATCTGTTATTTATTGTAATAACATTATTAAAGGCTTACGCCGTTTATGTTGATAAATAAATTAAAGTATTTTAAAAAAGTAAAAGTTATACTAATGACCCAATAAAAAAGACGGGCGTAATTATATAATTAATTATTATCTGTAGACGACTGTAATTAAAATTATATAATAGTAATACATACTATTATTTAGGTAACATATTAATCAATAAATTTGAATACTGCGTCTCATATAAACTGGTATATAAGATACGACCTTGATCAATTAATTAGAAATGGTTTGATTTACGACTCATAGACGCAACTATCGTAAATAAATATACCTACAAACAATAACTTTATCCTAAGATATTATGTATTCATATAAACATATTTTACTTAATAATTCTCATAATTGAATTATGTCTTTTTGTGTGTATTTATATCCGGGCATCGCTCAATTACAATGACTATTCGTTGCTAGACAAGTGACATATCTGCGTGAAGTAAATTTGAATTCTGTGTTCTATTTTTCAAATTTGTTCTCTTTGAAGTTAGTTAAAGCAAACTTTTTTTACCAGGAAAGTTGTGTGGTTGTGCGGATTTCTTTCGTTCTAAGTTTCTTGGGGTGCTGAATCTGAATCTGAGATCCGCCAACAAAATTTCATGACGGGACATTGAAAAACAATGCAAGAAAAGAAAAAGAACTCATTTTTGGCGGTTTATTGCTTATGATTCCAAGAAATCAACTTTTCGGAAGCAATTTAGCTATTCAAAATGAAACCACATAAACTTACTTACAAATTTGACATATATGATTTTGCTCTAAAATAAATAGCAGCGGAACTGTCGTGGTCCAAAACCAGCCAAATGTATGTATTATTTTAAATTGTGAGATCCGAAAATGTACGGAGCATGCAAGTGGATGACCTATCTAGATTTCTACATAATTTTATCAATTATTCTTACAATTTAATTAGACACTTATTTTACCTTGCTTTTACATCGTTTACAGGTACAGAAAAAATCTACTAAATGCAAAACAGGATGCGACAAATCACGAAGTTTAACGTCAAGTTTAAACACGGTAATCTTCGAGGGTATTAAGTCTAGTTAACAACAAAAAAACAATAATTTTGCTGAGTACATTGTATGGTGTTGTATTTTTTTGTGTAAATAATTTATAGCATAAAGAAATAATAAATTTATTTGTCAAGATAACGGACCTGTAGTTTGTGAATAATGATGTAAAATAGAAATAATAGGTACTTAGTTAAATGTTTAGCTGTCTAGAATGGGTGTGTATTAGAAAATAAATAAAAAATAATGTCGCTCTGAATAAAAAATACCTACAATTGAAACGCCACTGATTCTGCAAAAATGAGTCCATTAAAGTAGAGAATAAGTCGAATGATTTTGGTGCCTGAAAAATTTCTAATGCTGGCCGAGCTGTCACGTTTTTTGTGTGAATGAGTAAAAAGGCGTTAACCGTCTGTTACGTATACAATCCAAGACAATCACCCCGTCCGCACGTCTTTTTAATCATTCACACAAAAAACGTGACAGCTCGGCCAGCATGTAGATGAGGCATAACAGCATATAAAAGTCATCTAATATTTTTTATCAATATTGTTTTTCGTATGTCCCATAACACCATGAAAATAAAAAATGCAAATCTTACTTAGTTCAGCAATGAGGGGCACTGCTCATTCTGAATGTTTTTATTTAGGGTGCAACGAGCCAGCTTGCACACTTTTTTCTATGTATCTTTTCGTTATACGAAATTGGGTTTAGATGGCAGAAATCGCAGCAATGCGATAAGCTCGCTCTAGTGAACAAATTTTGATATTTTCCTTATATTGCTGACATAGAGTGTAAATAAATTAACAAACACAAATAGCTAAAAGCTTAGGTATACCTTGTACCGGGTTTAAACTCCCGATTGGGAAACGCTCCAACCGATTGCGCCAACCGTACATAGTTAAAATTTAAAGTCAGTAATTATTTTTATACGACCTAATTCTAAGTGGTTGCTTGGCAGATATTGCCTACGGCAATAAACCCGCCATTTGGAAGATATGTTTTCTTTTCAATAAAGATTTTTTTATTTATTTATTTATTTATTTAATTCAATTTAGTGTAAGTTCATCGGGTGATAAAAATGTTTCATTCATGTAGTACTCCCAAGTAAAACAACGTATCTCCATATTATAAAATTAAAACTACTGACAGTCTAGTGTTAATTAATACCACGCCTATATCGCCATTAGCAGATTTCCTATCAGACGTTGATTTATTATATTGTATTATTATTTTGCTTATCTAATACGACGTTTGGTAGACAATCACAAGCAGCTGACTTCATTACGGTAGTGTTATTTGTTTTGGTTTAATTAGCGTTACGTAAAAGTGATTTTATAACTTGTATGGCGACTTTTCTTATTATAAATGTTTCCATCCTTGGACAAGGACACTGAAGGAATGTATGTTAGGGGTAGGGTTTGTCGGGGGCTTCCTTCTGGCTAAACCTGAGCCCACCTCTTAAAAATATTTTGCCAAGAAGTGCGGGTAAAGAGGACACTATATGCGCTTGTGCTACCCGGGGATGCAGAGGGCCTTTAGCCCGTGCGAGTCCTCAATTGTATTTTTAAAAAATATCTTTAGCAAAGGCAAAGATGACGCCAGACCGCCCTATCCTTACTGACACTCCTTGTTTCCATCACATTCATGCAAATTGTCATACAGGCTCTCCGATTTCTTTTATTCACCATATATATTTACAACGCCGTTTGTTTTAACCATACACACGCGGCTGGATTAAGGAATAACCCTCCAATTCCTATATTTATTTTTATTTTATTTCATCTTAAAAACCATGCAGTCAACACAACAAATGCATACAAAAAAAAACATCACCATTTCATAGACCATCGAAGGTTCTGCGAATTACCAATGAATACAAAAAGACAATGTAAAAGGGAATTAAGTAATGAAAATGAAAGTAAAATTAAGTAAAAATTATCAAATGATAAAATTAAGGTTGTATGTAACAAGAGTGACGTCTTGTGATCGTGACGTCAGCAACTATTGCGCCATGATTTTTTTATATGGACTTTGACGCGGCATGCTTATTTATTTATAATGTTTAAAACAGAAGGATGGCATGCCATGTCACTCGTGAACGAGTGGAAGCCACTTTTAAGAAAAGGACAGAAGGTTTATATTTGTGTGTCTTGAGTACACAGGTACAAAAAGATAGTGAGATGTTTATTATTATATTCCCCTAAATCATTTAGTCCCTCTGATCCCCGAGCGTAGCCGTCCTGGGATGATTCTCCTGCATCTTGGTAAACCCTGGGGAAGGTAATCCCCGGTTAATAACATGGCAAAGCCTCTCAGATCCCACCCAACCCTATAAGCAGGAAACTGTGTACCCCATCCGCTACCTACTACCAAACAAACTTTCAAGAATGTAGAAATGTTATGAAGGAGAATACGTTCGGAGGTACAAACCTCTACCCTCAAACAGTGACGGATTAGCTAGAGTACCAAAAGTAGCTAGTGATAGGAGCCTAGCACTTTGGAGGCCTCGCGCCCTGACAAAAAAAAAACAGAAAAAAACTAACAAATACAGGAAGATACGCTCGATTCTGTACATACTTTGGTACATACATTATTTGTTCTTTAAGTGAACTAATAAACATTACATATCATGGAATTCACTAGGGCGAAATTTTCGCTATACAGCTAAGTTTTTCAGCTATCCCAAATATGTACTAGGTATTATAGTGCGGGCCCCTGGGCTTTTTTTGAGAAATACGAAAGAAGGAGTGGTCAGACTCTCGCTAGACATCCCCAGACAAGCGAGAGGTCGAGGTCGTCCACAAGCCACCTGGTGGAACAGTATTGAGAAAGACCTAAGGGAGAAGCAGCTGACCAGTGAGATGACACAAGACAGAAAGACTTGGATATTGCGTACGTACTGCGGCAAGGAAGAAAGAAAAAACGAAAGAAGGAGTGGGATACGGAAATTTCGCCTGCGGCGCTATTTGGCATGACCAATCATAATTAATTTAAAAATATATATAGATATTCAACCAGTAAAAAAAAATATGCCTCTTAATACCGCACCAGCCAACTCCTACATAGAACAGAGAAGAATTGAAATTGAATAAAATAAATATCCAAAATAATTGAACTGTTACTTGAAATATAACAATTATTTAATTAGCACTCAATTAAAAAAAGTAAGTGATTAAATACTTGAGATCAAAAACAAAGTGAAATCGTAAATAAACTAGAATGATTGACAACTAGCCGATACGTTCTACTGATTGATTAAATAAATAAATAAATTAATGATAACAAAACAAATCTTTAATCTAAGCAAAAAAAAAAGTAAAATTGTTGAAATATTTTCATAAAAACAATACGTATTGATTCGTTTGATGAATCGCAGTGGCGTAACATTCGATATCTTGAATAAGGAGCCCGGATCTCTATTTTTCCGTGCCCTAAACCAAGATATTATAATGCCGGGAGCATTTACCGTAGTAAGGTAACGCACAAGCTATTGTAAATTTAATTTTAAAATAACACAATAGTCAAATATTTTGTTGACTTCACGATATTGCTTTTACAATAAATCTGCCCTGCCAGCCCTTAAGCACACCAATAAGCAAGCCTTTTCAATAACTATAGCACTTTTCTTATAACTAACACATAGGTAATTTATACATTATAAAAAGTGTGTACTCATTTTCTGTTGCAAAACATTTGACTTTATGTATAAGTGTCTCAATGTGTCACAACTCACACAAGTTACCAGTGTAGGCGTAAATGATTCATAAAGAAGGTAGGGCCTCTTATTGTTATTGAACCCTGGGCCCTTTGATCGTTGTTACACCACTGATAATCACAATATTGTATACAGAAACAATATGTGGATGACTAAGGCATTCGATGTTTGTTTAAACAATTATTTTATTTGGGAAAATCAATACTTAAAATCAAAAGAACATGTGCATATCGTCATTATTATTTTTTAATGATTACAAAAAAGAACGCCAAACCAATCAATCTTCACACAAACTCCTTGCTTCCGTCACATTAATAAAATTCGTCATACAATCTCTCCGATTTCTTTTACACAAAACGCCTCCGTCCTTCTAGTCAACATAATCGGTCCAAGTCAGTCTGGGACGGTCGTGTTTTCTTACACCTTTTCTTTCATGTATGTATATTTTCTTTGTTATCCTTCCATCATTCATCCTCTCTACATCTTCCAACTATCTCAATCTGTTCACTTTCATTATAGTTACAACATCCATCTACATCATGCAATGTAGGATCAACCGCTTTCCTATGACGACGAGATCAGAGCGTGCAAAAAAGCCCTGAGTTGCGAAGCTTACTGATGCCCCTGTGTTTCCACTAGGGATTGTTAAGGGGCGTAAGTGATAGTTAATAGCTGACGATCTAGTACAGTACAACTGAAAATATTGACAGAAAATAGTGTATTACTATTTATTTATTCTATTCGATGCCCTCCACTCGTCTGCGAGTGAATATTAATAAAATATACCTCTTCGATTAGGCGAACCATATTAAATGGTATCAGGCAAACATGATATATGCATCGGTCTCAAATTACCCGATAAATAGATGGTATTACATCCACGTACTTTATGAAGTGCACGCGTGCTTTGCGGCGCCTAGTGATATTTGCAATGGCCGTCGCGGCGCGGATCATTGAGTGTCAAATTCGTACTTAAGTTACTTCGAAAAGCAAATCTGGTCACAAATTTGTCATCCAGTACATCTACAACACGAACCAAATACTTACGCATTTTTCGGTGTAGTCTATGACTATTTGTTATAACTTGGCAGTTGGGTACTTGTTTATAACCCCAGTAACCCTATCGTCGAATCTCGTATCAATACGACAAATAACTCTGATAAAAATTTGAGTGGAGTTTTCAATTGATACTAGTGACATCTGGTGAGTTATGCCCGCATTACTAAATAAAAAGTACAAGATTTTGTTCAGGATCGTTCATACGGCGCGTAGGTATGTATGGCGATATTATGGGAAATCCGAGAATTGCGTGTTTAATAGTCGTTGTGTGAACGCATCAAGCATCGACCACATCATCATACAGCCGCCGTGTGTGGGCCAGTAGTCTGATCCAGATGCCGCGCACTCCTTTATACTTTCCAAAGTACGTAGAGTCAATAATAATACCCGGCAATTTCATGCTCCCCTGGTAACGAGGAATTTCAAACCCCATAATCTCGATCATAAAACACCTATAAGATCAATGATTTTCACAAGATCTATCTTTGAATCATCTCTATGGATTTATCTCCTCGCTCTACATCCCTTGCGGGGTAGGAAAATATACGTAAAACAGCATCAAAATCCACTATCTTCATTTTTTTCATTCATTCATTTTCACAGGTTCATACATTCTTTATGCTCCTTTCAGATTCTGGCTTACATGATCC
Organism: Ceraclea dissimilis; assembly: GCA_963576895.1. Lineage (NCBI taxonomy): Eukaryota > Metazoa > Arthropoda > Insecta > Trichoptera > Leptoceridae > Ceraclea > Ceraclea dissimilis. The sequence continues at coordinate 13,328,503 of OY756376.1, forward strand.
ATGATCGATACAACTGATCCGTGGGCTGATAGGTACCATTCCCTTGTTTATCAATCTATCATAGCACAGAAGTTAGAATACCGGTGTTTTAGGTTGAAGGTCTGGGTTCGATCCCCAGTCAGGGCGGATTGATGCAATGGAATTGGTAAATGTAACATGAGTGTAAAGTGATCACATTAAACCAGCCGATGATCAGTCATAACCCTGATGGAAAGTCCATCCTTCGCTGTGTATCTGTTGAGATAACTACTTATAATCATAGTATGTCACCTTATTACAATTTTATTTCTTTTAGCTCGCATTACACGTTACGAGTTTAAAACCATTGCTAGTAAGGTTAGGTTAAGCTCGGTTTATAGAATAGGGTCTAATTAATTAATTAATGTTTTAAAAAGTTCTCCCCGCAATCCTTTTATATATTGTTGTGCGTAGTTAAAAAGTTAAATACTAAATCTGGTTATGTGACAATTTTTGTGGTTTGCTGATGAGGGTCTTGCTTTGAATGTGATTAAATTGGGCACAGGGATATTTTGGAACGTAAAAATATATGAGATTTTTACTCGTAGAAGACGATGGTTATCACAGGATCATGAAATTTGATAATGATGGCGACAAATGCTCCTATATACACCCGGAAGACTCTTGGATTGATCATTTAAATCAGATTCTTAAGGACGGGGTCCAAATTTCCACAAAAAAGTGTGTGGAAAATACTTTGACACAGTTATAAGCCCAGAAAACAAGATCATCACTGTTGACAGTAAAAACATTGAAATAGTAATGGAATATGTATATCTTGGACATAAGATAAAACTAGGCAAAGAGAACCAAACGGCGGAATTGCCTAGAAGAATAGGAATGAGTTGGGCAGCTTTTAGCAAACTCAAATATATCCTAGAAGATAAAGAAATCCCTATATGCCTGAAAAGAAAAACATACGACACATGTATACTGCCAGTGACTACATATGCATTAGAAACCATGGCCCTTACAAAAAGAAGCGCAGAAAAGCTCAAATGCACACAGCGATCCATGGAACGATCCATGCTTGGTATAAGCCTAAGAGACAGAATAAGAAATGAGGAAATTAGGAACAGAACCAAAGTAGCAGACGTCATGGATCGCGTAGCAAGTCTAAAGTGGCAATGGGCGGGACACGTCGCAAGACAAGACCCAACAAGATGGACCCCAAAAATCCTAAAATGGAGACCTTGAGAGAATTAAAGAGGCGTCGGAAGACCCCAAAAGAGGTGGTCCGACGAGATAGACGCTGTAGGGGGAAAAACTGGCTGCAAGCAGCAAATAGCAGAAAGGAATGGAGGAATATGGAAGAGGCCTATATCCAGCAGTGGAGGGCACAGGGCTGAAGAAGAAGAAGAAGAAGTTGAAGCACTGTAAATTGGATGTTGTAACTAGAATGAAAGTGAACAAATTGAGTTGTGTAGAGAAAATTAATGATGAAAGGATGACAAAAAATATACTTGGGCGAATAAAGAGGTGAATGGAAGCGCGATCATCCAAGAACCACATGGCTTGACAATGTAGACCAGATTCTCAGGTAAAGAGTAAAAGGAGTCGTAGAGCGTCTAGGACGAATTGCATGAATGTGACTGAAGCAAGATGTGTGTGTAAGAATAGGGAAGTCCGGTGATATGTTCCCTCTGCCTAACCCACAAGAAAAGCGGCTTGAAGGATAGAATAGAATAGAATTCATTTTGTATTGCAGAACGGTAGTGGATCATGTACACTTTACATATACCAGTGGATAGGCATAGTTACTATCATAATACCAGTAATAACTAATAACAATATAAAGGTTTACGATGTAAACATTATTACGAGCAGTGGTTGTTGTTTGTCGGTCGTACTAGCTGTAATGGCCGCTATAACACTACTAGGTACAATAGTCGAGCGGTAAAATTAAAATTAGGCTAAGCTTAACCGCAGCATTACCCCAATATAATTGTAATACACAAGCCCGTACGATTGAATGATATCGTAGTTTCGCATAGTAATAGTTGTTACGTACATTTCTCCACAGATAGCGGTAGTATCGTGTAATTGGTGCATTGTGAAACATTCTTGAACATAATCATATTTTTATTTATTTATTTACGTTTTAAGTGAATAATGTACAGGAATATGTTGATATTACAAGTAATAGGTGCTAAATTAGTTCACTAGGTCAAGATTATCGCAAAAAATAATAGAATACATTTTTTTTAATGTCAGGAACGGGAGAAGGGAAGGAATAGAAAGGATGGAAAGGGACTTGAAAGATAAGATGGCACTTGAAAGATACAACTACCAAAAATTACCAGTTTGACATAAGGATGAATGTTGCCCTGGGCACAAAGTGATCACTTAAGCCAGCCAATACCGAGTTGTTTGTTTGAAGTGAATTAAGAAATATATATAATGTGCACTCCTGTCGCTAGTAACGCAAAATTATGAAAGAATGTGGGTGACTATTATATTGGTCCACACCTGTAGTGAGTGTAAACCGCAAATATACATTAATATACTAACGCACACATTTTATGTCTTTTCAGAAGTTAATCATCTATGAAATTGCATGACTGTTAAACTGCGAAGTAATATTGTCTTAGACGCCCATTCGTATCCCGGCGCCAGCCATTTTCAAAACCAAATCGTATTAGTCAAATGTATTCTACATATAGTATAATACTAGCTGTAACCCGCGGCTTCTCTCACGCGTAATATGATTCCAAACTCTCCGATCAGCGGGGCAATTCGTTTATTTAATTAACTTTCTGGTGATTTCGGTGCAGATATATTCAATATGTCATTCTTCACAGTTTAATGTCGGCTTGTTTAATGTTAACCTATTAATATAATTGTCTTTGAATTTCATAACAATCTACGACATATTTTTTAAAATTAGTTTCTAATATGTTACGAAGCACCTATAAAACCTTCCCTTTTCCTTTATGTCCCTTTTCACTCCTTTTATTAAAATTTTGATTAAAGACTATAACCAGGATAGGAGAATCTATATGCCAAATCTTACATTTGTACCACGTTTAGTTTCCGAAATATTCGCATACGCGGAATAGAAGGTTTTCTATTAAAACCTATCTGTATTCCAAATTTAACTTCTCTATGATTAGAAGTTTGGGCGGTGTGTTGATGAATGAGTATGTCAGGCATGTGGTTTTATAGATAGTGATTTTAGGATATTATGGGATGGGTCAAAAGCCAATGGAAAATGAAAGCAGCAATACCTATAACTGAACGGCGCTATTATAATATTTGTGGTATGGATGTTGCAAATGCACTACTTGCACATGCAAAGAATTCATTTTACGATTGTCTCATATGAAAGTGTATTAAAATACCTTCTTATATATAAATTCCTCAATTTAAGTACTTATCAGTGGCGAAGGGTCCTAAGAATACGATCCCCATCGAGTTACCTTTTAATTTGAGATAATAAAAAAAATTGTAGATGTACTAGTATTAATCTAACTAATGTAATAAAAATTGCTAGCTCCAATTTCCCTGCTACAGAAATCTACTCTTCAACACCGATAGTTTGTAGGTGAAGTGGAGAATACGTCGTCAGCACTAAGATTTGAATCGGGACCTCCAGTAAGAGAGGCCGCACTTCAACGAGCTAATCCCACAACTCAGGATCTCATAAGTGAATTGTGTCTACTAAAATTCTCGGAAGATTGTTCTTTGGATTGAAATACTGTTCCCAAATACTGTATTGTATAAATGTTTACCTTCGGGTCTTGGTTCAAAGGAGACCGCATGTCTCTATAGAGGTATCTTGATAAAACTGTAGCTTAATATAAAAATGTTTCATCAAAGAAAACTTTGAACCGAGGTGATACAATATTCCTATATACGAAATTACACCTATAAAATCATATAAACACCTAATATGTATTTGATAGCCAGATGCTAAGATTCTCGATGGTTCGCAAAAAGATTTTGGAATGGCGACCAAAAACAAGAGTAGAAGAAGCGTCGGTAGACTTCAGCCAAGGGGTCTGATGATATAAAGTAATGTTAGATAGATGCAGTGTGCCCAAATCTTGGATCAAATTTCAGAGGTTCAAGATTCCTCATTAGAAGGGGAGCATAACAGAAAATAGGAAAAAAAAAACCTTTTCATCAATTTTGAAGCTCTTGGATCAAAATTCAGATGTTCGAGATTCTTCATTACCAGGAGAGCATAACAGAACATAGGATATATTTCTATCAAAAGAGGAGTAGGGATTTAAAACAGTGATTGTAAAAAGATTTGACGATACTAATCGTTTTGATGTATCATTTTCATTCTCTCTCGAAAATAGCTGTACGGAAATGAAATCAAAACATAAAATATGATTGATGCTCGCGGAAACCTTTGATCTCTCTCATCTGTTGTATTTTTTGTGTAATAATTATAATTTTTTAATCTGTAAGCGGCGGCGTAGGATGCTGTAGAAAGTGTGGCGGTATTCCGCGAGTGTAAACAATGTTGCCAGTTGTCTGTGGCTTCATTATACAAGTCGTATAATTGACGGAGAGACGAATTGGTGAAGATAAAAAGAAAATTTAATTCATCCGTTCCATGAAAAGACAAATTAGGCGTCAATCTTTGTGATAGAATAAGAAATGAGAAAATTACACGCCAGAAAAAGGTTAGCAACATTGCAGAAAGATCAGTAAAGCTAAAATGGCAGTGGGTGGGACATATGGCAAGATATGACGGACAGAATAGACGGTCGTCTAGGAGCCTGAAGTGAAGATCTTGGAACAACATAAAAGGCGTAGGAAGGCAAGAAAAAAGGTAGACAGATGACATTGTCCAGCTCGCGGGTCGTAGATGACAACAGATATTTCAAGACAGAAGATATTATTGGAAGAGTTTGCAGTGTCCAGAAGTACGTGTCCTAAGGAGAGACATTCCAAATCGTTGAAGAATCTGATCCGAAATAACCACGGAAGATGTGGACACTTCCTTCATAAAAGGGAACAAGAGGGAATATCCCCTTTGCGAGTAAGGCCTGATCGAGACCTGTGGGGAAAGTTCTTCAAAGAAAAAGACGTCAAACGAATTCGAGGGGGATATTTAGTAGATGCATGAGGCCAAGGGCAATTAGATACCTAAGACATATTAACGCGGAGTCCTGCTGACTCCCAGATCATTTGTACAATGGTTGTCTCGCATACGAAAGAAGAACAAGACATTGACTTAAATCCGACACTGTTCCATCAAAGATTATCACCCAGCACACAGTTTACATAAGCTCTTTTTGAACACTAGGGATTATAAAACTTAAAAGGAAATGATACTGAGAAAAGAGTGTTTATCAATGAATGAACTACCACTAATAAAACCAAAGTTAAATATACTGTCGTAATCATTAATGTTTAATTTTTTATGATTGTAGTTTGTTCTGAAGTAACGTTGCCGCTTTTGTGTTTATAGACTGTTAAGATATTGACTCAATGATATGATAATCAAGCATCTGTTCTTTTTTTTAATCTTCAAAATCACCATCATCTTTCACTCGTCCAGTATTGAACCTAGGCTTTCCTTTCTGACTTCCACACTTCCCTGTCCATCACTAGTCTTTGCCACTGCTGTCCTACTACTTTTTTGATGTCATCACACCATCTCGACTGCGGTCTGCCTGGATTTCTGCAGCCGATTCTCGGTCGCCATTCTAGGGTTCGCTTGGTCCAACTATCATGTTTAGGATAGGCCTATGGCAAGGGCTGGGCGACTACAGGCTGTCGAAAAATAGTCACACGTTTTTAGTTCCCTCGACGCAGATTCGAAACTGTACGTACAAGATTCTTAAGACATTCAGTTTAAACCCAGAACGTATTTTCGTATTTCAATATTTTTTATTGATTACAATATAATTTGAAACGATTCATATTTTCATTGATTTCGTTTGATTTCTCGCCAATTCTTTTGATGATGTTATTATTTTTCTCTATAAATAATTTATATTTTATATGGGAATATGTGGGAAAATGTGGGAAAATGATCAACAAACCGCTCCAATATTATTTAAAGATACAAATATGTGGGTAATGTGGTCAGCAATATAGATGTGAAATCCTAATAAAAATGTGTATACATCAAGATCTTACGACTTGGCACATTTTTATTGATCTATTAAAAATCGATATTTACAGCACATACATATCTATACCTATATAAGATTCAATAACGTAGCAGCCAAGTCTATCTGATGGAACAAGGAATCAACGTGAAATGCTGTTCCCGAATCTGAACAGTCTGGAGAGAAGTGGATGAAATAAATTTCATTTGAGAGTTTGTACTAGGAAGATTAAAAAGTAAGGAAAATCATGCATTAGCCCAACAGAATAGCAGAATCATAGTAGTAGAGAAATTGGAATAGCTGAAATTGAAGACCGAAAAGTATGCAGTATAAGGGGAAAGCAAGGAGATCTAGGAACCTTGATGAAGATGGACCTAGGCTAGACTAAGATATCTCGACGATTTCAATAGCATCTTACCAAATTCCTCTTTGTTAGTTGAATCCTTGAAAAAGATTTGATAGTGGCTTACCTGCAACAAACAAGAAAAATCAAATTAGTTAATGAGAAAATATGTAACACAATACTAAGTCGACGTTAATGAGGTCATGGCAAGAAAATGCTTGAAGGTGCTAATAGTGTAGTTAAAAGTATATGGTTCAGTTCCACGAGATACCCAAAGAAAATTGAGGGCTGGTAATGTCGTATGGGCTGGTCATGTAGCCAGAACCATAGACTCTAGTTGGACAAAAAAAGTTCTGGAGTGACGACCTAGAACAGGCAGAAGAGGTGTTGGTAGGCCTCAAGTACGGTGGTCGGACGATGTAAGGCGAGTTGCGGGAGGCGGTTGGATGCGGTCTGTCCAGGATAGGGAGCGGTGGAGATCAATGGGGGAGACCTATGTTCAACAACGGATACATGGAGGCTCTCATGATGATGATGAATGATTGTCGTATTTAAATCGTTGTGAATTGTGGAAGAGGAAAACGATAGGCCATAAGTAAATGGCGATAGTCTTTTAAGGCATCCTTTTAATTACGAATATGAAATGCAAAAATATGACAGAACTAATGATACAGGTGATGAAATAAGAATAATCAAAAAGAAAAAACCTGAACGAAACTAGGAAGAGGAATTTAAAGTCTACTAGAAGACTGTATTTAAATGCTATAGAAGAATAGGTTAAAATATTTTACATCGAGGAAAATGCTAGGATAATGACTCGACATTTTTGTATTTCGTAAAAATGAGGTGAGCAAAAGAGGCCTGAAGTAATAATAATAATAACAAAGGGCGATTGAGAAAAGTAAGTGAGGGGGCGACATCAAGTCAGGGGGCGTTTTTCCCCCCTGTACAAGGAGTGGTTGTTACGCCCAATACTTACTTCTGCCCCCTGTACCTTTTTTATTATTGACCTTACGCACGCTAATTTTTTGGGTAAGATTAAGCACATAAATCAAATAGGTTAGTACCTCGTATTATTGTTCAAGCACTCATTTCTATCCAAGTCCAATATGGAACTAAAAATAACTTTACCTACCTGTTAATGAAATGATTAGTTAATTATGTAATTACGCAGTTCAAAAAAGACAGTGTATGGCTCAGATAAAGAAATTAGACATGGAAACCTGCGTTACAGACGTCATGGATCATACAGCTAAAGTGATAAACAATGGGTAAGACATATAGCAATACAAAATGATGGAGGTTAGACCCAGTTTATTAAATGGAGACCATAGATTGAAATGCCTATATCCAGCAGTTGGTACCCAGGTGGAAGAAGGAGGGTCAGGAGGCTACGGTGGGAAGACAAGGTCAGGAAGGACGCAGCCGAACTACTCCAGGTAACAGATTGGAGGGTCGCAGCAGGGGACAGGAGATGTTGGAGGAGATGTCTCATGGAGGGCAAGGCTCGATATGGGCCCTAGAACCATCGAAGAAGGCATCCAGCAGTTGAGATATCAGGGCTGAAAAAGTATAAGGAGAAGAAGAATATCAACATCAAGAGGGTTGTGGGCTCAAGGTCCAACGATTGGCAGTTGACATTGAATTGGGGAGATACAAATGGGAGACCTTAGTCAAAACACGACTCAACATGAATACTGATTAAGTCATAGCAATCCGTCAGCCTCTGGAAAATTGGCTGACGATACTATCCTAGGCGCCAGTAAAAAATGAGTCAGAGAAAACAAGAATGGTAGTTTGAAAGTATGAGGTGATGAAACTAAAGACTAAAGAAGATGCTGGGGTTCTGAAGTAAGGTATGTTGTTGGGTATCTGAATATATATGCTTGTTGGGAATCCGAATAAATATGCTGTGAGAAATTTTTTTCAACACCGAAAGCGAACTCACACCAATTTGGACAAATGTGTATTGTAGCCGATTTACCCAACCGTTTGTTGGTCATTGTTCAGTGTTCAGTGTTCACCTGATGGTTATTAATATTCGTGATTATAGAAATGAAACAATATTTCATGGATGGTTGTTCCACTTGGGGTGGGGATGCTGCGAGTGGGTGATGATGATCAATATGTCCGGAGATTGGACACGACAAGGGGGTTGGAAGGGACTGCCTCCAGGCAAGCATCACGCAATCATCCTGCAGACACGACAACACTTATCATGATACATTCAGAAGGTACTGAGTTGTTCATGTACTGTCTACATTTCGTGAGGACCTTAATAAATTATTACCTACATATCGAAGATTTTCAAATACTCGTAAGTATCTTTAAATGATTAATTATTAAGAAAATGTAATTAAACATTTCTATTCATATTGCGTCTAATAAATTTCCGTTCACACTATAACACAAAAAAAAAACAATCTGATTCTGTTTCCATATTTTAAAAATTCCCGCTTCTATTCAAATATTCAATCCTCCAACGTAGGCCCCATGAACGTGAATTCAAAAATTAAAAAAAAGAGCACGTTCGTGACATAACAACTTACATAATTCTTGTGTGTGTCTGTTCAGTGTTCAGTCTGTGGTAATTTATGCAAGATGATCGAATATCTATAGAAGTTAAAATTTTACGCGATAGTCGCTCCTTAAACTACAGTATAAAATATTCGGCTACCACCTAAGTTTACTATATTTTTTGAAAAATTGTAATTTCAAAAACTTTGAGTCGTATACCTAAATGAAATCATAAAATTAGGAACCTTTATAACCTGATAGATAGTGCAAATCCATATACGTGCGTAGTATGGAGTTCAGCAGCAGCTGTTAATTATTTAACAAGAATCTCTTCGACCAACCCTCCATGAAATTTCACGGGTATGTGCTAGCTTATAATAATGTGTACGTAAGATACATCACGTACACATATTATAAATTTATGTGAAAACTCAAAAAATAGTTACATATTGAATATGATTTTTTGTCATTTTTCAAAAAGCTATTTTTCCCCAAGCGTCAATATTTAAAACGTCTTCGTTTTTGCGGGCGTACGTGTCATGTCAAAAATGTCAAAAAAGTCAAAAAAATCATCTCGGTTTACCCCTCTGAAGATGTTAATGTATCAAGAGAACATTGCTTTGAAGAGTGGTTTACATATTCTCTACGGAGAAGGGTGGTTTTCTCTGAAAGCAAATGCATCTATGGAGTGTACTGAAATTCTCCATATATGTATAATTCACACATTTGAACCTATCTCCTTAAGTGTGTAGATTTGCTCCCGTCACATAGATGGACGTCAAGCTTTTTTTAAGCTGTTCTGTCCTGGATCAATCCTCGCTGTCTACCTCGTCTTTTCCCAGCATCTTTCAACCAAAACGTTACGCTATTGATTGCCAACTATACCTACACAAAATTCAACACTTATACGACATTCAGAATGGGTGGCAAACCTTCTCGTTGTGATGTCTTGTGGGAGTTTTCCTTACACTTGACTTTTACAGAACACTCTAAATAATATTTCAAAAAAGAGTGGGACTCTACCCTCGGGAGTACCACAGGGAATATTTTTATGTCCAGGAGAAAGTACTGTACTTACAATTATTACGTATTACTGACTACAATCTGGTGTTTCCTTCTCTTTGCCTATCCCGCAAGGACTTTCAGGCAGAGACAGATAGGGAGACTCTCAATGACCGATTCTAGTGGGACTATGGAACGCAAAGATTTTAAAAGTCATAGAAATTTTAGAACATGACAAATCTTTACAACACCAGAAAAAACAAATAAAATAAAAGGAAAAAGAAAAAAAAGATGGAGAAATGTATGTAATTATATAACCAATTAAATTTAATGAAGAGCAGAGCAGTACAAGACAAGTGGGAGAGACGGGAGAGGAAAAAGAAAACATCTTTTTTTATGACCACAGTTTATCAAACACCATCTTTCAATGAAGTACAAACAGTACGAACACTTCACAAGATCTCGAAATAAGATCGTTAGGACACTAGAAAACCAATAAACTCTACCGCCCAATATGTTCGTTCCTCTTGGTGAGTGAATATTACATAATAATATAAAAGATACGATAATGTTATTAGGAACGTAAAAAAGAAGAGATGTCTTTACACACTATGCGAATGGCCTTTTTATGACTGGTCGTAAAATCTCCGCATCACGGTACTTGAAACGACCTACACGTCAGGGGCGACTTACGATCCAGTTATGATCATCAGGAGAACAGACACGCATAGTAATAACATCACTAAATCTCTTTACACCGCGCCAATTTCCTATTTTATTTTCCCTCTCCGACGTACTCCTTTTTTTATTTATGTTTTCCTGATACTATTTTTTTATAGGACACATACGGAATGATGGCCAATCAAATTGAACACCTTTTTTTCTTTTATCTGTCATACATATTTCATAAGGTACGATGGGGGGTTTGGATAAAAATACCAAAAATAAAACGAAATTACAAAAAAAAAAAATTATAATTACAGAAAGTGGTCACTAATGATTAAAGTGACCAGAGCACCGGAAAAAAAGACTTATACAAAGATCTACAAAAAAACATGCTGGGAATGAATAACCCAGAGAAATAGAGCACACGAAATGAAACAGTGAGGCTACGAACAACAGTAACCTACCCTAAAATTACTGTGGGCAGGTCACATAGCTAGAGATCCAGAAGACAAATGATTTAAGGAGTTATAACCTGGAAAAAATGAACAACAACTAGGAGTGTGGGAAGACCGCCACTACGATGCATCGTGATGGAGAGATGAGATCGTAAAACATGTGGGTGTCAACTGAATGCAGAGAGTCCAGGATAGGGCATTGTGGAAAGAAATGGAGGAGACATTCGTCCAGGAGTGGATGGGAATAGGTTGAGAAGAATAGTGCTAGATTTCACCAACTTTTTAGGTGAGGAATAGCGGAGATAAGGAACCACCTAGTACAAATTTTGTATTAATATAATGTAATTGGCTCCTATCTCCACTATTCCTCACCCAAGAAGTTGGTGAAATCCAGCAGAAGATTACGTGTGCCTTCCGAATCTTCCGATGCCGATCTTTCACTGAATATCAGTTAAGAGAGACTGCAGTATAATTAAGTAAATAGAGGTGTAATATTAGAAGCAACAAGTTGTTTCAGTAGACTAGTGTGTGGTAAGAGGGAGCCACGTTTGCGTTGCAAGATAATTTATTTTGTGTTTGAATGGATATGCCTTATCAAACAATGAAGTTTTATAATATTATTCTCTTATCATAAAAACAACCTGGTTTATGTCTTTATTATCTTCATTTGTAATCTATTAATATTAAGATGTGTTTAATGTGAAGCGAATCGTCAACCAACCCATACAAAAACACTTAAATATAATTCCAATACCATCAAAATTGATCGTCACATAAGAAAAGAAAGGTAAGTATCCCAGCATCTATCTGATTGGGATCTTTGATTACCCAATAAAAACACTGGTACATGATACACCGAATTCTGATGAAATAAAAATACCAAAACGTATATTCTTTGCCCTGTTTTCTGATAAAATTATCCCGAATGTTGTATTGAAATGTATTCATTATTAAGGCCCAAAATTTCAATTCTGTTTAAGCGGCCCGTAAACTCTAATTTTGCGTTATCTAGAGCTTATGTTAAATTTACGAGAATATCAATGTCCGTTTATCCTAAATCTAGCCCGTAAATCTAAACGTACCCCGGGGGTTGGTTTAAACCTCAAATCTGCCGCTTAGCTCAAGTTACATTATTCCCCACCAGGTGGCGCCACGTGTTCAGAAAGAGCTGGAGCTATTTAGTTAGAAGAAGGCAACAAGATTACTATTGATAAAAACACAACATGGCGTCGTAAGTGATATCGGTCGTGTGTGTATTCCGCGTTTATTTTTGTGAATGTTTTGTATCACCGTATTGTGCTTTGAGTATTTGACCACTACAATAATGTTTACTTGTTTTGAACACTGTTTTTTGTGCTACATAGTTTATAATTATAATTATTATCAAATTACGTTGACGTAATTGTCGTGATAGTTTTCTGTATTATTTTACTGTAATGCGTCTTTCGTATCACTGTATTGTGAGTATTATAACATAATATATTCATTTTCAATAATCAAAGCACGGTCCGAGTGAACAAAACAGCAAAATAACACGAATATAACACGATAAAAATATCATGTGTCGGCAATGTTTATATTGTATGAAAATGACAGAAGTGATACTTAAATCCACGATCAAATTGCATACAAAAATAACAAGTATGGCTACCAACTTGACCATATCTAACACTTATCTAAGCTGTAGTCTATAATGAATTGAAATTCTCATGTTCGAGCAAAGCGGCATTTTACACCAAGCTGCGATTTGTAAAACTCCAGGATTTGTCGTTATATGAAATTTCGAGCCTAAGACAACACTGCATTTGAACTGATTAAAAAGTCTTCAATTTCTTCTTATCTTTTCTTATATTTTAATGATGAGGTCTGCAAAGAAGTCACTGGTAAGTTTACCTAGTAGTTATAAGAATGGATATGAACAAGAAAACACCTACAAAACGTCTAAAATCGTCAGGAAAAAGTGTGCAAAACAACATTGGGCGACTTATTATTGTCAGCCTCTGGAAGAAAATCGATTCAGCAGAAGGACGACAATTCCAATTTGAGAGAGGTTCTTCAGTATTCGAGAGAGACTCGAAAGAGATTGCCCAAGGACGTACATAAAGATCGGCTTGTACCTAACCAGATTTAGAAAATTTGGAAACCGCTTAAGAGTAACCCCAGGCAAGGTGGTCTGACGATATAAAGAAATGTGCCGAAGTAAGATGGATAAAGTGTGCCCAGGACCGGGAGTTCTGGAGGACCAAAGGGAAGGCCTATACCCAACAAAGGATATGAAAGGCTGAGGAGGAAAAAGAAATTAATTAATGATTGTAATAGTTGGTGACACATGATGCACAATCATAGACAATATAATGTGATGTTGGAATGTTCCCTCATCTCTTGGGCAAATATTGACAATTCAATGTTGGAAGATACAACAGCACCGTGACATGAGAACGCTACCGAATAAGACTTATATCTACAAGCCTCTACAAACAAAGATAACGTAGCATCGTCAGACCTGCTACCAACAAACATAATCTTAGGTGTTTTGATAAGGATTCTTATTCTTAAAAACTCTCTGATTACCAACGTTAGTGTGAACAATATCAAGAGATCAAGTGGCGGAATATTCATAGTGATATGATAATTAAGAAATCTTAAATGCAAGAGAACATCAGAACATTATTCAAAACGACGGAGACATCACGCAACCTTGCTTGACACCTTGCTCAAGTTTAAGCGATATAATTTGTACCTATAATTGCGTTTTGTGACACTATGTTTTTTTCTGATTCGTGAATTTGTCGATTAGTAACGCACAAGAAATCACTGAAAGAAGGACCTGAGCTCACAAACATTCGCTTTTGGACTGTAAAAACTAGAATGTCTATCGAAACTCAACATTACCAAAAAAAGTGGATATTTAAGATGATGGAAGAATTATAATACATATGGATGATGAGAAAATAGAATCGAAGAGACTAGCAGATATCCACATATCGGGACTGAATTTACAGAAAAACAAACAATCAAATGTCTGACCAAACAGGAAGATGAAAATAAAGAAATATCCACGTTTCTATGTACTTATGTAGTAGATACGATGTTCTTTATTATTAGGGCAAGCGTTCAGAGTTATGTGCGTGAGTATATTTTACGGGGTACTTCTACGCACTTACTATGTGGATTTTTATGGCATTTTTATGCCCTTAAGTAGAGAATAAATATGTAATAAAACGTCGTTACATAATGATTAGAATAAAACTCATAGTAAAATGTTTTCAGCCTATTATTAACATAAACCAAATCGCCACATTTAGTTTGGTCGTAGACCGAGGTTTTGGTCAACATGTTAAACCATCCAAAAGGGTAAAAGCGTCTTTTTACGTCTTGTTTTTGAGTGGTCCATACGAACCTGATAATCATTATAATCAACTTCTTCATATTCTCCGTCTTTCATATTCCTACGACCATTGAACGTGTTATCTTGGAGTCAGAGCTCCGCGTCAATATTCTTCAAATAGTCTACTGCCCTTGGATTTCCCCAAATCTTCTACAAACTTCTTTTCAGAATATTTCTTCAATATATGTTTGACAATCTCTAAAAGTTAGACAAAGAGTTTCATCCCCAAATGTCTGATTTTAGGGAGATTCAGAGACATTTTCTTATTCGAATCCTGAAACTATTGACGAGGTAGTGCACATTCGCATATTAGCGGCTGTTTACCTCATATTACGTGGAAAGTTGTAGTACTTTTGATAGTTGCTTAGATGAAAATTTAAGAAGACAGTTTACAAGTTTTTTTTTTACAAGGGTGTTTAGCAGTTTAGATGAAGATTTTCTTCACACAAAAACAGTAAGTACACCTAAAATTACAATCATAAACATAAAAATGAGTCAAAACAAGGCAAAAATCACTTTTCATATCGCGTAATGTATCCGATGGGAAACATTTTAATATCATCCAAGGTGATGCAGCGTGGTGGCATCCCCTTATTTCCAGTAGTAGCAGGGAAACCCTGAACATCCAACCAGCACGCCACTCTTTATGAGAAAGGTAACAGGGTCATAGTAGAAATGGGGGGTTGAAAAATATAGATATCTCTACAAGACATACTCATTTATCCGTATGTTTAATATTACAATTCATCACATACGCTATCATGTCGGCATGTCATGAGTTAGGCGAACTTTTTCGTCCCAGATACCTAATTCGCTTTTTGAAATTTAGGAAAAAGACACGACAGTGCAAAACTTCTAAAAAGAAAACTGCATTTTATATGTATTTGAAATTCGCAACTGATATCAATTCTAACTTAATCGTTTTGTCAATTTTTTTGCGAGTTACTCGTACCTTATTAGAAGCCAAACTTGTCAGTAACCTTGCTATACTTGCACTGATTTTTGTATGCATTCAGAACATTTTCAAAACATCGCTGTTAAACTATTCATCAAAAATTTTGGCAAAAAATCACGTAGAGAAGAAAAAATGTTTGAAATAAATAATTATGATACGGAGTAAATTATATTTGTATATTAATCCAGAAATAACAATCTTACAGAATGAAAATTTAATGTTCCTGATAATTAGGAATGCAATGTGTAGAGAGAAAGGTGAGGGTAAAAATAGAATATGAAAAGAAGTAGCAGGAAAACAGCAATAGAAGGTAGTATTCTAGGAGAGGGTATCAGGATCTCAGAAGTGCGAGGGAGTATTAAGAGTATGTAGCATTATCAGCAATGCCTCCTTGGGGTCTAGTGTCGGAGCATCACAGCCGCGTTTATTTAGCCATAAAATAGCCGCGTAAAGAATCCCCAACAACCATCAGGTATTAGGGTACCAGAATGTAGGTACTTTGGAAAAGGCAAGACTTTTTACTGCTCCATCATTGTTCAACGTTTATCTGGTGGATTCGTAGTAAATACAGACGAAATGACTCCAGACCCTTGAGAAATATTTATGAAATAAACGCTGGTTTTTCATGTTTTGTGTAATGGGTAAAAATGTCCCAAAACTCCAAAAAGCGATATTATCTGAATAATATATTCGAGATAACTTTCAGTTCTGCAATTTTTGGGCCTTCTTATATTTGGGCAAAGGTCTTTTGGGCATGGAAAGGCAAGGGTTCCTTGGCGAAAACCTAATAAATTCAAGAATTTTATGATCGCGATGATTAGGAGCACATAAAATACATTTACTTTAATGAAAACATTTCCATTAGATTACTCAAATGTTAGTAATATTTAAGCATAGGTCTTCAGGAGATGGTACCTACGTAAGCAAGAAGAGAAGAGAGAGAGATAGAGTATTTATTATTACGAATGAAATGAGAATTCTTCGAGTGAGGAGTAGGTTGTGAAGTCTGTCAGATCTGCTTATAAGGAGGTACAAGAATGAAAATAGAATGGGTGGTATCTACCAGGAGCGCATAAAGAAGGAAGGAGGGGGCGAGGGTACGAGGAAGGTTTGGTATTTTAATATTGAAAATACTTGTTTCGGTAACAATGTAACCTCTGGAATACTACTTACTTTTCTTACCCCGAACCCTCGCAATTTTGAAATACCTACTCTTCTCTCCGTTCGTCTACCTACTTGCTTCGGTACCAGGAAAACAGAAATATAGAGAAGATATTCTTATACTTACTAGCGCAATAGCCCAGATATTAGGAGAAGTATTCGGAATTGATGGAAATTCTCACATTCCTAAATACATTGTTTGAAAGACATTTCCCGTGTCCTTAACGTTCAAAATCGCATGCACGGAATTACTTTTTAATTACTGATGATTTTAAGAGCAACTTTGCTTTACTAAAAAAAGGTTTTATGGTAACCCAGTAAAATAATGCATATTGTTGCTACGAGAAAAAAAAATCTCTCCAACTGTCGTGAAGGGAGTTATTTTCTTTGACAAGTGATTTCAGAGGTATTTTCACTTATTTTTTAGGAGTCTATACAAGATTTTAAAGATCTGTTACGGTAGTGCACTAGAGTAAAATTCAATGTATCTAGCCACCGCCTCCTAGAGTAGGTACTCTAGCCATGCTGTAACAGTTGGCAACATAGCAAAATGATCAAACAGGACCACTACTCCTGTCAAATTTCGAAACAGAATATAATACGTGGTCCATCATACTCGTTGTTAAGGGACTGTTGTTCCATACATTTCTTTAGCGACGGTGATGGCAACGCCGCTTAAAACGAAGTGGTCTCAAATTTCTACAGCATGGCTAGAGAAAGATTGTCTAGGTGGCAGTGATCTAGCTTATTTTTTTATGAAGCATATTTAGTGAGGGTGTCGAGATATTTGTTCTGAAAAAAACTCTTTTGGCGACACCTCCAACCGAGTATCTCCACGTACTCTCAGCTGGTATTCGACCCATAACTCGACACCAAAAGCAACTCGTAGCACAGACCCCTTATTTTGGACGTACAAACATCGCTCTAAAATGTATTTTTATTTAAGTAAATTGTTATTGTTAGACGCTATAAAATGTTCGGTAGGCGAAACGAATCGAAAATTTCGTTATTGTACTAGCTGTATAGGTACTGTGACATTCCTCAGTAAGTTGTAGATATTAAATACCCACCACCCACAGTAGCAAGTGGCAACATGGCGCTAGGTATACTTAATTTAAAACCTCGCGCGCAGACATTCACACTGCTAGATGTAAATTTAATAATGGAATTTATAGAGGTTTAATCAAATGAATCTGTAATTTTAATGGAAATATCTATTCATACCATCACGTGACATCCCTTGCGAGATAAGCAAAGAGGACAGAGTGCCAGGCACTCATATCATGGCATAACGTTAGTCATACACGCTGTGCGATTTCTCCAAGTCAACACGCATCTGTTATCTCTCCTCCTTGGACAGACACGTTTCCTCACTGCCTCTGCTTCAGACTTTTTGCACTATAGATTGTCAATCTATCCTCAGACATTCTTCCCAAATGTCCAAAGCCATCTCAACTTGTTCACTTTCATCCTGGTCACAAAACTCGCTTCTTTAACATTCCTTACTCTTTTTCACACCCCCTACTTCGGACTTGCATATATTTGTTGTCAATATATCCTCAGATATTCTTCCCACATGTCCAAACAATCTAAACTTGTTCACTTAATCCCAGTCACAAAACTAGAACTACATCCACTCATCTCTCAAGTTACCTCGTCTCTGAATTCCTGAAAAACGTCTTGCAAAAGTTGAACTAATACCTACCCGAATCTTACAAGGCACTCGAAAACATATGAAAAAAGAGTGGCAAAAAGTTCTTAACATTTTCTTTGCGCAAAATTAATGTAATCTTCAATATGGGTGGAGAAGACTGGTGAAAAGACCCGAAGCTTGCAGAATACTAGAAAAATTATAAAAAAGGGTGGGGGCTAATTCTACAATCCGGGGATCCCACAGAAACAAATAGGAATACCATTTTTTTATATATAAAGTATCTGGGCCTGCATACACAAACTCAAATACTTTCCTGCACACCTTGCACTAGGCTCAAAGCCTGTATCGCAAAGTGTGGAATACATCGGGGTTTGAACCTGGCACCTCCCGCTCGAGAGACTGCCGCCTCAACCAACAGCGCCAACCATTCAAATGACCACAATCAATAGATGTAATAGCTGTAATATTTTTTCCTTATATTACTTTGCTTGACCAACGACAATAGATAAAAATGAAAACCATTCTAGCTCAAGAAATAAATCTCTACTAACTTGACAAGCCGTTTGCTTTTGTGGTTTTCTTTATACTAGAATGGAAAAATCTTTAAAGTCATACATTGCTTATTCATTGTGTATTGTCTTGTCAAAAATAAATTAATATTATGTGCCTAGAAGATAATATTTTATTTGAATTAATTAGGTATTATTGTGTTACTAAGGTCGCCACAAGGGTATTTTTCAGAACAAATATCTCGATAATCTAACTAAATATGCTTTTTAAAAAAATAGGGTAGATACATTGAACCTTTCTCTAGACTCTATAGCATTATTGTGAAAGATCTTTTATATCTTGTATAAAAAAATACCTCTGAATTTTTTTTTCAAAGAAAATATCTCCCTTCGCGGAAGTCGTAAATAAGATTTTTTCTTGTAGTGGACGACTACAGACTGAAATGGTGTCTGATTTCTGAAAAGATCCTCCTTTACTGTACATCGTTCCTGTCACAATGGCATCTTAACGTCGGAATGACAATATGGAAAATGGTTTCTTAAGTTCTACACAAAACTGCTATATGTGTCAGAACCTTGTGACCTCTCTGTGTTCCATAGAGAAACGTCAAAGGACTACGTAAACATAATGATAGCTGATTTCTCAAAGTTTTATTAATTAAAAAATATTTATAAAAAGCGTTTTTTTCTCTGTTACTCTTTTTTCTTAGTTTTCTCAGAACTCATCCATTTACGAGGTGGAAAAAGCACAAAGAAGGATGGATAAAAAATACTTATATTTTTTTTCACGGCCTCTTTTCCATTTTCCTGGACTATACACAAAATTGTCAATACAAAACAAAAAATTCGAATGTATCTATAATATTAGACGTATTTGTACCTATGTATATTTGTGTGTATGTCCGAGTTCCCATATATCTCAAGCGAAGACAGTAGACTACTAATAATGATTGTGTTTCAACTGTCACACACGCAAGGGCGGCCATGTTTATTTTAGATTGTCACGTGATTGCGGGCAGTTTGTAGTACGGTAGTATTGTTATTCCTGCTCAACTAATTAGTTAATTATAATCAAAACAACGAAAACAAAAGCAAACAAAACGAAGTAATGGCGGCCACCGTAAACTTTTTCACAGCTGATTTACACGATGTCAAAAAGTTAACCACCAAATTAAGTTCGTTATGAAAGTAGAATGTTTTGACCGAAGGTTCTTGGTGGAAGTTCATTGTGATAATTATGGGTTGGCTGGCAGAAGTTGCCATTTGGCAATAAGCCCGCCCGTTGTATATTTTCTGTACAATAAAGATTATTTTATTTTATTTTTATTTTATTTTATAATATTATAATGAAACGCAATATTTAATAATAATAATAATCATCAGACCACTTATTGGCGCCGTTTAGCGATAAAATCGCTTCAAGGGCACCTTACATTTTCCTGAGTATAAATTACCACATAGGATCGTCATAAGCAGTAAAAATGATAGGTTAAAATCACCACATAGGATCGTCACAAACAAAATAATGAAAATAAATCTAATCAGTTTTTGCTAGCTGTCGTTTTATCGTAATATCCTTCACAGACTTTTAATTATTAATTAAGGCGACTAGTTTACAAACACTTGCTTATCTTTTTTTTTTAATTTTGATCTTAACATTTCTAAGATATATATTGTTTATGTTTTCCTCCCCCACTAGGAATATCCTGTGTCGGGAGAAGCAAACTCACATTAAAATTATAATAAGAACATTACAAACAACACAACAATTAACAGATAAAGACAACATAACATAGAGTACCAACTATCTAATTCAGTAGATTATTTTTCAGTTTGGCGCTAGAAGTATTAACATTTTACGCATATTTTTTTCTGGTCTGTTGCGTAAATGTGAAGCACATTTATTATTTCGCTAACTCTAAATATATCATGAAAAATACTTTAAAAAAATGTAAATCAACTTTACAAAAATCCATATTCACAATCGCTACTAATGTAATTCTAATGATGTTGTACAACGCATTGCAGGGCTGAAATGGGACTATGCAGGTCATGTGGCGAGAACAACGGATGGCAAATGGAGCAACAAGCTCCTGTTCTGGCGTCCGGGGCTTGGTAAACGCCTTAGAGGCCGACCACAGGTGCGTTGGACAGATGACCTGAAGTTAACAGCTGGCCTCAAATGGACATCGATGACAGTGATGGAGACGAATGAGGGAGGCCTATATCTAGAAATGGAAGCTTCAGGGCTCGTGAAGAAGAAGAAGAAGACTGTAATTCACATATCTACTGTCTTATGCATTACCTATTATATATAAAACGCATCGAAAAAATAGTCTTAAAGCCCTGACTACATTAGTACCTAACTAAATTTGTTATAATTTCGACTATAAAAAATCAGATTAAAAAAAACAACAGTTAACATACTAAAATAGATTAAAACTTAGATTCCCAGTACATGATATCTTTAAATCTAGAAAAAAATTATAGCAAATAAAACCGCGAATAAAAAACCAACAATAATAATATAATTAATGAGGGCCTTAAATAAAACATGTATTTGTTAATCAGATAACAAAAAAATACAGTCAGTGACCAGATAAAAACCCATACGACTATTGCTCAACATGAATACACCCCTAGAAGGACAAAAGCCACAAGGGATTATTCTCAAAAGATAAAAGCACAAATCTAATTGGATTTTGAAAATCAAATTAATTGTGTTTATTAGCATACGATTTCTTTTAGTGTGTAAGAAATTACTATAGATTAGAAAATAAACAAGTAAATAAGCGGATCTAAAATGGGATTGAAAATAAAAAAAGTGAACATTTTATGAATAATTCATCCACTGGAATCCAACTAGAAAATTTCGGCTTTTATCAGTTGACGATATTTGTCTTATTTATTTGTTAAGGGTTTTTGTCTTTTTTGCGATTTATTCATGTTAAGCAATATTCTTATGGGTTTTTCTCTGGGAACCCAAAAATACCTCTAATTCTAACATTTTTTTGTTTTGTTGAACAGCGATACGACTAGGCGATCTCTAGAAATGTCAAGTTACATGGAATTTATTGTACCTATTCATTGAAATGTATTATAATAACATTTTTATCATGTGAAAATTTTACATTCATTAATACGTACCACAGTAAAACTCGCTAACTGTGATGTTAACATGTTTCACTGTGGGGTTAGCTGGCATAGATCGCAGAAGTGCGATAAGCTTGCCCTAATGAGCAAAATGAGCAAATGTTAAAATATATAGGTATTTCTTGGAATGTTAAAAATGTTAACATTTCTGTATTTTGTACACCAAAAGTGTAAATAAATAAATGCGATTAAATGTTACCATTACCATTGGAGTTGTAAAACTTTGAAGTTTTTACAGGATAATATTTTTAATAGCCTATGTCATGGCTAAGATTCTACAGTAAAAAGAGCGGTGGCAGTATTTTGCCTTTTTACAAACGTAATAATAATATAGGTAATTCGAGCACATCGGAAAACTGATTAATAAAAATTGGAATTGGGGAATTAAACGGTGTAAAGAACTTGTGTCATGCATCAGCGACCGGATTCGAGCCAGGCACCTCCCAGTTGGGAGACCCGTGCTTCAACCAACTACAAAAACTAAAGTATATTTTTGAAGGCTCTAGTCTTTTTTGGAGTATACACCGTGAGCAGTGTTGGTCCGGTAAGCTGTTCCGGTATACGTTCCGGAAAACGTATACTGAATAAAAAAAAAGATGAATGAAACGTTCTTTTGTTTCTGCAGTAGAACGTGTATTCAAATAAAATTGTGTTCAATGTAATAAAATTATCATTTTTTTAAATATTGTACTTTAATTCGCACTACTGTTCTATCTATAGAGATTATTTATTTGAGATAATATTACCTAAAAAAATGTAATTCACCCGTCTTAATTAAATATTCAAATTCCCATTATGAAAAAAAAATACGATAAATAAAATAAAAACGCAAATAATGAAACAATCGCGAAAAAATTAAACAAATTTATTGTGTAGCTAGCACATAGCGAAATCATGTTACATTTTTTTAATTACCTAATTGAATAATTTCTAGATAAAATAGTACGCACGGATGTACACACAAATGAACATAGCTTTATCTGGGAAAATATATTTTAGATAGATAACATATTTCTTGAATAGATAATTTGTGCGAATTACTACCTATAATAAATACTGTATTCTGAATAAGTAACGAGTATGTCTGGGAGAACCTGGATGCGGAGGGGGAGAAACAGAGATGAGTGGAAGGAAATGGAAGAGGCCTTCGTCCAGCAGTGGAGGGAGGAAGGCTGAGGAAGAAGAAGAAGAAGATGTCTGGGAGGCTCTCGAGGTGGCACTCACACTCCTCTTCATAGAGAGGTCTCAGCTGAGATGGCTCGGACATGTCATTCGGATGCCAGAGGAGCGGCTTCCGTTAAAAGCTCTGGAAGCTGAGAAGCAGGCAGAAGACCGGTGGGCCGCCCCAGAAATAGCTGGCAGAAGCAGGTGACAAATATGTACGAGGAGAGACTGCGGTTGGAGAGGCCAGAGGTCCTGGAAACTGCAAGTGACATGTGCTATCAAGATACGTTAAAATTCTAAGGTATGAAAAATGTAAGCCTCAGCGATGGATTTAGAAATGAGGAAATCAAACGAAGAACCCAAGTTGTCGACGTCATGGATCGTACAGCAAGACTTAAATGGCAATGGGCAGGGCACATAGCAAGATATGACGAAAATGGATACCCAGACTCGTAAAGTGGAGGCTATGGGAAAACAGAAGAGGTTTCGGAAGGCCCCAGAAAAGATGGGCGGACAACGTGACCTCGGTAGCGGGTAGGCAGTGGGTCAGAAAGGCGAGGGATAGAAAAGACTGGAAACAAATGGGTGGTCGGTAGCCTGGTTGGTAACGCGCTCGACTGTTAATCCAGTGGGCGAGGGTTCGATCCTCGATGCCGACCTACTCCACTTCACGACACAAGCTTTTCAAGCTTACTGTGAAGTGTACAAAAGTGTATTTATTTCGATAAACCCAGATTCATTTTTATTAAAAAAAAAAAGTAATTGTAATTACTTTTCCAGCACTAGAAAGCAATTAGTAAAAACGTGTGGGCTCCTTATTGCCAATAATGAAATTGCACTGTGCATTTTTTTTTGTAATAATCCCGACTTATTTTCCATACAATCGGTTATGATAATATTCATTAGTACCTACTATGGAACATACCAATAGGACATAAAAGCCATCGCCGACAATAAGCCATAAACTATCTTACCCACGCATATTCATTAACACGATAGTCTCCAAGTAAATGTACGGAACATATCACCTTGCGGTAAGGCTCATTATACAATGCATAATATCTTATTTATTATTATTATACTATATAAGTATATGAACAGTCTTGCATTTTGCATTTTAATTAAAAGTAATGTGCAACATGCAAAAATTATGCCCGTCATAATCAGCATACGAGAGAAAATAAGTTTGGTCGAGAACAAGTTGCGATGGTAGGGATATGTAGAGAAGATGGATGATGAAAGGATAGCATAGATTATATACTCGGGCTTAGTGCTATCATTTATCGTAGTATTTTTAGATGGTATATGCTTTCATTGGGCTTCGGCGCCCTGAATTGTACTCAGCCAATACTGAGGGAATCGTCTTGAAACTGAAAACAGTGATAGATGAAAGTATGGACTACAGTTCGGCTGTTTTAGAATTACAGGATTTGTAAATTCCTTGAATAAAAAAATATTCCTAAGTAGCCCTAAAATTTACGGGATCTGAAGATTTTTACGTTCAGTTTTTCAGATATAAAAGTACCTATAATTTAGCCAAAATACTATTTATAATCGTATTTATAATCTTAAAAATAGTATTTATAATCTTAAAACAAATCGACTGTTTTAGATTTTTATATTTCTTCCCAGGTTTCTTTTAAAACGGTATATTGTCGCTTACGTTATTCTTATTTCGCGCTAACATTCTAATACAAAATTTGAAAAAGTTGAAGCAAAAATAGAACGATTTTTGCTCATAAGCACCGGACTACCGGTCAAGGTACAGTCTGTCAAGAAATACATGGTCAATAATATTTCTAATGATATTATATAAGTTTTGCCACTATAAATGCCAAAAAGATTCCCTCATCGAATCAATAAGCGATATTAAAGTATGTGCACATGCACTGCAGTGCACATACATTCGGGAATCAGTTCCACACAAGACAAATTTCGTGGTCAAATGAAGGAGTTTTATAAAAATATGTATTAGGACTACAGAATGACAAAGTGCATAAGCGGTTAAAACTAACAAATACTTACAAGTACTTGTTGTTTCAGTGTATCGACCAGGAAAGCATAACGGCTATGGAGCTGTCACATCGTGTTATATGAATGATAATTAAATCAGGGAGTTATGAAAGAGGGAGGCGATATTATTATCTACAATCTACTTGCCACAAAGACAATACCTTCGATGAATTAAGAACCTACTGCATTATTTTAGTAGAGTGTGCTATTTAAAATATTCTGAGGCATTAGAATTCAGAGTTGTTGATAGCTACGAGTAGGTTAAAATTTAGAGAAATGCGTTTTCCGTAATGACTAGATCGTTCAAAATAATGTTATAAAATCGAAAAACCTTTGAATTATTGATTTTTTGCTCTGAAAGTGTCATATTAAAATCGAGTCTAAATGTATAATTAAGAATACCATAATATTTGTCTGTAATGAATAAAATTGCCTAAAAACGAAAAATTTAGAATTGTCTCTAAATGTATGATTTGGACTGCACAAGTTTTTCCTTAAAAATAAATCTCTAATATACGGTATAAAGACGCATGATTGAACAAGAATTATTCTAAAGGTTAAATTTAGAATGTGGAATATAATTGAAAATTTCTTTTGGAGCAATTAATTATTTGTTTCTAATTTAAAACGGGCCTCTAATTTCTAAAAATGAAAAATTTAGAATTCACAACAATTTTTTATTATAAGTAGGTACTCAGGTACTTATAAAAAATAAGAATGGTAAGTATCAAAAGTTAAATACAAAATGGAAAAACAGTTTTGCAGAAAATTAACACACTCAAATACAAATATAAAAATTATACTTATAAAGGATTTTTTATATTTCTTATACCTACAAATAAATGTATATTATTTGGGTTAACTCTGTGCTTGGTACTGAGAAAACTTCTGTACATACAAGTATATTTTATATATACCAGTATTTATATATATTTTATATATAAGCATACCAGGAAATCATAAAAACACATTTTATGCGAGGGTTTTTTATTCACATTCTCTCTCTTTCACAGCATTCTCTCTGTCCCTTTTCTTTTTTTATTTCCCATAACATTATTGCCTTTTATTTACCTACCAACCTACATACATATTTTTATATTCTGTTTTGTTTTCCGTATTTTTTGGTACCTACTTAATATAACTGTCACATATTTCGTAAGATACTATTACTTCCGTTTTAATTAAAATAGAATCCATACTCTAAAAAATATTCAATGTAAGTCAAAGTTACATACAGAATTTAGCCTCAAGCTTAACCCTCTGTAGCTGAGGTGAAAATAAAAACAGAAGGTTACGCTTTGAGAGCATGCTTAAAAATGCAATAACTTCCATGGATTTCAAAGTTCAGGGGCAATAAATCCAAAATCATATCATTATTTTGTTACAGTTTTATAAAAATGGTCTTTTCGTTTCGATCATCATGTACAAATGATTCACAATCGGGAATAACCCTTTTAGCAACAAAGCCATAATTTCTTTCCATCGTCGGTAGAGAAAATACTTGACATTTCATAACTGCTACTATATATTGATAATGGGGTAACCAGCAAATGCTGTGTGTATAAAAACACACCATTTGTATGACATTCAGAATGGGTGGTAGAAGTCATCGCTGAAAAAGATGTCTCATAAAAGTTTCACAAACCGCTGACTCTTACAAGACTAGAAAAATATTTTAAAAAATTGACAACTGAACATATTTTTAAATTTTTGTGTCCAGTGGCGTGTCTGCGGTAAAAGGTTAAAAAATTGACAGCTTAGTCAGTCAATAATAATGTAAGTACTTTTTGCATCCAATTAACGCGCGGATCATAAAAATATATTGAAACAACTTTTTAACGATGCGAAGGGAAGTGTAACACATGCATAAAAGTATTAATTTAATAAAATATAATATAAATAAATAAACTGCAATGAGCAATAATCGCACGCATGGTTACCGCAACATGAGAATTGATTGAATTTATGAGGTGAGGAAAATTACTGCATAGTCAATCGTAAAAAATACTACGTCGTTATTATGGCGTACTGCTTATTAAAAATGTAATTTAAAATGAAGATATTTTAATTAAATTATATACAGTCTCTGTAACTTCTAAACAGCCTTTTTAAATATTCCACAACGAAACATACGGAGGTCACTAAACAAGTTACTCAAGGAGAATAGTCCAGAAAACGGTTCCCGTCTCTCTTTTTTTTGAAAAAATGAATCTGGGTTTATTGAAATTAACCCAGATACATCTTTGTACACTTCACAGAAAGCTTTAAAAGCTTGTGTTGTGAAGTGGAATAGGTTTGGGGATTGAACCCGTGCCCATTGGATTAACAGTCGAGCGCGTTACCAACCGGGCTACCGACCACCTCAAAACATTCAAAATTGAATGCAGAATCATATATGATTAAATCTTAGAAAAAGTTTTTTTAGGTTTTTTTCAGAAAGTTTTATCTTAATTCAGTAGGTTTTAGATTTTAATACCTACATATTATCACTACGAGAAAGATTTTTTTCTGAATTTCGTGAAGGGTTTGAAAAAAATTACAGAGCTATTTTTTTTCAACAATCTATACAAAATAGGAATGATATTATGTTACCAGAGGAAGATTCAAAGATACAAAGCATATTTAGTAATTGTGGGGTAACCAGGTACCGCAGAACGTTCATATATCCTCTATATTATTTTGAATCAGTTAATTACGAATTCTCAAAAAAAGTAGCAATAGAATTTACAATTTACGACGGTAAACAAAAAGGGATGCAATTACCATTTTAAATCCTGATAATTATCACAAATGGCCCAAGATGGTGGATGATATTTATATAGCCGTATTTTTTTTATCTTGATTGATGCGATTTTGTGTCCCTCGAGCTTAAAAACGACTTTAACACAAAAAACTAAGTAACAGGAGGGCAGAAAATTTAGGGGGTATATCTGGTACTTCTATAAAGGAAGGTATACTCTGTACCTACAAAGTTGTTGTTAGTAATATAGAGGGTGGTACTTCTATATAGGGGACAACGAAAGATAACGCAAAAATAAATTAAAAACTGACACCTAATTTACTTCAAGTTGCTATTATCAGATTGGTAAAACTTCTGCTTAACTCTAAACATAACAATATAGCTTAGGTAATCAACAATACTAATCTGCTCTTTGTTCTTAATAATACAACTTTACAGTGTAAATAATACGTCCCAGGATTATTTATGACGCGATTAAAAACTTTTAAAAAGCCACCTCTTAATTTTATGATACCTTGATCGTTAATAATTCAAATTTTTGATAACAAGGCGCTTTAATGATACCAATCCTCTTCATTTCCTGATATCCTAATCAATATAACGTTGTAATATTAATCCAGTGAACTTTTTTGTATTCCTGATCGCTACAGAAGTAAAATCGTAAAACACCTCCACAATTTATGATATCCTTTTTGTTTTGTTATGCCATAGGTACCTATGTCAATTGTTTCAATAAAAGTCTATGCAAATTCAACATGAAGCCAAAAACGTCAGATTTTTATATCTCTCATATCGTTAACTGTCAACAATTGATATTAATTTTTTATAATAGTGTTAAATACACCCATTAAATACTATATTATCAATTATTGTGTATTAATATTTTGATATCAAATACTCGTAGGTAGAGGTACTCTATATAAGAAGTGTATGGGGAATTTTTCTATGCATTTTTTATCTATGGTCGCTTTTGAAACAATGAAGATAAAAAATACGTCTTCCGTTATTATGCAACCCTGATATCAAAACGAATGAATACGAGATATGAAATGTATTGTTTTCAAAGTGTTCTTTATTCAAAAATCTAATTTAAAATATTGTTTTAGAATTCGCTGGATGTTCCCCTCTCTTTCGCTTTCATTCCGCTTCATTTCGTGCCCGCGACGCATTGTTTTTGCCTGTGCTTTTAATTTCCCGAAGGTGATTTATCACGACTGGAGACTACGGTATCTCGCTTCCTTAACCTCCTCGCTTTCCTGTTCGCCTAATACACTTTTTTTTTCAATTTCATTTTGGATGACTGCTCCTCCAAATGATACAATTTCGATTAAAATAAAACCCGAAACTTTGTGATTTAAATCGAAAGAATGAAAGAGATGGAGCTACATTAACGAAATATTTTCCGAAACGAATTTGATCAAATCTAATTTGAATTTTTCTGATTCGATAAACGGATTTTTTAATAGAATAATGTACCAATACCAAAAAAATTATTTTTCTTTCAGCCCGTCGTCATTCGAAACAATGATTGTTTCATCTGTTTGATAAGCTAGAAATAGTAACTCCCCCTTCATTACTTCAGCCTTTCTGCATCTAGTGTTGACATAGGCCTTCTCCTCTCTTTATTGGGCATATCAATCCACCTGAGTGAGCGAAAAGGGGTGAGGAAACGCGGCCGCCCGAGACTGACCTGGTCCGATCATGTCAACCAGATCCTCAAGGATGGACGCGTTTTGAATAAAAGGAATCGAAGAGCGTGGTGATGAATTGCATAAATATAACAGAAGCTAGGAGTGTGTGTAAATATAGGGCTGTCTGGCTCTTCTTACCCTGTAAGGGACGCGGCGTAAGGGTAAAGAAAGAACCCATCATATCAACACAATGGGCGGAATCCTTTTAGGCATGTTTGCATTTTTTTGAGAAAGCCTGACTTTTGGAGTTACGTGGAAAGTACGTCACTGATAGGTATGCATTTGATGACAGTCAACTAAGTACTGCCTTTTCACACTAAATTCCTACATAACTCATTGCCTTTAAAAATATCCGGGCAAAGTAGGGGTAATTGCTTTGAATAACAACTTCTATGATTGTCAACTTTTCTTCTTCGTTGATCAATATTCCTCAAGATGAAAACAAAAATGAAGTTTTTTCAATTTGGACTTTTGTCAAAGTACTTAAGGCGTCTGTTTTTTCCTCCTCCCCTCAAAGGGGAAACTTTGGGAATAAACTATCGCTACTTACTTACAAAGTATTGCAATAATACGCTATTTTATACAATTTTCTTTCTTTTTCCCACATTTTACCCTGTATCATTTATATTTAGTGAAAAAATAGAGCGTTTCACTCATTTTTGCCTACAATTTCGGGTGTCCTGCAAAAATTAAAATGGGTAGATAACAATTTCCTCGGTGAATAAAATAGACCGTTACACTCTTTTCTGCCAATAATTTTCGGGTGTCCTGCAAAATTTTTTTTTTTTACTTATGATTCAAATCTATACATTTTCTCAGGTTGAACAATTACACAAACATTTAAATTAAATGTATTTTTTATTGATTTTTTAAGTGAACAAAGCATTTAAACAAAAGTGAACATATTCTAATATCATACAACATTGCTCACCAGGGAGAACTTTTCCCAAAGCTGCCATTTCTTCCAGTTGACCCCATCTACAGAAGAGCATCTGGTGGGTACATAATCATGTGGATTGACCATGTAGACCAGATTCTCAAGGAGGGACGTGTTTTGAGTGAAAGGAATCGTAGAGTGTGTATGACGAAATGGATGAATGTGACGATAGCAAGAAGTGTGTGTCAGAAAAGAAAATTCTAGCGATATGTTCTCTACCCCTCAAGGGATGCGACGTGAGGGGATACGATAGAATAGTAGATAATAAAGAAAGCTTGTTCTAAGTATCGTATGTATGAAAAAAAAACATTAAAATATTGCGTCAAATAACTGCTGACCCAAAAAACACTTGAAACTATGGAAGAGAACTTATGATAACTAACTAGAGAACTTCTTCTTAAGAGTGTGCATACCGTCATTTCAAAA
Organism: Ceraclea dissimilis; assembly: GCA_963576895.1. Lineage (NCBI taxonomy): Eukaryota > Metazoa > Arthropoda > Insecta > Trichoptera > Leptoceridae > Ceraclea > Ceraclea dissimilis. Next base: position 13,359,369 of record OY756376.1, read on the forward strand.
AATTCTAAAAACGGGAAACCTTCTATCTTGAAAACCGTTACTGAATATGCTTTGGAACATAATAGGGTAGATGAATTGAACCTTTATCTAGGGAATAACCGTAAAAGATTTTTTATATCTTGTATAGATTTCTCAAAAAAAAAAATAAAACACCTCTGTACTTTTTTCCGAAAGACGGAAACTCGTTTTCCGAAAGACGCGGAGTAAAAATTTGTTTTTGTACTGATAATATGCATCAAAATCTAGGGAATAACCGTAAAAGTTTTTTGATAGACACAAAATTAACCCCAAAAAATGGAAAAAACGCTATTTTTACCATTTTATCATGCGATTGTCACGCGATTTTGAACCTTAATGCCGTGGGAAATGTCTGTGACGTCATTCCTGGTGCCATGCCCTTAAGTCTTTCTGATAAAATCGCCATGTCAACATTTTCAAGTTTCTTTCTTTTTTCTTTTATAATAATGTATCAAATCATCCCTTACTTATCTCAAATATACTTGTCTTGAAATGAAATCGCTGCTAAATATTTTCACAGATATTTCAAGATATTAAGACAAGTCGGATAGTTTGCGTCTTATCAGCGATTTTGTTTTTAATTTGAAAGGTAGCCTCAGGGTTTGCCAGAAGGCTAAATAAACCACGATAGGTTTGCTCGGGAATTACCCTTGGAAAGCAGACGCAGAACTGGAGTTGTGGTGGACATTGTGGAGATCAGACTAATCGAACGGAGACCAGTATCGTAACACAAAACCAAAGAATATGTGAATTGACGATATAACATAAATTGCGGGTGGACAATGAGTGATAAAAACGAGAGATAGATAGGAATTGCAAGAGATAGTGACTAAATTCTTAATATCTAAGAATGAACGGGGTGCCGAATTCTTGGCCAATAAAGCCAAAAAGATACATGGCTGGCGCAAATTACTGGAGAACGGACTTCTAATGTGGAAATGCCGAGTTTGAATGTCCGTGTTGACGATGTGTTCTGAACTTTAGGAAACAAGCTTTTGTGTAGTGGAAAGTATTTGCGTTTGTATACACAAGCCCATATCCTTTTTCGAAAAATTAAAAAATATATAGTTTGTCGAATTGAAGCGTTTGAACAAATCACTCTACCACCATGTTCTTTTAAATCAGTCGCATCTAAACATGCCTAGTTTTTTTCACAGTTCTATTGAAGTGAGGAAAGCTGCAAATAAAGTACGTTATATTTGAGAAAGAAAGTTATGTTGGTATTAGGAGCGCAGAAATGGTGTAAGGTGGTAATAATAACGTAGGTAGACATATACTATGAAAGGAAACTAAAGAGTGTAAGGATGCCATTTGTTTTTATCAAGCAGCTAGCCTAGTAGCTCATGTTGCCTTGGTAGTTGGTCCCCATGGGAGGCACAACGCGTCGTTTTTTAAAGAGAAAACCTTTTTTGTCATTCATTTCCAGCCCCCTGGATGTTTTGAAAGAATAAAGAGGAATCGCACTTTGGTGTATTTCTATGTTTCCGATTTATTTATTTTTATTAGGTGATAATAATTGACAACAACACAATAAAATAAATAAACGAATCTATCGGTTGTCTCATAACGATCTTAATCCGGTATCGACCATGGATGGTTCCAACTGGATCATGGTGTGAAAATTTGGCAAAAAGAGCGCTGTTTTACATCCACGGGATTTTTGAAGATCCGGAAAACTCTAAATTTAAGGCATATCTTTCTTTAGTGAGATCAGGGTGTTTGAAATCCTGTGGGATGAAATAGGCTCTGAACAAAACCTCACTAATTGAAGAAAAAAGGATTTGGACTTCTGCATAAAAACTCAACACTTTACAGTAATCTAAAAGCTTTGGTTGCGAAGGGCAGAATACATCCTCAGCATCAAGAATCGAACCCGACACTTCTCATTTAGAAGTCCGCGTTTCAACCATCTGTACCGACTGTAGTTGTAGTCTTTATAAATCTTGACAGGGTTATTGGGAAACAGACCCTTCAAAAGTTTACCAAGGGTGAAAATGGAAATACTTCAAATATCCCAATACATTATTATTGTTTTACTTTATAGGAATGTTTTGATCGCAATTCTTACAGGCGACTGAGTTTCTCGAGAAAAAAAACGAAAATAGAAAGTTTCGCACTAACAAGTAACCGGAGACTCCTAGGAAATAAAGCCTGAAAGCATAGACGAGAAATTAAAAGAAAGTGGAGAATTGTAAGAAACCGCCAAAACATGTTGAATGGTGGCGAAATTTGGAACTATTTTGTTTCTGTGGGAAACTGTTTTATCGACGAGTCAAATCAGAACATTCGAAGTTTAAAATGAGGAGGTTGTTCGAAATTTAAATGCACTTGAATTGTAAAATTATTTTGGGTTTTGGGACATCTTAGGAATGACTTGGAGACGCTGCCATTATGTAATGAAACGTTGGCGTCCAGAAATGACTCATGTAAATTTTTGTGAAATGCATATTTTGAGTTTACGAACTGTCCCGTCGATAAGATCATAGCATTTGTTGGACAAATCAATGAGTTAAAGGCAAGAGCAATATAGTGCCTTAGAAACACGTGGAATCTTGCCATGAAAGTCACTGGTACAATGGTCACGAAATGAAAATGACTTGCATGCTAAATTCATGCGACAGTTGCGCCCTCCTTCTGTGTTCTAGTTAAACTTTGACAATTCTACGAGGAAGGGTAAAAGATGCGAGTGAGAAAAACAGAGGAGAAGATTTATGAGGATTCATAGAGGTTCCTGAAGGAAGATACTCTGTACGGATCACATGACGTAATCAGATGGTAGGTGTAATAAGGTATGATACCTGATATGGGGTCAACTATGGAGATTGGAGTAGGTAACTTATAGTGCTTTGTAATTAAAATACCATACAAAACATGACACTTTTATCTTTTTAGGAAAAAATATTTAAGGTCCCTCCTCACACCCGAATAACAAGGCGCCAGTTAGGCGCCTTTTTATACGCACTTTCAGCCCAAAGTTACTCAGACGCCCCCAGGGTTAGCCGGAAGGGCATCCCCCAACAACACCATCCGGAATGACACTTTCAATATCTTGTGTCATTGCACAACTTTTTAAGCATATTGTGTTACCCAGGCCACCCATTCCGACCACCTATTAGATAGGTAGTACATATTTGGCCAATGATAATGTTGTGTTTTTATATACACACGGCATTCACTGGTTACCCCATTATTGGGATATACCGTGATAGTGTTGATAATGTTGTGTGTTTTTATATACACACAGCATTCACTGGTTACCCCATTTTTGGGATATACCGTGATAGTGTTGTAGTAGTACCTACCTAAATATTTTATTTTTATGTTGGCAGCATCGTCCCAGGTTCTTATATTGCAAGCAAATTGATTACTTGAGCTATAAACAGCATCATAAGAGAACATGGAAAGGTACTCTTAATAATGAAATAGTGTTACAGGGGCGTCCTCAGGAGTGCAGTTATTTTCGCCTCTCAATGGATGATAAAAAAATGTCACTGCGCTGCATTATCACCTAAAAGGAAAGACAGGGGTACGAAACATTTTAATTTATGCTCATTCGTGGTTTTTTTTTATACCAATTCGAGGGATTGACCCAGATACAGGTTGTACCAAGCTGGGTAATGCCGGCGTAGATTGCAAACTATATTGAGAATAAACAAAAAGAAATAAAAAAAATCTATTCATCAAATTCACACCACGTCTCTACGGTTAACAAATCCAAAAATGAGTTTACCTGATTTTCCAAGAAGTGTCAAAAATGCTATTTTTTTGTATATTCAAAAAAAATCGTGACATCCAATACAAAACTAATCTGGTTCGATCATACTGACCGATATTCTAAAGGACGGTCGAGTACTGTGTAAAAGGAACCGACGAACATGCTTATGACAAATTGTCTTGAAGTGACGGAAATAAGCAAGTGATGTTAGTAGGGGTATGTAGGGATAGGTATTATCACAATAATGGGGTAACCAGTGAGTGCTGTGCATTCATAAAAACACAGATAACATTCTTTTTGCGCAGACGTTTGGGTGGCGAACGTCATTGCTGAAAAGGATATGAAATATCTAATGTAAGTCTGCCTCGGTAGCGGGTAGACAGTGGGTCAGAAAGGTGAGGAATGGAAAAGACTGGAAACAAATGGAAGAGGCCTACTATATCCAACAATCGAAGTAAGTTTTACAAATGCCTGACTCAAACAAGATATATTTTTTTTATGGATCTGGGCTTGCATACACAAACCCAAATACTTTCCTGCCCACCTTGCTGGCTAAAAGCCTGTATCGCAAAGTGTGAAATACATGGCTAGCGCCGGGGTTTGAAACTAGCACCTCCCGCTTGAGAGACTGCCGCCTCAACCAACTGCGCCAAACATGTACCTAAGGGGTTATGAATTCTGTGTGTATCCCGCAAGAAATACGGATGGAACTAGGGGACAGTCGGAAAAAATGGTTTACAATTTCTGGAACGGCATAGGTAAAAGATTAAACAAAGTTAGGGAGATAAAATAGGAATATATATGACGAAGGAGGAGAAGAAGAAGATACAGCGATGAAGTGCTTAATATTAAAATACTGTAAATAAGGTCGTTAGAAAATGAAAAAAAAAACTTTGAAATTGTCTCGGGACTCGAGTATAGCGTGTTATGAATTTTAAATTAAGTTGAGAATATAATAATACTAGGAGCCCCTCAGTGAGTTCGCACTAACTAGAGGCAAAATGATAAAACTAAATATTTAGATTAAAATCCATTAGTTCGCGACTAGTATTCGAGAGTTTGCACCCTCATCTTCAGGCATTTACGCACTACCTAGGTATTAGTTTTAAAAAATGAAGAAAGAGTTAACCGAATATTTCGTCACTTTATCCTTAAAACACAGTAAGTATGTCAAAAATGACAGTTTTGAGATAAATGCATTTTGTAGTGTGCTCATATGTGTTTTCGGTGCATTTTTTTAAATGCAACACACCAACTGAACCATAATTATCGGGTGTATTGGTGATTTAAAAATAGATAACAACTTTTAAAAACATTGCTCAAACAGAGTTTTCATGAATTTTTGGCTTAGTGTTTTTTAGCAATAAGATAATGATTTGTTTAATAAGAAATGACGAAAGAAAAAAACTTTAGCTTGGATTCTGACAAAAATCTTATACTGTTGCCCTACAAAAAACTTAAGTACTTGCAGATCTTATTTTTTTATTCAAAAAAAGACTAAAAAAAATCAAGTCGGGAGGGCTTGTGTATTATAATAGTGATAATAACATTGTCTCTGTATTATGGAGATGAACAAACGGGCCATCTAGTCGTTTGGAGAAATAAGAAAATATGGTTTATTGCATATACTATGATCATTTTAAATTGCACAAACAGTCTTTTCTCAGTCTTGAAAGAATATATGCATAAAAAATTGATCGCAACATACATACATACATACTCGTAGGGGCAGAACTATGTAATGTGACAAACAATCTTTAAAATTTGGATTAGCTAGAAGATATCGCTGCATAGCGATAAGCTCGCCCCAGTGAAAATTAATCATTATAATTGCAAATCTATATTACCTTGTTTTTTTTATGTTGTATGTAATATTTACTTACTTAAAAAAATAAAAAATAAATACAATCCGTTAGTAGACCACTCTCCTCATCAGTGTGATGCCAGAATTGCTAGAGATTTATCCACATTCTTACATCTTTTTAGAAAATGAATCTGGGTTTATAGAAATAAACTTTACAGTAAACATGAAAAGCTTGTGTTGTGAAGTGGAGTAAATTTGCATCGGGGATCGAACCCGCGTCCATCAGATTGACAGTCGAGCGCCTTACCAACCCGGCTACCGATCATATCTACATTTACGATCACCTATTTATCCACTCGTCTACGAGTGTCCGCATAAAAAACAACTTTCATAAAAGGGTCAAATTTACTACGCACGTTCGAAACGAACACTAAAAGGGCATTTGTTAACCACCTTTTTATAACAATGCGTTCTCATTTTCTGGATTTATTTTTATTATTACTACGCCCATTTTGTAAAAACGTGACTCCATAAACTATCATTGTTGTTTTATCATCAGAATGACTGGAAGAAATCTAATTACGAAACAATAACCTTGCATCAATACATCAACTATACGCTAGTTATTTACTTAAAAAAGTTTTTATTTATATTTTCTTGTTTTAAAGATCATACTAGTAAATTCCAAAATTTATGAAAATCTTTATTATATGTAATCTTTTTAACATAACTAATGCTACACAAATAATTAAAAAAATCTATAAGTTCGACTCGTGAAGCACTTTCATGAGACACCAAACACATCGGAAACCCTGTGGGATCCTCTCGATCACTCAGTGTCTCCCGATGGCCTGAGCTGGACAAAATCTGACTTACGATCTGAATTTCTTTTCCATCAACGCCCTTTCATACGATACCACACATGTCTCCACACAACGCTTAGATCCCCTCAAACGCTTTACATATATTTTGTCTCTGGAGAAGGCAGATCCAATGTGGTACAGAATTGTAATATCATCTAGTTTACACAATTTGTGAAAGTTTCAGAGCTCTAGCTAGTCTGGAAATGAGTTAAAATACGATTGGAAGATTTAGAGACAACAACAGCGCAGTATTATGCCTCATCCACATGCTAGCCGAGCTGTCACGTTTTTTGTGTGAATGAGTAAGAAGACGTTAACCGTCGGTTACGTATACAATCCAAGACAATCACCCCGTCCGCACGTCTTTTTACTCATTCACACAAAAAACGTGACAGCTCGGTTAGCATGTGGATGAGGCATTATGTTAGAAAAAACTGTGAAAACCCATGAGCGAGCCGCGTATGTCAAATTATTATAAAAATATTATTTTATTTGTTTTGAATTTGAAATGTATGTACGTGAAAAGCAATAACACGCCTTTTAGACAAAGTTTTGTAATTAAGATTCACTTTGTACTCAAATTATAATAATTTCTAAGTTTCTGATGAGAAATTTTGCAAGACAGAACTGCCTGCTGATAAGATCGGTGCTACTTACTTGGAGACAATGGTTGGATGGATGAGGGAAGACGAGAGATCATAGAGAAGACGAAATGTCATGGAAGTTGGCTGAAGAAGTCAGTCAAGCGAGATTCATTGCTGACACCCCACTTTGTGACGAGTTTGCAAGAAACTTTACATTGTCAAACTAGTTTCAAAGATGAAAATATTTTTCACATGAAGTCCTAACAGAAAAGGCACGTTTTGAATGAAAGGAACTGGAGGTAATCATACAGAAATAGCATTCTGAAATGTCATGTTCTGAGTTTTTTTAACAGTGCACATCAACTTACCAATGTGATGAAAAAAGCTGTAGTTTTCTTATTCAAAATAAGGATTTCTCGAGCACTTACCTGTAAAAAATAGAAAAACAATTATGAGTAAAAATGCAAAAAACATCAATAATTTAAATATGTGCGTACGAGTACAGCTCATAATATAAAAATGAATGATCAAAAGAAAGTATAGGTATCGAAATTTGCAAATATCTTCTCCGAAATAATCACAGATTTAACCATAATTAGGAAGACCCAACTCGATAAGGAGAGTATTGTGAGCGCCGAAAGTTCACGGTGGGTCGGGCCGTACAGCATCCATTCTGTTATGCCATCTCATATGGCTAAATAAGCCAATTCGAGATATTTTGCATATTTTGTCACACCTGGAGCATGGATGCTCTCCCGTAGGTGGGCCTTGGTGTACTATATCCTTTGGATGGTAATTATGGATTAAGTGTCTCCACTTGGCACGATCAGCAGCGTCCTCTTCCCAGGTATGCTGGACATTATTGTCCTGAAGTGGATAGTCAAAGGGGAGGCCTATGTCCAGCATTGGAATTAAAACGGCTGAGAAAGAAGAAGAACTACTTATTATATATTTTTGTGTATAACACTATTATAGAGTTTGAAAATCAAATTATTCTATCCACCATCATAGCATTCATAGGTTTTACTAACCAACATATTAAGTGTTAAAAAAAATGTCAGACCAATTTTTCCAGGGCGATAATAGTGTGTGGTGTACCTACAAAAAAATATAATATTACATACGATATTACAGGATCAATAGAAAGGAGGGCCAGGATTGAAGGAAATCGCCAAATCCCCGAAAGACTTCCATAAGACTAACATTGAGGGGAAAATATGACGGTTAAAAAAGGACACATGTATGTATAAAAAAAGAAAATATTATACGCCAAATTGGGAGAAAACTACCGCAAGTCAGAAAATGTGAAAAAAAATAGGTTAAAAATTGTTGGTCCTAGACGTACGTCTAGCAAAATCCAGGACTTGGAGAGAGTCAGGGGTAGGAAATTAATTGATTTGAAATTGAATACCAGCTCCCTTACTACTGTGTTTTTTTAATTTACAAAAGGATCTGGGCTTGTGTTTACAAACCAAAATACTTTCCCGCACACTTTACAGTAAGCTGAAAGCTTGTTTCGTGAAGTGCAGAATCGCCAGGACCGACATTCGAACCCGGCACCCGTATATTAGAAGTCCGCGGTCCAACCAATCGCACCAACCATTTACTCTTATTTTTTATTACAAGATGTATGGTGAACTCCTATTCTATTATTTATTCGTTCACTACATTATAGTATAAGTTATCTAATTAGTTTCAAGTTAGAATTTTTAGGATAATTTTTCTTTTTATATATTTTTCGACTTGCGTGTGTTTTCCCTAAAAGTGGCGATATTAGGACATTAGAAACCGGAAATGAACAAAGACTGTTACAAATCGGATACTTCTGTACTGTACATGAGGTTTCCAAGTTTTTTCGCAGGAAATAAGGGACGGGAAATGCATGGAAGAGGTTTAAATAAAGAACGTACAGTATCCGGTGGAGAAGTGGAGGAAAATATATATTTTTTATGATAAAAAGGGTGTGATTTTTGGAGGGAAAAGGTTTTTTTGCAAAATATTATTTTGTACCTATTTCGTAAATACCTATGAACATGGATGTACGTAGATACATATTAATATACAGATGTTCCGCCAGACGTTCGCGAGCCACCACGAGCCAATTGTGCTCATGAGTAAAAAGGCGTAAACGGTCGGTTACGTACACGTCAAGACAAACGTTCCATCCACACGCCTTTTTACTCATGATCAAAATTGGCTCATGATGGCTCACGATGAGCGTCTGGCGGAGGCATATAGACTGAATTTTCGAAACAAGACATTTAACTCGGGATTGGTGTGGCCGCGTGTGCGACACGATTGCATGGCCACGTTTTTTCAAATTTCTGATTTACGTCTCACCGTACAGATCTATAAGACTCCATGTACTTTCGCGAAATGTTACTCACTTCTGATGAACATAAAATAACTGGAATAGTTGAGTTGGGATCGTCGCTATTGACGCACAAAGTGGAAAGTGTATAGGAAATTAGTTGTCTCAACAGATATACGGCAAATGATGTCATTCATGATCGTTTTCTGGTATAATGTGTTCACTTTATAAATACCCAGTTATCTCAACGATGTACAGCAAAGGATGGACTTTCCATCGGGCTTATATGACTGATTGTCAGCTTGTTTAATGTGATCACTTTAAACTTAAAGTAACATTCACCAATTCCGGTCCGTCCGTCAGAATGGAAGCCCGATAGAAAGTCCATACTTCGGTGGTCCTTTCTTAAAATATTTGCTTATCAGACGTATAAATTATCAGTGAGGTGAAAAAAACATAAATTAAAAATGTGATTACACTCTCTAAGGTACACACATAAAAGTCATGTAAATGACCTGGTAGCTAAAGAGAAATATGAAATATTTATTTATTTATTTATTTAAAATCCCATCCATATGATTAATGACACCTAGATATTGTTATTTGTATTAATCCTCTTGTACCGCATAACATTCTATGTGCAATTAAAATAATAAACAATTCATAAATAACAAACAATATGTCAGTTACTGGGTTCTACCCTAGAAACGTCCCATGGTAAAATAGTGATACCCTTATAAAATACAACATGGTCCAAGTGTAACGCTGTTAATTTTAGTTCGGTTTCCCCTATCCCCTTACGCCACGTTCCTTGCGGTGCAAGCACAGACACCAAACTTCCATATCCTTACAAATTTCCTGCTTCCGTCACCTACATGCAATTCGTCACATACACTCCACGATTCATTTTACTCAAAACATGTCCGTCCTCGATGTTATCCCAAGACTTATAACAAGGATAAATGAGAAAGAGTTTTGGCCATTCTATCAGGCAAAAACTCGAATAGGTATTGCAAATTTTCTCGACAAACAAAAACCGGATAAATTCTAAAAAAAATATTCCTGCTAAATTTGCTGAAACCTGAGATTATCCCCGTAGTTTGTTAGATATAATACTGTAATTCGGCTGATAAAATGTTAAAGGTAAGACACAGTGACTCTAGTAGATATTTTTCTGATATTCGGTCCCCTTTAGCCATGACCTAATCTAATCTGTCACTTACACTGTAAAAACCGACGCTTAACAGAGTTCGATATTTACTCAGTAAAAAAAAGGCAGTTGGTTATTACCGAGCCTCATTTAAAAACAGGGTAACGTATACGTTATTCTTATTACGCACTTACACTCTCGTACAAAATTTGTAAAAATTGAAGCAATAACGGAAGGATTTTTGCTTTAGGATATCATCACGACATCATCATGACAGCATTTATACCTGATTCATCCTTCTTCAGCAATTTTCTAGCGATATAGATCACCTAAATATCTACAACTTTCTATCTGTCATTTTTGATAGGCAACATGACGATTGCAAGTTGCAACTACACGCTACTCTCTACCGGTCCAATAATATGACCCTAAGCTTATTTTTTCCTTTATCCAACTTACAATAAAAGCACATTATATTAGTTCTACTATACATACTACACATTATAGATATAGAACTACTCGTATAGAATAGTTTTACTTAGCGCGAAATTCCTTCCTATCTCCCATTCGTCACACAAATCATTTTTATGTTATTTTTATTTTATTGTGATGTCTCACATAGTGCAAGGAGAGTAGAGATCCCATACATGTACAGCACAGAAAGAAAGTACGCTTAAAATTCTGTGATGATAGTTTTATTCCGTTAAAAATATAGCACATTTAATTCAGTGGCACCGCTAGTTAAACGAGTAAGTCTTCGTGGCGATTTCGAAAACTAAAAAAAACGTTTACTTTACATTTTGTCCATAAAAAATCGAAAATAAAAAAAAAAGAGTCGATTTAGCAAACATATTTCAAAATTCAAGTATCAAAACACAATTTACCTTGAGTCGTAAAAGTACCTACAGAATGAATCGTTATCACTGAGATTCGAACCCCGAACCCCGTGCTTCAACTTACTGTGCAAATCATTTTATTTATACAATACAATAAATATAAGTATACTGTTTTGTAATTAATGTCATTTATCTCCTTTTAACAGTAGCAGGCATTAGATTTAAACCTGTGACCTAGCCATCAGGATTCTGATCTATCATTACTGAAAATATGTAGTCTGAGGGTTCTCCCATGTAAAACAGATCCCTGAACATAGACGATTTAGTACCAATGAAATCTTAATAAAATATTACGATCCTAACTAAAAAAAATGTAACTTTCTTTCACTCCCTGTACATGTCATCCCTTACTAGTTCTACTAGTATCCCATATTCTATATCCCATGGATGAGAGTTGCTCCGTGGAATATTTTCACTACACCGAGGGTGAATCCGTATTACCATAAATCTAGTATGAACTATATAATCTATAGCAGAAATATAATATAAAGAATATAGGATATCTTATAGGATAGAGAAATACTGTGGGATAATAAATAAAATCATATTATTTATACTCTCTGAAACACGTATTATTAACAAGTAGTTACATCTCAACAGATAAACAGCAAAGGATGGACCTTTCCTCAGGCTTAGTATGACTGATCGTCGGCTGGCATAATGTAATCACTTTACACTTGAGTAACATTCCCCAATTCCAGTCCATCCATCTGCCGCGGCCGGGAATCGAACCCAGACCTCCAACATGACAAGCAAGTACTCTACCGCTGTGCTATGAAGGCTGGTGTTGAGTCGAGATGAAACGTTTATATATTGTACACGGCCCTCTATTGAGATTATTTTTTGGTATTTTAGTGTACGTTCCAATCACTTTTATGCTTCCCTGAGATCTTAGACAATAACAGGGTAGATGGCGGTAGACAAATTATGCAAATTTTTCGACCGACGGTACACGGTGAGAGTACATTTTTAAAGGTAAAAATAAAAGTCCAGTATGTAGGTATTGGTAGTAACTTTTATTACAGACGACCAGTATTCGAGGATTCTCATCCTCATCATCAGGGGTTTGACAATAGAGTCAATAGGCCTAATTCTCTTTGTGGGATAATCAACGAATACTGCCTATGTATCAGTGGCGAAGGGTGGATTTCTGCAGAAGGGAAGCCGGAGCTAACATTTCTTATGGGATTACGTCAGATAAGACACTATTATACCCATATTTTTTTCCAAAAGGTAACTCGATGGGAACATAACATTCTCCTTGCCCCAAAATTTAGATGAAGCCTAGCACTGGAAAATATGTGAAATATCTTGTAGAATTTTTACGAACACCAAACTTTTACAAAACACTCGAAAAAATATAACAAAATAAATAAAATATTTTGTTTTTTATTGTTTATGAACGAAACAATTGATAGTTTTATAGTTTATATCTCGGTCACGAATTTGACATATTGACAAAAATATCCCTTAACCCCGCACCCCTAAGTCGTCATCAAAAGGGGTGTAAAGTGTAACACCCATCCATCGTTATAATAACAAATAATTCGATAATGCATCGAAAAAATGCGCAACCATATTATACCTACATATAAATATACATTGAAAACTTCCACTATTATATAGGGGGTAAGTATTGTTCTACATATTATCAAACTAGCGTATTGAATTTCTAACAATAGTTAATTTTTTTACGTCGAAGGGTGATAGTGTACAATACACTCTGTATTTTTTTTTCTAACTAAACCTATAGCGTTAATTGTATTAGCCGAATTAAAAAAAAGGTTGAAATTGTCTAGGATTCATGAGAAATTTCTACATTTTGAATACGAATGTTTTTTCTTATAAGAATCTAGACACAAACCCTAGGACTGTTTTTTTTTTATTTTGAATTTTTCCCAGTATTAGGATGATGAGTTTATATGTGAATCATGAATGATAATATGTAGACTCTTCTTGATGATAATACTGAGAAGTGTGTTGGCAAAGTCATGCCTCCGCGTAAATAAAATACCTTCCTATAAATATAACCTTATCATAAGCGTCACAAGCCTAGGAGCAAGGAAGAGGGAAGCAACAAAATTTATAAAATTAATATAGCATGAAAATCGCGTAAATAGCGCTGCAGGCGAATTTTTTTGTGAGACATAGTGAAGAAGGACATGATATGGTTTGGTTTAAGTATCTGAAAATGTACATAATAATTTGCACAATAATATGTATGAAAAATGATTTTGATAAAAAGGAATAAAAAAAGTAGGGCCGCAGACAATTTTTTTACGAAACAATTGTATATTGATGGATTTTTATACTAATTTTAAGACATGATGAGAGAATGTATCGTAATAATGTGATTTTTTGTGAGGTTTCATAATTTAGTATGAAAAATATATACCTATTCCAATCTCTGCCCCCCCTGACGACGCCCATGGTCCATATTGTATTATCATAAGTATGAAAATAAAAATTAATACGGATAATTTAAATTTTTACATGAATAATATGGCATGATCCATTGCTATTATTTTGAAGATCTAGATATAATATACAAGGGGAACCGGTCTTTCAATCGATCAATACATGGATCGAGGCTCAATGAGATTGATCCAATGCTGTACCTATAATGATCAATAATAATACTACATAAAGATCTATATACTATCATTATAATATAAATACATGATAATGATTTTGATTTAAGATCCCAGTGACCCCATCGTGAGTGCGCATGCTCGATTTGGACATGAGAGAGGAATGATTTATCTTGAATCATCACGCAAGATGATCAGAGATCACGATCCATGATGGATTTTATTGTAGGTACCTGGTGTAATCAAAAAATATTTTATAATACATATCTAAGGAGGTAGAGGGTACCTACGAGTATGTTGGGTTGACTGCAAGAAATTGCTTTCCCAATAAGTGCACCTTTTGGCACACTACCATTGTCTTGTTTTTGTAACATCGCATATTTTTCTTTGGCCAATAAAGATTTACTTATTAGTATCATGTCTAGAGGGTTGCGGGGTTGGGTTAACTGGAAGAAATTAGTTTACCCTCATAGGTTTCAGGCTCTAAGTATAATATACCATACTATTATATTGTCACGTGTCCCTTGTGGGGTAGGAAGAGAGAGCAGAACGCCACACTACCCTCTACTTACATACACTTTTTGCTTGCGTCACGTTCATACAATTCGTCGTACACGAACGTCTATTCCTGTTACTCAGTACACGCCTTGGCTAGATTTCATCTGTCCCTGGTCGCCTCACATTGTCGAACTTAATAATATCTATTTATTCTCTTCTATTTCCCGGCCTTTACGGACCACTCAAACGAATTATCAGTTAGATTTTTTTAAGTTAGGTTTCAGAATTTTCTTAATTAACCAAACTCTAAAATTAACAAAATTGTATGGTAAGAATACCTAGGCGTTATAATATTTTGTCTAATATTAAAATATCTTCCGACTGAAATGTTGGTTTGACGTAACGAGCAACGGGGATTTTAATAAAGTAACAACAACAGTGAATCACCGTACACCCTGTTAAAGATGTCTCATCCAATTTCTGTTCACCGTGTTGCACCCATCACCTCTCGTTACAATCATACTACAGTGTGTACATGCTACTACTTAACTATAAATATATTATTTTATGTAGGTACAGTCTGTCAAGAAATACATGGTTTGTGATGAACGCGCTGCATGTAACTATTTGGCAAGCAAATTGGCAACAATTTTTTAAACAATCAATTCCGTACCTCATTCATGTACATTCTGCGATTCATTTAACTCAAAACACTTCCGTCCTTGAGCAATCGACAAAGGCTTAACACGGTCGACAAGGTCGAACCAAGTAGGTAGTTCTTGGACGGCCACACTTCCTGACACCTCTTGGTCCACCAGATCTTTAAATAAGCTGGCTTTTAGCAACATTGTTCCCAAACTTTTGTATTGTTTTCACTTTCTTTTCATGTTTTCTTCCGTCTTTTAAATTTATTATTTTTTTCTTCTTGACTATCACTCAAGAGAAAGTGTTCTTGTCCTGGGCAGCTCGAAACATCTCTTTAGAACTCCTAGTTATTCCAGTCCAGTCTCGTATATTGCGGAGCCATGAAATTCGCCTTCTTCCAACCCCTCTATGACCCTCTATTTTGCCCATAATGATCAGGTGGAGAAATTCATATTTTTCTCCCCAAAGCACATGACCCAAATACCTATGATACTTTCCAGACTTTGATATTTGACGGCAACTCTCTATTGGCTCTAGCTCTTTGGAGAACTCATGTGTTGCTGACCAAATCCGTACAAGGAATCCTCGCGTAGCATCCTCCGATGTATCCACATCTCAAATGCCTCCAGCCGGTTCATGGTGCTCACTTTACATAATTTTATTTCATAAAAAAATATTTCCTTATATCAGTTCGCCCTAATGTCACCAACTCTATCGCTTTTCAGTGTATTATTTTGTGTGGCATTTAATTAAAAAAAGTAATTGTCTGAAAGTTCAAACTTTGTATCTACATCTTCTATGTAGTAAAATTAAAAACGTTTAGGTATAATATTATGGGTAAGTCCGCACTTAATTACTTTTAATATAACCAGGCGTTTCAGATTAATAAGTATGTATTTTTTAATAAAAATTGTTAGCCAATGACAGTTTATTAATTGAACCATTAAAATTTTCCCATATTCATAATTATTATTATTAAATTGTTACATGGGTTAAGTGTAAGGGATGATCTGAAAAAAAAAACACTAAAACCAAAAACTCCTGATTTTTTTTTTTTTTTTAATTATCCCAAGACAATTTTTTTTCAAAACTTCGACCAACGATCTTTACACAAGTGTTGCAAAATCATCATCAGGGTCATCGAAAAAGAATGCCCCCTTTTTAAAATTGAATAACTAACGAATAATTAAAGATTTTTTTTTCGTTGCATGATAAAATGCGTAAGCACATGCGCAGAATGGCTGCGCAGTCAACAATGCCAACCATAGCTTTTCATCTACCGCCTTTCAACGGTGATGGAGCAACAGTAATGCCCTCGTTTAAAAAAGGTATAACTTTGGAACCATCTAGTTTACATGAGTGATTTTTTCACTGTGATAACCATTTAATGTAATTTTTTGTTTAATGCACGACAGAATAGGTAGCACATGCGCAAAATAGCTGCGCACTCGACTAAGCCAACAGATTCGGTTCCAATCGGCAGATTTTGGTTATATTATGCAGCTCGTGCTTTTCGTACAAGCCCGAAACTGAGCATGTACAAAGAAACAATTTTGCCCACATTAATACCCTGTTGGGGTAGGCCAAAAGACCGAGTCTGATGATACTATCTCGACATATAGGTACAGATAAATCTCTTCTATCCCATTCATGCAGTATCTGATACTTATTCTCCCGTTCTTAACGTCAAGTAAAACTATATATCATCGATTTTCAAAATGTCATTGGCTTACCCATTTCAAAAACCTTTGGCACGCCGTTGATACCTGAATTCATAAAATTAACAATAATTATGCACCATTTAATTCAAAGCCGTAAAGTCAAGGTGTGCTCCCCATTGTGCATCGCGAAGAATAAAAATTAAAAAAATAAATAAATATAATAAAAAAACATACAAACGTTTTCTATAATAATAATAATAATAATAAAACGCATAATGAGGCGGATGCGTTAAAAATGAATAATAATAGAAAAATAAAAATAATATAATTCAGATCCCTTGTAAGTAGGTACCTACCTAGAATAACAAGATTTTTTTATAATAAAATACAAAAATCAAAAATGAAAAAAATCTATAAAATACTTTCGGGTGTCGAAAACCATTGGGGACGCGATATTTGTTTCATGGTAAATTCGAGAAGTGAGAATAATACAATACGTTAGTGTTTTAACGTAGGTTCAATTAGCAAGGAATATAGCAAATAGAACGAATTTGGGTTTATCTAAATACGCCCAAATACATATTTGCACACTTCATAGTAAAAAGATTATGTCGTGAAGTGGAGTACGTTGGCATCGGGGATCGAACCCGCACAAGACCCGCACCGACTGTGTTAACAATCGAGCGCATTAACAACCCGGCAACCGACCACCCAATTATTTCATACTAAATAGTAACCCTCTCTCCAGTTGTTGGATGGACTGGAATTGGTGAATGTTGCTCAAGTGTAAAGAGACCACAATAAACCAGCCGACGATCAGTCAGACGACAGATTTAACACATGGTTGCCCCAGTTGGCTTAGGCGGCAGTCTCTCAAGCGGGAGGTGGCAGGTTCAAACCCCAGCGCTGGCGATATAATCCATACTTTGCGATAGAGACTTTTAGCCTAGTCTGCCTAGTGCAAAGTTTGCTGAAAAGTATTTGGATTTGCGTATACAATTACAAGGCCAGATTTTTTTTGCAGTCCATCTTGTGTTGTATATCTGTTGAGGGGCTCTCTTAATATAGGTAGATTTGCCTAGAAGTGCGGGTAAAGAGGTCGCTATTAATGCGCCTGAGCTACCCGGGAATGTGGAGGGCCTTAAGTCCGCGGGATTTTCCTTTAATGTATATTTGCTGTGATCCCTTTGAATAAAAATTGTTTGTGACTCCTTCGGATTCTGCAACACCGGCCGGCGTATATTTGACGAACAAAAGTGCAATGTAAAAATTGAGGGACAGATATGACAAAACGATTTAATCAACCGTGAATGGATATTGTCATCTTTCTATGTGTAATGTTATGTAGCTACATTCATGGAATACCTAGAATAAAAAATATTATGATGTGTGAAGGGATTAAAATCGCGCGCAATAGTTTCGATGGAATAACATCGATGGAGCCTACATAGAACCGCCACCATGACATGTTTCTTATCTAGGCAGGGCTGAAGTGGGACTATGCAGGTAATGTGGCGAGAGCAACGGATGCCAAATGAAGCAACAAGCTCCTGTTCTGGCATCCGTGGCTCGGTAAGCGCCCTAGAGGCCGCCAACAGACGACCTGAAGTTGACAGCTGGCCTCAAATGGACATCCGAGAGAGAGATGGAGACGAATGAGGGAAGCCTATATCCAGAAATGGAAGCTGCAGGGCTCGTGAAGAAGAAGAAGAAGATTTAGCCATGATTTAGGATTAATACATTAAACATTATACGCGAGGTTGCCATCACCATCACTAGGGAAATGTATGGAATAACAGTGCCATAACAACGACTATGACGGACCACGTACTATATTGTGTTACGAGATTTGACAGGAGGAGTGGAAAGTCGCGGAGAAAATTTTCTCTTATTGATACGAGTAAAATGCATTAAAATCTAGTAAATCACCGTAAAAGTTTTTTGGTAGACGCAAAATTAACCCCAAAAAAGTGAAAAACGCCATTTTTACCATTTTATCATGTGATTGTTCACGCGATTTTGAACCTTAATGGCGTGGGAAATGACTGTGACGTCATTCTTGGTGCCAAGCCCTTAAGAACATACTTATTTTAATACGATAATTCGATGCACCGCTTTCTACAGTTGTAACCACTACCGTGTGTGTGTCTCTTTAGAAAAGCTATGCATGTGTGTGTGGTGTATGAATAATGTTATTATATCTGTATAGATCATTCAACAGACAAAACATTGTACAATAATGTGTACTATACACGGCGCGATATGTATGATGCACCGGTGATTTATTATGGTATTATATGTAGGTATTATTCCATATTAGAATCAGAACGAGATTGAGTATGGGTGTGTGAGACGACCGGGGTGAACTTATATGTTTTAATTTAACTGTGCATGCTTGTGGGTGACAGCTGAATTATGAATTAACTAATCGTCAATTCTATAGTTGTTATCTGTTTTGCTTATATCCCTCTAATAAAATACAATAAAACTTTTACTATGCGAGACGAAGGTCTGGGTTCGAATCCCAGCAGGGGTGAACTGAAATGGCGAATGTTTCTCGAGTGTAAAGTGATCACTTAAGCCAGCCGAGGTCGGTCGTAAGCCCGACAATGTTCATCCTTAATTCTTCTACACTGTTGTGGGAAACTACATTGTAGAATTTTAAGTGTTAATTTTTCTGAGTACATGGTTGAATATTGAAGTGGAGCCCTTGGACAGATAGAAGGAGCGTCGGAAGGCCACCAAAGAGATGGACCGACGACATTGTCCAAATCGCTGGAGGAACCTGGATGCGGAAGGGTCAGAACAGAGACGAGTGGAAACAGATGGAGGGAAGAAGTCTTATGATGAAGAAGAAGATGGTTGACGCGGTTGGTTGAGGCGGCAGTCTCTCAAGGATTCGAACCCCGGTGCTGGCGATGTATTCCACACTTTGCGATACAGGCTTTTAGCCTAGTGCAAGATGTGCAGGAAAGTATTTGGGTTTGTGTATGCAAGTAACAAAAGTTGCCGACATCGCAGAAAGAACAGCAAAGCTAAAATGGCAGTGGGCGGGACATGTGGCAAGACAGGACAGTGTAAGATGGGCACCTAAAACCCTGAAGTGGAGGCCCTGGGAGAACAAGAGACGTAGGAAGACGACAGAAAAGGTGGACAGATGACATTGTCCAGCTTACGGGTCGTAGATGGCAGCAGATAGCTCAAGATAGAAGGCAATGGAAGAGTTTAGAAGAGGCCTATGTCCAGCAGTGGAACGCAAGTGGCTAGCAGTAAGTGACGACGTGAAATTGTCTGCACCTATACAATACACGGTATATCCTACTAATGGAGTAATCAGTAAATGCTGCGTGTGTGTGAGCATTATTTATTATTATAAAAGATGTGTATTTAGTCTTGTTAAAAATATATGGTAGGTATGTACCTAATGTTTACTTGAAGGATAAATAAATTATTTTAGAGTGTCCCATATAATCGGAAGAAAACTGACCTGATTTGCTGGTAGAAATGATATAAAAGGAGTAAGTAAATAAATAAATAAATAAATCATGTAAAGAGCATACCTAGATATAATAATATTATAATGTTGCTTTTTATTTCGGAGAGGGGAGAGCTGGGTAGGTTGAACCATCATCCTTTTGTTATGTAATTTTTTGCTTGACATGTTACGACCGTACTATTCCAATTGTTGCATCAGTCGAGGCTGAGGACAACTGCCTCACAAAGTCTCCTCTTTTTGACGAATTACCATCGACAATAATATATTATTATTCTATTCAGAATATTAAACAGTGTTACTTAAACATTTAATTATTTATTTATTGGTACTTTAAGTGAGGCAAATGTCAAATAATCTAAAATTTGAAAACATAATGCTTATCCCAATGCTGCGACCCTTTTAAGACCATTTACTATTTAGAGTTTTATTTTTACTCTTTTTCTAGTGTTCTTTTTTATTTAAATACCTAAAACAGAGTTTTTTGATGCTACCTATGTGTAAATAGTTCGAAAAAACTGTGTTATTTAGATTTGACTCGTTTCTTCCTAGAACTCTTCCAAAAATGTTAAAGACGTTCGTAGGATTAGGACTATATAGATCTATAAAAAATGTACTACCTATCTTTGATTCATTAAGTATGAAAATTAAGAAAACTAATTATAATATAAAACCGCAATTGATAAGCAATGCACTCGAGATAAAAATGATGTCATCCACAAAAAATTAACACGGCTTGAGTCATCACAAAAAAACGTAACGTCATTAGAGAAATGTACAATAAAAATGTGTTGAAATATGTCAAATAAACTAATAATCTAATTATTTATTAATTATAAATGTAAATATACGAAAATTAGTCGCATCCTAAAATACTAAAATGTACCTAATTAATATGTGATTGCGAACATTTAACACGTCAATAATTTAAAATTAAACACCTTCGTGAGGTAGCGGTAGATATCAGACATTTTTTATTCGTTTTTTGAATTTTTAAATAAAATTTGGAAAACATGTAAAACGTGGTGATGCGTTTAAAAATCGTAAATTAAATCATCCTCAATATAGGTAATGTTATTAACATTTTATTGGGTATAATTTTATGGCGAACTGTTCCAAAAAAATCGTTTAATTTTACATGAGGTGACACTCAATAGTGATGGGACAGTTATATTAATTTATGGGACGAAAGACTCTACTCTGATTTTTTTTAATTATGAGACAAACAACTGCGGATTTCATCGTTTTTTAAATGAGAGATTATGAAAATAGTAGCAGATACCTCGCATAATAGTAATGTCACATTTTTTTAGGTTAGGAACAAGTACTGTATTTCTGTGTATCTTTTATGTAAGGAACGGGCTTTCTAACTATTACACAATTATAAAAAACCATCACGATTTTTCGGAAGGCTGTGCAATTTTACACAAATAAAATAATATTTTTTGTGTGTAAGATCTACGTACCTACATATTTTAATTATGTAACATGTTTTGGCTTCATAGGTCATTTTCAAACACCTTCACTACACACTATTTTTACACTATCAAAAATATTTTTACGAGGCTCATTTCTGTACCTATGGAGTTACCCCGAATGAATTTAAACTACTAAAATTTGTAAATAATAATATAGTAATATAATTATAATATATTTAACATCCAAAGTTCAGCGATGCGTACAGTGAACAATGCATAATTAATTGATATAAACACATATTTCATTTATGCCTCATTGATTTCCGAAAACGTAATTGATTACAACAACAACAACAACGACTACAAAATAAAAACAATAATGATCTTAAAATAAATAAAAAATAAAAAATTAACAACATCTGGTTTGCATTAAAAAATAATAATAATATAGAGTACTTATAGGTAGTTTGAAAAACCGTCAAAATCCTGGTGATTTTTTCCCCCTGCGATGCACTCGAAAAACCAAAAAGGGGGAAATTATTTGATTAAAAATTATTCCTATCTAACACCAGTGAATAACGCTTGTACCCCTGGTACCATTGTACCCCCTGTTCCCCCCTCTTTTAATATTCTTTAGGGTTTTAAATGTTTGTAACACTAAGTATTTGACTATTCGCATCTAATGAATACTTCAAAAATGTAAAACGCATAATGGTTGAATTAAACATATTTTATTTTATGCGCATATATTTATATTTTTACATTTATTTGGGGGCTGATGTCATGTCGCGCTGTTTATGATACTATTTTTTAATGTGTCGGATTTTGGTTTTTGATTTTATTAAGTTGACGTTTCGTGGCTTATTTAACCCAACTCCTAAATTTGACTTATTGTAAAATTGACAAATCATTATTGAAAAAATTACGAATTAATGAAGTTAAATTAAATTAGAAATAAAATGAAATTTTGTTATGAAGTGGCTCTACTTTGTCGACCAATTTTCATTAAAAGCTGCTCAAAATTAGATCATCTTCATCCCTTGCAAAGTACAGCTGGTTTCCTAAACAACAAAACACAACTTAATTGCAATAAAATAAAAAAGGTGTCATACTTGTTTATTTTGAAAAAAGGGACCATCCTTGTTTTTGATAAAAAAAAATCACAAAAATATCATTCGCTGCCCTAGCGACATACCAACTGCAGAAAGTAAATAGACACTCAATAAAAAAACGTTTAAGTATCAATTTATTACACCCGGATCAAAAGCAATTCAAAAAACATATTAATAGAACAGAATTCAAATTACGAAGACACTCGTTCCAATTTTAAAATAATTGACTTTACATTATGGAACCCATAGACAAAGTAATGATGTGTGTAGGTAGGTTCACTTGAGTTAACAAGACAATGAGTAGTGTGGCAATAATAATTTGTAGGTGGTAACTGGCAACCCAGTTTTCATTCAAAATTATCAACATACATAATTCCCGTCGTAACCAGGTATGAACGTAACGAATCGGACCCTGGCTACAAGTTGTTCAAATATGTGGAATTTAAAACATTTCGCGCCTTCAACTATCGTCGTGATGAATTCGGCCAAATGAATTTTTAAAAACTTCCAATTGGACCTACTGAAATCATTAAATTAGGAACCTATTATAAATTAATAGAGAATCTAAATCGAATGTAACCATTCCTACTAGATGCTACGTACGTAGAAAAAGTACGGACTTCAGCTTTCGTATATTTTTATCCTGAAACTGTATAAATTTGGGTTATCTGAAAAAGATCGCTGCAAGCATTACTTATGATTGTCATTTTTCATGTTATTTTCAACTTAAAAAACAAATGAATAAATGAATAATGAGTATCAATGAGTGACATGGGAGAAAAAGGAGTCTTATGTCCTCCCTGTTCTCTCAAGGAACATCGAAGGGCGGAGTGGTGGTCATAGTTATTTACCAATCTTCAACCAACCCTCCGTAAATATCCACGGGCAGGTACTCGTTCGATAATAATAGTAAAAAGTACTCGTATTCTAACTAAAGTGTCTATTATCGAATAAAACGTCTCCACACACCGTCATGCAATTGGAATAATTTGATCAAACCGCAACTACATATCACTCTATTATATATTTACTTTAATACTAATGTATGCAATGTGTCAATCATCCGCGAGGGATGAAGGAAAAAGTACTTCTAGTATAACTATTTTATTATATTATATTACAACCGGTGAAATTGACAGAGGGTTGGTTAAAGATATTTTTTGTTAAATTTAATATAACCATTGCTACTACTCTGCCCTTCAAAGTTCTTCGAGGAACACAGAGAGGTCTAAGGGTTCCTCTTTTCCCATTTCACTCTGTGCCCTCTAAAGTTCAGCAAGAAAAATATGGGGACTGAACTACACTCCATACTTATTCTACGTACGTATCGTCTATCTCGATTCTTACAAAATTATAATAGATCCTAAATTTATGATTTCAGCAGGTTATTTAAAAAATCCCTTTTTCAAAAAAATCTAAACATAATAATTTTCCACGATAGCTTAGATAGGTACTGAAATAGCGTAAAAAATATTTTCCATAGATATTCGAAAAGCTTAAAAAAATTGACAAGATCCTGCGTGACATTCATACACGGTTACACGAAAAATTATTTGTTATTACGCGAAAATTTTATATTACCCTCGTCTATGATATTAAATTATTTGACAACCACAGGCACAAAACATGTAAACGTGAATAGCCACTTGAAAAAAAATATTGCACTTGTTCTAAATAGCGCTCATAATAACATTTAAATTCAGATTTAGAATCAAGGAACGCATATGACTAATTCAAAATATGATAATTTTATTCGACGCATTTTGTTTCGCTAATCGCTGAATTAAAATTCGAATTCGGAATGTTTCTTTTTATTTTGAATAAATACTATTGGTTGTTAATTATTTATTGAAATGAGGTAGCCAATCAGATATTAAGAATTTAGTTTATGGATTCGGTTCTCATGCATTTCAAAATTTGAATTTAGTTAATAATCTCTACATTCCATTCCGATTTTAAATTGATGATTCATCGCAAAATTCAGAAAAGAACAATAATTTGAGATCTAGGCAACCAGCGAATTTGATATTACAAATAAATATGTGCTGCATCTAATTGTTATAGTAGAAGTAGTATACATAATTTGCCATCCTCTACAAATGTCAATAGTTACCCCCCTCTCCCCCAAAACCCGACAGGTCCCTCGACACGCCAAACACTTCCCATACAAAATTCACGCGCCATGATTTTTGTTTAAGCACCAATTATTCATTTACCATATTTCATTTAACTGAAGTGCCCCGCAATACCCAACACACTAATACACTCCTGTACCCAAACCTTATAAATGTCTGATGAAATTAATTCCAGGACGAGGACATTTCTCACTAGATGGCGCAAACTGTATCGTAATAAAAATGTATGTTTTGCTAAAGTTTGCGTTCATTTCTATTGTAGTGGCACCAATGCTTTTATTCTGTTCTTCACGGCGCTGCACTTGCAGGGTAAGTAGAGAGAATAGACTGCCAAACTTTCGCATCCTTACAACCTTACATACACTCTTGCTTCCGTCACATTCATGCAATTCGTTATACACACTCTACGATTCCTTTTTTACTCAAAACACCTATGTGGTCTGGAACTGGTCGACGTGCTAAGCCAAGTGGTATATATTTCTTTTGTTGTCCTTTCATCACTAATCCTCTCTACATCTCAAACCCTCGAAAAACATGGTGTTTCTTTGAAGGACCTATGAAAGCTAGATGCTGAAAAACGAGTGTAAAGTTAAAGTGGACCAAATGCGGTGTGCTGTGTTCCAATTGTTCATATCATCAACAACTTATATGTCCTTTTTGTCATTGAAAATACATTAACTAATACTCATCTAGCAATCAAGCACCCAAAATCAAAAACGTCCTAAAACGCAATCGATAACAATAAGCAATTTTATGTCTTATTTATATAAATTATAACGATCTAAATCGCACGCTTCTTCTCAACCAAGTTCCTGGTATACTCATTTCCCTGGGGTATGTATCAGGGAGGTATAAAAAGGTTTAGGGTAAAATATTAATGCAATTTTCAATTGGCAGCACTGGTAGGTGAAAAGACGAATAACTCTACAATAATTACTCGACAATGGGGGCCCCGAAAATCCATGAATACAATATTACAAAAAAGATGTAGAAGCAGGAGATATTTAACAGGTTGAGGTATTAGGAGCGCAGCTTAATGTACAGGTGGAATTACTAGAAAATAAGGTAAGTTAAGTACTGGTGCTAGAAAATGAAGCATTTAACATCGGTCAATGATCATAGGTGGCTTGGGCATTTTGAGAGAATGAATGATGACAGGACGACTAATAAATATACACATATCAGTGAAAGATGAGAAGTGACGAAGAGTGGCTGTTTGTGACTGACCTGGACTGATTATGTCAAGCAGATTCCCATCAAGGACGTTTTGAGTAACCGGAGAACCTGTATGCCAAACTGGATTAATGTGACGGAAGTTGGGAGTGTGTGTATGAAAAAGGCGGTCTGGCGCTCTGTCCTTTCTGCCTACCCCGCAAGAGACTCATGAGACGTATGAGGGGATAAAAAATATGAAGCGGGTTATCGGGAGCACATATCATTGAGATGGTGGAATAAACCCTTAGAAATTGATATAAAAAGACCATACCAAGTTGTCTACTAAATGAAGAAAATGATAAAGATTATCGCCTGGGTTTTGTTTATTTCAAAATCTTCTCTACAAACCACATTTTCAATTTGTTTCTAAAGCCGTGTTTTGGTTTTTTCACTTAAGTTTTTATAGCAGAGCGAAGTATTTTAGATGGGGAAAGTCGTGTACTCCCGGCCGTAGAGTTACAGTATAATTATTATGAAATTATCAAATAATTTGATGAGCAGAAACAGGAGACTATAGGATGGGGTAGCTTGCGAATCCCCAAGGGTGGAGAGAAATGTGTGAGAACTGTAAGAGGGTGAATATTTTCATGCATTTGTTGTTCATTGGATTATCCCATTAGACAAGTGTCTAATGAATATTGCATTGGGACTGGGAGACCCGGAGTCCAGGAGACAATAGGTAACATGTATATTATTCATACATCACTCATTTACCCCCTCAAGGATCACTTTTGGAAAATTGGGATGCATTCATTATGAACCCTCATCTTCTTTGTCATTTCAATTCACACGATATTTTCATTCAAATGAATTAATTTTATACTCACAGACAATATGTAAAATTTTCTCATGGCTTATATATTAAGTACTGAAATTCTACAACTACATAAATACCATTCCAGAAATGAATGGGGTAACCAGTAAATACCGCGTACACATAAAAAAACACCTGCAAGATTCTCTCTAAGCAAAATTAGTGTGACTTTCAGAATGGGTGGCGAAACTAATTCCTGAAAAAAATTTGAAATTTTTGATATTCAACTGTTTCTGATTTTCGGGTGAGTTGTTTTATTTTATTGACGTTTCGACAGTCTTAAAACTCGCGATCCAACTTTGACGTCGAGAAATCTATAAGTACATGATATAAAAAATCTTTTACGGACATTCCACTGATAAAGGTTCAATGTGTCTACTCAATTTTTTCCAATGCATATTTAGTAAGGTCTACCGTTTTTAGAAATTTTTGAAATGTCAATATGCCTACTCTTAATGGTGTCATTTTTATCAGATATAGATATGATAAAAAAAGTGTTAGTGTACACTTTTTTTAGAACGTTTACCCGAAAATCAGAAGCAGTCATGTTAAAAGATGTGAAGTGTCATATGGAAATCTTACGAACACCTGATTCTTACAGGACACTCGAATAAATACAAAAAAAAGTGTGGGAGCCAATTCTACAACCGTCACTCATCTTGTTATCATCCCATCTCATTACACAATTTTACCTACTATTAATTTAATGAGATAATTAGGCAGTATAGAGTACCTACATAAAAATTATTTTAAATGATTTTTTATTGACGCTATAAATAAAATTTTATCACTTGTAAAACATTTGACATATGAAATCGTGACACCAATGAATATAATAAACAGTCTCTTCACGTTATGTTGACAGATCGACCGCAACCACAAAAAAAAGTGGCGGTGTGGAATGAAATTGTAATAATCTCTAAATTTTAACACATTAGCTACTGTGGTTAAACAGTAACAGATGATAGTAAAGCGTTTTTCTTTTTTTAATACATATGGCAAAAGACCCGGCAATTACAAATTTAGAGGTAAATCTCTTAGCCAATTGGCAGCGTCAGCAGTGACCCCGTGGATTTTAGTTAGGCCGCGCTCGAAGCCAAAAATTGGACACTCAACTATATGGCCAGTAAAGCGGTTGAAATTGACTAATTGACGAAATGCATTTGCACTGATCGTGAATCAGACAAAATGTTGACGGGCCATATGTCTTTCAGTTCACTGCATTAGTTATAAGTCTGAAACGTCAACTGACGATTCCAAGTTTTCAAAATCACAGACAGCATTCTCTTTTCGCAAATATTTATAAAGACATTTGAAGGTGGCTGGCGAAATTCATTAAAAAAAAGTGAAATGCCTTAAGTATGTTTTACAAACACTCGATACTTACATATTCCTTGCAGCCAGGACTGATGGATAAAAATAATTTCAAAAGTGATAATTTTGACAGAAGAAAGAACTGTAAAAATGTTTCTACTTTGAGTGGCGCTACCAAAAAGACCCACAGTATCCTGTGATCTATTTCAAATTAGACCTGAGAATTCTTGTGATAACTGATCGTTCTGTGTTTTGGGACTGGTATATGGTGCAATGTTTAAAAAAAAATCGAAATCATTTAGCCCAAACCCAAAACGAACCAAGTGAATGTTGTTTTCTAACCAAAAAACTAAGGAAATTAAGTGGCAGAAAGAAATGATTACCAATTCAGATCCTTTTCTTTGTGAGATCAACGGAATTTCTCTACATGTTTGTGCGACCGCGGCAGATGGATGGACTGGAATTGGTGAATGTTACTTAAGTGTAAAGTGATCACATTAAGCCAGCCGACGATCAGTCATAAGCCTGATTGAAGGTCCATCCTCTGCTGTATGTCTGTTGAGATATAACTACTTGTTAAAAATTCAATCTCAATTTCAAATTAATTTTTATTTTTCTTCAATATTTTACATATACAAATTAAACACTTAAAACTATACACGTTTCGAGATACCTCCCCAATAGAGACAAGTCTCGTGTGTGGGGAGGGATCCAGATACTATTTAAGAAAAAAAAAAAAAAATGTAGATTAGTACGTATCCCTGTCATCTTATGACGAATGGTTTGTCAAGAAGACAACATTAGACAATAATATAAAACTGATAATATGACCTGCGAACTATACAGATTGATAAATCATTATTTTCGGTAACATTAAATACAATTATTTGTTTATTATTATGTTTATATAATAAGTCTTTATTAGATACACACTCGTAATTATAGTCGTGTGATATTAATATGTATTAAATATATGTTCTAAAAAGATTTCTAAATACTGATATTTCAGGCACAATGCTTGGTTTTATGCCCCGCGCATCTGAGCCTAATCCTGTGATATCCGTGATATCTGGATAGGTCAATTTTTCCCAGTTTAAGTCTGATATGATGAGTTTATATTATGTCAATCATTAATGATAATATCTAGAATTTGTGTTCACAAATCTTGCCTTCGCGTCTTCAAGATTCCTACGTCTTCAAGATTCAAAAGTGCATACACGGAATTAACGACTGCGATGGTAGCTCGCGGATGAAATGTTAAAGCCGAATATGCTTGTCAAACCTCAAAAAACCCTCACAAGTTCGATCGGTTGGATAGGGCGTTTGGCTTGGCTGGTGTGGGCTTGCTAACACGTTTTTTCACAAATCAAAAGAATTTTGCACAATGCGCTTGCGAACTGTCTACTAGTTTTTACGTTTGTTGAGGCTTGGGGTTCCAAATAATCGCAGAAGGAACATTGAAGGGCTCAGAAGCAGAAACAGAACTGTTAAGTAACCTGGGAAAAAGCTATCACGATATTTCATTGCTTGTGACGAAAAAAAACTGCATAGTCGGAATACAATGCAATTAGATATGAAAATAATACATCTTACCTTCATATGGATGCATAATTAAATAAATAAATGAATCCATTCGTGTCTTATCTATTGCAAATAAAATTTATGGGAACTTTTATTTATCTATCAAAAAAACTATTTAATTAACTATCACTGATATCGTTATAAATCAACGAGCCAACATAATTAAACAGTCTCTATTGTGTAATATGACAGGTCGGTAAAGAAGGAATTTACTTCATGAGTTCATAATTTTAACACTGACGCTAGTTGTCATTTGAAATTTATTGTCAATTTTTAATGATTCGATGTATTTTTTCGAATTTAATTACACTGTCAGTTAATGGCGTAATTACTTAGATTGGCTGGAAGAAATATAAAATAAGTTCGGCGTAGTTAACAATTTTGTGTGACTTTTTCATTGTTTTCGAATACATAAAATATAAACAATTAAAGACAATAAGTGCTATTTTAACAAAAGAATTAAAAATGGTCGGTAGCTGAGTTAGCTTGCCTGCAAAAAGGGTGCATGTGGGTTCGATCCTTGATGCAGACTTTCTCCACTTCACGACACAAGCTTTTCTGCTTACAATGAAAAATATGTGCAGATACATTGCAAACTGTTTTCGGTCTCTCACGTCACCGGACATTGACGGGACGACTGCTAGTTGCCTATTAATATTTTTTATTAACATCTTTAGTCTTTGTCATTAATCACAAGCCGTCATACATCCAACTATACGATGATTAGCGAAATTTTACATACTTAGTATTATTCCTATTTTACTACGCGCGTCACGGCATAAATTTTATGAATGAACATCGTAAAATCATATTTCATTCATGAATTCGGTAGCTACTTACCATGGTTCCCGGAGAAAAGCCCATTAGAATATTGCTCAACATGAATAAATCCCAAAAAAGACAAAAGCCCTTCAGAAATATCCTCAACGGATAAAAGCTCAAACTTTCTAGTTGGATTCCAGTATATATGAATTGTTTATAAAATCTTGACTATTTTATTGCTTATCCCATTTTAAATCTGCTGATTCATTTGTTTATTTTCTAATCTATGATAATTTCTAACGCATTGAAAGGTCTACCAAAGTTCTCCCGCATAGTCTCCTTAACGACCTCATTTAATTATTAAATAATTTTTAATCAATAATTTTATATTTTTATAATTGTTTTAAAACACATCTCGAATGACATATTGATGTATTGTGACTGTAAACAATAGGCATACTGATAATGCAGTAGTCTTGGAAAGGTTAATAGACGTTAAAAAGGTTACAGAGATCAGGGTTTATATAAAAGTAGTTAAGACTCGGGAACCAACTATGACATCAGGGCCATTTACCGCGGCATTACGGTTCAAGATCGCATGAACAATCGCATGATAAACTGTTAAAAATAGCGTTTATTCCCATTTTTTGATGTTAATTTCGCTTGAATCAAAAAACTTTTAGTCATTCCTTCAATGTATGACTCTATTTTTTTTTTCCAAAGCATATTAAGTAAGGTTGTCGAGATCTAATGTCACCCGTTTTTAGAATTTTTTGAAATGTCAATATGCCTACTCCTAATAGTCTATAAAATAATATTGTCTGGGTTATGTTTGAAGAATGCCAGAGGAGAGTTGGCCACGTCGATGTTCGGAATTACACTCTTTTACTGTACGCCGACATTGGGATGTGTGTGTACCTATAATATAGGGTTAGCTGGAAAGGATCGCAGCATTGCGATAAGCTCGCCCTAGTGAACAAATCTCATGATATCTTCATCTTCTTCTTTAGCCATCTGTCCTCCATTGCTGAATATAGGCCTCTTCCATACTCTTCCATTCCTTTCTGTTGTTAGCTGCTTGTAGCCAATTTTTCCCCCCACAGCGGATATGTGGTCCGTCCTCTCTTTTGGGGTCTTCCGACGCCTCTTTTATTCTCCCAATCTTAAGATTTTTGATATCTTATTACTCGAAATCAAACATGTTTTGTATTTTGTTCATTTGAAATATTATGAAAAAAATCTAGGTAAATAGGATCAATACACTCGCCTGTGTTAAATGCAAAATAAAGAAACCATCAAGAGATAAGACGCGGAACTAAAGTTGCTGATATAATGGACCGTGTTGCTAACTAAAATGGCAGTGGGCTGGTCACAGGAAGATAGGTATATGGGGACCCATATTTCACGAAAGAAGACCCTGAACGAAAGATCCTAAAAATCCTTCCCACAAGGTGGTCTGACGACATGGTCCAACAAGCCAGCAGAACCTGGATGCGAAGGGGGAAGAAGAGAGATGAATCGAAAAGCATGGAAGAGGCCTACATCCAGCAGTGGAGGGAGGAGGGTTGAAGAATAAGGAGAAGAAAATTCGCATGTTTAGGCATACTTTTAAACACTAGTAGATAATTACCTAATAAAAAATCAATTCAGGTCAATGTATCTTAAGACTGATTAGGAATTATTATTTTCTTCTGTAAGTAAGGCAGGCAGGAAGTATAGTGACTAGTGACTGGAGATAAAGAAACTTATAATAATAATAAATAAATAGTAATAATATTCATACAATATTAGATTATTTATTTATTCCAATAATTATAATGATTTGTTTATCAAATAAACAACAATTATAATTATGCATTATTAGGTACCTATCCATTAAATTGTGATACAATTAAAATTAAATTAAATAAATTATTGCGTATAATACTGGAGAAAATTATTGAAAGAAATTAGATGGAGATACTTAGTTATAGTAGAAAAAAATGTGAATGCATTGCATTGCATTTTTTTTAATAAACGAAAAAATGTATATATAAGGTCATATTTAGAGTATGATAGTGAAACATGCACCTTTGGACATAGCTGAAGAAAGATGAGTCTGCTATAGATGATGTAGAAAGAGGTCGCTGAGAAGAGAATGTGGGAAAACTTCTTATTGGAAATGTGGTAGTTAGAGAAGTGAACGATTGTAAGACTGGTGTTGAGGGGAGAATGAAAGAAAACAAATTAAGATGGTTTGGACATATTGAAAGAATGAGTTATGATAGGATGATAAAAATAAATCTGTGACTGAAAGAGGGGGCGTTAGAAAACGTTGCCGCCCTAGGGTAAGCTGGATAGAATGTGACCAAGGCGAGAAGTGTGTGTGGATTCATGTTCTCTTTGCCTACACCGCAAGGGACGCATAGAGACAGTATAGCAGTAACATATTTTTTGGTTTTTAAAGCTCATAATAGACATGCATACTAGCCACTTTTCGAGGTCAAAAAACCCTAATGTCTTTGAATGATAACACCTTGACAGTGACCTGTCATCAATGGATAAATAGTATGTGCACTAAATCAATCTAGTCTAAAACACTAAATGTTGACCTATCGATCCATTTTATTAACATAACGACAGCTTCCGACTTCAAAAATAATTTATTGTAGGTACTTATCGCACATACAAGTTACAATAGTGATACATAGCAATATGTCAGATACGGCTAATTCTTACTGACATAAATGCCTTCATAAATAATATATAACAAGTGGACCATTCAATGTTGTGTCGTTCACATAGCAATTTGCCAAATTTCAAATAAATCTTTGACGTACAATAAAATACCATCATCTTATCACAATAAAATGGCTGACACCTCACCTTAATGATAACCTACGAAGACATAACTCATCGTAGTGTAAAATGGAAAGAAACTCTAAATTGAATAGAATTCTAAAATTTAAAGTTTGGCAGCTCCTCTGCTATTTATTTTAGAGCTAAACTGTGTACAGGAAATTTGTAGGAAATTTTATGATGATTAACAAATCGGTAAATATGTAGGTAACTGTTTTTGCCCAGAAATGCGAAACAACGACTTACCTATATCATTGCATAAAAAGTGCCGAGAAAAAAGAAGAGGTGTAAGGAAACGCGGCCGTCCAAGAACTACATGGCTGGACCATATTGACCAGATCCTTAAGGATGGACGTGTTTTGAGTAAAAGTAATTGTAGAATGTGTATGAGGAATTGCATGAATGTGACGGAAGCCCGAAGTGTGTGTAAGGATAGGAAAGTCTGGCGATCCGTTCTCTCTGCCTACCCCGCAAGGGAGGTGGCGTGAGAGTATAGTATAGTATAAAAAGTGTCGATTTTTTAGGGAGGAAAACAGTAACTGTGCAAAATTGGAGTCTTCACTACCGTATCGACATATACAACATACCAAAAATTCACCACCACCTGATCTGTTGTGCCTCCATACAACGATTTATCACTGCTTAGCGGACTACTCGTGAAATCCATCAATAATTATGTTCGGTTCCAGACTTTTTCAAAATTAAAAGTCATACCTTTAACCACTGACCCAACCCAACAGTGTATTAGGTAGGTACCATCAAAATAACGGTCAGAAAAGAACCCATACTCCGATAGTTAATTTTAATTCGATTAAAATTATAACGCCATAATTCACACAAATATACTCGTAATAACATAATAACAGAAACCAAATTACATAACAGCGTAAGTTATAATTATTATTTTATTATACCTGATGTGGCATTTCCCTTATGAAATTATTGTTTCCCACCTCTAACAGGTCGTTCGTTTTGTTTATTTTTGTCAAATTATTGATAGCGTGTCATTTTTGTGTCAAAATTATCAATCGATTCGATAGAGGGATGTACAAACCTTCAATAGTAACATCGATAAATAGTTAACAGAAATATAACATCGAATCTAAACAAAACAAAGACGAAGGATTCAAATGGTATTATATCTTTCACATAAAAATTATGTACCTACCTACCTACATCGAACTGTGATTAGACAGAGAGATAGGAAGCCAGTTTGTGAATCTCGAGCTCTGCACACACTCCTTGCTTACGTCATATTTGAGCAATTCATCGTACACCTTCTCTGTCTAATTTTTATTCTAAACGTGACGTGATCGATTCATGAGCTTCAAACGGCCACCTTTCTTTAGTTCTGTTTTAGAATTAGTTTTTTTTTATTTTATTAATTTTCTATAGTACCCAACATTCTTAAATACCTCGTTCCTCTTCAAGGTCCTGATAAATTCATTTTCCGGTGTCTTAAAAACGGGCTTCTAATTTTTTCATTCCTTATTCAGTATAACAACAATTTAAGTCGCATTCTGGGGTTAACTGGAAGAAATCGCAGTTCTGCGATAAGTTCGCCCTAGTGAACAACGTTTTATAATCTGTACTATGTCAATTTTGTATATTTATATGTGTTTGTTGTTTACTTTAAGTTTAAATAAATAAATAAAAACATAGTAAACTCTCTCAATTTTAGTTAGTTCTATTAAAAAAAAAACATGTTTATCTATATATAAAGATCGACGGCCCTTACAGTTCGAACTACCGCATCCATGAAATCATCAATCTATAATTTCGATGTCAAATTTTACTCTTTGACAGACTGCAAATGAACAAAAATTCGATGTTAAATTTTACTATTTTTTACAGACTGTATATGAATTCAATTTCGACTTTAAATTTTACTCTTTGACAGACTGTTTATGAATACAATTTCGATGTTAGATTTTAACGTCGTGAATGCATCGTTTGCATCACTAGTTGTCCAATTTTCGTTTGATTGATGTGTCTGGACAGATGGACAATAATTTTATTATAATAGGCGTGATTATTGCCACTTTTCAAAATAAATTCCATAAAACAAACTCACTAAATATTATGATATCAAATAATAATATGACATATGGGCAACACTGTTATTTGTTTGGCATTAAAAAACATTCAGTGGTCATCTCGACAGATGTACACTAAAGGATGACCCAACTACACCTTTTTCTTAGACTGAGTTTAGAACCCAGAACACTCAATCGAAAACAACCGTATTCTACCGTTATGTTGCGAATTGGGACTTGAACTTCTGTATTTGAATACTCCAGACTTGGCTGCGTCTACATGTTCGCATTAGACCAGTAGTTTAGTCGATTAAGTAGTGAATTAGTAACAATACCTGATATAACTGAGTGTAAATCAACCAATGTTACTAATTTTCTGCCTACTCGACTTAACTACTGGACTAATGCGAACAAGGCATAAGTGATTTCTTGTTTCCCTATCACAAAAGCGTGAGCAAGGCAGCTGTAAGTTTTGTCGAAACGCTAAAAGCACAACATCCCCCGGGCATTCATACATCATGGATCACAGTGAGAACCTTCAATACTCTGAAGGATGTTCATGTTCATCTTTCGCTGTATACCTTTTTGAAGAAATATGGTATGCAGATGGTAATCTTCACACGTATTACTAAACGGCCCTAAAAACGAGCTCATATTCACGATTGAGTCGTACATTTTAATAATCAAATGTATCAGGAGAACATAGTTATCATAGATGAAGTAAGGACAATTTGTATTGGAACATACCTGGATCTGGTGCGTCCAAAGTCTGTGGGGGGTGGTGGGGTAGGGGTCCAGGCGTTCCTCCTGAACCAGGTGAACGAACATCCTCATTCGTGGGACCTCCGTATGATAAGGACGACGAGGGCGGCCGCTGAAACAATAGAAAAAAGAGAAAATCAGTACAAAGGTCACAGATTATTGTATCACAAGTGTTAGGAGATAACTATGCTTTTTCTGGTCTCCTGATACTTTTGTTGAGTGTTTTCGGATTTTCCCACTGTGTTTTTTCGATTGATTCGAGCTTTCGATAGTCCATCCTGGAGATGGCATCAGCAGTGATATCGAAAGCTCGAATTAATCTGGAAAACCCGAAAAAATACTCAAGTATTAGGAGACCAGAAAGTATGATGTAGGTATGACAACTAAATTGCAGGGTTAGATTTCATTAGCTGACATCTGCATAACGAATTGCAACGTTAATTATTCAAAATCAAACCAAACGTGTCATATTTCAAAAAAAAGTACCCGGAGGATAAAAATAGTAATACTGAGAACCCTTTGTTAGTAGAAATGTAATCTGTTTTATCGACATTTTTAAATCATTAGTTGGAATAATAATAATGTCATTCGAATGTGACTGCAATTTTATTGGTCATTTTAAATTTGTTTTATGAAGGCGCTTATTCATTCGAACGTGTTCCATTCCTATTCCATAATTTTAAATTTAAATTAAGCGCCGTCATCGAAATGTCCATTGTATTATTACAATATGGACAAATGATGCCTTATTATAAATTTGAACATTTTGATTAGTTGGTGTCACCTGTGGATGAAGTATTTGTGATATTTTTTAGTATTAATAATGTCTTTGTTATCGACACAAATATTCCATTGTTTTCTCACTTGTTTTAAAAATTATTATCCACCACTTTTTAATATGAGATTTTTCAAGCTTCCATCACATTTTTAACACTTTGACTGACAGTTGACTGACGCTGACTTCAAAATTTTCATAAAAAAGCTAAAACTATAGAATTATGCAAAACTTAATTTTAAATGAGGCATAAATCACTCGACAACGGGTGTTTGCCATTTAAATCATAAGTTACTTGAATGGTCCATTTGAAGGCCCTACACTCGGCTGCGAGTGATCTAAGTAAATTTTGAATCGTTAATGTAAGATAATTTTTCGCCTCTCTAAATAAGTAAGTATGCAGAAACAATGATTTCTTGTGACTTGTTTTGTTCTTCAAATCTAATTAACACTTTGGTTCCCATGTACGAATTAAAATTCCATTTTTTTTTTGTTAATTAGCGGGAGTCGGGTCTGCAAGTGTTAACTGTTGCAGCCTCTTGGCGACGCGCTCTCGCCTCACCGTCTCCTGCGCCACGCACTAAATTAACGAGATGTTTGGTCTTGCACTTTTTTGCATTCGTTTCGACAAAGGACACCATTAGTCAACCTAAATCAAAAATCACACAAGTCCAACTCATATAGATTAGTATTTGTAGATTTTCTACCTTTTTGTTAATGTTTTGAATGTTGTTTTTGAACACTCTTCTTCTGTACACAGCTCAGCACAAAGGCTAACGCTGTTACGTTGAGCTGTGTTATATTTAACTAAATAAAACAAAAACAAATAAATATCTTCGTTGTTGGTTCTTGGTGTAGAGTGGTTGAATCACCGAGCTATCGGCAGCGATACTACTGCCATCTACACCCTGAAACCAACAACGAAGATATGGATCACGCTGCGAAAGCCTACAAGATTATAAGTACAACTCAGTTTATAGAGATTAAAAAATACTATTCTATTGTATTCTATCTCTTTACATCGCGTCCCTGACGGAATAGACCGAGAGAACAGAATCGCAGACTTCCCTATCCTTACGCACACTCCTTGCTTTTGTCACAATCATGCAGATCATCGTACACACTCTACAATTTGTTTTACTCAACACATGTCAAACAAGTGGTTCTTGGACCACCGAGTTTCCTTACACCTTTTCTGTCACCCTTTATACGTTTTCTTCGTCATCATTCATTCTCTCTACATGAACTAACCATCTCAATTTGTCACTCGTCTCGCTAATCACTTACTTTCTCATCTTGCCTCACAACGTTTCTCCACAAATTCTTCTACAATCTCACCTCAACAGCATTCACAACTAACTCGTCCTCCTTCAGCCATTTCAGCAAACATCTCTGTCGGCACCAGGACGACGTTATGCACCAGTTTTACCTAGAAGCCATACTATTAAAAATTCATAAAATCGAGATATGTATATTACCTAAGACTGGACTTTTTATTTACTTACAGTTTAGTTTCCATTCATCTAAAATTGACTCAGGTAGACTAGCGTGGCTCGTTTGTTAATCCAGTTATATTCAAATAAAGAACATATTCCACGACTTTGAATTTTTTTTGTTTCAACTCTACGGCGCCACGCGCTTATTGGTTATTTTTAAAACAAAATACACTCAATATTTTGACATTGTCTCGAAATTTGAAATGTCTCCCTCGATACTGGAATGTTTTGACACTTTCTCCTTGACATTGGCTAAGTTTAATCATTTCACTACTAAATTACCTACTTGTAGACATTCAGTTGGCGCCGGTTTGTAATAAATCACCAATGAAAAAAACTAATATTTTTAAGGTATTCGGTAGCCAGGTTGGTAACGCGCTCGACTCAATCCAGTGGGCTCAGGTTCGATCTCTGACGCCGAATTACTCCACTTCTGGACACAAGTTTTTATAGGTTACCTACTGTGAAATGTACGAAGATGTACTTTTTTGGGTTTATTTCTATAAACACAGATTCATAAATACAGAAAAATAATGTAATAAGTGTGCTTATACACATGCAGGATTCTCTGGTTACTCCACAATTGGGATAAACGGTTATTGTGGAATAGCTCCATAAAACATTCCAATAATAAATTGCCAAAATAGTAAGTCCAATTTTGTAACTTTTCGAACTATAATAAGTACGCACTTAATCGGTCACAGAATTGGACCTAGTAAAGAATAGCATAAGAAGAGAGTCGTATGGGCATACACGAATATGTGACAGCTGTCGCTGGTTGCCTCACATTACATATCTGTATTGAAACATCTGATTAAAACATTAAAATCAATAAAACAGTCAACACTGCTGATTGAAAAATAATTTCATACAAAATCTACGTACCTGGCTAGTATTACCCGCGATAATTTATCGTTATTTACTTATTTATATAATATATTAATAAGTAAATAAGTATATAGTTTTATAGCCTATTATGTCGTTATAAATCGATGTGTACTTAGTGCATTGGTAGCAGGCAATCGTAGTAATTATATGTCATTTCGCGAAGTGTCTAGAATCGCCAAAAATAACTAATAA
This sequence comes from Ceraclea dissimilis, assembly GCA_963576895.1. Taxonomy (NCBI): domain Eukaryota; kingdom Metazoa; phylum Arthropoda; class Insecta; order Trichoptera; family Leptoceridae; genus Ceraclea; species Ceraclea dissimilis. The sequence goes on from OY756376.1 coordinate 13,398,936, forward strand.
AAGCGTGTAGATATGTTTTTCAGGTTGATCGTATGATGTGATGTTTCGGCGAACCTACTGCCGCCTCGGTCACAGATTGTGTTCATGATCATAATCCGTGACCAAGGCGGCAGTAGGTTCGCCGAAACGTCGGAGCATCTGTTCACTACACGATTTACTCGAAAAACAGATATGGATCATTGTGAAAACCTGCAACAACTATTAACTAATAAAAGCGTTTACAAGAAATCATTAGATAGAAGTTTTATCCCCCGTGACTCATGGGCCGTGAGATCCCCTGATTTGGAATTGGTCTCCACTCTTACCAAAAACTTAACGAGTGTCATGTATCAGTCAAGTGTTCGTAAAATTCTAAAACACTTTTCAAATATTTGTCAGCGAACGGGGTTTTACAGCATATAAATGTTCGCGCAAGGAGAATTTTGTGTGTGTGAGTGTTTTTATAAATTCGCACAGCATTAACCAATTACCACATTATTGGGGTTAACTCATTGTTGATATACCTAACTCAAAAAATAGAGCAACACACTCCATTAACTTATTGATTCAAATTCTACTGCACTATCAGTATTAGCTCACATAAACATTACTCAACATGAACTTTAAAGTAGCCAAGGTGGAAAAAGATAGATTTTTTTTAAATACGCTAGGTGTTACGGAAAACGGCTTAATTCACCAAATTGCCTGTGCCCTTTTATATAAAACAATAACATTAGTATAAATTTCCTTGTTTTTATGTATAAATTTTATTGCATGTTTAGGTTTCGTATTAAAAACAAATAAATTTAATGTCATTTTTTTATTACGACAATTTAAATATGTACTATTATCTTTATTAGAGTAAATAATTGACTTCTGTTATTTGATTACTAAACTTTTTGTCTAATTTGATTCGAATTTCTCCGGATAATAAAGACATATTATTTTACTACTACCATCACGGTATATTCCAATAATGGGGTAACCAGTGAATGCTGTATGTGGATAAAAACACAACATTTGTGAATTGGTGGCGAACATTATTGCTGAAAATATTTTCTGACATGTCTTACGGAAGTTTTACGAACACCTAACATTTACAGGACACTCGAAGAAATTTCAAAAAAGAGTGGGGAGTCAATTCCACAATCCATTTCCAATCCTAAAGTTTTGAATCTATACATTACTATATAACATTATAGAGATTACGCATCGAGTTATTTTGCCCTCCACGGATACATTAAAATGTTAACGCAGGTATCTGGATGATACATAGCATGGAATTAGTATGGAACGTAGTTAGAATTAGTCGGATTTGTCCCAATATTTCTACATACTGAATAGTAACTCCTTCTCCCCAGTCCCCGCACTGACCGCTGTCTTCATACCGAAACAACGTAGTAAGGACTTTTTCTCAGTTTTGAATGTTAGTCAAATTATCCACACAAAATTGATACAAAAATATAGTGACGAAAAATGACGGGGGCCGTCTTCAGGTAGTAATAATTCATACGCTTGCCACCGTGCGCACAGTAGAACACATAGCTGTCAAAACATTTCATCTTAATCACAGCTCATCTTACATTTAGACTTAAGTATACACTTAATAAAATATTTACCACGCCTCATAAAAATAAAATAATAATAAAAAATTAATAAAATTCATGATCGATCAACAGCATGGCAATTAATATTAATTAAAATTTAAAAATTTAATGATAGTACGCGATGGGTCCCCTCATAATAAACACAGGGTCCCGTTCCCGAGACTTCCAATATAATCCGGTAGCCATATACTTTATTAAGATTTTTATTTTTTGATAATGGGTACCTACTTTATGACCCGATCCATAGATTATAATTATTGATTGATAGGATGGATAAGAAAAACATTGACGTCTAAATTTATAGAGGGCGCCTAGCAAATTTTAAGATAGGTACGACTACACTTTGCACACAATTTTACAGCGTATCTACACAAAAAATTAGAGATAGAATAAAGTTTCAATTTCAATTGTAGAAAAATGTACATTTAAGTCAATAAAATCACGGTATTTAGACTACCAATAACCAATAGAATTATATATACAACATTAATAGAAGTTCGCCCTAGTGAACAATGGTATATAATCTATGTATACCATGTATTTTTTTATATGAATGTACCTACTTTGTTAACTTAAAAAAATATATATAAGTTGTTAAACGTCGAAAGCTTTGAAAATAGTATTTTGCACTGATAAGTAAACAACACCCAATTAGTCTGCAATTATTATATAGTTTTTTTTATGTAATTCGTGTTTGGACACAGCAAAAAGTTACTTTTTTACCTAAAAATAATAAAATTCACTTAGTTATGTTTTTTTGCATATCTGCGTAGTGTGTGTACATATTTTCATAAAGTACATAAATATAGTCCTTAATTTAATATAAGCATTGGTCATTATTTAGGTTTAACAATCAATTAGTCAAAAGGTATGTTTAGGAACAACAATTTACTCCATCTATTAAATAAATACATCTATGGTATCAAAGTGTAAAACACCCATGTACTGACGTATTAACACGGAAATATAATCGTTAATTTATATATACCTAAGGATTTGAATCGCAAATAATTATCCCTGTGACATATTACACTTTCGATGAGACAGTGAAATGTTAATGTCTTACAAAACATAGATATATTAATACACGTATAGATGGATAGTAATATGAATATATTTTAATTATACCTTTATTATGACTTAAGATATAAATAACGGGTTTTTCAACAGGTTTACCTAAATAACTAGTTAATTTATCCTAAGATCTCAATTTCTTCACGTTTTTTTAAAAATTAACGGATAATTTTGCATGACAAAAATTCAAATATTTTTTTCAGTAAGAAAATTACTAAAAGTAACTTCGTTAGCTTATACAATGGTGTCGACCCAACTTGCTGAGCCAACCCACTCAATGTTATACAAAATTTCAAAATAAAATCAAATTTAGCTCATATTCAGACAGACGATTCATGGTGGAAGTCCAAATTTAGCTTACTGTGAATACTTACGAATTTCGACTAACAAACCCAAATCCGAAGTGTCCCTTATAAAGGAAACGAGAATTTTTTCCGCACTTATATTAACATCAACTGTCGTTGTCTTACTCTCATATTTCAGTAACTTCCCAATGTCCCATCAGTAATACAGTCTGTTAAAAAAGAAATAGATTTCGATGAGGGCGCTCCATATAGCTTTTTGACAACCACACTGGCAACAGTTGTAGAATTTCATTAGAAAATGTCATTGTTGTAGATTGTAGTTCTAATTAAATCCGAGACCAATACTCTCTTGACGGACTGTAAGCATGGTCCTCAAAAAGTTTGTTTCGAATACTTTTAAGTAGTTTTTTGAATATCCCTTTAACGGGAAACATCCCTGATGAAGAACCTTTCCCTGATGAAATACAACGTAACGTCCATAGTAAAAGTTAGTCATTAGGAGGAATACCTTCATTTGACATAGCATTCGTTAATGGCCGCCGATAGGCCAAAATGCCGAATCTCCTTTAATTTCTAAATATCGTACGAATTATGGGAGGTATTTTAATGACTACATGTTGAAGTCAGTCGCTTCTGTATATCGTCCGTTAGTGTTTAAATTAATTTATTATTTTATTAATAAAAATATTATAAAAGTAATAACCGGTCGAATAAAAAAGGGGGCTGGGTCTAATTAAAATGTATTATGTTATCTTTTGTTTTATTAGACCTAACATATTTTAATAGACAGTAGGTCCGATCCTATAACTTCTTGAACCAAAATTTACTTTACTACGAAGCTTGCGTTAGTTGGAAGAGATCGCAGAACTGCGATAAGCTCGCCCTAGTGAACAAATCCCCTATTGAATGCAATGTAATTGTCATATTTGTGTGTTTTGTTCACTTCAAGTGTAAATAAATTGGAAAAGTTGGTTTAAGCGTTCATTTTCATACACAATGTATAACAAAAAGTATCAGGAAATCATAAAACGAAAGTCCTGTAAGTATTTACTTTTCGGCTTATAAATTAGGTAGGTACCTACTTATGACAATCCACGATTCGTCTCAAGAGAGAAAATTGCAGTACGAAATAACTTAAGTAGATTCTGTGGGTGTATTATGTACAGCTTTCTCGTTCCCTCCCACGTGTTATTGTGCATTCGTCTCACTCTCTTCTGTCACCCGACACTTCACGATCATTACATTATTATCGCCTTATGTTATGAGTGCAATTTGCACAAGAGAGAGAGAGATAACATTATATTTTAATGAAAGTGCGAAAGGAAGGGCGCTGTAATGAGCTTAGTGCATGAAATTCAATATTATTATTATTATTTTATGCATTAAGAAAGTACTTACCTACTTGTATGCGATGCAAGGAGTGACATTTTCAAATAATTATTCCAAACATTAAACAAAACACCTACGCAAGTTTCTTAGCTCCTGATACTTTTAGACATAATAAGGTGGAATTTAAAACATGGTAACCAGCGATTTTTTTTATCATACGGGTAATGGGGTACCCAAAAAATCTAACTTATTAGAAAATAAATGAAAAATTCGAACAATTCGGTAAAATGGTAGGACGCCCCGTGAAATCGAGAAATAGGCCTCCACACTTTTTTGATATTTTTTCCGAAAAAATATCAAAAAGAAGAGAAATGTAACTTATTTTTTGAGTTGTATTGTGTTTTTATATGTATGTGAGGTCTGTATGCGTTCTGGGATAAATAAATATTTTTTTAGTTTCCCCATTATTGGAGATTATGGTATAGTAGTAAAACATTTTATATTATGTCATTTATCTTTGTAGGACACTCGAAATCAACGACAAAAAAGAGTGGGAGTCGAAGTCGAATATACCTATTTCAAATCAGCATTAAAATTCAAGATATGCCCAAAAAGGCATTGACAAGAATTCGCCGATTGAGGTTATGTGGGTATGCTGTCTAACTTAGAGAAAAATACAAGTTTTTTTTTCAGAGTCTCGTACAAAAACACATTAAATCGTAATCTGACTCCTTCCTGATTCTGCGACATGCATTATAAGATTACTGTGCGGTACATTGCAAAAAGAAACGCCGACATTACAGAAAAAACAAAAGCAGATCACGGAATCAGAAGTTACAAAAAAAAACGTCGAGAGAATCGATTTCAAGTTTGAATTACAAATGTATTTCTATTTACAGGTTTTCAACTGTTTCAAAATGATAAAACAAAAGCAACACGCAATTGGAGAGTGTCATGAGGATTTTAAAAAATATTCTTTTTTTAAAGAATACAATTTTTCTATTTGAAAAATGATTCTGTTATTTTTTCGAGGTAATTTCAAAGAGACAATTATTAAGGAAAAAAATGTTAAAAACATACATGGATAATTGCATATGTAAGTGAAGAAATGCATAATTAGTAGAGAATGCAATAATTATTCAACAAAATTCCGATAATTACGTGAAAGTACTGATATAATTATTTCGCCAAAACATGGACAATTATCACGAATATGGCAAAATTCGATGTAAAACCAATCAACTACTCCACAAAATTGACAGAATCGTCGTAATTTTGACGAGGATGTGATTTAAAAGTTTAATCAATGAATACTTGAAGATGAAATAAACATTTTTTTACAGTAACTCCGCGCTTAATTAATACCTAGCCTAAATTCCGACCGCTAAAAATATGACCATCTGTTTTTTTTTTATTCGAAGACTGAAAAAAAATACACACAGGGTCATACATCGTCACATATCAAAATCTTTCTCCCAACTCTGCCTCTCCAAATAGGTCCCCCTAGGCGGTTCTTCGCATTTTTAAGGAACATGGTAAGATTTTCGCGTTTTTTTTTTTTAAGAATATTGCGAACCTTGTGTAGATGTACGTTTCGACACTCCTGCTGGTGTCGTCTACTTCAGATAAATGAAAGATGACAAAAAATATATATTTGAGAGAGCGAAGAGGGGTGTAGAAACGCGGCCGCCCGAGACTGACCTGGTACGATCATGTCGAGCAGATTCTCAAGTATGGACGCGTTTTGAGTAAAAGCAATCGGAGAGCGTGTATGACAAATTGCATGAATGTGACGGAGGCTAGGAGTGAGTGCAAGGATAGGGCTGCCTGGCGCTCTGCCTCTCTGCCTACCCTGCAAGGGACGCGGCGTAAGGGTATAGATAGATAGACTTTTTGCAAATTATTTCCCGAGTGACAACATCCCAAAGATTTTATATGATCGTTTGTTTTATACTATACTATAGTACAGTGGAGGCAATAAAACGTTGTAGAAACTCCGTCGTAGGTTGGATCTCGGATGTTAATGATCTATAATCTGATTCAGATCTATGTAATGTTATTTATCGCTGTGAAGAACGTCAATAATAAATGTAAGATCTTGCTACAATGCTTTTGAGAATCTCTATACTTAATCTATCAATGTTTGCATTGCATTGTATTAAGATTATCTGTTAGAATAATCTCTTATAGCTAAATAATAACGGGAAAACATTTCTTGCGTACGGATAAAAAGTTATCCACTGTATATTACTGTAAATTAGAGAAAATAATATATTTAATTGGATTTTGAAACAGAGCTGCTTTTTTCTTTCACCTCATGAGGGGTAGGCAGAGAGAACACATCTCCAGACTTCCTTTTCCTTAGACAAACTTTCGTCACATTCATACAATACACTATTCTTTTTTTTTTTTTGAAAATTCCCGTTGAGATCTACGGGTTGTGGAATTAGTCCCTCACACTTTTATGTTATTTTCGATTGTCCTGTGAAAATCGCTTATACTTATTACGTACACCTTCCATTAGACTTTTCGTATCTCTGAGTTCAGTAAGCAAGTAAAGAGATAAAATAAGATTATAATATCAAAACTACTGGATTCGGCTCTGGACAATAAAAAAAGTGTGAAATAAATAGAATGTCTATGTTCTTGTTTTAAAAACGTTTTAAAGAAATCACTTATTTAAAATCATTTATGATCATCGATAATGTGTAGAAACGTTTGTGAAGCATAACCGTATTTAATAGAAACATAGAGAATTGATGCAATTTCAATGTAAAGAAATGTTTACTTAAATGACAATAAAATTACTATAAACACAACGCATGCGCAAAAAAACTATTTCATAGAAAGCTAATCTTGTTGCAAGAAAAATGACAATTGGAGCTATCAGCGATTTATTTTTCTCTTAGAAATCCATTTCAATAATACTTTTTCCCCATACAAATTGCCAGCAGTGTTCATTAGCTCCAGTGTGCACTACAATCCATAGAACTGGAGCTGATCTCATATAGGTGTGGCTCCTCCTACTATAAGTGTAGGACCATGTAGTGTAGTAGTGAGGCCAGGCATACCAGAGCAGAGCCACTTGGTAAATGACCACCAGGGGACTAGGATCTCTACAGAGACTAGAGCCATACCAGGATAGTACGGTACCACACACCAAGAACCCTACAGTTAGACTCATTTGTTAATTGACAATTGAGAACCCCTACATCATCCTGGGACTCCCTGCGGGGTTGAAAAAGAGTACCTACGTACATTGCTCACTTCCCGGCACAAATCATGACATTAGAAACGCATAATAAAAATAGTGAGCAAATAAACAATAAAATTTAAGAATAATAAAAAGGTCAGGTTCGTCACCTGTTTTCGCCCCCTTTCTGCAATCGCCCGGTGCGCTAATAATTGGCGAACACCCAGCGCGCTAGAAAAGTAAATATTTAGTTGACAACAGCGGCGCGCGAATATTTCACAACTTTATTATTACCTTCACTAATGGTTTGTCAAATGGTATTTTAATTGCCCTCCAACTTGAAATAATTGACAATAATTCGCAGCGTAGTTTACATAAAATAACAATATTATTAGATAGTAAAATAACCATAATTGTATCATTTTAATAATTATATCTAACGCTGTTATGGTTCATGTTCACACCTGTACACGCGATATCGATAAAACAAATTAATGTTGTTCTATTCCCTTTATTTAAATTCCTTTGATTTGTTCGTTTTTTAAATTCAAAACACATTTAGTACTACAATTTTTTACGTAAACTACAAAATTTTGAACTGGGTATGTTCTATATATCTATGAGAAAACAGTATCTACTTATATTGAACACCAACTATTGATGACAAAGATATCAGTGCATTAAGAATAACGTTCGATGTTCCTTAAAAGAACCTAGCGAGGATACTACAATTCGTCTAAAATCCTTTATTTTCATCAACAGGTAAACATATAAATAAATGGGAAGGTACCAGCTGCTAAGAAACCTAAGAACACGATTCCCGTCGAGTTACCTTTTGATTTATAATGATAACATAATAGGTCTAATCTTACGTAATTCGGTAAAAAGTGTTAGTCTTGGCTTCCTTCTTACAGAAATCCACATTTCGTCACTGGAAATAGCTATTATTTTATTTGTCTTAAATTATATGTGACACCCACAGAGACATCAACAAAACATGAATACATTATCATACAAAAAAGAAACATGTCACATGTCGACTCTCCAATTAAGGGCGCCCGCAGCATACACCAACAACAAATGCTGTAAAAAAATTTACTAAAGACAATCAGTGCTCGCATAACCACCAAACAACGAAGTCATTATATAGTTACCAGGCGCGAAGCCACTTAAGAACACGATTCCCATCGAGTTACCTTTTGGAAAAAAAATATAGCACAATAGTGTCTAATCTGACGTTACCCCATAAGAAATGTTAGCCCCGGCTTCCTTCCTACAGAAATACACTTTTCGTCAATAGAAATAGCTATAATATAGGTATAACAAATAAAATTATTCTGGATAGGTACTTATGAAAACAGATGTTCAAGAGAATAGTCGTTCGATAGGATGTCAATAAAACAAACAAATAAATAAATAAATATGCAAATTCATTAGGTATTACTATTAGATTCTCGTAGTAGATGCTATCCAATAAAAGTTACGACCAAAACTAATTCCTTCAATATGGCAATAAAATAAATTCGAATATTTAAACTTATTCCAAATTCGAAATAATGACAGATGGACAACGACATTAGAACGTTGTCGGAGTTTTTGAATTTATTTTGAAGTTGCACGTCAAAAACGCCGGATGTAAAACAAACGATTTTATTTTGATGATTGCAAACTAAATTCTGCTGAGTAGTAGGTATTGAAAGTCTTATAATTGTGCCTAATGATATGAATGAAAAAATGGATGAATTTGTGACATTCAATGCAAGCTTTAAAACTGTAATATTCTTTAAAAAATTGTCAAAAAAGAAGTAACAACGAATGCAGCATTCCCAAATTCTTTTTGGAAAGACTATCTTATGTATTTAGATTGAATTGAGAATCTTATCCAAGAAACATTTGAGTAGTAATTATGGAGATGTTTGTTAAGGGGAACCGTTCTGGGGAAACTGGAGCCCAGCTTTGAGAATAAAATAATGTTCTTGTAGAATGACGTCATAATATCTGATGCTTTTGAAACATCCAGAGGATGACGTACCTATTTTTCTAGTTTATGTCTGATCGCTTATTACACCTTTTGCTCAGTTTTGTTATTTGTAATTTTAATACACATACATAGTTAATTTGTTGTCTCGTAATATAATATTTCTACGTGCATGCTGTGGACGCTCGCAATTGGGGGGTTGACCGGAAATTTGTGTTTGATGTTTTTAATTCATGTATATCTGTCAATCCTCTGTGAGTGTCTCAATAAATAAATAAATAAATAATTGATATGAGTTTACCCTTAATGGACAAACTTGATTGCGTTATTCAAAGACTTTTAAACGTAATTATAATTATTGATGTAAGTAAAGGTAGGTGCCTACTGCCTAAACAATTTTACAGTTTGCCTGCCCTTTCTATTAATAATAATATGTTTAATAATATGTAGAAACCAATTTGGAAATATTCTTTATTCAAAAAACTCTCTTTAAAAAAAGAACACAAATTTAAAAAACAGTTCCAAATGTTTTATTACAAGTAGGTCAGACAAACAAACACCTGTCTAATTCTAATAGAACGGAATAAAACGTTTGAATTTCGAATCGAACTCCTTTTATTTATATTCAAATAAAGAACACATTTAAAATAAATTGTTCTGAATTCAAATTTTATTCGTAAGCATTGTGTTGCCATGAATAAAAAAAGTACGTAATAGCTTTCTTTTCGTAAATTTTCGACAATTTTTATTTAAAATTACTTCATCAAATATATTTTTTTAACGTTAACCCCCCAAGGACGAGAGATTTTTTTTCTTTAAAAATGTGTATTTTTGTGTATAGTTTATGTCTGTAGTAAAGCAATTAGAAGTTGCCAATAGGCAATAAATCCGCCCTTTACATGATTTTTTACGTGACAAAGTGTGAGTTTCGTTAATTACATCATGGTGTCTTATTTTTTGTGTAGTGTCACACACACACACAAGTCGCTGTTTACCCCACAATGTTTCAAATGGCGTGACGACGGAGAAATATGGATTTTTTTATATGAAACTGTTCACTTATAAAATAAATAAATAAATAATAGAAGTTTGTTATAAAAAAAATGGGTAGAATTATACGGGGGCCCATGCGTTTAAAAAAGTGTGGTTTAACTAAAATTACAATAATTTTAGGATCCCAAAAAATTGGTACAATCAAAAATGATTATTGTCCCTTTTATGGGACCTTATAAAAATATGATAATATAGGGGTTTGAAGGTGTCAGGTAGTTTATAGACATCCTATGATTATTGTCATTAAGTAATTTCACAGACATCCAGTTTTTTTTACCTGAAAATGATTTAGGGACTAATACGATAATTTAAAAGGACGTATCTTGAAAGATTTTATTATTATAATTTATTGTTATTTCATCTACTTATTTAATTTTAGATTCGTTCACGTGGGGTTAACTGGAAGAATTTTTTTTTTAAAGAAGAAAAACGCAGCTTTTCTATAAGTTCGCCCTAGTGAACTATGCTTATGGATTTGTTATATTTCGACTTTTATTGTAAGAGTGTCCGGTAAGTTCGTCTAAAATCAATTCGTCTATAATCAATTCTTCTAAAATCAATTCGTCTAAAATCGACGAATTGATCGTTTGGCAAGTTGATTTTGGCCGAATTGATTTTAGACTAATTGATAATTAGACGAATTGATTTTAGACGAATTGATTTTAGAGGAATTGATTTTAGACGAATTGGTTTTAGACGAACTTACCGTTAACCACTGTAAGTAGATATATACTTTGTTGACTTTAAGGATATATAGATAAAATAAAATTATAAGCGAAATAGACAGAAAATTGTAAATTTTAATACATTTCTAAAGTACGAAGAGTAAAACATTTTGGAGTAATATGTCAAAATTAATATGTTTATAACGAGTGGCCAACAAGCCACAAATTGATGCTTTCATGCTAACCTTTATTACTTATTACAAGACACATTAAAAAATTACTGCCTAACCGCACCACAGCACTTAAACACTGCGCCTGCGGTCGCCTCTGTACACAAAACATTATTTACCCAATTTAATGATGTGATAGCAACATAATTTAAACACTACTTATTTTGTCTCTTATCGTTTTCCCTACTTTTACGGGACGCTAAAAATAATGATAATGATGTGGTTGCAATCTTGCAGATTGGTTTGTACCGAGCACCGAGTGGTTTGTACCTTAAGGGCTTGGCACCAGGAATGACGTCACAGTAATTTCACACGGCATTAAGGTTCAAAATCGCGTGAACATTCGCATGATAAAATGGTAAAAATAGCGTTTTTTTCCATTTTTTAGGGTTAATTTTGCGTCTATCAAAAACTTTTACGGTTATTCCCTAGATTTTGATGCATATTTTCAGTACAAAAAAATATTTTACTCCGCGACTTTCGGGAAACGAGTTCCCGTCTTTCCGAAAAAAGATCAGAAGTGTTTTTAATTATTTTTTTTGAGAAAACTATACAAGATATCAAAAATCTTTTAAGGTAATTCCATAGATAAAGGTTCAATGTATCTACCCTATTTTGTTTTAAAGCATATTTAGTAACGGATGTCGAGATAGAAGGTCTCCCGTTTTTAGAATTTTTTGAAATGTACACTCTTAATATGTGAATATGTGTGAATATGAAATGCACACTCTTAATATGTAAAATTTCTTATGGAAGTGATATAAACACTTTGCAAACAGTACGCTAAAAAAATGTAGAAAAAGATTTGTTAAGTACCTATTTTATAAGTTTTGTCAATACTGAGTTTAGAATTCAGATCTGCAACTTGAAAGTTCGCCATGCCACCAACTGACCCAAAGATTTTAATACAAAGTAAAAGTAATAATATTATTTTGATTACATGTTTGTATTTTGTGTATTTCCCTCTGGCGCCATATTGCGGTAACGGATTGTTGGCGACGATTACTCGACCATTTGTCGACCAAATGGCGACCCAGCGTGATTCTCGAAGACGCATCATACCATCAATATGTCAACAAGATCGATTACGCGCACACACACAATAATACAAATTCCTATACTTTCATAACAATATGTGCCTAGGGTATATTACGCTAGTATGTTTGCTTTTAAAATACTTAATTCAAGTATGTAACGGAAAAAAGGACTAAGTCCCATTTTTTTAAACATATGCAGTGCTAGTTATTAAAAAAAGATGATATTTACGGGTGATTTTGCTACTAATATTCACATCTTTATAATTTTAATTTCGGTAGACCCCAGTCAATGTGGTCTAATGATATAAGGAAGTGTGCCGGAGGGAGGTGGATGCAGTGTGACCAGAACAGGGAGCTGTGGATGACCAAAGGATGTGGATGGCCTATGTCCAACAATGGACGTAAGTGGCTGCAGAAGAAGAATAGTTTTACACGTGTGGAAATAGCTATGAAATATGCAGAACTTGAATAACGATACTTATATATTTATTTTCATTACTTTAAGAACAAATCACTGATTGAAGACATAACTTCTGAATACCTCACTATGAAACTATTCACTAGGGCGAGTTTCAGCGATTTGCTCCAGTTTTTTAACATTTTGTTGTAATAACCATGAAGAGTTTTGTAGATGAATGTTTGAAACTGGAAGATCTGCTGAAATTAGCCCACAACAGAGTTCGAATAGACAAATTTGGAATAGCGTAAGAAATATGTCCAATAAGCCATTATGGGATTGGAACTTTGACCTATCTTTCTCTATTTAATTTCCTCGATAGACTTGTCAATTGGCGGTGATGACATTTGAAGAATTTCTCTAACGAGTTCGTCATCGCCAAGCCTATTAATTTTATAGAAGAATACTAAATATTTTATGTAAAATAAGTTTTTCTCGTTACATTTCTACATAATTTAATACATTTTTGTCAATTAGTTTAGCAAAATAAATAAATGAAAATACATAAATTACAATTTAAAATCGTTATCTAATATTTACATAAGATTTAATCAGTGGATTCGCGACTTTTTCTTTCTCGTATAATAATTATATTATAATAAATATGTAACGGTACGATTTTATGCGTATCGTTATTATTTAAAGAGTAAATGATTAATTAAAATGTAAATTTTTGCTTGTTAATCAGTTTGTGCCTATCAACATTGAATATTTCCTCCTAAGTTTGTTTATTTTAAATGGATGTACGCACAGATTATTTATTTATTTATAGATTTAATTCTATGTACAACGGGTGTATGTACGTACGTACTCGTATTATGGGTGGGAGTTCTTAAGTGGATGTGTCAGAATTGAATTTAATCTTATTTTAAATTTTAAATACACTAAATATCCACAAATTCCATGATTTTCTTGAGTTCCTTCATCTTTCATAGACGCTCCGCGATTTCTTTTACTCAAAACGCGCTCGTCCCTGAGGATCTGGTCGACATGATCGGCCACGCTTCCTCGCAACTCTTCGTTCACTCATATATATTTATTTATTTATTCACTAAGTGAACAAAGTAAACATAGAAACATACAAAAAATGGACGTAGAACAGATTTTAAAGCATTGTTCACTAGGGCGAACTTATCGCAGAACTGCGATTTCTTCCAGTTATCCCCAATATTTTTTAGTCATACTATCAGCATGCAATCTCTCAACATGCCCAAACCATCTAATTTTATAGAATTTCTTCTAGTCATTCCTAGGTCGTTCACCCACATAATGTGTATATTTTTTTGTCATACTATCATCATTTATTCTTCAAACATTCCCAAACCATCTAATTTTACAGAATTTCTTCTATTCATTCTTAGGTCATTGACCCACATAATATGTATATTTTTTAGTCCTGCTATCATCATTCATTCTTTCAACATTCCCAAACCATCTAGTCTTATTGAATTTCTTCTAATCATTCTCGATCGCCATGAAAACAACGAGCAGGTTGTCTAATATAATTTCATTAAACAGAATTAACATAAAATAGCTATAGTTCGTAATCTTAATTAACTTTGTATTTAAATTATTTATTTATTTATTTATTTATTTTTACAAGAATATTGCAACTTAGTTGGCGAGAGATAATCTTATAAATAATAATGTTCATTAATAATTAACTAGTTTAAATGACCGGCTTTGGAAGAGTAAAATAAATACTAATTAAAAAAACATCAAATGGATTTAAAAAATAGACAAACAAACGACGATCGCGGTGAAGCTCACCCTAGTGAAAAAATGTGCAAAATGGGTAGGTAACAGTGACGAAGGGAAGAATACTAGGGAATCTGTATAAATGTAGGAAAACTTAACGGATAAAGCCATAGACAAAACTTGACCACCGCCATTGCTGTTCATAGCCGTTCCGCTAGGTATACGCCAATTTTTCTCGATATAAAAATGTACCATTTAATTACATAAAGGTAATTTCCACACTGATTATACATGATGAGTCGCAAAAATCACTGAAATATCACCAGATTTCATGCAATTGTGGACAATCAATATGATACGCAATCATATGTTTGTAGCGCCAATGGCGTCCACCATAGATTTGTCATAGACAATAGAAGAGGCTCGATGTTCAATAGTTCTTTCAACCTTTATACCTATAGGTTGCTTAAAGAATACGATGCCCATCGAGTTACCTTTTTGAATTAGGATGATAAAATAATAGGTCTAATCTGACTTAAAATGCTACAAAAAAATGTTAGTCCCAGCTTCCCCCTACAAAAATCCAGTCTTCGCCACTGGTGGGTAATGGCACAAACCACTGCTTTATCCTTTACCGCTCCTCAAATCAACACAGGGAAATCACATGTCTTTGTAACTCTCTAGTTTTACTGCCATATAGACATATGTACACATCAAAATATTATGTTTAAAATGCATGTTTTTCACATTATTTTTATAATCTCGATATATATTTATAACATTATAATAAAAATTTATTAAAAACGCGGCCGAGCGTGAAAAAATCGCTAGCGATTTTATTAAACGCTTGACATAACCCATTACCTGTGAAATGGTGTCTATAGGTATAATACTTATTAGTAACATTTTAGAGTGATCGACCTCTTTTTGCACCGTCCAAAGGTAAACGTATCTGGATGGTGCGTACGTAGGAACTATTTTTCCATACTAAGAAGTGACCCTGTCTCTCTCTCTACATATCCGACCGCTAGAATATGACCTATCTGTAGTCAAAATAGCTCATCTTTCGCTGTATATCTGATGAAATTATATTGAATTTTTCTGAAATTATGAAATTCAGGTATTAGGAGAGCAGAAATTGTCTGGTTATAATATATTTTATGTCTAAACAAAATGTAAAAAATGTCTCATAGTTGTTCATCTGATGAGATTATCTAGAAATTGTCTGAAACTAATAAAGTTAAACTAGAAAACCATACATAGTGGCGCATCCTTCGCTGTATACCTTATGAAACTGCCCAGAATTATGAAATTCGGGTATTAGGAGAACAGAAATTGTCTGGTTATAATATACCTAAAAACGGGATGCCTTTTCAGTAACCCACAATGTTTCATACAAGTTCATCTTTCGCTGTGAGAATGATGAGATTATCAAGAATTTGTCTGAAATTCTGAAATTTAGGTATTAGGAGAACAGAAATTGTCTGGTTTACAATAAACTTAAAAACGGGATACCTTTTAAGTCACCATCAACGAGTTATAATGTCAAGACAACAACGACAGAAAAGAAACACAATGTTTCATACGAGTTCATCTTTCGCTGTGCATCTGATGAGATTATCAAAAATTTGACTGAAATTCTGAAATTCAGGTATTAGGAGAACAGAAACTGTCTGGTTATTTATTTATTTATTTATTTCAACATATACGGCTTGCGCCCTTAAAATGCATTAAGTATAACAAAAATTTAGATTCAACATACATATATAGAACAAAAAAATACAATAAAATTATACATATGCAGTAGCATGCACCCATGCCCCACGGCCATACGAACGTCGTGTGAGGAGAGCGGCAGGCATTATAGGTACCTATTAAGTATGATTAACGTGACGTACAACGTACCAGTACCTAGCATCTACCTCACACGACACACCAAAACACTACGCCTGGGATGTAGGTACATGCACACACAACATTACAATATCACTACTGCCCAAACGTAACAGGACCGGCTATAGAATTAATACGCCTTCATAACATAACTCAAAAATAAAAATATTTATACATAAAAGTCAAACAATTCATCAAATGTGTAAAATAATAAAATCGACTTCAGAATAATGCAAAAATTTAAAACAAATCAAAATTCCATACAATTGTCAAAAACAAATATACTTCGACAAAAACAAAAACAAATATAAAAAGTCAGTAAAAGCAAATTCAAGAATACAAAACATTATACTCATGTCACATAACAGAGACGGATTCCGAGTGGATTATCGGGTACATTGGTCAGAAAAACCAATTGGAACTCCGAATAAATGTATATAAAATAATATAAAAAATATAAAAAAATATAAAAAATTTAATAAAATAAAATAAAACAAATTCAGACGCACACAAGTCAGAAATAATAAAATCAAATAAAATTATAAAATTAATAAAATTGGCAAAATTAATAAATTAATAAAATTGATCAAATCATTAAAATAAAATAAAATTGACAGAATCGAACCCAGAAAGTTATAATGTACCTACCTTAGAAACGTGATGCATTTTCAGTCACGAAGTAATAGGATGAACCATAATATTCCCTAGACATGGAGAAGCATTTGATTGACAGTTCACATCTAAAAGACAGTCAGCCGAAACACATATGTGAATAATATAGTACCTATATATATTGTGTGTATATATACTGTACATATATCTGTTTCATTCTGGAATATTCGGTACTCTCAAATAATTCCAGGAGCGAACTAGTGTGATGTTAATTTTCAATTTTTTTTGGAATAGCACATGAGACGCGTTATTATACGCATATTGACATTTCAAAAATTTCTAAAAAGTGCAACCGTTACTAAATATGCTTTGGAAAAAATAAAGTAGATACATTGAATGTTTCTGGGAATTTCCGTAAAAGATTTTTTGCACAGATATTTCAAATATTTTTTTTAAAAAACACCTTTGCGCTTTTTTCCGAAAGACAGAAACTCATTTCCAGAAAGTCGCGGATTTTTTTTTTTTTGTATTGATAATATACATTAAAATCTAGCGAATTACCGTAAAAGTTTTTTGGTTGAAGCAAAATTAACTCCAAAAAATGGGAAAAAAGCTAATTTTACCATTTTATCATGGATTTGTTCAAGCGATTTTAAATCTTAATGCCGTGGGAAATGACCGTGACGTCATAGTTGGGTCGCGAGCCTTAAGGGAACAAAATGCAACAATATATTTAACTTTCGGTCAACGGGATACCATGATTTGTTCCCTAGCATCAATTTTACGATCTACTCTAGATAACCTGTCTACTGAGCAAAGCATTTTCTACCAAGCAAACATTTATGATCCATTTTTCTGTAATAATACTTTCGTAAATCTGATTCCTCTCTTCCTACCCGTAACTGAACCACACGTCACTGTTCTCAAGTTGGGTATTATTCCCATTTCTCCACATGTGGTGTTAATATAGAACCCCAAATAATAATTTCTGGTATTTTTTTCTACTGCATATACCCTAGGCACGCTGGATATGTATGTTTTAGCGAGGCCGCCGCCATATTGGTCATACAGGCCGGGCCCAACTGACATTTGACGATAATGACGTCACCAATAGTGGGAGAAAATGTATGGGAAAAAATATTCCGTAGTTCAAGTGTTCGTCACCGAGACAAGGTGTTTGTCACCGATACAAGGTGACGTCACCGATAATGGCAAAGATGGAATCCGAGGATGTAGGCTTGTACTCTACTATCGCAGGCTTTGGTTTTAGTTATAAATGCATAGAAAATTTATAACTTGCTACACGAATCTATGGAATATTGTAAAACGCAAGAATTTGACAGACAAGCGTGCATTTTCATTAATTTTTGATGCATTTTTAAGTACCACAACCTTAGAAAAAAATGATCTACGCTTTTGCATCAGAAAATGACAAGTATTTTAAGTAAAATCACAAGAGTTTTAAGGAAACGCGGCCGTCCAAGAACCACTATGGTAGACCACGTATCCACTAGAACTTGTATGACAAATTGGGTGAATAAAACGAAATGGGTTAACTGTAAGAAATAGTAGCATTGCGATAAGTTCGCCCTAGTGAACAGTTTTGTGTCTGATTGTGTGCTTAACATACTGATGTATTTCTTCATTTGAAGTAGAGTAATAAATGTTTCGTAAGCAAAGAGTGTGTGAATTAATAGAGAAGCTCGATGCTTACCTCATAAGGGATGCAGCGTGCTGTTACAGAATAATAGAATAGTGAAAATAAAAAGCGTGAGTACCAGCTATCACTTCTGAATGTATCAATTAATGACGTTACTGCGTGAATAAATAAATAAATTACCAGGATAGCATGTAACAAGACAGGTTGCATGGTAATCATTGTAATATCACATAATAAAGATGTTACCATTATTAAAAAGTATTAGGAGCGCATAATGAGGATAGAGCAAACGGATTATAATATACTACGAGTATGACAAGTAACAAACATTGTGTTATGTAATGACTTAGCATTACAATGCATTATTATAACGATGTAGGTGCGATTATGTTTCCATCAAATATTCATGAAACTCATTAAGCCACCTTCTATCTATCTGTGATCTCCCGATACATGTTTGTTATTAAAATATTAATTTATGCATTTAATTATTTTTTTATGTTATTACATACCGTCGATCGTTGCGAGTCTAGTAAACGCGTTCACGATTTCCGGGTTCAATTTCTCACCGTGACGAAAAAAAAACATAAGAACATGAGAGTTTTGGCGGCAAAATATTTCATCTATAAACTGAATAATGGAATGTTTTTGAATAAAGAGAGAACCATAGATTTTGAAAATTATTATAATTGCACCTTGGCACAAATTATTTCATACTTTTTTTTTCATAGTGCAACAAAATTATTAAGTTGGTATCTAAATTCGTTTATTTTGTTTAGTCTATGGAAACAAAGATAACGCAGAGGTATTCAATATTCAATACATGTATTTGAAAGCTGTTTGGTTATGGAATGTATTCTTTTCCTAGGAAAGATCCATAGTTATTTTTGAATGACAACTGAGCCCGCCACAGGGGGTTCTATTTTTAAAATTTGAAAAGTGATGCTAGATGAGACGAATATAGGTGTTACCGAATATAAAGTACAATCAAATAACTGGAAATAAATCGGCGCTGGCGATGTATTCCACACTTTGCGATACAGGGTTTTAGCCTAGTGCAAGGTGTGCAGGAAAGTATTTGGGCTACTGTGTGCAAACCCAGATCCTTTATATTTAAAAAAAACGAACATTTTTAGTTTTCAAAACGAATCGAAATTGGTTAAATGATTCTTTCTTAAATAAATTATAAATGACATGGAATTTAAAGGACATTTTAAATCTTATAATTGCATGAAGTATGAGTAAGGACAGGGATGGCTAACGTTCTGTTCTCTCTCCCTACCTTGCAAGGGACGTGGTGTGATGGGATAATATAGAATAGAATTAAACACTGACTTTCTTGTAGAGTCATTGGTCTAGTAAAATATAAAAGTTCTGTAAAAAATAAACTTTCTTTGGACCCTCAGAATTCGGTTTGGGAATAATTGCATGCCTACTGATAAATTCCGTATGACTTATGATAATCAAGCCATTTTTTTTTAATGAAATTAACAAAATGAAATAGATCGTAAGTATGGTTGCTGAAAAACTGTCATATAACTGGTAATAAGCTAACCAATTCTACAAAACAGCAACGTTACTAAAAAAAATGTTTTTTGAAAACAATAACACAGTTTACTTGAATTATTTTTAGTTTTACAAATTATCCTTGTAAAGCGTTGGATTTTTCTCCATTTCGTAGTATATACGATGCAGTATTCCTACAACAGTGTATAGAAGAATTAAGGATGAACATTGTCGAGCTTACGACTGACCTCGGCTGGCTTAAGTGATCACTTTTCATACAAATCCCTACTATGCGAGGCTAAGGTCTGGGTTCGAATCCCAACCGGGTGAACTGAAATCGCGAATGTTTCTCGAGTGCAAAGTGATCACTTAAGCCATCCGAGGTCGGTCGTGAGATCGACAGTGTTCATCCTTAATTCTTCTACACTGTTGTAGGAATACTGCATTTAAAAACACAGTTTGTTTTTTTAATAAAACAAGTTTATCGATTGTAGTTTGAACCATATGTTTAAGAAATTATATGTTATATGACATAGGCATAGACAACAGATACCTATGAAAGGCAATCGCTAGAAGGGAGATCCATAGTTCCTACCTACCTACAATACTAACTATTGACTTTTTAACTTCTTCTTTTTCCCTGACCGTCCTACGGTAGATCTATACTGAGATAAATACAGAACAATAATAATAATAGTAAATACCGAGAAACAGACAACAGAGATCTAAGAAATTCAAACGTTCAAAATATAGCCGCAAAAAAGAATGAACATGGAGATGTATCGTTTTGAATCTAAACTGTAGTTCATTTTATATGAAATTCATCTACTACTTATGACATCACGGTACATCTCAATAATGGGGAAACCAGCGAATGTCGTGTGTGTGTGTGTGAGAGAGAGAGAGAGAGAAAGAGTGTGCGTGTGTGAGAGAGATAGAAAGAGAGAGAGACAGAGAGGGTGTGAGAGAGAGGGGGTTTGTGTGTGAATGTGTGTGTGTGTGAGGGTGTGTGAGGGTGTGTGTGTGTGTCAGCCGCCTTTTACAGGACATTTGAAAATTATCTAAAAAAAGGTGGGGGGCCGACTCTACATCCCGAGGATCTCCATGAGAAGTGAAACTCATCTGATGTTAAAACTCTAGTCTCGCCCTAGTGAAAAAAGAACTCTAATTTTGAATTATTTAGATTAAATCGTTCGCTTAAAAAAAGAAACTCATTTTATGATACGAATTAAATAAATAAGTTATATCTGAGGAGTTAAAGTTCCCCTGTTAATTTTCAAAAGTGGTGAACATTTGTTGTGTTTGGGCTACCTGCCTTTTGAGAAAAGATTATTGCGAACTGGGACGGAATTTGACAGTTGAGAGACGTGAGGCAACGCCTTCATCATCAGACCAAGGCTTTCATTTAATTTATTTAGCGACCTTACAAATTCCTTTTCATTCTTTTTTCAAATCAAAAGAATCATTCTCTTCTAATTTCAAATTAAATTCAAAATTCAAACACATGTTAATAAATGACTCATAATGTACTTTAAAGATTTATGTAATAGGTATTCGTAAAAATACTTCTTAAAATTAAGATTTTATGATTTCCCATCCTCGAACTATTTTTTGTGGTCTTCCAAACGATACCAAAAAGGCCCTTCTGGGATGCGTAGATTTCCTCATCTTGGTAGTGTCTCCCACCAAGACTTGAGAAATTCAAAATTTGATAACTTGAAAGATATGAGTTCTACTCGTGAAGCACTTTTGTGAGATACTCGGGGCTAGACCTGGACAAAATCAGACTTACGATCTGAATTTCCTTCCCAACGCCCTTTCATACGATAGGTACCACACATGACCCCATACGACCCTTGGATCCCCCTCAAACGCTTTACATATTTTTTGTCTCTGAAGAAAGCTGATCCACAAGGGTACAGAAACGTATTGTCACCGAGTTTACGTATGTTTGCAAAATTTCAGGTCTCTTAGTAGTCAGAAAGTGGTTAAAAAAGCGATTGCAAGAATAAGTCACAGACAAAAAACAAAAAAAAAACATCCCATTAAAAATAAGAGTGTATGGCGCTGTCTTCTCTAAGGGCCCCGTAAGGGATACGACGTGATATATAGTTTTAAGTCGTCTTATCATTCTCTCGACATATCCAAACCATCTCAATTTCAATCTAGTCCTTCACACTCATCTTGGAATAGTCCAAGAGCCCGCTGCTTAAATTATGACGTATCTGTTTTTTGATCGAAATGTGGTATAAATGATAGCTTACCAATAGGGTATTACGTCGCACTAGGGTTAAACTAATAGTCCTACGAAAAAATTGACTTAATATTTTTTGTAGAGAATTTAGCAAGGATTATTTTTATCATTGACTACTTTCTCCTATCTCTTACCATATTCCTATAAAATGCGAAAAACCGCGAAGAGGGACCTTTTCGGGGGAGCAGGGGGGGTTGCGGCAAGATTTTGATAGGCAACCCTAGTGCGATGTAATACCCTATTGGTAAGCTATCATTTATACCACATTTCGATCAAAAAACAGATACGTCATAATTTTAGCAGCGGGCTCTCGGACTATAACCACACATGTCAATGCAATTACATCATTTTAAGATGTCATCACATGCCTAATGTCATGTAATCAAACTTGTCATTTTTTGCAACATCATTTAACAGTATGCGATTAAAAATCACTGCTAATTATTCACTAACTATTAACTAATTATTCTTGCCCTTGAGTGTCATCAGTGACTGTTCTTTTTCTTTTCTTTTAAGGGGCGATCTGCTCTGAGTAAAAATCTTTCTACTTTTTCAAAATTTTTAAGGTTAAGGGCAAAATAAGAATTAACGTAAAATCGATTTTGGCTGATTGTTTTTAAAAGGGCGACGAAATATAAAAAAAATATCCGCTAAAATCAGTAAGTACGTCTTACTCTAGACATTTTATCAACCAAATTACAGCATTATATATATAACAAACTACGGGAATAACCTCACATTTCAGTAAATTTCAGAGGTAATTTTGGAATGATATTTTATCGAGAATATCTAAAAAATCATATTTCAATGCCTAATCCACATGCTGGCCGAGCGTCCACAATTTGTGCGCTCATGAATAAAAAGGCGTTAACCGTCGGTTACGTACACAATCCAAGACAAACACCCCGTCCGCGCGTCTTTTTACTCATTCACACAAAACTTGTGGACGCTCGGCCAAGATGTGGCGCTGTACTGTTGGAGTCATTAAACAATATTCTCATTTATTCATGTTTTAAGTTTTAGGATGATACGAGTGTCTTCAGTATTAGCTGAGTAATCTTTCCTGGCGTTGTTTGCATCATTTACTTCGCCCCTTAACCAGTTACCATACGCTATTGTCTAACTGTGGATATAAATTGTTTCTATCTGTATGTTTCTTCACACGATTCATCGAATGAGTTAATGATACTCTACTATGATTTATGCATTAGAAAAATTACTGAGTAAACATGGGAGGAAAGGTGTGTAGTATAGAACCTTTATTATTTTGTTTGTGACGATCCTATGTAGTGATTTAATCTATCATTTTTACTGTTTGTGACGAACCTATATGGTGATAAAGAAAAATGTAAGGATTTTATCGCTTAAAAATCCAAAATAGTCAAATTATTATTAATATTATTATTTGCAATATAACAAAAGATGTGTTATATACCCTATCGAAATAGAGCAAAAGACATGCAATATACCTTGTATGAAATAGAGCAAAAGATGTCTAATATACCTTGTATGAAATAGAGCAAAAGATGTGTAATATACCTTGTCTGAAATAGAGCAAAAGATGTGTAGTATAGACCGTCTGAAATGTAGCAAAAGATGTGTAATATACCCTGTCTGAAATAGAGCAAAAGACGTGTAGTATAAACCGTCTCAATTAGAGCAAAAAATGTGTAGTATAGATGGTCTGAATTAGAGCAAAAGATGTGTAATATAACCTGTCTGAAATAGAGCAAAAGATGTGTAGTATAGACCGTCTGAAATATACGAGAAGCAAAAGATTTAATGTATAAACCATCTGAAATATAGCAAAAGATGTGTAGTGTAAACCGTCTCATTTAGAGCAAAAGACGTATAGTGTCGTCCGAAATAAACCAAAATAAGATAAGGATATACCAAAAGATATGCAGTATAGACCGTCTGACATAAAACAAAAGATGTGCTCTGTGCAGTATAAACCGCCTGAAATATAGCAAAATATGAAATGTTTAGACCATCTGATATATAGCAAAAGATGTGTAGAAAAATAGTCAATCAAGGACACGCGAAATTGTGAAAATAAAGAGTAAAGACACTACTCTTCGCATTTGAATTATGTGTCCATTTCTTCCAACTTTACCCTATTCTTCTTCTACTTGAAATGTATTGTACTGAAGTAATGAAGAATTGTGCATAATTTATTAATTACTACACACTTGTCAATTATTAACTACTGGAGTTATTATATAAGGCTGTATTCCGTGTGTTTAATTATACGACAATGTGCATATTACTTGCCATTGAGGCTTTGACAGTAACCTAGTGAACTCGATTCGAAGCGTATTTATGCCTATTGACTGTGACATTTCATATTATTTTTATGTCAACGCATAGTGTATTAACCTTGAAAATTATAATAAGGTACTTTTTGCAAACTTTCACACGAGTAAACTCAATTACGTTCAGCGATGAGGTTCACCACCCATTCTGAGTGTCTCTATTCAGAGTGGGATGAGTGGGGCATTGTATGAGCATGCATCTGGCGTGCACAGTGGCACGCCTGTCACTGGCTACCCCACGTTGGAGTGAAGTGCGTGATTTTAAATTCATTAATAAATCAGTCAACTATATTCCTCATCATTTGCACAAGGCACATATGAGATTATTGTAATATGTAAATAGCTGGTACTATAAAATTATTTACTTATGTGTATGATATAAATAAAAGATTTTGTCATACTCACCAAAGGATTGGGAACCATTTTCTTGTAGTGCAAATCCAACAAACGCGGCAAGAAAAAAGGAGAAAAAAATTATACATCAGTATAATAACAAACATTACAAGAAAATAAAAAAGTGTAACTTGTTAATGTTTACGTAAAGAATAAAAAACCTTAACTGTTCTAATCTAACTTTTTTCGACGTGACTAAAATTACACATGTGCCCAGTCAAGGGTTAAAAACGTAAATTAATATGCACCAAAAAAATGAAATACTTAGAATTTTATTTAAACCTACAGAAAAACTAAGTAAAAATAAAGAATAAAATGAATAATATGAAATAATGTCTACATTTTATTGTGCCAATTTAACTTTTTTTAGATCCGACTAAAATCTTATAACTGCTCTGCCAAGGGTTGAATACGTAAATGTCTATATATCTATACCCTCACGCCGCGTCCCTTGCAGGCTAAGCCGAGATGACAGAGTCCCAGACAGCCCTATCCTTACACACACTCCTAGCATCCGTCACATTCATGCAATTTGTCATAAGCACAAAAAATGATACACTAATCTTGCAAACTTACGTCAAAACGAAGTAAAAATAAACAAATTTTAAAATAGATATATGTTTTACTTAAATTTCAATGGGTAACTGTGAAATAACATGTGACTTTGGTCAATAGTGAATAACTAATTGTTTATAATTAGCAGGTGATTAACAAGAGATAAATAAAGAGTAACAGTGACACGTAATCATTGTTGCGATTCATTTATTCACTGAGCAAAATATGTGATTCTAAAGACATGTAAATTACGACGTAAATGTAATTAAGTCGCTTCTATCAATGAATAGGTTAACCATCTATTATACTAAACTCATACATTTGTTACTTACTAAATGAAGTATATTTGCAAATTACGCTACAGGTAAGTTAGTCTTACGTAAATTTACGTAAGTTTTTTTTTTTCATTTTTTTTGTGTTACAACAGGACGAATGGGATTGTGAGTTACAAATTACACTTTTTTTAAATACTGGTGAGCATCTTACGCTGTGCATCTTTTGCGGATAGTTTACTGTAAAAGCCCGTGTGTTGGTAAATTCTAGGTTTTATAACAACAGTTGGTTGGCCCTTCTTAGGTTTTGTTGATTAGTCTTATAGATTTTTCGCTAGTTTGAGTTTTACGTTCATAGTAGAGAGGTGTCCTGACAAGAAGATTGCCGGGGTTCTTGAGGAAATCCATGAGGTGACGCCAAGGGCAATAGATTACTTGCAAAACATTGACGCTGAGCTATGACTCTAAGATAACTTGTACAATGGTTGTGTGCATACGAAAGAAGAAAAAGAAGTTTTACGTTTACGTAAGCTTACGTAAAAGCGTAAGTTTCATCTAAAGCATAGACATAAATGTTACAAACAATATTAATATGCTTTGTGGATCTGGATATACTGACGTTATCACGTAAGTTTCAACTAACCTACAATTACTATATAAACGTAAACTTACGTAAATGCGTAAGTTTTAACTATCGTGGACGCATCATTACAAACAATATTAATATGAATAACTATAGTTCTCATTCATATTTAATAGGTAACTAATACTTTATTCAAAAGAACACACGGAGACACTTAATATTATGAATGAAAATTGTTTCTTTGATAATTAATAACAAAAAGATAAGTCATTTTAATTATTATTAGGCGTCCTTGTCAAGTCTCCATTATTCTACAAATAATAAATAGTTATTTAGGTATATTATTGTGGAGATCTCTTATAATTAACAACTATTCACCATAATTCATTATTCTAGATTTACGTGTGTTTTTTTTATGTTGGACAACTTACGTAGGTATAAACAAGTGTGTACCAGGGTTAAAAAATCGTATGTAGTAGACTAACTTATACCCAATTCTGGGGTTGTATCCAAAATTTGAGAAGGAACAAGAAAAAATCGGAGTAGGTACATGCTTGGCACAGTCCATTGTCAACACAACTGCCTCGTTGCACTCTAAATAGAGACATTTGCAATGGGTGTCGGAAACCTAATGAAACACTACGCGATACCATTTCAATTTGTTTTTTTTTTGCGTATCTTATTGCGATACAGAAGAACAGAAGAACCAATTCATGAATACGACAGAAAACGGGAGTCACCAACGTAGTCCTAAAGGTCGCCAAACAAAAGTGGAGTTGGGCTGGCCACATAGCACGAACAGCAGATGCTAGATGGACCAAAAAAGTTCTCGAATGGCGACCAGGAACAGGCCGAAGAAGCGTTGGTAGGCCCCAGGCAAGATGGTCGGACGACATAAGGAAGGTTGCCGGGGGCGGATGGATGCGGTCGGCACAAGATAGGGCGCAGTGGAAATATAAGGGGGAGGCCTATGCCCAACACTGGGCGCAAGAAGGCTGAGAAGAAGAAGATCTTATTGCGTACCCGATTATGTCATTATTATCAATATGTAGTTTAATAGAAATTATTAAGCTCAACATGATTTTAGTGTATATTAGTAGGTATTATCATAATATAATATTAATTTGTTGTTTTTTTTTATAAGTACTTAATATTTTCACGCTCTCGTAAACAGAGTATCATAGAAATATCGTATGTTCTGATATCACTTTGCAAACAGTGATAAAATCTATGACGTGTTTAATAAAATATCTTTTTACAGTCCATCTGTAACGCGTTTTAAAAAAATCGAACAAATAGAACCTAGATGGTTTTTTCCAGGAATCTGTACGAGTAAAAAGACGTGCGGACGGGGTGATTGTCTTGGATCGTATACGTAATCGACGGTTAACGTCTTTTTACTCATTCACACAAAAAATGTGGAGGGTCGGCGAGCATGTGGATGAAGCATTAATACCTGATTATAGTGCAGTTAATTCAAAGTGGCGAACGCAGTAATAAAAATGTGACTGAGAAGGGACGACTACCTGCTTTATCTTCAAAAAATCTGCTTATCTTTTTAAATCTTCAAAAAAAATATTTGGGTTTGTATATCCTTTTATAAAAATCGCCTTTAAGGGCTTGGCACCAAGAATGACGTCACAGTCATTTCCTACGGCAATAAGGTTCAAAATCGCGTGAACAATCGCATGGTGAAATTGTAAAAATAGCGTTTTTTTCCATTTTTTGGGCTTAATTTTGGGTCAAAATACTATGATAATTTTGATTACGACATTGCCCAGTGGCGTAACAAAAAACATAATTAGAAAAACATTTTTTTATCATATTTATCGCGATATAAAAATTCGTTTAGCTTATCAAACTGGAGTGATAACTGATAAGTGATACCTTTCCTATATATAAAAGATAATAACATTATCTAATACGTATAATATTATATTTTTATAAATAACAGTAGTTAAAAACCTTTGTTATTCGATTTCAATTCAATGCAATTCAATTTCAAAATTATTTTTATTTTTCTTCAATATTTTACACATACAAATATGGTTACTTAAAACTATGCATGATTCGAGATACCTCCCCAATAGAGACAAGTCTCGTGTGTGGGAAGTAAATATCTAAAAACATTTTTATGAAGACTTGCACAACCAACAATAAACGAAAGGAATTGAGCCTAAGAAGACCACAAAAGATATGACACTCTAATTAACTCAACGATTTTTAACAAGTGGTTTTTATTTAACAAAGCATAAATTGAGATTTTCGTAAAAAATATTCAACCATTTTTTTTATAAGAGATATGAGTGACTGAAAGACGGGTATGGTTTGAGCATGTTGAGAGAATGAATGATGACGGTGTGAACTGGACCGATCGTGTCGGCCAGATCCTCAACGACGAACGCGTTTTTTGTATAATAAACTGGAGAACATGTATGACAAATTACATGAATGTGACAGAATCAAGGAGTATGTGTGCAAGAATAGGACAATATGGAGTTCTGCTCTCTGCCTATCCCGCGAGTGTATAGATAGTGAGATAGACTTTTTTTCATTCAAATTCGATCCTTCCACAGCGTACACAATTTTTTAAAATGTTCATGAGTAAAAAGGCGTCAACGGTCGGTTACGTACACGAGCCAAGACAAACGTTCCATTCACACACCTTTTTACTTATATACACAAAAACTTGTGGACGCCCGCCAGCGTGTGACGGCGACATTACATTTTAGGATAAATAAGCAGGTGTTTTCCAATTTATACCATCGCACGATGGTGCGAAAGCATGGTTTCAGATCGCTATTAGATAATACACAAGTAGACCCAATATTTATCGAAGGATTTACAAAAAATCTCATTTGAGCCCAATATTTCAATAAAAACACTCTTATATCTATATTTTACGATACGTACTTATGTATTTATATAAAAATATTGATATTTACATACTTATTAATATTTAACAATTTATCGATAACGTTACGTAATAGGGACTCGTAGTAATTTTACAACAATCAGCTGTCAAACTAATAGTGAAATTTAATTGACAACTATTTAAAAAATGATTGATCCCTATTATTTACGACTTACGAGTATCTATGACTTTTCAATGTTTTTGATTGATCCGATTCCAATTAACAATGCAAGGTCGTTGTGACTCTTGTAAAACATGGTTGACTGGTCGAAATCACTTCTAAATATCGATCGTTTTTAGCGATTCAAAAGCCTGTGTATTCATAGTTTCGGAGAGCAGTGTTTGAAATTTTCACATAATTTCACATGCACTTATCGCAGCACATGTCAGAATAGTGCTTTTAGTGTTTTTGAACAGATACGAGTACTGTTTAGAAGTGTTTTAGGCTTACGTTAACCATTGTCTGATACATTTTTTTTGTATTATTCAAGGATAGGGCGTTTTGTCATCTCTGCTTACCCTGCAATGGACGCAGCTTGAAGTGATACATAGATAGATGTTTAGAAAAAGGAATATCGAGTAAAATATTATGTGACTCATAACTGTCTGCGAATGATCTAACCTAACCTCTTAAGGGGCATATTACTATCAGTCAATATATTAAAAAATCAAATGTGTATCTCAAAATGTTTATAATGTTATAAAATGTGGTTTATTTCTCACAATAAAGCAGTAAAATACTAATTTCACATAGTTATGTATTCAACAACTTTTATACGTGCAATATAAGGTGGCACGAATTTTTTTTTCATTTATTCTTCAAGTTAACTATAAAAAAAAAAGATAAAATACAACAATAATGATATGAAGTGATTGGTCCTTAGATAACAGAAATATTTGAAAATTATAATTGTTCATTTTGATTAGGTACATCTGAATCAATTCAATTTTTGCAATATACAACAGTACAAATTCAACATGACCCCGATTTGTAAGTTCAAAAATGTCAGATTTTTATATCTGTCATTTCACCATCCGTCAACAATTGATCTTAATTGTTATGATAGTGTTATTACTACAACATTTTTTTACACCAATTAAAAACATTATTACCGTGTATTAATCTTTTAATGTCACATACTTGTACCTATGCACAAATTACACATGATTATACTTTTATTTCACGGCTCCACTTCTGTAAGTAGGAGGGCGATATGTGTAGGTCGATTACTGTCTCTATGCTATGTGTTATGCACTGTTCTTTATTCAAATTTAGGAATTTGAAAATTTAGAATACGAATTTGAAATATGGAATAATTCGTTCGATCCTGTGGTACAATCGTGTACATAATAATAATATTTTAATACATACATTGTATCGATAACCAGAGATCCTATACCGACACTTTTATATCGGCCATAAATTATATTTTTTACAACTAGACAGGTTATGTGTTTAACACAACAACTATGCACGTAAAAGATATAAATTTATTTAATAAGAATACATATATACTCGTATTATGTATGTATTACAGAGTTTATAGCCTATCAAAGATATTATGTACTACACTAATAATATTATTGATCAAATAAAAGGACAAAATGTACCATCGTGCGACAACTTTTATACCCAATTTTCACTCTTTTTCTTCAGCCATAGTACGCATACTCGAGCGATACATTTCAATACTCAATTCATTCTAACCTAACAAATGATTAGCTGGCAGATATCGCAGCACTGCGATAGGTTTGCCCTAGTGAACAAATATATACATACAGTTATTACATAAAAGAGGTAACCAGCTACTGGTGTCCAAGAGTACCATTATTATCAAAGGATTCATAAAATTACGTTAGAAAGACAAATCTAACATATAAGAAGTACGTGGGGCGGTTGGTGGAACGTAAACATCCAATTTGAAGGTAAGGGGTTCGAATCTTTGTGCTGACGATGTATTCTGCACTTAAGCCTTGTTCACACTAGGCTAGTAGTTTAGTCGAGTAGGTAGTGAATTAGTAACAATGCCAGATATACACAAAGATTCTATATGAATGTAAAATGTATATCTGGCATTGCTACTAATTCACTATCTGCTCGACTTAAATGAACAAGGCATTAACGATACAAGATTTTAACATAATTTGTTTTTGGTATTTTAAACTAGAAAAAAAATATTGTAAGTCAATTTGTTTTACCCCGTCAGAGTCGGGCACTACACTTTAATATCTACTTACATAATAATTGTGGGCAATTATATATTTGAGTATCAGGGTAACATGAATGTGAAAGAGATTGTTCGACAATTGATTTTTTATTCTTACTATGTGATCACCTGGTGTGAAATATGATATCAGGCACGCGGTACATTTCACAACGGATCAGGGGAGCATGAATAACAAGTAGGGATGTCCTCAAAAACATCGATATTTCGACCTAAAGGGTTAATAATAATACGCACAAATTTTGGTACTCATCCACGATTACGCAACCCACCCGCAGCCGAGTAAATAATTGACAGAAACGTCACTGATTTTTTTCTTGCCTATGGACATAGCAAATTGACAGTTCGTGTGACTTTGATTTCTTTGTTTTGTCAAGTTTAAGAAAAGCAGTGAAAATTGTGTTTCTTTTTCGGCACACTCCCGGCCCTACCCGCAGCCGAGCCGAGAGAAAAATACAGTTTTTAGCACTTTTCTTGAACAAATTAACTTTTGGCAAATCAAAATGCAAGGACAAAATATATTAAATGACATAAACTATGACTTTTTCTGACACTATTTTTGGTCGTCGTGTCCTCGTTCATTCTCTCTACATCCCCAAACCATCTTAATTTGTTACAGAAATTTAAGGGTGGAATAATAGTAGTAAAAGCTAAAATACTACAAACACAGTTTCTTAAATGAAAGTTAACAAGTTGAGACGGTTGGGATATGTATAGAGGATGAATGATGAGAGTATAGCAAGGAAAATATACCTGGGGGAAAGAAGAGGTGTATGGGGGCGCGGCCGTCCAAGAACCATGTGGCTTCACCGTGTCAGCCAGTTGCTTAAGAACGGAGGCGTTTTGAGTATAAGGAATCGTAGTGTGTGAATGACGAATCGCATGAATGTGACAGAAGCAAGAAGTGTGTGTAAGGAAAGGAAAGTCTGGCGAGCTGTTCTCTCTGCCTACCCCGCAGTGAATAGAATACTAGACAATATAGTAGAATTCTATTGAAACATTCACAATGGTAGGAAAGGCATTCGCTGGTTATTATTATTATTATTATTATCACCTGCAAAACTCGTTATTATTATTATAGTTGAATAAAGTCGAGAGTACGTGTGTATAGTAATGAAAGGATTCGAACCCGCAGCCCGGCAGATGAGAGACCGAGTGAGTGGGTGTTGAATTTTAAAGGGTTGCACTGTAATTAAAATAATAATAATATTATTATACTTTATACAATCCTACAAGCATCCTCTGATTAGCGTCCTAAAGTGATTCATTCATTGTTGTTGGGTTCAAGAGCTTGTTAAAAACTCACTTGTTCGGTAGGTCATATAGTATGTAACTAGGTTAAGCTATGTATGTATTAATATTTAGGAGGCGCCCTTGAAGTGGAGTAAATCCAAAAAACGGTGCATTATAAATTGTCTATTTATTATTATTATTATAAACAGATAAGAATAGTTTAATACATAGGTACCTACTAAAAAGGCGATAATCATAGTGGAAAAAAATGGCATGAAAATTGTGAAAAACAGTTGTACCTGCCTACATTGACAATGAAAGTAAATTAAGTAACGCGAAAATAAAATCTATAGGTATTTACCAATTTCTCAAGATTGTCGCAAGTCTTTCTGTGCGTTACTACTGTCTGTCTTTCTCTCTTTCACTACTTCACGGTAAATTAACGGATCAACAGGCTTGTTTCTCTTCCACCGTCTTTCGTATGCCTTCAAACGTTTGTGTGTGACTTTTTAGTGAAAATGACTACTAAAGTCTGAACTGAATATGTTTTGAATGCATACAAAAAAACAGTAAACGTAAAAAAAAAAGTTATTGATCTCTTAATTTATCATAGAGTAAATATTTGAATAAAACAAAATCCCTACGAGGAGTCTTTACAGGGAGCTGGTTAGTTTGTACGCCATACGAGCACATTCAACGAAGCGCAATAGTTTGGACAGAAGGTAGACATTGCGCAAACTCTGTCGAAACTGAAAATTTGCTTCAAATGGGTTGAATAGAAAACATTCTTCATGACCTTTCCGGGGGGATACTGATAGTCAAAGGATCAAACGAAAACGTTATGCGAAGACACGTAAACATGTGGGATGTTTGTATTTGAAGCACAAAGCGTCGAATATTCTGATTTCGGTTGCATTCATACAATGTTGGCTTTAGAATCTTTTGTCTCATTAAATGCTGGACAATAGTATAGTACCTAATACATTTAAATATAAATGTTGAGCAATGGATTTAAAATATAATAAATGTTCAACAATAGAATGACATTGTGTTATAGAGAAAAGTTAACATAATCGGACTTTTATAATTGTGAATAAAATAATAGAACTTTTAAAAGAATAGAGTTAAGAATAGGTTCGCTCTGTTAATTGGAGCGTGGGCTTCTAATCAGAAGGTGCCGTGTTCGAATCTTAATGATGACGACGTATTCTGCACTTCACAATTCTTCGTTAAGGTAAGGATAGTACATATAATACATATGTTTTTTTTTAAGGAAATTTTATTAATTCCCCAGTCTTTCAGGACACTCCAAAAATATAAAGAGTGAAGTGTCAAAACCTGGGATCTCCCATGATTTTTATTGACCTACATGTAGGTAGCTATTTTCTCCGTGAAATCCCCGATTTGTAAATAGGCCCCCTCTATTGATATTTTTTCGAGCGTCAAATGTCTGTCTAACTCCCATAAGACATTTCGCATAATCTTCAGCATTGAAGTTCGCGACTCAATCTGAATCTCAGAAAAATGTTTACATAAAGAGAATTTTGTGGGTTTTTATACCCACACAGTATTCAGTGGGTACCCCATTATTGTATTTTGCTAGAAGAGCAGGTAAAGAGGTCGCAATTAATGCGCCTGAGCTACCCGGGGATGTGGAGGGCCTTAAGCCCGCGGGATTTTCCTTCAATATTGTATTGGAGTTAGACCATGATGGTGTAAATAGTTGAAAGTAAATACTTGAAAAAATTTAGACAAGATAAATATTTATTTGTTTATATTTGTACAACATCTACACATGCACCTACTTCTGTTCAATCATTCATTCATTCATTCATTCATCTAGTTGTCACATAGACAGTAGGTAAACTATCATAAACGTCATACACATTGACAGTTAAAAAATTGAAGTCAATATTGTCCAGACAATATTTGTTGTAAATAAATGTTTGTCTATAGTATTTTTACAACTAAATTTTAGAACAAATATTTTGAAGATCAACTTTACATATGAGTACCGACATACTTACATAAAAATGCAAGTTGAGTGTATAAGTTACCAGGATGAATGTTAATAAATTAAGGTGGTTTGGACATATGGAAAGAATGTGTGACGAAAGAATAGAATCGAAGAAATCAAAGCTAGCCACTCTCCGATCAGGCGGTGATACTGGTGTCAGGTTGACGGAAATCAGAGTAAGAGACAGACTGAAGTACTCCATGAACTGTACGAATGTGACAGAAGTGATAAGTGTTTGTAAGGATAGGGAAGTCTGGCGATCTGCTCTATCTGAAGGTACGTGGCGAGAGGGGGTAGAATATACTGGATAGAATGGTGGTCAAAGAATAGCAAAAAAAAATACTATGACTGAAAGCAAAAGTGCGAGGAAACTTTCTCATGGCGAAATAATCCTACGTTCTGAGTGGAAGAAATTGTAGAGCATATAAGAGGAATTGCAAAGTTGCCAGCCGGCCGGAAATTGAACCGAAATCTAATGTAAACTTTATTAATCACGAGACATGAGTGTCGTTGATAATGTTTTATAGATTTGTGTATACTTAGATCAATTACAACATTGTAAAGATTTATGCGATCTAGGATCTATGTCGCCCTCAACGATGTGTTGTTGCCTAATATTATAAGTACGTAATAATGAATTATAGATATAATTCTAGCTTGTAACCCGTCACAAATGAAGGACTTCTAGAAAATTTGCTAGGTACATTTTTTTATTAGGTAGGAACTTATTTTTTTTTTAAATAACTGGGTAAATTTCGATATATCAAAATATTTGTTTGTACATTTCACAGAAAGCTAGAAAGCTTGTGCCGTGAAGTAGAGTAAGTCGGCATCGGGGACCGAACCTACACTCACCGAATTAACGGTCGAGCGCCTTACCAATTCGGCTGCCGACCACCATGAACTATCGTGAAGAATATTTTGAAGAAATGGCGAATGTTTCTCGAGTGTAAACTGATCACTTAAGCCAGCCGAGGTCAATCGCAAGCCCAATAATGTTCCTCCTAAATTCTTCTACCCTGTTCTGTTGTAGGAATACTGCAGAAATACACCCACTTAAATTCTATAGTACCACATTATAAAAACATTTAAACCACAACATTTAAAAATCATATAAAAAATTAATATCAAAAAATCAAACAGATAAAGAGAAAATTATGTACAAAGAATTCACAAAATAATCAAAATTAATGATATAACTCCATTACGCACAAAAACACACACACACACACACACACACACACACACACACACACACACACACACACAGTCCAATCACAAGCTGGAACAAAGAATAAAATTGCAAAAAATAATGTCAATATTAAAAATCAAACAATGTTAAATACAAAGTATATCATATTGATAGCAGAAAAGATATTTCTAGTTAACGAATATGAATCAAAATGTTATATTTGCATTTTCTGCTATATTATAATAATTTATAGATTCCTAATTTTGTGAAAAGCCTAGTAAATTATGTACACTGATAATACTATCTGACAGTATTTGTTTAATTCGTCAATAATAATGCACTTGAAAATGTCAATTTTGTTGTATTCAACTTATCAAATTTAAGTATCAACCTACGCTAATAATATAAAAATAATATTCAAATATGATAATCATATCGTTAAAAATATATATGGATATATAAATTGTACAAATTCTTACGAATTCGCTCTTTATTAGGTACTCATTGACGGAATTCTCAAGTATCTACTGATAAAAATCTACATATCTTCAAATAAATTAAAATTGTACTAATTGAATGTAGGCTTTAAGCCGAGTGCAAGGTGTGCAGGAAAGTATTTGGGTTTTTGAAGGCAAGCCTTAAAAAAAATATTATACCTACATCTATCTTATTAATCCTAATAGTGGGGTAACCAGTAAATGCTTTATGTTAAAATGCGTAAAAAGACACACATTAACTTTGCCCAAACATTTATGACATTTAGAATGGGTAGCAAAGCTCATTGCTGAAAAATATGTGAAATGTCTCATGGACGTTTTACGAACATTTAAATTTTACAGGACGCTGAAAATATATCAAAAAAGAGTGGAAGCTTTTCTATAATCTGGGGATTCCACGGAGAAAAATAATATATACCTAACATACCTAGAGAAAAATCATTAGTAATGTAAAAAATATGAAAAACTTCGTTCAGATATAATTCTTAGTTTTTTGTACAGAATTTCATCTAGCGAGACGAAAAAATTGTTAGAAGACAGTTTATCACAATTTCCTGTTTATAACTTTTGTTCTGTCATCAGAAAATAGGGAGGAAAAAACGGGAGTAACGGATTGTTCAATCTATCGTACGAAATAAAAAGTTGAAACAATTGAAGAAATTCTTTTAAATCTGTATTTCCTCTATATACTACTACCAAAGGCTGCTCATAAGTACAGCAGATGCCCATTTCACACTGTACATCAGTTGAGAAACCTACATAGATTTTGAAATAATACCATTCAGAACGGACACATAACTTTATTTATAAATTTTGCGGATCCGTGAACAAGCAAATTTTTTCATCAAATATACAAATCTAGTATTACAGAAATTCTCACATGTTGTTTATTGTGCAAATACTTGTATGAAGTCGTCATTATAAACTTTCTCAATTAGCATCGCAGCGTCTTGCTAATTGCAAATCCAACATTGCACGAAAACTTTCCATCAAAATCATACGAAATATTGCACGAAAATTATTTGGGTACACCGGGAAAAATCTTGTTACTTATACATTTTTTTAATGATATAATGTATATGTGCTTGTTGGGGGATAATGGTGACATTATACGATACGTATACAACTACTTTCTGCTATATTTTTCTATCTTTTGCGAGGAGATAACTAGGTGGTATTCCACAGGGACCAGCCGTCAAGACTCGCGTGAAATATATTGTGTTAAAAAAAAACAGTGAGAAATTTGGTCTGGGATATTGTATGCATTATGCTATGATACCTGTTTGTTAGTAGACGATAAAGTTGCTTTTGTTTTTACCTCAGTGTACGCGAAAAATATCGCAGATATTTAAAAATACTCATAGAAAAGCATAATTTTGAAATTTAATAAAATAATTCCCCATAGAGTTCCCGGGTTGTAGGATTGGCATCCCCACCCTTTTTTGTATTTATTTTATTTTGTACAAAATGAGGAAAAAAAACTTTTTTATTCATTTTGTACATAGGCGAATTGGCATGATATTATTATACTGTTGAATTATTATTATGACTACTATTTCATTCTCCGACATGACAGCTTTTAAGCCTTCACGGCGAAGAGTTTACGTACATACAAACGCACATAAAACGAAAACATACCAGGTAATAATGTAAATCGTAAAACAACAAAAACAGAACGACAAGTTTTGAGTGCATGATTCCTTAGAGCCCGGACATCTAATCAAAAGGTGGCGGGTTCGAATCTCATTGTTGAAAATGTATTCACCATAAGTTTTAAAGCGTACTGATAAGTGTAGAAGAAAAAAATTGTATTTGTGTAAACCAGCCCAGAGGCTTGAGTTAAAACACGATACGTGCGGAAACGTTGACGTTTTATGCGGTATTTCTATGGTCAACAACGCATTTAACGCCAACGTTTCCGTCACCTTTCGTGGTTTGATTCAGACCCCAGATCTTTAATAAAGTAAAAACACATTTATGAAATCGCATAAATAAAACACGACCGCATATCTCGTTATCTCCGTACAATGCTTCATACTAGCAGAATACAATATAACTTACGAGTATATTAGGATTTTCATCACATAATACATACGATAAACTTGAAATTAGAATTGTTTGTTATTATAACTAGACGCCGTGAAACAAGCGCAAAGTTGACTTATTGTACAATAATAATGTTGCAAATTATGTATTGTACAATATTGCATTCTAAGGGGATTATGCTAGTTGTTGTGGTGTTGAGTTATGACAGTCAGTCGTGCACACCAAGACGCTTTATATATAAGACTTAATATTAAACAACAAGAGACAAAATCGCATATATTGTCATAAGATTAGATCTAGTTTGGACACGTAGAAAGAATGAAGGATGAGAGGATTATTCTCCTTCTTGTTGTGCCATATCAGGTCCCACCGACGTCGGCGATCACTCTGGCGAAAGGTTCCCTGTCCTGCGCTGCCATCGTCCACCGTCCTCATTCCGGTCCACTGTCTAATGTTGCGCAGCCAGGACATCTGTTTTCTGCCAACTCCCCGTCTTCCCTCTATCTTGCCCTCCAATATTAGGCAGAGTAGGCGATACCTTTCTCCCCGTAGTATGTGACCCAGATATGAGACCTTCCTCACCTTAACATTCGACAACAACTCTCTCTTGGGTCCGCCTCTCCTAAGTACTTCAGAGTTACTGACCCTATCGGTCCAGGGTATTCGGAGCATTCTTCGGTAAATCCACATTTCAAATGCTTCTAACCTATTCATAACATTCATTTTAAGACTCCATGTCATGAAAGGATTACAAAGAAAATATACACCAGATCTGATGATTCGATTTCCCTCGCGTCTAATCCATAGGATATTTTTACTCATTCTGTCGTCAATCATTCTCTCAACATGCTCAAACCATGTAAACTTAATCACGTATCAACAACACCCATCTTGTCTAATAACCTCATTTCTCACCCTGTCTCTCAATGTTTTCCCACACATTCCTCTCAACGATCTCAATTTAAAACTTTTGTCGAAAACATAAATTCGTCGCCTAATAACATGAAACCATTTCGGATTTGCACATATACTATGAAATTAATTTTCAGTTTAACGTAATTATGATATACTCGTATAGTACGATTTCAGCAGGAAATTGTCAAATG
The DNA here is from genome assembly GCA_963576895.1 of Ceraclea dissimilis. NCBI lineage: Eukaryota > Metazoa > Arthropoda > Insecta > Trichoptera > Leptoceridae > Ceraclea > Ceraclea dissimilis. The sequence goes on from OY756376.1 coordinate 13,438,814, forward strand.
ATTTATCACCAGGAATTCTCCAAATTATATTCGGAATATAATAATTAATCTGGGGTCCACAAATTGCATTAAAGGCCCGGTCCTTTATAATAGAGTTAAAAAGTCCAGTAAAATTTATGACAAATTGCATGATTTTGACGGAAGTAAAAAGTTTGGTCGAAAATAGGGTAGTCTGGCGTTCAGTCCTCCGCAATATTCGAAAGATAAAATTCTCGAATATCCCAAATACAAAAAAAAAATACAATTTACAACAACAAATCTAATTCATCTCGATATTTTCAAACGTTGGTACTTGGTGGAAGTCCAGTTTTAGAGAAAAAATGAAAAACTAAATATTTACATTAAATCCACAAAAAATGACTTTTAGTTATAATCCACACAAAAATTACTAGTCGCGAAAGCTATTGTCACTATTTTGCCGATTTTAATTTAAATATTTAGTTTTTCATTTTTTCCTTAAATCAAATCCAATTTACCCACGCTATGCCGGGCATGTGAGTTAGTGAAAATATAAATTAAGACAACTAAGGCTCCCATTTTCACAAAAAAGAAAAAGCATAAAAAATGCTACGTAAAAATTGGTTTTCGAAATTTTAGTACCCACCTAAGTAGTAGTAGATTTTGCTGAAAGAACCTCAGACTAGCAAATAGATAGATATGCCATAATAATATATTCGTAAATAAATCAATATTTTTCCACTAAAATACCTATGTGGTTTTAGCTTAGGGCAGAAAGTTCCTACTCGGCATGGAACAAAATTCTTCTGAACATCAGAAAGAGAAGATCTATATTTTAGTTTAAGATGTCACTCTTAGAAAGAGTGGACCAGTTCTTCATACTTGCAAGTGACCAAGTCAAGATGTTTTTAAGATATGTAGAGAGCATTAACGATATGAAATGATAAGAAAGAATATATACATAGGTGAAAGAAGAGGGGTAAGGAAACGCGGTTGTCCAAGGACAATGTTGACCAGATTCTGGTCGTGTTTTGATTAAACAAAATCGTATATTATGACGAATTGCAATAATGTTTTGATTTTGATGTGATTTTTTGAGGTGGTCGGTAGCCTGGTTGGTAACGCGCTCGACTGTTAATCCAGTGTGCGCGGGATCAATCCCCGACCTACTCCACTTCACAACACAATAGTCCGAGAGCCCGCTGCTTAATTTATGACGTATCTGTTTTTTGATCGAAATGTGGTATAAACGATAGCTTACCAATAGGGTATTACATCGCACTAGGGTTGCCTATCAAAATCTTGCCGCAACCCCCCCTGCCCCCCCCGAAAAGGTCCCTCTTCGCGGTTTTTCGCATTTTATAGGAATATGGTAAGAGATAGGAGAAAGTAGTCAATGACAAAAATAATCCTTGCTAAATTCTCTACAAAAAACGTTAAGTAAATTTTTTCATAGAACTAGTAGTTTACCCGTAATGGCCGGTCAAAAAACAGGATATATTTTGAAAAAAGTTTGATTTTTTTTCTTTCACATTCTTCCACCCATTACTACTAACATTTTATGGAAAAAAAAATTTCGCCTGCGGCGCTATATCACTGGTTATTTTATGAAAAACTAAATTTTAATAATTTTTTTCACTGAGTTTTATTGTAAAAACTCCGAAATTATTAGATGTATGAACATAAGTTATAGCTCGTTTTGTAGCTAAGACTATGGTTATTAATTCGTTCTTTGACTATTTTCCTGTAGCTCTTGTCAATTTTCAACCAATTTAGTTTAAATACATTTTTTTTTGTATTTTTAATGAATTTCGGTTTTGGACCGGCCATTGCGGGTAAACTGCTAGTTCTACGAAAAAATTGAAGTAACATTTTTTGTAGAGAATTTAGCAAGGATTATTTTTGTCATTGACTACTTTCTCCTATCTCTTACCATATTCCTATAAAATGCGAAAAACCGCGAAGAGGGACCTTTTCGGGGGGGGGCAGGGGGGGTTGCGGCAAGATTTTGATAGGCAACCCTAGTGCGATGTAATACCCTATTGGTAAGCTATCATTTGTACCACATTTCGATCAAAAAACAGATACGTCATAAATTAAGCAGCGGGCTCTTGGACTACAAGCTTTTAAGCTTTCTGTGAAGCGTGCGAAGATGTATTGTATGTATTGTATTTATTGAAATAAACCCAGATTATAAATAAACAAGAATCATGTGTACTTACATGTAAAGTTATTGAATTCTGGATTCTCTCTGACTACCACATTTTTTGTTACATTTTCTTAATAAATCGTTATGTCGTTTCTGTACGTTCATTGTTCAAGGTGCGTCGTAGCTACCTGGCTGTTTGCCTACAAGTGCTCAAGGGATGAAAAAGAGAAAATACTGCGAGCTACGAAGAAAATCTGACTTTTCCATTATCATTAATTTGGTTCACCATTAAGGGGGATGGATCAATATTATATAGGACCTGAAAACCAACCCCTCGTACACTAATACCTCGTACAAGCGCAAGTAATATGAACGAAATTAACGGAAAACGAAACAGCGTAAAAATGAAACAGTTTTCGGTCAGCGGGCTACGAAATTTTGTAATCTACACATTTCTTCTATCTATTTGAAAGATAGCTATGTGATAGTGGATCACATTTTATTATTAGGATTATTACTGTATGTAAGGTTCACTTAACTTTACAGAAAAAAAGAGTCTAATTTCCAATATCCGATATTTACACAGTTATTAAACTTAGCTCTAAGCCCAAACTTTTTGTGAAAATGTTAAGAAACTAAGAACTTTTGTAAAATTCTCTACACTATTGGAGTTAAATTACTATTTCATCTTTTTGAAATATGCAGATATCATAAGGAGGTACGACATTTACTACATAACGGAATAACAGTGCAAGAAGAAATAGTATGAATTCATACTAGATCGACGAATGCACCTTTGCAACGATTATTTATTATTACATAGACAAAATGAAAGGACACGCATTTTACGCAAACCGAAGCGTCGTAAAACGAAGGCGACGTGTTTCTTATAACATCTCATTTCTAGTTTTTTCTTACTAGATATTTACGTCGAGGTTTCTATACTTCATAAAAAAATATTATTTACAATCATATATGCTTTAAATCTTATAGTTTCCAGTAATGGTTTTGGCTGGGAACAATTCTGAAAATGCTAGTTTATAGATAGTTGATCAAAAAGGGTAAATTTTACCACGTCCACCCCGTTCCAGTGAAAATGAAACCAAAGCGTTGGTTAAGTACCTTTCTGGATATAGGTCCCTCTAGTGTTTATTTATCTAAGTATATAATATTATATTACTTATTCTTGAACAAGTTAAGATGGTTTGGACATGTTGAGAGAATGAGTGACCTATACCTGAGTGATCTATACCCTCACGCCACGTCCCTTGCAGGGTAGGCAGAGAGTACAGAGCGCCAGACAGCCCTATCCTTACACACACTCCTAGCTTCCGTCACATTCATGCAATCTGTCATACACGCTCTCCGATTCCTTTTACTCAAAACGCGTCCATCCTTGAGGATCTGGTCGACATGATCGAACCAGGCCAATCTCACACCTCTTCGTTCGCTTAGATATATCTTTTTTGTCATCCTGTCACCCTTCATTCTCTCAACATGCCCAATATAATGTAAGCATTTGTAATTCAAAGCCCTGGTACGATATTAAAAAAGCGTGTAATGTAATTGTTATTTCAAAACAATCTCCTTTTGTGTGTGTGGGGGATCGGGGGATTGGGGATAAACGAAATCCAAAAATAATGTGGTAGTTTGATCTGACGGAAGAAGGAAACGCGTGTGGAGGTCACTAATCCAAAACCATGTCCCGATATTAAACAACGCTATACAATCATGACATTGTGGAGAGGTGGAAACGATTCATCGATGCAATTCAAATATGCATCGAGATCTAGAGAGAATTTGTGCAACGCATTTCATAACCAACATGACTGTACGTGCATACGTCAACATTTGAACGTATGTACGTAGAATTAGTAAGATGATGATTTTTATTTTATTTTATTTTATTTTTATTTTATTTTATTACAGGTATAAGTGCAAAACAGATAACAACTATAGATATAAGTAATTGAAGATTAGTTCATTCATAATTCAGCTGTCACCCACAAGCATGCACCACAGTTAAATTAAAACATATAAGTTCATTCCGGTCGTCTCACACACCCATACTCAATCTCGCTCACACACTCACCCATCGCACACGCACACATCAGATTTCACAATTTTTAGGCAGAAAAACAGAATATAAACAAGAATATAAAAATACAAAAAAAAAAAAAATTAGAAGGAAGAGTTCGGGATAAAAGGATGAGGAGGGGGAAGAAGGAGGGGACAGGGTGGATGCTCTGCATGTTAGGGAGGTAATATGGATGACGTTAGCCTAGCACGTACTTGTCGCTTGTATACCGGTAGAGTAAGTCTGAAGATGTCAATGTCTGTCAATGTATCGTCATAAAGAGATGTAAGTCTATTAAGGGGTCGTCTTATGGATGATTATGGATGACTTATCTGCGCCTTCTAATGGTACTTCATCTCAAGGGCGCGGGAAGCTGATCTTGAAGTTCGCAGTTTTCAGCTTGCTCCTGAAGCTGGTGATGGGCTGGTCTTGTATGGAATGTAGTTATATTTTTTCAGTCCAAATAATAACCCCTTCTCTCTACGAGAAAACCTCCGTCTTCTTACCGAAACCTCTACGTATGTATGGCCCAGTATTTTCCTTGACTTTAAATATTATACACCTTCTATCATTTGTAATACAATATCATTTCTTATTCTACGGTCAAAATATTTTTGCTTTGTTGCCTATGTTTTGAATGATGCCTAACCTTCGGAATATAAAATGAAAAGACATTTTATATGGGAATACTTAGCTCTTAGCTCAAACTATGCCAAGTGAAAAACGATTGGTTTGGGGGTCTCGATCACCGTTTTCTTTAGTGGTATCAGCTGAACTTCTTCAATTAAAAAACACTATTTTTGTTTGTTTAAAACAATGTATGATTCAACAGGGAATGAATGAAAAATCGATGGAAAATGGAAACTCGCGACAAATGTTCAAAATAATCGATGTTTTGTTGCAAAAATCTGCATCCCTATTATCGTGAGATCGAATCGGAATGGTTTTCATAATAATTATATATTATTGTCGAAAGCGCTATGGACGCGTGGCGTTGCAATCAGCGCGTGCGCCAACCCTGCCCTAAGGACTAAGTAGGTACTCCCATACATACAAATAACAACGACCAGTTATGTAAGAACAAAGAGTGAAATTGCCAGTGAGAAACGGACTCATCCCCTACGAAAAAATCTCAACAACCCCAAGAAAATGTAAACGAAATTATACTTTATGCATTTTACCCACAAGATCCATATTCCCATGCCATTTGTGAATGGATGTTGATAGTTTTGAAAGATGATTGTTGTACTAGAATTTTCCCTCAATGACTATTGACTGTGTATTGTTTTGGCGGTATTTCTCGAGGCTGTTTTGAAAATAGAATGTTGTTGTTGTTAGTACTGGGGTGTCTCGCTAGATAGGGTGAAATACGCGTTGTATTATGATAGTAATACCTCCACTCTTAAAAGGGGTAGATAACTATTAGGAAAATTATGTTTACTATAAATAGAAAACTTCTTAAATCACTCGCAGACGAGTAAAAAGAAATAGAAAACAGTTTATCTATCATTCTCTTCGGGGGCATTTAGAGACATTTAGAATTGGTGGCAAAATTCATTTAAGAGTCATCTTTTTAAGAATCAATTTCCCAAACTGTAAAATTGTATAATATGAACTTCAAATTCATCATCCTTAACCAGTTACCTCACTCTAGACCACCCCGACAATTCCTTCCGTTGTTACCCTTTTGTGAGAAACAGATCGTACGTACATAAGTGGTGGTAGTACGTAGGTACAGAGTAATTACATACCATAGACAAACATACCCCAACCCCTGCAAAAACAAATTAATATACTTGGGGTATTCGTTCAATCGTCAAACAGAAAAGCGAACTGTCAAAATCACGTGTTGAGTGTGCCGTAATAGGCAGGCTAAATAATAATACTGAATTATTTAGTTGTTATGTGTTCACGAGTATTAGGGTAGCATGAGGTACGCTCGGTCTATTTGTTCTGCGGCAAAGAGAATATTATTGTGTGTAAAGTAGGTACTACTCAATGTTTTGTTTGTTTGCAATATCACAGGAACGCATAATAATACAAGAGATGAAGAGAGGTTTGCGAGACAATACAATAAGTACCTCTCTCTCCATATAATATAAATACTCAGTACTAAACAATATTCCCATACTAATGTATTCATGAAGGTTGTCGTTAACTTCCTTCCTTATTTATGTGCTCCTAATACCTACTACTTATCAGTGAAGTTACCTTTTGTTTGTTTTTAGCGCGATATCGTGACATTTCCTGTTTTTCAGGACATCCTTTCGTAATCTTTAAAGCGAAGTTACCGGCTATGACACAAAAGAGCAATCTCAGAACTATCTACCTTAGGCAGGCAGAGAGGACAGAACGCCAGACTGTCATATGCTTACATACCTCAGTCACATTCATGCTATTTGTCATAAATGTTCTCTGATTTCTTTTACTCAAAACGCGTCTATCCATGAGAATCTGATCGACCTCAAATAGGACTAAAAAGCTATCCAATTCAGGGCAAAAAAATGTATTTAACTATACTAGCTGAACCTGTGCGTAAAATTCGCTTAGTAAAAATGCTTTTTATTTTAAATCAGTTTTTATAATGCTTATCATCACACGAATGAAATGTTATGTACACTAAAAAGCATGTAAACAATAATTTGTTTTAATTTCATTATTATCTATTGCATGGTTGTATGTATCGTGACAATAATAACGTATAGCCCCACAAACGTTTCACGACTGTTGGACGAAATAGAAACTAACGTCGAAACATATTTTGTAAATAGGTATGCATGCAGTTAAGCTGTCCCCAGTGAAAAAATTACATAACATTTTAATTACAAAGAGCATAGTGAAAGCAATAAATGCACGTTGTGAGACTCGACTTCCAACATGTAACATTAAAGACCACGATCTAACCAACTGAACCACATTCTGCTGATTCATCTTTTTTATTTCATTAACAAAATAATATGACATTTAATTCATCTGATTTGCGATCATAGCGCCATTTGTCTAGAAACATTCAATGAAGTATTCCATATTCTGACATGATGCGTGCGGAGCATCTATGGATATAGCAAGTTTAAATTAAATTATACTTACATAGTTATGTGGACGACACGCAACCTAGTTATGTATATGATAATGAATTTTACATTATAATAGACATACATGCATAAATAAATTTAAACATTGATGGTTTGGTCATGTTGAGAGAATGTCTGATGAAAGGACGAGTACCCTGTAAGAAGGCAGCTTGTTATTAGCTACAGACGGGAAATTACAAAAGTGTACCAACAATTTAATTATTTTTTTATTTGTTTGTTTATTTACACTTTTGGTGAACAAAATACAGAGATATGTTAACATTACAAATATAAATAAAGACATTTGATCACTAGGGCAAGCTTCTCGTGATCTATTATTGTTGAAAGTAATGTTTTTTTGTCAACAAATTATCAATATACGAATTATTTATTTTTTATTTTTAAACTACAAGTGAACAACTAATACATATAAATATAAAAAATGGACATAGTACAGATTATAAATCGTTGTTCACTAGGGCGAACTTATCGCAGAACTGCGATTTCTTCCAGTTAACCCCAGGTATTGACATAAAGTTTGAAAAGACATTAGGTATTGACATAAAAATAAAACTAGCATCGCCTGCGCTTTATTACGCAGAATTTGTCACTTGCATTGTCACAAATTGACGCGTTATAATTACTACTAACAATCATTGTCGCCTCTCATTGTCTGTTAGGCGTTATGTTCGCGTTTTTTTTTTCCTACTGACAATAATAGTCCAAGAGCCCGCTGCTTAATTTATGTCGTATCTGTTTTTTGATCGAAATGTGGTATAGACGATAGCTTACCAATAGGGTATTACATCGCACTAGGGTTGCCTATCAAAATCTTGCCGCAACCCCCCCTGCCCCCCCCGAAAAGGTCCCTCTTCGCGGTTACCATTTTTTTTGTTTTTTAAATGAATTTCGGTTTTGGACCGGCTATTGCGGGTAAACTGCTAGTTCTACAAAAAAATTGACATAACATTTTTTGTAGAGAATTTAGCAAGGATTATTTTTGTCATTGACTACTTTCTTCTATCTCTTACCATATTCCTACAAAATGCGAAAAACCGCGAAGAGGGACCTTTTCGGGGGGGGCAAGGGGGGTTGCGGCAAGATTTTGATAGGCAACCCTAGTGCGATGTAAAACCCTATTGGTAAGCTATCATTTGTACCACATTTCGATCAAAAAACAGATACGTCATAAATTAAGCAGTGGGCTCTCGGACTATAACAATTACAATAATAAAACAGTAACTCATATGTCACACAATCTCAAAGTAAATCTAGAAAAAAACTCTATCACGTAGTTTAATAACATCCCAGTATTTGACAACTCGTATAGCAGATTTTTTTTTAATAAGTAGTACATATATGTCTACGATTCTGGTTTCATTTGCTACTGTTAAAAACTGTTTAAAAAGTTCAGTTTTGGATATTCGATTACATTATTTTTTGTTTTCGACATTTGAAACACACTGTTTTTGAAATTTGGAACAAACATCCTACTGAGATTGAATACTGTAGGTACTAGGTATGAAATGACCATTATAATGCATTTCGTAACTATTTTTTTCGACCAAGTTTTATTATATTGTACGTAATTTTACTGGGCTTCGCAGAATTATGGGAAGCTCGCCCCAGTGAACAAAATATCCATCTGTATTATTTCTCGAAATTTTAACACAATCTGTTTTTTGTTCACTTTAACTAGGTATACATAAATAAATTTACAGTAATTTCTATAAATTGGTTGTGAGAATATTGACGTAATTTTTTTTAACGAATATAAATGGGCTACGTGGTATTGTTTTGCTATCGTTGACATAATAATAATACTAATGGTAGAGACACCATAAATTATCTTTTGCGAGACTTAATTTGAAATCAGATAAATGCATACCCAACAATTATATCTTTAAATGCCATCATACCATCAACACAATTAAACTGCTAGCACAATTAATATCATTTTTATTGATTAATCTTGTCACACTGTTGTGTCGCAAATTATAATTGCTATTTAGTTACTTAGCACATATGAGCATTTAGTTACTTAGCACACATTCATGAGCATTTAAGGACATGGCACCAGGAATGACGTCACAGTCATTTCCTGCGGCATTGAGGTTCAAAATCGCGTGAACAATCGCATGATAAAATGGTAAAAATAGCGTTTTTTTCCATTTTTTGGGGTTAATTTTGCATCTATCAAAAAACTTTTACGGTTATTCCCTAGATTGTAGTGCATGTTATCAGTATACAAAAAATAATTCACTCCGCGACTTTCGGGAAACGAGTTTCCGTCTTTCGGAAAAAAGATCACAGGTGCTATTTTTTTTTTTTTGAGAAATCTATACAAGATATTAAAAATCGTTTACGGTTATTCCCTAGATAAAGGTTCAATGCATCTACCCTATTTTGTTCCAAAGCATATTTAGTAACAGTTGTCGAGATAGAAGGTCTCCCGTTTTTAGAAATTTTTGAAATGTCGGTATGTCTACTCGTAGTACTGTAGTATTATTTTCTACCTACTTACTGGGCGACGAATTCTTTACATTGTGAAATACGTATCGTTTTTTTGTTTTATTTTTTTGCATGTGTTAGCTACACGCCACGCAACGTACGCGCTAAAAGATTATGTATGTAATAATATAAAGATTTGTAGGTCAAATAGATTTTTCCTAGTTGAGACATGTGGAGAGGATGAATGATGAAAGGATAACAAAGAAAATGTACCTGGAAGAAAGAAAAGGTGTAAGGAAGTGCGGTTGTCCAAGAACCACTTGGCTTGACTTTGCAGACCAGTTGGACGCAGAGACGCAGGTGTTTGAGTAAAAGGAATCGTAAAGTGTGCATGACGAATTGCACGATCATGACGGAAGCGAGAAGTGTCTGTAAGGATAGGAAAGTTTGATGATCTGTTCTCTCTGCCTACCCCTCAATGGACGCGGCATGAGGGGATAGAATAGAATATATAAGTTTAATAAATAAATTATATAGTTTGAAAGTCACGTCGAATCGCCTAACTGTCGATAACATGTCTTGAAAAATAACTGTCAACTTTTTCTGTAACGTTTTGATTTTTGACAGAACGAATAATAAAAAGCGACAGGACACTTTTACTTTAAGTAGAAGTAGAAAGCTTTTTTTTAGGTCATAATTAATGACTTTTCTAACTTATTTTCTAACTTTGTTATACCTATCAGTTCCATTTGGTCCACTCTATTTCATATTTTTTTAAGTTCATAGTTGGAGAACTACAAAATCTCTCATCACTTGTGTCAATAAGTAAAAGACTTTTTAAAGTTTCCGAACGTTTGTGACAAAAAAAACTTTTACTTATCATCAGGTACAATTTTACTTTGGTACGACCTACGAATCAATGTATAATTTCATTACGAATTCGGCTTATCCCACCTTACGAATGAGAGTTGAGAAAAATCTGTAGGGTAACTTATAGGGTAGGCAGAGATGACAGAGCGCTAGACTGCCCCATCTTTAAACGCCCTCCTTGCTCCCATCACTTTGTCATACACGCTCCCCGATTTATTCTACTTAAAACGCGTCTACCCTCGACAAAGTCGGTCTAGGTCATTCTCGGACGACTATGCTTCCAGACACCTCTTTAAATTCATTCTCTCAACATACCCAAGCCATCTAAGTTTATAAAATAAAACTTAGATATTTATTATATTTTATATAGATTTTGGTCCGCTCTCTTTTTTCTTTCATTATTTCTTGAGAAAACACCCAGAAGGTGCGAAACACACTGGGGGCTACTGGTATTTCTATATTAAAATTGTTTGCTTTGCAAAGAATATGTGGAGGGAAAAACAGAAAAATATCTAAAATACGATGTTTTTCTCTGGAATAGTTTCAGATATATTTGTTTGTATTATAATCCATACTGCACACTGGTGTGGGGGCGGGGGGTGAATATAGTGGGGGGTGATGGGGGGGCATTGAATAGTTTGGTCGGATGGAGAGGTTTAATGGATTGTCAGACCTCAGGGACCATTAAAATGATATACAGTCCGCTTACTTTTCACTTTTTTTTTTCATGTGATTTTTGTTTTGTTCTTCATCTCTTTCCAGACTAGTGCCATAGCTTAAATCTAGGCATTTGGAAAGAATGTTATTTACAAAAAATCTATCTCAAATATGTGCAAAATTCTTTTCCCCTAAAGATACTGCTTGGTGAAAAGTTTTAACTCCAGAAAAATTGTTACGAAAAAAATATTTGTTTTGAGTAACAGGAATCGTAGAGGGTGTATGATGAATTGCACGAATGTGACGGAAGCAAGATATCTGTGCAAGGTTAGGAAGTCTGGCGATCTGTTTTATATAAAATAAAAAAATAACTAAGTTCTGAAATTTTTGTGTAGACTTCCCTGAGGGAATCCCAGGTCGTAGATTTTTTTGCTATTTTTCAAGGGTCCTGTAAAAATCAGGTACTTAGTCCCATGACACATTTCTCATCTTTTTTACCAATGAGTTCTTTATGATGACGACGATATATGAATTAGCAAAAAATCTTGAAGAACCTAACAATTTCTCATAAAATTATTGTGAAATTTGAAAAAAAAATAGGTAGTCAGACAAAACGACCTGTCACATGTAATTGCATTTATTTAATTCGAGTAAGGTGTACAAAAATGAAACGAAAAATATGAAATATCCACATGTGCATAAATTTAAACTTTATATAAGTACTTAATCTGTAATCCTTTGAAATGCATCCCACGGTTTAATAAAAGGAAAAGGATGGACAAATCCTTGAACATAAATACAGATTAACTACCTACAGAAAACTGATCAATATACTCGTAGTATGTAGTAATAAGCTTTAGTATGGGTCTTAAAAATATGACGATAAAAATATATTAAGACTAAAAATTATTGGAAAATGATTAGGCTTAAGGAAAATAAAAGTGCATTGACGTTTCGAGAATATGTCACCTCCGATTTAAAATTAATCCTTTCTTGATATCGTTATTACTGGTTTTTAATAAATGCAACTAAATGACGTCATTGGGGTCATTTCTGTAAATCATTAAGTGCGCAATTTTTCAGTTATTTCATAGCAAAATAAATTAAAAACCTAAAGGACCAAATATTTTCCTGCACAATTCGTAATTAAGAGCTTGTCTCTTAAAGTGCAGAATATATCGTCAGTAACATTGAGCTTCGAACACGGCACCTCTTTCTTAGAAGTCTGCTCTCTGACCAACTATGCCAACCTATGCTCGTTAAAAGTTTTGAAATTATGAAAAAAGAGTAAAAATTTCATGTAACAGGGTAAAAACACCTAATTACGTATCTATCAGGAATCCAGAAATGGTTAGTGCTAATTCGAAATTTCTATTATGAAGCTAAAATCTAAATATAAGATTTGCTGGTTCCAGATTCATTTGCGGTGATGGGGAAGTAGATTGCCATAGAGCAGACTCCCTTATTGTCTATGATCATTAAGATTTATGACGAAATATGATCATTTTCACTGTCAGACTTCAATGGAGTCGCTACTTGCATTAGGGATTTGAAATCTACGAAGGGGAGACGCAATATAGATTGTGGCTTGGGTAGAGAGAGTTTTACTGGTAATTGGGCCCAATTTAGTCCAATGCCAACGTCCCCACTAACATCATCCACCCACGCGACTACCAGGATAACAGAAATAATGGAAGGACGCGTCTCACCACAAATAAATATAAGGGGAATAATATTTCAAACAAGTAAGATGACTCTAATAGTGTAGAATGCGTATGGAATATTTTTTAAAACAGATCACTCAAAGCCATAAATTTTAAGAATTCCACGTCAATATTTTCCAAATTTTCTATAATAAACTTACCTAGATCCCAATTTATGATAGATGCCAATGGAAACGGTGAATATTTAATAGACTCTCTTGAAAAAATGTATCAGGGGATAAGAAGAAGATATGCGGTAAATAAATAATGCGGTATAAGACGTGTGTAACATCACAAAATACCTCTCTCTCCTCTTGTAAATTGTTTCTATTACATCTTTCTATTTTCTGCTCTCCCACTGCATACTTAGTCATTCTGATCTATCCGTTTTGGGGGGACCGGCCCCACAAAAACCGAAAATTCCCTTTTTTTTTGTATTATTAAATTTCTTTCCTATCTGGAAGCGTTTAAGGTTCATAAATTTTTCGCGAACGTGTCGTTTTGGCAATATCGAAATGTTTACCTTAGGAAATTTGTATCGACATAATGTCGATATTTTACCAGGAGAAAAGAAAGGGACACATTTTTTTATGCTCCCCTGATACACAACCACACAACCTAATGTAAAATTCATTATTATACCTACTTTTATACCAAATACGCATTTCTTTTCAAAAAACTAAAGTTGTTTTAAGCCCGACCTCTTAAATTCAATGTCTACAAGAATGTTCAAATTTTAAAAAAATCTTCTAATTTTTAATTTATCTACTTTGAAAGATGCAATATGAAGAAAACTTGCCTCTTAAAGTACAGATGTCTTTTTTATGCAAGAATTTCATGCGAATTGACGTCCGATCGAGAGCTCAGAAAAATGATTTTAAACACAGGGTTCTATTCTTGGTATTTGTAATAGAAATCTAAACTAATTCATTGGCCCTAAGGTTCAGAACTTATCCAAATGAACATTGATCGAAGGAGTTAGTTCATTACAAAATAAAACAGGTAAGTTTTGACACAAGACGAACGCGACACAAAACAAAGCAGGTATCATAAAAGTACAAAATCGAATAAAATATTTAAAATGGATAAATAAATATGTTATCTATCTAATGATCACATCTAGAAGAGTCAAGGGTTCAGAATTTGTTCTTGAGAGGAGCTTTGGCTCCTCTCATGTTCTGGAGTAAGTAGGTATACTTATAGATCTAAACGTAGGATGATCTAGGGATGTGACTATATTATCTATGAAAAGCATCATCGATCGAATAATTTAAGAAGTATTTTTTGGCCATCTATATCGTATAGTCACTCAAAGAAAACCATCGTTGTAATAAGACCGGTCATTGTTTTGTTAAGGTTTTCAGATTAAATTCAGTAGGGAAAATGCAAATCTATGATACAATTGCTTTCAAAATCTCTTGGAATGGTGTTCAAGTTCCTGATTTGAAATGGAGAACCTCTCATAGTTTAGTTTTTCCCAGAATATAACAGCAGTTTTCAAGATATTCTGTATTTGAAATGAGAATGTAACGCAATTATCCGAAAAATATCCAAGGATTCAAGAGGATAATTGTATTTTTAATGCCTAATGCAGTAATTAGTGACTTTATTCATTTATTTCATTCTTAATAACAATAAAACATTCATATACGATAAAGTAAACCAGTAACGGCTCCACCATATCGCCAAATACATATGAAACAAATTGAATTCCAACTGCCATCAATAATACTCAAAAGTATAATATACTCTGAAAAGGTGTCAATAAGAATACACACACAGGTGTTAAGGGCTGAATGGTGAACGTTTCTCGAGAGTAAAGTGATCACCTAAACCACTGTGCATTAGTTAGAGACTAAATAAATAGTTGTTAAATGATAACTACGTTGTAGATAAACCCAGTCATGCTAAGTAAATTTACTTTTCTTTTTACAAAATTCAAATTCAATTTTTTTTACTGGGTATAAAATTACAAATTGTAAAGAAAAACAAATGAAACTACAACTCAATATAACACAAAAAAATACTCTCCAAAATTGAGCAGAGCTCGTGCTTTGGAGAGGAACAAAACATAAGAACTTATAACAATTAGTTTATCTATGCATATATGTATGTATCATTACCAATCAAGAGAAAGCATTAAAGAAATGTACAAAAGAAGATTCGACGTATTTATGGACATCCCTAAATCTAGTTGAATTAATATTATTAATACCTAAAAGAATAAAAGAAAGAGATGATATAAGATAGATAGGGCAAGCGACGAATGTTCAAGATTACTGACTTCGATGTTGTTTTTTTTAGATGTTTCATTTTTTTTATCAGAAGTACGAGTATTCGAATCGAGACGGCAAATAAAAAAATATAAAGATCGGATCTCCACCGGACAGAGGGACGTCGAACAAAATAAATAAGGAATGAAATAAAAAATACTTGGATCTATATATTTTTATATATTTTATTTATTTATTTATAATATTCGACTCTCAAATGAACAACATTTTATTAGGGAAGACTACTAAAAAGACTTCTTTTATAAAATTATGTTTTTTTTTTTTGACAAATGTTGAGTTTTGATGTGACAGAAGTTTGGGTTCTATATAAAAGGGCACGAATTGATTGGGATCCCGATTTCCCAACCAGAAGGTTAGGGGTTCGAATCCCAGCGGTGACCATGTATTCCGCACTTCACGACACAGGCTTTTAATAACGTAAAGTGAGCAATTTATTTAGGTTTGTTATTATTTTAAAAAAGATTTCACGAACACCTGACTTTTTACAGGACTTTTCAGAGCCCTGAGTTCTACAATTGGTCCCCACCCCTTACACTCTTTTCTGATATTTTATTCCAGCGTCCTGTAAAAGACATATGTTTGTGACACTTCCATAAAACATTTGACATCTTATTCGACGTTCGCCACCCATTCTGAAATGCGTATGAGAATGTTTTGTTTTTATGCATACATTCACTGGTTACCCCATTCCCCGAAATACCGTGATGATATAGTAGTATGCTTTACGGGACACTCGACAAAACATTAAAAAATTGGGATCCTATTCTAAAACTCGGGGTTCCGGGGATTGAAATAATATAATGCATAACAATTTAGTAGTCCACCCTTGAATCAGTAAAAAGATACTCCAAATTTAAAGTACCTAAGTTGAAATAAAAAAAAAACAAGAAACGTATAGTCCGAGAGCCCGCTGCTTAATTTATGACGTATCTGTTTTTTGATCGAAATGTGGTACAAATGATAGCTTACCAATAGGGTTTTACATCGCACTAGGGTTGCCTATCAAAATCTTGCCGCAACCCCCCCTGCCCCCCCCGAAAAGGTCCCTCTTCGCGGTTTTTCGCATTTTGTAGGAATATGGTAAGAGATAGAAGAAAGTAGTCAATGACAAAAATAATCCTTGCTAAATTCTCTACAAAAAATGTTCAGTCAATTTTTTCATAGGACTAGTAGTTTACCCGTAATGGCCGGACGAAAAACAGGATATTTTTTGAAAAAAAAAAAAAATTTTTTTGATTTTTTTTCTTTAACTTTCTTCCACCCATTATCACTTACATTTTATGGAAAAAAATATTTAGCCTGCGGCGCTATATCGCTGGTTATTTTATGAAAAACTAAATTTTAAGAATTTTCGTCACTGAGTTTTATTGCAATAACTCCTAAATTAATTGATGTATGAAAATAAGTCATAGCTCATTTTGTAGCTAAGACTATGGTAATTAATTCGTTCTTTGACTATTTTCCTGTAGCTCTTATCAATTTTCAACCAATTTAGTTTAAATTCATTTTTTTAGTTTTTTAAATGAATTTCGGTTTTGGACCGGCTATTGCGGGTAAACTGCTAGTTGTACGAAAAAATTGACGTAAAATTTTTTGTAGAGAATTTAGCAAGGATTATTTTTGTCATTGACTACTTTCTCCTATCTCTTACCATATTCCTATAAAATGCGAAAAACCGCGAAGAGGGACCTTTTCGGGGGGGGCAGGAGGGGTTGCGGCAAGATTTTGATAGGCAACCCTAGTGCGATGTAAAACCCTATTGGTAAGCTATCATTTGTACCACATTTCGATCAAAAAACAGATACGTCATAAATTAAGCAGCGGGCTCTTGGACTAGTATGAGAAAAGAAAAAACCTACTTATGACTAAGTCGATCCTTCATAAATTCCAGTCTAACTTGAACAATCGTTGTAAGTCTCTGGTGCCCTTTAGTAGAATCAGGTTAGTTGGTAGATATACTACCTGTATACTATACGCATCATACCTACACAATATCACTACGTTTTACGTCGATGAAAATCCAATAGAATAAAAGTTTACAAAGTCCATCTATCTATCTATTTATTTATTTAGTCACATGGGCACAAACAGTTATAACGGCACATGTCAACAAATAAACAAAAACAGAAAGCAAACCAGTGAAGGCGCGTCGATCTATACCCTCACACCACGTCCCTTGCAAGTTAGGTAGAGGGGACAGAGCGCCAGACAGCCCTATCCTTAAACACGCTCCTAGCCTCCGTCACATTCATGCGATTTGCCATACACGCTCTCTGATTCCTTTTACACACGTATGACGATTTGAATAAAGAGTGAAATATCTGGGGTTTTATTCTCTCTGCCTTTCCGGTAAGAGACTCGAAAGACTGTATCGTAAATCGATACACAGAGATTTGAACTCAAATTACCCCCTACGAGTTGCCGCATTTTAATCAACGAATTTAACTAACACCTAATTTTCAAAATACAAATATTATCTAAATGAATACGAATTAAACTTAAAATAAACAACAAATGAATAACAAAAACTAATAAAAAAAAATTAAGTAATGTATCGAAAATGAATGATTTTTATAGTGGACTTACCCCGTATACCGAAAGCTTACAGTCAACCTGAAACATTTATCAATCACGGAATTAGGTTTGCAGTCCACGAAATTAAAAAAAAATGTATAAAAAATGAAAATAATACAAAAATTGCCTACCCCGACAGGGACGTGGCGTTATGGCATATTTATACAAGTCAAAAAGTAAGACAATAAAAAAAATTATATGCGACATATACTGAATTTTGATTTCTGATTGCATGCGATATTTTTCTAATTGATATTTTGATACGTTCAGTCCTCTCTGCCTACCCCGCAAGGGACACGGCGTGAGGGGATAGATAGATAGATTTTTTTCTAAATAAATACTTAAAAAGTTAATAAAAAAATGTAGTGGCGTGCTGAAAAAAACATAGTTAAAAAACGGTAAAAAATTGTGAGCGGTATGTGTACAATTTTAAGAATTGTTCGATATACACTCAAAGGAAATAAACGTTAAATGTTTAAATGCTAAACGTGGTAGTATTGTACCTACATATCATGTCCATTCAAGTGAGAATGGAACCTTTTGAATCTTTTTTAAAAAAGAAGAATATTTTGTCTACTTTTATATAAAATCACAAAAAGATATAAAAAGATAAATCATAGAACAATTAATAATGGAGATTTTTGTGAAATATCGGACGATCTCTTTAAAACTCGTAAAAATAGGATTAGGCAGAGAGGGGTTGACAACATGCGCAGTAGATACCAAAATTTGTAAGCTAACAGTCATGTGAAGTTGAGCGAATTACCTATCGTCAATGACTAAAACAAAATGTTCTTTTTTCGATTATTACAAAAATAAAATTAATTGAAAACACACCTATTACTACACTGAGAAGAATGTATGGAAAAACGTTGAGAGATAGGATAAGAAATGGAGTGTTCGGTGAATGTAAAACGGATGTTGTGACTAAAATGAAAGTGAACAAGTTGAGATGGTTGGGACATGTAGAGAGAATTATTAGTGAAAGGATAACAAAGAAAATATACCTGGAAGCGCGGTCGTGCAAGAAGCACATGGCTGGCGCATGTATACCAGATTCTCAAGGACGGGCGTGTTCTGAGTAAAAGGAATCGTAGAGTGTGTATGACGAATTGCATGAATGTGACGGAAGCCCGAAGTGTGCGTAAGGATAGGAAAGTCAGGCAAAGTGTTATCTCTGCCTACCCCGAAAAGGATGCCGCGTGAGGGGTTATAATAGAACTTGTTTCAGCCCAGAAAGTTACTGAATTGAACCTATTCCATATCTATGCTTAAAATCCATTTTTTTATGTAATCCAAAAGTGTGCTTCATCCACATGCTCGCCGACCCTCCAAGTTTTTTGCGTGAATGAGTAAAGAGACGTTAACCGTCGATTACGTATACAACCCAAGACAATCACCCCGTCCGCACATCTTTTTACTCATTCAGACGAGCGTCGGCGATCATGTGGTAGAGGCATTACAATTTTAAAATACGTATAATTATATCTTTGAACGAGAAATGTGTAGATTGTTTTTTTTATATCTTTTAGATTATCTTATCGATAATAGAAATAGTGCGGTGTTGGGAAAATTTATAGCCGATGTCATTTTACATTTTATTTTTAATTTCAAGTTGTGTCACTGTTCAACGTCATACGTACAGCGCCACTAATGTAACGAGACAGGCGGAGAAATGTGGAACTACATCGATTTGAATTATACTAATGGAACGATACCAAAATGCTTTAGAAAATTTGAAAAAAGAATACAGCGAATAGACCAATTATGTGCTAGATCAATGTTTTTATAAAACAAAGTGTTCGAATGTGAACGCTGTATTATTGCAATTTAAAGAACACGTATAAGATTCAAAACTAAGGAAAAGTCATGTCGCTATCGATTCGGTATGAAGTCAGCAGTATTGAGAGAGGGGTTTACTGTTTAGTATGAAAAAATAAGTATGATGAAGGAATATAAGGAAAAATATAAGAATAAGGGTGGAGACCCACCAAACTACGTTCCATACAACAGTGCCACCCGGATACATTAAAAAGTTTAATGTAGGTATCTGTGGTAGGTAAAATAATTCGATGCCCAAACTCTATAAAGTTAAAATAAAATACTCTTGATTAAACAACTAGTAGATATGCCGAAAGACGAGTTTATTGCCTAGTGACTATTTCTACCAGCCAACCCAATGTCTAGACTCCTAACTCCATGGCCCATACCGACAGGTAAATTCTAAATTAGTTAAATGGTAGAATAGAAGATCGAGTCCTACTAACATTGGTCGTCCTATACTTCAGAATGTTAGGCTAGTGATACATGGGACAAACACAAAAAAAAAAAAAAAAATTATTTTGTTTTAATTTTGAGATGAATTTCTATGAATTTAGGTGTAGAGAAGTGATTATTTTTAACGAACTCGTTGAAATCTAACGAAATATTATTCCCTATTTCCTGTCACTTGTACTAATAATAAAAAATAACATTGTCATGCGTAGGTGCCCCTAAACATCACACGAGACAGCGGGCCGACTTTTTCTTTTCAGATATATATATATATATTTTTTTAATTTAAAAAATGAATCTGGGTTCATCGAAATAAAACCAAATACATCTTTGTACACTTCACAGAAAGCTTAAACGCTTGTGTTGTGAAGTGGAGTAAGTCGGGGATTGAACCCGCGCCCACTGGATTAACAGTCGAGCGCGTTACCAACCAGGCTACCGACCACCTCAAATTTAAAACATTATTTTTTCAACGTATGTGTCAGATAGTTGATACGTAAATTTACCGATAGCATACTATTTTTCTAGATCACTCGCGAAGATTTGAAAGGCCTTAAAAAACGATATATTTTTTATAATTTATTCGAAGAAAACTGCGGGCCGAAACCTTTTTCTATCACGGAATCGTATAGAAAAATGCATTGGATACTGCGACGCGGGCCGGTAAAACTTTTAAGCCGGAGTTAATTCGTTGGGAACTTCTAGGGTCAGTTTATTTATTGTTAAAACTTAATTATTTCTAAATTCTTAAAACAAATTTAAATTATTTATTTATTTCCACTTTTGGTGAACAAAAAACAGAAGTATGTTAAAATTACAACTAATTTTTCCATAACATTTGTTCACTAGGGAGAGCTTATAGCAATGCTGCGATCACTGCCAGCTAACCTTAATTACAGAATATAGATTTACTCAGAAAAACATATAAAAAAAAATCGGCCCGCTATAATGAAACACTCATTTATTTCAAAACTAAAAAACTGGCCCGCATGTTTCAAACTCGACGTAGAGTTGTGGATATTCAACGATGTTCGTTGTTAATTTTATGTGTAATAAAAATAAGGTTAATCCTACATAAGAAATAGAAAAATATATACTAGAGCGACCCGTAGGATTCTGGTTTTTGAACAATGCGTACACCAAGAGAACCAACAGACAAACGGGCGACTATGCTTTAATGTAATATTGAAAGAATACGTTTGTAATTTATTATTCAAACCAGTCCCCCCATTCCATATGTCACAATCGTTGAGATCATTAATTTATTAATACGTTTTAGTGGAACTTCTCGAGAAAAACATATCGTAAAATACAAAAATTCTTTTATTATGAAATAAAGTATTTTTCGTCTATTCCATATTTTTCTATTTTATGTAATTTTTCCCCATTTCATTAAAACATGAACAAAAGTTATGAACGTCATATATTATTACAATTTATAGAACATGAATAACATCTAAAATTAAGGGAAAAGTCTATTGTAATGGGAGCAGCCTCGGAGCTAGGAGAGGGGGCAACAAAATTTGAAAAATGATATCGCACGAAAAACGCGTAAATAGCGCCCAGGCTATTTTTTTACGAAACAGTTGTATGCTGATGGATTTGTTATACTAATTTTAGAAAATGTATGACGTGATTATCGTTGACGTTTTATCATTTAATTTGAAAAAATATATACTTATTCCAATCTCTAGGGAAAGCAGCCCCCCCTGCCCCCCCTGCCCCCCTGACGATGCCCATGAATGGGGGCCAATTCTGCAATGCAATTTTATGGACCCCCTTCGCCCTGATGGTAATACAAGAACCATGCTAGCTGGTAGAAATTACGTCATGGCAATGGGCCCCAAAATTCTTTACGTGAACAAAATTTCGCCGCTTGATGAGTCACGGCGCCAAGTATTAAATATCCACATAGTTTTTTTGTTTGTAAAAAATCAACATGACCTTACAACATTCCCACGAACTGGATCTAAATGACGCAATAATATTATGAATGTAGGTATGAATTAATGAAACAATTAATTATTAATAAGAAAACGTGTGTGCCATGTGGGTCTCTATGCCTAACCTTTAGTAGGTATACTACTACCAACTAAATTACAGATTTTCCTCAACAGAAGAGAGAGTCACCCACATTTACACAATGTAGCTTCATGTGAACTCCCTTGGGGAGGAAGCAGGATGGATGGTCCGACGTTCATCGAGTACGTCTAAGAATCACAAGGAGAAGAGAGATCAGATTGACATACTTTCCTATCCTTAGACACACACTTCTATCATCTGTCACATTCGTGAAATTCATCATACACATTCGACGATTCCTTCTTTTTTTTTTCAAAATGAAGGGCTAGCATACACAAACCCAAATATTTCCTGCAGACTTTTGAGGTGGTCGGTAGCCTGGTTGGTAACGCGCTCGACTGTTAATCCAGTGGGCGCGGGTTCAATCCCAGACTTACTCAACTTCACAACACAAGCTTTTAAGCTTTCTGTGAAGTGTACCAAGATGTATTTGGGTTTATTTCGATAAACTCAGATTCAATTCTTTAAAAAAAAACTTCACACTAAGCTAAAAACTTGTGTCATGAAGTCACCAGAGAGATGCGAACCAGGATCCAACAACAACAAATAACAACAACAGTCCCCCTGATAAGAAGTCTGCACTCCAACTAGATACTACCTCCTCTTCTAACTTCTACTGTCTTCTACCTCGTAAGTATGTTGACTCGGGTTGACTGTAAGATATTGGTTTTGCAATAAGTCCGCCTTTTGGCACACTATAATTGTCTTGTTTTTGTAACTATGAATATTTTCTCTGGCCAATAAAGATTTATTTATTTATTTATTTATTTATGTGTGTTTAATCATCATAAATGATTTTGACACCTAAATATCCAAGGTTAGCTGGTAGATTCGGGCAATTTGTTGCTGGCACAACGTCATGATTTATTGTATCATACTTCATTTCTGATATCGCATATTATTTATCAGTGGATGTAAGCGACTGCATCAGACCAGACCAAATGTTGGCAACACTAAACAACGATTGATGGAAATATCTTGTGTCATTACTCACGGACCAGGCAGAGAGATTAATTGTTGCATACATGAAGTAATAATGAATGAAAATATTTAATTGTTGAATAGGATGAAATAAAATTTTATTGGCACAATTTTAATGTGATATGACGTGGTGTAAACGTTCAGCTGGACTGAAATGGTAGTGGGTAGGGCATATAGTGAGACAAAATGATAGTAGGTGGAGACCAAGACTTATTAAATGGAGTGGATGAGTGTAGGTGAGAAAGGCGAATGAAATAAAAGAGAGGAAATGTTTGAATGAGGCCTGTATTCAGCAGAAGAAAGACCAGGGCTAAAGGAAAAGATTACTCAATAACAATAAAATTCAATGACAAAATAGAGAATATTCGACAGATTCTAAAATGCGACGAATTGCGTGAAATAAATTAGATAGATAAATAAATTAGACTGGCGTTTTGTTTTCGCTGCCTACCTCAAAAGGGTTTGGAATCACATCGAGATTGTCATTTATATGCTTAGAAAGAGTTCTCCAATTTTTTGGACACGTCGCTCGTAGAGGGGGAGATAGTCTCGAGAAACTGATAATCACAGGAAACACGCCGGGACGGAGACCCAGAAGAGATCACCTTTGCGATGGACGGACCAAGTTACGCAGACTTGCCGAGGACAGAGCTGCGTGGCGGGGATTAGTCAAGCAGCCGGTGCTTGGAGATCGCGACCCTCAGCAGTGAGGAAATCGACGAAAAAGAGAGATTTCAATTATTTCATAGTAAAATAATTTTGTAAAACACACCTTTCAAAAAGTGAAAGAATTGAACCTATTTTGTAGGAGAATTAGAATTTAAAGACAGCATTAGTTAGTATCTTCCACAGAGTTTTCATTCTAATTATATTATAATGAACTTCTACCAAGAACCTTCAGTCAAGACACTCAACATTTCTAGTTGTTTTATTTTACTATAGTCTCAGAACATCTAAGACGATTGCATACTAGTTATAGATATTATTGTAGTATAGTATAAAGCTAGATGAAGTGACTAGCAAGTAGCAAGTAATTTGGCATCAGAAATTATTTAGGTCATGCCTGTGCCAAAAATTACTGTCAGCTTAATTATTGTGGCATGTTGACATTTCGCTTTTATGTTACTGAACGTATATGTAAAAATAGTATTCGGCCCTCATAAGTCAGAACAACGTATGAGACAAGTTTAGGTAAGTACTGTGTTTTTTTCTACATACATCTATTTCAATCATAAAAAGTAAGAATTTCCATACACAAACCCTATTTTCAAATTCCACGTATTTGCATGAAATTATATAGGCGATCACTACTCTTAATAGAGGCATACTCGGCAACGGGCTCTTGGCATTATTATTATGAGCGATATTAGATTTTTTTCGCGATTATATAAGTTTTAACTTTTTGCATTATTCGCGGTATATTTTAAGGACTGCCGTCCTATGTAAAAACTGCGTATAAACAAAAAAAACTGTAATTTCGTGTTCACATACGTGGTATATAGTAGTTACGCATATAAATTCGGACTTTTTATGATTGAAATCGATCTATCTAAGCTTAAAATATACATTTCCTTAAAAAAAAAACTACAAATATTTCAATTTTGACTTATACGTGGTTCTTACTTAGGACGGGAGTACCTATACTCGTGTGTATTTCTAGTGCATGTAGTAGTTATTTCTATTCGCGATTGTTAAAGTCGAAGAAAGACGACATCACCGTGAATATACGTATCTAATATTTATTTATTTATTATTTTTCTAGTAATATACGAGTTAACAAATGCACACTCAAAGAAAATGCACATGAATAAAGCGTCCAAAAATATATTGGTGCAATTTAAAAGGCGGGTTTTTTAATTGCCCTTAAGTCAGTGTAAGGTCAAAAGTAATTTGAGTAACACTTCATTGAACATATAGTAACATTCACCAATTCGATCAGTCAAATGAGCCTGAAGTAAAGTCCACCCTTTTCTGTATATCTGTTGAGATAACCACTTGTTATCCAACCACGATTCCTAGAAAGTGTGATGCTTTTACAAAAAAACAAATTAGGGTATTAAAAAAAATAACGAATAGATATGTACTTATAATATGTATAGCACAAAAGTAACTCGTCGACAGTTCTATCATTAAATAGTAATATTTACTAGTAAAATCAGTAAAATGTTTGTTATAACTTGATTAAAATATTCGAGTAGTCGAGTACTTGTGTACATTAATTCGATAATCTAACATCTAATTCAATAATATCTCAAGATATTCATAAACAAACCAATAACTTGAGTTTATGAAAACCATTAGTGAAAATATCTTAAGTATTCGTTCGTGCAATCAAAAATTTATGACTCATATAATAATAAATAGCTAATAAAATTATTTATAGTCTGGTAAAATAAAAGAAAAAGTGAAAAGTAATTTTCGTCAATAATAGTGGTAACTAGAGTAAAGCAAATTAAGTGTAGTTGAAAAAACTGTCCTTAATTATTGTAAAAATTATTTAATAATGAATTTTCTGAATAAGTGACCGATTACTTTTAGTTCTTAAGTTAGTAAGTTAGTTCTTAGTTAAATTTTTATAGTCTGGTGAAGTAGAAGAAAAAGTCAAAAGTAATTTTCCTTAATAATAATGGTAATTTAAGTAAAGTAAAGTAACTATCGTTGAGAAAGCTGTCCTTAATTTTATAAAGAATTATTATATAGTCAAAGGGAAAAGTAATTTTCGTCAAAAAGGATGGTAATTAAAGTAAAAGTAACTCTCGTTGAAAAAGCTGTCCTTAATTATTGTAAAAGATATTGAATAATGACTTGGTTGTATGACGTCTCAATCTGTAAGTATGTGCGTTAGCAACCAACGCTAATATTTTCGTTTTATATAGTAAGCAATGATCAGGCTGATTATATACGCTTAATATGCATTGATTAAAAGTGTACCATATCATGAAACAAACCATTGTTGTGCATATGTCCAGTTGTAAAATAATTCAATAGATGTCGGTAGTCTAGAGATGCATTAACATACGGAATGTGACAGATCGCTATGTTTTTGTAAAGTACGCTGATGTATGTTTTTTAATGTATTTTCAAAATTACAGTATTTCGAAAGCAAAGAAACCAACTTTAAGGTGCTAGGACATTAAATTTTGAAAAAGAAAATTGAGACACAGACAACGCCAATCAGTACACATCCACGTCCGCTCCCTACGTGGAGGCTTTTCTGTTTTGAGCCAACTCCGTTGCCTGTTCCCATGTTGTCTGGCGCAGCTCTGATGTGAACAGTCTCTGACCATCATTGGAGATAATGACAGATGAAGTTAAATATAAGTGTTGTATAAAGGATCTGAGCTTGCATATAGAAACTTGAGACCCAAATACTACCGAAAGTCGCGGAGATTTTTTTTGTAATGAAAATATGCATTAAAATCTAGGGAATAACCGTAAAAGTTTTTTGATTGATGCGAAATTGACCCCAAAAAAATGGGAAAAAAGCTATTTTTCATGCGATTTTGAACCTTAATACCGCGGGAAATTACCGTGACGAGCCTTAAATAAAAATTTCGCGTGTTTCATCAGGCCCGTGAACACTAGTTTTAATATAAAATATATTGATTAGCAGCGGACGAGTACGACTAGCACAATAGAATGCGAGTTGTCTGTCTGTAGTGACGTTAGTGTTAATTTATCGCCATCAACAGCGAGACTTAGGTCACCAAGATTATGCGGCTGGTGCTAATGAGAGCTGCCGAGTGCCATCTCCTGTGGAATGCTGCGCGCCTGGTCGCATGCTTCAATAAGACCTGTGATTCTATTCATTTTTTATTTATTTATTTATTTATTCTCATTCTCAACAAACTATCTATCTATCTATTATACACCTGCATGTATAGGTAACATAAAATTTATAGGTAATTTGTACCAACCAATTGGTTCTCTAGGTAGTACATTTTGGTCAGGAAGATTCTATAGGATATCTGTATTTTTGTGTTTAATTCTGTATCTGTATGTATTTTTTAATGATAAAAAATGTAGGGTAAATAGCCATCGTCGCGCTGTATGTAAACAGAACGTTCAAAAGTGCTTCGGTCTACCTTGGTATGGGCTCATGTTCGGTTAGGTAGATAACATTCTGAATGGTTGGTAACATAAAAATACCTGATTTTTACAGGACAATAGAAAAAACAAAAAAAATAGTAGGAAGGGCAATTCCACTGGAAATGTAGCGCTTTAAAGAATCTACGTTTTTTTAATACATAAAAAAAACTCAGAATAGTACTAGCCAAAAATTATAAAAATTAAGTCAATCAAAAAGAAATCGGAAAAGCTTTTTATTTTGTGACATCTCTTAGACAACTACTAGCACATGTGAGAGAAAAGACATTAAAACAATCATCAACAAATTTCAAAACAAGAGACAATCACAATTCATGACAGAAGACAATCAATTTTATGACAACAAGTACGATATGTTGTGTCCATATCGTTGTGCGTTATTTTTTAACGTGTTATTATTAACAACGTTATTATAAATAGCATTTCGTTGTTGATGGGACGGCGTGTATCATGGGCGTCGCCAGCCTCGGAGCTTGGGGGGGGGGGCAACAAAAAAAAAAAAATATATATATATATAGCACGAAAAACTCGTAAATAGCGTCGCAGGGGAATTTTTTTATGAGACATAGTGAAGAAGGTTATGATGTGGTTTGGTATATTTGAAAATGTACATAATAATATGTATTAAAAATGTTTTTCATAAGAAGCAACAAAAAAAATAGCGCCGCAGGAAAATTTTTTTATGAAACAGTTGTATTTTGATGGATTTTCACACAAATTTTTGAAAATTTATGACATGGTGAGAAAATCTATGATAATAATGTGATTTTTGGTGTGGTTTTATAATTTAGTACTTATGTAAAAATATATGCCTATTCCAATCTCTAACGAGGGGCAGCTGCCCCCCCCCTCCTGACGACGCTCATGGCGTGTATTATAAAATAAAGCTGTTTTGTTTCGTTTTTTTTTCCGTACACAATAATTAACACTTGTGTCTAGATGTCGCGTCTATTTCGAGACGAATGTCTGTACCGTGGGTCGCTAACTCACTCGCATACGATATATTATTCTACCCTTGTTAAATTCCATTCGACCACGTCTCGTCAATGGAATTCCCCTTAAAAATCTTCCGAGAGAAAACAACGACAAGGAAATTTTATTTATTTATATTATACTATACAACCTATTCTTAAAACTAGATTTTACAACCCGACGCAGCCCTGGTAAATAATATACCTTGCAAAGTACACGGTTGACGCAGTTGGTTGGGGCGGCAGTCTCTCGAACGGGAGGTGCCAGGTTAAAATCCCGGTGCTGGTGATGTATTCCACACTTTGCGATACAGGCTTTTAGTCTAGTGCAAGGTGTGCAGGAAAGTATTTGGGTTTGTCTATGCGAGCCCAGATCCTTTTTTTATTTAAATTAAAAAAGGCTTATAAACTATAATATTGGAGAGTGAAAATATTGCTGGGTGGGGCGGAGGTTCTGGGATTGTTTCCCGGCCGAGACGAACTGAAATAGCGAATGTTTCTCGAGTGTAAAGTGATCACTTAAGCCAGCCCAGGTAGATCATAAGCTCGACAGTGTTCATCTTCAACTCTACACTGTTGTAGAAATACTCTTAATAACAAACGGTTTTAGTTATATACTTATAATAATAATTATGTAATTTATGTTCAGAAAGTAATGCAAAAAATGGGAAAAGGTAAAAGTGTCTTGACCACGTCGAAGAAAGAGCATGTTTGGAGTGAACACATTTTTTATACTTGTATTTTTTTTATAGTCTATGTCTTCTTAAGATTCTACTCTAATTGTTTCTAGATTGCGAGGTCTTACAATCCTCTGGTATTAAACTGATTGTGGGATGTAATATATATATATATATATATATAAATACACATACACTTTACAATATGTTGATTAATGTGTTCTATATTATATAAATAACGAAAAAAAAGCGAAAAAGTCGTTTGTCGGCCTCTAACGAGTTATTACAAAACATATTAAATTATAGCTGCGTTATTTGTTTATTTCTTTATCACCTCAACTGAGTATTTCGATTGTTAACAATCAAAATCATAATAAATTACAGTTTCAAGAAAGCTACACTTTAAACGTTATTTAAAACGTTTTTTTTTAACCTGTAAATTATATGAGATGTGCTAAAAATAAGCGTACCCTATAATAAAATGCAAACAATTTGAGAAGAATAAGCATCTGATATTAAAAAAGCGTTTTTCTTCGTCAGATAAAATATTCGTTTTATTTATTATGATTTATTTATTCTTTAAGTAAACAAAGTAGATGGAAATAACAAATCACAAATCTTTTTTCACTAAGGCGAACTTATTGCTAAGCTGTGATTAATGTAATAGAAAAAATAAAATAATATTAAAAAAAGGGTAACTTATTAATGAGAATTTCCCTATACCGTTTCTAGTAAAATTTAGAATACCAAAACTTGGACTTGTCTATGTCGAAAACCCAAGGCAAGCCACTAAAAAAATATGTATTATTGTTAGAAAAAAGAAAAAAGTTTGAGCGATGCATTAATAAACACAAAACGTTAAAAAAAACACCGCGAGATGGTTACAACTTTAGCAACGAAAAAAAGCTTTTCTCATGGTGGTCTGAATATTTGCATCTTGCAGTTAATAACGATAAAATAACATGAAATATTTCCGTACAGACAATCATACATTTCAAAAAAAGAATTTATTCCAGATTTTCTTTTATTTTTTCATCTCAACTGCGATATTCGTTTTTTTTTGTTTATTTAAAAAATATTTCGTCCTCAGTAGACGTCTAGTCAGAATATTATTATTTTGTATATTATGTATGTTTTTTTTATTTTTTATTTTTGTTTATTTTTTCCACACTCACAGAATGCATCACTCATATAGATGTAAAGTCTTCCATCGAAGCATCGAGAAATCAATTAGATATACTGCTTCTTTTAATGTTTTAATAGAAGAAAATTTTCGATGTGGAGAACACCATCAATTTTCAATGGTGTACCAAAATAATAAGACCAAATAACGTATTATGCACTTGAAATATATTTTTCCATTCTAGAAGAAATCGCACAATTTGGATAAGATCGCCCTGGTAAACAATATCTAATGATGGATGAAGTATTGTTTTCTGACTATTTTAATTAATTCTTTAAAGTTTATCTTATAATTCAAAAAGAGACAACACATATTTATGTCAATAAGTACTGCTCACTAGGACGAGCTTATAGCTAAGCAGCAATCTCTTCCAGTAAACCCAAACTATAAGTAGGTATATTGTCTATGATATATAATTCTAATGCATCTTAATGACAGACGTCAATTGCTCATCTATGCATTTAATCATCGCTTTTGTTTCGTATCGATGTGTATGCATTTAACATCACTAATTTCAGTTAAGACATGACATCGTCCGTCCAAAATAGCTATCTCGATCAGACGATTTGCATTCCATCGTCAAGATTCAAGAGAACTGGCTCATCACAACATCGTCATCACTCGGAGCCGTGATGGTATCTGTCGTTTCATCGCGTATTTCTCCATAAGTAATATATCAAAACCAGAGAGAGATGACACATACGAAATATATCCTGTTAATGAACGCGGACATCGATTTGCAGCTACTGGTCGACGATATTGACAATCAAACATCAACTTCACAAACTTAATTAAATGAAAAATAATCGATTTAAAAAAAGAATCGTTAACGTCCCGATTAATTTAAATTCTCTTCTTTTTACGATTTCAAAATATATTTGAATAAAGAATTTGTTTTCTGATTAGAGACTTTGAGATTATTGAAGATCTTTGATTGGATGGTGGTATTAATAAAAACCGAATTGAAAATGACAGATGTCAATTATCTAACATATTTTTCAAGTGTCCTGCAAAAGCAAAGTGTTCGTAAAACTTACGTTTCCCAAACTGATTTTTTTTCCCGCATACCCTTCGCAATAAGCCTTATGTCATACAGAATAATTTTCAGCATCGAGATTTGAACCCGGCATCTCCAGGTTTGAAGCCCGTACTTCAACCAACTACGCCAACCATTTATGTAAGTACTCAATAAGTTTTTAATCAAAAGAATCATGAGGTGGTCGGTAGCCTGGTTGGCAATCCGCTCAACTGCGTTAATCCGGCGGGCGCAGGTTCATTCACCGATGCCGTCTTACTCCACTTCACGACACAAGCTTACTGTGAGGTGCATTTGGGTTTATTTCGATTAACCTAGATTCATTAAAAAAAAAAAGAAAAAAAACTGGTCTTGTGTACAAAAACCAAAATACTTTCCTGCACACTTCACAGTAAGAGCTCAAAGCTTGTGTCGTGGAGTCTAAAATAATTGTCAGTACTGAGATTCGAACCGGCATCTCCAAGTTGGAAGTCCGTGCTTCAACTGACTGGGCCAACAATGTAGTCGATGAATCATGTCGTCGTTTGAGTTAATCTATGAAAAATTCACGTGTCGTCCATTTTCTGGGTTAGTGGTATGCGGGAGATTTATATTTGGGACATTATTTTTATATTTTTAATATCTCTATCACTAAAGCACTCACATCAAAGAAATAAAAGCTTTGAAAGCTCTATAGATTTAACGACATTAAGCTTTTCCTTTATTTAAAATATTGAAAACTTTTGTATGAAAAACAAAAAAAAATCGTGGCATAGACGTTACTAAATGTATTTGTTTTAATAAAAAAAGGAAAAAAAATACCTGTATATATAGATTTAGGTACCTACAAGTGGCGAAGGGTGAATTTCTGCAGAAGGGAAGCCGGGGCTAACATTTCTTATGGGATTACGTCAGATTAGAAACTAATATATCTATCATTTTTTCCAAAAGGTATCTCGATGGGAATCGTGTTCTTAGGTAGCTTCACGCCTGGTACCTACCACTAAAAAGTGACCCTTCTGTTTGCATCACTTCAGAAATTTTCTTTTCATATGTATAACTGTTTTAAAGGCTTAATGCCGTTAATAATGTAAATAAATAAAAAACAACGTGAGAGAAAAGGCTAACTGATCCATTAGACAACCGGTCTCTCGGAGATTTGATCCACATCTATCCTACAGTTGAACCCTTGGACAGTTGGGATCAACTGATTGGGATGAACTGTTAGCGGACTAATTGACACCGAATCGAGCTGCAGATCTTTCATCCCTGTACGCGTTTTTCAGACACGAAACCACTCTTCTGATCGGTGAGTTAAATCGAGAATCCAACAGGTATAGTTTTTTTAAGTTGTAGCTAGGGCCTGCGCTAGGTCTGATGTAACCACTATTGCATGTAGGTACTTACGTTATTTTGTAATTAAAGCCATTCTTTGACCGTAATAAGAATTTGATTTTTTAATAAACCTAATTTTTAATAGTCAAGATTCTGCTCTATCAGAGTTCTCCCGTCTAAAACTCATTCCTTGTCCCTGGACATAGGAAATTTAGTACTCACGCAATCTTACTAAAAATTGTGGTGATTTTATCCAGTTATAACATTGTCTAGATGAGCAAGAAAGGGCGAATGATAAATTAGTGAAAAACTTAATGTTACATTTATAGTAAATATTTTACAAATGGCTTAATCAACGCTAATCCCTAAATGCTAAAGGAATTCTACATAAATCTTGTGAAAGAAATTAACTTCAACTAAAGAATTTTGTACGTCACTGCTTTTCGTTTTAAAATACAATAATAATAATAAAATTATAAAACATATAAATAAATATAAATGAAGAAATTCTGGAAGAAGAAGAAGATGAACAAATTCTCTTAACATCTGTTTATAATAATGTACTGTATATACGAGTCTATAGGTCTTCCTATGTAGACACGGATGATGCCAAATTAGCTCAGAACTAAGTATACCGTAGTAATAATAATAATAAGCGCCAGCATTTGTGACAACGTTATACTGTCCTAACTCAAGATGATAATTTCAAAATATTTTAAAATCAAGATGTTGCATTAATATTTCCAGTGTGTGTTTGTATGACTGTCCGAGTATCGTTGGAAAATGAATTACTGTGAAAATTTGTAGTCGTATTCGATGTTTTTGTCGTTTTCAGTTATTGCTTGAAATACCATTAAAATAAATAAATAAATAAAATCTTTATTGAAAAGAAAACATATCTTCCAAATGGCGGGTTTATTACCGTAGGCAATGTCTGTCAACCAACCACTTGTGACATTAATTTTGGCATTCATTCATCACCATTGGCAGTTAATAGAATTCTCTTACAATTTACTCTCAGTTCTGATGTTCTAGCAAAACATGGCTGAAGAAGGACGAATATACTGTGAATGCTGATGAGATTGCTAAGAAGAATTTGTAGAGAGACAGGATAAGATTGGAGGGATGAGCGACATCAAAACGGATGTTCCAACTAGAATGAAAGTGTACGAGTTGAGATCGTTGGGACATGTAGAAAGGTTGAACAATGAAAGAATAACAAAGAAAATGTTCATAAGTGGAAAAAGAAGTGTAAGGAAACGCGATCGTCGAAAAACCATTTAGACATAATCGCCTTTCTTTTCCAATACTCTTTCATATGCCCATTAGGCTGGGCCGTTTTCACTTTTTTTTACTTTTCCGTGGGGCTTTTTGCAAAAAAGGTGCCAAATGGCATTAAACCAACGGGTGCAAAATATTATTCCATTCTGATAAGATCTTCTGCCTCCGGATCGTAGTTAAGTATTCGGTCTTTTAGCACTTTACTATTGCTTTCTGGAAGGAAATTATGTACTAAAAATCGAGTTAAAAGTTGATTTCTAAATCAAATTAAGACTGTATTATAGTCAAAATATAAAATAAAAACATTAAATTACCCTGCGTACGTAAAAGGTGAGGGAAGAGGGCGAAGAAAAAATCGCCAAATAATCAAATATAATAGAATTATAAAAAATCGAAAAAAATATTTCTACAGACACTTTGTTGGCGATGATAGGGTGTGATGGAACCAATGTGAACGTTGGTAAGCAAGGAGGCATTATTCGTCTTATCTAAAAACGATTAAATAGACCGTTACAATGGATCATATGTCTTCTTCACATGAACGAGTTGCCTTTCTGTCATTTGTTCCTGCACTTAGACGGCAAAACTTCAGGACCTCAAACACTTTCAGGACCCATTGGAAAATATTTAGAAAATTGTGAAAATAGACCTGTTGTCCAATACCAACCTATTTCCGCTTTATAACCCGATGTTTCTGCAGAAGATATGAGCGCTGATCAAAAATATTTGTACAGAATCGTGTTAGCGGTAACAACAGGAAATTTTCCTTCTGATTTAGCAAACAAATCGCCTGGGAAAATGTCTCATGCCAGATGGCTAACGCGGGCTAATAGAGTTATGCGGTTGTATGTTTCCATGCAATCTCCGTCTCAAAACCTGATTGTTCTCGCAACGCACATCGTCAAAGCTTACGATCCGACTTGGTTCATAATCAAAACACATCCTTCCTGTAAAGATGGAGCGCGACACCTGTACCAACCCATATCCGCCACTAGATACTTGCCAGCAGAACTGAAGGCAATAATAGATAAGAAATAGTTACTTCGCCCATCCTGAATATACATTGTTAGCAATGTTAACCGATCCACAACAGCACATCCGTGAAATGGGGGGACGTCGCATATTAAAAGCTCGAAGTAACAAAGAAAATACCATTCGACTGTTCTAACTAAACCTTGATGCATCATCCTGCATACATTGATATCATTCAGTGGCATGATAATGATAAAATCACAGACCCACCGATGTTAAAACCGATACTCAATGAAGAAATCCTACTGTTTGTCGCACAAAAAGGAGAAGGTGACTTGCCTCTTCTACGGCTTCCTTGCCACTCTCAAGTAATGGAAAGAGCAATGAAGATTGTCACTGAAGCTTCAGCCAAGCTAAGCTAAGCACAAAAAGCGCTAGAGAAGGCTATATCTCAACCCAAATTGAGCCTCGAAAATCTATGCCAAAGTTCGAAAGTAAGAAAGATTTTCGTGCTTATTAAAAATATTTATTTTTATTTTCTTATACTATATTTCTGTGTTTTCTTTTTGTAATACATCCTTAAAGCTTTAAAACATGTGTTTCAATGTTAAAGACTATATTGTTCTGCCTTTTTACCCCGAGAAATATCACGTATTTTTTTCATAATTCTATAATTTCAAACCCAATCCGGAGGCTGAAGATGAAGTCCTACCGAGACCATATTTTACATGTAATATAGAGTAATCATTTGGCACCTTTTCCGCGAAAAGCCCGAAAGAAATCGAACAAAAATTTTTTTTCCATACAAAAGTGGCCCAGACTAATGCCCATACAACCCATGGACCCCTTAAAACGCTTATCTTTCTTGTCTATGAAAGAGGCTGACACAATTTTATACAGAATCGTAATGTAATCTAGTTTGTACAATTTGAGTTTCAGAGCTCTAGATATCCTGGAAATGAATTTAAATTCGGTTGGAAGATTTGGAGAATACACCAAGTGATGATGTTGTCTCAGTGCTGACGATCTATTCTGCATTTCACGACACAAGCTTTTAGCTTACCAAGGAGTGATCAAAAAAGTATTTGAATTTGTGGACAAAGTTTTTTTTTAATCTTTATTGTACAGAAACATACAAAGGGCGGGCTTATTGCCAAATGGCAATTTCTGCCAGCCAACCCATGACGGAAACCAAAATGAGACATAACTAATTATAAATTTCTTCTTCTTTATTTTTTTCTTCTTTCTGTTTTTTTAATGATTCTTTTTTTTAATGTTTTTGAGTCTAGGGTATGAGGACTAGTGTGTTGAAGAGATGTTTCTGTCTAGGTATAATAACGTATGATATTTATGAGTTGAGTCTGTATTAGTGATCGCTTGTTTGTGGAGATATGTGCGTGTCGTCGTCCGAAGTAGTGGGACTCCAGAAATAGACTTGGATAAAAAAAAATAAAGAAAATGGGAGACGACGTGGATGACACCACACAGAGTAAGTATGTCTCCAATATACTAAAGATACCTTGAACTCCAACAAGACAGACAGATAAAAAATGCTGTCGTAAATATGAGACTTATCTCAACACTTCGTCCAGTTATTTGAGGTCACTGCCTTGGATGTGTATTGTCTAATGTCTATTTTTCCATGTCCCGATAGTTCTTTAAGACCGTCCGATTCAAAACACTCCGAAATAAGGAAAAGCCGCAATGTCGTAGACAAGGAAAAGAAATAAGGCTGAGAAAGCATACGGAAAGAGCTAGTTCTAAGTGGTAAGCACGCGAAATCCTTTTGGGCTGCAAACGTCCTGAAACACCCTAGAAGAGATGGCGCAATGACTGGATGTCCGTATCACAAGAAAATCAGTCTCTGAGAATAACAGGAGCCAGTCCTAACAAAAGCGGCAAACCGAAAGGAGAAGAAAATGATGAATCAAGAGGTCCAAAGCTTTGCTAAAAGAGTCCTCATTAAGACTACAAATAAGACGAGAGATTAGATGGATAAAAAGGCTTCTCAAGAAATCTGAGATCGAACCTGGAACCAATAAACCAAAGACCAGATTTTGTACATTCCACGGGACTTTCTTCAATGAATGCTGTCTGCTGGGTGTTTCAAATTATAAATTTGTGAAGTAACCAAGATATTCTGAAGGTTGGCTCCAGGCATATCCACGTCTCACTAGCGTACAACACCCATGTTGCAGACATTCATCTTTCATAGTTTAAATCATCCATTATTCTCCCGCCACACGCCCGTCCGAGTTCCGAGCAAACGGTGTTCATGAGTAAAAAGGCGTCAGCCGTCGCATACGTACACGTCAAGACAAACATTCAATTCACACGCCTTTTTACTCACGAACACCACTCGGACGCGACCCATAACGAGCATTGTCAAGTGGTTGTAGGTGATCGACAAAATGGCGGATTTTATGTTATCATAATAAAAATCATAATACTGAAGCTAATCGCTGTATAATATGAGGTTATTAAATGGCCATACGACGTGTCAATCAGCAGTTATTAATTGCTCTTTAAAACAATCACAATAATCTGGTGTTTATTGCTTTTTGCAACTAAAAGGATGTGGCGTGTATTTCAACACATGAAACTGTTTACGATACATTTCATCAAATTTTTACCGCTGACAACAAGATGGATGACAAAAACGCTTTACAGTACATACACTAGCGCCATAAACGTCACGCGATGGTCGGCGGAAAAATGAACTATTTTTTTTTATCTAGGAGGCCAAAGTTATATTATAAATATTTTGTAATGTATTACGGCTATGCACTCGTCTGCGGGTGATCCTGTATTATTTATTATAAACATTAACCGAGATGAATGACCTCTAAAGCTCGACTATGTAGAACATACAATCAAGAACGGACGCGTTTTGAGTGAAAGGAATCGTAGAGTGCGTATGACAAATCGCATAAATGTGACGGAAAGAAAGGAAAGTCTAGCGTTCTATTCTCTCTGACTACCCGGCAAGGGATGCGACGTGAACGAATGTTATAGAATCTAACTCTTTTAGATTGTTTGTAACATGGATTTGTTAGTTCCAAATAAGTTTTTTCCATAACCACATCATAGGTGGTCAATGGATGGATGAGTAATGGATGGATATACATAGCACAATGTCCCTCTTTAGTACTGAAGACAGTCGAACAAATACCCCATACAGTACAACTACATCGGACTTTATAATACACAAGGATCTCTTCGTGGTGCAGCATATTTTTTTTTATGTTATTTTATTTGCAAAGAGCACAGACAGTCTTACAAAAAGTGAACCAGTAAAGGCTCAAAAATTACCAGACTACAGATACTTGAAAATGCATACAAAAATATTTGTGAGAAAATAGTCACAGGAGTAAACAATCACATACATAAAATGCCAGATAAAGAAATAAAGATAAATACGTCATAACACAAGCTTAACCTAATAGATAAGTTACCGCACACCGCCATATTTGGTGTCTTATGAAAGTGCTTCACGAGTAGAACTCAGAAATGATTTAAAATGATATCAATTTTTGTTAATTTATTTGTTTTTTAGGCTTGACTTTAAGATATCGCTTTTGGAATTAGTCCGCCTTTTAGCGCACACTACCACTGTCGTATTTTTGTAACTCTGTATATTTTTCTTTGGCTAATAAAGATTCATTTATTTATTATTTTTTTGTTTGGCTTTAACAAGATGTTCATCTACGTATTTTGTGTTTTTTAGGGCTAGAG
This sequence comes from Ceraclea dissimilis, assembly GCA_963576895.1. Lineage (NCBI taxonomy): Eukaryota > Metazoa > Arthropoda > Insecta > Trichoptera > Leptoceridae > Ceraclea > Ceraclea dissimilis. The sequence goes on from OY756376.1 coordinate 13,477,234, forward strand.
AGATTTTTTTTTTTTAAATACAAATTGTCATCAGTTGGTGCGAATATCGCTAGGGGCTTCTAGTCTTATTATAATTTGGTAAGATGAAGATTCATACATATATTATGATATTATATATATAAATAAAAAAAGTTTTGATTGGCAATGGTCCGTGGACCCCCGCTAGCATCTCAATTAAGAGACATAAGAACTGTGCGTCTGATGAATGAGTGATACCATAAAAACATTGGCTGTCAACCAGCGGAATAAGAAATAATCTACGGTTTCTTTTACTCAATACGTGCCCGTCCTTTATTGAGAGTCTTGAGACAGACATGCGATTCTCAAGTGGAAGGTGACAGGTATTCCACACTTTGCGATACAGGCTTTTAGCCTAGTGCAAGGTGTGCAGAAAAGTATTTGGGTTTGAATTAGCAAGCCCAGATTCTTTAAAAGAAAAAAAGGACGTGATTGAGTCAAATGATCGACAGACATCGCTGCTAACTATGTATTCTGCACTTCACGACAAAAGCTTTTAGCTCACTGTGAATTTTGCAGGAGATCATTTTGGTTTGGGTGCTCAAGTATAGATTTTTTAATTAAAAGCTGAAGAACTGCATTTCTGTAAAAATGCGATTTTTTACCTTAGTTTAACGAACACGTGAAATTTACAATAAATATCAATAAAATATCAATAAAAGAGTGGAGAGGGGAAGCCATAATCTTACCTGGCTGCTTCAAAAGGTGTAAATAAATACCTAAATTAATAGATAGATATTTTTATGTATAAATTAAATACATAATGTTGTATCTAGATATTATATCTTGTATAGAATCTTTAGGTATTGTTTTACTCACTTTAAGGATCAGCGGGAGGGCTCGATACATCAGCGGCCACCGTCTGAACTAAGTCCAATCTCTCCGCAGGATCATGATTCGAAACCTGGGACTGGCACCCCATAGAGCATCCACAGATGACGCCAGTATCTCCCTTTCATACTTATATAGGCACTACCTTATCCAGTGACGTCACTAGGTATGGATTAACATTATCAAAAGTATTCCGAGATTTCTCAAAATAAGCGGTAACCAGCGACAGTTACTAAGGAGTGAAATGCCTTTATACTCAGAGGACGCATGACAAAATGGTTATGAAAACATGATGAAGCAGTTTCGTCAAAAGTCACCCATTCTAGAGTTTGTAGATTTTTATTTTATACGATCTTAATCCTGGATTTCACCAACTTTTTAGGTGAGGAATAGCGGAGATAGGAGTCACTTCTCATTATTCTTCATATAAAATGTGTGCTAGGTGGCTCCTATCTCCGCTTTTCCTAACCTAAGAAGTTGGTGAAATCCAGCATAAGTCAATTACAAATTTTATCAATAAGTGCAAAGGTTCAGTGAATTTTTTTGAAATATTCGAGGTTTTCTGAGAAGTACTGCAACTTTTTTATAAACTTTCTAATAAGTCGCACATTTCTAAAGAAAGTCTGTAAAATATCCAACGCCATCCTGACTAGAAAAATAATTGAACAAAAACGATACTGTAAAAAAAAATCGTATTTAAATTATCAGCTAATATTTCGAACAATTCAATTTTGATGGAGAAACATGAGGTTTTTGGTGTAAGTCCTGTCTATCTGCTGATATTTTTCACGTGAATTAAAACTGCAATACAAATAATAAAGTTAACTTCAAATAGCGGGCAATGTCAGTCAGATTTTTTTCTTTACTACCTACAGTAAAGGTAACTTTTTAAAAAACAATCCTAAATTAATCGGGCGAGTGATCTATTATTCTATTTCAATATCAAATCGTGCTCTATTCAAACTGAAACTAGACTTCCGAATATAACAAAAACAATTGTATTCAATAAATTAATAAAAAAAGCGATCGAAAAGTCTATAAAATGAGATAAGATAATCACACCGACTCGTACGGGGCACGTATTCGTGCTCAACTGTCAAATTACAACACTCGAATCACACATTCATGACATATCCATCTGTCAGGCTATACACGTCAAATTAGGTGGCATTGGATACTATCAGATCATTTCCATTGAATTCGGAGGTTATTGTTAAGATAACCTAACGTTTTGTACAATAGAAAACTGACATAAATAGTTTATTAAGATAATAATCGATAACGAAATCGATTGTGGTAAAATGGAGAAAAAATCTTGGTCGATTGTGGTAATTCTTGGGAGTCATTTACCACTTCTTGGAGTGCATTTGTTCGCGAAATAGATTGCGAAGAACTCCATTGTGAATAAGACAGCAATGGTAAAACGCCATTGGTTACCACGACGCGGAGGTCCCATAAAGGCCTGGATAGACCACATGGAGCAGGTTCTCTAAAAAGGAAGCGTACAGAAGTAATCTGGTGATCTGTTCTCTTTCTGATGGAACACTGTGTGACAGGATAGATGTTATTTGTCATTAGGTGGATTGCTAACCGAAATTAATTTAGAAGGATTGCTGATCAATTTTACTTATTCATTAAAATGCTGACCAATTTACACTCTTAGGAGTGCTCTCCAATTTTATCCACTAGGATTGATGACACTATTTTGCTTATTATAGAATAGGTTCTAAAACCAATGGAATTGAGAGCATTCCTGCCCAAATTGGATTGTTAAAATTGTTGACCAATTTAAACTGTTAGGATTTTTGTGACCAATCGGAAAAGTTATAGCAGAATTATGATAAATTTAAATCACAGGATTGTTGACCATTTGAATTGTTAGGTTAGGTGACCAATTGGAAATGATTACTCGAAAGATCACTTGCTAAGTTAGGTTAGGATTGTCGTAACCATTCCGATAGGTTATGGTAGGATTATGAACAATTTCGACTACAGGATTGTTGACCATTTGAATTGTTAGGTTAGATGACTATCTGAACATTTTAATTGTTAGGTTAGGTGACTAATTGAACATTTGATTTGTAAGGTTGGGTGACAAATTTTACGTGACTACTCGAAGCATTTTCCAATTGTTGTACGCTTTTTTACTTTATAAGTTTGAATCGGACCTGTTTCAACCTTGTTCCCCACATATCTATTGCACTGTAACTGCACTCTAGGTACTACAGTTCCTGCATATGAGGTCGTAATATCTCCGGAGATAAACACAAGGAGATTTGATTTTGTTGTAAGAGAGTCTTGTCATGAGATAAACTCATATTGCGTTGCATCATTACAAGAGATCGGGTCAAGAGAGTGGTCCGTCATTCACGTGGGCATACGTATTATTATCTTCTCAATGTTCCAATATAAAACATGGCACATACAGCGCCACGTGTGTAGCATGACAGGCGGGAGAATTTCGTACTAAAAGTTTGACAGGCGGGAGAATTTCGTACTAAAAGTGACAGTTGCATAAAATTGGTGTTTAGAATAGAAAGCTCCTAAGTTATAATTATTGTATTGATGGTTGAATTTCGAAATTAAAAAGTTATGTGTAAGTGACACATTGCTATTGCCTCATCCACATGCTCGCCGACCCTCCACGTTTTTTTATGTGAAATAGTAAAAAGACGTTAACCGCCGATTAAGTATACAATCCAAGACAATCACCCCGTCCGCACGTCTTTTTACTCATTCACACAAAAAACGTGGAGCGTCGGCGAGCATGTGGATGAGGCATATTGTTTTTTTTTTTAATTATCATATTTTAATGGTCCAATACTGTTTTCGAGTGTCCCGAAAAAGTTGAGAAATCAAAAATGGATGGAGTTTGATCCGAAAGCCCCACTGACGATACTATGGTCTTGTCTTTTCATTCTATCAAAATACTATCAAAGTCTGTTTCGGGAGAGTTTCGCTATGATCATTTTTGTCCCAGGAATAAATAATATATTTTTTTGGTTTATATTCTGTCCAAGATATGTTTGTTTAACTGTGCATCCATAATAACGATATTTATTTCTTGTGCCAGTACAGGATCGTTAAAGGACTCGAGGAGTGTGTATGTGTGTGTCGTGTTGTTACAATTGATGCTCGAATATGAGTGAATATGTGTGTGGGTTTATGCTAATATTCATCATATTAACAATCCAATGCAGGGACAGCCATAAAACGGTGTAATCACCATAAAAAATATTAATACCAATATTTATTGGACGCGATCAAACATGGCAGGATTAACACTAAACTACCTAACAAACTAACGAAATGTTCCGTATACCTATTTATATTTATTTATTTATTCTTTCATTGAAGGGCTTTTAAGGCCCTCCACATCCCCGGGTAGCTCAAACGCATTAATAGCGACCTCCTTATTCGCACTTAGTCAAAAGTTATTAAGAGGTAGGCCCAGGGTTATCCTTAAGGGAGCCCCCCGGAAATCCCCACCCCTAAATTACGTTCCTTCAGTGTCCTTATCCAAGGAGGTTACAATTCATTCTTACAAATAAGAAACTTAAATACGAATTACATCTACACATGTTTTTACACATTTATTCTACATACATACAATAATTCAACTCAAGTGGCAATGGGCAGGACATATGGCCAGGCAGGGTGACACCAGATGAGCGCCACGAATATTGAAGTGGAGGCCATGGACAGATAGAAGGAGCGTCGGAAGGCCACCAAAGAGATGGACAGACGACATTGTCCAAATCGCTGGAGGAACATGGATGCGGAAGGGTCAAAACAGTCTCACGCAACGTTCTTATGTCGCATCTATCTCTCGTCGCAAAAGTCCAGCCACCGTTTTATAAATCGAATTAAATATATTAATGCTCACTAAGGCGAACTTGTCGCGACTGAATGTCAACTATTTATTTACGCTTTACGTGAGCAAAATACGATCACTAGGGCGAAATATGATCACTAGGGCGAGCTTCCCACAATGATGCGATCAAAAAATTGCTCTCTTACGATCTATAAGGAAAAACAAAGAGGTCACAAGGCCCCGCCGCTAATTTTGATTCCATTGTCATAAGAACGAACGATTTAGGAACACCTAATAAAAAAAAAAACATTAACTTAATTACACCAGTGGCGTCTCCAAATTGTTTCACCGCTAATTGAGTTGCTTCATGAGAGTGACATTAATGTTTAAATTACTTAAAGTACTAAAATCAAAGTTTTCTTTAAAGAAGTTAATGTGTTTAGATTCAGATTCAAAACAAAAACATAGTGAAAAATAAACAAAAGATAACGAAATAAATGTTGGGTACATGCAATTTCTTGGTTTTTCTTTTTTAATTGAGCGTAAGCAATAAAAACTGTGCGAAAATCATAAATTTATTTTCATCTTAAGTATTAAGTATCACTCTAGCAAGCACTATCTCAAATACAAGCAATCCTTGTATTTATGCCCATTGGGATATTCTATTATTTGTTTGAGAGGAAAACGAAAAATATATAGGTATATGGGAGAAAGAAGAAATGTAAGGAAACGCTGCCACTCAACACTCAGCTCGATCAAGTCCACCTGATTTTTAAGGAATTTTTAAAACTAATTGTGTAAAACTACTGAATTCTTCTCAATCGCTACATACATTTTTTTATAATCTTGTAGTCAGGATTCTATTCGAGTGAAGAAATTTGCCGATTGCGAGTCCTTTTTTATCTGACCTGTATTATTTATGAATCTGGGTGTACCAAAATAAGCCCAAATAGGCACATCTTTCACACTAAACCATTTTTTTTCACTAAGTCGAACGTCGTGCACAAATAAGTAAACAAAATAACGAGTCGTAGCATATCTTTGGTCTTAAACTGACGTCTAGATATCATAAGCAATGACAGGGTATAACATATTATTACGAGGATAGTATGAAACTGTCGAACAATAGGAGACAAGCATGAAAAACAATATCAATTTTCCGTATAAGCGAATAACGCACGTCGAATAATAGCAAATCGCGTGTTAAATGTTGCGATATATTCTCAGCCTCATTTGATTACGCGCCACGTTATTAAGAATAACAACACAACACATAAGTAATCATATAATAGTCCAAGAGCCCATCGTTGAAATCATGACGGATGTGTTTTTTGATCGAAATGTGGTTTAAAAGAATGTTTAGACATAATATAATACATTGCCATAGGGTTGCCTAGCAAAATCTTGCCGCGAGTACCTTTACCATGATGATTATTGACACCAATTTTGAAGCGAATTGCACCCATCTGTTTTTTAAGTAAAATTAGCACCATCGGAAAGAGGACGATTTGAAGATATAGAAAAACATGGGTTGCCTGTCCTCAGTCTGCCGCAACCCTAGGCAACCCAGGCTCAAAGATGCCATTTTTCGAAGTAAAATGCACCCATCTGTTTTTTACACGAGTGACACATCAAATTGAAGCTACTGTCTTCCTCGATACGATGGAATAGGGTTGCCTCCCTAAAACCTGCCGCAAATTAGGGTTGCCTGCATTTGAATGGTGATATTTGAATGATGATGACCTGGTTAAAATGTGGTGGCATATCCAGGAAAATACTATATTTGCTTTTTTTTTAATCATTTTTTATGTTTTTTGGGGTGCTGAATCCAAATTTCAACTTTTTGAGCTCTTAACTATGATGGTTTTTGCGAAAAATGCAAAAAACAGAGAGAAAAGTGTTTTTCTTCGAGACTTTTTTTGTAACTCGAAAAGGATGCACTTTAGAGAAATGAATTATGGCTATATCCCACGGAAGGTGAATCCTGCTTCGTCCGTAGATTCGCATGCCGTGGGAAGGAGTGAGTCCGTGAATCTACAGACTTTTTCATAGCGATTTGTATGGCGGTACGTGATATCGCAGACGTGCACGGATCGTGGGAAATAGGTTGCCTGTGAATCCGCGGACACGCCTTGATGAATCCAGATGAATCCGTCTAATCCATAGCGTTTGGATAACTTGCAATACAAGTGTTGAATCCAATATACATATACGTAGATATTTCTTTAGGAAACATCCCAAACAGACAGTTTTTTTAATTTTATTTCTTCTTTTCTATTTTAAAATGTATTTTAATTAAAATTAAACTTTTTTTTCAATTATTTTAATGTTAATTTATAGTTTGATAATTACAAAATGTGTAATATAATTATGTGTGTGTGTGTGTGTGTGTGTGTGTGTGTGTGTGTGTGTGTGTGTGTGTGTGTGTGTGTGTGTGTGTGTGTGTGTGTGTGTGTGTGTGTGTGTGTGTGTGTGTGTGTGTGTGTGTGTGTGTGTGTGTGTGTGTGTGTGTGTGTGTGTGTGTGTGTGTGTGTGTGTGTGTGTGTGTGTGTGTGTGTGTGTGTGTGTGTGTGTGTGTGTGTGTGTGTGTGTGTGTGTGTGTGTGTGTGTGTGTGTGTGTGTGTGTGTGTGTGTGTGTGTGTGTGTGTGTGTGTGTGTGTGTGTGTGTGTGTGTGTGTGTGTGTGTGTGTGTGTGTGTGTGTGTGTGTGTGTGTGTGTGTGTGTGTGTGTGTGTGTGTGTGTGTGTGTGTGTGTGTGTGTGTGTGTGTGTGTGTGTGTGTGTGTGTGTGTGTGTGTGTGTGTGTGTGTGTGTGTGTGTGTGTGTGTGTGTGTGTGTGTGTGTGTGTGTGTGTGTGTGTGTGTGTGTGTGTGTGTGTGTGTGTGTGTGTGTGTGTGTGTGTGTGTGTGTGTGTGTGTGTGTGTGTGTGTGTGTGTGTGTGTGTGTGTGTGTGTGTGTGTGTGTGTGTGTGTGTGTGTGTGTGTGTGTGTGTGTGTGTGTGTGTGTGTGTGTGTGTGTGTGTGTGTGTGTGTGTGTGTGTGTGTGTGTGTGTGTGTGTGTGTGTGTGTGTGTGTGTGTGTGTGTGTGTGTGTGTGTGTGTGTGTGTTGATTCTCACAAAATAAAAAACGTTTTATTAAAAAATATAATTATGTATATATTTATGTAGGTACCTATTAGCTTATTACGTTACTTCATTTTCTATAGTATAACTATTAAACGTAATACATATATATTCCATTTGTCGCCGCCCACAAGTTTTTTGTGTATATGAGTAAAAAGGCGTGTGGATGGAACGTTTGTCTTGGCTCGTTTACGTAACAGACCGTTGACGCCTTTTTACTCATGAACGCAAAAAACTCGTAGACGCTCGCAAGCGTGTGGCGGCGACATTAACTTTTACTTAAAGTATTATACCGAATCGGTAGGTATTACCTATATAATTGGCACCAGGAATGACGTCACAGTCTTTTCCCACGGCATTAAGGTTCAAAATCGCGTGACAATCGCATGATAAAATGGTAAAAATAGCGTTTTTTTTATTTTTTGAGGTTTATTTTGCGTCTATCAAAAAACTTTTACGGTTATTCCCTAGGTTTTAATGCATATTATCAGTACAAAAAAAATTTTACTCAACGACTTTCAGGAAACGAGTTTCCGTCTTTCGGAAAAAAGATCAGAGGTGTTTTCCATTTTTTTTTGAGAAATCTATACAAGATATAAAAAATCTTTTACGGTTATATACGGTTATATAAAGGTTCAATGCATCTACACTATTTTGTTCCAAAGCATAATTAATAACGGTTGTTGAGATAGAAGGTCTCCCGTTCTTAGAAATTTTTGATATGTCGGTATGCATACTCTTAACATTACTTACTGTAAATTAATACTGATTCAAAAGTTATTCATAGGTACAAAAATACATAATACAAGAATATGATACTAAATTGATAACATGTAGCTACCTACATTAACTGAAAATAACGTGTTGTAATTTTTGCTAGTCGGGTAATTTGTATATTTTTGTAACAATTTTACAATAAAAATAATTATTATTCGATATATTTTCGGATATATATTTACTAACAACGAGGGTTGTCAACCGTACTAGAGTATAATAATAATATTGAAAATGAGTTGCAAGAAATATATGGATCGCAAAATACTATATATTTTTTTTTGGCAACATTAAAACTAAGAAAATATCAACCAAATCCGCTTCACTTGTAAAATTTAAACGCAGTTTAAGAATTATATCATTGCCTGCAGTTTTCGACTGACGAATGAGTGTGTAATTTACATTAATTTGAAAATTGAGAAAACCACACTTTTCTAGCAAATAAAAATATTATAAAATTCAAGCAGTTCATAAAATGACAGTTTTTATTTAAATAGACAAGTAGATATTTATTTATTTATTGCACATGGAACAGATACAGTCACAAAAACAAACATTGGCAGGTACATTAATACAAAAATATCAATACACAAGACCAATTACATCCGTTCACAATTAGCACACACGCAAAACAAATAGATTACAAAACATAGTTAAAAATATATATCTTATATCTATAAAACATTTATGGTAGGGAAGGAGGAAGCATGGGAAGAGGAAGAAGAAGAGGAAGAAAGGAGGGGATAATGAAGGAAGCAACAAAAAAAGAGTTAAGAACTGATATCAAGAACAATAAGATAATGTGTATGTTTTCTTTTATTTTCATAAAATTATCGAATTACACCCTGATACATATTTGTACACTTCATAACAAGCTTAAAAGCTTGTGTCGTGAAGTGGGGTATGTCGGCATCGAGGATCGAGCGCGTTAGCAACCAGGCTTCCGATAACTTTTTAAAATTACTTATTGATGCAGATGGAATAATCAGCTGAAAAAATGTTGACAACCCTACTTACATGTTTCAGCGCGTGTATACACAACGGTTTCCGAAGAAAAACCCATAGGAGTATTTACGATGATGTAGTATGAACCCCAAAAAACACAAAAACCCTTCAGAAATATGACGTACTTAATGTAGTTCTGGACAATTTACATCCAGACCTGCATTAAATTGTACCACAAATGTGTTATAGTTTTGTATTGTCTATGTGTTTATTGCTTTCATTCTTTTTTGTTGTGTTTATTGATTTATTGCATTTGATTTTGTGTTTGTAAACCTGACGATTCCAAGTGCCCTAAATATGGTCTACAGATGATTAAAAACCAATAAAAAATCCTCAAATAATAAAAGCTTAAACTTTTTAGTTGGATTTCAGTAGATGAATTATTTATAAAATGTTGAAATCATTGTCTATCCCATTTTAGATCCGCTTGCTTATTCGTATTTTTTAATCTATTCTAGTTCCAAATATAATTTACTCGAATACTAATCGATACAATTAATTTTATTTACAAAATTCAATTAGATTTGTGCTTTTATCCCTAAAAAAAATCCTGTGTGGCTTTTGTACGGCTTTTGTGGGGTTTATTTATTTTGAGCAATATGCTTATGGGTTTCGTACTGTTACAATATACAACGAGAGTGAAAGAGATGCAGATACCCGCATGATTCGAAAAATAAAAATCAAAATAAATAATGTATAAATTTAGATTCCCCAGTTGCCATAGAGTGGGGAACATTATATTTTCTTATTATTTATTGAATTATTTTTTCTGGAATTTTGTTACATCGAATTATAAGTCCATGTGGTGCATTTTATCAGTATGATGCCAATCTTTCAAATGTCTCCCTTCAAAAATTATGTACCTAATCTATTAGTCTAAATAACACACGAATGATAAAGAAATTATAATTTTATTTAAAATGAAAAAAAGTTTAAGGTACCAATCATTATATTTTTCTAATACCACGGACCTGAAACAGCACAATTTTTGCACTGTTACTGGGCCGGTATTCTTTTATTCTGATAATATCGACATTAATAATATTAAAAATAAATAAATAAATTATTTAATGGGTTCTCTAATTTCCAGTTATGGCAGACATTTTTTCCCGTACAAAATAAATATAATGTACACCCCGACACATAATGCGCCCGCTACACGCTCGCGAGTCACCGCGACCTTTTGGTGTTCATGAGTAAAAAGGGGTGCGGATGGATCGTTTGTCTTGACATGTACGTAACCGACCGTTGACGCCTTTTTACTCATGAACACCAAAAGGTCGTGGTGACTCGCGAGCGTGTAGCGGGCCCATAACGGGACTGAGAGAGATTAGCAGCTAATTTGAGAAAAACCGGTGTTGAAAAATAACGCGTGATACAAGATACAAAAACTCCGTGTGACAAACTTTAAAAAATATCACCCACAAACAAGTTTAATTAATGCCGCAGGCAATGCTTTCTTTTTTTTTTTTTTACTAAATTACAATAATTTATTCTCGTACCTGATCGATCTAATTTTTAAACACAAAAACAGAATTAGTATATATTCAACAGTATGACAGAGATAATTATTATTATCTATTTATTATATTATATATTTATTTATTTATTGCTTCAACGGACTCAAGATATTTTCAAAATTTACAACGTTAAAGTTAAAAAGTTAAAAATATTAATACAATGAATTATTATATTATTATAAAAATAGGGAACTATTTCCCCATACCCCGTGCACGAAATCATCCATCCGGAAGGGATTAATCCAGATTCGCGTACGAATCCGGATTCACTTGTCGTGGGAAGGCACCCTTAGAAGAAAAATAATCTGCGTTAAATTTTCTATAAATTATTATACGTTGTATTTTTTTGTCAGACGAATGGTTTTGGAGCTAGAGCGCTTTAAAAGTTTAAAAAAATCTTAAAATTGTTCCAATCTTGTAGTTTCTTCAGTTTTCTGCCTACAGTAAAAAATATGTTAATCTTTAAATAATAAAAAGTAAAAGAAAAATTAATTTTCTACGATTATGTCTTTGGGTTCATTTCGCTCAGATGCACCATTTAAGAGATAAAGGGCATCGAATTTGGATATTATTGAATGAAAATGAGATTTCATAATGTATAAAGTTGTATTAGTGTTATCTGTATATGACATCGCTACTCATACATACATACTAATACAGACGCATTCGTGTTATCACAAGTCGGTAAAATAGCGAATAATGTGAAGACTGTGACACTATGTTAAAAATGTATTATCATTTGAGAGTCATTTGTTAAATTATGATGAAAATAAAATAACCCTTTTAAAAAAAATCGTGAAATAATAGCGTTTGTTTCAATTCACGTGTAATATTGTATCCCGAGCATATTTATTATAATAAAGGGAACATGAAGGTGTGATAAAAAAATACTGCGAATAAATAAAATTATTATTAATTTTATGGATGTTAATTATGGATGAAAAAAAATAAAACTGAGGAATTTGGGGGGGGGGGGGGGGTTAGAATTTTACTCGGCTCGGCTGCGGGTGGAGCCGTGCGCGATATGCATATTTTCGCGCTTGTCTATTTTTAGCTATTCTTCCAGTACGCTTGTAGCAACTTTGGTGGTAATATTAATTGTATGTACTTGGCATCACCCGCAGCCGAGTGAAAAAAGTTATAGCAAAATGAAAGTGGCCTGTCAAACTAGAAAAACTCTTTTAATAACTCGGTAATATTTACTATAGGTACTTGGCACCACCCGCAGCCGAGTGAAAAATGTTATTAACTTTAAAACTTTTTTTTTCACTCGGCTGCAAGTGAAAAATGTTATTAACTTTAAAACTTTTTTCACTCGGCTGCGGGTGATGCCAAGTACATACAATTAATATTACCGAGTTATTAAAAGAGTTTTTCTAGTTTGACAGGCCACTGTCATTTTGCTATAACTTTTTTCACTCGGCTGCGGGTGATGCCAAGTACCTATAGATAATATTACCACCAAAGTTGCTACAAGCGTACTGGAAGAATAGCTAAAAATAGACAAGCGCGAAAATATGCATATCGCGCACGGCTCCACCCGCAGCCGAGCCGAGTAAAATTCTAACCCCCCCCCCCCCCCCAAATTCCTCAGTTTTATTTTTTTTCATCCATAATTAACATCCATAAAATTAATAATAATTTTATTTATTCGCAGTATTTTTTTATCACACCTTCATGTTTCCTTTATTATAATAAATATGCTCGGGATACAATATTACACGTGAATTGAAACAAACGCTATTATTTCACGATTTTTTTTAAAAGGGTTATTTTATTTTCATCATAATTTAACAAATGACTCTCAAATGATAATACATTTTTAACATAGTGTCACAGTCTTCACATTATTTGCTATTTTACCGACTTGTGATAACACGAATGCGTCTGTATTAGTATGTATGTATGAGTAGCGATGTCATATACAGATAACACTAATACAACTTTATACATTATGAAATCTCATTTTCATTCAATAATATCCAAATTCGATGCCCTTTATCTCTTAAATGGTGCATCTGAGCGAAATGAACCCAAAGACATAATCGTAGAAAATTAATTTTTCTTTTATTTTTTATTATTTAAAGATTAACATATTTTTTACTGTAGGCAGAAAACTGAAGAAACTACAAGATTGGAACAATTTTAAGATTTTTTTAAACTTTTAAAGCGCTCTAGCTCCAAAACCATTCGTCTGACAAAAAAATACAACGTATAATAATTTATAGAAAATTTAACGCAGATTATTTTTCTCCTAACATTCATTTCTCTAAAGTGCATCCTTTTCGAGTTACAAAAAAAGTCTCGAAGAAAAACACTTTTCTCTCTGTTTTTTGCATTTTTCGCAAAAACCATCATAGTTAAGAGCTCAAAAAGTTGAAATTTGGATTCAGCACCCCAAAAAACATAAAAAATGATTAAAAAAAAAGCAAATATAGTATTTTCCTGGATATGCCACCACATTTTAACCAGGTCATCATCATTCAAATATCACCATTCAAATGCAGGCAACCCTAATTTGCGGCAGGTTTTAGGGAGGCAACCCTATTTCATCGTATCGAGGAAGACAGTAGCTTCAATTTGATGTGTCACTCGTGTAAAAAACAGATGGGTGCATTTTACTTCGAAAAATGGCATCTTTGAGCCTGGGTTGCCTAGGGTTGCGGCAGACTGAGGACAGGCAACCCATGTTTTTCTATATCTTCAAATCGTCCTCTTTCCGATGGTGCTAATTTTACTTAAAAAACAGATGGGTGCAATTCGCTTCAAAATTGGTGTCAATAATCATCATGGTAAAGGTACTCGCGGCAAGATTTTGCTAGGCAACCCTATGGCAATGTATTATATTATGTCTAAACATTCTTTTAAACCACATTTCGATCAAAAAACACATCCGTCATGATTTCAACGATGGGCTCTTGGACTATAATATAATAATATCTTAGAGAAGATAGCAGTAATGTAGTGAGTGTCTTATGCCAAAATATGAAAACTATTCGCGAATAATAATAATAAGTTAAAATGTCGCCAGATTACGTCGTGTAAAATATGTTGTTGTATTATGAACATTACGTACGTCGAGGTATGATTGCAATACCTACTAAAAGTACTTCACTTAAATATGTGTGTAATTAGAAATTGCGACTGTGATTTATAAAATAACAATCAATTGTTGACAACTGTGATCTGTCAACCCAATACGCACGGTGTCAGTAACATAGTAATTTGCTAAGGTAAAAAAGACGTGCGTATTCTATACTCGTTTTTTTTTTACAAATTTGTTGTTCATTTGGAAAAGCAGTGATACCTAATTGTGGTTGTCATGGTAAGTTTTTACCCGTGGCTAAAGTTACATATTCCTGCTGTAAATCTTTGGGATTGGTTTGTCTATGGCGACAACTGTCATTTTTTACTGATGGTATTATAGTCCAGCAAATTAGAACTAGAAATTTTAGACAATTATTAACTACAAAACACTAAAATTATTCCTAAATATCTACAATACGATGAGTGGAAATGAACTGTCAAATGATACAAATAGATTAGATAGCGCTATTTGTACAGTAATTGACGCAAGTAACAGCCTGTCAGACAGTGTTAACTGTGAAAATTAGCCGCCTCTTGCAAATAGCAGCCATAGCAGTGATTAAACATTTGTTTGAACCGTAATACGCAGTGCGACTATTTATAATATTCTAATAGGATGTTCTCTCATCCAGTTGATCCATTTTGGAACTCGTTTCAAAACAATTCGTCCGAATGTTTTCTTTTTGAACAAGTGCCCGACGGAGAGAGAGAGAATAAAAAATACAAAATGATATTATTTTGTAGGTACGCACGTTGCCAACGTGGGCGACCGAAGAATTCTTCTCAGAGCCAAAATGACCCATGAAACTGTGACTACAATATCTTCTTAAAATTCTTGACCAGTTCAAGGAACTTTATTAAAATAGCTTATTTATATTTATAACCGCAATATGTCAACTTATGTAAATGACTCAACACTTTTGCTACGATTGACCAAAATTATACACCCCATCTGTCATTGGAAACGTCTTGATTTTAATCGACACAAAAACACTATTCATTTAATCTAGTATTCTCTAGTTCTCTAATCTTTTTTGACTGGACTTATTACATTTCTTGGTTAGAAGTATCAGGCTGGCATAAACTTAAAAAAGGTCAATTTCTAATCGAAAGACTCTGTATTAAGGTATCAATGAAGGAACATACTTATAGTAGGAATATGTTAATCATTTTTTTTGCTGATATCGCGGGGGTCACCATAGGGAATATCATTATATGTTCGTTGTATATAGAAATGATATTACAGAATACATATGTTTGATATAATGTAGGTATATAGCATCTTCCAATATATCCCCACAGCGCGAAGTAAGCCGCCACACAGCGGGATGCCAACTGCGATGAAATAAAATCATACTTCCAACATTCTGATACCCTGATACTCTGGCACCAGGTACCACCTCACTACAACATGAACTGGTTTGCATAATGTTATTCATAATATTATTATCAATTTGAATACCCATTTCACGGAGTTTTGCTATTAATTTAAAATGAAAACCTCCACCATTTTTCCGTCATGGTCTCCTGATTTGATGAATATTAAACTATTCTATCATTTTAGATCTATCACGAAACGTAACCATCCAATAATTACATAAATTTGAATACATTTTAATCGAAAACCTATTTAGTACGTCAAGTTTTAAGAAATTGGAATATCAAATTTCAACCCGTGCAGCGAGAGCAGTGTACTTTTATTATGATAAGAGATTAACGGATGCAGCGTAAGCATGTAAAATTATGTTCATTGGTGCATTAACGATCGTTTTGTAGAATCAATCAAGTCCTGAAATTACCAGGAAAACATAAATTGCTTAACGGTCGTAATAATAAATCTTATTAGGTATAATATTGTAAGTACGGACATAAAGACGCACTTAGAACCCTTGAAACAAGCCCCCCTGTCGAGGACTATTACTCGGCCAGTTTTCCGGGCAAATCGCATACAAAACGTTTTGTTCAATAATAACAAACATCGAAATACTCAAATGGGGTAAAATTCGTATTGGGTGCAATTCACTGAAAGGGAAAAATAACATCCGAATTCTTTGAAAGAAGAAAAAAAGAAAAAATAATTTCTTTTTGAGATTGTTGGTTGTTATTCGTTAAAGGGGGACACCCGCTGCGTACGTCTGTTGCAAGGAAGAAACTCAAGACTTCTCCGAAATAAAAATAATGTAGTTATTTATATACGCAGCACCGTGGATGAAAATTACAACATCAACATCTATCGCAGTCGTTTTTAATCAATCTCAACAAATGGATTGAAATTTGTTCTGACAGTCAACGATAATGTCTTTATTATAATCGTCAAACAAACAACAACAACACTATTGATACCGTTGAAGTTTTTTGATCAGAGCAAAAAAAAATATCAATCAATAAATAATGTTTCTTCATCTATTTAAACGCTTGTCTAAAAATTATATTCTGATTAAGCTGTGAAGCTCCCAGAAACTTTATAGAAAAGCTCTCTATTGTGTATGGTCTAAGTCACAAAAGCTTAATAAGTACAAAAATGATAATTGAGGAAAGAGTACGAATAAAGTTTGATTGAAAAATTTGATTAGATATGTTTTATTTGTTCGTCATGACATTATAAGCATCTTTTCATGTCTATATTTCTGCTTTTAACTAAAATCTAAAACTGGATTTTTTTGCTCTCTCATCATTCGCGTGCCCAGATTGCTACCAGAATCCTGAAATTGTCGACCTTTTCCTAATATATTACTATCTTTTTAAAAAAAATCGTAGTCGTTCGACAAAAAAGATTAGTTTCACGCATTGTCGTAACGGATTGTCATAAACGCTGAAAAGATCCAAAATTTTATTAGGTATGTATAGTATAAGTAAAAGGATTTGAAATTTGGGGTTAACTGGAAGAAATCGCGGCATTGCGATAAGTTCGCCCTAGTGAACCATGCTTTATGTTTAATATATGCCTGGGTGGAACGTCCGAATGTTGCTCCATAACAAAATAGGAGACTTTAATTTAAGGGCAGGCTTAGATCGAGAAGTCAATGGTCACAGATCGACCTGCTCAATTTGTATTGTTCACTTTTCAGCAGTTCATAAAGTGCATACTTTGTTCACTTGAAGAACAAATAAAATTTAATACCAAAATAAATAATGAATCGAAATAAATTTGATATTTGTGTGGTCTTTATGAAGTCACATATAACTTCATAGCATCTAGTTAGCAGCAGATTGACAAGTAAGCATTTACCAATGAATATACCAACTGGGTCATCTATGTATAATATTACTATCATTTCAAACATAACCAAGCGATTCAAATCTTAACATACAGGAACTAAACATTAATTGAAATGGAAATAACTGCTATTTAAATACATATCATACGTTATTTTAAATATCAAACCAGTCACATTTCAAATGACGTTTTAATCACTACACCTAATATTTTACTTCGCATAAATGCTAAATCGCCTATGTCCAGGAATCAGCTTTTATGCAGGAGAACTCTCAGACTATAAAACGAATCGCATTAGTGTGACGGAAGCAAGAAGTTTGAAAAGGGATAGGGAAGTCTGATATCTCTACCCCGCAAGGGACGCGGTTTTAGGGGATATAATAGAATAGAAATGGAGATTCAATAGTGTCTGTAAACCTTTCTACTAATTTCATACCAATTCTAATCACAAATCCATCAAAGAATAGTGATTTTTCTTCACTAGGAGATGATAAGTTAAATAACTCCTCCCCTGATGGAATTTTAGCGCACAGAACAAAAGTAAATGTAGAGATGGCGATGTATTCCACACTTTGCGATACAGGCTTTTAGCCTAGTGCAAGGTGTGCAGGGAAGTGTTTGGATTTGTGTATACAAGCCCAGATCCTTTTTTTAAAATAATAAAAAAAAAGATCTGTCTAAATTCACTGTGACAGATCATAAATGTTACTGTTCTTGTGAACACTTGATATCGTACAGATCTATTGTGAACGTCTAGTAAGATCTGTGTTATAATCATAAGATTCATTCCTTATTATTATACTATTCAAACTTGAACCTGTACTTCGCAGCGGGGAACTGATAGACCGTCTCATCCAATTATCCTCGTATTTGTACCGGTCATACTGACGTACGTATATAATCAAAGTATCTATACGACATCTTGTTATTTATTTATTTATTATTTTATTACAATTTAATAGAACCACGATCGACAAAGAGCAATCAAAATTATTGATGACAAGCATAGTTGAAATTTGAAATTGTTCACACAATTTAATTTATTTCGTTGAAAGCTCTGGAAATCGAGGGTGCAGGCAGAAGACCGGTGGGCCGCCCCAGAATCAGGTGACAAAGGTGTGCGAGGAGAGACTGATGTGGTTGGAGTGGACAGAGGTCCTGGAAACTGCGAGTGACAGGGGCCTCTGGCGAAGATATACGGATGCTTTGAGCCCCCCACCCAACCAAGGATAGAAGGGGAAGAAGATGTCGGTACAATTTGACGTTTACAAAATCACTCACTACACATCCTCTCGGCTCAAGCGACAAATCGGACCGAGCTGAGGCGGGGCGAAACAGAATAAAGTTTCAAATGCAAATGGTCAGTAGGTATAAACAATGTTGCCAGAGTTCATCACAAATTCACTTTTTCGGTCTTTCCCCATTTCCGATCTTACCCTAACGCTCCTTATAACAAACATCCAGATGCCTAATCCTAGGACAAACACGTCTTTCACTTTAATGTTTTTAGTTAATAAAGCCCCCATCACACTTTGGTATATTTTATTAATGTCATATTATTATTGTTGCTCAATGGTCACCAACTACTTGGTACAATAAATAATTATTTAAATTTTTCCTAGTCGCGTGGGCCGCGAACACTGGCCGCGTTACATTTGTCTTGTTAGGACGATGTTATCACAATAATAATAAATAATAATAATAAATTTTGCACACAAAATATAATAACAATATTGTTACATATTATTACAAAAACAATTCTAGACCAATAATAGAGCTGTCAGTGCTTGGAATCAGTTGGCCAGAGTCAATTGTACTTGCTTCTACTAAAAAGATTTTTAATATAGGCAAACAAGGTTGAGGTTAGCTGGCTGAAGCTCGCCCTAGTGAACAAATGTTATAATATATATTTGTATTGTTAACATAATTCTGTATTTTATATATGACTAGAGAAAGTACCCTCGCTTCGCAACGGGAATTAAGGAGGTCTGGGTTCGATTCCCGGCCGCGACAAACGGATGGATTGGAATTGGTGAGTGTTACTTAAGTGTAAAGTGATCACATTAAGCCATCCGACGATAAATATAAGCTCATAATCATGATGTGAGGTCTATCCTTTGCTGTATATCTGTTGAGAATCGTTTATACCTACACTTTGACGTATATACTTGTATAATATTTTATAAGGCTTAATTATGTACTCTAGAGTATGTAAATACATAAAACTTTTGCGTACAATATATACAACAATTATATACCTACATTACCTCTATTTATTTTAATCAGTAAAACTCCCACAAAATATACGAATTTTAACAATTATTTAAGAATAAAATAATCCACAAATTCTTGTGTACACCTCTTTTATGATAATTGTGTACAGTGTACAGTGTACACCTATTGTAATTGTACATACCTATACCAGTGACGTATATAGGGGGGGCCCAGCCCCCCTCCCCCCGAAATGTCGGACAATTCTTTAAAAAACGTTATTTTAAAACATGAAAGTTACTCAAGTTCATCACTTCACCCATTATTCAAAAAAATTTCGCCTGCGGCGCTATTCTTCTTTGTATTTTCTGCACACAATATTAATACCAACCTAAAACACGAGCTTTTTCACTTACATTCACGAAAAAATTTTGTCTGCGGAGCTATTATAATTTTTATAATATACGTCTATCTCCAAATTTTTGTTGACTCCACCCCCCCAAAGTCAAATATTAGATCGGGCCCCCCCGAAATGAAATCCTATATACGCCTCTGACCTATACGTACACATATTTTCTTTACTTATTTATTTTAATTAGCGCGTTTTTCAGTATATAATGTGTAGGCACTGAGCTGGTTATTAAAATGATTTATATGGCGCTATTTTTTAAGATAGCGAATAGATATCAACTGGAATTGTATATAATAATATAATATGATTTCTAATGTTAACTGAAACTAGATCGAGAACAATGATTTTTATCATCGGAATAAAAATATATTTAATTGGTATATTGTATGTGTGGTACCTAATATAATTGGAATCTATGAAAACTAATTGGCCCTTTATTTTTCCTCATAAGAACATAATACGAAGTAAGTAAATGTTGAAGGTTTTCACGATTGACATTGTTTCTTGGTTTTTCGGTTGAACCGTGTGTAGATAAACTTGATCGACGTTTCGACACTCTACATCCGAAGAGGAAGACACCAGTAGGAGTGTCGAAACTTCAATCAAGTTTACCTACACACGGTTAAACCGAAAAACCAAGAAACAATGATAATATGAAGTTTCTAATCGATGCGAAACTAACAAACTAAATTAAGAGTATGCATAACGACATTTCAAAAATTTCTAAAAACGGGAGACCTTCTATCTCGACAACCGTTACTACATATGCTTTGGAACAAAATAGGGTAGATGCATTGAATCTTTATCTAGGGAATAACCGTAAAAGATTTTTTATGTCTTGTATAGATTTCTCAAAAAAATAAATTAAAAACACCTCTGATCTTTTTTCCGAAAGACGGAAACTCGTTTCCCGAAATTCGCGGTGTAATTTTTTTTCTTGTACTGATAATATGCATTAAAATCTAGGGAATAACCGAAAAAGTTTTTTGATAGACACAAAATTAACCCCAAAAAATGGACAAAAACGCTATTTTTAGCATTTTATCATGCGATTGTCACGCGATTTTGACCCTTAATGCCGTGGGAAAAGACTGTGACGTCATTCCTGGTGCCAAGCCCTTAACTAGTCGCCTTCTTTAATAAATTCAAAGCCTGATGTGTACTAAATATGCTGTTTTCATTTTAATAATAAAAATTACATAGTTTTGTGGACTTTCGATTATAGTTTTATGAGGATGATAGACCCTGGATCACTCGTAGACGAGTGACTGGCCTGAGGGTGGTACACATGAGCTCGCCTTAGTAAACATTCCCTGTTGAGTTTTTATCGTATCTATATGAGTGCTTGGTTGGCGCAGTTGGTTGAGGTGGTAGTCTCTCAAGCGGGAGGTGCAGGTTCAAACCCCAACGCTGGCGATATATTCCACACTTTGAGATACAGGCTTTTAGCCTAGTGCAAGTTGTGCAGAAAAGTATTTAAGTTCGGATCATTTTGAGAAAAAAAAATATTACGGGCACATTTTGTTAGTTAAATTAAGTGGGAGTATGTGTAATAAAATGTTTACTTGTTTAAGTATTCTTTTCCTTTTTTTATTGAAACGATCCGTCTATGATTTATGCTCGCTTGAAAATAAAGACACATCACTAACCCAACACATTTATGTTTTATTTGACATCACTACTGATGTCATAGATTTAATTTGACGACTTAATACCCATCATTCAATTCTATGGTAGGTATACTTCGGCGAATATATCTTTACACATGATTTATAGCGCTGCTGTTAAAATAACAACAATAATTAAATACAGTCATAATTTATTGGTTGATATATATAAATTATAATGATTTTAATTTAAGGTTATAATAAATATAAACATTTGCATTGAATGTGTTATTTTACGGTGCGAAATATAAGTAGGTTATGTTAAATTTTAAGACAATCAAATGTAGGTGGTTTTTCTTTATTTTAATTCAAATAGAAATTATTTATTGCAAATGCGATAATTAATTAAATTAAGAGTTCACAAGGTCCAAAAGCATCACATATTTATTTTTAATAATAGTGCAAAATAAGTAAACACACAAAAAAAAATAAGATAAGAACTAAGTATAATTATTTTTCAGAAGTGCAAGAATGCAGGACAACAGATGGACGAGGAGACTGCTGGAGTGGAGACCAAGGGGCGATAAAAGACTACAAGAGCGACCACCTACCAGATGGATGGACGACATCAAGAGGTTTGCCAGACCCCATGAGTGGATGGGAATCGCACAGGAGCGGGAGAAGTGGAGGAAGAGATGGGAGACCTATGTCCTGCAGTGGGCAAACGCGGGCTGATGATGATATAGCAATACATGGGTTTTGACAGTAACAGAACAAGACATAAGAAATGAACATGTTAACATGGACATCTCAATAGAAACGTGTTTGATATCATTTTTGAATGATCTCAGTAACAGATCTTCTCGTCTCTAGATACCTATTATATTGTTAAACTGTTACAAATATTATTATTATTATTATTATTAATGGATAATTTATGGCGCCGTTTCATGGATTATCCATCTCAAGGGCGCGGGAAACTGGTCCTGAAGAGCGACGTCTTCAGCTTGCTCCTGAAAGTTGTGACGGTCTGGTCGCTGCGCAAATCCACGGGAAGTTGGTTCCATCTGACAGGGCCGGCTACGCTGAATGCTCTCTCGTAGAAGCAGGACTTATTAGCCCTGCTGCGTTCGATGAGCCTGTTGTTTGCCGTAGCTGCCGAGCGCAGAGGTCTTCTCGTGGTAGTCTCCGGTTGGCAGAGTTCGGAGAGTGACGGTGGTGCCATGTTATTCAGTGCCTTGTACACCATGAGGCACAGCTTGTACTCCACTCTTTCTCCCACTCTCAGCCAGTGAAGCTTTTCCAGCAAGGGTGTTATGTGGCAACTTTTGTCCTCACGGAATATGAGCCTCGCAGCTGCGTTGAATGCCATTTGCAGGCGATTCAACAGAGTCTGGGGCAATCCAGCGTAAAGAAGGTTGCAGTAGTCTAACCTGGAGACTACAAAGGCTGAGATGAGCGTTCTGATGGAGTCCGTTGGCAGGTTTCTGGATACCGAGTGTATCTGTCTTATATAGTAGAACGCAGAGCTGACTGTTCTTGAGACTTGAGGTTCCATGGTCAAGGCGCTATCTATTCGGGCTCCGAGTATGGATACCGCAAGAGACGGTATGATGTACCGGATACTGAGATGGGATGGTTTTCTAACAGATGTTGTCGGCCAGGCGATGCAACCCACAAGAATTCCGTCTTTCCCGGGTTGAGTTTTAGGCGCCTTTTTGCCATTTGAGTCGATAGCTTGGATATGCACTCTACTGTTCGAGCTTTGAGAGCACTTGCTTCCTCAGGCTTGCAAAACCCTACAAGGATTCGATCGTCCGCATACGCATAATTGCGGAATCCTGTCTTCTCCAGCATTCGGTCGATGTACCCAATGTAGAGTATGAAAAGAATTGGTCCCAGAACCGAGCCTTGGGGTACTCCTTGAGTGGTTATGGCCTTCTGGGTGTTGTCAGCTCCTGCTTTGATGGACCACTCCCTCCTGGTTAGGTAGGAGCGTAGCCATGCGAGCACATTTCCCTTTAACCCGTATTCATTTTCCAGGCACCTCAGGAGCATGTCATGATCGACAGTGTCAAAAGCCGCACTCATATCTAGAATAGTCACAAGGGCAATACTGCCATGGGCTACACCTTCTATCAGATCTGAAACGAGCCTTGTGAGGGCTGTTTCCGTAGAGTGGTGTTTTCTGTAGGCAATACCTATTACTAATAATAATAGGAACATATTATGTATAATAGTGATTTGAGGTCAGTGTCCACATGCGACCCTGAATCTTGTGTCAGTATGTGATGATGTTGATGAGACCATGATCAGCTCAGCACCAGTGAACGTACTCGTTATTAAGGGCTGCGTTTTTATCGTTAATTTTCACTCAGCGAGTCAACGAGTGACTATCGAACGAAGACAGAACGCATTTGGGTGATCGTTCCAACCGGAATTGTCAAACAGAGATAGAGATATGTGAATACTAATAAGAGCGAGTTGATAGATATACATCGAGATAGCGATATCGCAACACTCTTCTTTGGTAGAAAATGATAGTCATATTGAGTGTTAATAAGAGTGAATGAACAGCACGTGCGGACCACTCTATTATCTATGGCGAGCGAATGTCACCCAACCAAATAGTTGGGTGTTATTCGCAACAATCGAGCGTGTCAACTGTGCACATAAAACAGGTTGAATCGCACGACCGGTTGACTCGCACCAATGATATAACGGAGAAAAATAGGACCATAAACAATCGAGCGAATCACTGAGTGGAATTTAACGGATCCAGAACGAACCCCAGATGGTAAATAATTGACAAGAAGCATAAGCACCAAGCAATGACACCACAATGTATGTTATTATTATAAGCACCAATAACAAGTATTATACTAACTGTTATCATTCATGTTGTTTTGTTACCCGATGGAACTGTTACTGAAATGTTTCGGTGATTTTTGCGTATATGAAATCTGAGTACAGATTTTTGGGTGCGGTGCGTGATGGTTGCTGAAAACATTTTGTTCGCAGACATCAACGCAAAAATCCTGTACGGAATAATCCGTGCACGAATAATTCTCTCTATACATACAGATTTCGTGCACACACATTTCTCATGCGTCATTGTTGTTGTGATCCTCCCCGGAATACGATTATTATTCATACCTGGGGAGTAACACTAATCTATAGTTAGCTTTCTAAAAACCATACAATTTCACAAATAACACAAATGCGTTATTAGAGACTGCCGCCTCAACCAACTGCGCCAACCATGTACTCTTTGTATTTATTTATTACCTTCTTATATTTTTTACATGATATGTATTTGACGTAATATTTTGCTTAATCTTGTTGGATTTTTGGCTAATAGTGTTACTAATGTATAAATAAATAAATTTTGCTATTATTTTTTAACTGTTACTCCATATTTATCTAATTTGCTACTGTTATTTATTGCATAACATTCCTCCCGCGTGTACCCGGCACCAATGTGTAATATGTACGCCTTATTACTATATTATGCTATACAGGGTATCTCCTCATTATACCTACAGGCAAAGTGATATAATCAATTCATTGGACTCATTGTCTTCCTGTCAGTCTGTTTAATAAATAATATCACACTGTATCTAACTGATGTGATGAATTTGATGATAGTGCCACGTATGTGGCAACACTTTTCATACAACATAACTGGTAACGCACAATATGTCTCCAAAACTGGTAGTACAATCGTATAAAAATAACACGATGACATCTTCATCCTCGTATTTCTATCTTGGTAGCATCTTCTTCCACTAACATTCCCTTTTTCTCTTCTCCATTCTTCTCGGGTGTACCGTGTGCAGATTGTCGATGTTGCCGAGCTTTCGGCCAACTGGCTGAGGCCATCTTCAGGACTAATGTAGTTGCTGAAGATGGCCTCAGCAAGTAGGTCGAAAACCCGACAACATCGACAATCTACACACGGTACACCCGAAAAGAATGGAAATCTACAAAGCTATCATTCTCTTTTTCATCCTTTCTGTTCCTTCCCCCCTCCCTGTCTTGACATGAATCGTCATCATCATAATCTTCAGCCCTCTCTAGTTCAATATTAGAAATAGGCCTCCTTTCCTGACTTATAAAATTCCCTGACTTTTTATTATGTGTATTATTTTTTATCTATGTATTTTTTTGTATTATTGTGAAATTGGGGCTAGCTAGAAGAGATCGCAGGACTGCTCATAGGCTCGCCCTAGTGAACAAATGTTGTGATCTATATTTGTTATGTTAACACATCTCTGTATTTTGTTCACTTAAAGAATAAATAAATAAAAACACATGAAACATTTAGAATGGGTGGTAATTACGAATCGTTCAAATTGAAAATTCATTCAATAATTTTCCATAGTTACACTATTTCAAGATATTGTGAGATTAACTGGGGACATAACAATTTAGAAAATAATTACCGCCCTCTTGCGAGTAGACGAAACAACGGCGAAATGTTAGCAATTAATCACCGGAAAATCCGTGACAAAAAAAACATTAACAAAAAAAAAAAATACACAAAATAAAACAATTCAGACGCGATAGAAATAATGGGTACCTAAGAGATTTAATATTTATCTAATTAAAATTGTTTTTAAATTTATTATTTAATAAATAAATAAAAACAAAATTTGTTCGCAATGTTGAAAGTTGGGACAAAAATAAAAATATTTTTAAAACATAATCCTACATACCCAACATACCTATGTCTGATATAATGGAAAACAATGTCTAGAAAAGTTTAATGCCGATCCAATAAAACTGTCAATGAAGCTATTAAATGTTATTTATTTGATTAAGGTGAATGAAAATAATAATTATTTGCTTTTAAATTGCTCCACGATGCCATTTGGTTATGTATAATAAAACAATAACATAATATTTCGTAAAAATATTCAATAACTAAATGTATTAAGTGTACTTATGTACTTTTATCTGTATGTAACAAAATTTATTACATTTTAAGATCTGCCATAGACAGCATATCTATCTCTCTCACACACAACATGCGACAAAGATGGATGTATCAATATATGTGTCTCCGCTTATGCTGTTGACAATTTTTTCTTAGACCCCCGAAAAGAATAAATTTTGAGAAAAAAAACACTCAAAATTCTTTTCTAAAGAGGGGTGGCTTACTCCAAAAACTGAAAAATATTACTTTTCTTGTTCAATTATTATATTTTAGATTTTTTCCTGAAGTAAACAAGTTGAAATTGCTAGGACATGTAGAGAGTATGAATGATGAAAGGATTAGGAAGAAAATATGCATGGGTGAAAGAAAAAATGTAAGAAAACACAGTTGTCCAAGAACTACTTGGTTCTACCGGGTCAACCAGACGCTCTAGGACGGACGTGTTTTTGAGTACAATGAATCGTACACGAATTGCATGAATGTGACAGAAGCAAGAAGTGTGTGAAAGAATGGAGAAATGAATAAGTAAGTATACAAATTCTGATTTAAACTTTATGACCTCTGTGTGTTTTTTATTGGAACACTGATATGATGGGCGAAAAATGGATGAAAATTATGACAAAGTATAAAAAAAACTGTGATGGTTGTCAAAAATAGGCTACAAATGTCTCAATTTAAATTTTCACAATCAATCATAGAAAACTTAAAACTGAATAAAAAATCTAATGCATCATAAATGTAAAAATTAATTTTGAGAGTGAAAGAAAATTAGTAAAATATTTAGTGGCGCTGAATAAAAAAAATAGATAGATAATTTTTCTAAACACATTTCCCCTGTCTTATGGAGTGTTGGAAACGTAATAAATTAAAAACAATTTATTTTAAATGTACTTAAGTAACAAAAAAATTGATTAATTGCTCTAGCGTTGGGAGCATTTAGATACCAGGAGCACAGAGCTAATAAGAGTAAAATAAAAAGAAGATCTCTTCCTAGGTGATAGGAGGATATTCATCATGTACATAAGTGAGGAAGTTACTTACAGTTAATAGAGTGGATTACTAATATTCAGATGACAGGTCCATCCGGCGTATACCTACTACTCTGTTATTAATAATGTTATTAAAAATACACCTCCTTGACTAATATGGTCTCCCATTAATTCTACATGTTAATTTATCTTGATTTTAATAATTCATTTTAATTTTATTGCTCAAATTACAAATCATTTTCATCTGAATCTCCAATGAGGTTCCCCAATCCCCACCCATTCTGGATATTACAACTCAGGCAGAATATTGTATGTTTTTATATACACACCATTTACTGGTTATCCCATTATTGGGATGTATAGATACTAGATAGATAGGCGGACGATATAGTATTGAATGAATAGACAGATGAATGCGACACTTTGTTACCGAAAATAGTCTGAATCTCTTGTAGGATAGGTAGAGAGATTAAAATAAAGTGTCCCCCTCTGTCATATTCACTCAGATACTTAGTTTTATTTTAGTGTAGAACTATATATGCTACTGTAAATGTCTGCGTATTGGTAAATCCTAGGTTTAACTTGTAGAATATGTTGGTAAATCTAAGGTTTTTAGGGAAAAGAGTTGATTTTTCGGGTTTTTACCGTCAGTGTTTCAACGCGACCTGGTAAATGAAAAAATTGAGAAGAATAAAGAAAAAAATGCTTTTTTGTTCTATGTTGTGCCAATGTCAAATTATTACCTATTTTTACGATTTTCGCTCACAACTCAAAAGTACCTATAAAACATTTTAGAGAAAATAATCTCAAGGAAAGAATAAACTTAGGTTAAATAACCCAGCACACGAGTCAGGCTGGGGAGAAATTACAAATCATATTATTTATTTGAGATAATTTCTGATTGTAATAAGTTGCAAACTTAAATAATTGATTTTAGTTTGTTTGTTATGCAAAACTACATCGGGTCTATCTGTTATATTTGTTTTATCATTATAGAGCCTATAATTTTGATCTTCTTAAACCGATTCCGTGTTGTATTTATAATATGGAATTATTAATTTCTCGAATTTATTAATTTATATTAATTTTGGTGCAACCTTTTATTGTATTAGTATTTTTTAGCTTAATAAACATTTTGTTATTATCATTTATTAATTACTGGAAAACCTTATGATTTACCCTAGTTCGAGGTTTTACAGCAACATACATATGTTGTTTTAGTTTAGATACACATATATATATATATTTATATATTTTATATATATAAGTTAGTCAGAGATAATGAACTGCCGCGATGCCATCTAGAAGTAAATGCGTCGCAGTACATTAATCTCTTTACAGTTTATTTATTACCCTCCTGTACCCGTACCGTTCCCGTAACGTTCCCGTCACGACACGTGTTGCATTCGACGTGCCAAAAACATTCATAATCATATTACTATAAATATGTTTTTTCTTTTCATTATTGTAGGTGTGCACCTATTTACGAGTGACATAATTCAAAAAATTCTACTAGTATCAGAAAAAGTATATGTGCTCCAACTGCATCATATTTATTCATATATCCCCTAACACTGCGTCCCTTGTGGTCTAAGAAGAGAAATTGACCTATATGTACATTAGAACATAATTACTAATAAAAAGGTTTAAAAACAACGGAATATGTAATGCCGAGGTATTTTTTTAGGTCATGTTTGGATTGCAGACCACAAATTGTGGAAATTTATAAAGGAAGATTGCATTTGGAAGCGGTGGGCTATGGAGTCCCACAAGGATCCATTTTGGGTCCATTATTAATTGTTCTTAGTTCACATAAATGATCTTGCTCAATGTATAGACCAGAATGTAGTTACACTTTTGATAGTTCCCTGAAGATTTTCTGGCTATTCAAGATTCATTTATTTATTTATTTTATTTAGAAATAAACTGGCGTTACTTATAAGTAAGTTATAATATTTGTATGTAAAGTTATATGGTCAAATCTCATAAATCTAAGATTTTATGGAAATCAGAATGGGTCATGTGCGTCCATCAGATGGAAGAGTAAAACCCAGGCAGGTTGGAGACATTCCAAAATAACACTAACATCTTGATCCATCACGGGACACTCATAAATATCATCAACTTCATGATTGCGATCTACAATATTATAATTACATAAATCATTCTACATTACATTCATGCGTTTTGTATGTTAGCTATGAATATAGCTACACAATAAAACATTCCAAAATACCGAAGACATGTATCTGTCTACCTATCTATCTGTACCCTCACGCCACGTCCTTTGCAGGGTAGGCAGAGAGGACAGAGCGTCAGACAGCCCTATCCATGCACACACTCCTAGCCTCCGTCACATTCATGCAATTTGTCATACACGCTCTCCGATTCCTTTTACCCAAAACGCGTCCATCCATGAAATTTTGTTTACCACTTGGGTTAACTGGAAGAGATGGCTACTGTATGGTGATAAGTAGGTAACATATCTTGTCAAATCATATTATACGTTAATTTCATATCATTAATTGGTAATCCAAAAAATCACATCAATACAATTCATAAAAAGAAAGCAATGGGTTTCATTGCCCCAGAACAGCCATACTGGTCCATACTGTTCTGGGGCAATACCACAATCTCTACTTCACGCATTACTGTGATTAGATTCGTCCTAGTGAACAAGATTGTGCTAACAATTGAATTGTTTTTTGCTAATTTATTGTCGTCTACGAGTACATGAATTTCTTCCCATGTTTGAAATGATAAAATGAATAAAAATTTCGTCATTTTTGACGATGACGTCCGATTTGAGATATTCGTAGTAAGAATATGTCGAGAGTCGAGACAGAGTGTGGATTCCTTGGACAAAAATATCATCTTACATGTGAAAATGTTTTAGATATGGATGTTTTATTGCATTCAACCAAAAATATTTATTTCATATAGCAACACCAAACAGTCGTGTGTAGGTAGGCAACACTAAAAAATATAAAACATCAATCGTGTGGTGGTGTGTGATATCCATACCCAAGGCTACTAAACTATATAGGAGATACCTACACATTAAACTTAATACCATCCTGCATCTCTTGTAAGTTATGTTTTCCTGGTATCGTCAATTTTAAAAATGATGACGTAAGGCACCAAAAATCGATTATCTTCGGAAGTATTGAAACTGGTTGATTTGAATTGCGCCGTTTATAATTTTAAACTTGCTGCTTCTTTCAGCCAACCCTTCAAATCAGCCCACGTCATCATTTTTAAAACTGACCATACCAGGAAAACATAACTTACAAAAGAAAATATGTACATGAAATTTGATGCAGTCGTCGACTGTAAATATGCGAGATTATTAGAGAGAATAGATAAATCATAACTCTATTAAGTTATGCGTCCCTGATAAGCTCATCTTTTGTAGTTTTGGGTTAGTTAGTGGAAAAGCACACTTCCTCTGACCTACTTTGATTCTAGCCACCGTCTTACAGTCGATCATCTCTAAGAACCTCAGTCTCAATATTTTTCGTACATTCTTCTCAACGATCTCAATTTTTTCTCAATTTAACCCTGAATCGTCTTTCTCCAGTATATTTTACGAGTAGAAAACGCAGCCATGTCTATGTCTCACTAGCGTGCATAAAAAATTAACTATTGTAAAAAAGTTAGTGCCGTATCTATTTTTAATGTGATTTTTTATTACCTGAGTCTTTTTGATTACTTCCATTCTTACGAATAGCAAAATTAGTGCATGTTTATTATACTACCTACTAATGAATATCTCTGATAAAAATGTCGTAAAGAAGTGTTTGATCGAGATAAATAATACATAAATAAATAAAAACTATTCTTATATAAAGCACATAAAAAATACCAAGTTATAATGTCTTCAAATTAAAAATAACATAAAATATTATGTAACAAAGACTATGGAACACTATATCAGGAAAAAATACAGAGTGATTTCGAAACGAACGCTCTAAAAAATACTATTTTTTTCTAAAATATACTGTTTTTTTTAACGTTAATTTGGTGTGAAAAAAATAGGTGAGTATTAATTGTTATTTAAATTTAGGGTGAACTTTTGCATCATATATAAAACATCATACCTATAGCTATTCTAAAAATCTCAAAAAAATACCAAGGAGATGGGTGGATGACAACAAAATATCAAAAAGATAGGTGAATTATACCCAAAATATGGTGACATCCAGGATGTTGGAAGTGAAGAAATCATCAACAGAGGTCTGCGTTTAAAAGTGGACCACAAGAAGGCTTGTAGTATAATTTAAAGGGTAACGATGTAATTTTTTTCATTAAATTATACTTGCCCAAAAATATACTTAATGACTTAATCATCCTGTGTATACATAATTTGATACATGAACGTTAAATTTGTTATATATTCAAATGTCGAAACCTTAAAACAATAATACAGTTAGGCAGTAAAAGTTTAATATTTTAGTAGTAGAAGAAAAAGAAAAAAACAATAATAATATGAACAAATTTTACGAGTGTGCGTCCAGTAGTTAAAAAGTTCCTCGCACCAGCTGTTAAAAATATACTGTAGTATATTTATAGGTATATATTTTATACTGTATATTATTGTAATATACTCTGCCCTACACCCGAGGACTTTAAACTTAAACCACCTGTCCGCTTTCCATTATGAATGCCACTATATATTACTACATTTGAATTTCTTGATACTTTGAATTCAAATAATTTTACGATCCTACAAAATGCGACTTCAGTTACTCGCGTTTTTTACGAATCTATATTTAGTACGCATACGACCATTGTACAAGTTATCTAGGAGTCATAGCTTCGCGACAATATTTTTCAAACAGTCTATTGGCGACATTGCGGAGAAAACAGCGAAGCAGGGGACATGTGACAAGACAGCACAGTGTTAGATGATCACCTAGAATCCTAAAGTGGAGGCCTTGGTACAACAAAAGAAGCGTAGGAAGAACGCAGAAAAAGTGGACAGATGACATTTTCCAGCTTATGGGTGGTAGATGGCAGCAGATAGCCCTAAACAGAAGGCAGTAGAAAGATTTAGAAGAGGCCTATGTCCAGCAAAGGAAGGCAAGTAGCTAGCAGTAAAGGCAATAAGTCTATTGGCGTCAACTTGTACATTTTTCTTTAGGAGCGAGTTATCAGCATATAAATGTATGAAAATTGGTAGAAGCACGATTACTCTTGTAGAAAAAACTAATACATAATATACGTGTGAATGTGAATCATAGCCCTCGAATTTGACGAGGTATTGGATCATTAAAAATTCTTCAAACGCCACGTCTTGTAATCAACGTCCTTACGGGTGGCAGGGTCCCTCAAAACAGACTAGCAGGATTTAGGCTCATGTATTATAAAAGAATGTCCTTTTTGGTATGAACGATATGTGACATCAATACTAATTCCAAATTTTAAGTAAATTTTCCCATGAAAAATACATTATTTATCTACATACTTACTTAAATACGATTGACTTAATATTCATTAGGTGACAGTTATTCTAGACACAGCTCAGGAAAAATCTCAGTAGATTCTGTCATAATGCCTACCGGTATTATACATACTTATGCTACCCTGATCCATTAATTACAATTGAGGTGTGGTATTCCACATTATTATGAAGTCCTGGGATTTGTTAATAAGTTAATATGATTGATTTCGAGTGTCCTGTACGAAAAACAATTAATAATCATGAATTGTGTAATGCAAACTAATCATCCCTATGCACTCCTGAGAGCCTGATACCTACTTTTCTTTTTTATACTAAAAAAAAGTAACAGGAATGAATGAAGGCAAGAGGTGTCTCCATATCACAAAAAACTGCTTAAAAAGGAGATGTTTAATTTTATTCACTTCAATACTAAAAGTGCGTAATCGTATTTTCTTGCCGATATAACTGATTACCGAATGAATTATTTAGCAAAGTATTATTTTCACTTGCACTGTTTTAATTAACATGATTGATGTTTAATTATAAAACACGTTCATACCAAATAAAGTTATGAACATTTTATAGGTATAATAATAAGAGACAGACAACATTAAGAAGAGTGGGGATATATTATGTCTCAGTAATTATTACACATTTATATAATAATGATAATATTGACTCGGTAACACCTCTTTCACTTTATTACCTCCTGGTATATCTTTAATACAAAGTGGTGGTAAAACTGGGTATTTCCACGACGAATTATGACATTCTTTGGTGGGTAGATCGAGAGGACTGAATTTTAATGCAAACCTACCTATCTATCTTGCCATGTACATGACATTTTGATATTTTTTGTAGGGGTACGAAATTGTATGGCTTTACTGTCGAAAATTTAGTCTACATTTCGTTTCATCCGTCTTGTCATACTTTTTGTATAGAATTACTATGTAGCCAGTGGCCAAGTTATATGAAACAAGGAGTAGTTTTAAACTCGTAAAAACTACGAAGGAAAGGGAATTTTTTCATGATAACAACACCCTATTGAGAATTCGTCAGGCATTCGTTTAAAATTCCCGTCTCGCAAAACTTGGGACAATTATTGATGTTGATTGTTCTGGTATGAAGATCAGGAGACCATAGCTCACTCAGCGGTCTCCAATACTTGATATATTATTACCTACTTCTATATAGAGAAGTCTGCCTGTCGGTGGTTAAGGCAATATAAACCAATAAACATTAAGACAATTGTTCAGGCCACACCTCCGCGATCATTATGTTGCCTTGATAGGAATTTAAATTTTAAAATGGAGCCTCGATGAATTTTTTAACAATTATAATAAATTAAATAATACCTATATAGAAGAAACTGTCGGAAAATAATTATTTTTATTACATAGTTAGCTAATTATACGTTATTATTATTATTTTTTAAATAGCTGCGTTTTGTATGTAATAATTCTTCTTAAAAAATTAAGAACGATTTTTATACTAAGTACTCTTAAAAGTAATGTTTTTTATTTCCTTACCTAAACTTCCTTTCAGAAAAAAAGTTAAAAAAATCTATTACTTTTATGGCATCTCAGTTTATTCTAATAATGGGGTGACCAGCGAATGCCACAGTATATGTAGAAAACTTTTTGTAACATTTTCTTTGCACAAACACCATTAAGAGTATGCATACCGACATTTCAAAAATTTCTAAAAACGGGAGACCTTATATCTCGACAACCGTTACTAAATATCTGTGGTCTTTGGTCAATACATGATAACTGCAAATTTGGTCATTTTGAGATGAGTATGCAGTAAGGAAGACCTCACAAAACATAGTGAAACTGCATACTTATCTCAAAATGACCAAATTTGCAGTTATCATATATTGACCAAAGACCACAGATATGCTTTGAAACAAAATAGGGTAGATGCATTGAACATTTATCTAGGGAATAACCGTAAAAGATTATTTACATCTTGTATAGATTTCTCATTAAAATTGTGAAAAACACCTCTGATTTTTTCCGAAAGACGAAAACTCGTTTCACGAAAGTCAAGAGTTATTTTTTTTGTACTGATAATATGCATTTTAATCTAGGAAATAACCGTAAAAGTTTTTTGATAGACGCAAAATTAACCCCAAAAATGGAAAAAATGTTTTTTTTAATCATTTTGAACCTTATTGCCGTGGGAAATGACTGTGACTGAAATGACCAAGCCTTTAAGAATGGGAAACGAACACAAAAAAATGAAACACAGGAAAAACAGTAAACTGAAAACATAAACGTATTATTGAAATGGCTTTACATTTCCACAAGTTTCTTACATTTTTGTTTTGTTTTCTGCATTTACAACCAATCAAAATCCAACAAAGCTAGGTGAAATAAAACCACAATACGCCATATTCAATGAACTGATACCGACGATTTGATATTGCGACTAAAGAAAGCTCGCAAAGACATGCATTGAATTTTAATTCAGAAAGAAGATCTTCTTACTTCTGTAGTAGTATGGTATTCTTTATCCAAGATGCAGCAACCCTCGATAAAATGATTATAAAACAGAAACACACCCCATTCTAAAAGCCTCTAAAACGAACCACAGAACGTCTCCTATAAGACGACTAACGTGAAGTTGTATGCAGGTGATATTATTGTTGCATTGTTGGTACACCTTGTTGTCAACATTATCTGCACAATAGTCAATATTCTGCGCATGTTTTCTTACATTAGTCTTCCCAAAACTACTGAAAATTTAAATACGTATGTTGAAGAGTATTTTTGAGGTTTTGAAGTGATAAAAAACGTGAAAATTCTCCGAAACTTTTGTTGAATCCCATGCACTATAATTTGCCACCATTGCGTTTTTGAAAACTAATGTTGCCAGCTTCCAAAAACAATCCTAAAAATAAGCTTATTATATTTATAATTTACAAAAAAAACACTGTTTCATTGCCTTCATCAGTTCATCCCCAGGATTCCAGGATGATTGTAAAAAAATGAAGGATTGAATATTTATAAAATAGTATTTTTTTTTTTCATTGAGAAACTTTCTAAAATCAGGAATACAAACTTTGCAGCTATGATGTCTACTTTTGTGAAACCCTCTGTACTTCCTATGCAATAATATTTTAGTATGTCGGTATTGTAGAACGCTGTTTTACCGTACAAGATTTTGTCAAAGCCGTTTGAATTGAAAAAGTCTCGGTTGCCGAAGGGGGAGAAAGATGAGCTGAGATAAAGAAAAAAGAAAATTGTCATACTTTTTGACTTATAAGATTCTGCTCTTTGAATACATTTAGTCAGACTGGGATAAAGGATATTATGTACTTCAATATTGAATTTAACTCTTAGAAAAATTATTCTATTGGGTTCGAATCCCGGCTGCAGCAGATGGATGGACTGGAATTGGCGAATGTTACTTAATTGTAAAGTGATCACACAAAACCAGCCGACGATCAGTCATAACTACTTAATTTAACCACGACATCTAGAAAATGGGAAGATTTTTTTAAAACAATGATTCTGGGCTTATCGAAATAAACCCAAATACACCTTTGTACACTTCACAGTAAGCTTGAAAAGCTTGTGTCGTGAAGTGGAGTAGGTCACAAAGTAAGAGTTGGGATATTAAAAAAATGCGGTAAATTTGAGCAACCCATTAAAGCCTTTCTTAATTGTACCAAACGAGCCTATTTGGCAATCTCTTACAAGCATTAAAAAAAACCCCTTCAATAATAACAATGACATAATTTTAAATGGACGAAAGAGGAAGCCTTTTATTCCTAATGTTTCAATTTCACCTCCCCAAATGACTAATTTCTATTACCTAACTACTGTTTAAAAGACAATTCATTCGAATGAAATAAATTTATACTACTTTAACTGAAAGAACTGAAAAATTTATCAAGTTTCAGTAGACATTCGTAAAAATGTAACACGATTTCGTCTGGTGAAGTTATAAATGTTTAAATACATTTGAATCATTTCGATGTCGTGGTATAATTTTATTGAAGGGTTGATTTTATCATTCTGACTAGAGATGCACCCTTTTAAATGTAATAATATTAGCGTTTGAGCGGCGAGCAAACGCGCATTAGTCAAAATACTGATTTTTTTTCAAAATAAGTATTCATGTATCCTGTCGTTTAGAAGTTAGAAAAATCAAAATTTTGATAATAAAGAGATCAACATTGTAAACATTCATGTTGTACACGCGGATGGAACCTTAGGTATTTATTTATTTATTATTTAAGCGAACGATCTATGAAAGAGGTACCCACATAATATGTAAATCACGTAAAATTACTCACTAGGGCGAGCTCATCACAATGCTGTCATATCTTCAAACTATGTAACTCATAATATTGTTTTGATTTAAAAAACTACCCCACTCGGGGGTGCCTTTGTTAATTATAATCATAGATTATGCCAGATAGAAACATTTTCAAACAAAAATTAAATTTCCAATTTTCATGTTAGAATTTTGTTTTCCACAGATGACGAAATTTCGACTTGTTCCCTTTTGTGTGGAGCTTAATAACGTATATTCCTTTAAGCTAAAGAAGCCTTCTTGCTAGGGTTTTTATAGTACAAGCTATTATCATTTTATTGAGCTGAAATTGCTTGTAAAATGACTATCATTGTAAAACCCCTTTTCCTTCATCGTGGATTTCACTGCTTCTGGGTAAATTTCCCTTATGTTTATTGCCTAATCGAATTGCTTTATTTTCATCCCCCGATATTCGACTTTAAACATTTTATTCATGAAGATTTTGAATACTTAATGTAAAGGAGTGCCTGAGGTTTCTCTGACAAAGAAGGTAAAGTGAAATTCAGGTCCAGATTTCAACAAGATAATGTGAAGTTCAGATTGGTAGGTAAAGGCCTTCGCATTCTTTTTTCTCGTGTTTTAATATTTATAATAGTAAGGTCAGATGGAGGCAGTGCCTATAACTTAAAATCGGATGCAATTCCTAGAACATGTCTTATGGTTTTCGATGGCGGCTTGGGCGAAGTATCGAAAGCCAAAAGATTTTAATATCTTAAGTTATAGGCCTTTAAACGCACTTAACCCGTAGGTAGACGCTCTTCCCCCTACTGACCTTACGTACTTTATGAAGTGTGGAATGCATGTATGACGAATGAGTGCGTGAGCGAGACTGGGTAAAGGCATATGAGATGAGCACAAGGTACAAATGAGGAGCAGCCTTGTGCAAAGTGTGACAGAGTGTGCAAGTCCAGAATCGGCCTTCATAGTCACCTTCAATGGCATCGTCGGCAGGACCAATGACAACAAATTCTTCTGAGTTAAATAATAATAATTATTATAACTTAATTGTGGCGCATGCTTGTAGGTTACAGCTGAACTATGATTTTTTTTACTTGTATCTGTTGTCGACATGATCCGTCCAGATCAGTCTCTCATGTGTATATCTTTTTAGTCATCCCGTCTTCATTCATTCTCTTAAAATGCCCAAACCATCTAAGATTGTAAACATTCATTTTAGTCACTACCCCCTGTCTTAGAGTCACCCACTTCTTAAGAGGGTGTACTAACTAAAATCAGATTATTATTTTTTCAATAGCAAATAAAAAAAATTAAAACAAACTTATAATAGCTCAAAAAGCTACAGATTTGGACCTATTATTTCAGGTATGAAATGTTAACATCGATTTGTTGCTGAAAATTTTCCTCTCCATTTTCCTACTAGTTTATTTTATACAATTCGTTGGGTGTTGGTTGTGTTATTGTTAGCATAGAACCTACAGTAGGTGGATGTATATATATACAAGGTAGTACGGCCTGTTTCCGTTTTCGTGAATCGAGCTTCCGGTTTCGCCATTTTGTTCCGGGATTCACAGGAAGTGTGTGTAAAAGATAAACATTAACACACAAACAAAACTAAAACACAATTCATTTTCATACGCATATATTAATTTCATATTCGCATACATAACACAAAGTATATTTTGTTTACCCGAAATATATAATGTGAAAGGAGGATGCTTAAAAAAAACCTAGGCCCTGCGCGAACGAAATTTAACTCAAATGATGGGTAAAAATGAGCAATTAAATACTGCATAAGTGGCATCATCGACATCAATGTCTCCTCGAGCCGCGTTCTTTGCTTAACATTTATATCATAGGTACACCTTCCACGATTCGGTGTAACAACATTTTCTTTGTGATTCTTTCATCATCTCTACATGACCTAACCATCTCAACTTGTTTACATTCAATCTAGTTTCACCATCCGTCTTACAGTCACTCTGCTCTCTAATAACTTAATCCCTTAGCCAATCTGTCAACGTTTTTCCACACATTCTTCTAAACGATCTCATTTCAACAGCATTTAGACAATACTTGTCCTTCTTCAGTCATATTCATGCCTCACTGGCATACGATGTTGCATATTAAAAAATATCGAAAATAAACTATATAATATATTTCCTTTGCCGTCTTTCATCATTCATCCTCTCCACATGACCTATAAAATACTCTTATAATCGGTAAGAAATTGAATTGCATAAACAACAAACATTTAAAAAGAAATAAAATAGGAAAAAATGTAGAGGTAAAACCCTTTTAGTACCAAAGCTCCAAATATGGTAACATTTAATAAAACTAATTATTTTTAAATAAAAATGTCGTAACTCATTCAGTCCCCACTCGCTTAGTTGTAATAATAAAATAATTATTTTAATTATCACTAGAATATACTAATAATATATAATTATTACTTTTTAAACTTATATATCGTAAAACAATAGTAATAATCACGTACATGTTTTAAAATCCTTAATTAACGAAATTTAAAAACAATTAAAACATGTGAATCTAAAAATGATAACCTATTCGACTACTATTCTGAAAATACAGTCGTACCCCATAATAACGCATCATCGATTAATTTGCAGTTGGGATTTTTTTTGCAGTGGAGTTTGTTTTAGGTAATACATAGGTAGTAGTAAGAATTTTAGAGGAAAAAAACGTATTTAGCAAATACGTGTCT
This sequence comes from Ceraclea dissimilis, assembly GCA_963576895.1. Lineage (NCBI taxonomy): Eukaryota > Metazoa > Arthropoda > Insecta > Trichoptera > Leptoceridae > Ceraclea > Ceraclea dissimilis. The sequence goes on from OY756376.1 coordinate 13,517,230, forward strand.
TGTTTTTCATGACTCACAAACATCATTGTTGCCCATCCAAAAATATCCGATCTTTTGTTTTTTGGATGGGTCCCGCTAAAAATTCGTTACAAAAACCCTATTTTATAATTCTAGGGCAGTATTTAAAAAATAAGAATGTATAAAAAGAACTTAGTTGTTTTTTGTTCCAAAATATGATTGGTTGGATGTTCGACAGAATATTTCATATAATTTTCTTCATATATTAATAAACATTCGTTCTAATTTTAAATATCGAACAGAACGTTGTAAACGGTGATAAAATGTATAAAACAGTCGAATCAAAAAAGTGACATTCGAACACTTTTAGTAAGACACGCATATCTTCTTCTTCACGAGCCCTGCAGCTTCCATTTCTGGATATAGGCCTCCCTCATTCGTCGCCATCTCTCTCAGGATTTTGCCTCGGATGTCCATTTGAGACCAGCTGTCAACTTCAGGTCGTCTGTCCAACACATCTGTAGTCGGCCTCTAGGGCGTTTACCGAGTCACGGATTTTAAAAGGTAGGTAGAAGTACTGTAGCGATGCAAAATTGTACGTTTTGTCATTAGTTAAACGAGGTTTGCCTGTATATTTTCTTATAAAATAATACAATTATTTATGAAGAATTCATAAAAAAAAACTACTGTGTTGTGTTAAAAAAAGTGAGTATTACGTAAAAGATTAAACATACACTTGAGTTAACCCATTTGTGGCGGACATTTGCATTTTAATTGCTTCAGTCTCTTTATTATGTGAACGCACCGCGCTTTGATTTTAAACAATACCATAGATAGGTAATATTTAAATTATTATTTTAGTCGATGCACGCTACTTAATTTGTAAAAAGCTTTCCTTATAGCAGCTTTTGCTTCAGAGAAATATACACAGGAAGAAAAAGCTCTTACGTGGTTGGCTCAGTTGGTTGGAGTACGGACTTCCAATCTGGAGGTGCCCAGTTCGAATCTCAGTGCTGACGATGTAAAAATAAAAGAATGGGGTAACCCGCGCTAAGTTTGAATGTGGCCATGACCCTATCAAATGACACATTTTAAGTTGTGTTTGCCCGCATAACTGTCTCATAATATCACACTAAAAAAAACGTTTAAAAATGGAAAACATTCTAAGGTAAACGTTGTTCTTGATCACTTAGTGATCACTTAAACCAGTCAGTGTGATCTCGCAAGCCTCGGAACACCCATCCTGCATCCTCTCCAAGGGAGTTCACCCACCTGGTTACTGAATTATTTGAAAAAAAAACTCTAAGGTGAACGTTGCCCTGGGCAAAAAGTGCTCCCAGAGTACGTGGTTGGCGCAGATGGGTGAGGTAGCGGTGCCAGGTTTAAACCCCTGCGCTGGCGATGTATTCCACACTTTGCGATTCAGGCTTTTAGCCTAGTGCAAAGTGTGCAGGAAAGTATATGGGTTTGCGTGTGCAAGTATAGATCCTTTTATTAAAAAATAAACAGTCACTGTGATCTCGTAAGCCTCGGAACGCCCATCCTGCATCCTTTCCAAGGGAGTCCACCTATTGTTGAATGTAAATACCTCTCTGTTGAGGAAAAAAGTTCAGTCGATAACGTACGTATGTATTTGTAGTATAACGTTCGTGTGGATGCAACATTATTACAAGATTTACGATTACTTGAAAGTACCCATTTTTTGTACAGAGATATAACCTATGTACCGTGGAGGGAAAATTGTTTTATTTTATTTTTTTTATTCGGTGCCACGCCGCCGTGTTGTTGGGCTCTCATTCTCATGTTAAGAGAATCAACGAACGGAAACGATATTACGTTTTTAGTTTTTAGGATTGTGAGTTCATGATAAAAGTTTGACACGGAGCTTAAGGCTTGGGAGTGAAAGCTGGTTCTCGGTTCAGCTCCCAGTGTCAATAGATAATTACTTATTTCTTTTATGCTTGAGCTTTGGGTGCTTTGGAGGAGTGAAAACAATTGATGGCAGTTTAATACATATATTTTAAATCAGAAAAAAAACTTATAACTAGGTACTTACGCTAATAATTCTATATAAACACTACACCTTAAAACTAACCGTCACACACAACACTTTACGAGCGCAACGCGAATATGACACAACGTAATCCCTCGGTGATGGCAGGCGCGCACTGCGCAGCCCTACCGATGTTCTACGGTGATGACAGGGCACAAGGCCTGCCCAGGTCTCGGTGATGATGAGGTGAGAGAGGCTTGGTAACTCTCCCTGTGATGATGTGAGAGGGGCTTGGTGGCCCTCCCGTGATGAGGTGGAAGACCTGCGTTCTGGCGTTATGCAATGTGGCCAGGCGGATAACGTAACATTACGTAACTCGTGGCAGTTACACTGGTAACAGATATAATAACAGTTCGTGCACACAACTAATTAGTTATTAATGATTCGTTCTCACTCGATGAATTAGGTCAACAAATAAGTTCGTTCACTCAATGTTCAACACAGTCTCTACGGTAAAATGGTATGGCGAATTACACAATAAAAATAAATACGTATCTACGAACACAATAACCACATAAGTTGCCCGAGGCTTGATGTCCTGACGACTATATTATGAAGGCCATAATTTGGCTTTGCGATTATAATTTGAGTTCGACCGGCTATGACAAGTGCTAAAGCTCGACTGCCTGAATAAAGCAATGCAAGGATCTTACATGAAGACCATTCTTATCTGTATGCACTTACATATCTACCCTGAAACCAATTATTTAGACAATGAACCCCAAATATTACAATAGACCCCTATACCGTTATATGTACCTGACCGTGTTGTTAGCCTAATGGAAAATTCTTAGAAAGTTGTCAGACAATAATACCACTAAAACAATACCTCTACCCGTCTGCCTACTTAAACAATAGATGTGGAATGTGTACAGGTACCTGGCTTCACAAACATTGATTTTTTCGAAAGCAATAATATTTTAAAATTCAACTTAAATATTTTTTTTTGGCATCTACTACCGCTAGGTACATATCAAAACGCCCCTCCTCTTTTGGCAATAAAAAATATTGGTTGCTGTTAATCTTAACCGTGAACAATGGGAAAACTTATGGACTAATTACAAACTTAATCTATCTAACTACTCTTAATCTAAACATACAGCTTCATTCGAAAGGGCGCCAGGATATTTTTAGGATAAATATCCAAACCTTGGAATGACCCCAGCTAGATAATACAAAATAACGAAAACCTACACTACAGAACTTACATCTAGGACATCTTACGACTATACAAGAGGTGAAATAAACAATGCATAAGTCACGCTCCCATGCGCCGAAGGTGAGGACGACATTTCACCCTACGGCGTTTCCAGTCCCTCTGGATTACCTCACTAGCTATGTATCCCCTAGCTACGTCTACGTAACAAGTGTGGTGATATGAGTTATTCCTACCTGTCTCCTCATATTCGACTATTGCATCCTGCATGCGGTGTACATCGACAGATGCATCGTCCTTACTCGATTGGTAAGTGGCGAGTAAGCAACAGAGAAGGTTGCACTCGGCCACACTCATTCTTTCAGTCACAGCATCCCTTCTCATCCAACACCTATCACTATCATCTATCGTATCTACGATCGTACCCTCATACGCACTTCCTCTGTCTATCTCTTCGCTAGCAATCGTTTCCTCTGTCAGGCACTCAGTTCCAACTTCGCTTTTATTCATCTCCTTGGATTCTACATTCATCTTTTCTACAGACATACAGACACCTGGCTCAGCTGGTTGGTGAGGGAAGTCCTCCACTCGAACCTCCGGGATTGGCAACGCGTCCTCTCCCTGACACACCACCACTGAGCAGGAGTTTTCTGTCACTCCATTCCGAATGCAACCCTCATCCGTCGTTGTATCGCCCGATACATCTACGCTGACCACCTCAACTTCACTCACCACACTCAACGCATTATCCTGCTCCTCAGGATGCTGGAAACCCATTCCAGGCGCTGGTGAGTCACCCCCTACTCTCTCTACTTCCCTGCTAACAGAGCAACCTCTCGAAAAACGATTACTACTCTCCTCCCATGATCTTACTTTCCGTACTCCTGAGTCGGTCCTATCCCGATTTATCGCGATCTCAGGTCGTATGAGTTTAAATCACTAGATCGTCTGTGATGATAGTGATACCCCCTCTCTTCTTGCCAATCATATACTGTCTCAAACTGAATATCCATTCTTGTTACAATTTTGCAAAATTCTTCAAATGAATAGTCCCCTACGAAGAATACATCCCTATACCTTCGAGACATCAATCTAACGAACGTCATGCACTCTGTGTTAATGTCCTTGTCCCCAAATAAACGTTGAAAGAGGGCTTTCTTCCTCTGAAGGAATATACAGCCGAGTTCGTTGACCTCCTGTCTATTCCCATATAGGTGAGAAACCAGTGAACCATATTGGTTTTCGACCCCATGCGCCAATAAGAATACTACCTTAAACCAATCCCAATCTATTATTCCAATATCCCTACCAATTTCAACCTGCCAAAATTCCCTTGCCTTTCCAATTAGTCTCTTATAAGCCTGTCTAACCTTCCCTTGCTCACTATATTTTTCCTTTGCAAAGAACTCTTCGCCTCCACGAATAAAGTTCTCTGCAGACTCCTCTAGTCTCCCCGAATATTGCCCCAACCACTCAGCTCGCGCATGACAGCACGCATGAGAGAAGTGTACTGTTTCTTTCGCCCCAGTTTTCTCTACGTCTACACCACCCACACTATCAGGCTGTGACTCTGTAGTCACGCTGGTATCTCTACCCTTGCCATCCTCAACCTTGCGGTTCGCAAAGAAGCGCAACAAAACCAACCCCAACACTCCTCCAAAACAAAACTCAAGCAGAACAGAAAACATCTCGAATAAAGCAAACGTTAAATCTCAGGGTGATGAGTCCTTCCAGCACACTTACTGAAAATAGCCACACGTTGGCGAGCCAGATTGACACGGAGCTTAAGGCTTGGGAGTGAAAGCTGGTTCTCGGTTCAGCTCCCAGTGTCAATAGATAATTACTTATTTCTTTTATGCTTGAGCTTTGGGTGCTTTGGAGGAGTGAAAACAATTGATGGCAGTTTAATACATATATTTTAAATCAGAAAAAAAACTTATAACTAGGTACTTACGCTAATAATTCTATATAAACACTACACCTTAAAACTAACCGTCACACACAACACTTTACGAGCGCAACGCGAATATGACACAACGTAATCCCTCGGTGATGGCAGGCGCGCACTGCGCAGCCCTACCGATGTTCTACGGTGATGACAGGGCACAAGGCCTGCCCAGGTCTCGGTGATGATGAGGTGAGAGAGGCTTGGTAACTCTCCCTGTGATGATGTGAGAGGGGCTTGGTGGCCCTCCCGTGATGAGGTGGAAGACCTGCGTTCTGGCGTTATGCAATGTGGCCAGGCGGATAACGTAACATTACGTAACTCGTGGCAGTTACACTGGTAACAGATATAATAACAGTTCGTGCACACAACTAATTAGTTATTAATGATTCGTTCTCACTCGATGAATTAGGTCAACAAATAAGTTCGTTCACTCAATGTTCAACACAGTCTCTACGGTAAAATGGTATGGCGAATTACACAATAAAAATAAATACGTATCTACGAACACAATAACCACATAAGTTGCCCGAGGCTTGATGTCCTGACGACTATATTATGAAGGCCATAATTTGGCTTTGCGATTATAATTTGAGTTCGACCGGCTATGACAAGTGCTAAAGCTCGACTGCCTGAATAAAGCAATGCAAGGATCTTACATGAAGACCATTCTTATCTGTATGCACTTACATATCTACCCTGAAACCAATTATTTAGACAATGAACCCCAAATATTACAATAGACCCCTATACCGTTATATGTACCTGACCGTGTTGTTAGCCTAATGGAAAATTCTTAGAAAGTTGTCAGACAATAATACCACTAAAACAATACCTCTACCCGTCTGCCTACTTAAACAATAGATGTGGAATGTGTACAGGTACCTGGCTTCACAAACATTGATTTTTTCGAAAGCAATAATATTTTAAAATTCAACTTAAATATTTTTTTTTGGCATCTACTACCGCTAGGTACATATCAAGTTAATGAGCTAGTTACATCTATTTCTTTACTTTATTATTTTAAACTTAATCCTGGGTTTACACACCACAGATCACAGAACACCAACGATCTAGATGCGGCATAAAATTTTATAAGTACGCGTGGTTTGCTTCTGAAAAAAGAATTCGTTTCATACATAGACACTTCATTTTTGCTTGAGACATATCCCGCGAGATCCTCGGGTTGTAGAATAGGTCAATTCAATTTCAATTCAATTCGATTTATTTCTTAAAAAACGTGGTAATACATTTGACTAATTAATAAAAATGTAATATTTAAATTAAAAACACAAAGGTCACCGATCTTTTTCGATATTCTCTTAGGGGATTGTGAATTTTGGAAAATTTTGGAAAGAACTAGAAAATGAGATCTAGGAAATAGTATAGATACTGTCAAATGTTTTACCAAAACATTTGATTTCACATCTATACGTAGATATAGTCGTCTAGTCGGCCAAATCCATAGTCGGTCATCACTAGTGCAAATCTAGTTTTTCGTTGTGTACAAAAACTCTCCCTGTTTTTTAACATGGGTCCTACTAATAATGATAGCTACGTGAATTTATAAAGAAATTTTAAATTGTTCCAAAAAAAATATGAATAAATGATTAAAAAAAAAACGCTAGCTTGGAAACTCTTAAAATTAGAAAGATATATTTGGGTTTATAATGACATTCCCAGAGTCTCAAAAATATTAAAAGAATTCACCAACAGTGTAGTTATAAATTTGTACATACAAGTACTGTCGAATTGTAGATAGTATGCAGTACCTACTTGCCGTCATAAATTTTCTATTACTAACTCCTAAGGACGCTTCTACAGATTATTAGTTCCATGTATTCAGCGCCGATTTTATTTTTTTAATAAAAGCTTGTATAGAAATTTATGATTTGATTCCGCGATTACATTAATATGTAAAACAAATTTTATTTTACTTAAACAAACACTTGTATTTTATCTATTTTATGTAGTCATTAACCAAGACTTACGATTGGCTACCTTATAGTTTTTCTAACACATCGCCATCTGAGCATAAAAAGGTTTTAAGTAGCAAATTTTGGGACTTTTGGAATTTTAACATTTATCGTGAAATTGTTTGTAACCCATATAGTCTATGAGGGTCGACTGTAAGATATAGCTTTTGCAGTAAGTTCGCCTTTTGGCAAACAAAATTAGTATCTTGTTTTTGTAACTACGTATATTTTTCTTTGGGCAATAAATACACCAATGGCCAATAAATGCAAATACGCCTTTGTACACTTCACAGTAAGCTTGAAAAACTTGCGTCATGAAGTGGAGTAGGTCGGCATCGGGGATCGAACCCGCGCCCACTGGGTTAACAGTCGAGCGCGTCACCAACCAGACTACCGACCACCTGACCAAGTATTAAAAGGGTTTGTGCCTACAAGTCCAGTCCCTTTAAAAATATACTTAGGTACCAATATATCATCATGATTTCAGATAGATGGCGAATTTCTTCCTTCCTATGTTCTCATGAGGAACATAAAAGGGCGGAGTAAGCTGGTTTATAGTTTGGAACACCCTACTTATAAGTCAACCTGCGTTTTCGACAATCCCACACACACGTCTAATTAGCTATGTACCCACGACACAGAAACATAAGTTAGGTATATACTCGTAATAGTACCACAAACAATAATGCCTATTTCTAATCTAATGTTAGTTAGGAATGTATGTACTACAGGTATACCTAAATATACCTGGTATGTATTAAATATACCTAGGAAATATACTAGTATACATTGTACACATTATCTGAATCACTAGACCGAATTTAACTACGACAATTAATAGTACGCACAACTGATAGGCAATCTCTACCAACTTATAATTACCCAATAAACGATTGTCAGTGCATAACGTTAATCAGTATTTTTTTGTGAGTTCATTTGAATTTTATTATTGCTCATATCGCATTCTATTTCGATAATATGAAGTTCTTCTTTTAATCTCATTATGGTGGTGAAAAGTTGAGAGATATTGTACCCAGCAGTACCATATACCTACCTACCGTAGTTTTCAATAAGTTTTAGCAAAGATAGGTATTACGAATCAATCTACATTTCTCACAGATGGCCCCTAATTCTTTATCTCTCACTTAGATTTTTTCATTCTATCATTATTATGACTAATTCTTTTTATATCATTAATTCTTCTTCAGTCTTAACCTCTTAACTGCTGTATATAGGCCTCTTCCGAACGTTGTCATTTCTTTCTATCACTCACTTTCATATCTTTAAGGATATTTAATAAAATTTACCCATTTTCACGCATTTTTGCAATTGCAGCAAAAAAAAATAAGTCACATGGGAAAATTCGGCAGACAGCAATCATTTATACAGGTTTATATTGAGTAAATTATCTTAGAATGTATGTATGAAATTTAGCAGAAATTCGTATAGACTCACAAGTACCTACCTTCAAAAAATTTGAATCGTAAACAATTAACACCTGAGTTTTCGGACGGGTCATACAATTAAGCAAAAGTACGATGATGTAATACCAAAAATATAAAGAAATAATAAAACTATACTCGTTACCTTCAATCACACCCTAAAATTATATGCTAAAGAACGGGACAGATAGTGATCTGTAAATTTCGTTTCGACCTATACAATGCATATCTACATATAAAATTATTTTTAATATTAAGAGTATGCATACCGGCATTTCAAAAATTTCTAAAAACAGGAGACCTTATATCTCGACAACCGTTACTAAATATGCTTTGGAAGAAAATAGGGTAGATGCATTGAACATTTATCTAGGGAATAACCGTAAAAGATTTTATATATCTTGTATAGATTTCTCAAAAAAAAATTGAAATAGGTACACTTCTGATCTTTTTTCCGAAAGTCGCGGAGTATATATATTTTTTTACTGATAATATGCATTAAAATCTAGGGAATAACCGTAAATTTTTTTTGATAGACCCAACACTAACCCCACAATGGAAAAAAACGCTATTTTTACCATTTTATCATGCGATTGTTCACGCGTTTTTGAACCTTAATGCCATGGGAAATGACCGTGACGTCATTCTTGGTGCCAAGCCCTTAACGTACGTACCTTCAAAATATATCATTATGTATTTTTTTTATTGTTTAGTATGTATAAATTTAATTGTGCACTGGGTCGGGAGTACCGCAGGGTACTGCAATGGGATTGGTTATAAAAAAAATGAAAAAAAATACCACCGCCCAATATATGCGTGGGTTTTTTTAAGTTAATGTTGAAGGTAGGTATTATGATTATCTACAATATATAATTAGGTATATATACTGTTTTGGTATATACTTATATGATATTCTATTGTTTTTAGTATATTATTCATTTGTTTAGTCGTTATCACTATAATACTCGTATGTAGACTTGTATTATTTTTTCATTTAAGAGAATGTTTGGGACATGTAGAGAGGATGAATGATGAAAGGATAAAAAATAAAATATACTTGGACGAAAAAAGAGATGTAATGAAACGCGGCCGTCCAAGAACCGCTTGGTTCAACCATGTCGACCAGATGTTCAAGGACTGAGGTGTTTTGAATAAAACAAGTCGGAGAACGTGTATGACACATTGCATGAATGTGACGGCAAAAAAGAGTCTGTGTAAGGATAGGGCGGTGTAGCGCTCGGTCCTCTCGGTCAACCCAGCTAGGGACACGGTATGAATGAGGTTTAGAATAGTACCTTCACCCTATTATTGTTGTAGAGTGTTCACACAGGTACTTATCGCTGGTTACCACACATTGTGAGAAATGCTGTGATCGTGAGGTTAGACGAATTTAAAATAGGTAAATATTATTTTATTGCCACTTTTCTGTTTGAGAGATTTGAACCCTGACCTCGCGCTTGTTAACCCAAACTTTAACAGTCGATCGTAAACTATGATCCAAAAAATACATCTGGGAATCGAAATTAGACATAAGTAACAGTAGCAATACAGCAAAAAATAACAGGTGGGTAAATAATAACATGAAATTTACTAGTAAAAATCACAGTTCATTATAATATATTTCATGCACTGTTTGACATTTTAATAATTGGAAACAACAATTAAATATTTCACGTCCAGTTCAATTGATTACTTATCAATTCGATTCGGTCGACAATCGCACGGTTCCAAATGCTACGTGAACCATAGTAACATGATACCTAATGTAACGTAAAAAAACGTGCGTAAAGTACCCAAACACACACATTTTAACGTGGTACTTTTCACGGTTACTCTCATACCTGTTATTATAATCATACACGTTAATCACTGTTACTAGTTCAGATACCCTTTACACGTCTGTTTGTAAAACAGTTCTTTTGGCAATCTACATAGACCAGCACGATTTTTCTCGTAAAAGAGCCTGGATTGAGCTTTCCCGAAGTATCAGGAAAGCAAGAACGACAAATTGTTGAATTCAATAGTCAACTAAAAACTCTTTTGTTTAAAAAAAAATCGTCCAGTACAAATGTAAGTATGTATGTAATAAGGACCTAGGTAATCTTATTAACTGTAAATGTGTCTTTGAGGTGGACTTTATCCACAATATACATCGTCCATTTGTGAAATAATCCCAGATTTCTTCCATCGCATAATTTTTTATTTGCTGAAAAAACTATGGTTGTAAAAGTCAAAGTTCTCGCCCTAATATATGCAATTTTAACGAATATTGCTTGTATCAGTAAAAGTTTTTTATAACTGAAAATTTATCAAAATTCATACCTTCGCTGTAAGCTTGCTTGCCATACTAAAAAAGAATAGATTTAAAATGTTGTTTTCATGTTTGAACAAACAAACAAACAAAAACATTACGTTCTAAATTATTATAAAGAAGATAAGCATAACCGCGGAAACGTACCGGGACAATTGTACTGATAATTACTAGTTCAAAGTAGCTGTTACTTTTTGTACTAACTAGTATTTTATAAGAGTACTTGTGGTGAATAGGTTTCGCGTGGTTAGACGCCGTGGTAACAATTAGAATTTTTGTTAATCACTTTTAAATTGATACAGATACAAGATACCGCTTTTTCTATGTAAATTTTACCCATTAAAAAAATAATACCTACACGAATATAATATGCTGTTCTTTTTTTGGGAACACACTTAAGCCGGCCTCACACGGTCTGAATGCCACGCTGAATTTCGAGGTCTCCTCACAATTTTTTAAATAAATGATTTTGTGTTTATGGGTTTGGGTTTGAACAGTTCACAGGAAGCTTGAATTGGAGAGTAGTTTTGAGAATTTAAAAATTGTTATAAAAAAAAACATCTAAGTACTTATATAAAAACATAAGATATTTATGCTCAATAAACTCATTTATATTCATTATTATGTCGAAAGCACAGTAATGCATAAAATTCAACTATCCTACACACACATTCTGTTTTTTTTCAGATCGATCTGTCAAAATGATACTGACGAGCATTCTGAATTGTGAATTTAAAAAATTAAGATTATAAATTGGGAATATAGCCTTTTCATGCACTGCACACACACTCAGCAATCAGATTATGATTTTTTTTTTTCATATCTACCAAAAGCGTCAGCCTAGCCAAGAAACTGCTGACCAGCGATATCTGATTTTTTCGGTACTTTTCAAATATTAACTTTTTCATAGTCAAGGAACTACTGACTACAAGACACGTCTGAGGCAATGTACCGGAGTTCCAATTATGAATTCAGATTATGATTTCGAAGAGATATCCCGGCTATGTGAGGCAGGCCTAGGCTTAGTGTGAGACGTGTGAGACCACGTAGCGAAATTCAGAATATGATTTCAAAGAGCTATTTCGGCTGTGTTAGACCAGCTTTGTTAACGTTATTGGGTAGCGAGTATTTTGATGTCATTGTTTTCTAAAGAATTTATATGTGAATCTTTTTAAGTAGCAAGTACAAAGTACCAGGTACTTACTAATAAAATCACTGTTATTATTTTTATTCATGTCATTATCGTTCTTCATTATCTATAGGCGAATCTTTCTCACATAGATTTCGATGTTAATTCTGTGTATACCTGTTCTTATTTTTTCACAGCAATGTTTATTCTATGTATTTTTTCGTCTAACAAATTACATGTTATTTACAATACCTACCTACATTACAACTATTTCGCCCTTTAACGATACTCAGGGGAACATATGGAAGTTACAAAGCTTTGCAAGCCACTGACATTTTGTGCAGTGCGTACAACGTTTCGCACTTCGCGTCTGGATATCTAACGAATGATTTTTGTTAAATAATATGCATAAAGTTAGTTACATTAGGTAGAGTTTTCAAATCGAATTATTTTATACATCATACATACGTTATCAATTTAACGTATGTAGATGGTACGTACGTTGAACTAGTAAGGGACGTAGTCAAGTCTCCACATTCTTTCATACTAAATAATAACCATCTCTCTCAGGCAACACGATTGCCTAAAGATTTTTCTGAAATTTTGAATGTTACTTATTTATTTATTTATTTATTTATTTAATCACATGGGCACAAACAGTTATAACAGCACAAATCAACAATTAAACAAAAACAGAAAGCAAACCAGTGAAGGCCCGTCAATTTTACCAGAAAAACATTTCTAAGTTAAAACAAATTAAATTTAAGAAACTAGTTATAAGTTATTTTCTATCAATTAATTGTTGAAGGTTTTCACTGTGGACAGTTCGATTTCTCGATTTTCTGGTGAACCGTGTGTAGAAGGACTTTTGATCGACGTTTCGACACTCCTGTTATCTTCTTCTCAGCAAATTGTAAATATTTTGTGATTTTTTAGACTGTGCCAATGAAATGTACAAAAATGAGTTTTTCTCTGAAAATAAACACATTTACTTGAATCGTCCGACTCACGGGACAACAAACAAAATAAAAAAAATATATAAATAAAAATTATCCGTAACGATATGAAGGTAATATTATATAACGCCGGGATTTAACGAGACAATCGTTAAAATAAAAACAAACAAAGCATAAAGTTGTCGTTATGTAATAATAATAATAATATTTGTTTAACGAAATCACAAAAAGTCAAACCGGGAATAAAATGGAAGGAAGTGTCCGAGGGGTGGATTAATTTACCCCTAAGGGTAGTTATCGTGGGTGGAGGTATTTAAATTAGGGTAACGGTCGGTGTGCAAATCTCCTAATAGGATTTGAAGATATAATATCAGGAAAGTATGTCCGTCATGGGGTGTACAGTACTGTATACAGTAGGGGCTACCCTTTTCACAATTACTTACTGTTATTTTTATTAGGCAACAGCAGGTATGGAATCACGCATATATTTCGTCATTTCTTTCAAAATTTCGGTGCATTGTTATTGTCTCTGTTTTACGTGAGAAACTAACAAAACTCTACATTCTAGACGCACTACATATATGACCGTTACGCACTGACAATCGTTTACTAGGTAATTATAAGTTGGTAGAGATTGCCTATTAAAAGGTTGCTTTACATTTATCAGTAGCTATTTGATTGAATATCAATATAGAAAACTCTCCGATCAGCAGGATGATTTGATTACCAAATAAATCAAATTTCTGTTATTTATGTGTCGAGTGTGTGTAAGGTTACGCAGTGCGGGATTCTGATCTCTCTGCCTACCCCGCAAAAAACGGAGTGTAAGGATTTATATGTGTGGATCTTCAAGATATAGGCAGGCACTTATTTATCCATTAATGTCTCAACCTTGGTACAAAATGATCGCTTAAACCACTCAATTTGTGAGCATGAGCATGAGAACGTCTGTAATATTCTAAATTATATCCAAACAGTTCCTTATTTTCCTTTTATTGGGCATTAGCTCGGCTAATTTGTTAATTGATATTTTTAGTCACAATACCTGTTATTTTTATCACTGTTATTTCTCAGACATGTGTCATACAACTCTATTGTACATTCTACTGAGTTCAGAAGATCCTACTGCTGCTGTGGAGACAGATAGGGCACAGGACGAGAGTAATTCTGTAGCAAAGGCGAAAAATGGGGTGCTATAATGGTTGCTCTTCCAATTATAATGAAATTCAACCTGTGTTATTGCTCTCTAGGTCTGCAAAGTCAGACCTATTATTGGCTGTAGTGAAATTTTTACTGTATCTATCTGTTATATTTTCTGTTCTGGTTATCTGGGAGACTTTCCCCTCACGGCTATAAGTTCGGCAATAAAGATTGTTAAATTGTAATCACATTTTTTTAAAGCGATCAAAGTTTCACCTGAATTACTAAAAGGAGACGAAAACCTTTAGAGATTTTTTCTAGTTTTTTATTTATCGTATGGTCAAAAGAAATATATCTCATCCTTCAAAGGAACAAGTTTAAAGGTTGGGCATTGGGCAATGACAAATTTCGCAAGAAAAGCAAGCTAGTTAACAAATATGGAAGGATGGAAGAGATTGAGGTTTTTGAAAAAGTAAGCATTGATTCTTGTACCTATTAACTAGCGGACTAAAAAGATAGTGTAATGGCGATAAGGAACAAGCTGAAGAAGCATAGGTAGACCCCAGGCAAGGTGGTCTGCTGATGTAAGAAAGTGTGCCGGTGGGAGATGGATGCAGTGTGCCCAGGACAGGGAGTTGTAAAAGATCAAAGGGGAGGCCTATGCCCGACAACGGATCGAGAGGCTGATGAATAAGAAGAAGAAAGATGCTTGAATAGACAGGTGGGCACACAGAAATGAAGATCGTGGGACATGAAAAGAGACATAGTCGCTGTGGGGGGAAGAACTGGCTGAAAGCGGCAAACAACAGAAAGGAATGGAGGAATATGGAAGAGGCCTATATCCAGCAGTGGAGGACAGAGGGCTGAAGAAGATGAAGATTTCATTTTTACCTTTAAAATGGACTTCCACCATGTACCGTCGGTCGAAAATCTTAATGCTAGTGTCTTCAAAGCGTAAGAAACCCAATTTCCTTGCCTATGTAGTCCTTATCTTGTGTAACTAATTAATTAATGCTATATTGACGATGGCATAATCGTAAACTTTGATGACCCTTACTACGACATAAGGGAAGGGAACTTCTGTACCTTTATTATTAGGACGTACCCTGTCCCCTATACTTATACATGGTGTTCTCTGTCCCACAAATGAGAATGTATCACCCGCTAGTAGTTGAGTATTGGCTATTAGAAAAGTTGAAACAGTCTTATTCACAGTAAGACTACTATTATTGGGTACCTACCCACATTCTAATGTTCTGTTTTATTTTATTTTTTTCGCTCACCCTTCTTCTTTCTGGCAAATACAGAAAAGAAAAGCAATTTTAATAATGTCATCCAATTCCACTCTGAAAATACAAGTTTTCGCGCAGTTTTTTTTTCATTTCTATCACCATCAATGTCTATCTATCTATCTATCCCCTCTCGCCCCGTCCTTTACGGTTTTAATAATGGACTTCCACCATGCATCTAACGTCTGTCTTAATATTAAGTTCCCGATCGTCGCCACTTTCAGGTGAAAACTGACAACGCCACAATACAATAAATCACCTTGACATTGCACAATAAATTAGCGCACTTTTCGTTTTTAATACATTCGTGCAATGTCTCACACTTAAGCTACATTTTTTTCTAATCATAAAGGTAACAAAATAGAGGGCGTATCTATTGGCAACTGACAATCTCTGTCAACCAACCCTAAATTTCATAGGGGAAAATATATGTAAAACTACGATTAAATGTCTTATTAAAAAGAGATTAAAAATTCATAGTTTCAAATCCTATCATTTGTTTATTTATGCAAAAAAACATACAAAACTAATTTAGAATATATGTCCCACACCCCATCATCTCCCTATAATTTATATGTGTGAATGAACGGGGTGGTGGGAAGATTGCTTCATCCGTTTCGCACAATTGAACTCAGAAACACTAATCCTTATACGCTTAATACAAGTCAACCACCTGTAACAACATTAGCCCGTATTAGGGGTTATTAGGAGGCCACCGTAATGTTTATTGCATTACCTACTACATATTATCTACGTACGTGTTCTAAGTTTACCTATTCCTATGTATTTTATTATACTTTTTGAGACGATGACCACAGATATTTACGTCACCGATCTTATTTATCTTGTATATATTTTTGCTCTACGACTTCAAATTTACTTACAATTACTTGAAACTAAAAATAAAAAGTTAATCAAAGTTTTTTTTGGCAAAATTTTTGAAGTAGAAATAGGTATCAATGTAGATATCTTATTAATTATTGACTAAATACCTATAGACTTGTGTCCTTGGGGCGATTTTATCGCTTAACGGCACCCAAAATAGTCCAATTATTACTATTTATACACAAAAGCATGCTTGCCATGTTCGTATCATTGACATATCTTTAAAAAATCCGAATAATTTTTAGCTTGATATAGATAAAAGTTACTATAAGGCCCTTCAATTATTCGAAATTAAACTTTGCAAAGATCCTTGGTTGCTTGCTAATAAACAGCAGGCGCGTTTGGTATAAAATTCCGAGATTATTTTTTTGATATTCGATGAAAAATTTGCTCTGATTAAAAAACGATAAAGATCATCCACTAGATATTTTCATACTCTATGATAAAAAGAAAATACACGAGTCTAAACACACGGTGAGAAAAATTTATTCAAAAATGTTTCAGGAATATCTTTCAGAACTCATTTCTGAAGAACCTGTCTACTTACGAAAAATCCGCACAAATTATGCACTAGGTAAAGATTCGAAGTATCTTCCCTAATTTTTTTATAGCGTACCAGTGAATGTGCTGAAATTTATTTTAATTTCGAACTTATGTCTCTCTACTCAAGTATTTATTTACTTATTGAGAGAGTAGTACAACGTTAAACAATGAAAATCTTGTACCTAACTGCTGAAAAATTATAACTGTACTTATATTATATTACCAAAAATAAATGTAATAAATGTATCAGAAAGTATGTAGGTAATTGATTTAATAAATGCACTCTCTCTAACCGAATAAAGTCGTTAGTTTCGATTCCTCTGGGTAACAAAATTATAATATAATTAAAAAACAATTCATGAATGTTGATATGCAAATCTATTGCATTATCAGTGCGCGAGTTTTGACTTCGAAATCCTGAAGGAATTGGCAAAACAGTTGGAATGAAAGGGATGTATTGAGGGGTGCTGTGTATTCGTGTGGTAGATTTAATAGCCTTTTAGTAGATATCGCTTCCCTAGTTCAAAAGTAGGACATCTTGAACACACTATGTTTTGAGATAAATGACATTTAAGTTTTTGGCAATACATAATCATAAACCAAACTGTAATTATCATATATTTTTTCTTCGTATAATATTTTTCGGGTATAAAATTGGGTGTTTTATCAGATTTTAAAGAAAAAAATATTAAAAACTTCTTTTTATACTTTAAATTTTAACATGTCCTTGTTTTGTACCAGGATTTCTCCTAATGTTTTCTATAGTGAAATCATACTTTTAATTAATTAAATTAATTAAAGCACAGCTTTTGATATAGAAACAGTTCATCTAATGATTTATAACCAAATGAGTCCATTTGAATTATGAAAACATTTTTTTTTATTTTTTTTTTTAAGATGTCTGAGTTTTGATCCAGCTCAGGTAGTGGATTTACTATGTGGATCTATTTTCATACTACTGAAAAAGTAATGTAATTTTTTATATACCAAATTATCTGTAATTTTATTTCAGTTAACTAATCTGGAAGGCACTAGCTCTGATTATAATATCTTAATTATAAACTGTGGATTGAATTCCATGGGAATAAAATGTATTTCAGTGACGTCACTAAGACATTTTAACATGTCTGAGTTTTGAAGTGAGTTTGTTGACACATTTGGTTCAGAGTCATACTAGGATATT
The DNA here is from genome assembly GCA_963576895.1 of Ceraclea dissimilis. Taxonomy (NCBI): domain Eukaryota; kingdom Metazoa; phylum Arthropoda; class Insecta; order Trichoptera; family Leptoceridae; genus Ceraclea; species Ceraclea dissimilis. Next base: position 13,535,196 of record OY756376.1, read on the forward strand.
TTTTTTAAAGCATTAAAAAAACTGAATTTTGAAAATCCAAAAATTACGAAAGATAGAGCTTTAAAAATCCTATCGAACCTCATATTTAACTCATTTTCACTTTTTTTAAGATGTCCTAGTTTTGAATTGGGGGAGCGATATATCCACCCTTAGATATCTAATTTCAAATGCAAAATCCTTACATAAGACCCTCTGGCTGGTGCGGGGTCCAGTTTAATTGCCTTTCCGATGCGTTAATGAATGGAAAGGGGGGCGAGGGATGTCTGATAAAAGTATTAACGTCCAGGATTAAGAACACATTCAATGTATCGACATTTTGAATATAATGCCCATACAAACTTCAATAATTAGATCATGTATCCTACAACAATGCCATTTCGTAGCCATATATACGCCACCTTTGGTGCAACTAAAACCGAATCAGACAGGATTTTTCTTGGTTTTGAACGTTCAGTCAATACTGTAATTTGATGTTACATACCTAAGTTTATGGTAAAAAAAATTGTTTAGTCTAATTATTCCACTGGCTTACACCGGTCATGAAATCTTGTATTTAAAACTCCCGACCCAACTATGACGTCACGGTTATTTCCCACGGCATTAAGGTTCAAATCGCACGATAAAATGGTAAAAATAGCGTTTTTTTCCATTTGTTGGGGTTAATTTTGCTTCAATCAAAAAACTTTTACGGTTATTCTCTAGATTTTAATGCATATTATCAATACAAAACAAAAAAATTCTCCGCGACTTTCGGGAAACGAGTTTCTGTCTTTCGGAAAAAAGATCTGAGGTGTTTTTCACATTTTTTTTTTTTGAGAAATCTATACAAGATATTAAAAATCTTTTACGGTCATTCCCTAGATATAGGTTCAACGTATCTATTCTATTTTGTCCAAAACAAATTTAGTAACGGTTGTCGAGATATAAGTCCTCCCGTTTTTTAGAAATTTTTGAAATGTCAGCATGCGTACTCTTAACAAGATATAGTACCTAAAATACTTATAAAAATGTTAATTATTAGACTAATATATTCACACTCCGAGAACGTTTGGACGCACAGGTCTATTAAGAAAGGATAATCATAGTTTTAGTCCATTCATTAGCATAGATTACAATATTAGTACCTACCCAGAAGCCATTTCTACCAGCCAACCCAAACCTGTATCGTGTCATGAATAAAGATAAGTTTTTTAATAGAATAAATTTATTCACCTCATATAGAGCCTCCCATAAAGTTAGGAATTATTATAAAATTAGGTATAGAGATACCACGTTAAAAGTAGCCTTAGTTATATTTAAAAAAAAGAAAGATATTTTTGAAACATTAGATCTCGACAACCGTTACTAAATATGCTTTGGAAGGGCAATAGGGCAGATACATCGAACCTTTATCTAGGGAATAACCTAAAAGATTTTTTATATCTTGTATAGATTTCTCAGAAAAAAATGTGACACCTCTCTGATCAAGCGAAAGTAATCCCTAAAATAAAAAAAACGCTATTTTTAACATAGCGATTTTTCATGCGATTTTGAACCTTAATGCCGCGAGAAATGATCGTGACGTCATGCAGAAGCGCCACCTTCAATATGAAAGTACCAGGTTCGAATTTCAGTGCTGACGATGTATTCTGCACTTCACGACCGGTACTATAAATGGCCTAATCTAAAATTTCTAAAACATGGAATCGTGAAAACTTTTATAATTTTTGAATATAGAAAATTAATTAAATAATTTATTCTATTTTCAATATGTTAATTTAAAGAAGATTCGCGGGGTTTCTTCCTCGACGTTGGAAACTTTTCCCTGGAAAATTGTTTTTTCCCTTCTTCCTGTCTTCACGGGGAACCGTAAAGCCACGGGAGATGAACAAGTACAGTCATTCCCATGTTAACGTCATCTATTATGCGAAAATCCGTTGAGCGAAGCAATGCAATATCAATTAGTGATGTACTGAAAAATGGTTATATAAATAAATGAAACTTTATTGGACTAAATAAGAGAAATATACCTATACCTAATAGTTAGAGAACAATGGTCTGAAAAGGCGAGCTTATTACAAATGTAACAACCAACCAGTAATATAGTAGATTTTTTCTAAGATAATTTTCTGTAAATAATACTCGACAGAAACACGCCAGTATTTCTAATCTTGTGCGATTTTAGTATCTATAAAAATGAAATAATCAATGAGTTTGCATGTGTAATTAGCATCCATAAAACTTAAATCAGTCATGTAATTTTGAAAATATTTGTTTATAAAAAACCTCTTCGTACATAGGTATATGAAAGATAATGGTTTCGATCAAGCTACAGTTTTGAGCTTATATTTGCATTTAACTTACAGCATAAACTACTACTTCTTAATCTAATAATTCCTTCGACTTTTACATGTAAGTAATTATGATTTTTCCTTCATGTCATATGAATTGTGGGATTGTGATTTGTGATTATGACATAAACTGCTACAGAAATGCAATCTAAAGTATTATAAAAATACGAGCTAACAAAAAATAACTGCCAGGCATGCTACTACATATTTTAAACAATTGCATACAAGATAGCAGTTAACGTTGTTCAATAATCCATACATTTCTTTTACTCGTTCATCGTAACATAAAGCACATCACAAGATCTTAAAATACGGTAATGCGAGAAGGACTGTTTTTGCATTTTAAAACGATCATTTTCCATCTACTTGTAACTTTTCGCCTTAACCGTTTCCAAAATTGATTTTTTACGACATGTCCTGAGAGCTTTTGAGGCTGCAGGAAGTATTTTTAGATGCCATTGTATCGCATTGTATATTATATTCTTACCTTGGGGGAGAAAAGTTTTTTCAGTAAAATATAATATTTTATTTTAAAACGTCATTTTACCTGGGAAACTTTTGCACCCTGTATTTATCTATTAAAATCACCCTATATCTCTTTAACAAAATTTTAAGGTGCCTAAGCCGATTGTGAGAACATCTCCAACGTAAGCGAGAATGAGTTCGAATCCCAGACACGCTAAATAAATAAATAAATCTTTATTGGCCAAATATGCATAGTTACAAAAACAAGATAATGGTAGTGTGCCAAAAGGTGGACTTATTGCAAAAGCAATATCATACAGTCAACTTAAGTTTTCATTAAATAAAATACTCTCCCTTTAGCATTACTTTTTTAACACGTCTGTAGACGTTCATCTTTTACTGTATATACGAGTATGTTTGGATAACTCCTGGTAAACCAATTTTTTATGCTTGTTTTTTGCAATAAATTTACATAGGCAACTAGCGAGAGAGCTTGAAATATTTAAATGCCTAAATAAGGAATGATATTTTAAATATTTTTTGTCCCTTCAGCTGTGAGATTGAAATTTGCGAGCGGAGTCACACGAGTGTAAAATTGTTATCGGTGGAAAATTCACAAAAAAGGGGGTAAAATTTACCCCCAGAGGGGCGCTTTGCGGCGCTGTTTATAATATGCCATAAAATACATTTTCTTCCCATACTGGTCCTAATCTGAGGCTGAAATCTTTATACGCGGGGACCCCATTCAGAAACTTTCATATTCTTTGGGGACCTTTGGGGGAAAATCGTCACCAAGGAAATACATAATTTGACAAGTCTTCCAGACATTCAAACACTTTATTTGGAAATAAGATACAAAAAATATATCTGGGTTTCTCGATAAAGTTGAATATTTTGACCGAAGATTCTTGGTAAAAGTTCATTGTAAAAAAATACATACTAATGTATAAGAGTGACCGCATTGGATCACCGGATTGTAGAATTGATCGCCCATTCTTTCTGGATATTTTTGGAATATGTATCTACTTGAAAGGACAGAACGCCACACTGGCAGCTTCAGTCACGTTCATACAATTTGACATACAATCTCTCGGGTTTCTTCTCAATTTCATCCTTACCCACTCAAAATGCGTCCCTCGTTGAGGATCTGGTCAACATGGTCGAACCAGGTCAGTCTCGGACGGACATGCTTCCTCACACCTCTTCTTTCACTCCTATATCCACTCCACTTTTTAGGTCATTCTGTCATCACTCATTCTCTCAACATGCCCAAACCTCTCAACTCATTCTGTATATAAAATTATCAAACATATTCTATTATGTTATGTTTTACGGCTATCCACTCGACTGCGAGTGATTTTATGATACAAAACAGACACAGACATTCTAATATTCTTACTAGACAATTAAATAAACACTTTTAATTACAAAAGGCTCCCACTGCAGAAATTATGGTATCTAATCACGCATTCTTAATATGTGATCAAACCTACTCAACTATAATATTAATATAATATTCGTACATTAAGATTTATTTCGACGTAAATTAAATCGGTTATTTGAAAGAATGTGTGAGTGGTAAATTCATAAATAAATAAATTCTTACAACTAATTATAAATAAGATTTTTCAATACTAATTTATGTCAAATTTTTAATATCTGCTACAATATTCGTTAGGGTATTATCGCCAGTGACGAAAAGTTTTATGGTGCCGACACTTATGTTGAATAATTGATTTTTATGTATGACGAAATGTCAATCAGAGCTCCTTACACTCTGATTGGCATTGATCTGATAATGATTATTGTTATTGTTTGATAATATGCTATACCTAATTGTAAAAATTGACGAGTCCAGGTGCCCGAATGGGCCTACGGACGATAGAAAACAATAAAATGTATGGACATGACTGAAGAAGGAAGAATCAAGTATGAATGCTGTCGAGATATGAGATCGCTAAGAAAAATGTGTGGAAAAACGTTGAGATAAGAAATGAAGTGATCAGAGAGTTGAGTGAATGTAAAACGGACGTTGTAACTAGAATGAAAGTGAACAGGTTGCATGGACGTCGCCAAGGTGGACAGGGGGTGCAGCTGCCCCCCCCCCCCCTTAGAGATGGGAATAGGTATATATTTTTTCATACTAAATAATAAAACCTCATTACTACCATACATTTTTTCACCCCATCATATTTTTAAAAAATTGTATAAAAATCCATCACTTTCATAAAAAAATTGCCTGCGGCGCTATTTTATTTATATAAAACATTTTATATACATATTATTGTGCAAAATATTAAAATATACATTTTCAAAACACATCACGACCTCCTTCGCTATGTCTCACAAAAAACGTTTTTCCGAAGTGAAGTGGTAGAAATCGGTACTAATACTCTCAAATTAGAACAAATTTCAAATTACGTAGTTGGTAATTTTGGCACTTTGGCGCTGCAATCGAGTCAACTCTATTTTCGAATTTTCCTCGAGAGACATCCCAAAAATAACTGCCAAACCTGATATGTTATGTATATAATTATTTTTAGGGGCTCCCCGCCGAGTTACACTAGGCAACATTATACCTACATATTGTGACATGATTTAAGAACAGTGCGATAGAATAATCGTAAATAAATAAAAAAATAAAAATATTATATTTAATTTAATCACGAAACAATTATCTTTATTATTTTTATAAATTAATAAATTATAATTTCATTTTTTTTTTATTATAATATCGTTCGGTTTATTCTAAACTAACCTAGGTCGCAGTGGCGAAGGGTGGATTTCTGCAGAAGGGAGGCCGTCAAGGATTATGTCAGATTAGACATTATTGTACCTATCATTTTATCCAAAAGGTAACTCGATGGGAATCGTGTTCTTAGGTAGCTTCGCGCTTGCTAGGTCGTCATGATAATAACAAGGTTCTTCCTCTTCTTATTTTTTCCAAGATGGTGTCTACTCGTCTGCGGGTGATTTTGCCATTATCAAGTTTTTTTTAATGAATCTGGCTTAATAACAATAATTGAAATAAACCCAAACACATATTGTACACTTAACAGTAAGCTAGGAAAGCTTGTGTAGTGAAGTGGAGTAAGTTGGCATTGGGGATCGAACCCGCGCTCACCGGATTAGAAGTCGAGCGCGTTAGCCACTTGGCTACCGATCACCTCTAAATTATATTACCGACATACTCCACTTCAAGATATAAGCTTACTGTGAAGTGTACAAAGGTGTATTTGGGTTTATTTCGATAAGCCCCGATACATTAAAAAACAAAAAAAACCTACGGGATTTTGCTTTGATTGACTATTAATTATGACTTAGTAGTTGGGTACTTGATTAGGTATATACCTAGTAACTCTATCGTCGAATCTCATAGTGAACCATACGACAAATAACTCTGAACGGGGTGATTGACGTTGACGTTATATTGTAGATACAGGAAGTGTATTTCAATGTTTAAAATTCCTAAGGTTTCTTGTTCTGAAAACGTATCCATCGTTTAAAATCAGAAGCACCTACGTATATTCATTGGCGTGATACAGTAAAATAAGAAAAAAAAACTTAATGACAAAGTCAGTGAAGTCAAGTTTTTCCTCTTTTTTTGTTTTTAATATTATTTTAATGTCATGCATTTTGCAAATGAAATCGAAATCCTATGCAAATTATATTATACCAACTTCGTGAGAAGCGGGAATTAATTGAAATTTCAAAACCATGATGGTTCAAAGCGTCGTCGCTATGCCTGTTTAAATAAATTCTTATTTAAATATTTGCAAAAAATAAAATCAGACGTGGATAATTTGTATATTAATCACGTAATTTTCGCATAAATTAATGCTCCATTTTGTTTTTGAAAAATCCTTGATGACGGATCCAGATGGTTCTGCCTAACGTAAAGTCCAAAATGGTTAAAAATCCTTCTTTCAAAAAGGGCCAATCCTGAGAAAAATTAACGAATTACGAATGTTTGATCAGTCTGTCAACGCTGTCAATTACAATTGTCATTGATAAGTCAACGATCCACCAAAATTTTGATAGAAGGTCAACTTTGACAAATGACAACATCAACTTTTTGAGGTTATGTACTTTTTTAGCAAGTCGAATAGCAGATAAGTCAACGGGACTACAGAATGCCCCCAGATAATTTTCTCGCTTATAAAATATACCTAATTACGAACCAATTCCATCCAAGCTTATAAAATATACCGGAATACGAACCTAGATTCAGTATAAATAATAAAAAATATACTAGTTTTTTTAATCTAATTTAGTATAATTATTTGAAGGTCATCTTTAAGAAACGTCGTGAGATCTTCAGGAGGAAAGAAGCGGTTCTCTTGATTATGGTCCATCGGCTTCAGAATGTAGAAGTCTTCATCGTCCAGAAGTACGTTTCAAATATTAATTGAATATTACAGTACCTAATGTATAAGAATCTATAGAGAAATTAAAAAACCAATAATTATAAAAAAATCTACACTGGGTGGCGAGGACCCACGTGTATTTTTTTTAATATTCTTTGGTGCGTAGCCACGCAGAAATTTCTCTATATGCGCAGGAATATTTTCAGTATTTTTTCATAAAGTGTTGACATGCAGGGAGCGGTTTCCTATTTCCCTAAAATATTTAGTATATTTTTGAACTGATTTAGTATTTTTGAGAAATTATATTAATTGTAGTTTTAAAGTGAATTAAAACACATGATTTTTTACATTGAAACATAACGTTTATTCATAACTAAATTAACTCATTCGATACCAGCAGACACTCATAATTAATAATCAATTAATGAACCAAAAAATAATTATATAAATAATTACCATAACAGGTATAATATATCACGAAAATTACCTTAGAAATACCTTATTTACTTTTTTATATATATTATATTATTATTTTTTACACTTAAATAAATTTCCTTCCTTCAACGGAAATCGATAATAATAATTACAAATCTCAATAAAAAAAGAACTGTTTTTAACATTGAAATGAAAAACATAGAAATAATAATGTTTTTAAAAACATTTTCAACAAGTGTATTGAGAAATGAAAAAATGCCACGAGTATTTATTAAGTACATTTTTAAGTTTTTTTTTTTTTCGAAAAAAATAAATGGTAAGAAATAAATACACACTAAATAAAAAAATATTTTGTTGTCAAAAAAAAGTTCCAAAAATAAGGTTAAACGAACATAATTTCAGAAGTTAACGTACCATCACCCATAAAATTTACCTAGAATATTTAGATAAAATAAGTATTTTTAATAATTTTAAAGAAAAAGTATACTATTTTCAACATGAAAAATAAGTCGAAAAACTATTCGTATTATGCACAAAAATACCTAAAGTCAGCTTTCTAATAAATGCCCAATTATACCAAATCTTTCGCGGAAACATAATCGTATCCAAACGTAAAAAAATGTTCAGATACAAGACACAAAAACGATTGGACGTAGATTAAACGGACTAAATGAAAAATATCCAAAAATATGGAATGAGTAAGGTGCAGCCGTTACGTAATAGGTCGGCCATTTTGCGATGCTATAAGACATTTTGAATTGTAATACTCTGCTATATTGAAAGAAGTCAATATTTGAACCATTTTGCGATGTAATAAGTTCATTTTGTATAAATTTGATTGGCGTCCATTTTATAACGAAGTATTCGGCCATTTTGTTATTTATTAGGCGCACGCGCAATATTCACATGGCATGAAAACGAAGTTGATTTCTTATAATATTATGTTAGGTTATGTAGATAAATGCAAAAAAAAGTAAATCTTCATTAAAATGAATAAAATTAATTGTATGCCCAATTCATAGGAATAATGTTACTATCGTATACGTTACTACAATTAAAAAACACTCCAAAACTAACATTTCAATTAATATTTTAAATTTAATATTATAAGTATTCGTATACTTCACAATTACGTATTAAAAACAAAATGATTTTGTCCAAAAATCACATATATTTCGTATACACGTTTCCATTATAAATTATTTACGTATTTTTAATTGTGCAAATTTATCATTTAAGTAGTATACCAAAAATAAAGCAGCAAAAACGCAATCGTATTAAGACGTCAAAAGCCAACTAAAAAATACTAGGTATAAAATATACCTAGTATATTAAAAATACTAAGTACTAAATATACTGAGTATATTATTATACTTGGTATATTTTAAACATAGCACTTTAATATACCAGGTATATAAGTTGTATTGAAATACCGTCGTTCATAATTTTCCTTTTATTTTTCTCCGGGACTTAATGGCTTCTTTTTACCTACGAATTTTTCCTATTGCTAGAGACATTGATTAAAATGAGATCAAAATAATGTAAGTATATATTGTAAAGAATTCGTCGTAAATATACCTTATCGAGTAATTAAGTACTAGGGCAAATATATATAATATACTTTTTTTAAATGTCTCATTTTTTTACGTATACTGTTTCAGAACACCCGGTTGTTTTTTTTTTTTATAAATTTATCAATAACATTATTTTATTTGAAAAAACATTTATTAAATAATAATAAAAAATATCATATTATTATTTATTTATTTAGCTTGATTAAAATTATCAACTAAACGTGATTGGATTGTGTAGGTAAAATATTTTTTGTTTATTAGTTTTATTATTCTTAATTTAATTTATTATTTAAGTGAAATATATATCGTATACATGTAATATCAACATTCGTTCACGAAATTCAACATCGTATTGAGTTGGTCTCTTTAGGAAATAAAATATTAATTTTTAAGAGCAGGTTACTTTTTTTAAATAATTTACAATATTTAATCATTAATTATTATTAAAGAATAATAATTATAATATTAACTATTTATAATTAATTGACAATTATCCTAAAAATTCACCATTTAATCTACGTATTTCGGAATTAAAATTTATTTTATATAAATTATGGCTGCATTTTTTATTTTTGTAATTTGAATGTTTGTCGTAGGTCACAACGTGGAAGATTTTTTATTATTCAATTTTATTTTTATGTTTCAACTACTGTATTATTTTTCTTCAATATTAAAAATATTAAGTATACTAAATTACATTTTAATTACAGGTCTATACATGGCAAATTTATAACCATATTTTTTCCTTATTTATTATTTATTTTTAATGAAATATCTCATTTTTTTAATTATTTATACACAATGAACAATAATAACGCACTAAGAGGTAACAATAATAACAAAATATTAAATAATCAATCAGAAATCAGTAAAAAAATAATAGTATATAAAATAGAAAACAATAATAAAAAATATTAGAATAAATACAAAGTCCCAGCTACAATCATCATGAGCATAATTTATTTAAATTTTCGGAATAATACACCATTACATTTTCTCAAAAATAAATCTGTAAAAAAGTTTTTTAGTAAAAGTGGACATACGTGCTTTTGTCCTTAATTTGGAATCATATGGGTTTGTAATTTATTTTTTGAGAAAATGTAATATGTGTTTTTTTATATTTTTTGTTAGTATTGAGGATTGGGAGAAATTGAGGAATATTTTTTTTTCGGAAATGTCCACTGCATTTGTATTTGCATAAAACAGATATTCTCAGTGAATAAATATTAATCAAAAAAATATATTTTTAATTAATAAAATCGCGATTCAGTCTCGGGCAAATATATTAATTTATGTATTTTATTATATATATTTAATAATAATATATAATTATGAATAATACAGTGGGGGGGAGGGGGGCCAATTGCAAAAACGAAGATTTTGTCAACGGTGTTTTCATGTTTTTGTTACATTGAATATTTTATCATATTATTTATATCATCGTGTGAAAAGAGGAAGGTATTTATTAAATTCGATACAAGAAACATTGAATAAATACTAAATTTTGTGTGACTAAATAAAAATAATCCATATTGAATATTTATGTAAATTTAATGTGTATCATATGCTAATTATATGGGAATTATTTAACATTTTAGTCACTTCTACATAAATCATTTGAATGGTAAGAATTTACCAAACATAATAAGTATTAGGTAATATTGTAGGTAGGTAGGTGTGGTAGGTAGGTAGAAGGAATCGGAGATTAGAGATAGGATAGTGCGTGAATATTTTATTACATTATCAGGTATTATAATGAGTATACATTATGGATGTAGGAACACTAGGAGGGGAGGAGGTGTGGGCCGGGGAGGGGAGCAGAGGGGAGAGGAGGGGATTAAAGGTCAAGGACACATCACACATGTAATGAAAGAAACACTTTTCACATCGATGATGATAAATGTACAGTAGTCATATAATGAATTATAAAAATATGTATAAAAATAGAAAGTGCGAGCAGCACCCCCGTTCAGACTTCGTTTTTGCAAGTTGGCCTCGATTAGGGAACAGGGGCGCACGAGCGAAGAGCGATAAAAAAAGGGAATCTTTTAGTTACTAAGGGCCACATTAGGAGCACGGGTGCACCACGTGATTGTAACTGGTCGTTAGGAGTTGGGGAGTGCTGAAGGGGGTACTCACTACGTCGGGGGTGCTCGCGCCGTCCGTGTGGGAGGTAGAGTCCGCGTTACTGCGAGCTCCACCCTCCCCGTTAGTGGAGCCTTCTCCGGGCCGCGCGCTGTCCCGCTCGTCGATCACAAGGTCGATAGGCATCTTGCCCTTCAGACAGCTGATGTATCGATGGCAGAAGTTGTCGCACAGCTCGTGAACCTGAGGGGAACGAGCGGAACAATCAGTTATTCTGCCAAGTCTTCTAATCAAAAACTACTTTCTTATACTTTCAAACAAAACACCGCGGACTATCCTGAATGAAGACTGTTTTAATAACCGCCTTAATGAAGGATAACACGCGGAATATCCTTTCGAGAGATCCATTCCACACGACTATCATTAAATTGCGCCAAGATTTGAACACGAAACGCAAATAATCAACAACCGTATTTATTAGTTACCATTAAAATTAACTAAATTCGCAATTAAATTTGCATAAAGCCATCGTGTGTAAGTGATCTCTAGAAACTATTCACAAATATCAAATTCCGCTACTCAAATTGATCACAAAACTCGTAATGATTAGACAATTATACTAAATATTATAATAAAATTATTGTAATTACAAATTTCGATAACAATAACGATATTATGTCTGACATAACCGCGTGTCGTTACTATAAGGAGTTAAGTTCATATTATCCGATCACAATACTTACTTCATAAAACGATATCGATAATCATATTATTAATATCATTACAACATTTGATTGTGATCATTTTGATTTCGAAATTATTACGATTATTGATAAATAATACTATAAAAACAATAATTCGATTGTATCCTTAATATCAAACAAGCAAAATATTAAAAAGAAACGCCATTTTTATTAAATTAAGTAGCAGTTATCGATGTGTTTTCTTTTTTTTTCCGATTGTTTTATTTTTAGAGCGATACCCGAAACGGAGCGCATCCGATCGACGATAAAACTTACCCAAATCCACATCAGCTGTGACAGTTCGATGTCTACTGGAGAATCAGGAACAATGATAAACTTACCTTTGCTGACATCATTGGATTCATGGTCATAATATTCGCTTGTTTAATCTTAAGATAAGATACATAAACATGCATTAAAAGTTAGGCTTATCTAAATGTTAAATTTTATAGGGATATCCACAAGGGTCTGTTCCAGGCCCAATGATTACAATATTTAAAAAAATATCATAAGCAACTGCGAATCCTTGCGTTATTTCAAAGTATTCTCTTGGTCTTAAAGATTAAAGATTCAAAAATAAAGCTAGTTAGCAAAATTTGTATTTTAATTTGGATATCCACAAGGTCATGTCTTAGGTCCAATGTTGCAAAATTTAAATAATAAACCAAACAACACAAAATTTAGAGGACTTTACACATCTTATAAATATCGCGGAATTATAAGAAATAAATATTAATATTATTAGGTAATAAGTAATAATAAATATACATAATTACAAGTTAGTTACACTGTTTTGCTAAATTTGACTTAAGCAAACATATATTATCACAAACAAACAAAGTGAGTTCAGTTGATACAATATTTATATTGTCTAAAAACCTAAAAAATGTTCTAAAATTGTTCAATTAGTCAATCAAAAAAACATATTTAATTATAAATTTTATTTGTACTTGTACTGCTGTGCAAAACAGCTGGTGTTTTGACCCTGTATATTGTTTATGATTCTTTGAATAGGCGAAAAACTAACGAAATAAAATACTTTGCACGTGTTTTTTAGATTGTCTTGCAAATAATTAATCAGAATGCAGTCTTTAGATTAAAAATAGTTTGATAGGCACTCAATAGTAGAAATTTATAGAGATCACGCAGAACCTGATCATTTTGGACGATTCATAGCTAGATATAATAAGTACTAATAGACGATTTATGCATCAGAATACCCGACAACAATACAAGTCGATGATAAGACAAGTCGGGAAAAATGGGATGATATAATAAACTATGAAAGATCGACAATCGAGGAGGGAGGCCTTTGTTCTGTAACGTACGCAGGACGAAAAATCAAGACCATAGCACAATTCTTATTCGTTTTCGGTGTTTTTAAGGATTTTGCAAAGCGACAAGACAATACTAAGAACGATGACATTTAAATGGCAAGTCAATACATATGCAGATGACATTGAAATGCAACATTGAATAATATAATTGACAGCAGGATACGGTGATGATAAAGCAAGCAAACAAACAGACTTAGATTATAAAATGCTATACACAATGCAGGTGGATTTGTATTGTAATGACTGTAATGAACTGCCCCGTATAACACGGCTTTGAAATGGATGAACTTTGCAGAAAAGACAATGCAATTTTGAAACCCTGAGACCAACCGAATTGAATGATGATCTGTTCTCAATATAGGTAGTGTAATTATTATGGATATTCAATCAACAAAATCTGTAGTTTTTCAGCTTTTATCGTGTGTTTCAGGTTCTAACGTTGTGTTGTGACCATCAGAATCCATGACCAAGGTGGCAGTAGAACCCAAAAAACTCTACACATCACGGACCATCGTGAGACCTCCAACATTAACTAGATGTTCTCAGAGACCCCGAATGTAGAGGCAGAGAAAGACATGGCGGAAGGCGATCTGGTAGACCTCTCACAAGGTAAATTGCTGCTGCAGTGTATGAGGAATTGAATCCACTGGTTATCTCATTTATAAAAGATTGTGTAACAGGAAAACAGCGTTTAGAAAGAGGTATATGAAGGAAAAGTGAAACCATAATATTTCAAAAGGGGATACTGTTTCTCAATGCCAGAATAACATAAATTGAAATAGGTAATCATGATTAATAATATGGAAAATAATATTTGTAGGTTTAATTAAGGAAATCATTTATAAATGACCTTTTATAATAATATACCTATCAGGAGATCAGAAAGACAAAGAAGTGGTCGATTATTAAAGAAGTTATGAGAGGAGATATTTTATGAGAACAATGACATCAAAAACCTATATTAATACATGCAAACAATTAAATTTAATAATCGAATAAGAAATGTGATCATACAGTTGTGTGTCTGTAAAATGGCTGTTGTGACTAGAATGAAAATGAACAAGCTGAGACATGTAGAGAGGATAAATGATGAAAGGATAACAAAGAAAATATACCTAGGAGGAAAGAGAGGTGTGAGGAAGCGCGGCCACCTTCTTGGCTTGACCACTTGCTTGAGGACGGAGGTGTTGAGTAAAAGGAATCGTAGAGTGTGTAAGACGAATTGCGTGAATGTGACGGTACTAAGATGTGTGTGTAAAAATAGGAACGTCTGCCTATCTGTTAACTCTTCCTACCCCGCAAGGGATATGGCGTGAGGTAATATAAATCATAACATTTGTTCGCCAGGGCGAGCTTATCGCAATGCTGAGATCTCTGCCAGCCAACCCCAATTATCCCCAAATAACTTAAAAAACCCTATTTCTAACATTCGACCATATGATTGTGCATGCGATTTTGAACCTTAAAGACTCGTGTAAGTTGGTCTTTTATAACATAGACGTTAAGCTAAAGAAAAGTGAAGTTATGTATACAATATTATATTTATTGTATTGTACAATATTTATACACAATTTATCATAACGTAGATTGCCATTTAGAGTCATAGCGTATAAAATAAACAAGGCCCTCACGACTCACATCAAAATGACCGCCACATACTTACTGTTCTGTATTATAATAATAATATTGAATTGTATGGAATGTATTACTGTATTATGTATTGTACAATTTGCATTTTCCATGAATGGGCAACACCGTCACACTGCTATGCTTATGCTAGACGGTATTTAACCTATGAATTCTAGAGCAATTGTCACTAAAGAAAATATTTAAAAGCTAGTGATTTTTTTTATATTGCCAAGCGTATCGCATTTTTCTAATGGCGATGGGCAGGTCACATGGCTAGAGATCCAGACGATAACTGGTCGAAGAGGGTCTTAACCTGGAAAACCAGAACGACTACCAGGAGTGTAGGAAGACCACCACTACGATGGAGAGACGACCTAGTAAAATACGTGAGTGTCAACTGGATCCAGAGAGCCCAGGATAGAGCGTGGAAGCAGATGGAGGCGGCCTTCGTCCTGGAGTGGACGGGAGTAGGCTGATGAAGAAGAAGAAGATTTTTTTGTCGGATAAACCTGTAGTATGTATCTGTAAATAATTGTAAATATGTTTCCATCCTTGGACAAGGACACTGAAGGAATGTAAGTTAGGGGTGGGGTTTGCCGGGGGGGCTCCCTTAAGGCTAACCCCGGGCCCACCTCTTAACAAGATTTGCCTAGAAGTGTGGGTAAAGAGGTCGCTATTAATGCGCCTGAGCTACCCAAGGATGTGGGCCTTAAGCCCGTGGGAGTTCTTCAATGTGTTGGATAAACCTATATGAAAACAGAGATTACTCGTTTTTTTATGGGTGGATGTTATAGAATTAGGTAGTATAGGTACCTATCAGCTTAGCTAAAAAAAATTACACTTTTTTTAAAATAGTAACCATGACAACACCCTCTCCTTTAGGTGTAGTGTAGTAAGGTTGGTGGTTTCAAAATATCATCCATACTGAATTCATTATCATTTGCAGAGTATTAGGTTGACAAGTATTATTGTCTCTACGCTACTTACATCTGCGTGATCTTATTATGTAAAGTGACCCATACAGAATGCAAAGCATTGTGACCTCTGTACCTCATGTAATTTATTACAAAATATAGTTCAAAATCCTGTCTCAAGTTCAATGATAAGGACATGGTTTAAACCCCTTGATTAGTATGGTCGCCTGATACTTTCATCCTATTAATTTTGGGATTAGCTAGCAGAGATCACATGGGATAAGCTCGCCCTAGTGAACAAATGTTGTGCATTATATTCGTAATGTTAACATATATCTGTATCTTGTGCACCAAAAGTGTAAATAAATAAATAAATTTACCCATAAATCATGACTTTTTTCACAATTTGGGGTAACCAGCATCACTTTTTCGACTATCCAACCCAGAATCCTTGATTTATATCATCGATATATATCATATTTATCTTATCTTCAATATAAATATCAGATTTAAACGAAATATAGCGATCGCTGTAGGTATCTACATAATTGATATTTATCCTATCTTTATATCATGATATTTATCCGAATTTTATTTATGATATTTATCCGACTCACAACCATGGTATTTAAGTATCCGACTTTTTATCACGATATTTATCCGACTTTTTACCATGATATTTATTCGACTTTTTACATGATATTTATCCGACTCTTTACATGATATTTATCCGACTCTTTACCACGATATTTATCCGACTCTGGTTCAAACATTTATTCATACTTTCACAGAATTTCATGCAATATGGTGTAAACAGCGATAGAATTGCTTTTACATCCCCCAAATCATTCGTATTTTACGATTCTTTTCCGTCTAACACCAAAAGTAGGCATCACAATTTTACCTATTTTTATCTTAAGCCTAAATCCATATTAAGGTACAACATATGCACATAACATAAGTAGGCACTAGGTTCCTACCCACTCTTCGCCTTATAATAATAATACAAAATTAACATAATTCGCGTTACGTTCTATTGGACAAAATTTTCGAGCGGGAGTTTTTTTATGGGTTATTTATGATAATTTTTCCTTTTAACGAAATCCTTATTTTTATGAGTTCACATACTTTGTTATTGATGAAATACATCCATTCACCAATACACTCACATTCTTTGTGTACGCACTGTCGCACACATAGATAACAATGGTCTTAAGGCAAAACGCCGTACCTGACATAATGATCTTATTCTATTTACATTTTTTTCTATCTTTTGTTTTTTCTTCTTTCAAAAATATAGCCAATATCTCGCCCTAGTATTCATTTTCTGTATTATTTTAGACAATTGGTTTACACGTTCATAAGTTATGAATCATAACATTCGTCATACACGCTCTGCGATTTCCCCCACCTGACACGCGTCCGTCCTCGAGTATCTAGTCAATATGTTCACTCCATCTGACTTTTGGAACCATCTAAGCTTATTCACTTTTATCCTATAGAGTAGAAAATTAGTACGTGAGCGAAAAATATATATATTTATCCATTCACATTGCGTACCTTGCCGGGTAGGAAGAGAGGGTAGAGCGCCAGACCGCCCAAATATATACCTACAAATAAAAATACTCTAAATTTTGTTTACGCTGTTCTATTCAACAAGGGACTTTGGTAATGTATTCCGGCATAACCTCGTATGTAACATAATACAAAAAAATGAACATAGTGGGTCTGTATTATGATATTATATTATTAATATTAAAACATTCATTTTATTATTATTATAATAATCATATAGATAGGCAGGTCTATATTAAAACGTTTAACTTTAAAATATACCATATTTTACCAGTTTTTCGATTCGTAAATGTGTATTAAGAGTATGCATACCGACATTTCAAAAATTTCTAAAAACGGGAGACCTTATATCTCGACAACCGTAAATAAATATGCCTTGGAACAAAATAGGGTAGATGCATTGAACCTTTATCTAGGGAATAACCGTAAAAGATTTTTTTAACTTGTATAGTTTTCCCAAAAGAAAATAATTAAAAACACCTCTGATCTTTTTTCCGAAAGACGGAAACTCGTTTCCCGAAAGTCACGGAGTAATTTTTTTTTGTACCGATTAAAATCTAGGGAATAACCGTAAAAGTTTTTTGATAGATGCAAAATTAACCTCAAAAAATGGAAAAAACGCTATTTTTACCATTTTATCATGCGATTGTCACGCGATTTTGAACCTTAATGCCGTGGGGAAAGACTGTAACGTCATTCTTGGTGCCAATTCCTTAATAATGATAATGCGCATGCGTATATATATTACATATATATGTGAGCATATCGCCTAAGGCAAATATCGAAAAAAAAGTATTTTTTATCTTGTATAAGTATGGTGGTGGTGCCTTTTTTTTGTTTTATTAATACAACTCGTCGCCGTCCAATCACACCTGACATTCAACGTGTCCCTTTAATGTGATTGGATGATTTTGAATTTTAAAATTATCCTCGTTCGACGTTCCTATTTTAAATTAAGAAAAAATTGACCAAAGGCATAATATACGTTACTTACCCATAAACTTGGAACCTACCTATATATTTTTTAGCAGCAGGTAAGTATATAGAGATTGCAATTTGAACTATTTTATCCGTGATCCGTATACCTTATTATTTTAACGCATACGGATAAAACTTACGCAAAATTTTGTAATACAGATCGTAGTAAAGTTCCCATTTTTTTTATACTAAATAGTGACCTCCTCTCTCCCCATACCAAAATCTTAACACACACTCCTTGCTTCCGTTACATTCATGCTACACTTTCTACGATTCCTTTTGCTCAAAACATCTCCGTCCTTGAGTAACTTGTCAACATGGTCGAGCCGAGTGGGTTCATGGCCACCTCTTCTCTCGCCAAAGTATTTTTTTTTGCTATACTTTTATCATTCATCCTCTCTACACATCCCAACCATTTCGGCATGTTTACTTATTTCATTCTAGTCACAACATCCGTTTCACATTCACTCAACTCTCTGATCACTTCATTTCTTAACATATCCCTCAGCGTTTTCCCACACATTTTTTTCAGACATCTCATCTCAAAAGCGTTTAAAACTAATTTGTCCTTCTTCAGCCATGTCCAATAATTGTCCATATCTCGCTAGCATTAAGCATATGATTTCAGCTGACTTTATTTAGATTTCCCACGTCCATCAGATAGAACCTCATTGACTGTACACCGTAGCTTTATTCCATACGTATCTACAATTTCACAAACTTACCATCTTTTGCCTGTTTTATACTGTACCTACTAGGTATATAAAAATTATAATATATACATATTACATGGTAGGTAGGTACAATGTGTTTTTTTATATATATGGCCCGAGGCCATGAATCAATTTTGATTCGATATCACATTATAGGTCATTATTTATAATAAGTCTGTAAGACCATAATATACCCCCTCCCCCCCCCCCCCAAGTACCCCCCCCCCCCCTCTTTCATGAACTTATTCGACTCACGAATATTATATCAGGTACCTTTTTTTGAAAAAATGGGTATTGTCGTGATGTCTCCTAAGAATAAATTTTTTTCTATATATTTATGGTCCCTTGTGGGGTAGGCAAAGAATACAGAACTAGACTACCCTTTCCCTCCATACACGTCCGTTTTCTTTCAAAAGTCTCACGAAAGCAAGCCCGAGCAAACTTGGTTTAGTGTTGCTTGATGTGATAATAAGACATGGTTTTTTTCGCTACTTTCAAATTACCTACATCTCACAACTGTTGTTTAAAAAAATGACAATTTTTGGATTGTTAGAATAATTTGGCAACATTGTTTTTCTATCTTGCGATGGCGGCTTGAAGGGATTATCGGAGTATTTTTATCTTTAAAATGATTTTTTTAGTGCCGCTCTGTAATATTTTCGGCATCGTAGGTTACTTGTAAAATATACAATGTGAGAATACTGCGGACATTTGACAGCTCTCATGACAAGGTTCGACAATTAGAGCTACCAACAATAAAATCTTGCAACTCCACTTGCAGCTAACTTCCGCCGGCTGCCAAGATATAGATACTCTGTACACGTTTTTAAGAAGACATAAAAACAGTTTAGAAAATGTTCCAACCAATTTAAAAATTCTAATGCCTATGTGTATGACCATAATAAAAAAACTTAATGATTTGGTTTTATTTTAAAGTTGTTTTTTTTTGTGCTGCCCGTAAGAGTCGAGTGAAGAATCAATTCAATTGACCAATAAGGATCGCTCTTTGAAATATGATAATAATAATGGTACCCAACAAACTTCAACAACGAACGGAATGTCTTTGCCTTGAGGCAAAACACTGTTTTTTTATGTTTTGGAAGATGGTTACTTTGGTATATGGGATTTGGATAATGTGCTTTGAACCTAATATTAAAATGGTGAACTAATGGACTTGAACTATACCTAAATATAAGGTAGGTAGGTAGCTACATAGGTACTAAAAATATACGTATCAACTTTATACCTAAATTTCTAGGTTGTGGTCGAGATAAACAGTCGCATAAGTCAAAAATCACTGTCTTAATCGTAAAAAAAATGTAACCATGATTTTATGACTTCAAATTTTAGAACTGTTTTTCGCGGTCTTCCAAACGACACCAAACACGCCTTCCGAGGTGCTTGGATTCCTTCATTCCAATGGCGCCTCCCACCAATCAAACATTCAGACAGAATCAAAATTTGTAAAAAATATGAGTTCTACTCGTGAAGCACTTTCGTGAGATACCAAACACGACGGTATGCGGTGACTGGATCCCCTCGATCACTCGGTGTCTTCCAAGGCTTAAGCTGGACTAAATCTGACTTACGATCTGAATTTCTTTTTCAACGCACTTTCATACGATACCGCACATGACCCCACACCAACCTTGGATCCCCCTCAAACGCTTTACGTATTTTTTGTCTCTTGAGAAAGCTGATCAAATGTGGAACAGAATTGTATTGTCACCGAGTTTACGTATGTACGCAAAGTTTCAGGACTCAAGTAGTCAGGAAGTGGTTGAAAAATCGATTACAAGATTTGGTCACAAACAAAAAAAAACACAACAGTGAAGTTAAATAAAATCTTGTAAAAAAGTGACTCATTTTGAACCAACTTTAAAACAGTTTATACTACTTTTACCCACCTATATATTAAATGAGGGCCACATATACCTATTATTGTATACAAAAAATCATAAATATGTAAATTATTTTCATGTCTACATCGTAAAAATACAGGTTAAGAATTTTAAACGAAAAATACATTATTATTTTCATAAAGGAGTGGAGTAGATCACAGCGCCACAAGGGAACGAAAATGTGTGGGTAAATTTTGAACTAAATTTACATCCCTTTCTTGCCTATACAGACAGAACTACTTAAAGTCGGCAGTGGGACACCTTTTAGTACACCATTACTAAATATTTTCTCCAAGTGTCCAAACCATTTTATACAATTAAAAATTATACTCTTATAATCTCTGTAACCCTGAGCTGGAAAAAATCTAACTTTCTATCTGAACAGCCTTTCATACGATACCACACATGACCCCATACAAACTTTGGAGTCCCTCAAACGCTTTACATATTTTTTTGTCTTTGGAGAAGGCTGATCCAATGTTTAGTTTATTTTACACAATTGGTAAAAGTTTTAGAGTTCTAGCTAGTCTGGAAATGAGTTAAAATTGGACCAAAAGATTTGAAGACAACAACAACGTCAAGTGAAGCTAAATAGAATCGAGGAGAAGGAAAACAATTTTAAACGCCCTGTTTACATTCGCGGCGATAGTTATTTACTTTCGTTAAATTAGAAAAGTCTAGTTGTTAAAAAATTTCTATCTAAAAAAATTTTTTCGATCCCACATTCTTTTATCGAAATGTCGATAAAATGATAACAAATACATAGTATGTCGTTGTACATAGCTATGTCTTTAATAAATATATCGATATATACTGTATTATTGTCTACAATGTATGTAGGTATGTATGTATGTCGCTGCTTGCCGACAAAGGATCATATAAGTACGCCGCGACATGAAGAAGAAAATAAGAAAAAAATACGTACATACACTTCTATACAACAATATATATTGTAGTGAGTACAATACATAATGTAGAGCGCCGAACAAAAGGCCTGATGAGATTATGTATTGAATACACATTAACATCTGACACTTGTTATGTAGTCCTGATACTTGTACTTACGATTTTTATACTTCTTCTGCACATTTATCCGGTTTTATCGATAAATATTTCTCGAAATCGGATAATCCTTTGTTTTAATTATCATTTTATCGAGAATTAAATGTTCGTAAAACTTTCGTGAGACACTTCACATATTTTTCGGCAATGATTCGCCACCCAATCTGAATGTCATTTGCGCAAAGCAGAATGCTAGCTTTGTATGTTTTTTTTATTAGACAATATTTTGATGGTTACCACCATGTTACCACATTATTGAGATATTGGTACTGTGGTAGTATTTTCATTTTAATAGCCGAATATAAAAGCTCTAACCTCGACCACAATGTGTTTTTCGAATATTTGTCTGAATAAAAAAGTACACTTGATGGGTAGGAATTGATAAAAAAAAAACATTGAAGGACTCCCACGGGCTTAAGGCATCCGCATCCCCGGGTAGCACAGGCGCATATAGCGTCCTCTTTACCCGCACTTCTTGGCAAAAAAAAAATCGGGAATTATCGAATCGTCGAGATAAAAACATATCAGGGCACCTAGAACACTAGAGATAATAATATTATAATATGCCCATTGAAGCGGCCGTCTTGTAGATAAATTCCTACATTTCGTCACGATACGTTCATAGGTCACGCCAATCCAAACAGTTAGAAATTTTGAAAATCTGACATCGGCATGTATGTACGATTGTACGTATGTGATGCGTTGTGTTCGTCGTATTTGACCTGTGAGACAGTTGATGCATTTCTGCTTCATGTTTTCCTAATACTCATCATGAGTGAAATACTATTTCTTAATTCATTAATAGACGCAATCAATCTCTGCGTATTCATTACATACAATAAACGTTTCATTGTTTCCTGATGCTGAAGTATAAACTACCAAATAATCGACAATTTATAGTTTCCTGATACTGAAGTATAACTAAAGGTAACAAAATTTCGCCATTTCCTAGTTTCCTGATATGAAATATAAGTAAAAGTAACAAAATTTCTCCATTTCCTAGTTTCCTGATATGAAATATAAGTAAAAGTAACAAAATTTCTCCATTTCCTAGTTTCCTGGTATGAAATATAAGTAAAAGTAACAAAATTTCTCCATTTTCTAGTTTCCTGATAATGAAATATAAGTAAAAGTAACAAAAGATCGCCAATTCGTTAACTACAGTGATTAAGATTAGCTAATTTTTGTTGATCGTACATATGAAACCGCTTGACTTTATAAAAAATGACAATTGAAAAATAGAGGTGTTAAAAAATATTCAAAGATCTAATTTATTTGAAAGTAAATATAGGTCAAAATACAATATTTATTCGTGTTGACAGAACGTCAAAGTTAAAAAGTGACGTAAAACAAACAAATTTGACATGACACACTACTGAATACAACAAATAACACGAAAAAAAAAACTTTATGATATCTTCTACCAACAGGTGATATTAATATGTCTGTCATTTTAAAATTAACAAAAAAATAACAATAACTAACGTACACAAAAGTTCAACGACACGCGTTTCATGTTTGTCTTAGAAAATATCTGTAAAGGAATCATAGATATGTCGGATCCGGAGCGCATAAAGTCAAGGAGTAAACAGCAATCAATCGACATAGCTGTCGTCCGCTGTCATGTGAGTGAAAGAAAACACTCACATCAAAGAATGAAAAGACGATATACATAATATGCATTCACAACAATATAAAAATCGATAAGACAAGAATAATATATTTATCAAAAATATTTAAAAGTATTTTTTTGTGTTGTGTGAAAAGATGTCTTGTTTTTAACGACAAAACTGTCGCCATTGAGTCAGAAATGAGGAAAACAATACGGTACGAAAAACATTGACTAATTATAATTAAGGGGTAAAGTATATCTCCTACTGTTTTCTAATCTCCTGATACTTTTTTTATTTAGAAACCCCGGTACTGGGTTCGCTGGTAGAAACAAAATTACAAAATGGGGCTAATGCAAACCGAAACGCAAAAAGAAACCCTGACATTAAAAAACAAACTGGGTTAGCTAGTAGAAATACAAAATTACTATAAAATGCAAACCAAAATGTGATTTTGGTGTATTTTGAATGGCGGATAAAACTGGTGCCTAAAAACACGCAGTTATCCGACAATTTTAAAAGAATGAGGGATATTGAATTGTATTATATCGAATTCGTGTTTATATATCTAGTGTCAATGATTCTCGATAGTCGAGCAAAAAACCAAAATGACTCGATGTCGAGCAATGATTGTAAAAGGTAAGGTCGTATATCTCGACAGCAATGTTTATACACAAATAAAATTCAGCAAACGATACATTTGAAATGCGTGCGATTGGAAGATGTTGAGACTTTTTTTTTCACTTGGGTATCAAGATGTAATATGTATGACCAACGCGAATACAGGTGTTCAAATTGTAACCGCGTTTTTTGTACGCTCATTCTACGAAAAGGTGGTATTAAGGAATTATTAAGAAGTGTTGGAAATAATGTGTCGCTTCGAAGAGACCTTCACTTCTGAATATTTTGGAAGCATCAGCTCCTATGTCATCCAGACTTACAATTAAAACTCATCTTTTATCTTAGGAAGGTCAAGAGGTCTTCAGATCAGAAGGGCTCGCCTGGACAAACTTTGTGACCAGACCCATAAGAATATTGTTCAACGTGAATAAATCAAAAAAAAAACAAAAGCTCTATGCTCAAGGTGCTCAAATCTAATTAGGCCATTGTGGCCATGGGCGAGATATGTTACAAAACAAGACCCCACAAGATAGACCCCAAAAATTTTAAGATGGAAACCTTGGGACAATTAGATAGGCGTCGGAAGACCCCAAAAGAGATGGTTCGAAGACGCTAGAAACCCTGTGCTGGCCAAAATGAAGTTACCTAAGTATTTTGAATTTGAAAACTTTGCTATATTTATTTGACCAGGATCAAATTTGAAAAAGTGCGAAACGAGTTTTTTTTAAGGCTTACTATTACCACCTACCTATAATACGTTTTAACACCTCGGGGCTTGAATAATAAATAAATAAATAAATTATACGCATTGTACGCAGGATCTGAACGAGTTAAACGTTGGAGAGCGGATTTTGGACAGACTGATGATATTATGTATGATAATGTTCTCCTCAAAGAATGGACAAAGTTTTGCAAAAGGGACCCAGCTCAAGCGTTTATGAACTTTCGAAAAAAAAAACACAATTTAAATTAGGTATATCTAAGAAGTAAAAATATGACTAAAGAGCACCCATCGCCATTTCAAATTGCACATAGCATCGTATAAAGTTTTAGACATATTTTGACCAAAATGAAAATGAATAAGCTTAGATTGTTTGGGCATATTGAGAGAATGAATGATGACAGAATGACCAAAAAGATATAATATACGAGTGAAATAAAAGGCGAGAGTGGCGTCCGGGACGGAAGCAATGATAGATCGGTTTGGCGTTATGTCCTCTATGCTTACTCCGTTAGGTAAGCGGCGTGAGAGGATAAATAGATAGATATATAGATTATACGAAAGTGACAGAATCAAAAGGCATGTGTAGAGATAGGGTAGTGTGGTAGGTGATGCTTTCTCTCTGCCTACCCACAACAAGGACTTAACATGAGGTGATAGATAGATAGATAGATAGAAGTATGGCCTCCATTTCAAATTCCGTAAAGGTTAGAACAACAATCGACCTACTTTGAAATTGACAAAGATTTTCGGGTGGGTTGCACAATGCGCAGCATTCTCATATAGACAATGCGCAATAACATTGTCGGTGAGATTAAACAATAATGATCAGCCTACGATGTCTGCTATTTAAACTATTGGTTATTAATCATTGCTGTACAATAATTACACTAAAAAAATAATAAAAAATACAATTGCAAAATGATGCACAAATTAGCGCAAATACAGGGTATTGTCTTGCGCCGCGTGTAAAATCTTTTGACGGATGATAGAGGATGAAAACTCCTTTTGGAAATACAGACTATTAAAATTTCTGTCTTGGGTTTTTTAACAATATCTCACAAACTACTGACTCGATTTTGATAAAACAAACCAAAAAATCGTAGAAAACGTTTAAGGGTTTCAAAAAAGACCTTAATTTGAACCTTTTGCGTTAGAATATAGTGAAATTTTTTTTAATAAACTTTTTTTTGTGATAATTTAGGTATTATCTTAAATAAACACTGAATTTCTACAAAAATTACATAGGTTTTGGCCTCACATTTGACAATCTAGTTAAATCGGTATAAAAATCTATGAGTATGAGAAATCATTTTTATTATTTCTAATATTGTATCGTAGTTGAACTCACTTTGTTTGATTTAAATAAATTAATTACTAATTAAATTAAATTAAATTAAAAATATATATCAAACATTCTTACCTTTTCTAATTCTAAGAGGTGAAACCGTAAGACTTGGATTGCTTGTACCATCTGAAAATAATAAAAAAAATACATAATTAATAAATATATTATATCAAAATTGTTATGAGAGACCTACGTTCAGAAATGGACATATAATTTGCCCACAGAACCAACCGCCCTGATACAAGAAATCTGGATTATATGTTCACTAAATGTAAAAACGTCACATACGTTGTGGAAATCGCGATATCGCGATAAGCTTGGAACTAGGTATCACACTGGTATGTATTATAATTTGATTATAACACGTTTGCAAAAAGTAATTCATAAAATAAATAAATAATTAAAATTGCATAAAATCTCTAAAACAAACGAAGGAGAGACCGCGATATCGCGATAAATGGTCCACCAAAAAAAAAATGCACCAGATCGCTAAAATTGCAATGAATCTGTTACCAAAAATAAATATGTATGTAGGTAATTTGGCAAACTGGTAGAAAAGAGTTCGTCGCGATATCGCGATGTATAAAGTTGCATTTATACTCCTTGAATAAACATTTGTATTAATTCATAAGGCAATAAATATTAATTAAACATTTTTCTTCACGCTTGTCAAGGTCGGTCCAATATTTGGCCATACATGGTTTATAATTAGTATAGTGCATACCAGACTACCTATTTAAGGTATATTCTTTCATTTCACCTGACGCTAAGGTGAATAGATACCTATTCGAGTTGTATTAATTAATATAATGTATTCTTTAATAAATAAATATAGACAGGAGAATGATTATAATTTTTAATTAGTTAATATTCTCAACAATATATAATTTCCTACAGAGTTTGTACGTTTTACACTTTTTTCCTCAACAGAGACGAGAGGCATTTTCATTCCCATAATGTAGCGTTATGTGAACTCTCTTGGACTCGTAAGCGTCGGAACACCCATCCTGCTTCCCCCCCAAGGGAGTTCACATAACGCTACTTTATGGGAATGAAAATGCAGAGGCGAGACGAGAGCGTCTCTGTTGAGGAAAAAACGGTTTTCCGTCTGTGCAATGCAGATAAATTCCGGTTCCATACCTAAAATAATTTTATTTATTTATTTTATTTATTTATATTTTCTTTGCTATCCTCTCATAATTCATTCTCTCTACATGTCCCAAACATCTCAACTGGTTCACTCTCAAGATAAGTTTTTTCACATTGATTGAATGACAAACAAACCGGAATGGGTGGTGAGTTGGTTGTTTATTTAACACCTGCACAGAATACTAGCTGCGCCAGGTTATAATATATATCACTAATTGGTTAAATTGTGGTAGGTAATAATTAACATCGTAATTAAACATAACACTGTACAGACAACTTGAGATGGCGAGGACTCGGTTATGTATATAGACTGTTGATCAATGAATTAAAATAATCCAGAATGGTCGATCCTATACATCCCCACAAAAACGACCATTGCGAGGTAGGCAGAGAGGAAAGAAACTCAGAGACTGCCCTTATTCGACATGCTTGCTGCTTTTCTTGAACCAATTTATTATTATTTATTTATTTTGACAGCCTTTGTTGTTGGTGTATGCTGCGGGCGCCCTATTCGATTCGAGAGTCGACATGAGATGTTTTTCTTTTTTCTATGATAATGTATTCATGCTCTGTGGATGTCTCTGTGGGTGTCTCATAAATTATAAAAAAAACATTATATTTTTAGTGTAAAAAAAAATCTAACCCTAAGTTCAATTAGCCTTTAAGAATAACAGTAAGTATATCTACTTTTGTTATTTTACACCTATCGTGAGGAACACTCGTATACGAGTGGATGGATGATTTTATTGAGGTTTGGCGATCCCTCAGCCAAAATCGTTAAATAATTTTCAGCGGTTTCATTGTTTAAATTAAATTAAATTTAATGTTATTTATTTTAAAGAGGCGAGTCCGCCCCTTATTGGTGTTAGCATTTATTGTAATAATTAATAATTATAATATAAATGGTGCACATCAAGAAAACAAATAATTAAAGTTTTTTGAATAAATACTTCACGCATTCCTCTATGTCTCATTAACAACTTACAATAAAGAACACAAGATTACTCATGTGAGGTTATCTATCGGTTTACATCCCTGTCGGGGTAAAGAGAAAAGATCGAGGCTCACTCCTAATCCACATCTATGTAATTTTTAATAATTATAGTTCTTCTTCTTCTTTCGAATGCCTACAATCACTGTACAAGCTGTCTATGATACGGCACGGTCTCCAATTCCTTTTACTCAAAACGCGTCCATCCTTTAGGTCTGGTCGATATGATCCTCACACCTCTTCGCTTACTCAAATACATCTTTTTTGTCATCCTTCATTCTCTCAACATGCCCAAACCATCTTAGCTTATTCACTTTGATTCTCGTCACAACACCAGTTTTGCTATTTAAACTTTAACCAGTTGTGTAAACTAGATGATATTAGATACATAAGAAAAGACAAATGCCACACTCTACAATATCTTAAACCTTAAATCTATATAATTGGGGTTGACTGGAAGAAATCGCAGTTCTGCGATAAGTTCGCCCTAGTGAACAACGTTTTATAATCTGTACTATGTCCATTTTGTATATTTATATGTGTTTGTTGTTTACTTTAAGTTTAAATAAATAAATAAATAATTCCTTATGTATCTTGTTTAGTTCCTTGCACTCTTAACGTGCACGTTTACTAGAATTAATTAAGAAATAAATAATATAAATATAATAATTATTGCACAATTCAACAACCGTGAACATCGTGCGGATGTAATGAGTAAATATAATTTAATGTAAAGTGAACAGGTGCGAAGAAGGATTGAAAAAATACAGAAATATTAAGGGCTTGGCACGAAGAATGACGTCACAGCATTTCCCACGGCATGAAGTTTCAAAATCGCGTGAACAATCGCATGATAAAATAGTAAAAATAGCGTTTTTTTCCATTTTTTGGGCTTAACTGCGTCTATCAAAAAACTTTTACGGTTATTCCCTAGATTTTAATGCATATTATCAGCACAAAAAAAAAATTTCCCCGCGACTTTCGGGAAACGAGTTTCCGTCTTTCGGATAAAAGATCATGGGTGTTTTTTAATTTTTTTTTTTTTGAGAAATCTATACAAGATATAACAAATCTTTTACGGTTATTCCCTAGATAAAGGTTCAATCCATCTACCCTATTTTGTTCCAAAGGATATTTAGTAACGGTTGTCGAGATATAAGGGCTACCGTTTTTTGAATTTTTTTAAATGTCGGTATGCATACTCTTAATATAGGAGATTATTATTATTACGGGACACTCATAAAAAACCTTGGCGGTTCTTGTGGAGAAATAATACCTAGTAATTAATTTATTATAATTATAAAATTCTCCCATATATAATTATGGTAATTTGGATGATCGATGACATTCGCACATTTCAACATTTGTCTCAACTAATTGACAAATTATAATTATTATGTGGGGTTTGTTAAATTAGACCCCCGCTGTGTTCCCGGGAGGAATGTCAAAGGGTGGAAAGATATGTGTAATTCGCTACACAGCAGGACTTTCAACCACGAGTGCTCAGGTTCGAATCTCGATGATGACGATGTCGTGGTCTTAAAAAAATAACTTAAATTAAGCCTCGCGACCCAACTATGACGTCACGTTCATTTTCTAGGTTAATCTCGCTTCAATCAAAAAACTTTTACGGTCATTCCCTAGATTTTAATGTATATCATCAATACAAAAAAAATGTCCGCGACTTTCGGGAAACGAGTTGAAAAAAGATCAGAGGTTTTTTGCACATTTTTTTTGAGAAATCTATACAAGATATATAAAATCTTTAACGGTCATTCCCTAGATAAAGATTCAATTTAGCTTTACAAGAATAATTTGTGAACTAAAAATAATTTTTAGAGGTAGTCGGTGCTTGGTATCGCGCTCGACTGTTAATCGGGCGGGCGCGGGTTCAATCCCCGATGCCGACTTACTCCACTTCACAACACAGCTTTTCAAGCTTTCTGTGAAGTGTACAGAGATGCATTTAGGTTTATTTCGATACATCCAGTCACAGAGGTGGGCACCGTTAATCAAAAAGTTAACTTCGTTAATCGATAATCCGTTAATTAAAAAGTAACTTCGTTAATCGTTAAAGCGTTATATTTTGAAAAAAGTAACGGAAGTTAACGTTAATCCGTTAAAGCATTAATCTAAAAAATCGCGGTTAAATGGCATGAAGTAGAGCTACATAAGTACTGCTACTGTCACATTCACACTATTGCGATGTATCCCAGCAAAGTGGGTACACAAATACATACAATGTGCCTACAACAAATAAAACACACGGAATGGGTGGCGAGTCTCATTATTAAATAATAAGTAAAATGTCTTATAGAAATTTTACACACACCTAGGTACTGAATTTCTTTTCCAATGACCAACTCATATACGAAACCACACATAACTTCATACAACCCTTGGATTATCTAATGCCAGCGCAGCCAGTGGATGATGTCTATGCAAACAATCAAATTGTAACGGACTTAATTAACGGAAGTAAAATGTAACGGAAGTTAAATAGTCCGTTAACAAATTTTGGAGGTGAGAAAAGCGTTAAATCGTTGACCAAAATGTTAACTTTGTTAATTAACGATTAACGGATTAACGCTTTTCTGCCCAGCTCTGCATCCAGATACATTTAAAAAAAATCATGTTAAAAGTAGGTATCTTATAAATCGGCAACGTCACATATTTCAGGCTAAAATTTCACTTTATATTTGTGATTTGATAATACGGTAGCGCACATGTAATAAAAATATAAATTTTACACACGAAATCATAGCTTAAATAATGTCATATAAAACTTATCACATTATCTTGTTTGCTCGACACGAAATGTAAACAAATGATTTTTTTACTAAAAAATTGTATCAGAATTGTGAGATAACATTCATGCCTGCGAAGTGTAACATGACGTACATTATCTATCTATCTATCTATACCCTCGCGGCACGTCCCTTGCAGGGTGGGCAGAGAGGACAGAGAGCCAGACAGCCCTATCTGCGCACACACTTCTAGCCTCCTTCACATTCATGCAATTTGTCATACACGCTCTCCGATTCCCTTTACTCAAAAAGAATATGTTAACATAACATGTCATATATGCCAAAATATTAGTTCACTAGGGCGAGCTTATCGCAGTGTTGCGATCTCAGCGAGCTACCTCCAACTAAAACTCCCAAATTAGAAGAATGGAGAAATATAAGTGTTGTTCTTAAAAAAGTTACGATTTTTCTTATAACTAGTCTTATTTTATTTATTTATTATTTATTTTAAATAACACACGGCGCAAGGCCATTAATACATAAATGAAGCTAACAGATATTACAGCAAAGAAGTACATGAAAAAAGTATGGTAAAAAAAACTAACTTTCAACAGCACTCTTTCATACATCTCACACATACAGAGTCATTCCGCTATCATTCATTCTCTCAACATGCTCAAATCACATACATTCTAGTCACAACACCCGTCTTACAGTCACTCATCTCTCTAATACCAAAATAATACCAGATATTTATGAGTATTTACCTACTTATATAGGCGTATAGTATGTAGATATATTATACATATCTACTGGGCATACTATAAATATTATAACCTATGTTTTTTCTTTCTCAATATTTACCTTCGACACGACTGCTTGGCTCCTGATAAGGCGGAAATATTTGAACAGGACTACAGAAAAAATAACAATAAATATCAAAATATTATTTGGTAAAGGAGAATGTTTCTTGGCCCATCCGCGTCCAGGGATAATTTTGATATTTACTAGTATGTTTTATACCTACAATTACTGTGTAGAAGTTTTATCGCCGTGGTTCACATAGGAAGTGAGTAAAACGTATTTATGTTTTATGTTATAGTGGTCTATTTCTCCACTCCGTTACCAGAAATAAAAACAATATTTTATTATATCGTAGTGTGTTTTACCCTCCGTTACCACAAGAAAATATCAATATTACGAGTATATTATCGCGGTCAGTTTTCCACTCTGTTACAGCACATCCCAAACTTATTTCCTTTCCGTTACCGTAAGAAAATTACTCTCTCCAAATATATCGTTACAGATACTAATAATATAATAAGTGACAACGTCAATGCGTCCCTTTACGGAGTACACAAAGAGGACAGAACACCAAAACGTCCTAATCTTATACACACTCCTTTTTTCCGTCACATTCATACAATTATTTATACACGCTCTCCAATTTCTTTTACTTAAAAAACGGCCCGAAAAAACATATACTAGATAGATAGATATTTAATCATCCGAAACAAAAAGTAGTAATAAATTAAAAGGCACCAAACGGCGCTAGAGCATGTTCAAATATTATTTACATAATATACACTTCCTCTTATATATAATTTTTGTTTATTTATTAACAAAAATGTGTGAACTCGTTTTTGAAGATAGTGAACTTATTTTTTTACCTTGTACGAACACACACAAACTTTACAGTCAGAATCCGGAAACAATTAGTTCCTTGAAAGATATTATGTACGGCTCGCCCTAGTGAACTAAATTCGAAAAATTTCTTCGTAATTCATAATTGATACGTTATGTAACAGCACTTAAAATAAATAAATACATAAATAGGTGGTTGGCAGCCTGGTTGGTAACACGCTCGACTGTTAATCCGGCGGGCGCGGGTTCAACCACTGATGCCGACTTACTCCACTCACAACACAAGCTTTTCAGCTTTCTGTGAAGTGTACAAAGACGTATTTGGGTTTATTTCAATAATCCTAGATTCATTTATATATATATATATTTTAAAAAAATTGAAAGATGTTGCGATAAGCTCGCCCTAGTGAACCAAATTTCTTCTTAATTCTTAATTGATACGTTATGTAACAGCACTTAAAATAAATAAATAAAGAATAATGCTATTAAAACACAATCATGATTGGTATAAGTAATAATCTCAGTTTGATGATATACTGTTTCTTCCGTCGCAATAAAATAAAAATAAAATAGATAAATAAAATAAATATAAAAAGTAACATTAGAAAAACCTGTTTGAAATCGCGTACCAGCTATATAAATAGAATAATTATTTATATATATTACATAATCCATAATATATGTACAATAATACACGAATATATGATGGTATTTTAATTTTATTTTCGAGAACAAGACACTTTGAATATACATAAGTATTTTATATATATATATATATATATATTTACTAGTATCCATACCCTTATTAAAATTTATTTAGTCATATGTTTTTCAGGAAACGAAATGAAAAAAAAACAATGTGAAAATGACTACATTTTACTCTAGGAACGAGACACTAGAAAAAATAGTAGAAGCCCTTCCGGTAGAAAAAAATATATCTTTGAAAGACTGGATGACATAGAAAATGAAGCTTCTAAAACATTCGGGGGTGAATATGGAATTACCGCTAATATAAAAATTACTGTTGTTCAAAGTAAAGTTTAAATTCTTGGAAAAGTCAAAACAAAAATTACCACAGAATATGTGAGAGGGTCGACTGTTAACATCGCAGCCCTGACAAAAAATTGACAGTTTAAATTAACTTAAACCTTTTTAAGGCTACTTGCAAAATTTGACATTAATTGGAATAATTTGACACTTTTGGCATCATTTTGAATTTGACGTGTTTAACATTTTTGTGAATAAAACATACATAAAACACTCATACTAGAAATTTTGCTCTTGTGTGAAGTGAACTATCACCATGTCAACACGAAAAGTCAATATATTTATTTTTCTCGGATATACAAACAATCGTCAATCTAAAATTTAATTTAATTCATTAAACGTATATAGATTATCAAACACCTAATGTCTTCCGCCAAGTTGAGTGTGCGTCGATAAATTTAAATATATTATTATCCAAAAACAGGTTTTATTTTCGAATCGAACATGTCCCCTCAAAAAAGTTACCATGTTTTTACACCACATCCTGCCCACATTAAAAACTGACGAAAAAATAAATACATCTTGACGATATCTTCACGTTTTTTTATAAATGCGTTCCTCTCCGAAACGTAATCTAAAAAAAAGATAATCTTGGGATTCAAAGATATTTTGATATTTGACAATATTTTTTTGTTGTCTTTAATTAGGTACTTATCATTACAATCCGTTTCAAAATCGCCGCGATTTAATGTCCACAAAATTAAAAGGAAAAAAAAGTATAATCTTTCGCAAAGGTCTCGACCAGGACACATCAATGACCTCCCATTAAAATCAGGATGCGAACCAACATACCATATGGATGTGTAGAATATTGACACGATTGACAATGAAAGGAAGACCGAAACACTGATTAGCAATAAGACGGGTTGACCCAATCTTTGAGACAAGAAGAATTCTGCATTATTTTGTCAATATGGTATACCTTATTGGAAACAGAGGTCCAAAAAGATGACGGACAAAAGATGGAGGAAATAGAATTTAAATGGTGTAGAAAAAATCCTCATGAAATCCCCGGACTGTAGGATAGATCCCCAATACTTTTTATTATGCTTCGAGTGTCCTGCAGGAAATCTTGGTCAGCAATGTGTACAAATGAATGTTAAAGGTTTTAAAGGCCTTTAAACATTTTGTCACCCATTCTAAATACGTCACATCACATCGATCAAGTTTATCTACACACGATTTACCCGAAAATCAAGAAACAGCGTCACATATAAGTTTGTGCAAAGATGATTTTGGCAGCATAAACAGCATTTACTGGTTACCCTATTATTGGGATATGCCATGAAGCCATAGTAGTCGAAGAAGTTGAAAAAAATATCACATATTTAACACAGTTTTCAATTCAGCGCGGGTTCAATCCCCGACTTACTCCACTTCACAACACAAACTTTTTTGTGAAGTGTACAAAGATGTATTTGGGTTTATTTCGATAAACCTAGATTCATTCGATGAAAAAAAAATGTTCTAAAAATAAACGAAAAAAAACAAAAAACATCAAATTCTAATCAAAATTCAAAAGTCTAACCCCATCTTGCACATATCTACACCAACGCCACTCCTTCGCCTGGTGGAATTTATCTAAGCCACAAAAGGACAAAAACTAAAAAAAAAACGCATAAAACATAAAGCCATAATAATAATAATGAATACCAACTTGCAAACATAATATTTTATTTTATTAGTCAGGGAGTAACATTAGTTTTATTGGACAAATTCGGTTAAGTGTGCGTAACGAAATTGCTTGCAAAATGTGGGTGGTCGATATGAAATTCACCTGTGACGGTTTTGGGTCAATTTTATTTATTTTTTTAATCGTCCAATCCTTCTCACATCATAATGTATTGTAAAAATAATGCGCACAACAAAAGTCATTCATAAAATATGAACTTTGACATTACAGTGACGGAAATGGAATTCCACTCCGAAACTTTTTGTTAATAAATCAAATGCATCTTTGTACACTTCACAGTCAGCGAAGAGGAGTGAGAAAGCGCGGCCGCCCGAGACTGACCTGGTCCGATCATGTCGACCAGGTCCTCAAGGATGGACGCGTTTAGAGTAAAAGGAATCGGAGAGCGTAAATGACAAACTGCATGAATGTGACGGAGGCTTGGAGTGTGTGCAATGATAGGGCTGTCTGGCGCTCTGTTCTCTGCCTACCCTGCAAGGGACGTGGCGTGATGGTATAGATAGATAGACACTTCACAGTAAGCTTGTGTCGTGACGTCGTAAGTTGGCATGCTATTTTTTTTTAACATTTTGTTCTTTATGAATCACGGATGGTTATTATTTTTGGTTGTAGATTTGCTGGTTAACGTAAAATTAATAAACAATAATGATATACTTACAAGTGAATCAACTTCGGGATCTGCTAGATAATAAGGTTTTTCTTGGCGTATCTGAAAAAACAGAAAAAACAACATTAGTAAATGCATTATAGTTACAAATAGGTCATAAAGGACCTCTTGAATGAGGAGTCAGATATCAATGAATTTGGATGAAAATAATAAAGATATGGCCTAGAAACAGTCACACTGTCCCAAACAAAGCGCCAAAAAATACGTATAACCCTAAGAGCTACGGAGAAAGCCATGTTAGGGATATCCTTGAGAGTTGGAGTCAGAAATTAAGAGATTAGAACAAGACTGATGTTATACACTGTACAGCGACCTTCAAGTGGAAATGAGATGGATAGGTGACCAGAAGCGCAGAGGGCAAAATTGGATTTAGATGGAGAGACCACTTGGTCCAATATGGCAAATGAAGGAGGCCTTTGTCCAGGAATATACGAATATAGGCTGACAAAGAGGAAGAGATTTAAACTAGCGATTGAATACGGTGCTAATAAAAATTACGGTCACCATAGTACAAAATAAAGAAAATTCGACAAAGATACCTACATTTATTGACTGTAGTATATCAGTTATCCATAGTCGTTAGCCAGTCATTCATAAATTCATACTTCAATCAATCATGGAGCATTTGAAAAAAAAATGTGTTTGTAAAAATAATGAGAACGAAAAACATAGTAGGAATATTAAATATGCTCATTTCACGTATCGAATTTAAACAAACGGACATCAAACAAACACGAAACATTTGACAATCGATGCCCGAAACAAAAGAAGTAATTTCACAGGTGAACTCCAATCATCCGATAATAATAATACCCAATAACGATTTAAATGGTTCTCTTTTTATTTAAATGTAAAAAAAAAACATTGTCAACGTTTAAAAACACAAAAAAACATAACATTATAGACAATTGGATGTATTTAAAATTCTCCCACACAAACAAAATAGACCAATTACTGTTTTTTTTTTCGTTTGGGGCATTGTCTCCAAAACGTCAAACGCTATATGGTTTTTTATGTATTGGGTACGGTCCAATCATGACAGCAATTTGAAGTCTATGTATTAGGGTAACATAAGTGGTAATATGGTGTATTTAGGTATTCCACAGGTCAAATAATTATAGTAATTTTCGTCGGGATTGTCTACCGCGCTGGTAGTTTTGATTGTCTCGCTCGACACACCTCCTATTACTTATGATGTCCTACTGATAAATTTTATATTAGATATTATTATTATGATATTTAAGGCTCGCCCAGTGATTACTTCACACGGCTTTTTTGTTTGTCCAAAGCGTGGTGGAATCATTACATTTTTTGTCGTTTTTTTTTGTGAGTTTGTTTGGGGACCAGGTAGTTCTCATTTCGTGACCCGTAATTCGTTTTGACGGATGATTTGTACGGTTTTGTATGTCACAGGATTATCACATCTAAAATTCCTATCTTGAAACTGAATAATCATTTTGAGTACAGCATTTTTAGTCAATATTAAAAACATCATTTGGTACTCTAAATTTTAGCTTGTTCAGCTGTATCTGCAATGATTAGATACCCTGGAAGCCAAATTATGTGGCATCCTTAGAAACCACTTGGATGCTTTAAGTCCTGGACCCAATTGTAGAAATATTCCAATATTTCGTATTGTGACAAGTTTTAACAAGCGCCTGGCATGAGAAACTGGGTCTTTCTGAGAAATAACTTTAAAACTTTGGGCCTTCGATCCTATCAATTTTTCTCCAGTTTCAGTCGTTACAACTGGTTTGCAGCAAAGCCCCATGTCTCCTTCTACACTCATCCCTGTACTGTGCGGTTCTTTTTAACTCTTTATATGAGTCGAAGCCCATATCCTGGCGCAGGTCGTCTAGATATTCTTTCCTTGGTCATTCTCTGTAGTTTGTCCCCTCGTTCATTCTCTAAGAAGTTCAGATTTTACAAGGCGTAAAAGCAAATATAAATTCTTAAAATACGTTCCATATTATACATATACGAGTATGACAATCAAAATAACTTTGAATAGCCATACATTTTTTGTACATCAGTCTAGAATCATTGACGATACAAAGTCATTATTATATAATTTTCTATGTCTGATTGCTTAAGCTTGATTGTCGAATGCTGGACTTCGAGTTAGGAGATAATCAAAACATGCTAGTTAACTATCTCAGTACTACTATTATGATAGTTCGACTACTACCTATAGTTACTAGTACGTTCATTCTATGAAGCATTATAAAAAAAACTCGTTAGCACTCTCTTGTGCACAATAGTGATGACAAAAATCATCGAAATGTATTTTGTTTTAAATTGTATATACTTGTTTTGCATCGATTTAGTGCTAACAGTTTGAAATAGGAAATACCTATTTAAGTTTCATAATGATGTTCGCAAATATTTAATGATTATTTAAAAAAGTATTAGCATCATACGAAGCCGTTCTATTTCTTATTTGAGCGTTTTTAAAACCACTGCTTCTTAGTGCGATGAAGTGCAATTCGCAAAACATATTCTCAAAGGATGCCAATTTAAATTCAGATAAATCACTGGTCTTTCTCACTCGCTGTCCATCCGCTACCAAGAGGGAACCTATATAATTGTAGGAAGACTTAATGGATAAAGCCATAGACAAAACTTGACCACCGCCATTGCCGTTAATAGCCTTTTCGCTAGGTATACGCAGTTTGTTCTCGATGTAGGTATAGTACGCTAATTTACCATTTAATTACACAGGTTATATTCCACAGGTAATTTCCACACTGATTATACATACGATGATAATGAGTCGCAACAATCACTGAAATATCACCAGGTTTCATGCAATTGTGGACAACCAATATGACACGCAATCAAATGTTTGGAACTCCCATGACATCCACCACAGATTTGTCATAGATAATAGATACAGATTCGACCCCATTTATAACTGAAAACCTCAGACAAATTACTATTTTTCCTACTAATTAGATTGATCCAAGAGCGATGACATTCCTCGATGTTATTTAGTCTACATCTTCAAATCATTTGCATCACTAGAACATCTCGGAGTATACAATAGCGTATTATATTATTTGGAGGAATTGTATACTATGTATTTAACTCGTATGCGAGTATGTATGATATAATATACGTAATGTTAAATGTTAAAACATAATCATACCAATGTTATAACATAATGAACGATGGACAATGGCCGAATGTATTAAGTATTATGTATTAAGTATTATTCGTGGTCAATTATAGTTACACAGATTGGTCGCTCTAGATAGATTACTCTGACTCTAGAGGTACTGCTTGCAATGTTGTCGTCTGAGAGTAACAAAGTTATAACTATTCTATTATTTTCTATCTCAACCCCTCACGCCGCATCCCTTGCAGACAACAGATCGTCAACTTAACCTCACACATACACTTCTTTGCTTTCGTCACATTCATGCAATTCGTAATACATACGTCGAGCATAGTGGTTCTTAGACATCCGCCTTTCCTTAAACCTCTTCTTGATCATTCATCCTGTTTACATGTCCTAACCATCTCAACATGTTCACTTTCATTCCAGTTACAACATTCTTTTTAGAGTCAATCAACTCTTTAATCACTTAATTTCTTATCGTATC
Organism: Ceraclea dissimilis; assembly: GCA_963576895.1. NCBI lineage: Eukaryota > Metazoa > Arthropoda > Insecta > Trichoptera > Leptoceridae > Ceraclea > Ceraclea dissimilis. The sequence continues at coordinate 13,575,147 of OY756376.1, forward strand.
TCTTAGTGTCGTTTTTGATTTCCAGGTTTAAAAGGGACACTCAAAAACGTTGAAAAACTGAAGGAAAAGAGAAGGATTGAAAAGAGCCAAATTTTCAGTATCAGTGCAGTCAACACTGAGGTTTGAACCGAACTCAAAAGCTCTTTCTTAAAAAACAGCGATTCAACCCATTGATCAAACAATGACATCAAATTATATATTCTCCTTGGCGTGCAATTCGTCATAATGCACGGTCCTTTTACCCAATACGCGACCGTCCTTGACAATAAGATTTATACCCCTCAGCATGTGAAACGAAATCACATTAAAGTGTAGTAAAAAATGATCACACAATCACACATCCATCGTCCTAGGTGTGCATGTTATAAAAAAAAAAACTTAATTCCATTTACGTACACAATACCATAAATTTATCTACTAACAGCAGGGGTTGGCTAATCGGGGTGAGTCGCCCCGAAATGGGTATTTTTTTTTTTATTACGTAGTCATAATAGATACTTACTCAAAAAAGTGTCTGGAGATTGTTAATAAGCAATGAATCCGCCATTTGCACCTATTCTTATACTGTGATTCGTAGCATTTATCGTAATTAAAAAAATTCGCATGCGGCGTCATCTTTTCCCCTTTTTTGACATTCTATAATAAGTTGCATTATTTTGCGGTTTTTATAGAAAGTGTTCACAGATTTCGATCGTCGTTTACAAAATGCTGTGCAAATAAGTCGACCTTTCTAACAAACTCACTACCTTTGTTAATATCGTTATCGAGAGAAAAACTTAGTATAGCCGTCTATCCATTCATTCTATCCTCATTCGTTCTTTCCACTTGCCCAAACCATCTCAGCTTGGTCTTTTTCATCCTAGTCACAGCACACGTCTCACATCACCTCACCTATCTAAATTACCCCATTTATTAAACAAGCTCTCAGTGTTTTTCTACATACGTATAAGAAATAAAACTTAAGTAGAAGTAGCAGCTGCCTTGAAATGGAGTTGGGCAGGACACGTTGCCAGACACTCAGATTCTAGATGGACCAAAAATATTCTCGAGTGGCAACCTAGAACAAGCAAAAGGAGCTTAGGAAGACCTCAGGCAAGATGGTCTGACGATGTGAGGCGAATCACAGGAAGCAGGTGGATGCAGCATGCTCAGGATAGGGATCTGTGGAAAGTCAAAAGGGGAGGCCTATGTCCGGCATTCAATCAAAACGGCTGAGAAAGAAGAAGAATTAGATGTAAAATGTTCGTCGACCCCTGATCTAGTACCTATAGCATATTAGGTACAATTGTTGAAAGGTAGAATATGTATAAATGGTGTATAAAAGGTATAGTTGTGTATAAAAGTGTATAGGTATAGGGCAGGTATAAAGTAGACACCTGGAAATGAACATCAGACCCGTTTCTTCAGCTCAATAGATCCATTATCCACCGTCCCTTTTACATTTTATACACGGAATATTGTTGTGCACTATTATTGTTGTACTATGCAAGGCGTTTTATTCATCCTTTGTGGGGTAGAAAGAATGACTGGAAGGAGAGAAGCGTTCCCTGTGTGAATGTGAACCAACTTCAGGGAGGTAAAAGTTTTTGAACCACGCTTTCGGGTTGACTGTAATAACTAATAAGATATTGCTTTAGCAATAAGTCCGCCCTTAAGCCCACTATTATTTTTTGTATTAATGAACATCTTCTGGCTAATAAGATTTATTTATTTTTCTCCATGTAAAAATTCAATCAGTTTAATTTTAGCAGTTGAAACCCACTACAATTTTAAACTATGCATGTATTTCGTTAATAAGGTGCTGGTTTATTGGGAAGTTATTAAAATTTGAAGAGGAAAATGTAGTCGCAGACAACAACAGATGAAGTTAAATAGTAGTAGTATTCGGGTTGACTGTAAGATATTGCTTTTGCAACAAGTCCTTCTCTTGGTCACGAACACCTAACATTCACTTGAAAAGAAATAATGATTGTGTTTTGAGTAGAAGAAATCGTAGAGATACATTAAAAACTATGAAATGATGACAGTAGCGAGAAAAATGTATTTGACCTGAAATTCGAACTTCACTAACGCGATTCTATACTCACCTATCTATCTATATATAAATATATTTTGTAGTTGACGTGTGTGTATATGTATGTCTGTGTAACAAAACCGTATTTATGTATTTATCCACGCTGGTGTGATCTTGTATGGGCAGACCTAACTTTATAGGAACTTTGTATTATTCGTCTAAGTTTTTTTTTAAGGAATTTTATTCAAGTGTCTATCGGACATTATAATAGTCAACAGCTTTAGGTGTGAGCACCTCCGACAGAACGCTATCCTATGTCAAAATTAATTGTATTCAAGATAAAAAAAAAATTATGAGGTTGAGTTTGACAATACACATTTAGAACAAATTTCGTGTTCTATAAAGTGTTGCTTAAATTTATCTTTTATCATCTTGCCTGAGGAAGACATCAGGCAAGATGGTCTGACGATGTGGGGCGGATCGCAGGAAACAAGTGGATGAGCATGCCCAGAATAGGGATCTGTTGAAAGTCAAAGGGGAGACCTATGTATGTCCAGCATTGGAATTAAAACTGCTGAGAAAGAAGATAATTTTATAGGCATATACCACCACGGTTTTTGTGTGTGGGTGTGAACTACCTTACCAAAATGCACGACATAGAATAAAAACCGACGATAATACGAACGACAGGGAATAATTCTACCTTTTCATAGTAAGATTTACAAGCTTTGGTACATGGTGAAAGTCCGTTTTTATGTGTATAAATGAAAGACTACTACGTATGTTAAAACCTAGTTTAAAATCCTCTATATATATTATTTTTTGAGGATAATCATCCTCATCATCAGGCGTATGACAATAAGTTCCATTCTTCATTTGAAACTTTAATCGTATCTTATAATTTCTAGGCATTATTTATCAAAATAAAATTGAGTTGTGCCAGTATGACACACGGCGAGATATAATTTTAAATGGTTTGACGTTCATCATACATTCGTCTTGTATGATCGAATTACCGACTTGGTCTCGCCTGGTGGGGTACGCGAGGGGGCACAATGGACGCATACCACAAGAACGAATGCTCCATTCGGTGAAATAATGAAAAAAAATCATCAAAAAGTCTTGGTCCTCGCTTGTATTATGTTCTAAATTACTGTAACAGCTGATAAAATCGACACACAACCATAATAGGTATCTTATATAAAAGAAATACGTTCAAGGTGCTAGAACCATTAAGAACTACACACCTTTATCTGACCGGCCTTAGTAGTGAAAATAGTGAGGATAAGCAAAACCAGGTCTACTTCATCGCAAGACTTCTTCTTTTTCAGCCCAAGTCTCTCCAGTGCTGGATATAGGTCTCATCATTCAAATGCTTCCATTCTTTTCTATCACTCGCCTTTCTTACCCACTAGTCTACCCGCTACCGAGGTTCCTCTACCCATCTTTTCTTTGGTCTTCCGACACCTTTTTGTTTTCCCACAGGTCAAAATTTAATAATGACTCAGAGAAGAGATGTGACTAAGCGTGGCCGTCCAAGAATGACCTGTTTCTCGGTCAAGGATGGATGCGTTTTGAATAAAAGAAATCGGAGAGTGTGTATGACAAAATTGCGGGAATATGGCAGAAGTAAATAAATACATAAATAAAATATTTATTGGATATCAAAAATTAGTCAAATGGCGGGTTTATTACCAATGGTATGGCCAATCCAAATGGCAATGTGTGCAAACCAGCCATCTTGTGACAATGAAACAAGATAAACTATACACATACTTAGGAAAATATGAAAACCTGTCTAAAAATTTGGTCCTCTCAGCATACCCTGCTAGGGACGTGGCATAACGGGATAGATACCGTTTATATAATATTATGTATTTTTAAAAGAAAAACTGTGTTTTTTTACGCAGAATTCGACGATTGCGCCCAATGAATTCACCTGTATCCGTAATTATAACCTCAAAATGATTCTTCATACTTAATGTCAAATGTGTAATATACCTACATACAAACGTAGTACAGTAGGGTATAAATTAATATAAACACATTAATTTGACATTATTAATAGAATATAATATTTTTCCTATGAAGCAGTATTATCTTGGTGCAGGAAAACATAAATCAATGTACACTTAACTGTCATATTAATTAGCTAATAAATATTATTATTGTTTTATCACCATTAATGTTATCTCTAAAAAGATTCCTTTTTTATAGATTTTGCATATTATAATTTACCTACGATAATATTTTAATTGTCATTACCAATTATTAAATTTTTAGTTTTTCTATTTTTATTTTACCTCTAAGCTAGGTGTCGCCAATAGAGTATTTTTCAGAATAAATTTCTCATCAACCTGCAAGATTGACTGTAAGATATTGCTTTTGCAATAAGTCCGCCTTTTGGCACACTTCCTTTCTCTTGTTTTTGTAACTATGCATATTTTCTCTGGCCAATAAAGATTTATTTATTTAACCTTAGGTAGTGAACAAGTTTTGTAAAAAAATAAGGTTGTTACATTGAGCCTTTCTCTAGTGAATTAGAGTTACAGATCTTTCATATTTTGAATAGATTCCTGGAATAAAAATTGTGAAAAATACCTCTGATTTTTTTTTCAGAGAAATTAACTCCATTCGCGATATTCGACTCAGAGAAAAAAATTGTTGCTCGTAGTGATGATATGCATTAAATCTACTGCATTACTCAATTTCTGTAATAATTATGTGCATGCGATTTTGAACATTACAGACATGGGAAATAACACCTGGGTTTTATTCAAAAATCAAATTCGTCAGCTTTTCTGACAATTTTTTATAAATGTACCCAATATTACTACTACGCTATTTAAAGTTCTTTGGGAACATAAGGAGGTCACTAAGCCCCGCTACTTACATATCCATTTTTTTCCTAATGTTTTGACGTAATTTTTTTTAAAAGGATCTGGGCTTGAATACACAAACCCAAATACTTTCCTGCACACTTTGCACTAGGCTGAAAGCCTGTATCGCAAAGTGTGGAATACATCGCCAGCCCCAGGGTTTGAACCTGGCACCTCCCGCTTGAGAAACTGCTGACTCAACCAACTGCGCCAACCATGTACTCAAGTCACATAAATCGCCTGTATTTCCATATTTTCTAAGAAATCGTGACGCTAAATGGACAGAACGATAGATGATCAAAAGATAAATGCTTCTATGATGGAACGATCTTAGATCTATATGGATCATCATAATAAAATATTAAATTGAAGGTTGAAATATAAAATTATAGTGTGGTAGGTGATGTGTGGTGCTGGGGCCCGGACCCAGGTAGGAAAATAAGTAATAAGTGTGCGTTTAGTATGTGTGGAACACCTGCGAAGTCCCGGTCAGCCCACAGATTTGATCTCATTGTAGTGTTCAATTTAGATTAGGAATAAAATTTACACTACGAAATGAAAAATATTGTCTAAATTTACACTTCTTCTTCAGCCCGTAGCCATCCACTCAAGGACGTAGGCCTCATTCATCCCTTTCCATGCCACACGATCTTGGGCCACTTGCATTCATGTTGCACCTGTGGTCCCACCACCATTCTTGTGGCGACTCTTACAATAATGTCCAACACCCCTGTTATGGTTCTGATTACTTCGTTCCTTATTCTGTCTCTAAGACTAGTCCCTAGCATGGCTCGCTCCATGGCCCTCTGGGTGACTCTCAGCTTGTTTGCACTTTTATTTAAGCACTAAGTTTACACATGTGTGAGAAACTAATTTAAAATTGTAGTAGGTAAGTAAGTACTTACTGTTTTTTTTTTTTCATAAACAAGTTTTAATTCGTAAATCTCCTTAATAATTGTGGATTTTCGGCAGCGTTGAGTATTTGACAAAACGCCGTCACAATCACATCGGAACGTTATTTTGAAAATTGTATATATACTCTTTACAAAAAACATTTCGCATTGCACCTAATTTAATTTTGTTTTAATTATATACGTACAATACAAAAAGAAGATATTCGTATACGCCACTGACTTTGCACGAGATTGTATTGATATTTTGGATAAAAATATGTGCAACAAAGGGAATTATTGATTTATAATGATTTTTTATTTCATTTCTGATTTTATAAAACATCACTACCGCCATCTATGAATCATAAATGACCTGGGAAATAATCTGAAAAAAATGATGATTCGCGTCCGGAGTAAACATTAATACCAGACGATTTTAGACATCCATCTATTAAATAAACTTACAAATGGAATCTCGGCTTCAACATAGGCTATTAAAATATATGATTTGTATCGTGGTTTGGTAAAATTATCAATTTTCCCAAGATACTGAATTCTATCAAGTTAGTATGAAAGTGAAAGAAGCCATTTAAAGTAGTTCCGTTAAAATGGTTTTTAAATTTGTTTGCGTCGTTACATAATCTAGAACTAGGATATACATCTAAGGATTATTTTTATACAATGTTTTTGCTCTACAAATACTTCTATATGACTAAAAATATGTCTATAATAATTAAAAAATAGTTTTGACATTTGCTCCGCGGCGCTTTCTGTCGTCGGTCGTCTGTTTTGACTCGCGTGGTGTAGGGGCTAGCGTACTTAACTTAAATTGAGTGTTATGCGATGCGAGGGTACGAGTTCGATCCCACTCCATACCCAACGCTTTTTTCTTCTTTTTTTTACTATCTTTTTGTGAAATTTGAATTGAGCAGAATCCTATATACATAAAAAATAATTTTACTAGGTAAAACAAATATATTCCTTCCTATATGCCAAAAATTTATTGCATTAGGTATTTAATTCTAAGACGATGTAACTTCACCACCCGTACACAATTTTAGCCGTTGCGAAGCACGGGAAATACAGCTAGTTATAAATAATATAATTTTTATATGAAGAAATATAAGCGCGGTCCTTAAAACTTTTTTTTTTTCAAATTGTCAAATCTAAACTGAACATTACAATCTTCAGTGGCTTCCAGATATCATGATCGTCATCGGCTATTGACCGATTATAAATTATGGTTGAGAGACGTGTGCCGAGGAGAATCTTGGATCAAGATCGAGAGAAGATCGAGACCAGAACCAGTCGATAAAACAGAGGACTGCTACTACATATGAATCCATGGATCAAGGTAAAAAATGTATGAAAAAAAAAAACGTTTTTTATTATACCTTTAATGAGAGGGGTTGTACCCATCATAATACCAGTAGAAGTTATAAATAATAATTACGTCCTTACCTCACTGCCATACAAAAATTATTATAAGTGCTTTTTATAAAAAAAATTATACGTTAATACCGTCCGAGCAAATATGCACTTTGACACGTATATAAATAAGTGATAAAATCGCGTGACAATATGCAATGTCGCTTGATACTTTGTTGATATGCATTATAATTGAGTTGACCAGGCATGCCGCCCGCACTCTGCCTTTTAATTTAAAAAATCTTTTATTATAAAATTATCTATTCGGTTGTGTATGTTTGTGTGTACTTCAGGGCATTCTCTTAGGTATCTATACATCCATACAATGCAGCATTGTGTGAACTCCCTTGGGAAGGATACAGAATGGGCGTTCCGATGCTCACGAGTCAGCATTGGCAATTTATTGGATATAGTGCCTCCACTCTCTTTATTTTCGAGTGTCTCGTAAAAACTAGGGAATAAAAAAACATGAGACAAATGAGGGAGTAGATAGGTAATGAAAAAGACAGATTTACCTGACAGACCTATGTTGTTATTTTTTAAATCACAATTTTATGTTTTGGTGAGATCATCGAATTTTTTTCTACATGTTTGTAGTTTAATTTTTACAAGTAGTTATATCTAAACTAAACAGATACACAGCAGAGGATGGACCTTCCATCAGGCTTATGACTGATCGTCGGCTGGCTTAATGTGATCACTTTACATTTAAGTAACATTTACCACTTCCAGTCCATCCATCATTTGCTGTACATCCGTTAAGATCACTACTTGTTATTCAACTACGACATATAGAAAATCCGATGTTTTTCACCAAATGAGAGTTGTGATTTTAAAAAAAATATCTTACCGAATCAATTTTTTCATATTTAAATTAAATTATTATGCTAGACTTTGGTAAAAACCAGGGGGTATATTCGCCTAGTATAATATTTTATAACGCCGTATAAAAAAGTGTAGGTACAGACTTAAAAATTCAACCAGATAATTTTCCAAAATGCCTTTAGTCACATAAATTATGATAAAGGAAATTGGTACCTAATTCACCGTGTGTTAAGGATTGCATTTGATTGAAGTGTCGTGCGGTGTTTGGTTATACATTTTCTATACTAACTTATATGAAGTTTTAAATTTGAAGAGCGAATGTGTTCTTATAAAGTTTTGAGATTCGAACGTCGGCGCATATAAACAAAGTATACTAACTTGAGAATTAATCGAGGAAACTAACTACCTATAAATACAATGTATGTATTTCCAGTTTATTTGTACGACTTTTCACACAAGTGTGAAATATTAAAACTTCATTTGTTAACTGTGCGTTGATGTAATTCAACATTAAGGAAAAGTCTTGTCACCGTTTTTCCGGTTAGAAAAAAGGGTTCAATTTTTAGTATGAGAAAATATGGAGACTTCTAGTACGCGGACGTACCAAACGGATTGATGTGTTAAAAATATTCGAAAAAATAATTCACTGTGCAATATTTATGTTAATACTGCGGAGAGACAGTGCAATCCATCAAGCAATCCATCGAAGCCTGTCCTCTGAGAGCATTTCCTGGATCATATGCAGATATCCACAATGCCACACCCAATGCCCTTGAATGGCTTGGAAGCCTGGATGTTGCTCTGTAGGGTACATGTCTCCTGTACGTAGCATATAGCATGATTCTTTTATCTTCTGACAGTTCTGACGTTACCGCCCAACGAAATAAATAAGTTGGTGCACTAGCGGATCTAGGGGAGGGGCTAGGGGGCTGAAGCCCCCCCCAAAACCATGAGTGACAGTTCTTTATATACAACAAATCTAGGGGTTTCAGCCCCTTAGCCCCCCCCCCCCAAAAACGTTGAGTGACTTTTTACCATGTGACGACATTGAGCCCCCCCACCAAAATCGAATCCTGGATCCGCCACTGAGTAGGTGTATAGATTGCTAAGCTACACTTTGTGACTGAACACAAAGGTAAACGTATTTGGTGGGCTTTGTTTGTATGCAGCTCCTGGGACTGGGTTTCGGATTCAGGTTTTTTGAACCTTTCACTGGGTAGTGGGTATATCATAGCGTTGCAATAATGTATGATGAAGAATGCATTCCTCTCCACTACTCGAGCTGAATATCAAACATATTCTCCAATTGAGTAATAAAAATATTATTTTACAATATAAATAATACAACTCTACTAATAATCCACCAAAATTTAGCTATAAAATATAAATTAATAAATTCGAGAAATATAATTCCATATTATAAATACAACCCGGAATCGGTTTTAGAAGATCAAAATTATAGGCTCTATTATGATAAAACAATTATAACAGATAGAACAATACATCATAATAGACCCGATGTAGTTTTACATAACAAACAAACTAAAATTACTTATTTAATTGACATCGCTGTACCAAATACATTTAATATTCAAACAACCGTCGCAGAAAAAATTCGTAAATATACAGAATTAGTAGGTGAAATAAAAAATATTTGGCTTTCTAGGTCGGTATATATAATCCCATTAGTATTATCAGCTACAGGTATAATATACCAAAATCGCTAATAAACAATTTAAAAAAATTAGATTTACCGGAAAATTTATACATAAAAATGCAAAAATCGGTCATTATTAATACTTGCAATATTGTAAGACGATTCCTAAATACTGATATTTCAGGCACAATGCTTGTATTTTAGGGCCCGCGTTGACCTAATCCTGTGATATCCGTGATATCTGGATAGGTGAATTTTTCCCAGTATTAGGCTGATGAGATTATATGTGAATCATGAATGATAAAATACGAGTATGTACTCTTTTTTGTAAGACCTGTCGCTAGAGAAGACAGAGCGCCAGACTGCCCAAACTTTGCACACACTCCTAGCCTCCGTCACATTAACGCAATTTGTCATACACTTATTTTACTCAAAACGCGTCCATCCTTGAGGATCTTGTCGACATGATCGGTGCAGGTCAGTCTCGGACGGCCGCGTCTGCTCACACCTCTTCGCTCACCCAATTATATCTTTTTTGTCATTCATTCTCTCAACATGTCCAAACCATCTTTGTTTATTTACTTCCATTCTAATCACTACACCCGTCATGCAATAACTCACTTCTCTAATTATCTGATTTTTTGTCGTGAAGTGCAAATACATCTTCAACACTGAGATTCGAACCCTGGACATCCTGATTAGCGAGTCGGCAATCCAACCAACTGCGACAAATTCATCTATAAAACTTTGTAATCTTTATTGCTACCCATAATAAAACATTTTAATTTATTTAATATGGCAGGGAAACATGGAGGATGTGGTATGATTTATAACACCAATGATGGTTGACAATGTCTGTCTATAAAAGGTTGAGCCATTATATGAATTTTTTAATAGTGCCCCACCCACTTAATGAGTTCCGTCGTAACTTTTCATTACCGCGTTTAGGATGGCCTGGTGGCGACCTGGCAACCGGGCGACCCACCTCAATAGCTCCCTGATGACACGTAATTACATACAAGAGGTTCACAGAAGGAACGGGCTACTGTTAGGAAAGACGATATAATACGAAGTCGGTAGGAACGGGCCATGCTCAGTTGGGTTGATAACGTTGTATGCTATGTTATTCTAATAGGTACCCTTGTTATTTGTATAAAATGAATACATGGTTGGCGCAGTTGGTTGAGGCTGCAGTCTCTCAAGCGGGAGGTGCCAGGTTCAAACCCCGGCGCTCGCGATGTATTCCACACTTTGCGATACAGGCCTAGTGCAAAGTGTGCAGGAAAGTATTTGGGTTTGTGTATGCTAGCCCAAATCCTTTAAAAAATAATTTTAAAAACTTGAACAGAACGCCAAACCTCCCTTGCACACTTTTTGCTTCAGTCACATTCATGCACATGCAGTAATTTAATGTTATAATCATATTTTCCACTCGTCTGCGAGTGATCTTAACAGATCATCTTAATTCGTAGAATTTTAGAAAAAGAACAATAGGTACCTGCTTTTGCAATTATATCCGTCAAAATATTAATACAAAAGCGAAAAGGTAACTCCCACGTTCGAAAATATTTCAAAAATAGAATTAGCGCTAACAAAAGAATGTTAGATTTAAAAAGTGAAAAAAAAATGGTTTTTAGTTTCGTTCGGACCTACCCAACGCAAAAACCCATTATCTCTCTGGCTGGACCCCGAAAGTAAAAATAATATTTTAATCTGAAATAAATACGGTAATCGGTTTTGGAATTTTTAGAATTCTTTTCATTAATAAATACTATTATTTTTTGTTGAGAGTCTTAACGTTTAAAATGTAGGCTTATGGTTTGTAACTGTTTTTAGAAGTCTCTATTTAGTATCAGAAAATAACAATTTCTGTCCAAACATAACTCTAGATTATGGTATAATTATTTTTCAAGTAAAAATGTATCAGTTGCGCTACTAATAAATGTAAAAGTTGTGGTATGAATATCGTTACATAGCTAAATAAGAAATTTTGATATGTAGTAGTAAATCTTATTCCAAGCAATGCTGTTTAACAATTTTTAAAAGTTGTGGAATAACAAAAATATTGATACCACAATTTTTTCATTGTTAGGACTGTTAACAATTAATAGAGCAATGTTTAAAATGTATTTGGTAGCAAAATCGCTTGCTCTGCAAAAGGCGATATTTATACCATAACTTTTCGTTAATAGCACTCGTTATCTACTATTATATAAAAAAATGCATAAAACAAACAATAAACACCTTTGTATAAAAACCCAGTATTCAGTAACAAAACTACTTATTCTAGGGAGTACCTAACGATTTTCTCTTCTCTGCACCATATCCCATTTATCTGGGGTCGGCGGCTCGGATCCTCTCTCTCCATCTGCTCCGATCGAAGCAGTCTTCTGGAGTAAGGAGTACCTAACGATATTTATACCATAACTTTCTCATTAAGCAATAGGATAATGTCTAACGTCTATATTAATTTCACCAGTATAAAAGTAGCCGTACCTAAAGTAGCGATATTTATACCACAACTTTGAACATTTGAGAGAAATTAATCACACAATTAGCAAGCTTATTTATTTGCAATGGACGCAAGCTGTATTTAAATCTTAACGCTTTAATAAAAAGAAATTTGTAAAGGGGTGTTGAATAAAGACACTTATTGCTGAAAATGATGAAGAGACGCGCGTATTATTTATTGCCAGTATAAAAAAATAAAAATAATAAATCAAAAAACAAATTTTATTTATATAATAACGTCTTATCTGACGTATTAATTACTGTAACAGCTGTGATTAAAGAAGTATTAAATAAAAGTGCTGAACGATCCATACTAAAGTAAGAAATACTCGTAAATCATTGGAATTAACGTGGATCCGTGTAGATCATCATCATCAGATCTCGTGTGGGTCCCGGGTACGTAATAATGATTTATACATTCCATCACTACACCACTGGCAATACTGATATTTAGTACATAACTTTATAACAAATCAATTTCTTTTCTTTTTTTTTTTTGAAGTCATCCCATAACTTGAAGTGGATTGTGGGTAGACGAAAATATGTTTGGAATGTAAAAAACTTGGACATACGTATATAAAAACGAGTTATGATTCATATAGGATGCTTCAATAAGTTCTGAAGCTTTAGCTCCTAGATTGGTTATAGAACGATTCTAGATTGGTTTAAGAACAGTTCTTGATTGGAACAGTTCTTCTATTGTCATTTGGAATGGCGCCTTTTTTTTTTTTTAAAATGAATCTGGGTTTATCGAAATAAACCCAAATACATCTTTGCACACTTCACAGAAAGCTTTAAAAGCTTGTGTTGTGAAGTGGAGTAGGAGTTTTTGATAAACTTTTTGTTCTCTTTTTTATAAGCCAGTTTCCACCTACTTTTCCTGCTATCTTTATTTTTTATTCCTATTTTCTACTATTTTATCTGTTTTCCCAGGCCCTTAAACACTAGTTAAAACATAAATTTATACCTATATTAATATTTTTAATTATTTTTATTCAATCTATTGTCTTGCAGGTATAATAAGCAGATGGGACTTTAGAGACCGAAATGTGTTTTTTAGCTTTGTATAATATTGCATCAAAATATTAATACGCTGAGCCTTTTTAATTTTTTTATTATTATTTAACATTTCGAACTGAACCGACCGACCGTCCGATTAATATTCGATTTTTGAATAAGACAATCGGAATATTGATTAGCTAGGAGAAAAATTATATTTTTAATTAATGTGAGGTAGATATATTTATGTTAATGCCAGCCCTAATCACCATAATATTTTAGTAAGGTACTCAATGGCCTATGTCAGGGAATCAGTTTTACACGGGAGAACTCTCATGCCCAATGCCAGCAACTTTTACCTAGGAAGGAGAGCCCTAAGAAATTTCCATACAAAAACAGAGATAATATCACATTTATTGAATAAAGAACATCAGCTTCCAGCTACACCACAGCCTAAGACCATATGAAATGCAACATGTAACTCACCTAGTTGGGGAAATTCTGGTCGGAGATATTTGGGCACCTAACGTAGGTGAGCTGCATGTTTCATTTCATACGGATTTAGGGAGTGATCTAGCTGGAAGCTGATGTTCTTTATTCAATAAATGTAATATTATCTCTGTTTTTGTATGGAAATTTCTTAGGGCTCTCCTTCCTAGGTAAAAGTTGATGGGATTTGGCATCAGTCTACATACCTATTTTGAGTAACGATAAAGCAGAACCTTGGCTAGGACATAGGCTATTAAAAAATTTAATACCTCTAAAGAAAAAAATGACTTTAATAACAAAACAACATGTATGCAATAGCGGTTAAATCAAACTTAGAATGTAGTTAAAAAAAACGTATCCAGTGTAATAATGAGAAAAAATCGCTGATTAACTTATAAAACACTCCTTGGATTCCTTTCGTTTATGACTTGAAAGGTCAAAGGTAACGATACGAATATTGATTGTGGATTAGGGTAGCATAATAACGAGTAGAACTTATTTTATAGGTGAAAATTTGTAAGCAAATTGACATTCATGTTAACGATCAAACTACCTCCACATTTTATGTTCGCCCAATACTACCTACTCGATACTTTCACGTTATATTTACAGCTATCAGGAGAATATGAAAAAAACAACAGTAAATATTTATTTACCAATCTTATAAAATGTAATTTATACCAAAACATTAGAGCAAAGTATTTTAAAAAGCTTAAATTGTGGAAGAAACAAACTTGAAAAAATATAACAGTAACATTTAACATGATAGTATAGCAGTTCTTTCGGATTTACTCATTTATAAATACTAGTGATTTCTACTTGCTATCTGTAGGATTCTTCATCGAGAAACTATGTAGAATTACTCTATTAGCTACAAAAGACTCCTTTTCAGATACAAATTCTACGACAATTTAAATCAATCGTGAATTTTTATAAAAAGTATGATTACATTTCGATCATCATTTAGCAAATGACATTCAAATAAAGATATCCCTTTAACAAAGTGTCCATAATGTAGTATTTTTTTGCGTGGTATTTGTATTGTAAAAAGTAACCAGTACCTACTCAGTACTCATATTTAAACAGATTTTGTTATTGATACCTGTGAATAGTTTTTCATACCATCCCTACAATTAACTACCAAAGCAACCACTATCAAGAATCAGAATTCTATACATTAGACTAAAAAAAATGAAGTTAGCACAAAGGGAAAATTTGTTATTTTCATAAGGTTTAAGTACTTGGTGTATATTAGGGGAGCATAATTATTTAGGAGGTCGCCGTCCGTTGGTTGGTTGCTTGGCTTTGTTAAAAGTAGTAGGTAGGAGGTTGTACCTACTGTCGTAGACTAACGATATTCTTAAAGTCATTATGCTTTATTAGGAATACATTATATTATGGTACCCTAATACTCATATTTTTTCAACTTTTATATTTTGTGGAATTAGGCCCCATACGTTAATTTGGAATGAATATGGCCACCAGCGATTACTCTGTAAATTTTAATAGTCTAAGCTGAAAATTTGTGCAAACTTTAAAAACCTAATTGTACATGCTAACGAAGAGGTTAAACCTGTTTCCAGCTTTCCGAGAATTGCCAAAGCTACATCTACTTTTTTATGTATTTTTCTTGGCCTAAACAAAATTTCAAAATAGGTCTTGCGTTATTCTTATTTTGGACTTACACTCTAAAATTTGATAAATCTTGAAATCATAATGGATCGATTTTTATTTAGAGCGCAAAACTAAAATAATGTGAGGTAACTTATGTAGTGTGTACATAGAACAAAAATAAAATATTGTAGAAATAAGAGGGTAGGTTTTTCCTATATAACTAAAATGTATGTACCAGTGGATAATAATAATTCTACCAAAAAAAAACTTCCGGGAAAACGAGCGCCTTGGTCTGGTTTTGACAGGTTAACAAAACAGAGTAAAGAGAGGAGAGGAGTCGACATTGGTGGTGCCGGGTGCGTGGCGGGTTCGACAGCGGCGGGTGGCGGCTGCGGGAACAATACAGTGAAGCAAGGGCAAATGAGTGGTGAAAACATGACGTAAAGGGATGGGAAATAAATCGATGATAGAATTGAAATCAATGTCACGATTCGATGATTTCGATCACATCAAACAATTCAAAAAATGAATTACATTCTATCCCCTCACGCCGCATCTTTTTCAAGGTAGACAGAGAGAACAGATGGACAGACTGCTTTATCTTTTCACACACTCCTAGCCTCCGTTACATTCAAAACTATTTCTCACCTAGAGAATTTCAGCCCACATAACAACCGATTTTCATTCCCTCCTGTCTCTATTTGCAATAGACCCCCAATTACCCTGACCTTGATATTCAGCGGCCACAGCCATCAACAAACTCCGAGAGCAAACATTTCCTGTTTCTACGAGAGAGCTTTCTTTATCGCGGGACCAATTACCTGGAATAGACTGTCGGATGAACTCCGAAAAAACCAGCCCATCACCAGCTTCAGGAGCGAGCTGAAAACTAAAAGTTTCAAGACCAGCTTCCCCCGCCATTGAGATGGAGTACCATTAAACTGCGCCAATAAGATATCAATCATCATCAACATGCCAATTATTAAAATTCGATGTTCAGATTTGAATTCCTACGTTTTGGAACGCATGTACAGAAACAACCTCCCTACAGCCTACACCCGGGAACATTGAACCTGTTCGATTATAAATACAAACTAAGTACGAAATAAAAACATTATTTACATACGAGAATCGATATGTACGTACGACCCAATTGTTCAGCAACCACATGTACCTACGATATTTTTGTATTTGACAGAAGTGGGGAAATAATAATATTCAAAATACAGGAAAATAATACGTAAATGTGTGTAGAAAATATGAATGAAATGGTGAAAATTTTCGATGCTATGTTATTTAAAAGGTCCGTGTCTTTAACGTTCAAAATCGCATGCAGAGAATTACGGACGGTACTTTTAGTCCGCAGATAAAATTCAGAAATAGTAATTTCGGGTTAGCCGAAAAAGTTTTATGGTAATGCTGTAGATTTTAATGCATATTGTCACTAGGAAAAATATTTTTTCTATGCGACATTCATGAAGTAAGTCATTTTCTTAAATATTTTTTTTAAGGTTTATTTTTCACATTTTTTTTCGGGAATCGAAACAAGATATGAAAAATCTGTTACTGTAATCCATTAGAGAAAGGTTCAATATATCTACCCTATTTTTTACAAAGCTTATTTACTAGCAAGGTTGGTGAGATTTTTGTTCTACGAAATACCCTTTTTTGGCGACACCTTAATTAAGTGCGTAAAATATCGATGAATTGGAGAAAATCGATGTCGCGTATAAAATCACTATTCAACTGCAATACTATTTATTGAGTAACCAACGAACTTTGAAATTGTTGAATTTGACAATTGTTGCCAATGTGTACCCACCACTACTAGCGACATCAACGGCAGTACTATATACTAATGTCCATATTTAATCATTATTACAAAATATTGCTTGCCCTTTACAGACTTTACAAAAATATCATGAGACAATTATTTTGGTATCAAAAGTTCGAATCTCTAGTCGACATCATTTGTTTATTTTATCTGTCATCATTTGTTTTCGACTGTCACTTTTTTATTATTAATATCAAGGCCATGACAATAAAATAATAAACGTTTTTTATATGTCACTTCTTTGGAAAGTTATTAGGCGAACATGACAAAAGAGAAGTTAGATATTATACCTTCTATGGAAACTGGTTCCCTGATACAAATCATGGACAACATTTATAACATACTCGCTTAAAATCCATAGATTAATTAGATTAAATTTTAGTGTCGTTTAGTGATAATTCTTGGTATTCGTTGAGATCATCAGAGACACAATTATTTTTTTTAAATGAAACCCGTTTCTTTTTTTAAGAGATATTGACGATTTATATATCGAATGAACTGTTAAAATACTGAAATAAATCTACATGTGTATTAAGCGAGTTTCAAAAGTAGCAATAACATTATAAATTGTTACTTGTTACACAAAATAACAGTTAATATTCATCACTGTCAAAGTGGTGCATATAACTACCATCTCACATAAGGCTCATAATTCATACATTTTTCTTCTAATAATGAATCTTATGTCATAAAGATGTTGTTCATATAATCGATTGGTAATTGAAACTACCAACGAGTGTAAAAATCGCAGGTTTTTGAATGATACTTGAATTATTTTGATTTACAATTTTTTATTCTTGTAATACTTCAATGGGATACATCAATGGGATTCAAGGGAATACTTCAATGTATTTTGAATGATAGCTAGGTCCTATTTCAAAAAGGAATAACTTTGGAACCATCTACATTAAATGAGTGATTCTTTCAATGTATGGTAACGAATGAATGTAGATTTTGTTTGATATATGATACAATATGTTAGCACATGCGCAGAATGGCTGCGCAGTCGACAAAGCCAACCGACGCTTTTTATCTGCTGACATTCAATGTAGTGGTTAGTGATCGTTCAACCACTATGACCCTGTATTACGTAAACTCTTCATTTGCGTTCTTTTAGGGACTGAACATTAAAATATAAATTAATTTATCATATTCTTAACAAAAAAAACATTGCGATTTGATGACAATTGTGACTGTTAAAAATAGCAGTGATTTGCTGCCAGTTCCTGATGGGTCATTGGTTCGTATGTGCAGAAGGCAACAGTAGTAAAAATAACTCTTGAGATTGAAAGACAAGTCAGATAAGGTGAGGTCGTTAAATTTAAACGAGCGATTCTTATCGAAAGACACATCACTAGCTCATATACCTAATCACAAATGTCACCAGTGGATCTATATTCACAAAGAAACACACACATCCACACCATCGGTCCGATTATGTAACTATGTAAGTGCGTACTAACTAAAATTCAGTAATTAATTATGTACATCGGCTGGTTTAATGCGATCACTTTACACTTAAGTAACATTCAACAATTCTCCAGTCCATATGGACTGGTGAATGTTACTTAAGTGTAAAGTTACAACATTAAACCAGCCGACGATCAGTCATAAGCCTGGTGGAAAGTCCATCCTTTGCTGTATATCTGCTGAGCTAACTATTTGTTATATTCAACTACGACATGTTGAAAATTTCGATGTTTTCACAAAACATAAATTGTGATTTTGAGAAAAAATTGTGCGTGATAACTAGAATGACTATTTGACGAGTGACCATTCGCATTCCAAATTTGAAATCGAAATGTGATAAAAAAAAAACTCGAATATAGAACAATATGTCATATTTTCAAATCTTATTTACAGTTATTTATGACTTTACATCACGAACCATAGAGTACGAAAAATTATTGTCTATTAATACTTCAGTTATTATTCATAGAGAATCTTCATAATACGCCTTGCATCTAAACGGTCCATGACCATCTCACATACATAATAGTGACGCATACCTACTCACAGATAGACGAGGCCCCCGTGAATTCAAGCCCTGACACTGAGCCAATACGGCGGAAAGCCACCACAAATCAGAGACACACAGAGTACATGGTTGGCGCAGTTGGTTGAGGCGGCAGGAGGAGGTCTCTCGAACGGGAAATGTCAGGTTCAAACCCCGGCGCTGGCGATGTATTCCACACTTTGCGATACAGGCCTTTAACCTAGTACAAGGTGTGCAGGAAAGTATTTGGGTTTGTGCATGCAAGCCCAGATCCTTTTTATAAAAAAAAAAAAAAAGAAGAAATAACATTGCAGATATGTCATTCAGATGTCAGAGGAGCGGTTTCCGTTAAAAGCTCTGGAAACCGAGGGTGCAGGCAGAAGACAGGTGAGCGGCCCCAGAAATAGCTGGCAGAAGCAGGTGACAAAGATGTGCGAGGAGAGACTAATGTGGTTGGAGTGGCCAGAGGTCCTGGAAACTGCAAGTCACAGGGGCCTCTGGCGAAGATTCACATAAGCTTTGAGCCCCCGACCCAACCAAGGATAGAAGGGGAAGAAGATGTATGTACATATGTATTATGTATGTACTATAGCTATAATCTGTTTTTGTGAATTATATAAGTAATGATTATTAAAAGAACAATAAATATTTGTTTCCGTAATGTTGGTACACATTAATTTATGTGCTTTTTGTGATGCACTAACAACAAACTAGCAAAAATATTTATTATCTTTCATGATAAACTCGATAATCCTGCATACTAGATTTGCTTCACCATAAATTGTGTTCAAATGTCACTTGGTTCAGGCCTCTTTATAAACTCTCGATGGTCTCGAGATAGATTAGACCATAGACAATAATGACAAAAAAAACTCAACACGACATTGAAAAATAACAGACAGTAAAATGAAAAAAAAAAGTTAAGATGATGGATGGTTTTACAGCCACGTTGTAAATCTTTAAGTTAACAAAGCTGTTGTAAATTTTATAAACACACACACACACAGTTTTTTGACAGATAATTATTGTTACAAAACCATGTGTTTATTCGTATTTTTTTATTCATCCTGTCGACAATAATTCGTGCAAAGAAATATTGTACTTACAAAAATCATCCCTCCATTTTAGTGTGAATTTTGTTAAGAGCAACGGAAGAGGAAAAAGTACGCTTAAAGGGACACTTTTTGGATGAAATTTCTGAACTAGGATTTTGAAGAGAGAAGAAAAACTTTGAAAAGGCAAAGATTTAGAAAGATGGTCTGGACCTGGAGAAACGAAGAGCTCAGTAGGAAATTGTAGAAGAAAACGCACAAGAAAGCATTTAGGATGAAAACACATTAGACCCGAAACAGATACTTGGAAGTATTTTTCTTTAATGAGGATCAAGCCAGAGGAAATTTGGAATTGAACCAATGAGAAAATTGTAGAGAAAAGATTCATTCTGAAATATGAGCTGTAGAAGCATACAGCACAGTTAGAAACCAGTGTGTTCTGTATTCTTACGATGGAGGACTGGAGCAGCTCCACCTATTGACGGACGATGCGATTACATGGCTGCGGAACCTGAAGGTGAGGGTTTAGCGGCCCATAAAAAGAAGAAGTTAGAAATAGAAGCAGAAAATGAACAAGATAAGAAAAAAGATCTGGGCTTGCTTGTATACAACAACCCAAAAACTTTTCTGTACACTTGTTGCACGATGAGCTATTGGTGTTGTGAAATGCAGAATAGGTCGTCAGCTCCGGGATTCGAATCAGGCATCTAGAAGGTATTCACAGATGACTAAGTGGAAATTACATGATGCTTCGTTTTTGCATCAATAAAGCGATAAAGTCACAACAACAAGCATATTTTATATCGGGAAAAAAGGAGAAATAACCCGTTGCTGGCTTCGAAACCGACAACATCATGTCAGTTTTATAAGGCGTCATAAATAACCCATCCTCTTCAAGGAAGTCCATAATATAAGACTTTTCGTTTTTATCTCATCTACTAAAATAGTCTACAACTTTTACACAAATGACTGTTCTATTCAAAAAAGAATTTTAAGAACTCCCACAATATTGTTTTATGCTTTAATGGCGGGGTCTATTTTAAAATTTTTCAATGCTGTTAATTTATTGTCCTTTGGAAATTTAAAATACAATGTCGAAATAATAGAAAGGGTAACTGTGAATCTCTGAAATGCTTTTGTAAATAGAAGAATGCAAGTTTCCAAATATTACACAACAGAATATTAGAAACTATTCAGAATTGGAAGAAACAAAAAGATAGCAATTAAGAAATGCTTCAAAATTGAATGTTTTTTTTTAAAAAAAAAGCAGAACAGATTGGGGACAATAGCAAACAATTAACCAGCCATCTAGAAGAAACCAAAATAGACCAATAATTTGAAGATGCAGTTTTAAAATGTGCTGGATTCTAAGGCTGGATTACAAAATCGCAACTTGATGAAAGAAAATTGGACAGTGCAGTAAAACTGTAGGTTTTAATGATTTATCGATCTGTCAACGAGGGAATATCCAAGTCAAATACTAGAACAGGTAGGGATGAAATGAACGGTCAGAAAGACCAAGAAATAAGCTGTTGGGCATTGTCACAAAAGGATCTAAAAATTGATCTACAAGAATCGTGGGAACAGCGAAATGTCTAAGAAGCACGAAGTCTGCGGGAGATGATAGGTCATAAGAAACACATTCTTCTTCTTTTTTTATGGGCCGCTAAACCCTCACCTCCGGGTTCCGCAGCCATGTCCTCGCATCGTCCGTCAATACAAGAAACACATTAAGATATTTTCAAATGTTTCAATTTCAAGTTTTGACGAAGATCTGAAGCAGATTTTGATTAAACATCTGTTTCGAATTAACAACAAACTCCCGGATGATACAAGATGAATACGAGTACCAATGTTTCTCACTTCAACTACCAAATGTGTTAAAATTAAATGTTTTTATTGCACCTTTAATAAAAACGACCTGCAATAAATTTTACGATATGTGTAGGGGGTATTCTCTTAACAATTTGATATCGAGTCTAACAACACTAATGTTTATGATGGTATCAACAAAACGAAGAAATACCTCATAATAAATGTGTCAAGATGATCTGAACCTAGACATGGCGATGTTATATACTGGGCACTGGGAGAGACCAC
Source organism: Ceraclea dissimilis (assembly GCA_963576895.1). Lineage (NCBI taxonomy): Eukaryota > Metazoa > Arthropoda > Insecta > Trichoptera > Leptoceridae > Ceraclea > Ceraclea dissimilis. The sequence goes on from OY756376.1 coordinate 13,597,438, forward strand.
ACGTCTCGAGGTATTCCTTGTCAATATTATAATCTTTACTATAAATAATTAAAACTTTTTATTTTATAATATTAATTTAACAACAACGGTTTATTGTTTACTCGATAGTTAAATTATTTTATAACTTTTTGAATGTGGCAGGGGACCGTTGATGGATCCTTGAGGGTATCCAAGTGGGCGAAAATCTACCATTCTAATAATCTTGTAGGCATAGCTTGTAGGCTTTCGCAGCGTGATGAATCCATATCTTCGTTGTGGTTCTTCAGGTTTCCTTACTGTGTGTAAAGTGGTTGAATAACCGAGTTTTCGGCAGCGGTACTACTGCCACCTTCAGGGTATCTATCTACCATGCATCCTATGGTGGATCACCTTTGGGTGTTTCTGAAAATGGGGGTGCCTGTTTGATTAAGACATCAGATGTCTCGGGTTGACTGTAAGACATACACTCTTGCAAAAGTCCCCTCTTTGGCATACTTCTCTGTCAAATAAGATTTGTTATTTATATTTGGTCTGTGACTGCGGCGCGACTCAAAACGATAGTCATCTCAGTCATCTGTAACATGTGCACTGTTGAAAGAAGGTTGGACTTTTGCAGAAACGACGGAGTTTTGTAAACAAACGACTGTATAAAATAAACTGGGTTAGTTTACGTTAGACAGTTTTAGTATCGAAGGTACATTTTCTATTCATTCCATAGAAATTTAATCAGATATTTGTGAACACTGAAGCGAAAAATTTACCTGTTATGATAAAAATGTTGATTGATTATATCAATACATGAGTTTTTTGAACAAAAAACATTATCAAAAGAAAAAAAACTGTACCGTAGCAGGTGATAGTAAAAAAGGGGACCTGTCTAATATTATACGTAAAAAAATGAAAAGATGGCGAAGTAAAGATAAACATACAGTACCAACGTAAAGGTATAAAAGTGCTTGTTTTTTTTTGTAATTTATCTATGACTTATCTACACAAAATAGCAAAGGGAGCGTAATCGAATTGTAACGGTTGCGTATCATAGACAAAAATAAAAATGCTGGAATGTCAATAGAACTCGATTTAAATCTTGTTTCGTTCTAAATTTTTAAATGCTGGAATGTCATTCGAAGAAGAGAAGATGATTCAAATTTTGTTCCGTTCTTTATCTGAATGCTAGAACGTCAATGGTTGAGAATATGGTTCAAATTCTGTTTCTAAATTTGAATACTGGCATCTCAATAGTAGAACATGGTTCACATTTTGTTTCATTCTTTATTTAAATGCTGATTTGTCAATAATTGAGAATATGGTTCAAAATCTGTTTCATTCTTAATTTGAATGCTGGAATGTCATATTCAATATAGGTTGATATGAAATAAATTTAATATATTATAGGTACTTAATATATATACTGAAGTATACATGTTGGTAGGTACCTATTACCTATACTGAAAAAGTCATTCCCTGATATATCCTGTCTCAGGCTGGAATTATTCAGTACATTCACTACAACATAATACCTATAGTACAAAATCTCAGCATCTCTTTCTAACTTACAAATTCGTATTGCGAAAGAATGAATAAGAAGATAGACGTTTGAAAGTCAGTAGGTAGGTTAGCATTGATATGAGGAATATAGACAAAAAATGTCGGCCCGTTCGTTTTTTTTTTAGTTTTTAGGATGACGTAGAGAGTCACAGATGATATAGACGCGATGGCAAATCACAGAAAACTACTGCGAAAGAGATGTTGCCAAAATTAGAAGTGAAGATGGAAGAAAAAATTACTTCAAAATTATTGACCATACTTCGTAATTCGGTTAGCGTAAAGATTGGTTGGAAGATTTTGAGTAACTGTGAATGTTGAAGTAAACATTGCATAACATAGAATTCTACAAGATAATACACGTTTATAATAAGTCCCCGGTGTCGACTTACTCCACTTCACGACACAGGCTTTTCAAGCTTGCTGTGAAGTGTACAAAGGTGTTTTTCATTTATTAAAAAAAAAATGTCACTAGGGCGAGATTATCGCTATTAAACTGCAGTATCTTTCAGCTAACCCAAGTGACAAACTAAATTCTTCTTTCCCCTCAGGTCCATTGTTGGACATAGGCCGCCCCTTTGGTCCTCCAGCCACAAGCAAAAAAATTAAAAAAAAAAGAAACATATTATAAGCATGTAGCAAAACAATTGAGAATAAAAAATATTCATTAAAATGAACGCCATTTTGTCGATCAATGACCACCATTTTGTCATCCAAAACAATATATTACTGCAAACAAGATGAAATTTCAATTGAATGTTTACTACTGTTTGATAATATGGACGTGTCTTCCTAAACGTCATCTATAAATTTATTCGTCAGTGATATCATCTTGGCAGGATGATTGAAAGAAGGATGAAGCATACAAACAAAAAAACAAATGAAATACAAAGGAACAAACAAAAGACGAAAGAAATTCTTGGATGGATATTCCGTTTGTTTGGAACGCATTTTTTCGGCAATTTTTTTTGTTGCTGCGTATTACATTTTGTTTTGTGAGAATTCGGGAAAGTCAGAAGCAGAGTGCAGATTTCCTAACTAAACGAATGCATAAGAAAAAATCGAATTATATGGTGACTATCAGTATTAAAGAAAGTTGGTAAATTAAGATGGTTTGCACATGTGGAAAGAATGATGAATTAAGACTGAAAGGAATGGTGGAAGGAAACGTAGTTTGCCCAAATCAAAAACTTCATGAGGACGGACACGTTCGTAATAAAGGAAACGACAGAGTATCTAGCTAAATGAGAATTTATTTATTTTTCCAAAGTATGTTCTAAAAGTGGGGTAACCGAGGATAGGTGTGCATTACCTAACCATGAGGATGAGACATAATCTAAAACTATATGCACCTATTTTTTTTACCACAGTATCATAACATTTGTTCACTAGGGCGAGCTTATCGCAGTGCTGCGATATCTGCCAGCTAACCCCAATAAAAATTATGAGTTTTTTTTTTATTGACAATCGTCATCTTTTTCTCCGCATCATTTTAATTTAATATGGCATCCCGACGCATGCGCGCTGCGCAGTCGAAACCACAGAGTAAAGAAATAAAAATAAATTTAAAACTTTATGTAGGTAGGTAATGGACCTTTTTTTATAAATGTATTTATGTATTTTTGTTCCATTCTCGGATTTAGTTCATGCGCATTGTGAAGCGACCGGGGTTTTAAATTTCATGTGTTCTCTTTTTAAAAATACACACACATACAATAATTCTACATACAGTCCACTCGCATACACTACTGACTACATACACACAAACACAAGACCCTTTTTTGTTCCTTTTTTAAAAAAATTCAACCAGTGTTCGTAAATCATCGAAATAACGGAGTGGGTAGCTACCTACCCCCTCAGGCCATTGCATTGGTTAGAACAGGACCATCGGGGATTTATATAGAGGCCCGGTCCATGTGACATTTGAACACAATTTATGGTGCAGAAAATATCTTCTTTTTAAATTAATCTGGATTTAACGAAATAAACCCAAATACACCTTTGTACACTTCACAGTAAGCTTGAAACGCTTGTGTCGTGAAGTGGAGTAGGTCGGCATAGGGGATTGAACCCGCGCCCACTGGATTGACAGTCGAGCGCTTTACCAACCAGGCTACCGACCACCTCATAGTATGCGGTATTAGCGATTTATGCATAAAAAAAAATGTACTAATCCATTAAGTAAATATTATATTAGTTCACTTTCTGCACAAGAAATAACCTTTTCATATGATTTTGATGAATAATTTTGCTAGATTGTTGTGTAAATTTGATGCACGTTTTTTATTTCACTAAATGAAAGTGTATCACGAAAAATACATAAATTTAATACCTACTTAAACCAACATTGCAGAAACACATATTTACCGTTTTTTAAATACTTATCACTACCAATATAATTCACAAAAACAAATTAAGTAGTGTTAAATCTAATACGATTTATGGTGGAGTTCCACCATACTGTTTCAGTGTCAGGGCTTGATATGCACGACGGCTTCGGTTAGAATAAAAAAAAAGACTATCATAAAAGAACATTTGAAATTTGAATTTCGTAGGAGTTCTTAATTTTTATACAAAGAACGTTTCTTCAACACACACTTTTTTGTTCTTATTATTGTTTGTAATTCTTTTTACATTTACATTTATATATCTCGTTTGCCTTATATAATGGTATTGTTTTGTTCTATAAAACCTTTTGTATGCCATTAATACGCTCTTCTATAAGTTAAATTCTTTATTCGAATTTTGAAAAACGTTCTATTCCACATCCTCTCGTTACGTTACAAACAGTTTAACTAGACATGAGCGCCACGCCGGCGCGCCGCCGCTGATCACGGTCGGCGCGCCGCCGCCGGCAAAACGCTTACGCCGGCGGCGTGGGATCCGTGTAACTAAAAGTATTTATCCTGTGTTTCTTTAGACGAAAATCGAAATAAGTACTTTACCAGTTAAAAAAATTTAAGTATTCAGCTGTGGCGACGCTAGTATTCAGTAATTATATAAGACATCGAATAATAACTAATGCAGTGTTAACTCATTCCGTCGTCTCAATTTCGTTCATTTGGTTTTGCATAAAAAAAAATCGGGGAATTTTCTGTATCTTATTTATTCAATACTAAAACAAGAAATAGGATGGGATGGAGGTATTATTAGTTTGGTTCTTCGTGGTGGAAATTAAATGAAAAACAAACGTTTTTTTATGTAAGTAATTTTATGTTTTTCTGATCGATTTTTAGGACAACAGTCGATTTTACCACGCTGAAATTTTTAAACCACGTGAATTTTGGCAGAATATCTGGCCAAAATATGCGGCTTTTCGGTCAACCGTTCTCTCTTTTCAATAGTTTAACCTTTGATTATCGAAGTACCTAATCAAAATTATTTTTATTCCACTTGAATAGATTCGCTATACTTCATTTGTTTCAATACAAAACACTGTGGAAATAATAGTGACTCCTTTTCTCTTGACACAAAACGATACTCATTTGGTAATTTTTTACGTTTACGATCTTCAAAGTGTCAAAATGTGAATAGAATTAGATATTTTAACGTTAAAATCCAATTATTTCGCTCACCCAAGGCTGCATCTTAATAATAAAAAAAATACTATCCCCTAACGTGGTTTCTCAGAATGTGATTACAGACTACTCTCAAATTGTAATTTATCTTTCCACCGGTAAGCATTACGTATTTTGGTTGATATCATTATTAATTTATGCACTTTTCGACGAAAAACACCACAATTTATGTTTATTTATTAATTATCCTTTTTTTACACCTAAAATAACATCACAAATAAGATAGTTTTATTAAATTACCCATCCACTACAAACAATAGCACATATAACACAAATGTTTTTACAGCTTATGCTCAACCGTAGTTCTTGGATACATTGGAGTTTTGGATTTCGTGGAAGGTCGACCTCGTCATCGCAATTCAAGACTTTATTTCAGAGTTTCAATTCACTCACCGTTTAGCTAACAGCCCAAATATTGCCAAATGAGAAACCTGTTCGACTGCACTACTGCCCATAGTGAGGCTCATTCTGACGCGTTTGACTTCATGGCTTAGTTTATTTTAACCTGCCCTCCATTACCATGAAAAAGCAATAATGAAATTTTCTCAAATATTTAGTTCATTTGGTTTTGCATAAAAAAATCGGGGAATTTTCTGTGTCTTACTTATTCGATTCTAAAACAAGAAATAGGATGGGATGGGGGCATTAATAATTTGGTTCTTCGTGGTGGAAATCAAATGAAAAACCAACGGTTTTTTTATGTAAGTAACTTTATGTTTTTTTGATCGATTTTTAGGACACCGGTCGATTTTACCACGCTGAAATTTTTAAACCACGTGTATTTTGGCAGAATATCTGACCAAAATATGCGGCCTTTCGACTTTTCGGTCAACCGTTCTCTCTTTTCATTAGTTTAACCTTTGATTATCGAGGTACCTAATCAAAATAATTATTATTCCACTTAACTAGATTCGCTATACTTCATTTGTTTCAATACAACACTGTGGAAATGATAATGACTCCTTTCTCTTGACAAAACGATATTCATTTGGTAATTTTTGACGTTTACGACCTTCAAAGTGGCAAAATGTGAGTATAATTAAATATTTTAACGTTAAAATCCAATTATTTCGCTCACCCAAGGCTGCATTTCAATAATAAAAAAATACTATCACCTAACGTGGTTTCTCAGACTGTGATTACAGACTACTCTCAAATTGTAATTTATCTTTCCACCCGTAAGCATTACGTATTTCGGTTGATATTATTATGAATTTGTGCACCTTTCGACGAAAAACGCCATAATTTATGTTTATTCATTAATTATCCTTATTTTTACACCTAAAGTAACATCACAAATAAGATAGTTTTATTAAATTACATAATTTTATTAAATTATCCTTCAACGACAATCAACAGTACATACAACACATATGTTTTTACAGCTTATGCTCAAGGAGTTTTGGATTTTGTGGAAGGTCGACCTCGTCATCGCAATTCTAGACTTTATTTCAGAGTTTCAATTTCACTCATCGTTTAGCTAACAGCCCATATATTGCCAAATGAGAAACCTATTCGACTGCACCACTGCCCATAGTGAGGCTCATTCTGACGCGTTTGACTTTATGGCTTATTTTATTTTAATCTGCCCTCCAGTACCATGAAAAAGTAATAATGAAATTCTCCATTATTTTTCAAATATGGGCTTTTATTTTACTTTGTCATTGAAATAATCATAGTTTTTCAAAATAAATAAATCGATTTTATCACTATCCTTTTCACATATGCGTATTTAATCATTTAAAACAATAATGCAAAAAAAATTGAATGCTCCCCCCCACTTTGTATCCACGCCGCCGGCGTGTCGCCGCCGCCGGCAATTTTAGACATGGGCACCGCCGCCGGCTTTTTTGCAGCCGGCGCACATGTCTAAGTTTAACCCTACTAATAGAACGTTCGAAATTCGAAAAGATTTGAAAATGGAATACAGTTAGACACCTGCAGCGAATGGTTCTATTGTTCTATATAGAAGAATAGAGTAAAAGGAATCGGAGAGCGTTTATGACAAACTTGTATGAGTGTGACGGAAGCTAGGAGTGTGTGTAAGGATAGGACTATCTGGCGCTCTGTCCTCTCTGACTACCCTGCAAGGGACGTGGCGTGAGGGTATGCACCTAATTATTACTAAAAAAAAGTGAGGAAATGAAGATTACTTGAAACATTAAAAAGATTTAAAAACAATATTACAAGAATTATTAGAACCAGAACGTGATGGGAGCTAAGACGCTATGGATATAGGATAGAGCCGGTTGACAATAAAAACGTGCCTAAAAATGTTAAAAATAACTCTACTACCTAATGAAAAAAAAAATGAGAAAAATGTGAAATGTGGTGACAAAACCGTGTTCAAAACAGTACTTAACTATTGTATTGTATGTAAAATCACGCTAAATCCCTTGCTTTAGGCGGAGAGAACAGAAGGCCACACTGCCCTCTCCTTACACACACTCATTGCTTCCGTCACATTCACGTGATTGGTCATATCGTCACGTCTATTGCTTTTACTCAGTACACGTTCGTCCCTGACAATCTAGACACTATGATCAATCCACATTCACATACACTCTTTTTGTCATTTTATAATCACTCATTCTTTCAATAAGTCCAAACCATCTTAATTCGTTCACTTTTATTCTCGCCACAACACCAGTAAAATTTCTTAATTTATTGCCTAAAACAAATAGAATATGACTTATTGGGTCATTTAATTTCGAACGGGTGCATAAATATATTAACTTTATCGTTTTTTAAATAAATAAATAAATAAAACATACCTTAATAGATTATTATTTATTATAAACAATCGGTATCGTGTGACATTGGCGCCACAATCTGTCACCACCGCTTAAAAAACGTGTATAATTATTACTAAAAAACACACAACAATATGTGAATAAATCAAACTGTTTGTTTTGACACCCATTATTAGTAGGTATTATTTTTTGGTGGGGAAATTTGTCCATCACTATTAAGCATTGGGGTAAGGTGAGTTTTGTTGCCAGAAACGAATATAATAAAAATATTAAATTGAACTATGGGTGTATAGTTTAATCTCAAAAGAACCACATGCGGTCCGATCAGGAATGGAAGGATTCAGTCAGAGGAACTGCTCACTTCAATTGAACCATTGTTGTGAACCAATTTCGTGTACAAACGTCTGCTTTGTGCATTTTGGTAAAATAAATAAATAAATAAAATCTGATGCTCATTTTGGTATTATTTTTTTAATATGCAACAATGAAATCATTGTTTGTAATGGTAAGCGTCTGTAAAACTAATATTCTGTGAACTGTATTGTAACCAAAGAGATGGTGTTATAAAAACAACAAAAAAAGGCATGCGGCGTGCATGTACACAAAATCGAAAATGCATATTGAAACTTGGTTATGAGATTTTGTTTCCTTTCGATGCTGAGAGCGTTTGTAGCATTCAATTCATGCATTTCAGAAAGGAGAATGCTCATTTTGTATGGGAAAAAAACCCAGGCCCGGCGCAAACGAAATGTAACTCAAATGATAGGTAATAATTAGTAATTAAATACTGCATAGGGGGCATCATCGAAATCAATGGCTTAATGGGTGAAATAACTATTCGAAGTTTTACATTGGTCATACGAATATATAAGAAAAGGAGCATTAAACAGTTACAATTTAGATTCAAAAGTATATAATATGATGGGTGTAAGGTAGCCTGTCTAATTTTTCTTCTTTTTCATCAGCCTTGATCCCTCCACTGCCGGATGTAGGCCTAAAGGTAAATGCTCATGAACTATGTAAAAAATAACAATGTCCGGCGCAAACGCAATGTGACTCAAATGATAGGTAAAAATGAGTAATTAAATACTGCATTGGTCGCATCATCGAAATCAATGACTAAATATGTGAAATACCTATTCAAAGTTTCCCCTATACAACTTCGAATAGGTATTTTACACATTAAGCCATCGATTTCGATGATTCCTCTTATGCAGTATTTAATTACTCATTTTTACCTATCATTTGAGTTAGGTTTCGTTTGCGCCGGACCTGATTTTTTTTTACATATTTCATGAGCATTTTCCTTTCGGCTTATATCCAGCTGAGGAGGGACCAAGGCTGATGAATAAGAAGACGAAGAGGACGGGCTATCTTATACTCATTATATTATACCTTTTTAGACCGCAATTGTAACTGTTTAATGCTCCTTTTCTTATATATTCGTGTGACCAATGTTAAACTTCGAATAGGTATTTCACCCATTAAGCCATTGATTTCGATGATGCCACCCATGCAGTATTTAATTACATATTTTTACCTATCATTTTAGTTACATTTCGTTTGCGCCGGGCCTGGGTTTTTTTTGAGCATTCTCCTTTGAGAACAATATCAAAAATCATATAGTACCAATTATTTAAAGGATCTGGACTTGCATATACAAACCGAAATACTTTTCCGCACACCTTGCACTAGGCTAAAAGCCTGTATCGCAAAGTGTGGAATACATCGGGGTTTGAACCTGGCATTTCCCGCTTGAGAGACCGCCGCCGCTTCAGCCAACTGCGCCAACCATGTACGTACTACAATTTGGTAATTAACACATCCATAATATTATGACAATCAATAGTCATAGATTACGAGAAATAGAAAAATAAGATAATCCATAGATAGTTTAGAAGATGCCAATACCACTGTGTGAAATGAGTAACTTCAAGACTGGTGTTGTGACAAGAATGAAAGTAAACAAACTAAGATGGTTTGGACACGTTGAGAGAATGAAAGATGACAGGATGACAAAAAAGATATATTTGAGTGGGCAAAGAGGGGTGAGACTGACCTGGTCCGATCATGTCGACAAGATCCTCAAGGATGGACGCGTTTTGAGTAAAAGGAATCGGAGAGCGTGTATGACAAATTGCATGAATGTGACGGAGGCTAGGAGTGTGTGCAAGGATAGGGCTGTCTGGCGCTCTGTCCTCTCTGCCTACCCTGCAAGAGACGTGGCGTGAATGTATAGATAGATAGATAGATAGACGATACCACTGTCTGTCTCTAGAGAAATACTTTTATCGATTACAAGAGCATCACTCGTTGAGCAATTATAAAAACTAGTTAGAGAATTTCTAGAAGGCACTCTGCTATCAACATTAAATAATATTTTTGCATTGTTGATTATTAAAATGGCGACAGACTAGCGTACAGTGATATTGGTAACAGCAAAAAAAATGTTACAACTCCCTTTTAAAGATCTCAGGTAGGAGAAGAGATAAAAGAATGCTTTTGAATAAGATGCGTGTGCAAGACCATTGTATCGTGAGACGTGACTCCGACACAAAAAGGAGCTGAGAAATTCTCAAGAAACACATTCTAAAACACATACAAATACTTGAATGAATACACGAAGTGCCTCACAATTGATTGTTAATAAAAATCATACATAAACGATCGCATAACCGTTATATGCGAGAGAAGGCTGTTTCGAGATGGACAAAAAATCTCCCATCCATATTTCATAACATAAACAAATAATAATGATTCAGATGGCTGAGACATGTGCTCAGAATCCTTGATTAAACAATGACACTTAATGACTATATTATAAGAAACCTTACAAACTACTTTTGAGGTCAAAATGATCCTACATGATATTATTTTTAAGAGTTTTGCACCATACTTTGTTATCTGCAACGAATGTTTTTTACGCAAAGGCAAGATTTGCCAACACACACCTCTAAGCCTCAGCATTATCATCCAGAAGAGTCTACGTATTATCATTCACGATTGACTTATAAACTCATCAGCCTAACATTGGGAAAAATTCACCTATCCAGATATCATGGATATCAAAGGATTAGCATTGTGCCTGAAATATCAGTATTTAGAAATCGCCTTACAATATTACAAGTAAAAAAAATATATTAAAAAATATTGAAAGGTTAGTAGTATAACCAAAATCTATAGTTTAAATGATGTCGACATTGCAGTGAACTTGAACAATTCAATTCCAATTTTTTGAGACAAAACATAGTCAAACAAAATAAAGAAACAAAACACAAACCATCAACCAGCTGTTTAACAAATTTACAATCCATTAAAAAACATGTGTGGTTAGTTTATTAGTATAATACTCATTCTAAACCAAAGACACAAAAAAAGAAGTATTTAACAGTTAGAAATAAATACTTTTAAGTAATGAAGAAAAAACTTTCAGTAACAAGAACAACTCAATAATTTAATTGAAACTCGAATCAAAAAACTACTCTTTCCACAGACACAATAAAAAAATGGCCAGTGGGTGAGAAGGGCAATCAACAGGAAGGAATAGAAGACTTTGGAAGAGGCCTATATCCAGCAGTGGGGAGAACAGGGCTGAAGAAGAATATAGAACCAATTCGATTTACAAGCGTACTAAAATATGATCTAGCCAAATATATGAAATATTGAACCGAACGCTAAGGAAGTGGAAAAAGATTTAAATTCTTAAATATGTGCGAAATCAATGGCTATACAGGAAATGATAGACTGATTATTAGAAACAGAAACATACATGTGGCAAACACGTGAACTACAAAATATCTCAAATTGAAGAAGTTGTTGAAAGTAAAGATAAATGACAAATTTTTCGTCCACTTTGGGTGGTCACTACAAATTTTCTCACATATGCATCCATTCTTCCTGCGATCTGTGATCACATTTGTTGTTTTAGGTTATTGTTCCTATTTATTCTCTGCTACTCCCAAACATGTTGAAAACACATGTTACATTGTGGTTGCTGCTAACAGTTTGGTCAAATTACAAGGATCTCTTTGTATAGTTACTAATATTTGGGAGGTTCGGTTACCTTGAACTTTCTGACCAGATCGAGGAAGGCAGAAATTCACCACTAACCAAGATATCCTAACAAAAATACTGTAAACTGAATTTCCATGACTGACGAGAACACTAATTAGAAGCTAAAAAATACTGGGATGGCCTGGTGTCTGAAGGACAGCAGCGGGAAGAGTTTGGTGTCTGCCACGCTCTTAAAACAGCGATTAAATGTATGTCCACCAATTTGATAGAATATTTGTGATCAAGAACTACTATTATATTGAAAGAAGATGGAATCTCCATAAAAAGCAGAAATTTTAGGTATATTGTAAGGAATTTAGTGAAGTAATTAAAGGAGAAAGGAAAATAACGTGCTGAGAGATAAGAATGCAAAGGTTCATCAAGTTGACTAATTGGACGCAAGAGAAAGGTAAAACACTATAAGAAAGCAACAATTTTAGAAGTCAAACTTTCACGATGTAAAATCATTCAAGTGATGAAGCAACATATCATCACGTATCAACATTCAACATACAAAACATCATCACTCCCAACAATACAAAAGTAAACTTACAAAAGGAACGTTTGAACCAGAGGTCAAAACTTTATTAAAATCGATTTTGAACCATCTCAGACGTTTTACGAAACAATTAACAAAAACGTGTGGGGTTCATTCTGGTGAACTTGCCATGTGAAAAATGTTATAAAGAATAGTTCAACAATCCAAACTTAGGCATTTGACCATTTCGCTAGACAATTCGCCCACAGTCCAATTAATTTATTAGTGAACCATAATAATTATTACAACAATCGCCATATTGGTCGTGACATGGAGTCTATATTTGAATTGAGAAGTGGACTGTATTGAGACAATTGATAAAATTAGAAGTATCCGATGCTTATAATACAGTCATTGATACTACCATATAGTTCGTAGTAAGTTTGATGTCTCTTTTTCGTCTCTAGAAATGCTGAATTAGTCAGATCTCAACAGCTTTCCATATTTTGAATTCTTTTCATTTGCCCAACACTCCAAATCAATACAACTTAATAAATTAATCAATAGATTTATCCAATCACTGAGACTCCCACATTCGCCTTTCATTTTAGCCAAAAGTTCCTCGGCAGTTACAAAGTGCTAAAAGCTATTCAAGTAAAAAAAAAACTCTGTAAAAGCAATACGTTCATTCCATTATTCATACCGAACATAAGTGTCTAAAATGACTAGAAGAATGACTAAATAGAAGGGGGAACCGAACAATGGATTCAATCATAATTAACAAAACAGCAATCACAACAATACGGAGAAACCCGCAGCGCCATTCAGAGTAAAGTGATGGAATGCCTCAAGGACTGATGGTATCCTTATCAGATCTCTGGATCTGTCGAGGCGTCTACTTATCACTTTATAATGAATACATAATCTAGCCAGTCAATTTTATCAAGGCGCCATATTTTCGTACCTCCTAACTCTTTGAATAAATAGACGTAGAATGAATTTTAAATAATGTACCTCCAATTGAATAAACAGTATTTTAGTTTTTTTTTATCATCAAGTAGTCTTTTGTCTTAATCTAAAAAAAATCCATATTCTAAGAATTGTTTTTTTGCTATGCATTCATGTAGTTCTGACCTCCTCAAATTGAACATGTGGTCTGAAAACCGCTGGAAGAATCAAGTCAGCAACTAATGGAGAATACTAGATCTGGGCATCGGGAGTTGGGAGTGTGTTTATACTGTTTATAGAGACAAAACTGATGGATAATACTAGATCAGGGCATCGAGAATGGTCTGGAGTGTGTTGTTAGAAAAATGAATGCTTGGAGATTAACTGTTCAAGAGGATAAAACAGAAACCTAAAAGAAAGGAATTTGGGCAAACACAGCGTCAAATGCAACCAAAACTTTGGTCCAAATTACTAAAGACTTAAAAAAAAAAAAACTAAAGTATTAAACCGTCACCGAAAACAGCTATGTGTGCAAAATTTCAAGGTAAAGAAGTTATTAAAATTTGAAGATGGAAATATAGATGCAAATAATGGGGAAGGAAATAGGACAGGTGAGTTGAATAAAAGCATGTCAAAAGAAACGAAATGGGGATATAAATGCACCCCAGGCAAGGTGGTCTGATGATATCAGGAAATGTGCCGGAGGTGGATGGATGCAGTGTGCCCAAGACAGGACGCTGTGGAGGACCAAAGGGGAGGCCTATGTTCAACAATGGACCTAAGTGGCTGCAGAAGAAGAAGACGAAATGGACCCAAAAATTTGGTGTGGAATCAAAACCCTTTGAATCTAAAAGAAAACTAAGCAAATCCAAAGTAAAAGGAATGGAATCAGTAGAAATGGGTAGTAGAAAGAATGAATCCAATATCAAAATGAAAATCAACAAAGTTGCCAGTGTCTTTACTCGTTATAATAATATGTCGATGATAGACCGAAAAATATGTAACGAAGCATGTCGATTAAACATCATTAAGACACTAATGTCGTGTCGGACAAAGTGCAATTATTCCAATGTCCCATTCCTTGCCGACGGTAGTATTATGAATAACAATCATTTAAAATAAGACACAAAAAATCTTTTAGCGATGCCCTTATTAACAAAGACACACACCTAACAAACTGTCGGTTCATGATACCCCATTATTCTTCTTTATGTGTCGGTCAGCACTTACGTAACTGCTATAATCCCACCCGCTCGCTCCTAGAGAAAGTCACCCCCGTTTTCACCAACTTTTATCTAAGAAGGAGACCCCTAAGAAATTTCCATACAAAAACAGAGATAATATTCTATTTTTTGACACGCAGGCCTACCAACCACACCCTAATTCCATACAAAATGCAACACGCAACTCACCTACGTTAGGTGCCCAAATATCTCTGCCCAGGCTAGGTGAGTTGCGTGTTGCATTTTGTATGGAATTGGGGTGTGGTTGGTAGGCCTGCGTGTCAAAAAATAGAATATTATCTCTGTTTTTGTATGGAAATTTCTTAGGGGTCTCCTTCTTAGATAAAAGTTGGTGAAAACGGGGGTCACTCTCCTGCATCATGCCCTAGATGTGCGCGCTCTGAGAATCTCTCCCATGCACACTGCCCAGGAGCCATCATAAAGCTACTAGGCCAAAGTGCCAATATTTAAGCCCGGTTTTTAAACGGGGGTTCATCTAGTGACTTAACCCTTCAACATGGCTCTAGAGTTAAAATAAATTGTTGATTCGTAAAAGTTTTAATTACATAAAATCTGCACGTATGGATTTTCTTCAGAAGTTAAAATAAGTAAGAATTGAAACCTTGCGTCTTGAAAGTCGGCATCTGGGATCGAAACTGCACCCACCAGATAAACAGTTGAGTGTGTTACCAACACAGCTTAAGTTCATTTTAACGATACCCACGAAGATGTGAATGATCTTATTGAATTTTCACGAACACCCGACTCTTATAGGACAGTCAAATATTTAAATGAGTTGTAGAGAAAAGGGGAGAGAAATATGTTAACCAAAGAGTGGACCGGCTATTCTCCAATCCGCGGGTTCCCTTTTTAGAAACGTCTTAGTTAAAATATCTTTGTATTAATTAAATGTTCTCATGCCAAAGGTTTCAGTTCACTGCCGAGATTTCTTCACAGTCGTATCGAGAGGAGCATGATTGTATGTTATGTACATTAAATTATTTCGATCCAAATGAATTGTCGAGTGACGATCTACAACACTTGGCGAAATGCGCAACGTGGTGTTAAAACGGGAGGCGTGGTGCGCAAGTGTGCAATTATAGCTGCTAATTAATTAGTCTTGGAAAGAGAGACAGTGAAGTAGTAAGTAATAAATGGCGCTATATTGTGTATATCACACAGTGTGGAAAGATAGATTGATAAGTCTGTGATTGCGTGACATGCGCAGTGAAATGCTTGGCGAGATTTTATCACAAAACGTAACAATATCATATTATTTTATACCTAATTAATTATTAAATATCTGCTATATTTAGTGGTTACTCCACCATAAAAACTTTCTCCTTTTCAATCGCCCCGAGTTCCAAATCCAACACTTGTTTTGGCCTCACAAAAAAACGTAGAAATACGTCTTGGGAGATCGCCAAAAAATCATAATAGCGTTTCGAATCTTTTTAAGTATGCTGCATTAAGAATGGGCAATCGCGATATCGCGTTCTACAAATACATCCCTAAATAATCGCAATATTGTCCGTATATGACTAAATAATTGGTTAAATAAGTATGTATGGTTAGGCTGTCGCGATATCGCGTTCAATACTCAAAATAGTTATATTTAATTTAAAAAAAAAATTAAATTATCCCTATTTTGCTTGTACATATAACTAAATGTGTAGGTACTACTAAATAATAGAATAAAAAATTGTTAAAAAATCGCGATATCGCGTTCTACACTAAATAGTCCTATCCTAAATGTAGAATCAATCTCAAGTCATCGCAATATTGCTTGCTTTACTAAATAATTTGTTGAAAAAAATTTGTCGGACAATCGCGATATCGCGGTTTGACATTTTTTTACTATTCCATTACAATTGAGTTTGTTTATTTTGATCAACAATAAGTTCTAGGATAAATAAAACGTCTGTGTAGGTTGGTCTTGGTCTATCTATCTATATTCTATACCCTCACGCCACGTCCCTTGCAGGGTAGGCAGAGAGGACAGAGCGCCAGACATCCCTATCCTTACACACGCTCTTAGATTCCGTCACACTCATACAGCTTGTCATACACGCTCTCCGATTCCTTTTACTCAAAACGCGCCCATCGTTGAGGATTTGGTCTACGTGATCGCACCAGGCCATTCTCGGGCGGCCACGCTTCCTCACACCTCTTCGTTCACTCAGATATATCTTTTTTGTCATCCATCATTCTCTCAACATGCCCAAACCATCTTAGTTTGTTCACTTTCATTCTAGTCACAACACCAGTCTTGCAGTCACTCATTTCCCTAATAACCTCATTCCTTTATTGTCCGTATGTATATAATGTAATGTATATAAAGATAAATTACATAGTTTATTATTGCTAGGCCTTTTGAAAGTAAATTTTAATAAAAAAACGCCGTGTCACTATCTTCATTAATGTAATTATAGTTAAGTAATTATTATTATTATATGCAGGAAATCGATATATCGATATAATATTATCATAATCGATATTGGGAGTCTACAGTCAAAATAATACAACTCCAAGAGAGAGCTGAGTGAATGTAAAACGTATGTTGTGACTAAAATGAAAGTGAATGAGTTGAGATGGTTGGGACATGTGGAGAGATTGAACGATGATAGGATAACAAGGAAAATTTACCTGGGTGAAAGAAGTGGTGTAAGGAAACGCGGCCGTCCAAGAACCACACGGCTGGACCATGTTGACCAGATCCTCAAGGACGGACGTTTTTTGAGTAAAAGCAATCGTAGAATGTGTATGAGGAATTGCATGAATGTGACGGAAGCCCGAAATGTGTGTAAGGATAGGAAATTCTGGCGATCCGTTCTCTCTTGAGAGCGTACGCTGTAGCACCTATACACAGATGTGCAGAGATAGATGATTGAATAAAAACCAAGCTATTATTCCAATATTAATGTCTTTTTACTGGGCTTTTTGGGATGATATAGGAGCTAAAGCTCCTGAAACATCCAGGGGTGGAGGTGGGTTTACCCTTAATGGGCTTTTTAACCCTAGTATGTATGGAATAAAAGTGAATTAGGCTATTTTTGAACTAGAGTCACTTGGACGACTTATTACTGGACTCTGGGTAACATCGCACCTACCATATTTGTAGGTAGATGGAATACGCATTTACTACCAGAGGCGTATTGTAATTAAATTAATTAAGGACTTAATTAACTGTAAACTAATTAAAAATATTCACAAGTAATTGGGGCAGTTTTGTGATCAGTGATCGCTTGAGTCCAAGGCTGATATTAAATGCTGTGTCAATGATCTTGTATGACGACAAGATGTAAAACGGATAAATGTCAATAGCAGTCTACTATTCTGAATGCAACTACTATTCTGAATGTCTCTCTTTTGTACGTACAGAAGTCAAAGCAATTGTGTGCCTAAATATGTGACTGACCTGGATCAAACATGTCGACCAGATAAAGGATGGACGCGTTTTGAGTTAGAAAAAATGGACATAGTACAGATTATACTTAAATCATTGTTCACTAGGGCGAACTTATCGTAGAACTGCGATTTCTTCCACTTAACCCCGTTCTACCTACCTATCTATAACCTCACTCCACGTCCCTTGCAGGGTAGGCAGAGAGGACAGAGCGCCAGACAGCCCTATCCTTGCACACACTCCTAGCCCCCGTCACATTCATGCAATTTGTCATATACACGCTCTCCGATTCCTTTTAATCAAAACGCGTTCATCCTTTATTGTTCGTTTTTTATAAAGGACTAGCTGGGTTACCCGTGCTTCGCAACGGCACATTTAACAAACCAACCCGGCATACATTATAGGCTTGACCTGGACAAAATCTGACTTAAGATCTGAATTTATTTTCCAACGCCCTTTCATACGATACCACACTCGACCCCACAAAACCCTTGGATCCCCTCATCATTATGGCATCTCTTAGGAAAAACTTTTTCTCCAAAAACCGACGACATTAGGACACAGTATATAATATTATCACAAACGTTATTCTAAATTTTCGCAGCAATCCATTGTAAAATGAGGGAGTTATGCGAAAACTTACAAAAATCAGACTTTATTTTATATATATAGATTTGCTTCGGATATCCCGACTTCTTGACACCACTGTTTCACTGAATGGAATATCTGTGTGTGCGAATATAAAATAAAATGTACAGCTAAATATAAGTAAAGTATAGCTAATGTTATAATGTATCTGATTCGTGTTTACTGAACATTGGTCGATTTCAACTTTCCGCTCTAGAGGTTTTAATTGCCATACATTAATTTATTACCCCAGTGCCAAGTAGCTGCAACGCGTTGCTGATCATTTTATTTTTATATTGCTCATTCGAGATTTTTTTTTTTTCAAATATATTTTTTTAAATTAATATGTCAATACAATATGACATTTTGTAATGCGAGGCATTTGTACTCTCTGCCTAACCTGGCACTTCTTCTAAAAACGTTTTATTTTTCCATCAGATTGCTTTTTTGATATTATTAATAAATTGATAGTAAATCTTAATAAAATACTTGAATTATTTTTGGTTTACAAATTATCCTTGTAAAGCGTTGGATTTTTCTACATTCCGTAGTGTAGTGGAAAAGCTCCCTACTATGTGAGACAGAGGTCTGGGTTCGAATCCCAGCCGGGATGAACTGAAATGGCGTATGTTCCTCGGGTGTAAAGTGATCACTTAAGCCAACCGAGGTCAGTCATAAGCCCGACAATGCTCATCCTTAATTCTTCTACACTGTTGTAGGAATACTGCATTAATAAATTAGGCGAACCTGTCGCAATCGCAGTATAGCATAGAATTTATGCATAGAATATATGTGATGCCCACTAGGGCGAGCTTATAGCAAGGCTGGGATACCTGCCAGCTAATTCTAAATACATCGCATACAGACATACCTACACAAAACAAACAGAAAAAAACATCTACAAAGATTGAAGTAATTTAAGGTAGGAATTAATGGATGAATTAATAAAGTATAGTTCCGACACTCATATCTCTCTAACTACCCCGCACGTAGCGTGACAGTATATGATAAATAGATCATTACCATAGATATTTATCATAACATTTTAATTCGATTATCGTGTCCAAAACAACAACAGTAATAATTCTCAATTGGTCTGCCTTGGAGAGATGATTGGTTTCTAAGAAAGATGGTATGTTTTCAAAGAAACTCGATTCATACGCAATTTTCCATATCTACAGACAAGACTATGGCATCCAGTAAGAAAGAATATATTCAAGTTTTTATACTACACTGGTGTCTCTATATTACATCTCTTTCTAATTAATTACAATCCCAATGAGTCTGCCTTACTCTCTCATATTAAACCCACATGGAATTACTCGATTCTAGCGGTACGAGACCTCCGAGAATATTAACAGGCCCTGACACTGAAAACAATGTGAAGGATATCCACCGGATTGTATTGTTGGTAGCCCTGATTGTCGAACCTTGTCGTAAGAGATCCGCAATATTCTCACATTGTAACTTTTACAAGTAACCTACAATGCCAAAAATATTACAGAGCAGTGCTAAAGAAATCATTTTAGGGCAGGCAGTTTTGCGAGTTGGAAAAAGTAAAAAACTACTCTGATAATTTCTTTAAACCACCGCCGCGAGTTTGTAAAACAATGTTGCCAGTTTATTCAAACAATCCAAAAATTATTTTATTAAACAACGCTTTTAAAAAAGGTATAATTTGAAAGTAGCGAAAAAATGTAACCATGTCTTATTATCACGTCAATAAGCAACACTAAATCAAGTTTGCACCAGGGGACTTCTGTCGCGAAATAGATTATAGGGTAACCAGACAGAAACTCAAATGACAAAATCTCAACTGTCAAAAGGGTAACCTACTATTAACAGAATCGCAACTCATCGCCGGAAAACCTGTTGCCGCCAATTTCAATATTGTTGGGTTAGGTTCGTTAGGTTGTTTTTTTTTAAACACACAAAAATAATACAAAAAAAACAACGGCATCAGATTTTCCGGTGTTGAATTGCGATTCTGTCAATAGTAGGTTACCCTTTTGACAGTTGAGATTTTGTCACTCATGATTTTGACATGGAACCAGATTATAGTGTTCAAATGTCACAGAATCCCGGCCTCTCCAGTTACTAGTTACTGTACTCATGTTGGTCTCAGTTGTACTTGCGTTGTTTTATAAGGAAATGCGTCGTCTGCGAGTTATGCGGCATTTGTACGTACTCGTAACGTTGTGTGTTGTGTCTATAAGAAAGTTGCATCTGATGTGAAAAAAAATCTGAGTACCGTGTATGTTTAATAATATGTGAGATAATTTATTTATTTATTAGTATTTGATGCAGTAGTGATGATAGTAAACGGTGTGAAAATAATGACTTCATCACTTTGTCTATGGTTATCTATGGTACCGTACCGCACAGTGCATAATGCATATTATACAACGTTTTATAAAATCACAAACAATTTATTAGTTTTGTGAACAAGTTGAGATGGTTTGGACATGTGGAGAGAATGGTTGAGGATTGAACATATTATTGACTAGGACGTATGGGTTTTGAATGGGAGAAATTCTTTATCTATAGGAAATAACCGTAAAAGATTTTTTATATTTTGTATAGATTTCTCAAATTTTATTGTGAAAAACACCTCAGATCTTTTTCCGAAAGACCGAAAGTCGCGGAGATTTTTTTTTTTTTTTGCATTGATAATATGCATTAAAATCTAGGAAATAACCGTAAAAGTTTTATGATTGAAGCGAAATTAACCCCAAATGATGGAAAAAACGCTATTTTTACCATAATATCGTGCGATTGTTCACGCGATTTTGAACCTTAATGCCGTGGGAAATTCCCGTGACGTCATAGTTGGATCGCGAGCTTTATCTACAGGCAAGATAGTTTTGCGAGTCGGATAAAGAAAAAAATACTCTACAAAAAATACTAAGTATCAGTTTATTCTAACAATATAAAAATTGACTAGTTTTTTTTTAAACAACAGTTCTGAAATATAATTAGAAAGTAGCGAAAAAATGTAACCATGTCTTTTTATCAAGCAACACTAAGACAAGTTTGTTCCGTGAGACTTCTGAAAATATAATAGACTGTATAATATTCACTAACTAAATACTGGTAAAGGGCGAATTAGTACGTGGTAAGAGACTATAGCATCAATTGAAAGCATAAGCTATAAATACGAAATACCTAGTATCACATATTCTGCAACTAGGTGAGTACTATATAAATAGTGACAGATGATAGAAAAATGATACACGAGGGGGCAGCCTACCATTATGAATTATTCATTATTCACAGCAGAATGCGAATAATGTGGATATTAATAATAAAAAAACACCTTTTCAAATGAAATACAGGTATCAGGATAACATGAAATGTAAAGGAATTTTATAAAAGACACTTAGCGAAATAGTTAAAAAAAAAAGACAGTGACTTCGCATGCATTTTAATTAGGTAGAAAAAGTGAAGTTTAAAATATATTTGATATGCATCGTGTTGAATTAGAAGGTGAAAAATTGTAAATAAGAAATGAAAAAAATATAGGTAACGCGAATAAAATGCATAGTGTCAATTTAAGTAAAGGTGTGATACAGCTTTGTTGAAAAGAGCAGTAACAATTAGCTTTTCAAATAACAGTTATAGTTTGTAGTAGTGAATTTTATGCGTGATTGATGAACCTTTTTTAAATAAATTTTATGATGGATTTGGTTAACTTTTTTCAAAGAAATTTTCAGAAATGCGTAAATGTATTTTCTATTAAGTACACTTCTCGATAAAACAATCAAAGTTTACCAATTAAAGGACGTTTATGATAAAAAAAAGTATTACAATTTTAAACTGTCACCTAAAGCAAATGTCTGTTCTAAATTTAAATGTCCTAGGACACTTGGAAGTTAGCAAAATTTTAAGAGGTAAATGTAGATTAATAGATAACAACGACAGATAAATTCAAATAAAGTCGTAGTATACGTGTGACTGAAGTAACGAAATAGACTGATATCAATATACGTATTTAAAATAAAAAATCGCTGTTACATTCTTCTCTGTTATTTTGTGTCTTTCGTACTGTTATTTAGTGGTAAATGCAATTACCAGATGATCAGACATGCAAAGTGGCGGATGATTCTAGACTATACCAACACGACACCTTTTATTAATACCATCCATATTCCATATACCATAATCTTGTAAATGGATAAATGATAAGTAATCGAAGTTATAAGTGACAGGACAAAAATGTTGGGAAAATGAGAATTAAGTTTTAGGCTCCCGACCCAACTATGACGTTATGGTAATTTCCCACGGCATTAAGGTTAAAAATCGCATGATAAAATGGTAAAAATTGCGTTTTTTTCATTTTTTGGGGATAATTTCGCTTCATTCAAAAGACTTTTACGGTTATTCCCTAGATTAAAATGCATATTATCATTGCGTAAAAAAAATCTTCGCAACTTTCAGGAAACAAGTTTCTGTCTTTCGGAAAAATGTTCAGAGGTGTTTTTCAAAATTATTATTTGAGAAATCTATACAAGATTTAAAAAATCTTTTACGGTCATCCCCTAGATAAAGGATCAATGTATCTACTCTATTTTTTCCAAAATATATTTCGTAACGGTTGTCGAGATCTAAAAGGTCTCCCGTTTTTTGAAATTTTTGAAAAGTCCAAATATCAAAATATGCTATTTAGACCCTTGGTTTTCTCTATGACTATTTGCAACTAGATGGTTTACGTTTATTGAAAACCTTTGGCACGCCATCTGAACTAAATTTTGTGTGAAATAGAACGATAAATTTTACGTTTAAATTCGACTGTCCTTTCATAAAACCCTGAATGTACAAATATGATAATTTTATACTTAACACAAAACACGACATCGTAAAATTTTTATACACACTCTCTCTATGCAATATATAAATTCATTGGGGCTAGGAGGTATCGCAAAACCTGCATAAAATTATATCATATTTATTTATTTATTTACACACACAGCATTAGGATGAACATTAGATGTACGCATGAGCAAATTACATTATGTATATGCGAAAATGTATTATGTACCTACATATTAAATTCCTTCATATGGATAGGTTATACTGCTTAACAACGTTAATGTACCTACCCATCCAAACTGGAAGAGGTACCACATCCTATAGCATAGGGTTTTCAATATGCGAAATGCACAGAGTAAAAATATTTTAATTATCGCTTCAATTTTTTCAAAGGAGAATGCTAAAATAATCCCAGGTCCGGCGCAAACGAAATGTAAGTCGAATGATGAGTAAAAATGAGTTATTAAACACTGCATAGGTGGCATCATCGAAATTAATGGCTGAAAGTGTGAAATCCTTATTCGGTACACTCGACGGTAAAAGAAGCTAAAAATTATGCGTCGTGTATACAGCCTTGAGATTCGAATCTGGCTTGGAAGATCCTGGGCTAACCCTGAATTTCAATATCCCACTAAATAAACATAATAAATAAATTAACGTGTTTATTTTATTCTTTGTTAACCCTGAACAACCCAAAACGTTTTGAACACGGCAGCAGTAGTGGGTATCTATAAGAATCGTGGGGTCCCCCTACCCCCAAACAAAACAACACCGACAAGCGAAGCACCCCATCCTAAAAACACACTGCGGAGGGTTCAAATTTGCTTACTTATTCATTATTTAAACCTTTTAAATGTTTACGCACATTCGGTAATAATAATATAAATATACAACGCACATTCACATACGCGCAACGATAATATATATACAAATATATATATGAATTTATTTCGAAGGGTGAGAACAAAAATTCAAATTTTCAAAAATCATTCCATTCCAATACAAACAGACTGCAAGCAATTTTATAATTTACGACCTATTATAATAAGAGTGAAATTCGTGTCATGTTTTGATTAGATGAAGATGAACACGCTTATATATAAATTTCATATATATATATATATACATCACCCCCTTGTATAAATATATATACATACGTCGGTTACCTGAAAATAACGCACATGAAAAGAACGCATATGAAAAAATCTCATAAGAATATAGCGCATATGAAAAAAGCGCATATGAAAATAACGCAGTATGAAATTAACGCAGTATGAAATTAGCGCATAGTGAAATTACCTCAGTATGAAATTAACGCAGGGTGAAAAAAACACAGCATGTAAAAATCCCATAAGAAAATATCTCAGTATGAAAATATCTCATAAGAAAAAAACTCATATAGAAAATAGCGCCATATGAAAAAAGCTCATAGTCTAGTATTAAATTTGGATTCTCTCTGATTCTAAATTATTGAATTACTAGCATGGTTGCCTCGATGCCTCGCTCATTAGATACGTTTTACCGTAATGGGATATTTTTTCATATACTTAACATAAAAGGATATTTTTATTTATTTGAATATAAATAAGAAGTACATGGTATACGGTGTGATCTACCTAACTGAGAATGAGCCCGTACCATGATTGAAATGTGTATTAAATTAAGTATCTACTCGTATTATTCTTTCTACTCTATTACAATGTCTTCTAAATCACAATTATATATAATTATTTAAAAATGTGTTTGTGAGTGATAAACATTAGTAATGATTACCAACAAAACAATATATTGGAACCTTACCTATGTACACAGAGAAATCCTATAATTACTCTAAGCTTTACTGAATTTAAGAGTGATTTGATAATTGCTGCCATGCATTATTATTTGAAAAAATAATATACTGTCTTTCTGAAAATATGGTATTTCCTAATTTACCTTATCGGTTATAATTATAACAATATGTGAACCGTAGAAATAATGTACCTGATGTAACCTTTATTATAATCTGTTCATTATTTTATTATCGTCAATAATAGATTGATGGTTGTAAACTCAGGCGGTCGCAGGCAGGAAAGTATTTATCACAAGTTAGGTACTGTTGAGAACCGCATCCATTATATTACGATTGTTTCATAAAAAAATACTGCGGCGCTAATCGCATCGTCACTATCTGATGCATTGTTTATAACACTTTTTATTTCAAGAAGAATAGTATTTTAAATTTACTTCACGACCGTCGGTTCTGCATGTTCTAGAAAAGCAATTTTCGCAGTTGGTGCTAGCTCCGCACTCGTTTTCCTCAAATAATACAACTTTAAAGTAAGGTTCCTAAATTCACCCATATATCTAAAATAAATGAGAATAGGGGCCGCGACATTTTTTGCTTTTGCACACAAGCGACGGCTCTGGTTATTGGCCCTATCTTGCCTTGGCTGTAATGGTAAATTGCTAAATGTATAAAACATAATAGGTGTTTGTTATGGTTCTAATTTAGCCCAAGTGTTCAGACATGATTTCGACACGGAACAGCTCCTCGAAAGAAAGTTGTTGTCTTTTTATGAAACAATTATACTTAATCTAATGGATGCAGTTCTTAACTAACTAATGACTAATGAATTGATGAATATTTTAGGGTGTCCAGTAAATTCGTCTAAAACCAATTTGTCTAAAATCAATTCGTCTATCTAAAATAATAATCGTGTACTTACACATTTTTTTTTACATCAACGGTTTAAAGAAATAAATACCGTGCTGTGGTGTGTGCTGTGCTGTACGCAGTTGTGCGCTGTGTTCATCTGTGATGAACTGTGCTGCGATGTGAATACTTCAGTCCTAATACTTTATATACAACCTAGCTATTTTATTAACTTCTTTTGGATGATAAAAATATGACCTACAAAAAGTTGATAGTTTTTAAGTTCAAATGCAGAATTCGCCAGAAAATTTAAATTTCCGCCATGTTCAGTCACGAAATTTTGTTGGTAAACCTCGGATTCGGATTCAGCATCCCAAAATACGTAACAGACTACCCCACAACTTTCGATCGGGAAATCCAACAGCACCATATTACTGATACAAAGAAATATGTATTATGATTCCGTTCAAGGAGTTGTGTAATGAGGTTTTAATTTTTATGTATTATCTTAACTTTCCCTGTCATGAACTCCTTATAATATTATTTCCTCCAAATAAAAGGTGTTGAAAAACATTACTGTAAATTTGCATACTTTTTCACTTTTTTACATTTATTTGTAAATTTACATACTTACTTTTTAATTTTTCACATATACTTATTTGTTTATTTTTTAAGTGAACAAAGTATACACATAAATATAAAAATGAACATACCACAGATTATAAAGCATTGCTCACTAGGGCGAACTTATAGCAGAAATGCGATATCTTCCAGTTAACCCCAACATTTATTTATTTTTCTCCTAACGAGGACAGGTATCCACATTAGTAAAAATATAATACTACTCTATACAAGAGAATAATAAATACATTTTCCTTACTAACATAAAACCTTAGCATAAAACATAAATAAAATACGTACCTGTTTGTATTTCATATTCTGTTTGACAAGAAAACTGAAAATAATATGTAATTTTACAATACAGAAGGTAACGCCTGACACCATAACTACCTACATGAAGAGTAAGTAATTTACGAAGCGGGCGAATCATGTGTAGATTGACTTTTCATCGACACTCATGCTAGTATCTTCTTCTTCAGAGCACATCAACAGGAATGTAGAAGCGTCGAGTAAAAGCCAATTTATACACGGTTAGCCCGAAAACCATGTTAAAAATTTAAACTGCAACCTTGAACGGAATCGACTGGAGGTAGAAAAACAAACAGTCGCGCCTATTATTTGTAAAAACTTACCTTGAACAGTAATGAGAGAAACAGGGGACAAAATTACTTTATGGGTTAAGGAAATATTTCAATTCCCCCAAAGACCGTTAAAAATCTTCTCGTAAAGCGTATCTAATGAGCGAGGCATCGAGGTAACCATGCTAGTAATTCAATAATTTAGAATCAGAGAGAATCCAAATTTAATACTAGACTATGAGCTTTTTTCATATGGCGCTATTTTCTATATGAGTTTTTTTCTTATGAGATATTTTCATACTGAGATATTTTCTTATGGGATTTTTTCATGCTGCGTTTTTTTCACCCTGCGTTAATTTCATACTGAGGTAATTTCACTATGCGCTAATTTCATACTGCGTTAATTTCATACTGCGTTATTTTCATATGCGCTTTTTTCATATGCGCTATATTCTTATGAGATTTTTTCATATGCGTTTTTTTCATGTGCGTTATTTTCCGGCCACGACATACGTCGTATAGTAAATCATTGGAGTGAATTTAATAGTGTTATGTTGGGTGTATTTTTAAATTTTGCGGCTGTTTGAACACTTTTTGACTTACATGGTTTTGTTGTTAGACAGTACACTACTTAATGTGTATTGTCATCTAAAAATGAGGGTTGCCTGTCATTCTGAATGCCTTTATATTCACAAAATGCAGTGAAAATTATGCTCATGTCTATGGCCAAAATTTTATTATTTATATTTATCATGTTTAACAAAAGTCGTAGACATCATGGACCGGGTAGCTTAACAAAAATGTCAGTGGGTGGGTCATGTTGCCAGACAGGGGACAGAGCGATGGACTCCCTGAGTTCTAAGATGGAAACCGTGGGACAAAAAGAGAGGAGTAGGTCGGCCACATAAAAGATGGGCCGACAATATTATCCCAGTCGCGGGTAGAAGATGGACTCGCAAAGCTCAAGATAGAGGAAAATAGAAGAGGCCTTTATCCAGCAGTGGAGAGATAGATGGCTGAAGGAAGAAGAAGAGAAGGTGTTTAACAAAATTCTATATATCTATCTATCCCCTCACGCCGCGTCTCTTGCAGGGTTGGTAAAGAGTACAGAACGCCACACCACCCTAACCTTACACACCCTCCTTGCTTCCGACACATTCGTGCAATCTATCACGCATGCTCTCCGATTTCTTGGGCTCAGAACGCGTCCGACCTTGGTCAGCATCATCGGTCCTTTCTCACTTTATGGCTAAAAATCATTAAAATTATAGTTTACATACTTAAAATTATCTAATTTGTATCTATGTACAAAAAAAACGCACTTCAAAATTAATTAAAAACTAATCACAGACGTAGAAATAACTAATTAAAAATTACATATTTGCGATTAGAATCTATTCAATCAAAATAATAGCGATTTTTTTTAATAATTAGATTACTTGTGACAAATAACAGCACTGATTACAAAAAACATAATATGTTATCGAGTACTATGTGAATCATGCATAGGGAAATAATCTTTATTCAAGTATCAGATAAAGGTTATAATCCCGTGTCATGTATTCCATAACCTGTCAAATAGTGTTGGAAATTATTATCTGATAACTTGTCATTTTAGACATTTACAAAACAAGATATATCACATGTTGTTACTAATCTCTGAGATAACTGTTCCAATCCAAGATCAGTGATAGCAGGTAACATGTTATGTTATTTTAATCTGTTACTTTATGTTATAATCATCGTTACGTCACATTCTTGCAAATACTTGTTAAGCGTGCACTATAAACTTCCTTAGAAAATGCATTTAATTCGTATGGCAATATTAATTTTAAACAACAATAGTGACATCTAGCGGAAATAGCTACTAATCATAACGTTCGAAATTTGAAATGGGGCTAAACATTAGGATACTTCCACGTTATTATTTTGTTTTATAAAAATACTAATTTTCGAACATATATATACGCATCGAATTGTTACTATACATTGTACAAATTTAAATATCGAATTTAGATCCATTAATTGCACAAGAATTCTATTACAAATTTAAATTTCGAATATTAGAATTCCCTTAATTGCACAAGAATTCTATCAAGTACAAATTTAAATTTCGAATATTAGAATTTGCTTAACTGCACAAGAATTATATGTCAAACAGTAATAACACTGAAAATCTTTAAATACTTTCGAGTGTACCGTATGGGACAGATGTTCACAAAATGCAGATTTCATATGAAATGATATTTTAACATCTTTATATTATTTGTCTGGTTACATAATATGACATTGATTATTTAAAAAATGACGTTTTGGAATGTCTGCATACTAAAGTGATATCGTAAAATAATAAAAAAATAAACTGCTTTTTTTACAACGTTAATCGCATCACTAATAATATAACGTTTTTTTTTTCAACGTCAAATGTAATGTAGATATTTTACGATTTTACATACGCAGGTACATACCTAATTTGTGTGGAGCATATAAACAAAATCTATAGAAGAATTAAGGATGAACATTGTCGAGCTTACGACCGACCTCGGCTGGCTTAAGTGATCACTTTACACTCGAGAAACATTCGCCATTTCATTTCACCCCGGCTGGGATTCGAACCCAGACCTTCGTCTCGCATAGTAGGGATCTTATCCACTACACCACGAGGAGCGATGTATATACTATGGAATGCAGGAAAAATCCAACGCTTTACAAGAATAAATTTGTAAATCAAAAATAATTAAAAAAAAAATTCATGACATAACTCCATGAATGTGGTAGAAGCAAGATGTGTAAAGAATAAGGATAATGCATCCGTGTTGAATTTTCTTTTCTCTGGATAGAACAGGTTAATTAACTAGAGTACATGGTTGGCGCAGTTGATTGAGGCGGCAGTCTCTCACGCGGGAGGTGCCAGGTTCAAACCCCAGCGCTGACGATGTATTCCGCACTTTGCGATACAGGCTTTTAGCCTAGTGCAAAGTGTGCAGGAAAGTATTTGGGTTTGAGTATGCAAGCCCAGATCCTTTTTGTTAAAAATAAAAAAACTTTGTCCATATGCTTGATGTATGCACCTATGTTTTACGTAAAATATTACCTACATTTCAAGTCTCAACAAAAGCAATAAATATTTAAGATTTTACAGCACATAATAAAACTTCCGTTTTTACGACGGGTTTTACAATCAATACGTCTTGATGCGATCCCATCATTATATTAATATTACTAATATTAATATTTATCACAAGTATCTACAACATTTTATAGCGACGTTTTGTGATATAATATAACGTAATGATTATAATACAATGATTGACTAGAAGACGATGATTATAAATACTTTCCCAGATATTAAAAAAGTACCTCCCACTCTTTATTGCCGCCACTGCTACTACTATTACTTTGCCCCCAAAATTTCACAAAAGAACACAAAAATTACTATCACCCCGGTAATCCTAATAACACGATAACCAATGTGTGCGCATAAAAATGCACGTACAACATTCTCTCTGCAAAAAAGTGATCTAGTATCATATAATTAGAATAAACTTCCACTAAGAACCTCCGGTATTTAGAAATCTAACGATTTTCTTATTAAGTACTCATAGTGTACGTCGTATTTTTGACGTGTGGCCTTATCTAGTATTGTTGGTTCAAGCATTAATTTTTCGTTCTGATAATAAATATTATATTGATAGGTAGTCAGTATGGCTTATCGGCATGGATTAAGTGATCAAAATTAACCCGAATTTGAAATCGATTCATATTATACCTAATTCACCTATTGTTATCTATGCTTATAATAAGTACTTATTTTCATACATAATACAATATAATACATAATCTGTGATTAGTATTATAAATATTCTATTTTTGTAAATATGCTTGGTTTGTCTACATCCGTAATTAATTATTTTACCTAATTTTAACCAGAGAGCCCAGGATAGAGCGGTGTGGAAGCAGGTGGAGGAGGCCTTCGTCCAGGAATGGACGGGAGTAGGCTGACGAAGAAGAAGAAGAATTTTAACGATTGTCATATGTTGAATTTTAGCAAGAAGTCTACGATCGCTTATGATATAGTGGTAAAAACCATTGCTTCTCACTCATGGGTTCTGTGTTCGAATCCCACCCAAAAAAAAAAGGTTTTTCAGAGTATAGATAGTAAATTTTAAGTTGACAGAACCGAGGCAGCTCGCTTTACAGGAATTTTGACGATGGGTGATGCTCATCCTGAAGGTGGTACCAGCATGGGTATCGAAGTCTCGATCAATCAAAGGAAACATCACACGCAGGTAAAAAACCCGAAAACACACTGAACAGGTGGTTGTGAACGGAGATGAGTTTCGACTATGTAGTTCCACCTGACTAAAATGTGTTCATTGCGCATATGTGTATGACTAAAAGACTTATCATCAACGTAATGGAAAAGTACATAGATTCTACATACAATGTTCATAATTCTTTGAATTTTGATATGCGAATTGTGTAATTGCAAAAGTGTTTAATTACCTGTTTACTGAAGACTGCTATATCTTCGTTGAATGATTCTGACGAACACACGTCACCACCGGCCACCCCGGGGTCCCGAGGTGTGCAAGTGGCTAATTCACATTTTTCAAATATTAACGCCAGGAGGGGGAATAGGGGGTGGCTGAAACAGAAAACAAAAATCATTACAATTCGATAAATAAAATCATAGACAACCGATAAAACAATAGTAGGTATTTCTGGGACAAACTTTAGTCTTGCATACTATCATAGACCT
Organism: Ceraclea dissimilis; assembly: GCA_963576895.1. NCBI lineage: Eukaryota > Metazoa > Arthropoda > Insecta > Trichoptera > Leptoceridae > Ceraclea > Ceraclea dissimilis. The sequence goes on from OY756376.1 coordinate 13,629,433, forward strand.
CAAGACACATAATTCGCTAGGTGTGCTTTCAGAGTAACATAGTATAGAAATGACATGGTTAAACCCTGCATGAGTAAACTCATGCTATCACACTTTAACTACTACTTAACTTAACTTTCCGTGTCCGGAACACCATCAAATTTGAAACCCCCAATATTCAGCCACCCGGATAGCTCTGGCGTTCGCCAGTAGCGCATCCTCGGGCGTGCATGTAACACCTATTTGGGGACATGAAAACAGGTGACTGTGGTCCTGTTTGGCACCACTAAAAACTAACTAAAAATACAGAATGAGAAACATAAGTTTCGCTAGTTGGTTTCAGGTCATCCCTTGTCCCAGGAAATGTGAGGGAGAGCGGGGGAGTGGGAGGGAAATGTCATACTTCAGTCTCGACCACTTTCTATGTGTTCTGTGAGTTCTGTGTAGGACACGCTGCATACCTGTTGTCCAGTCTACTTTATGTTTGTCTGAGGGTGGGCTATAATATCTTCAAATGTCAAAATTAATTCTCAGTCATTTTAGTTGATATCATATTTGAATATTATAGAACACTAATCCTCTAATTGTGATTGAAGATATTTTGTGATTTTTCACATAATCGTTTGCGTATTTACATTTAAAATAAGTACTAATATAATTAAAAAGATAGTAATCCTAAATCAAACAATTTGTAATCACTCGCCATACAGTTTAACCAATAGTCGTCTACTGAAATCTCAGAATAACAAGGTTATAACTAGCAAATTATAAAAACTTGACTTTTTGTGTGAAAATGTTTCTAACTGACATTACAATTAAAAACAAAAACGCTCTACAAAGGAGTAGTTTTGTAAATAACAAGACTAATGCTGGATTTCACCAACTTCTTCGGCGAGGAATAGCGGAGATAGGAGCCATCATAATTATTTTTCATGCAAAATTTGTGCTAGGTGGCTCCTATCTCCGCTATTCCTCACCCAAGAAGTTGGTGAAATTCCATATCTTTCCAAATTGTTCCATATCTGTGTGTAAAAAATACCAGTGTTTGAAACTTTGATGCATCATTTTTTTCAACATTTTGGTCTCGTCAGTTATAACATTGTTATTCTTTTGGTCAGATGGAACATTGTTATTTCCAGGTGATGAGATTTTTCAGAGAGTTTTAGTTTGTTTTGGTATATAGGCTCAGAACAAACAAAGTCTGTAAACAATTGCAAGGAGGTGACGTCACAATATGTAGTGATTACATTTTGTTTTGATTTAGGTATAGTTTGTGGAGTACCATGGTAGGTACATTACCCATCTCACTCACCCATATATCGCGTCCTTATCTCTTTTGTGGACGTGAGGTTCCGCAGCCATGACGTGATTCGGTACAGGTGAGACGTGATTCGTGGGCGCGTAGTGCATCGCCGCTGCCGGGTGCGGCAAGTGCGGCGCGTGGTGGGCGCTGAGCGGCACTGCCGAACTTCTGTGGTCGTACATGTTTCCTGGACCCGTGGGCTCCATATATCCGCCGTGAAGGCCATCGTCGTACTGCAAGAAAAAAAACACAAAACAATCAACACTTGAAACAAATGAACATCGTCAAACAATTGAATATCAAAATTTGACATTTATTTAAAAAAGGAATGACACTAGTGTAAACAAATGAAAAGACACTTGAATGACGATTTTTTGAAAATGGAACACTAGTATAATAAACAAATGAAGATTTATATTTAAATTAAGAACACTTGAATGACGACTGTTCAAAAAAAGAACAGCGGGTAAAACAAATGAATATCGGTATGTTACGAGCAGAAATCTAAGGAATACATTTGCTATTAAGTGCCACGATGGTTCATCTTATAAACATAGGGAGGCTAAGAGACTTCTGTATTATTTTTGTGCCATTATAATTGCTGGATATTTTACAATAAATTATTATAAAAACATGGCCCCATTTCAATTATGCAACGACCTATAAAAAACGTACCTATGTTTTAGTCTCCTAAAATAGTCCTTCCGTTTTTATTAGCGAGCGATTTGTGTTCTATTTGATTTTTAAATTTGTGTCAACAGGAGAATGTGTTTGACAGTTCCCAAAGTATTCAAATATTCGAATAATACAAACGCCGTATTCGAAATTTGAAATATTATATTTTGATAAACATTCATTTTTAAAGCTGATGAATGCGAAACGTTTTCGCCCAGTGGAATTTAATCGAGATGAAATAATAATAAAAAATAAAACGTAGATAATAGATATTTATCTATTACATTGTGTTCGGTAGGTAGATAAATAATTTTAAATGTATAGGTGTAGTTGTGCGCTTTAGACAGCCCCATATTATTAAGTATGTATTTTCCTTTATGGATCACCGAAAATAAAAGCATAGACAATGTAACATTATAATAATATTATATCTTATGCCATAGATTGAATACTCATCTTACGAATGTTAATATCTTTGGATATTTAAGACCATTTCGCGTCCTTTCGTAATGCCTGAAATTAGTATTGAATCAAATGGCGGGAATTTGTCATTGACAGGTTTAAAAGTAGAGTGTGTTAAGAAATTATGGTCTCAGAGCATTTTTGAACGCTAATTTTATGTGCTGGCAACAATGAGAGTTCTATTTTTAAAAAGTTACAAGTAGCGCCCTCATCAAAAACCTGTATACTATGCGTCAATGAAAAATATGTCAAAAAAGACGAATTTATGAAGCGATGGAATCAAGATATTACGTAAGGTGTGTAAACAAGTGTGCGGTGCTATGTAATCTTAGCCTACCCCGTAAGAGATATAAAATGATGGGATAGTTATCTGAAAGAGAGCGCTGTAAGCGATAAGCTCGCCCTAGTGAGCATTACTTAATATAATTAAAAATCTTCTTAAATTTATTGTTTTGTATGTTATTTTCACTCTTAAAAAAATACATATAGAATTAAATGAGAATTTAAGCAGTTCGCTTGCTTTTTAATTCATACTTTCATACTGATTATTTAGTAAAAAAATTTCGTCCTGGCAACATTGAAGGGTACTAAATGACAAGTCATCATGGTTGTGGCGTAAGCTGTTATAATAATATCATAGAGTATAACATTATGGGTAGGTTGGTACCTGTCATGATAGTATCGATCGGTTGTGTTGCCACATGTAACATTTTTTATATTCCTTAAAATTGCCACATCATCCAAATTGATGGTGTGATGGTTTTGTTATAACTTTTTTAAAAGGCGTCCCACAATCTATAGACATAATATTATGTTATTATAGATATTTGATAAAAGCCTTCCTTCATAGCTGTACTTTTATATATGCTTGCTTGAATGCATGAAATATCAATACTCGTATGTACAGATATCTATATATATCTATACCCTCACGTCACGTCCCTTGCAGGGTAGGCAGAGAGGACAGAACGCCAGACAGCCCTATCCTTACACACACTCCTAGCCTCCGTCACATTCATTCAATTAGTCGTTACCGGTCTCCGATTCCTTTTACTCAAAACGCGTCCATTCGACATGATCGGACCAGTTTAGTCTCGGGCGGCCGCGCTTCTTCACCCCTCTTCGCTCACTCAAATATAGGTATCTGTCATGTTTCATTCTCGCAACATGCCCAAACCATCTAAGTTTATTCAATTTCATTCTTGTCCCAGCACCAGTCTTGCAGTCACTCATTTCCCTAATAACCTCGTTCCTTATGTATTTTATCTCTCAGAAACACACATATAGTCAGAAAACATATTTTAGACAGACGGGAGAATATTGGACCGAAGCCTGCGAATGTAGAGTACAAGCCTACATCCTCGAGTTCCATCACCGCCACGAGTGGTGACGTCACCTTGTATCGGTGACAAACACCTTGTCTCGGTGACAAACACTTGAACTACGGAATATTTTTTCCCATACAATTTAGATGGCGTAATCATCGTCAAATGTCAGTTGGGCCCGGCCTCCATGAACAATATGGCGACGGCCTCGATTGGACCAATGGGGATGATCTTCACTGATCACAATGAGTCATGAGGTCCGAAGACCAACCACATTAGATGAATGAATGCTATTTTCTTCATTATTCAATGCGTTGCCAATCATAGGTCAATCAAGGATTAGGTACTATACTACTTTACAAAGGACTCGTTGTGATTTGTACCTATACGTTCGGTTACTTCGGAATTCGTCTATCCTTGTCTGTAACCCACGGTGATCACGCAGACTTGAAAATCTCAAAAAAAACATTGCAAATTGCACATTGTAATTAAGAGTATGTATGCATACCGACATTTCTAAAATTTCTAAAAACGGGAGACCTTCTATCTCGACAACCGTTACTAAATTTGCTTTGAAACAAAATAGGGTAGATATATTGAACCTTTATCTAGGGAATAACCGTAAAAGATTTTTTATATCATGTATAATTTCTCAAAAACAAAAATAAAAACACCTCTGATCTTTTTTCCGAAAGACGGAAACTCGTTTCCCGAATGTCGCGGAGTATATTTTTTTTTCTTGTACTGATAATATGCATTAAAATCTAGGGAATAACCGTAAAAGTTTTTTGATAGACGCAAAATTAAGCCCAAAAAATGGAAAAAACGCTATTTTTACCATTTTATCATGCGAGTGTTCACGCAATTTTGAACCTAAATGTCGTGGGAAAAGACTGTGACGTCATTCCTGGTGCCATGCCCTTAAGTAACATTCACCAATTCCAGTCTATCCATCTGCCGCGGCCGGGAATCGAGCCCAGACCTCCAACCTGACAAGCCGGTATTAAATAAAAACTTTGGAAATTGCACATTTCAGTAGTTAATATCGTAAAAATATGAGGATTAAGGGCTTGGCACCAGGAATGACGTCACAGTCATTTCAAAATTGCGTGAACAATCGCATGATAAAATGGTAAAAATAGGGTTTTTTCAATTTTTTGGGGTTAATTTTGCGTCTATCAAAAAACTTTTACGGTTATTCCCTAGATTTTAATGCATATTATCAGTACATAAAAAAAAATTTGCTCCGCGACTTTCGGGAAACGAGTTTCCGTCTTTCCGAAAAAAGATCAGAGGTGTTTTTAAAAATTTATTTTGAGAAATCTATACAAGATATAAAAAATCTTTTACGGTTATTCCCTAGATAAAGGTTCAATGCATCTGCGCTATTTTATTCCAAAGCATATTTAGTAACGGTTGTCGAGATAGAAGGTCTCCCGTTTTTAGAAATTTTTGAAATCTTGGTATGCATACTCTTATAATGTTATAAATGCTTTAGCAGGTAAATAAGTAGACAGTTATGAGAATTTTGATAGAAGCATTGTCACATGATATCGTCAGAGTAACGCGATACGGGTTTGTACATAATTAGGAAGTTTTTGATAAATATCATTGTAATTTATTTTGGCCTACATAGTATAACGTATTGTGAATCAGGGATGCACGAATAATTATCATGATAAAAAAATTGTGCCACAGCAAGAGATATCGAATCACGCGGAGTCATGTTGGTGATTTAAAATAATAAAAAATGAAAAACCAAATTTTCAAAAAAAATCAAGTTTGAGATTTTTCCAAGCATTAGTCCAAATAGATAAAATAATTTTGAAAGAAGAGGGGTGTCAATAACTTTTGGGTACATGATTGGAATAATCTATGCTGCAAAAATTAAGAACAACCTTTGCGATAGTATGGACTATGTTTTAACGTTGCTGTTTTTGGAGAAAAAGCTTTCCCTAGGAGATGCCATGATGATGAGGAGAATAAATTGTAAATTAATAAAAAAATAAATTGTAAAAATCTAAGGGTTGTGTGGGGTCGAGTGTGGTATCCTATGAAAGGGCATCGTTTTGTCCAGCTCAAGGCCATAAAGTATGCCAGGTTGATTTGTTAAATTTTCCGTTGCGAAGCTCGGGTAACTCAGCTAGTATCTGATATTTATCAATGAATATAATTATCTTGATAACTTTCTGATAACTTATTGATTATCTTGATAACTTTTTTTTAACCCTGATTATGATATTAATATGAAAAACATACGCAATCTAACACTAAAAGTAGGTGTAGTACATTTCTACAATGTACAATAGGTAGAATTTCATATATATTCGGTAGCTATCTACGCAAATACTTGCTCATTATTTAATCAAATGGTACAACTTTTTTTTCATAATATTGCTTCGCTTAATAAGTCGTTTTTGTAATAACAAAATTTTATTAAATTTGGGTATTAATTATATATTCCTGTACAGACAATCTAACATTAAATGCACAGATTTTTCTATTAATACGAAAACATAAAAATTAAGATAGTGAAGTTAGGCCTCAACTGGGCGCCACATTGATAAGGTCCTACATGCTGTCATTCGGCTTCGGTGCTCAGAATTGTTGTCAGCCAATACTGAGAGAATCGTCTTGAAACTGAAGACAGTGATAGATGAAAGTATGGACTACAGATTCGCTGTTTTAGAATAACAATATTTGGAAATTCCTTGGATAAAAATATATTCCGAAAGTACCCCTGAACTTTATGGGATTTGAGGATTTTCCGTTCAGTTTTTCAGATATGAAAGTATAATTTACCTAAATAATGGTAATTATAATCTTAAAAAAATTGGCTGTTTTACTTTTTTAAATTTCTTCCCAGGTTTCTTTTAAAAAGGTATAATTAACTTTGTTGCTTACGTTATTCTTATTTCGCGCTAACATTCTCATACGAAATTTGAAAAAGTTGAAGCGAAAATAGAACGATTTTTGCTCATTGCATATAAGCCCAAATGCAATAGACAAGAAAGGCGCGGGAAAGTGAATAACCAAGAATGTCAAGCAAAATGTGTAGGAAGTGTAGGGACCATAAAGAACGTATAAATAAAATTCATGTTCTATATTTATTTTGTAATAATTTATTTAAGACGTAAGTAGGTACCTGCTGATAGCAAATTTATCAAAAAAATTAATAAGATTAATTTTCGTGTAATCAATAACAATGTCAAATAATTGATAATGACTTTTAAACTTCAAATAATATATCTAGTACTCATCATAATAACACTCGTTTCTGTCAAATCTAAACGAGACATAGACAATAAATCAATCAAAGACGACACAATCATCTTTTTGTATAATGTGACGACACCGCACGCGTTCTGTTATTCAAATTCAAATATAGAACAAACACAAACGACCTTAGAACACATTTTTATTGAAATTACTGTAGTGTTTTGAACAATCGCTGATTGATTAAAATAGAAACAATGAGAAAACGTATGATTTAGTACAGGCACGTTGGATAACTATAAATAGAACAAAAAAAAAGCAACAAAAATATTCAAATATCGTTCGATTACCAGCTGTTGTTTTGCGTATTTTATAATACGATTTGCTTTTGTTTCAATGATAAAACAAATGAATACCTACATAATTGAATATAATTTGTGTAAACAACAGGTATCTGGAAATATTTTATTGTTTACACAATTTGTGTGTGTTTTGCGACGATGATACCTAATATAACACAGGTGACAATTAACAAACTAGTACTTATAAGGAATATCATTTTACTAGCTAAAAGTAATTCATTTTATTTCTCCAGATTTCAAGTCAGAAAACGTTACCACAAAAGGAAAAAAAATGTTGAAATGATTTGTTCATAAATTATTTTTTATGTTTTTTTTAAAGAATCGATATTTTGACGGGTAATCATTGTAGGTCATCTGGGAAAACCTATGAAAAAAATGTAAATAACATTTTTTACACAATTTAGAGTAAAAAATATTTTTGTCATTGACCGCTTTCTCCTATCTTTTATTATATTTTTAAAAATGCGAAAAACTGTGTAGTGGGGACCTATTCGGGTGTGACGCGGCAAGATTTTGATAGGCAACCGCCGCGATAGGCAAAAGCAATAGATTTTGGTGGCGACGTACTTTTGCAATAAGTCCGCCTTTTGGCACACTACCATGGTATGGTTTTTGTAACTATGCATATTTTTCTTTGGCCAATAAAGATTTTTCATTTATTTATTTTATTTATTTATGGCCCTATGTGAAAGCGTTGACTTAAATCACATTTCGATTAAAAAACAGTCATTTTTTTCTCTCTATGGCGCTGTCATCTCACAAAAATGACGGAAACAGGACATTTCTTTAGTTTTTAATGTTATTCGTATTCTATCAATTGTAATTATATAATTCTGCTAGTTGAAAATTAAGTCTAATAAAATTAGTAGACATTCTTCTGTTAAAAAAGTTTTTATAAAATAAGACATTTTTTAACACTTCAAAGCAAAATAAATTTAAAACACTCATATTTTTGTTCTAAAAGTTATAGAATTGGACTTAATTCTCGCATAACGAAAGCTTAATTTAAAAAAACACACAAAATTAAACGGTTCCCTCAATTCACGAAAAATAGTTTTAAAAAGTAATGGCTGTTGAGTGCCCTTGAACTTGTAATGATTTATTAACAACTGGGCTATAAATTTCACTTAAAACATAATAATTACGTACGTAGGTTCTCTTTTTAATGCGACCATAGTTGATAATTAATTAGCTTACTAATTATTCTTAATAACGTTTAAAATATTACGTTAAATTTAAAAGCAAAGTCACCTACTGAAGTATAATATTCACATGTCAGTATAAAAAAGCCGATAACTAAATAAAGTTTTTTATCTGCTTTTTTTTTATAGGTTCGTTGTTCCATATTCAAAATATCGATTTTTCGTACTCGTTGTGAGCTGTCATTATAAATCTACCTAATGTTTCACGCGCCTCTCTCCTTTCTCTCTTTACATAGAAATTTCAGCGGTACACTTTGTGTTTTCGAGGTCATCGTAGGGTGAGGAGGAATGGTACTAAAAGTGAAGTGGTTGGTAGCTTTGCTTCCTACTGAAGTTCGCTTCTATCAAAATTACAACATCTATGGTTATGGTGACTATATGAGGCCGACGTAATATTAACATACAGGCCGGGTTAAGAGACATAATAAGTTGATGACGTCACATGAGATGGTAAGAAATGAAATATTCCATACGCCAAGTGTTTATCACCAGGACAGGTGTGACGTCACGATAGTGGGTTGTTGCCATGGTGATGTTACCTTTTTGAGTGCCACGGCTTATGGATATAACTTTAGAGATATGTAGAGTAGGTACTTATATATTAACAAATTAATCGTGGCCGACGGGAAAAAACGAAACTAAAAGTGACAACTGGCATGCATTTAAAAAAAAGAGTACAAAAACTAAACGCTTTTGCTTTTTATCGTACCTAATTTCAACGTAGCTACAACATTATATTTTGCATGATTTTGTTAAAACGATTTGATTTGACAAGTAGTTATATCTCAACAGATATACAGCAAAGGATGGACCTTCCATTAGACTTATGACTGATCGTCGACTGGCTTAATGTGATCACTTTACACTTAAGTAACATTCACCAATTCCAGTCTATCCATCTGCCGCGGCCGGGAATCGAACACAGACCTCCAACCTAAGAAGCCGGTATTCTGGACTGGAATTGGTGAATGTTGCTTAAGTGTAAAGTGATCACATTAAGCCAGCCGACGATCGGACATAAGCCCGATGGAAGGTCCATCCTTTGCTGTGTATCTGTTGAGATATAAATAGGTACTTGTTATATTCAACTAGGACACGTAGAAAATTCCGATGGCCTCACAAAAATATAAAATTGTGATTTTCAAAATAATCTTGATTTGTTAACATAGTATCGACAGCAGCGCTCTTATTTTTTGGATAAAGTAGATTTAGTTGCGGTGCTGTTGGTAGTAGTGCTATGTTAGTATGATGCGTTATATTGGTGATATGTCGTCCGCCATGATTGATCGCCTTATGACAGCTGACAGCACTACGGTATACATAACCTATAAATAACAATCTGATGGAGGAATGCGGAGCATCGCCCTCGTGGAAATTCACTATATAAATAGATAAATAAATAATTATATGATGACACAACAAACATGGAGTCCTAACGTAATAACATGTGGATATTTTGAAAGATTTATACAAATGGCGGGAATAAAATATGTCCAAACAAAAATTTAAACGGATGTTGTAACTGAGAATGAATGTGAACAAGTTGAGATGGTTGGGACATGATGAAAGGATAACAGAGAAATATACCTACCTGGGAGAAGGAAGAGGTGTAAAGAAGCGCAGCCGTCCAAGAACCACATGGCTTGACCGTGTAAATCAGATTCTCAAGGACGAACGTGTTCCGCGTAAAAGTAATCGTAGAGTGTGTATGAAGAATTGCATAAATGTGAAGGAAGCAAGAAGTCTCTGTAAAGATAGGAAAGCCTTGCGATATGTTCTCTCTGCCTACCCCGTAAGGAATGCGGCGTAAAGGGATAGAAAGAACAGAATGGGAACAAAAATTTTGTACAGTTCTAGTAAAATATAGCTATGAATTAAATTTCTATTTTCTATGGTTAAATATAGGGCAGCACCGCTATTAGAAACGAAAGTGTATTGCGTAGGTACAATATTCGAATTTAGAATTAGGAACGTTTTCTTTTGTTTTAAAATAAGAACATTTCGCCTTGCCGCCTTCTTATACGTAGATACCTACAACAGTGGGTAGCAATTACATATAATACTACAAAATGGCGGTCAATTGAGGCCGTATTCGTCCATTGACGTATGAATTCGGTAATGTTAGGCTGAATAATTTCTTTGGAAAATTGTTTCACATAGAACGTAATTCAAATTTACTGTTTTAAAATTAGAAGAATTCAGGAAAACCAACATACAGGATATAACTTTACGACGGAAATTCTAATTCTGTGGAATTCTTGTACGACAAAAGCGCCCTTGAACTATTCTTGGCATTACATATATAAATTACAGTTCCTAATTATCAAAAAAAGGGCTCTGTTCTTTATTGTTACAAATAACGAAAATAATATGTGCTTGGGTAATAATGTAGTTAAATTAATTTTAATGAAGTTAAATTCAATTAAAAACAAAATGAGTATATAACAATGAATAAACAATAAATAAATTAAAACGTACAATAATAATTCTCATAAGTATTTCTTGCAGTGTTACTACAATTGAAATGTACTTATTGTGGGTATAGGGTTTTAAAAAATTACATAAGTCCATCGAAAACATTAGAAAAACATCGACTCATTACCGTGGGACGATTTAGTAATTTTAACATTGGAAAGCATCGAAACAATATCGTGGGATGATGAGGTTATTTTATGTTAAGCATAGCAATGTTACCATAAAAAATTTAATACTTAAAACCGTGTGAAAATATCTGAAAAAATAAGTTGGGGCACTTTTGGAATTGTGTTAAAAGCAGTATAACAAAATAAGACTTTGTAACGAAAGAACATTGCTAAAAATCATGAAATCATGTTTCATGTTAGATATATTGCTGAATCTTATACAGAATTTGTCCTAGTGTGGTTAGCGATTATAAATTCAATACAATGTCAAATAGAATAATTAATGTATGCACACTTTTATCAAGCACTTTAATTTGTCGGTATCTATTCAATAAATAAATTAATACAAAATGTACCAACTAGTTATTTCAATAGAAGGGACAAGGATTCCGCTCTGAGGAGGGCAACGAACTGATCAATGGAAGGACCAAGAAAGAGAGGACTTCCAAGAAGTCCCTTGAGGGGGGGGACATGGAACACCTGGAGCTTACTCCAGAAGACTGTCTCGATCGGGAAAATGGAGGGAGAGGATCCTTATCGCCGACGGAGAAGAGAGTGATTTCAATAAAAATAGGGCGTTTTAAGAATAGGCTACTATGAAAACTTACTGTGATAGCGTTGATTTCTCAAGACTTTACCCCCATAAAACATCCACAAGGAATAGAATTTATGTACTACAAAACGATCAATTTAACGCTAAACTCGATGGTGATGCTTTCGAATCATCAATAAGAACGTCTAAATCTAAAAATACTTACGATGCTATGTAATTGTTAGCGTTTGCAATCCCTAGATTAGATCCTAACGAATGTCTTATAAAGATAACTAATTAAAATTAAAACTCGGAATTTAATTTGGTTTAAAATTCTTCAAAAACATGTAAAAATTCAGTACATTTTTATAATAATACATGTATTCCCAGATCTATGCATATTACATAGAATAACTAGATGTACGAGTATCTAGAATTATATTATTCTTTATCTAGCAATCTTTCTCCGAGTCTAACAACGATAATAACACAAGAACAAGCCATTAAAATTACTATTTTCTGACAACAAAAAAGAAATAATTGTTGTGTATAACTTTTTATCAGCATTACCAAATCTTTTTTTAACACCAAAATTCTTGGGCATTCATTCTTTTCTAATATTTAATTATATATTGTATATAAGTAAAGGGCTATTGTTTCTATGTATTTGATCGTACTCCTGGGTTTCAAATAACTTGGCCACTGGCTACATAGTAATTCTATAGAAAAAGTGTGACAAGTAAGGTGAAACTAAATGTAGATGTTTGTTGCACAGGTTAGGATAAGCGCGACCGATGTGAATACAGCTACAGATGTAGCAAGCCTGTGACATTTGAACGCAATTTACAGTGAAGAAAATAATATGCAGGTTTCATAATAATTGCGATATCGCAAAATCGCGATATCGCATCGCAGTAAATAGACCAATCCATTGTAGGTTTTCTTACAGTCTGTCAATAAAGAGGTGGTCTCGAATAATTTGAAACTACTATTTAATGTAGTATTCCCACAACAGTGTAGAAGAATAATTAAGGATGAACATTGTCGGGCTTACGACCGACCTCAACTGGCTTAAGTGATCACTTTACACTCGAGAAACATTCGCCATAAATACAAAACAAGAATAGGATAAATCAAACAAGATCTAATCAAACAAGAATAAAGAAATGTAAACAAAAAAATAATTCAAGTACTATTTAATGTTTAGCAACAATGACATTTCTACTGAAATTCAAAAAGTGTTGCCACTATGAATGACAAAAAGCTGCATGCAGCGCCTTAATCCAAAGACTACTCTTTCTAGGTATACTGTACTAACTAAATAAATTTTCAAAATGGCCAAACGGGGACAAAAATTTAGTGGTTAAGTAGTTTTAAGAACAAGCAAAAGGAGCGTAGGGAGACCTCGGGCAAGATGGTCTGACGATGTGAGGCGAATCGCAGAAAGCAAGTGGATGCAGCATGCCCAGGATAGGGATCTGTGGAAAGTCAAAGGGGAGGCCTTGGAATTGGAATTAAAACGGCCGAGAAAGAAGTTGTAATTTTTTGACAATTCTCAGTTCTCACTGTGAATTAAAATAACCTAACCTAATGATTCACATTGACTTATAGGTTTAATAACCATCGAACATACAATAAAACAAAATAATGTATGTAGAGAACATCTACCTACAAATACTCTTAAATATTGTGGGCATACATTGCTGAAGTGAAACGGAAATAGTCATGGACAAACTTTAGAGGGAGACAGATGAATTTTAAAATGGCTAAATGATATTGTTTTAAAGTGTTTCTATTTATGAATATAGTGCCTATTCGAAGTTCAAAAGTATACTTAGATACATTACACATAGATGGAGCTATCTTACTAAAGATCTGAGTACTTACCTACATAATATACATAGCTAAGAACAAAACATAATTTAAAATGAGTACTTGATGTTTTTAAATGGATGTATACTCAGTATACTCATGTATATATATTAACTATGTATGGTTATATACTTAAGCTATGTATAAAGAATGTTTCTACAAGTTTTGATGGTGTTTATATACATAACATTTTATATAATTGCTTCAATTTACATACTTATACGATAAATACCTAATACACAAACTTAAATTCGAACGGGCAATACAAAATTTCAAATTTAGAATGAAAACTATTCGATTTTTACCGCGCGCGTAGCAAATTTGAATAAAAACGTTCCATGTTTGAATTATGAAATGTTTTAAAATCGCCATAGAAAAATAGAACGGGTTTGTAGAGATGTATACTTACATCGATAACAGTTCTCTTTCTCAACTGTTACCGAGTACTTATTAAGGTCCTAAATGCTGTCATTGGTCTTCGGCGCCCTGAATTGTACTCAGCCAATACTGAGTGAATCGTCTTGAAACTGAAAACAGTGATAGATGAAAGTATGGACTACAGATCAGCTGTTTTAGAATTACAGGATTTGGAAATTCCTTGAATAAAATAATATTCCTAAAGTACCCCTAAAATTTACGGGATCTGAAGATTTTCCGTTCAGTTTTTCAGATATAAAAGTATAATTTAGCCAAAATACTGGTAATTATAATCTTAACAAATCGGCTGTTTTAGATTTTTAAATTTCTTCCCAGGTTTCTTTTAAAAAGGTATAATTCACATTGTCGCTTACGTTATTCTTATTGAGCGCTAACATTCTCGTACAAAATTTTAAAATGATGAAGCAAAAATAGAACGATTTTTGCTCAGTGCATAATATGCCCCTTAATAAGAGTATCTAGTAAGTACTAAATTAATAGAATAATAACAATTGGAATCTTAAATAGTAATTATTACGATTATTGTTGGTAAATTTGTACAACTATTGTTAATGTTAACCCTTTAAATACAAATACCTAATGCTAATACAATAATAATAGAACCAGTAAGTATTGCACTAGATGGGTTAGGTATAGTATTATAGACTCTACGAACACAGTAGTAACAATTAAGAGCACTATATGTGACAGCGATACCAAAAAGCAATTGTCAGTTTCTAACGCAGTTAATTTAGCCGCTATTGAAAACGTCGCAGTTGACAATTGAATGTGATTTGGAAAGTATCGTATTTCAAAAAAATCTAAGCAGGTATAAATATTTTTTTGTATTATTCTGTTCTTTTTTTTAATCCCTGATAAAAACGACAGGTGCGCTGTGCTACTTATTTCATTAATTTATTTCTTGAAGGTGCTACAAATGGCAATAATGCTTTAAAAATATATATAAAAACAAAAGATTTGAACCTTTAAAAATATGAGAAAAATGTAATTTATGGAAAAACTGTGGAAGGTATAAGACACTAGTTATTTTAGTCTAATATAAGTAATTTCACAACTATTTTGAGAATTAGCAAAAATATAGTGTTTCCACAGAAAAGCTATATAATATTCATTAATCATACCACAATAATTTTTTCGCTATAGCAACATTGATGGCGTTTAACTAATCTCACTATTAAACAAAGGTCTTAGCGAACAATACGCTAAATAGTTTAAATCAGAACGCAATATTTGCATTTTGAAATAGTCAAATAATATATTCTATCATCTATGGTGAATTCCCGCCAAAAATTCCGGATTGACATCTAACGTTTCACAGTATATACTGCTGGGTACATATTTTCTGGGATAAGTATTGTATTAGTATTGATCTCAAAATCTACTCAGCCACGACAATAGTAATCCTCGTATGCGGGCATAATCAAACATACAGACAAATTAAATAAATAAAATATAATAATAATACGTACTTATTTAACGAATACTAAATTAAACTAATCACTTATCAGCGCTAAGAAATTAAAAATGATTACCGATGGATAGTTTGGACCTGAATTGTGAAAAAACAACATGTAGAGAGAATGAATGAGGAAAGGTTTACAAAGAAAATTTCTATATATCTTGTGTATGCAGTGTAATTGGTGTTAGCTGGCAGAGATCACAGCACTGTGATAAGCTCGCCCTAGTGAACAAATACTTTAAGCATTTTGTTATGTTAATATTTTTGATTTCATTCACTTGAAGTGTAAATAAATAAAAAATAACAAAGAAAATATACAGTGGAAGAAATGATGCTAGGAAACGGGGTCATCCTGGAACCATTGGGCTCGGCCATGTCGACCAGATATTCAAAGATCGACGTGTTTTTAATAAAATGAATTGTATAGTAATTGCTGCTTAATTTTTGTTTGTTGAACCTAGTCCAATATTTATTATTTTTATTATAATATATTGTTTATTTTTTCATATAAAGAATAAACAAATAAATGTGACGGAAGCAAGGACGCGGCGTAAGGGGATAGACGGAGATACAGAAATTATTCACAAACACTAGGTATACCTACGTGCGTTTGTTGGTTATATTATTTGCCGACATTTTGTTTTGAGATATTGTTTAAAAATCAAAATGAAAATTTTCCACTCTTAATATAGAATAAGTAGGTACACAAATACCTAATGTTTTCTTAAGCAACAGTTAATATCTATGGTTTATGCAGGTGGGCAATAATGACGTATCAATGTTTTTTTTATGTGTTATTTGTTAAGCTGACTAATTTACGAAAATATAACAGGTATCTATGTACCAGTTCCTTACGTGACATAACCTCTAAATTAGTACCTACTCTAGAAAACAGACAAAAGTAATGGTTGTGTAGGTACAATACAAAATGGATTATCAAAATACTCCAACAAGTTTACGTACTAATGTTTTTAATCACTATATTCTTTTAAAGCACATAGTTTTTTCTGTGAATGCATTAAAATGGATTAACTATATTTAACTTGAATTACAGCGGATTATGTAAAAAAAATACTATTGTGCACGTAATTAAGAAAAAGTACAATATTTTTAAAGTGTAAGCGAAATATGACACCTAAAAGAAGATATTACACATGTAAATACTGATAAATCCTAGTTAAAGTTGTATTAACTGAAGGTAATCAAGTATTAAAATAAATCTATGCAAAATCCTCACTAAAATGTCAAATAATATAGGAAATATTAAGTACGAATGAATCGATTCTTGATTTGAGGTTAGAACCAAATATAACAGGTATTTTAAAACGTTATTTATAAATAGGTACTTATAGTTTAAGACATCCCTAAAAATTCAAAAATCTAAATCGAACTTAAAGTGTCATAGACAAAATAATTCTACGGATTGGAGACCAAAGACAATTTTAATTAGAAATAGAAGCAAACGAATAAACTTGAATTTAAAAAATACGAATCGACATTTTGTAAATTATTGTTCTAATCCGTTGTATGAAAAAGTGTTCTAGGTATGATGAAATGTCAAAACAGAAGAAAATAGAAAAAAGTAACTGTCAAATTCAATAAGTTCCAATTTCAAATTCCACACAACGCAGAGAGTATTTACCTAAAACCGTCGCGTCGCTTTCATCGAAAACTCGGAGCATTAATCTGAAATGGCGCTGGGTGAGATATATAGACTATAATATTATTTTGGTAGCGGGAACCTACCGACGGTCTCAGGGGTTGAAACATCAATAAATAAAATTAATTACCCTACAATGATTCAGCATGCTTCAGGTCAACCAACTCTACACAATATAAAATCGATATTTTACAACTAAACACGCCGAATATTTTTTTAAACGTTGTTATTGACAGCACCGGGATGATCTTTTTAACAAAATAAAAATATTTACATTGAAGATTGATATAAAATTAAGAGCGTGTAATTCGGTCTTTTGGGTGTTATTGTTGCCGTCGATAAGGTTAGCGACGGGTTCCACCAGATTCTATTTTTGAAAAAGTTTAGGTAGTTATTCCATCACATTGAAAACACGTGGGTGAACGCCGCAAAATTTAAATCATCGAATAGAAACGTATAATTTACATTGATTTATATGAATATTTGACAAAAATACACATTTTTCGATGCTTGTAAATTTGATGAGTCATTGACGTGACATTTTATAAAAATAAGACGAAAAACCCCACGACGCTGTGGCGTTCCGCAGGGATTCACTCTAGGCCCCGTTTTTACTTTTGATAAAATTACTTTCGATGCGAGTGCAGATATAAAAATATTTAATTACCTATTTATAATTTAATATAATATTATAATAATCTGACGTTTTTTCTGTTATTTTGCGTAAATGCACTATACGAATTTAAATAAAAATGATTAGATATTTGAATAACATAAAAAAGTGATTAAAAACTTCAGTCAATTCGTCACAAATTTATCATCATTGTTTTTACACTGAGATAAAAACAGCTGATTTCATGGACTTGTCATCAATCTAAGCTATCAGATTTGAATAATAAAAATAGTAAAATACACGTTTTTTATTCAAATTTTGCAAAAAAACTATAAGTAGACAACAATGCAAAATGGCAACATAAGGAAAATGGTCGATGGAATTTGCAAATCCAAATTCCACTCTTCATAACATAACAAATTATACGTAATGCGTTACCTTCAAAATGAGGAAACAGAGAGTATAATATTTGATTACAAACGTGACGTTAGCAACAAATCAATCAGATTTTTACAAATTATAGAACGACAGAAGAAAGTGTTCTTTATTTTAAAAAATAATTAATAAACGAGTTAAGATTTAATGGCAGATTTGAGCAGATAGAAAAAAGGGATATAACTAAAATAGCTTGAAAACTACCATTACTGAACTGATGACCTTACGGCTGTTTTCAAGCAAATTTTGGAATAATAAATTAAGATTAGTCCAAAAAATAATGAGTTGGTTATGATTCTAAATAGATACCAAATTTACTTTTTAAGCAAGAGTTTTGGCGTGAAAATGTTTATTCAAAATTTAAAAAAGGAAACAGGAAGGAACATTTTTTGAACTAAAGACAAAATAACGTCGGTAATATGGCAATATTGACAATACATGACAAGTTTAGTTTTTTTTTTCCTAAATATGATCCAAATAGTGGTCCGCTTACACTGAGAAATTATGAAGTACCAAAACTTAACCAAAACGCCGAATTTCGTACAATCGCAATAAATATGCATTTTTCATACAATGTCCTATAATTTTTTTTCGCTCTACTGTAAACTTGAATTTTTGTCACAGGGTACGTACCTATCGTCTAATCTAGATTAAATTTACTATAACTTGGCAGTTTGGTAGTTGATTACATTAATACATAGTAGTTCTATTGAAAAATATCTTTTTCATGGTGATCCATGCGTCTTTTAACGCTGAACAATCTGAATCACCACCAAACCGAACTTCCTTCGTTCGACGACAGACGGAATGAATGAACCTTAGAAACAATTTTAGGACGGTAGGTATGGGGAATTTAAAAGACAGGTTTTAGAACCTAGAGGCATAAAAATAGATTTATACCTAAATATAAAATAACACAAAAAAGATGAGCATTTACACAACTGCGCACGCAACTAAAATTGATAATGATAGAGCAATCATCCGCAACATGATTTTGCAAAACTAAATCGACTCAATGGTCTATGGTTAAAATTGACATTTGCGATAAAAAACGAGAAAAACGTTCCATTTTTCTTTTTTTGAAATAACGAAACGTTCCATCACAAAAGGAAAAATCTATTATTATTATAGTTTTTTGTAATTTATTATTCTGCAATTGAACTTTTAAATAGAAATTTATTGGCATTTATAATATAACGCGCATACTTATATTAACGATAGGTACATTTACACTTATACGAATTTCGTTAGTGTATTATATATCTAGGTAACAAAACTTATACCTATTCATTGAAATTTTTGATGAGGACAGATAACCTAGCACTGAGATAAGCTCGCCCTAGTGAACAAATGTTATAAAATCTATTTAAATAAAAATAAATAAGTTAAAAATATTTTTATTGCTGTTTTTTCACAGATATATTGGGAAATAGAACACAGTATGTATCTTAGGCGATCTTGAAATCTTTTCTAGTTCCTTCATGTTTTGTGTGGAACAAAAATCGCACTAAAAAAAAAACAACTTGTAAAGAGTGCCATGCACTAGGTACGAAAAAATAAGCAAATTATGCATTTTTTAAAAAGCACAACAAAATTAAATAGGTATTTTGTTAAGTTTTAGGCAAAACGCGGATAATTTCTATTTAAGTACCTATTTATACTAAAAGTGAACAAGACTTTCGGGAAAAGAGTTGCTGTCTTTCGGAAAAAAGATCAGAGGTGTTTTTCACATTTTTTTCTTAGAAATCTATATACAAGATATTTAAAACTTTTACGGTCATTCACTAGATAAATGTTCGATGTATCTACTCTATTTTTTTTCCAAAACATATTTAGTATGGTTGTCGAGATCTGAGGTCTCCCGTTTTTATAAATTTTTGAAATGTCAGTATGCCTACTTTAAAAGCCCAATAATATTTTCGATTTTATAGATTTACCCCGATTGCTGGTTACCCGTTTTATCAAAGAACATTATTATGAATAAATATAATTATTTAGTAAGGATTTATCATAATTTAAAATCAAATGATTCCAGAAATACTGGTTTTTGTCGTTAGTGTATACAATATACATGCGTCTCGACCTGCGCATACGATTACAAATATAACTGAAGTTGAGATCTTTGCAACGTCTTGAGTTGAAACTTTTGCCGTCGGAAACTGAATGCGTCCACGCATGTTGTACTGAGCAAGTCAACTTTAAAACTTGTACCCGTCAAATGTGTATATTTTAAATCGCAAGATCATTGAATTATAAATTGAAACTACTATACAGAATATTTGATTTTCTCTTCACTTTGAGTTTAATTTTAAAACAATTCGTAGGTACCACCGATTTTGAAAATTATGTATGTTCAATATGTAAACTTGACGATTCCAAGTGCCTTAAATAAGGCCTACGGATGATAAAAAACCAATAAACCAAAAAGTTATAATTCAATTGTTTCAATACAAGTCCATACAAATTCAAAATGAAGCCAATTTATTGGCACAATAGTGTCAAAATCATCAGATTTTTATATCGCTCACTTCACCAAGTATCATAAATCGTTCTTAATTGTTACAATAGTGTTAAATAATACCTTTTACACCTATTAAATACAATATTACTGTGTATTAATCTTTAAATATCACATACTGGCACCTTGACACAAATTATACATGTTTCTTATTTTTTCACGGTGCACCTCTTGTAGGTATGAGGGCACTGGGTGTAGGTAGATTCAATACTCAAAAGTTCTACTAATTTTGATTTTGGGAGCTGTTTTATTTCTGTGTAAGTGAATACATATTTCGTACCTACAGCAGTGAGAATTTTGAAATTGGTAATTTTGAAAAAGACATCTAAATTTAACTGTAAAAGATTCGCAACCATTGTTTTATCTGTGCAATTTCTACGAATGAGTCATAGACAAAAAGATTTTTTATCAAAGTATTTTTAGATTTAAGGAAAACTACACGCATTGATTTGACTTTTTTAGAGTCTTAAAAACGAAATATCTTAAGGTAATTCAGTGTCTAAATAATTCGTAGAAAAATATCATACCTATTAGATACTTTTATCCTTTATAAATTTAGCCATCTTGAACTAAAATAGAACTGATTTGTAATTTAAAAAAAAAACTTCTGAAACTCAAAGGAAAATTCGGTCAAAAAGTACTATACGTTATCTTTTTTTTATTTGGTGAGGTTGGTAACTACACAGAAATAAATCAGCTTTCAAAATTAGTAGTACCTTTGAGTATTGAAATACCTTCCTACATCTATTGCCCTCCTACCTACAAGAGGTGCACCATGACAAAAATGAGAAGCACAAATAATTTGTGTATAGGTAAGAGTATGTTATACTTAATAAAATATTTAGTATTGTAATACACGATCATGTTGTATTTGATGGGTGTAGAAGGTGTTATTTAATACATAACAATTACTAGTACTACCTTCGCTAGATGATTTCTTACGCTATAAGAATATATAAACACAGTGTGTGCCTTGTGTAAATGATTATCATCTTATATCCATTAATGTACAAAGCATATCAACTTGCTACGTGCTTTCTTATCAAAGATAATGGACGGAGAAACGCGGACACACTCAAAAGTTTCGTTCTGTTTTAGGTAGGCATATTCAATTTTTAAAATTATCATAAATTGGTAGTAGTACTAAAATAATTTATATTTTTATGTTTGCGGTTTTGTAAAAATATTGCTAAAACGAAATGGCTACCTATAAACCAACCAGGTATTTTAAAATAATTTATATTATGTTGTACTTATTTGAAATAGTGACTCACACGACTACCTGGAATTCTAAACAAAATATGACTCGGCCGTCAAAATTCCACAAAAATTATAATTTATGGTTTTTCAAAAGACAAACAAAATGGCACATTCAACAATGAATCCGTCTATTCAAAGCATTTTGACACAATGGGACGTTTTTAGGGACACAGCAACTAGATGTATCATTTTCGATTTTAATCTGTTTACATTTTTCTAAAAAAAGTTTTGTCACAATGTCACTACCGGAAATGAATAAAATAATTCTACAAGCTTAGATTGTTTAATCTGCAAGGCGAATGAGATAACCTGCAATGATTCTAACACAGTGGAACGATAGTTATTTCTATTTATCTAGATTCTACATGATTACTTTAACTGTTTACCGTCACGATATTTGATAGTTAGGTATGCCAATATGGAACCGGTAAAAACGGAGCGCAAATTTTTACAGATTAGCTTAATTTGGCACTGCAGAAAAAAATAATTAAACAAAAATTATGCTATTGCAGCTTGTTTTGAACTAAGTAGATCATGGCACAACATATTAGAAGCACAATCGTTGTGCACTTTTTTCATTATCACTACACTCCACAGTAATCATATGTAGATCGAATATAGATTTATCTCAAATTGGCACAAATCATTCGATAACACTACCTAATAAAATTAATTCTTTGAGTATGTAGGTAAATTTTACCAAACTGTGAGATGTTTTCACAGATTTATCTTAGGCTGGCATGCCGGTTGGAATTGGCACAATTTCTTCATAAATTGATTTGATTTTAGTACGCACTATTGGAATTCGATTTTAAAATTTTGGGCATTACGCAGTAGGTACGGCATATCTTCCAAATTTACGTAGCTATTTACCTACTAGTACTAATATACTAAGTCACAGGTGGGTTTTTTAATTCCAGGTATTATCTTATTAAATAATTTCATTGTTTACTTTTCTCTACACGGTAATCTAACGGAAGGAAGTGTGTATTTATTTGGCAGGTACAAGACACAGGTATCACAATATGATTATCGTCGGTGGGTTTTATAAATGCTACCAAATTTGTTAAAAAAAAACGACATTTCTTATCAACTACATGAAATTTTGTCACTAGGTAGTTGAGAACTTATAATTATTTTACGCACACATGAATTCTTCTAACATTTAATGTACCAACCACACTGGCACTTTTTTTAGAATAACAATACCTACGCATAGTAACTACATCCTACATTGGCGCTTATTTTCTACAGATTAGTTTGGGTAGTTTCCAAGGAGCTCAAAGATCTCAATGCATATTTCAAAATTTTATCTAGGGTTGCATATCAGTATAGGACCACTATCATCCTATATAGGACGGACATTTCTTTTTACGACATCGCTACGTACTGTAGATTTAAGAAAACCTTTAACTTAATTTTATATCTAGTTTTGGCACTTGCAGATTTTCTGGTATCTTACTGGCACTTAATACCTAATATCGCTACACGTTGTAGATTTGAGAAAACTGTTAACATAAATATGATCTAGTTTTGGCACTTGGAGGTTTTGCTGTGTTTCGCCGGCGTTTAATACCTAATGGCGCTGGATGTTGTAGATTTGAGTCCATAAGTTAATTTTATAATTCCTATCTATTACTGGCACTTCGCGGTATTTAATCGGCACTTAGAAAATTTATTTATGGGTCGAAACTTAGCACTGTTTATGTTTAAGCAAGGGGCTTTGTGATTATTACTTTAGGGAGATAAAAGACATTTGGTACATACCCTCGGCTGAGCCATGAGAGCTCTCGCCGCGGCGGGAAGAGCCGCCTCGCTGGCCACGACTGAAAATTCACTTGAAAACTATTGAACAGAATAATCCACACCCCTCAACACCACTAAAGAACTCTTCACTTTCAACACAACAAAACAAAAAACAGAAAACACCACAAATAATTTAGTACAGAACAGTTGAAAATCGAACAACGGATTATGTTATCTCTCACTGGCATACAACAAATGAAAATCGAAACTAAATTGAAACGACCGAATTCTATTGCTCACTTGTTTTGTTTTTTGTACGTTTTAAACAAAAATTCTTCAAAATTTTCTTGTTGTTACGGTGTAGTATGTATGTAGGTGTTTAATATCACAGAAGGTATGTTAGGTACCTATGTTTTATTTTATTATTATATTTATATGTATATCCTTATCAGACACTTAACACATTTAAATTTATATCCTATCAGGTGTGAAATAATGTCGTTAGATAGATTCAGTGGTTATTGTTGTTTTTTATTGCCTAAGGCCAGAACGACGGTGGTAATATTAAATTTTTATTTTGTTACGCAGATTATCTTATCAATTACTTAATAAAAAAAGAGAGATCATATGAAACTTTACGATCGCACCTCAGCAATGATATTATTACACGTATTTTATTTATTTATTTCGTTTTGGTACAAACTTATATATATTAATTTTTATTCACCTAATCTCTAAAATCACCTTTGCGTATACAATGATTATTTTTAAAAAAGGAAATAAAACAAAAAACTAATTGCAGTTAATGACAGTTAGATCTTGCGTCATTTGTTTTATTCCTTATAGTATTATTATTATTTAAGAGGGGAGGTCTATTAGTACTGAGGAAATTATTGTTTTTTTTTTTATGTTTGTATTGGCAGCTATCTGGCTGCTGCCAATGTCATATATCCTTGTAAAATCATCTTGTCCCGTTAGCGTTACACTCTTTAATGTCTATGTTTTTTTTATATCCTGCCCCTCTTGTTAGCCTCAACGCACATAATAAATAAATTTGAACACTCTTTATATGAAAATGTAAACAAACGTAGTATACTTATGTAGGCAAGATCTCACTCTTTGTAGTATACACAGAATAACGTGGGTTTAGTATACAAGATGTAACACACACGAGGTTTGATGAAAAAAAAACGAATTTGTTGGTAAAAAAAAAATCACCCGCGCGAAGACAAAAACAACAAAAATAAAACAATTCAGAAGAAACGCATACGCGGCGAACGTAGTAGCTTTTTGTTTTATTATTATTCGAAGCGTATTTTTTCAAAAATAGAACGTACTCCTTTCCCGTATTCCGATTGTCAAAATATACTGTCCGGAATTGCAATGTTTTGACAGCGTATACACGTACGGCGCACGCGGACAGCCAGCGCGCTCGGCGGTCGGATGTGTACTGGCGAATACACGGCGGGCGGGGCGGAGCGAGGACACCTCGTAGGCGGGATTTGAGACGGATTGTCCAATGGCTGGGTGTCGTCCCGCCGGGGTTACACGCCCTCGAGTCGCACACCAGTCGGCCGTGGTCGGTCGAGGAGACCGGTGCTCGACTGCTCGTTGGCGATGCTGGCATTATCGAGCGCCATTGCGGTGCATATTATATTTATGATTTGTATGTTGTATTATTACTTGAGAATGACTGAACGAGCAGTATGGCATCTAGGCATGCGAGTGAGGCTAATGAGTACACGCAGCCGTGATTACTAACTATTCCGATGTTTTAATTCCTATTTTTTTTTCTTCAACCCCTAAATATTATACCTACTAAATCCAAGTATAATACCTACTAAATCCAAGTATACTAGTCGCGTGAGGTTAAGAGCCCTTTTTTTAGTGTGAGACAGCGTAACTACACGCAGTTATAGTAGTGTTAGTGAGCGCACAATGAACAAGAATGCACACAGATGCGTTAGGCAGATATATCCGTCTTTTACGAACACTACAAAAAAGAGTCTTAAACTCGCGAGACTAGTGTACCTAGCCAGTACCCGAATAATATCTTACAACGTTATTAAGCATTTTGAAGTTACATTAGTATTTCACTTTTAATCATTGTACTAGAAAGTACTTTTGTTTCGGTGTTTTTTGTTTGTCAATTTGTTATTTTGTTTCAAACTTCTCTAGCATTTGTTTTTATTCACGCATCTACACGCAGTTTGGTAAATGTAAAATGTACCACGCTACACAGGCGCAATGTAAGGTCATCCACAAGTTCATGATACGGATGAGAATTTTGATAGGCACATTTAATATACCTATTCACTTAGGTACCTAAACTTGTCTAAGGACATTTACAATTAAGTAGGTAGGTACATATTAGGATAATATCACAAGTCTATGTTTGGTTTCAGGTAGCTAATGCATAGGTACCTATTGTTTTATTGTTACGTAGGAGAATATTAGGTAGATACCTATTTGTCTTGGTACCTACTACCTATAGACAAAACATAGCTTCATGTGTAAGAGTACTTATACATATTGACATTTCAGACCTAGATCTCGACGGTTCCCGGAGAAACACCCATAAGAATATTGCTCAACATGAATAAAACAAAAAAAAAAAGATAAATGCCCTTCAGAAATATCCTCAACGGGTAATAAATCCCAAACTTGCTAGTTGGATTTCAGTATACGAATTATCTTTAAAATGTTGACTATTTTATTGTCTATCCCATATTTTTAGATCCGCTTATTTATTTGTTTATCTTCTATCCTATAACACATGGAAATAAATCGTATACAAATACTTAGATAGGTACAGTTAATTTTATTTTCAAAATCCGATTAGATTTTAGCTTTTGTCATTTGAGCATATTTCTGACGGGATTTTGTCTTTTTTGGGATTTATTCATGTTGAGCAATATTCTTATGGGTTTTTGTTCATAGGTACCTACCTGCATATCCAATTTTACATCCACAATTGTCAAAAATTTGTTTTGTAGAAAGGTAAATTTGCACCCAATTACTCAACAATATTAGAAAACAAGGCATTAGTAATAAAAAAATAGAAATAAAAATCATAATTATTTACCTACTTATCGTTCTACAGTTTTGTTGTTATCATGACTTTTTACCTACCACAGTATAGAGGTATCCGAGGACACATAAACAAATTGAAAAAAAAAAACTAAATATTTAAATTAAAATCCACAAAAAAATGACTTTAGCTTTCGCGACTAATGTTCGAGGATTTGCACCCTCATCATCAGGCGATTGTGAATAAAGAATTAAGAAAGTTAAAGTATTTTTTTATGGATTTTAATCTAAATATTTAGTTTTACATTTTTTCCTTAAAAAATGGACTTCCACAAAGTACCAACGGTCTAAAACATCGAGATTAAAAATTGGAAACATTACCTATAGTTACGTTATACTTGCACTAAGACTACATAGGTATTAGATTATGTATAGGTATACCTACCTAAGTGAACACCGATAGGTCATTAGGGAAATGAATAGGCGAGTACCTACCTTAATACCTACTTAGATATCTACAAATTACAAAGGTACCTACTTCCATATATACCTATTAGGTAGAGTCGATCGGTTACCTAATTATGTATTTTGAGTTCTAAATTGCTGTAAGGTGATTCCTAGAATTAAGTATAGGTAATTACCTAGATACTAGATAGGTAGGTATTTGTATTTATTTTTATAAGTAGGTAGGTACCTAGGTAGCTACTTATAGAATCACTAGAAAAATATTTTTCTTTTTTGCCGAAGATATTTTTATACCTAATTTTGTAGGTACCTAGGTACTTCTTCAGGTAGCAAGTATAAAGACCATGATCAAAAATGATTCCAGAACCTATTACCTATTAACCTGCATGTGGAGAATACCTATTGCTAAAAAAACAATCCAATAAAAAAAAGGGGTTGCCAAAAGTAAACTAATTTTCCATACAAAAAGTCTTGTGGTTAATTATAAGTACTTAGGTACCTATTTCTTTCTTAGATTTGTAGAACCGTAGGACGTAGATATGTTAATTTTTTTTACTGTAGGTAAGTGCCTAATGTTCGTGAGTGGACTGGCATCAGGAACGTCGGCGAGCTGTTCCAGACTGCGGCAGACAGGGATGCTTTCTTCATATAGTGCGATCGCCAACGTCGGAGGGACCCGATAGGGCACAAGAACCTATGTTTACCTTGCACAAATAAACGCAAAAATTCAAAATATCTATCAAGTCTAGGTGGACAGCATAGTAGGAGAAACCTAAGGCATGCCACAGCACTAGAAAAATCCAGATCCAGAAGGTACCGGTAGGTAATATACTAGTACTAATGTGTTAATCGAAATGGTTATTAAACAGGAAACAGGTAAAGTACTAGACAGGTAGGTACATGATCTTACCAAATTACCTTTAGGTAACTAGATAAGCACATACCTATTTACCAATTTACCAAAAATATGGTAAAGCTGCTAACCTGTTAGGTACCTAAAATCACCGATGGAATACAGTACCTTAGGTAATTTTAAGGCTTAACTAGATAGGTACATGTCTAACTATTTACCAAAAATATGGTAAATGTGCTAAACTATTAGGTACCAAAAATCACCGATAGAATGGCGTAGGTATCTTAGGTAATTTTAAGCCGTCGCGATTACTCAAGAAAACAGCCAAAAACACCAAATACCTACACCAAAATTGTAGGTTATCAACGTTTAGAAACACAAAAAATGTTGAATAGATATATTATCTACATTACGAAACAGTGTAATTTGTATTTCTAACACCTAGATAGATATACTGTTTATTAAAAGCACATGTGATAGTGGGATAGTACATTTGAGGCAATAAATTTCCTAAATAAGATTTATTTATCACTCGACAACACAGCGCGTTGCCCCTCACTACAATTTCATTTGAAATAAAGAACAGCACCACTACCGCCATCTATCGGTGAGTAGCAAAAGTATACAATGGAACGGTTTTTAAAAACGCGTTTAGTTTCGCGTATTTTTTTTATTCTCTTCTATCCCCTCACGCCACGTCCCTTGCAGAGTAGGCAGAGAGAACAGATCGCCAGAATGCCTTATCCTTACACACACTTCTTGCTTACGTCACATTCATGGAATTTGTCATGTACCTACGTGTATTTTTACAAGCTTTTATTTAGTTTCAATTGACGTTGTTGTTATCTCCAAATCTTGCAACCGAATTTTGACTCACTTCCAGACTAGTTAGAGCCCTGAAACTTTCACCAATTGTGTAAATTAGATGAAATTACGATTCTGTACTACATTGGAACAGCTTTCTCCAGAGACAAAAAACATGTAAAGCGTTTGAGAGGATTCAAGGGTTGTGTGGAGTCATGAGTGGCTATAGTATGAAAGGGCGTTGGAAAAGAAATCCAGATCGAATGTCAGATTTTGTCCAGTTCAAGCCTCGGAAGACACCGAGCGATCGAGAGGATCCAGTCACCGCATACCGCCGTGTTTGGTATATTACAAGTGTGGTTTACGAGTAGAACTCACATCTTTTTACAAATTTAGAATCTGTCAATTTTGGGTGGGAGGCACAATTGGAATGAAGGAATCCTAGCGCCCCGGAAAAGCATGTTTGTTATCGTTTGGAAGACCGCAGAAAACAGTTCTAGAATGTGAAGTCATAAAATCTTGGTTTTATAAATATTTTTCTTTACTTATTATCTAAAAGTGTCATATTTTTATTGATTTGCATGTTGCATGCCAATTGTGCACGTTTAAAGAATGATTCCTACGCTCCCGTAGGAAGACCACCACTACGATGGAGAGACGACCTAGTCAAGTACGTTGGTGCCAACATGGATCCAGAGAGGCCAACACAGTGTGGTGTGGAAGCAGATGGAGGAGGCCTTCTTCCAGGAGTGGACGGGAGTAGGCTGACGAAGAAGAAGAAGAAAGAATGATTGTTTAAATAGGGACATTCAGAATGTGTGGCCAATCTCTTGGCTCCATTTTACGAAGAGTTATTTTTAGGTATTTTATTGTATTTTCTCATACCTACCCGTCTTGTATGGGACACTCTTAAATAATGAATAAGTAAAGAAATTCAAAAGTGACATGTCTTAATCAATTTTTTAAATTATTTGCTTTCATTTGAACATAAATTATTTAAAGCTAGGAGTCCAACTATGACGTTACGCGTCGTTAAGATTCAAAATCGCATGAACAACCGCATGGTCAAATGTAAAAATAGCGTGTTTTTTTTACTTTATGGGGTTAATTTCGTATCATTCGAAAAAAATTACGGTCATTCACTAGATTTTAATGCATAGTTATTATAAAAAATAGCTATTAGAAAAAAAAACAGAAGTACTTATTTTTCACAATTTATTTTGAGAAATCTATACAAGATATCAAAAATATTTTACGGTCATTCACTCAATGTATCTACTCTATAATATATATAATATATAGAGTCTATATGTAGAGAGAATGAATGATGACAGGATGACAAAAAAATATATTTGAGTGAGCGAAGTGGGGTGAGGAAGCGCGGCCGCCCGAGACTGACCTGGTCTGATCATGTCGACCAGATCCTCAAGGATGGACGCGTTTTGAGTAAAAGGAATCGGAGAGCGTGTATGACTAATTGCATGAATGTGACGGAAGCTAGGAGTGTGTGTAAGGATAGGGCTGTCTGGCGCTCTGTCTTCTCTGCCTACCCTACAAGGGACGTGGCGTGAGGGTGTAGATAGATAGATCTACTCTATATTTTTTTTCAAAGCATATTTAGTACCTAAAATCTCTTTTTTTATATGTTAATATGCCTACCCTTAAGTATAGTGAGTTTGGTATAGGTTGATGCTCCTTGCATACGTAGTTGATTTGTCTGAGTATCTTTAAACATCGTTAGGTGTCGAACACTCGCTAGATGTCAGGACCAGCGAGCCTGGCTTACCCAACTACTGCTTTAAATTAAATTTATCGTCCCATTCATCCATTCACTCACAAGACTCTCAACATGCTTTGTTTAGTTAACTAACTATACCTACGTACTTAATGTATTAAATAAAAATAAATAAAAAACAAATACTAATAATTTATTTATTTATTTATTTACGGCGCAAGCCTTCAACATTAGGTAACAATAGTTTTGTACAAGTACAATACAAGCAACAACAAAAATAAGTAACTTAATGTAGGTACATCTGAAACATTGACAAAAAATATAATATATCTATCAAAAGTATATGAGAGTGAACATCTTTTTTCAGCCCTTGTCTCTCCACTGCTGGATAAAGGTCTCTTCCAAAAAGCACCCATTCTTTTAAATCACCTTATCAATACAAAAAAAAACATGTTCTCCGCGACTTTCGGGAAAAAGATCTGAGGTGTTTTTCACATCCTTTTGGAAAAATCTATACAAGATATAAAAAATCTTTTACGGTAATTCCCTAGATAAAGGTTTAGTGTATCTACCCTATTTTTTCCGAAATATATTTAGTAACGGTTGTCGAGATCTAATGCCCCTTCCACATGCTCGTGACGAGTCACGAGCAAATGGTGTTCATGAGTAAAAAGGCGTCAATGGTCGGTTACGTACACGTCAAGACAAACATTCCATCCACACGCCTTTTTACACATGAACACCATTCGCTCGTGACTCGTCACGAGCATGTGGCGGGGGCATAAGGTCTGCCATTTTTATTTTTATTTTTGAAATGTCATATGCCTACTTTTAAGTGTTTTCTCAACAAGAATGCTGTCTGTGTGTTATAGGGAAACAGCATTCACTGGTTACTCCAATATTCGATATACCGTGATGGTACAGTGGTGGTATATTAGGTAAGCTACCAACCTACCTGTATTTTTTTTTATTTCCCTCCAGGCCAGGTGAACAAGGGATTGTTTCACTGGCAACTCATTAAATTACTGATTTGTGTTTCGATTCTTTAGCGTATTACTTACCGTGCAGTCAATTTATGTACCCATGCAGGCTCCCGGAGAAAAACCCATAAAAATATTGCTCAACGTGGATAAATCCCAAAAAAGACAAAAGCCCTTCATAAATATCCTCAACGGATAAAAACCCAAATTTTCTAGTTGCATGGTTTCCGGTAGATGAATTATTTATAAAATGTTCACTATTTTATTCACGGCCCCATTTTAAATCCGCTTATTTATTTGTTCATTTTCTAAGTTCATCTCTAATAGTTTGTAACACACTGAAAGAAATCGTATACTAATAGAGACGATTAATATTATTTTCAAAATTCAATTAGATTTGAGCTTTTGTCCCTCGAGCATATTTCTAAAGGGCTTTTGTCTTTCTGGGATTTATTCATGTTGAGCAATATTCTTATGGGTTTTTGTCCGGTCACGACCCATACATACATACCTATATAGGTACATATATATGCACACTCGACAGACTTGCAAATTAGAACCGACTAATCGATTGCATATTATAAGGCGACCTCCGATCTTTGTTGTTTTTGTTGGGTCACCCGGAGCTATATGGTGATACATATTACTCGTATCTACATTGAAAATAAAATTAAATACACAGACTCCGGTACATATAACAAAGATATATGCACGTGAACTTTAAAACAGTTGGATTGCATTGCATGTAAGTAAGAAGAAAAGAAGGTGTTTTTCTGTATTTATCTTAAGGCAAAGCACCCGATTACGAGTGATTCATTTAACTAATAAATGTCCTGACAAGAAGTTTGCAGGGGTTCTTGAGGAAATCCATGAGGTGACGCCAAGGGCAATAGATTACTTGCAAAATATTGACGCGGAGCTATGACTCTAAGATAATATGCACAATGGTCGTGTGCATACGAAAGAAGAAGAACTAATAAATGCAAACATCCTTGGAATACTCTTGTGTATAGTTTAGGTTGGATGCATAAATGGAGCAACAAGCTCCTGTTCTGGCGTCCGAGGCTCGGTAAACGCCCTAGAGGCCGCCCACAGATGCGTTGGACAGACGACCTGAAGTTGACAGCTGGCCTCAAATGGACATCCGAGGCAAAATCCAGAGAGAGATGGAGACAAATGAGGGAGGCCTATATACAGCTAAGCTACAGGGTTCGTGAAGAAGAAGAATAGTTTAGGTACAACAATTTTTGAGGTCCAATTCTATAGCTTTGTGAACTACTGTAACCGTGAACAATACAATATTTTGTACAAAAATCCCTAAAACGATAAAATAAACAAAAAACGCCTCATCGCAAGATTTTTTCAGTGTGGTTTTTCTTACTTTCAAAGCCACATTCCTTTTCATAGTGTTTCAATTACGATATTTTCCAAAATAATGGTCGAAATTCGCGTCAAATATACGAAAATTCGTGTTATTTTATTTTATTACAGGTAGGTATAAGTGCAAAACAGATAACAACTATAGATATAAGTAATTGAAGATTAGTTCATTCATAATTCAGCTGTCACCCACAAGCATGCACCACAGTTAAATTTAATTATTCCTGTAAAAGAGTACTAAAATCTAGGTATATATACCTGGATGTTGTCCATGCATGGTAGATACCTACCCTTCTAGCTTCTGGTGGATACACACATCTTCTCCATCTTACTTCCTCTCTCCCCTCCCTGTAATGGATGCACTGCGCGTCCTGTTGGTCAGACATTTAAAATCCCATTTCGGTTACGTTTGAGAGATTTATACAAGAGTGCCAGAGAGATATTTGCCTAATCCAGAGCAAAGGCAGGGCAGAAATGGGAACAACTATAAAAATCAGTAGGAAAAAAGGAATCGTTGAGTGTGTATAAAAAAATTGGGTTTATGGTAAGTTCGTCTAAAATCAATTGGTCTAAAATCAATTCGTCTAAAATCAGTTCGTCTAAAATCAATTCGGCCAAAATCAATTTGCCTAACGATGAATTCGTCAATTTCAGACCATTTGATTTTAGACTAATTGATTTTAGAGCAATTGATTTTAGACGAACTTACCGGACACCGAAAAATTCCAATGTGCCAAGATACCTAGGTACTTTCAAAATAGGTGGTGAACCTTATTGCTGACCCCTGCATGCAATGAAATGCAAATTTGCCTCTTGCATTTTCGATTTCCCTGCATTTACGAGACACGTGAAAACAATATTTGCCGAGTGAAAAAAGAACTAGACGATTTTTCCATCAGGTTGCCTCACGCCAAACATAATTTTAAGTTTCGGTTTCCTAATACAAAATATCTATTTCAAGATATTTTTTTGTAAATCACAATTTATATTTTGTGAGACCATCGGAATTTTGACCAGATACACAGCAAAGGATGGACCTTCCCCCAGGCTTATATATATGATCGTCGGCTGGCTTAATGTGAACACAAATGAGTGTCAAGTGATCGCATTAAACCAACCGACGATCAAAAGATAGAAAAGCCATCCTTCGTTGTAGGTAGGTACACCTTCCACTTCCTATCAGACTAGCTCCAAATATTCTTACTTTCAAAAGTAAACTGTGGCATCATTACCTTTCCATAAATAATCCATCTAACTGACTATACCGTGATTCCTTCCTTGTCCTACATCCCATCCACCTATTTATTTATATGTGTATTTTTATGTCAGTATGTATTAGTATTGTATATATTATTATTTATATTTTTATTCTTTTTCATACACTTGTATGTATGTATTGTGTATATATCAAATATATGTCACAGGTTGGCAGACATTGCCTATGGCAATAAACCCGCCATTTGGAGAAAAAAAAAATCAATAAAGATTTTATTTATTTATTTATTTATTTATTTATTTATTTATTTACATCTGGAAAGTGAATTACGAAACTATATCTATTTCCTTCCCGCCTACTTCACCTCTGCGACAAGGCGGTCGCATTTCACTCGTCGCATCGCTTTATTCCCAACAATATTCACATCCACATAATATTGTGTGTGTGATGGCATCTTCCGCAGCGGTCAATTTAATGTAAATGAACCTATATTTATTAGACTGCTGGATCTTGGCTTTACGGAGTGGTGCAGAGTAGAAGAGTATCCACGTACCTAAACAATAGCCCCGCTCTCACTGACTCCCTAGTGCCTCAAGTAACGTTTGACAGTTCGATCGAACTTCAACCAAGACAACATCAGTATTCATGGGCGTCGATTAGTAGGGCTTCAGGAAGGGGGTAGTTGTTCTTTCTAAAGAAAAAAACTTTTCAACAATGTAAGTATATGAGCGCCGTTTTGTGGCTGAGGTACTGGGATTATCCACAAAACGGCGCTATAAAATGACCCTAGATATAATAATCGAGGTGGTCGGTAGCCCATGGTTGGTAATTGGCTCGACTGCTTACCAGGCGAGCCCGGTTTCGATCCCCGTGATGTCGACTTACTCCACTTCACGACACAAGCATTTCTAACGCACTCCGTGTTGCGTAGAAAGATTCAGGTGCGAAGCTACCTAAGAACACGATTCCCATCGAGTTACCTTTTGGATAAAACGATGGATATAATAGTGTCTAATTTGACGTAATCCAATAAAAAATGTTAGCACCGGCTTCCCTTCTGCAGACAATCAGACATCAACCCTTCCACTGCTAGCTAGTTACCTCTAGGTATACCAACTCGTACCGAGGGCCATTTTCTTTTTTGTAAAGCAAGTTACGATTGGACTTGGTATAGTTTTATATAATGTGTTTGTATTATGATTGTACCTCCTATCAGAGGATGAATATCTCTCCATTTGATTTGCTAAGATTTCCGTGTGACCGGCCCGGCCATTTTCTCCCAACACAATTGTTATTTATTGAGTGATTCACAATACATACTTATCACTATATACCTAATATACATACGCATACACTATATACCTAATATACATACGCATACATCATACATACCTACTGCTTCTAATATACATAAATCATAACCCCATATGTAGGTATACATACCTACTCTCTATACCTAAGTACGTATACGTACTTAGGTAACCAGATAGCATAATATTTTGCTTTTCATCTGACGGAGCCAAAACTATGATTAGGTATCTATTATTCCTTCATTGTTTCGCGCAAGGACTACTGTAATGGTATCAGCAGTTATAGCCTTCAAATGCTCCTGCCCGATTCATCCATCGCAAAAATCGTCGCTCCCACATATAGCACCCACTCTCCACAATCTTCACTGGTTCAAATGTCGGGAAAGAATAAAATTCAAACTCTGCCTCACGGTCTTTGGGAGTAGGCATATTGACAATTCAATGAATTTAAAAAAAACTTCAGGTCAGATAGGCCTTCTGCCTGGAGATGGCAATTGAGCTCCTCTAAATACCAGGAAAGCTTTGCTAGTGTTGTTGAATTGGTTGTTGAGTTGAATTGAAAAATTGTTGAATTCAATCATTTTGCAAATTTTTACGTTAGGATACATATGGGCGTCGCCTGCCTCGGAGCTAGGGGGGTCAACAAAATTTAAAAAATAGATAATTATTATTATTATTTTTTTTTTTTTAAAAAAAGGATCTGGGCTTGCATACACAAACCCAAATACTTTTCTGCACACCTTGCACTAGGCTAAAAGCCTGTATCGCAAAGTGTGGAATACATCGCCAGCGCTGGGGTTTGAACCTGCCACCTCCCGCTCGAGAGACTGCCGCCCCAACCAACTGCGCCAACCATGTACTCAATGCAACAAATTATAGCATTAAATCATCATTAAATAAACTTTTTTTGTGAGACATAGCGAAGAAGGTTATGTGGTTTGTATTTATTTTTATTTATTTGTATTTTGTACCATAATATCTATTAAAAATGTTTTTTTATAAAAAAGTAATAAACAATAGCGTGACAGGCAATTTTTTTTTCGTACTGATGGATTTTCATGCTTATCTTAGAAAATTTATGATATGATGAAAAAATGAGTGGTAGTAATGTGATTTTTTTGAGGTTCTATCATTCAGTACGAAAAAATATATACCTATTCCAATCAGGTGCCCCCCCTGCCCCCCCTGACAACGCCCACGATAGGATATATGAACAGCAAACTTTTAATATTAACGATGATTTTGAGGCCTTATTCTTATTGCATTTTATTTAGTCAAGTGATTAACAAGACTTCTTGGAAGTATATCTGGTCCTGGTGCTGGTAATACATCCATACAACCACTGGCTTTGTGCATTATCTGCCTGTCCATTGGTTCACATCATATTATACCATTATGGCATTATGGCGGTGGTCCCCAGCGGGCGAGCAGCGGGGGTCCTATCCCCGACAATATTTCATGGTGTACCTTTGGAAATACCATCAAATTTTAAACACATTTTAACGCAGGGCCATACAAAATACAACATAAAAAATAAACACATTTAAAAAATAACATTATCACGTGGTATGTATTAAATACATATATGTTTATATCTACTAGCATTCACCCTGATTTGACAATGGAAAAATGAAAACACTAAATATTTAGTTTAAAATCCACAATGAATTTGACAATGTTATATCGGTGACTTATTCGGTACCTACATACATACTTTATCACTAATATTGCATTTTTTTAAGGATCGGGGCCTGAACCCCAGTCGTCATAGGTTTGATGGCAACCTCGCAAAACAGGAAATTTAATGCTCAACAACTTTCTACTATATGTGTTGTACAAAAAACGCATGGTTTAACTTTAGAAGATATAAGCGAAAAACTTTAAAATGTGCTATAAATTAGCAATTTTTTGCCCCCCCCAAGTTGGCACAAATTTTTTTTTGATAAATTTTACTATGGCCAGGCCACCTATAGGTAATTAAGTTAAAATAAAATCCAAAAGTTTCAATAACTCGAGAATTTTTGCATGATCTAACTGGGTTTTTAATCTCGCCTGGGCTATTTTGAGCTATTTCAAATCTTGCTTCAACTTCTTATCAAATTATTACTTTTAATTTAATTTGTGCTTTTTTTTTCTAAAACTGCATTGTGAATCATTGAATTGATTGAACTAGACAAATTTTAAATCTGTATTGTGAAGTGTGATGTAATACGTCGTCAGCGCTAGAATTCTAATTCAGCATCTTCCATTTAAACGATCCGCCTTTTCTTCTGATGAAAGTTTTATTACTAGCAAACTGGGACAATCTTATAGACACACTTTTGTCTACTTAATTGATTAAATTTTATTATATTCTCTATATGGAATAGTATTTTGTTTTTTTTTATAAGTATATTTGACATGTTGAATTATTACATTTAATATTTTTCCTGAATTGTGTAGTATTAAAAGTGTTTGTATATTTTTTTAGTTCACCTATAGTGTAATTTGAGGAGAGATGGACCACTTTTTTTTCATGTATCGTAACTTTATATAGTTTGGAAATAAAATCGCATATTATTTTTATTTTCATACCTTTATTAATAATATAATAAGAAATAATGAAATAAATCAAGTTTGTGAACAATTAAAAATGTAGTAAATTAATAAAAAAAAACTGCCTTCGGTCCATCTCTCCCGAGAAGGCAGGTGAGATGGACCACCTTGTGTAGGAGAGATGGACCAAGAAAATCTAACTAAAAAAGAAAAGTGATAACTTCAAATTGCCAATTTCCATTAATAAACAATAACATTTGGAAGTTAAATAAATATAATCACCATAAGGATAAACATAAAGGATAACAATTGACACATTAAAATGGAATGAAAAAAAACGGTAATACACATTTTATTTAGCGCGTCCATTAAGAGTGACCCCACATCTATCGCACATATCGGAGAAAGAGCTACAATTTTCATGAAACCAGCGTTCGCATATGGTACAATTTATCCATTCTTGGTTCAATCGCGTTTGCCCATATAGCTCTCCGCATTCTGCACATTCATTTTCGTCCCAGATAAGGTCAAGGTCGCTGTCATCATGAAGGCTAATAACACTACTCGTAGATGTGTCAGAGCTATCTTGCCTTTCTTGTGTTTTCCTCTCTTTCTTACTATTTTTCTTCTTAGGAATATTTTTTTTCTTTTCAGATTGTTTTTTGTCTTTCTTTTCCTGTTTTATTTTTAATGTTTTCTTTTTCATACTCAGCGTCGAAATATTTTCAGGAGAAGTTAAGATTTCTGCGACGTTCCTCGATCGTTTCCTAACATTTTTAACTTTTTCAATGTTGGGTATCGGCGAAACAATCTCAAGTATTTTTCCAGGAGTCAGATCAATACTTTTGCCTAGGGTTGAGTCTTGTTCAAATGAATTTTGGTTCGTGTTTTGTAATCCAGAAGTAGAAGGTTTTGAATGTATGCTTTGAAGTTCAAACGCAGATAGTGATGGAATAGTAATTGCATTCGTTGAGGTTCCTTCATCGGTCTTCTCTTGACTTAAATTCAAAAAAGCATA
Organism: Ceraclea dissimilis; assembly: GCA_963576895.1. Classification (NCBI taxonomy): domain Eukaryota; kingdom Metazoa; phylum Arthropoda; class Insecta; order Trichoptera; family Leptoceridae; genus Ceraclea; species Ceraclea dissimilis. Next base: position 13,668,458 of record OY756376.1, read on the forward strand.
ATCCGGAATAGCTTGTGGATTGAATGGTGCTAGACCTGTAGCTGAAAAAGCTGATATTCCATTTTGAACAGTTGCAGCCCTGGGCCAAGCAGTTCCCAATAACTTTCCAAACTGTAAGCGGTTAATTTTTCTATTTGGATTATTTTTAATAAAAGTATTGCAGCTTTCGTAAAAATATGATTTAAGTGCCTTAAAAAAAGCACGATCAAGGGGCTGCAAGAAATGCGTTGTATGACTGGGGAGACATATCATGATTACGTCGTTTTCAGAAGCGAATTCTAGGGTTTCAACTGAGCTGGTATGTGATGTGTGTCCATCGAGTATTAGTAGAATTTTTCCAGGAGGCTTACGAGGTAAAAAGTGGTTTTTTAGCCAATCAAAAAATAAATCGGCGTTGACGTATGCTGATTTCTCACACATTACAATTTTCGAACCAGGTGGCATCCCATCTGAAAATTCGTCTTTGCAGTTTTTGCCTTTGAAGATACAATATGGTGGTAAAAACACACCTTCACCATTGCAACATGCAAGAAGTGAAATAGTTTCACCTTTTTCTCCGGATGTGATAGACGTAACATTTTTTGACCCCTTTTGAGCGATCACATATCCCGTCCTATTGTTCAGCTGCAACCCAGTCTCGTCCATATTGTAGATCTGACCTGGCTTGTTGAATAGATTGTTGTCCCGTAGTATACCCTCGACCAAATTAAAATATTCTGTTACTGTCTCCCTGTTGAGTCCTCTGGCACGATCAAGGGATACATTTGCAGCTTTCCGGACAGCAATTTCTGGATTCCTTCTCAGAAAACTACTTAACCATCCATAACCCGCCATTTGCTCAGCACTTTTGAAATTGTGCTTCACTGACATGCGCTCAGCTAGGCGGTAAGCCATCGATCGCACAGAATTTCTGTCGGGTGCAAAACCATGAGCTTGTAATTTTTTAATGTGAAACACGATTTTTTTTTCGTTTTCTTCGCCTAGTGTCGAATCAGGACCAAGTCTGTTATTCTTAACTGGCTTTGGGTTTTTAAGTCTCCGTTTGAGTGTGGTTGCTGGAACACCGTGAGCGCGGGCAGCATCATTTACTCCAAAAGTTCCATTTTTTACAGCAGTGATTGCGGCCTCTAAAGACTGAGCCGTCCATCGTCCACGAGGCACAGAAGTTGTTTTTCGTTTGTAAATCAGCGGCATTTGGCTGAAAAATAATTGTTTATTATATATATACCTATAGCTGAAATAAAGAATTTTCCTAAAATGTACCTGTTATTATATTGGTAAATATAAAATAATGCTTATGAATTCAAATTCAGTCATAAAATATTACGAAAAAAGAGAAAAATGTTTCTATGGCTTGGTCCATCTATCCTTCAAAACGCCTGGTCCGTCTCTCCTTTAATGCAAGGAGAGACGGACCAGGCGTTTAAAATAAACCGTCTTACAAAACAAATCATTTTAACATCAGGTTTATTTGTTTACATCTATTACCATCTACAAATATGAAAAAAACAAAAAGAAACACTAATATAATGACTTATATCGCTCGACCAATTCTTGAACACGAAATTTACAACACATTAAAAAACTTTAATATTAAAAAACTTACATTTTTTTACATTTTTCTCCAGCGAATATACACTCACACAACACAAAACAACAATGCGAACGCCGTATTGGCGAATTCATCGCTATCTAGTGACGGGATTTGGAACTAATTACCCCGGTCCATCTCACCCGCCGGTCCATCTCTCCTGCAACTACACTAATTGTAAAAATGTATTTAAAAGTCTTTTGGGCGTTTGTGATTTAATAAATACATAAATAAATAAATATCTATACTTACACATTTTATAACTTTTGTTATGGGACAGCCTCAGACAGACAAACATCATGTTCTCTTTAATTTATATGTTTTAATAGGTTAGTAAATATATAGATAGTTTAATATACTTATAGGTATTTTATTTTGGTTTTATTATAGTTCCTACAGATATAGGTTTATATAAAATTCTTTTAATTAGATCTTATATGAGTTATGAGATAAAAAAAATAAATTAAAGAAAAAAAACTAAATTTTTCACTTCGTATATTATTTTTCTGGTGATTTTATATTCCTTTAAATGAGTGATTTCGTTTTATGTGGTTTTTTTTAAGTGTCCCGTAATAATATCTAGAAACATATGTTATTCTAGGATAATGTTAATTTTTAGTACCTACCTACCTATAGGTCTATACACAAAATGTTCATTTTTATAGATCTACAAAAATGGGTGTCGGAATTGTCGGAATAACGTATGATAGTCCAAGATATGCTACATGGTTGGCTGCCAAGGGGGATTTTCCGGGTTCGAATCCCAGCGCTGACGATATATTCTACACTTCACAGGGTAAAAAAACAGGAAAGTATTTCTTGTTTGTTTGAGCTTATAATTTGAACTCATACCACTATTACAAAATGCTGATTCTATCAATTTATTTAACTTATCAGGCCGCACCCTTTGTGGGGTAAGAAAAGAGGATAAAATACCGGATTGCATTTTACATATACAAACTACTTGCTTATTCCATCACATTCATGCGATTTTTCATGCGGGCCCTCCGATTCCTTTTACTCAAAACGCGTCCATCCTTTAGCATATTAATATATTGTCAACATGACCGATTCAGGTCACTCTCGAACTGCGGGACTTCCTCACGCTACTTTTTCAGATGTAGTTATATACCTTAGTAGACATTATTTTAAGAATGTAAATGTACCTGGGTACGTATTTTTTTAAACCAGTTGATTTGTAAAAAAGCATTAAAATTAGAATTTCAGTATTCGGTTGATTGGACGCCACGTTTTTAATTTACGACAGAATGCGGGGAATGCATCACCATATAATCCAGCGTTGACAACGATCCTCATCAAATTCACTAGAATATTCATCAATATATTAGTATATGTGTGATAAAACAATACCTCGTATCCCACTAAATTATAAATTCCTTAGAAGTTTCACGTAATATTTTTTTCTGTATTTACTATCTACTTTTTTTTATTTCAAGTGAACACTATACAATATGTTAAAATTTCAAGCAATAAGATACCATGACATTCATGACATTTAGTAACTAGGGTGGGCTTATCCAAATGCTGTGATTAATTCTCCTCCACTGAAAGTGAAAACAAACGTTTTTGAATAGTGCCAGTGCTACAAAGTGTTAACAAGTTTTTTTTAGAACAAATAAGTGCAAACAAGTGCTATAAAGGACTTCGAAGTCGTCGCAATCGAATATTCATCATAAGGGTAGGATTCCTTTTCATCCTATAAATAAATCCTATCCATTTATTCAATCTTCTTCGTAAAACTCAATTTCCTTTTCGCCAAATCATACAGTCCACTTTATATCTTTCTTTCTACATAGTTTCTTGCTTGTTATCATCTAAACAAAAGCGCAACCATTTACATACTAATAGCTAATAATAGAAGTCAGAATACCTATGTACAACATAAAGTGTGCATGTATGTTCATAGGGCTTTAATAGGAACTTTAAAAGGACCAGTCCAGCCTATCCAAGCTTCAGGGTCAAGCTGAAAACTGAGAACTTTAAGATCAGCTTCTCGAGCCATTCTGTTCCAGATATGCTAATGATTTTTTACTATAAGCATACTGCGTATTACATTGTCATAGCTGCGTGTTAATGACATCGTTCTTCCAGCGAACCAGATTCTTACTACGACTAGTTTATGTAGGTATGTATGTAGTTTGGTATGTATATTATGTATTTCCACCCTCTAATAATCACATTTCAGACTTTCTTCTACTAATAATCCCAGCCCATGTGTTTCCTGCCACATTAATCAAATGCAGATCATTCTAACGTGTTAACAAACTTGTGGTACAACCATAGAAAAATTATAGGTACTAGAGAAGCAGTTTCATACGAATTGTCAGTTTGAAACTATCCATAGAATAAGAAGCATAATTTCGACACATTCATAACAATTGGTAAAGATTCTTTGGACAAAGAAAGGAAATTCTAATGTGACCCTTTTTGTGCTAAACCACTTTGTAAAATACTGACCGTGTGATATCACCTCTTAGCGATACCTTTGAAGTACCTGCGGTGGCAAACGACCGATAGTGGCAAATTGTTTTATCTGCCAGTTTTTACGCACAGTTTCTTCTCCAGTACGTAATTCCTATAAGGCTACACATTATTAACAAATAAATCAAATTACACAATTCGACTATTGCTCACCTCTTTAAGTAGGAGAATACATAATTTTTAATGATATTTTATACATTGAGCCCTAACAAAACTGAAGTTTTCGAAAAACTAATTCACAATTAGGCGGCCCACCCAAACTGGTCAATTTATGAATATAACAGAAAATGTTCAGCAATTTTATGAATAAGTGTGTCTTGTTTCCTGGAATAAAAATAATTTTGATAAAAGTTTTTTTCATTGGAAGAAAAAAGTATCTACTAGTAGTAATTATTGAAAAAAAATCAATGATATCCAAACCTTCAACAAAAATGTTTAATTTTAGTGAAGTTATCATTACTAGGTATTATTAAATGTTTGTGTTTTTGGTCTAATAGTAGTATAGTAGTGTCGATGTTGCGGGGTGGAAAATTTTCGAAAAGACCGCAAATCTAAAGAATTGGCAACCCGTCCTTTCGGCAGTTCTACGTTTTGTAATAACACCATCTATCATCTTTACGAATATTTGACATATGAAACCAATCAACATATAGTTAGACAAATAGGATTCGATTCATTTAGCTTATATACGGAAGATTTTCTCCGGTTATTTGAAGTGATAAAAAAAGTGCTTTTCCTGGTTAAACTTTACCGCTTTGTTTTGTTTTGTTGTAATTAGTAGGAAAAAAGTTTTTTTTTTTTTTTCAAAATGTTTGTTTGATGGAAAGATCATTGTAATAAAAATTTAAATTTTAAATTTAAGTTATAAGGTATAGCTATTGGTTTAGGTATTATAAATTTATTTTATAAAATAGTGTGTACCGCCAGTTTTGAAATACCACATTTTTCATAAGAAATGGGTACATTACAAAGCTGCCTGCTAAAGTTTCAATATAAAAACACGTGAGAAACAGAGATATTTTGTTGTGGAAGCTTATTCCACTGAAGCACATTCATATACACAGTACTACGACCCTCAACGCATGTTAGGCTATTAGAAAAAAAACTGTTCGGAGACAAAATGCCATTTTTAATTTAAGAAACACAAACTAAATTCCAATATATCTGACTAATGTAATATTTCCAGAGACAGTAAACCATTGGAGGGAGAATTATTGTACGTCTATCCCATCACGGTGTAGGCAGAGAGGATAGAACGTCAGAGCGTCCTTTCCTTACACACACTCCTTGCTTCCGACACATTCCTGTAATTAATCATGCACGCCCTCCGATTTTTTTTTGCTCAAAACGCGTCCGTTTTTAAGGATCTGGTCAACATGATCGATCCAGTTAAGCGGATGGCCGCGCTTCCTCACACCTCTTTCGCTCATGTATCAAGATGAATATTTTTGTATACATTCTACTCTAAATACTTCTCATTCATTCTCTCCACATGCCCAAACCATATAAGCTTGTTAACATTCATTTTAGTCACTACCCCGTCTTACAGTCACTCATCATCTTTCTGATTATCTCATTCCGTATCCTGTCAATGTGTAAAATAATTCTCAGCAGTCTAAAGAGAATTGGTTCCAAGATGGAGCCTTGCGGAACACCAATTGACAATGGCATCCCTGTCCCCTGAATGTCACCAAATCCCACAGTAGCTTCTTCCAGTAAGGAATAAAGTCAATCAGAAATATTCAGAATGGGTGACGATCCTTTATTTCTGCACTTAATGATAATTAAATTTTTGATAAAAAAGAATCTGAGCTTATATACACAAACCCAAATACTCTCTAGCACATATCACAGTAAGCTAAAAGCTTGTGTCGTCAGGTGCATAATATATCGTCAGCATTGAGATTAGAGTCCTACACCTCCTGATTGAAAGTCCATATGATCCAATCAAATGCGCTAACCATTTTTTTTGTTTCTATCTTCTCTCGGCCAGTGTTGGACATAGGCCTCACCCTTAGTCTTCCACTGCTCCCTATCTTGTGCCGACCGCATCCATCCGCCCCCGGCAACCTTCCATATGTCATCCGACCACCTTGCCTGGGGCATACCAACGCTTCGTCGGCCTGTTTTTGGTCGCTATTCGAGAACTTTTTTTAGCCCATCTAGCATCTGATGTTCGTGCTATGTGGCCAATGACAGAATACATGGATATGACAGAAAACGGGAGTCACCTACGTAGTTCTTAAGGTCTCCAAACCAAAGTGGAGTTGGGTGCTAACCATGAACTATTGAAATTGATCAAATTGGATGTCTAAAATTTAAAATGTGGTTGACGTCTGTTTTTGTGCAGATGTCGAAATGATGTTTATTTTCTACTCACAAGACGTGCTTCTTCAATATTCAGCCGTTAATATTTTCCATCTCACAACAAATCCTACATATCTCCTTTATATCTATCCCTAACTACCTACCTACATATAGATACACACATTCTTCTCACAACACGTCACTGATGTTCCTTATTTCATCACTTCATTTTGATTCATTTACCTGTCAAATTTATGACTAATATAATAACAAATATTTGCGACGAATTTACAACCTTTCAATCATCATAATTTATGTAAATCATCTTGAATTATTATGTTTTTGTATGATTTTAATCGATGCAGTCACGGTACCTCTCACAAATCTGTGTGTCTATAAATTTATAAAAAAGAACATGTCGTGAGTGGACTGGCAAGGTCTATATTTATTGGTACACTGAATTAATCTTATAAATTACATAATTTTTATATTTACTAATACAGTATTAATTAACTCAAAATTGCAGGGTTCTGGAAACATGCTCAAACCTGTCTAAACTAAGTTTTATGTTCTTAACAGTGTCTCTCGCTTCCAAAAACTATTATCCGCAGTTTATTTGCAAGAAAAAGCTTAGTTTCACGTTTTGACAGTATTATCACAATAGTTACGCCGATTTTTTAAAAAAAATCTGAGTTGGAATACATCTCCTTTTTCTTCACCCCTCTGTTCTCCACTGCTGGATTTAGGCCTCTTCCATACCCTTCCATTTCTCTCTGTCGTTTGCTGCTTGCTACCAATTTATTCCCTCCACAGCGGCTATGTCGTCAGACCATCACTTTTGGGGTCTTCCGACGCCTCTCTTATTTTTCCAAAGTCTCCATCTCAAAATTTTTGGGGTCCATCTTGTGGGGTCCTTTTTGAATACATACACAAACTAAAATACTTCCTAACACTTAATTCACAGTAGGCCTCTATCCTGAGAAGCAAAATACATCGTCACCATATGGATTCGAACCTGTAACCTCCCGCTTAGGGGACCCTAGCCTTCCAATTAACACTGCTCCAACTATAGGTATGTAGGTACTATTTCAATTTTTTTTTTGTAGAAGTAATATAGCTACTTATAGCAAAGCTAATTTACTACCAGTTAATCAACAGATGACATTTTAATACTATGGTCAAAGAAATTTTGTTTTTAGATGTGTACCTACACCTACCTATCTTGCTTCTTCATCAGCCTTCCCTCCATTCCTGGATGTAGCATTCCTCTGCCATCTTCCGTCCACTCGTCCCAGTCATAACCCTTCCGCATCCAGGTGTTATTCCAGCTATAGGAGTATTCTGTGTGCCAGTCTCGTGTCGTCCTGTCCGACTATATGTCCAGACCTTTGCTACTTCAATTTCCTATAGAGGTTCCGTGACGTCGGCAACTTAGGTTTGTCTCCACCTATACATTGTAATATTTATAAGATTATGTAACTACATAAATGAAATGATAAATATAAAAATCAATAGTGGACATTATACATCATAGGATTATGATTTCACGATTAAAATTACACATTTAAAACTATCTGTCCATCTGTAGATACAGCGTGATTATTTTTATTGTTTCATATGGCCTCACACACCGTTGGGCGGCAACGTCAGAAGATAAGAGAATTATGATATCTGTTACATACAGGAGACATGTACCCTACAGAGCAACATCCAGGCTTCCAAGCCATTCAAGGGCATTGGCTGTGGCATTGTGGATATCTGCATATGGTCCAGGAAATGCTCTCAGAGGACCAGTGGCGAAGGGTGGATTTCTGCAGAAGGGAAGCCGGGGCTAACATTCAACATTGGATTACGTCAGATTAGACACTATTATACCTATGATTTTATCCAAAAGGTAACTCGATGGAAATCGTGTTCTTAGGTAGCTTCGCGCCTGCAGAGGACAGTCTTCGACAATGTGCTTGATGGATTGCACTGGCTCTTAGTAGTCACAGGCAGAAGAATATTAATATTCTGCACTTTTACAGTTATTACCTATGTGTATATACCACAACTGACAGCTCTATTGGTTGTGGAAGTGTTTTTGTGTGTTGGACATATCACTGGTGTTGGATGTGAATCTTGTTGTCTATAGCTTCAGTTGATGTCCTCTCAGGTAGTCAGCTGCACATTAAAGCTCATGGTGAACATACTAGCTGGTATAGTATCTCACAGGAGTAGTGGTCATACTTGTAGTGTATTAGAAGCCCAGTGTAGTACATATAGAATATATGCTCTAAAGAGGCATTGCCCTACATCAGGTAAGTACCTGCTCTAGGCTACAATATAGTCCACATCCATATTGTACTGGAAGTGGTGGCATAGGACTGGCTCCTCTTACTGTTGTACTATGTAATGCAGTAGTGAGTCCAGGAGGCTCCAGGCATACCAGAGCAGAGCCACTTCACTGCAGACCATCAGACTAGCAACACTACCAAGAGCCCAGGACAGCTTGCTGATACTTGGGAGGTAAACACCACAATACTCATGTAGCACCTTGTATACCTCAATAAGATTGTGGGTATATATCTACGATTTTATTAGGTAGATAGTATTATTATGAATCCGACACCTTCGAATCTGAATATTTTATTTTCTCATGGTGTAACATTACCTACAAAAAACTATAGTATAACCTTTTGACATTTTAAATTTCAAACTTATTATTTTTTTATTCAACATTAAAATTAACATTACAAAAGATAAGATTTTATAAATCTGGATGTATAGCCTGACAAGAAAGAGATGGTCTCTTATTTATTGGGAACTATGATTTTGTTTGATGACAACAATGACATTTCCATTGAAATTCTACAAGTTTAGTGTTGCCAGTTGGCACGTTGGTTGCCAAAAAGCTACAAGTAGCGCCCTCATCAAAAACCATCATTGTAAGCAGGTACACAACATAAGATATTGTGAATGCTGTTGAGATGAGATTGCCAAGAAGAATGTGTGGAAAAATGTTGAGAGATAAGATAAGAAATGAAGTAGTGATTAGAGAGATGATTGACTGTAGGACGGATATTGTAACTAGTAGAATCAAAGTGAACCAGTTGAGATGGTTGGGACATCTAGAGAGGATGAATGATGCAAGGCTAACAAAGATTGTATACATGAGTGAAAAAATGAATCATAGCGTTTACTGTGAATTGCATGAATGTGACGTAAGCAAGAAGTATACGTAATGATAAGGATTTCTGGCATTTCGTTGTCTCTGCTTACCCCGCAAGGAGAGCATCGTGAAGGCAATAGAATAGAACTTTACGAAGAAGACGTGTAGAAAAAGCACACTTTTTCAGAGATGTTTGCATTATCCTAGCACAAGCAAATGTAGTCAATGTCTCTCAGAGACTTCTGTTTTCATATCAAAGATTTATACGTATGTTAAATGAATGTTACAAACTAACAAACTGTATAACATAACTACATTGATTTTATATAAAATGGTGATGTTGTCTTCAACCACCGAGGCTGAGCATCATGGAGTATATGGTCATCAATTATATAACCGCGGGGGTCATACAAAATGTCCATCACACACAATACAATATAAGTTAGAAATCTTTACTAACTATGAAGGAATTATTACTACCACAACGTGTAGTAACAATCAGGTAGACACATTTTTGAAAATTTCACATATTTCTCAAACTTCTGTCAATTTTGTTTCTTGGTTTTTCGGGTTAACAGTGTGTAGATAAAGTTGATCGACGTTTCGACACTCCTACTGGTGTCTTCCTCTTCGGACGATTCACTGTGTATCTCAAACTTCTGTCAATTTTGTTGCTTGGTTTTTCGGGTTAACAGTGTGTAGATAAAGTTGATCGACGTTTCGACACTCCTACTGGTGTTCAGAGAGGAAGACACCAGTAGGAGTGTCGAAACGTCGATCAAGTTTACATATACACGGTTCACCGGAAAAATCAAGAAACAGTGTCAATCGCACATACCGTGAAAACCTTCAACATTCTTTCAATTTTTGTTGAAGATATTGACGGGACAATTTGACATAATTGCTTCTGATTTTCGGGTGTAGTTTTATTCGTGACGGGACAAAAACCTATAAGAATATTTCTCAACATATAATCCCAAAAAAGACAAAGGCCCTTAAAATATTTGCTCAAGGGAGAAAAGCTCAAATCTAATTGGATTTAGAAAATAAAATTAATTAGCATAGATTAGATTAGAAAATAAACAAATAAATAAAATAATCTAAAGTAACAATAAAATAGTCAACATTTCATAAATAATCCATCTATACTGGAATCCAGTTCGAAAGTTTAGGCTTTTATCCCTTGAGCAAATTTCATAAGGGCTTTTGTCTTTTTTGGGATTTATTCATGTTGAGCAATATTCTTATGGGTTTTTCTCCGGGAACCATTGTATCTTTTTAGTTAGGTATCTTGCGCTCATTCATTCTCTCAACATGCCCAAACCATATACACTTGTTAACATTCATTCTAGTCACTACACTCGTCTTGCAGTCACTCGCTCTCTAATACCCTCTTTCCTTATTCTATCTCTTAATAGTCTTAATGCTCCACACATTCTTCTCAACGACCTAATTTCCGCTGCATATCCATAGTTCATGTCTCGTCACTTGCATCATAATTGAGGGACAGCCCAACAAAAGCCTTTTTCCATGACCTTTTTTAAATATCCTGTTTTTGTTGAGGATTCATTAATATTTTACGTACATTTTAAGAATCTTTGACAAATGCCACAAGATAAATCTGATCTATGATCTCCATAGCACACCAAGAGATCCAAGTCCAATGCCCTCTAGCGATGACGATGATATATTTTTTCAAAATCATCTAGATCTCTACATAACAACCGTTCTGAATGATTCGATAATTTGTGTGATGAGCTTCCTAATATGGTAGGAACGGAAAATGATAAATGATCAAGAAATTTGTCGCTTCTGGTATGAAAATAATCATTAATTATTGTGGTGTCTTCATCTTGAATAATCATAATTGGATAATAAATGGGTTTTAGTATGCTAAGATTTTCTATACCTTTGCAAATTTATGTATTAGTTACGATTGATTTTTTTATCATTTAACAAATAAGAACGAAGAAGGTGGTCGGTAGCCTGATGGTTGGTAACGCGCTCGACTGTTAATCTGGCGGGCGCGGGTTCAATCCCCGATGCCGACTTACTCCACTTCACGACACAAGCTTTTCAAGCTTACTGTGAAGTGTACAAAAGTGTATTTGGGTTTATTTTGATAAACCCAGATTCATTTATAAAAAAAGGGAGGTAGACACCTGCACGATGCAGTAGTAGAAAGCTAGAAAGACGTGCGAGGTGGATCTGCCACATAGTAGGTCAAGAGGGGTCTCCTATTTGAATTAATTGAAGGAATGTACGTGGGGGCAAACTACAGAGGACGACCAAGGAAAGAACACCTGGACGAGCTGTGCCAGGATTTGAGCATCGGCTCATATAAAGAGTTAAAAACAACGGCACACTGTAAACTGCAAACTTAAAACCAATCCGATTGAAACTTGACCTAAAAATTGAACAAGTAAATTCAAAATAAATTGACGACAATCATTATAATATACATAATGCTACAGCAGCAAGTATTTTCATGAGATACAAAATACCTACGACGGTATGCGGTGACTGGATCTTCTCGATCGCTTGGTGTCTCCCGATTGCTTAAGTTGAAATGACAATGGAACGCTTTTTTACTTAGAGCAGCACATCGCCCCTGAAGTTTAGTCATACATATCAGCGATCCATGGAACGATCCATGCTTGGTATAACCCTAAGAGAGAGCATAAGAAATGAGGAAATTAGGAACAGAACCAAAGTAGCAGACGTCATGGATCGCGTAGCAAGTCTGAAGTGCAATGGGCGGAACACGTCGCAAGACAAGACCCCGCAAGATGGACCCCAAAAAACTTAAGATGGAGACCTTGGGAGAATAAAAGATACGTCGGAAGACCCCAAAAGAGATGGTCCGACGACATAGCCGCTGTGGAGGGAAAAAACTGGCTGCAAGCAGCAAACAACAGAAAGGAATGGCGGAGTATGGAAGAGACCTATATCCATCAGTGGAGGACAGAGGGCTGAAGAAGACTGAAGTAAATATTGTAATGTTAAATTTATAGGGAGCATAACATTTTCTGTTTTCTTTGGACTTGTCTAGCAAAGTCTCTATTATTGAAACAAAAAGAGATATGTGGTCTATGTAGACTGTTATCTAATAAAGTAAATAAATAAGAAATCTATTTACATGAAATCTGTTGGGAACAGCGGGAGGGATTGGAGAAAATGTAAAAATAAATACAAAATATTAAAAATACTTTAGTTTTACATTGTCCTAACATTCTGAATACAATGCAATGTTGGTATGTTAGAGGCAATGTACAAAAAACATGCATTCTATAGAATATCGGACTATAGCGATTTATTTTGCTAACCGGGCATCCCACAGGATGTCCTATAAGATACTTAGATACTTCTATAAGACGTTTTTCATCAAGATTATTTTGAACAAAAATATACCTACAATACAAAATAAACAAAAGAAGAACTTATTTATTTTGATGACTAAGGTAGCGACCATTCTCAAGAATCTGGGTGACATAATTGTGCCAGAATAGTCTTATATGGTTTAATAAGAAATGAAGAGTGTTCATACCTATAGGTCAGATTTTTCACATCCTATTTGTCATATTTCAAAAAAAGGTTCTTTATTATTTTCTTTATTATAAACCTTATTTATTATTTTAAAAAATACTTAAATGTAATATAAATAAAAAAAAATAAGTAATGGATTTTATTGCCCTACTAGACGATAGCGTCTTCTGGGACGAAAATGCGATTAGATATACCTATACATATTTTGCCCATTATCTTGCAACATTTAAAAAAAAATAATGGAACATCACTTGGCGAGCTCCACGTGGAATAAAGGAACTCTGCCCATTCAACACCTTTACTAAATATTGCGATTAACCATACATCTTCATTTAAAAATAACGCTTGAATTATTTTTGTTTTACAAATTATCCTTGTAAAGCGTTTGATTTTTCTACATTCCGTAGTATATACAATGCAATATTCCTACAACAGTGTAGAAGAATTAAGGGTGAACATTGTCGGGCTTACGAGCGAGACGAAGGTCTAGGGTCGAATCCCAGACGGGGTAAACTGAAATGGCGAATGTTTCTCGAGTGTAAAGCGATCGCTTAAGCCAGTCGAGGTCGGTTGTAAGCCCGACAATGTTCAGCCTTAATTATTCTACACTGTTGTAGGAATACTGCATTAAAAATAACACTTTTAAAATTTTGCCATTAGTCAGTTTACGATATGCACGATATCTGGTACAATACTGTAACATTGTTTCATCTCAATATAGCACCATGGTTAGTTTAATATTATGGTACCCATAGAATAAAATAAAATGCATGGTATTATATTATATTATTGACAATTGACTTTTTTCACAGCATGAATCCTTTGTTTGACAACCGAGTTTGAACCAAACTTTTGTGTGAAAAGCTCACAAGACATGTTTGTAATCTCTTACAATGAAACTAAGGAAAAAAATGTGTTTTTGTGTTATTTAAAATAAAATGAATTATTTCATCCGAAAGTCTATTATATTTAGGTAAGTATATAGGTTTGTATAAAGTTAACCCAAATCATTTTATTTTTGATGCATTATTATTATTTTGTCTTGAAAATAATTTCTAAAGTCGATTATTTCCACTTTTCGTTTTTTTTTTCCAAAATGTGTCCATCTCCATTGTTGTCCAAGTTTTTTGTTACTACAGCCATCTAGACTAGACAAATTCTTTAATATAATTTTTGGATAGTGTCGGGCTAGTCAGACCTATATATTTCAAAGTTTCAAACATTTGATTATTAGGTATCCCTTCATCTGTTTGTGGATATTTAATCGGTGATAATAATTACTGCGTATTCACTTAGTATATTATATCATTTTATATATTTGAGCGCTTTTAATATTTTATTGTACTTTTTACTGTTATGCTTTCAGGAAATATTATTTCATTTGTAAGATGTGTTTTTAGTTTGTGGTAGGTATATTTTTGTTTGCATTTTTAAAATGAAGATTGTATTTGTGGATTTTTAGATACTATTTGTTTGAATATTGTGATATTGTCTGTTTTTTGTACATGAATGAATAAATAAATAATTAAATCTGTCGTTCTTGGTGCCTCAGTCATTGTTTTCCTAATCAAATTTCAATAACTTTCCAATCTTCCTACACCTTGATATTTTGCATAAATATTTGCTTTAGGTGACAGTTTAAAATTCAACAAACCACAGGAAAAATCGGGAGGAGACATGCTATAAATTGATTCAACACAAGCGATTTCTTCTAACTAACCTAGACACTAAATAATAAATTAGCACGTCTTTCGAAAAGTATGTCGGATAGTTTCAAATTTCGACTTTTTATAAAAATACGACTTTTCCTCTTCTTCTTCTTCTTCAGCCTATTCCCGTCCACTCCTGGACGAAGGCCTCCTCCATCTGCTTCCACACCGCTATATCATGGGCTCTCTGGATCCAGTTGACACCAACGTACTTGACTAGGTCGTCTCTTCATCGTAGTGGTAGTCTAACTACGCTCCTGATAGTCGTTATAGGTTTCCAGGTTAAGCCCCTCTTCGACCGCTTATTATCTGGATCTCTAGCCATGTGACCTGCCCACTCCCATTTGAGAGAAGCGATACTGTGGGCAATATCTCTTACTCCTGTTCTTTATTTATTTATTTTATTTTATTTTCTTAGAGGACAGACAGTCTTACAAAAATTATAAACAGTACAACGTCAACAAAAAGTGGACCAGTAAAGGCTCAAGAATTACCAACTTATATATATTTGAAATGCATGCAAAAACATTAGTGAAATAATATATCTTTGCCGTATCGTTTCATTTCTTGCTATATCTCTCAGGAAAATAAATAAAATACGACTATTCCGTATAGAATTCTTTCCGACAATAAAAACATGTAGTACTTAAGGGTGCATATATGCAGTATGCACTGACCAAAAATCGTTCTATATTTGCTTCAACTTTTTCAAATCTTGTATGAGAATGTTAGCGCGAAATAAGAATAACGTAAGCGACAAATTGAATTATACCTTTTTAAAAGAAACCTGGGAAGAAATTTAATAATCTAAAACAGACAATTTGTTAAGATTATAATTACCAGTATTTTGGCTAAATTATACTTTTATATCTGAAAAACTGAACGGAAAATCTTCAGATTCCGCAAATTATAGGGGTACTTTAAGAATATTTTTTTATTCAAGGAATTTTCAAATCCTGTAATTCTAAAATAGCCGATCTGTAGTCCATACTTTCATCTATCACTGTCTTCAGTTTCAAGACGATTCCCTCAGTATTGGCTGAGTACAATTCGGGACGGCGAAGCCCAATAACAGCATATATAGGTCCTTAAACTTTGTTTTACATTTTTTAAAGCGTAGTTTAATTATTGTCAAACGTTGAGTGGTGAACAAATCGATTATAATCAGAGTTTAATCCACTGATTGACGTTTCAATGACGAGGCGTTAAGTGTGACTTACACCACTATACACACCATGCAATGGTTATGGTTAATGGTTAACGCAATGATGGGAATGATGGGATTTAAGTCGAGATTAAACGGATGATATAGTTATAATAAAACTCAAAAAAAAATTGTATAAACTCCTTGATTGTATATAAGGTTTGTTCACAAAGAAATACGAATCTAATATAAAATTTGGTAACCTAACTCTTGGGTACTTTTGTCAACTCTCAAAATTTAAGATAAATTTTCAATTATTAGGTAAAGGTACCCTTTTGGTACTAAATTTGTAATTAGTTATGTCTCACTTTGGTTTCTGTCATGGGATGGCTGGCAGAAATTGCCATTTGGCAATAAGCCCGCCCTTTGTATGCTTCTGTACAATAAAGATGATTTTATTTTTTTTTATTTTATTTTATAAATTCATCGTAACTTTGTAGCCAATCTTTCAAAATTTTAGGTATTATTATGGGTAAGTAGTATATTTATCATATATTACTGGTTTTCTAATCTAACACAGGATATGTATGCGACTTCATCAATAAATCAATTAATTAATACCTACCTATCAATAATAAAAATGAAATGAAGTAGTCACCTACACATTACACAATGCTGTATCACATTAGATAGGTACATAAATAAAACTTACTTATCACAAATGAATAAATATAATTATTATAATAAAATCCTTTCTGCTCTTAATACGTCCACAATATTTGTAATTTTTTTCCATTAAATGTTATAGATATGATGAGCATTCTAAAGAAGACATGGAAGTTTAATTTTACCAAACTACATGTGTAGGAAACAAAGATAGGAAAATTATGAAAAACAGATACAAACCTTAATAATGTTGACATCATCTAATATTGTGCATACATATATCTTTTCCCCCTTCTATCCTTGGTTGGGTCGGGGGCTCAAAGCATTGTTTTATTGTTCTCTATCGTCCGTAGGACCATTCAGGCACGGACTCGTCAATTTTTACAATACTATAGCATATATCAAACAAAGTATCGAAAACAATATCATTATCAGATCAATGCCAATCAGAGTGTAAAGGGCTCTGATTGACATTTCGTCATACATAAAATCAATTATTCAACATATCGTCAATGGAGTAAAACTCTTTGTCAACGAGGTACTTCTTCACCCCTCCGCGGAAGGCCGTATATCATCCAGCGATTTCAACTCTCTGGGAAGCGCGTTTAGTATCCGCACACTGAGACACACGTGTATCTGTGTATCTTCGCCAGAGGCCCCTGTTACTTGCAGTTTCCAGGACCTCTGACCACTCCAACCACAGTCTCTACATTGTGTACATGAGAAATGAATACTCGTATAGCACTGTGCAGTCACTTCTGTTTTTTCGTATAACCACTTTTCAGCTAGATCGCCAATATTTTCCTCTGTTTTAGCAAGCCTTTTAATATAATATGTAAACATATATATAAATAAATACCTACAATATATCAATAAATCATTTATATCTACCAAATTTATATCATATGCTACTCTGAAATACTTTTATAAGTAAATTTTGTATAGTAAATTAGTGTCGCTGATACATTTTCGTCATTTCTAATGTGCACTTTAGCGTCCAAATATTTTCCTAACAATTAGTATTTTTTATACTTTTATGATGTCAGCACTTACTTTTGGCTTATCAGAACACCATCCACTTGAACATATGTCACAGTTTTATTTTATTACGCCAATATTTTCATCCATAAATACGTATGAATTACACTTTTTTCGGGTTTCGTTCTATCTTTGTACGTCGTATATTTTCCCCTGTCAATAAACATGATACCAATGATGTTCATACACTTAGGTATTAGGTAATAAATTTCATGATATACTTATATTGTAATACCTACAAACATCAAATTACTGTAGGTACCTATACAGTATACATAGGTATTTTTCCCTTCATTTTGGCTGGATCGGGGGCCTAAAGAATTTGTATATATCTTCCACAGAAGCCCATGTCTCTTGCAGTCTCCGGGACCTTTGACCTTTGACTACTCCAACCTCATTCACACTCATCCAGTCATCTGATGATGATATTTTATGCCCAGTATGAAACTGTTCTTGAAATCTGGCTGACGTGGTCAAGTCAGGTTAGGTTGACTAGGTTACTATAAATCAACTCAAATCAACTCAAGATTACCTATTCCTTGACGATTCATACAATTCGTCATACACACCATACATATCTACAATGGGTATAATTTCTTTCACTCATGGCATCACCATCCAGTCTAAGTCACATGATCGAGCCAAGTGGTTCTTGGACGGCCATGCTTCCTTTCATCTCTTCTTTCCTAGATAATATGTCGAATTTCTGATATCATAAAATTAAAAATATGTAGCACGTACGAATGTAGATACAAAAGTAACACCTACCTATATTTGCATTATTTTTTTCTTTCTTCACATCTCTTTAATCACTTCATTTCTTATCCCATATCTCAACGTTTTTCCACCAAACTCATCTCAACAGCATTCACACCTTAGGTTCCTATACCAGACCAGCTTAGAGCCACCATTATAAGGGATTTCTCTGTTTACAGGTAATGTATATGTATGCATGTATTTTTCACTTTATTGTATTGTGAATAGGAATCAATATTAATAAATAATAATTTACCACAAGAGACCATATTGTTTCATACATAACAATATGTCATTTTATTTTAATTATTTTTTCCACACATACATACCTTCTTCAAGTTTATTTATAGCAGGTGTTTTTTTAGAGGTTTAGACTTTCAAAATGAAATTATAATGGAATTAATTATAACTGTCGAACGCAGTAATAAAAATGTGACCGAGAAGGGACGACAACCTACAACAACCAACAGGTAGTCGTCCCGTCTCAGTCTAATTTTATGACTGCGTTCGCCATTTATAAATAATTCCATTATAAACACATTGAAAACATGGTAATGTCGTTAACAAAATATTGCGTATATATACTTACTCCAATTTGAAGACCAATTTTCGACCACTTTTTCGACCTGCTAAGGCCGCATTATGTCGGCATTAACATTGCGAATGTTGGCTTCTAAGTGGTCCAACGTCACTGATTTATCTGATCCCAGCAAATATTTTATAGGTTGTCATCTCGAGTTATCCACCTTAATTATGTCGCCTATACTTTGTTAACCTCACCTAATTTGGAAATTTCGACGTGGATTCGATGTCGATTCCACTAAAAGTGGTAGACCGCAAGGACTTTACATATTTGAACAGAAAATCATCCAGAGGGATGAGGTCATACGCTTGTACGGAGACCAATTGACAAGACCATTGAGTGAATTTATGCGCTTATCGAATGTTTTCTGCAATAACCTGACTGTTTTTTTTTTTTTGCACAAAATTTCAAATTAGCACAATTTGTAACTTGAAAGTTAATACTGGTCAAAAGCTGATCAGCTGTCAATTGTCAAAATGGTTATAGGTACTATACCTACGACGGACAATTTTTATTGCGCCGTTTTGTGGAGATAGTCTACCTCAAGTGCCCATTCTAAGTAACCTAATTTACGTCTACATTAAAAGATTTATTTAATATCTAGAAACCAGTGCTGCAAAATTAAACAAATAAATATACCTAAAAAATCTTAATTACCCAAAAATCATGAGGAGTTACACAACAAGACAATAGTAGTATGCTAAAGGGCAGACTTTTTGCAAAAACAATATCTTACAGTCAACCTCAATTAAAAATCATCCTGTAGTATTATGAGCGAAGGTTCGCGGCTGTATGGCCTCGGCGAGGCTGATGCGGCCGGGGCCCCGTGTGTCGCCTCGGCGCGATGTCACGTGACTCGCATATAAATAATATGAATAGGGCCTTTCTTGTGTCAGAGCCGCTAATTACTTTGGTAAAATATGTACGTCTACATGGCAGGTTTATTACTATTTTAATACCGAATGAATATAAGTATTGTACATACCTATACTATGTACATACCTATTACCTACCTATTACTGAATTATTTTTCTTTAGTGGTTTTTATATTCTTTCTAGAGACGAGATTTTAAGAGGATTTCGCAGCGCTATGAGTCCTGAAGATATATTGTACTTTTCATTGTAATTGCAGTGAGTGGTGGAAAGGCTCTTAGCTGTAATGCCACTCACTGTTTTGCTTTATAAGAATAAAATAAAATAAAAAAATGTGTTAACTTAGGTTGACCTAGTGGGCGAACTAATCGATATAGCTCACTAGATCATTGCTTCTCGGTGGGAGGGATAGAATAGAATAAAACAAACAAGTTCGAAAGTACATTAAAGTACATAATCCTGAAGATGGTGCCAGCACCGGTAGGTACTGGAAGTCCGAAAAAAATAACAATTACAAAACCCAAAAAAAAAAAACGCTTAACCGATGGATTCGCCATGTTGCGAAAGCCTATAAGGTTATAATACCATACTTGTTATTTAAAGTTCAAAGTGTTCAAGCTCTGTCTTTCTATCTACCCTGCAGGAGTGGTGTTGATGATATATCTATACCTATTACATATAATGATAAAAATGTATATTGTACATATCATTTAACTTATTATTGTTGTTTTTGATAGTGTAGGGGGGTAGGTACTTACATACTATTAACAGAGTCATAAAACTGATGATATGTCATTTAAAGTAATCCTTGTGAAAACATTTTAACACTTAATACTCGATAGTGGAGTGTATTATCTACCGAAAGTATTCATAGGTAGACCTTAAATAGTACTAGTCGGGACAATATCAATTATAAAGGCGTGACCGTACAAAAACTCATAAAAATATTGTTCAACATGAATAAACCCCTACAACGACAAAAGCCACACGGGTTTATTTTTGAGGGATAAAAGCACAAATCTAATTGGATTTTGAAAATAAAATTAATTGTATCTATAAGTATACGATTTCTTTCAGTGTGTTAGAAACTACCATAGAATAGAAATAAACAAATAAATAAGCGGATCTAAAATGGGATAGATAATAAAATAGTCAAAATTTTATAAATAATTCATCTACTGCCATGAATCCAATTAGAAAGTCTGGGCTTTTATCCGTTGTGGATATTTCTGAAAGGCTTTTGTCTTTTTGTGATTTATTCATGTTGAGCAATATTCTTATGGGTTTTGCTTCAGGAACCATATAAAGGATATCAATAATAGGAGCAATATAATCATATTGGCATATTTATAGGACTGTAATAAAGATGTGTATTACCTGTGCTTTTCGTGCTCTACCTATATAGGAATTAGAGCTATACCTATCTGTACTGTGGTAGGTATTTGTTTTATTGATGGGATTATAACTATAGACGTTGCAATTATTACAGCACATCATAAAATATATGATTTTATTTATTTATCGTTTGGCAACGTCCAAGTATTGTCACATCGTTAAAGTCTGACATCCAGCGCTTCTAGCCAATGGAGGAATTCAGGGGACAGGCTGGCAGCACTGTCAATGGTACCGCGGGGTAAGCACGTATGGGCAATCACGCAAGATGTGCTGCATGGTTTACTTCGGGTGTCCCACAGTCACACTGTGGATCATCCCTCATTCCCCACTTGTGGAGCATGTCACCACAAATAGGATATATGATATCGAATATATCAATACGGGTCATAGTTAGAGAGAAGTGGCATATGCGCATGGGTCACTTTTTAATCCATCACATTTTCGTTACTCCTAGTAAGAATTTCATGCACTTAGGTTACTTATACCAGCCAAGTGGCATACCTACTTGTTAGGCATATAGTACCTGTTAACTACCTATTGTCTACCTATGCATGCTTGGATTTGTCTGTGGGTTGGTCTGAAATGAATCGAGGTACGCATCTGACGTAGGTACCTATTGTTTTCACTTATCAAAACAGTTTTCTAAATTGTGGAATAACTTTTACTTATTTCTGCCATCTTTGTCATTTCGTCGTGCATTCGACCATTGTCTCATATGAAATAGTAGTGCAGATATTCTGATAGTGATGGAATATCTTTCATCGATATATCTATATACTTATTCGATTATGTAGTTCCCATCACTATATGAATGCAGTCATATATCATCTGAAGAGAGTCACTGATAAACACATGTAGTGATGGGACAACATGACACATGACATGACAATAGAGAGAGGATTAGTTTAGACACCTATAGGTAATATTTACCTATACATGTTACCTAAACATACCTACCTATTGTTTTATTACATTTAGGTAGGTATGCCTATAATATAAGTATCTATATTAGAACGCATATTTGGTAGGTAGTGAAGGTACCTACGTATATTATATGGGTACCTATTTACTTAAGGTACTTAAGTAACATATATCTAGGTAGGTACCTATTAAGTAGTTTTCACCTTATCTAGGTAGATATAATAAAAGTTTCCCCAAATTGAATACAACCATTCTGAATGTTTCTATTTACGTAGGTATCAGTGACGAAGGGTGGATTTCTACAGAAGGGAAGCCGGGGCTAACATTTCTTATGGGATTACGTCAGATTAGACACTATTATACCTATCATTTTGTACAAAAGGTAACTCGATGGGAATCGTGTTCTTAATAGGTAGCTTCGCGCCTGGTAACTATAAATAACCATACCAGGGTGTGTTAGTAAATGTTGAAGGTTTTCACGGTGTGCGATTGACATTGTTTCTTGGTTTTTCGGGTGAACCGTGTGTAGATAAACTTGATCGACGCTTCGACAGAGGAAGACACCAGTAGGAGTGTCGAAACGTCGATCAAGTTTATTTACACACGGTTCACCCGAAAAACCAAGAAACAATACCTAAGTATAAGCTGGCTACCTTCTCCGAAGCTAAGTGTATTTCCCATCGTGACCGGACAAAAACCCATAAGAATATTGCTCAACATGAATAAATCCCAAAAAAGATAAATGCCCTTTAGAAATATGCTCAAGGGACAAAAGCTCAAATCTAATTGGATTTTGAAAATACAATTAATTGTATCTATTAGTATACGATTTCTTTCAGTCTGTTAGAAATTACCATAGATTAGAAAATAAACAAATAAATAAGCGGATCTAAAATGGGACAACAAAAGAGGCAACATTTTATAAATAATTCATCCACTGGAATCCAACTAGAAAGTTTGGGCTTTTATCAGTTGAGGATATTTCTAGAGGGTTTTTGTCTTTTTTGGGATTTATTCATGTTGAGCAATATTCTTACGGGTTTTTATCCGGGAACCATTTCCCATAGACATACTCTTTCGTCTTTGTAGAACTCTTTTATGTACCTAGATTAGGTGCATGCCAGGGTGATTGTAGGTAGGTATAGGTAAGGTGATAACTGATAAGGGTGTATATACCTATAAGTAGATTATAGGTAATATAGGTATATCAATATGGTATCATCATGAAGTAGGTACCTAAACGTATAGTTCTATGCATGGTGCGTGCACCTTGCACATCACCAGGGAATTTAGATCTGTATTCCTACAGGAAGATGGCAGGGCGTTGCATCAGAACCAAACCTCATTACCCTTGCGTAAAAAATTAAGGTAGTTACTATTCTTTGTTTTCTTTCTCTTTTTTTTTGTTTTGTGTCTGGGATTTTTTTTTCTTTTTGATTTGTTTTTTTGTTTTACTTTGTATTTTTAGTGGGATTGACCCAAATACAGGTTATACATAGTTGGGCAATCCCTGTGATATTGTACCTATTGGAATATTTTATTTGTGAATAAATACCTATATAAAAAAATATTACTTAGGTATGGGGCTATGTTATGGGTGGGTTGGTATTTAACCACGTAAGTAGGTGCTGCGTGTTTAGAACAAGTAGCTACCTACCTATAACCTAAGTACGACCTAATAGGTAAATGCGGAAATGCTTTAGGTAAGAAATCACTCCCTATATACCTAACTGATGCGGTACCTACTTATTATCTAATTATTCACTACTGTTCACTTTGATAACATCATTCCACATAATTTAAATATCCCGCCAAAAAAAAACACCACTGCAGGCGCGACAGGGACGCACACACAATTCTCACCATTGCACATAGTGCATCAAAACGAGAGGGGTATATAACAATTTGAATATTTTTTCGACAACTCCTCCCACCTGACAACATGGCCTCCCCCGCCATTGGTGGGAGGATTCGAAACTCCGCCCACTGTCACAATTGCGACAGGTGATTGGTCCTCGCACCACCCTGAAGCGAGCTACAGGTACCTCGACCCGATATAATAATTTACAGGGTGACGCGATCTAAACTTATTTCCATATTTAGTACTTTTTGAGTGAAAGAAAAATAATAAATAAGATTATTTACGTTCTGACGATTTATTAATTAATTATTATTATTATTAATAACACGTATAATAAGTATTTAAATTTTTAATAGGCTAATTAGTGTTTGGTAATTTTAATTTCTGGTTATTACTGGTAATGTATAGGTAATAAAAAGGGGTTTTAGTATCAAAAACAATGGTTTAATAATTTTTATATAGGTAGCCACTTACTTACACAACAATTACTGAATAATTTTAGTAGGTACGTACCTATGTAGGTAGTAGGTACCTAAATAAATAAGAATTTAATCGGTATAAATTCAGACAAAACCTAATTAGCCAGATAGGTGTCTAAACCTGTCTAAAGTTAATAATTTTAGTCAAGTAGGTAGCAGGCGCAAAGCTACCCAAGTACACGATTCCCATCGAGTTACCTTTTGGAAAAAATGATAGGTATAATAGTGTCTAATCTGACGTAATCCCATAAGAAATGTTAGCACCAGTTTCCCTTCTGCTGAAATCCACCCTTCGCCACTGGTAGGTAGATTTCTTCTTCTTCTTCATCATCCTTCTTCCCTCCACTGCTGGATATAGGCCTCTTCCATCTGTTTCCACTCGTCTCTGTTCTGACCCTTCCACATCCAGGCTCCTCCAGCAATTTGGACAATGTCCTCAGTCCATCTTTTTGGTGGCCTTCCGACGTTCCTTCTGTCTGTCCAAGGCCTCCACTTCAATATTCGTAGATTTCTATTTAAATTAAATTTACTGTTAGAATTAGGTAAAAATCTGGCGGATTTTGACGAGTCGAAAGATCTATATAAACACGACCCCTACTTCAGGATTCGGTAGGTACCTATTAAGCAGGTAAAAACTAATGTTACTTAAGTGTCAAGTGATCACATTAAGCCAGCCGACGATCAGTCATAATAGCCTGATGGAAGGTCCATCCTTTGCTGTATATCTGTTGAGATAACTAGGTAATATGAGGTGGTCGGTAGCCAGGTTGATAACGCGCTCGACTGTTAATCCAGTGGGCGCGGGTTCAATCCCCGACCTACTCCACTTCACAACACAAGTTTTTAAAGCTTTCTGTGAAGTGTACAATGGTGTATGGTGGTTTATTTCGTAAACCCAGATTCATTAAAAAAAAATAATTACAGGTAGATACTAGAGTTTTTGTCCGTTGAACATAATCCATTGTGGGTTTTTTTTATTTTTCTTGGGGTTTTTCATCTTGAGCAATATTAACAACATATTCATATGATGGGTTTTATCCCGTCACATCAGTTTTTTATAATCAAGAAGTTATGTATCCAAATATTTCGTTCTTTTGATACCTATATTTTTTCTATACTAACATATTCTAAATTCCGTAAAAACGAAACTAAAATGTTAATTCTGAGGACACGATCCTAAGCAATGCGCAATATATCAGTCCCCTGTCACTAAAAACCGCGCTTTCTGATTCACATTTTTTTGTTTTTTTTTTTTATTTTTTTTTTTCGATGGCGAATTTTATTTATTCGGGTGACCCGATGCTTAGAAATTATACCGACAAAACGTTTATAGATAATGTATCTCGAACAATATGCAGGCAAGTCTATAAAATGAATATAAAAATATTTTATGGGTCCGTATTCTTGGATCGTAAAATGAAAATGTTAGTAGATGCTTACCTAATAATGTAATGTGGCTGATGTTCTTTTGTGGGGTAAAATATTCGTGTCACATGGGTTGATGGTAGTAGTTTTTTTTTATCTGGGATTGCGTAGAGAATGTAGAGATATGGGTATTAGGGTAAAGGTATACAACTCCAAGTACTTTGCTGCACACTTCGCAGTAAGCTAAAAGCTTGTGTCGTGAAGTGCACAATACATTGTCAGCACTAAGATTCGAAACAGGCACCTCCTGATTAAAAGTCCGTGCTTAAACCAACTGCGCCAACCATCATCATGACTCATTTGTATCATTAATGGGAACATTTAACCCATATATTTCTTCTTCGTCTTTATATATCTGTCAGCCCTTTGCCCTACCACTGCTGGATACAGTCCCCTTCCACATGTCTGTGTTTTTCCACCATCCCATCCAAGTTCTGCCGCCTTGTAGAACAGTATTGTCAAACCGACACTGATTAACCGTATGAAGTGCTTGATTTTTTAATAGCCTATGTCCTAGCCAGATACTTCTCTATCCCATATTAAATTTAAGTTTTTCGTGTAAAACTGACTCCTGGACATAGGCGATTATGCAACCTTACTAAAATTTTATGGTAAAACGACATCCAATTAATGCGACAAAACTGACTTCAGTGGTGAGGGTGGGAGCCTCATATGGATACCTAATAATGGACGGGTCCGTTTCTTTTGTGACATTATCACAGAGCAGAACACGACATGGTGACTTGGTGACTATACAATGCAAGACATGAATGCTCTACTACTAATAATAAATGATGGGATGAGATACTATACCTAACTTCTAACCAAGTATAGCTACATATTAAGGTAATCTTTACCTACATTAGGTAATAGGGACCTATAGGTACGAATACAGGTATCTTTTACCTATACCGGGACCTCTATTAAGGGCCTTTATACGTTCATTTGATGAGGGCTGATGGTCAATCGAAATGTTTAACAAATCAAGAGCGGTAGTTGGTCACACAAGTCACTCAATATATGCGCTTTTGTACTTTATAAACACCACTTCGATCTCACCAAAAACTCAAATGAGTTTAAATTTTCATAGAAACGTGTCTGACATGAACTTTTTGGATCTCTACCCCGGGATACCACGCGATACTCTACCAATGATTTCCCGCTAAATATTTTTAAACAGTAGACGGAATAATCATGTTTTGCTAATCCTAAACCACCGTTTGTTCGTGCAAAAAGACGGATAGAATGGGAACTAGCTGGGAGCTTAATTGTCTAACAAAAGTTTATCTAACAAATTACCGAAAGAAAACAACATAGGAATTTAGAATTTTTAGTGGTATCTTTAAATTCATAAAAAGAATTTTTGAAAATTGGAACAAAGTGATTCTGGAGAACATTAAAATATCCCAATTATCACAATGCTTAATTTCAAAATAACACCACCAATTCTAGTTGAGAAACACAGATTTCCTGATGCCTGAAAGAAGTAAAAACCACGCCTGAGTTCATAATTTCGTATGTCGTTTGTAACTGGTTTGTTTGCTTATATTGATTGTAGCATATTTTGTTATTTTTTTTCTATATGTACACCCTATATACGATCCCTAATACCTACCTTGAGGATAATTCGACAAAATTAAACGATAAAGGCGGAGAGACACTCCCCCGTAAAAGAAGTCTTAAGGTGATGATAAAATATATGTCATGATGTTGTCTATCACCACTCACATCACCACCTGTGTGGACAGCCTTCCATCACAACAAACAGTTTATGTGTTATTTATTTATTTATTTATTTATCTAGTGACATATCACGTTTGTACACACATAAATAAATCCACCTTTCGTGAGCAAAAATGCCATGTCAAATAAAACTCATATTAAAGCTCGCGACCCAACTATGACGTCATGGTGATTTCCCACGGCATTAAGGTTCAAAATCGCGTGAACAATCCCATAGTAAAACGGTAAAAATAGCGTTTTTTTTTTTAATTTTTTTGGGGTTAATTTCGCTTCAATCGCAGAAACTTTTACGGTAATTCCCTAGATTTTAATGCATAATTCTTCTTCTTTCATCGTTTCCTCATTGCTGAGGGTCGTGATTTGTGGAGGTACCCACGGACAAAACAAGACGCCTCCAGTCCTCTCTATTCTCCGCAGTCCGCACCGCCGAGCACAAGTCTCTCCCAGTATTTCCTTAATCTGGTCGCACTACCTTGCAGGAGGTCTACCTCTACTTCTTAATGCATAATATCAATACGAAAAAATATATATGTTTCTGCGACTTTCGGGAAACGAGTTGAACAAACTAAGATAGTTTGGGCATGTTGAGAGAAATTGAAGGACGACAGGATGAAAAAAAATATATATTTGAGTGAGCGAAGAGGTGTGAGGAAACGCGGCCGCCCGAGACTTACCTGGTCCGCTCATGTCAACCAGATTCTCAAAAATGGACGCCTTTTGAGTAAAAGGATTCGGAGAGCGTGTATGACAAATTGCATGAATGTGACGGAGGCTTGGAGTGTGTGTAACGATAGGGTAGTCTGGCGCTCTGTCTTCTCTGCCTACCCTGCAAGGCACTAGCGGATCCAGGGATCCCATATTATGAGTGACAGTATACAATATACAACAAATCTAGGGGTTTCGGCCCCTAAGCCCCCCCCCAAAACGTTGAGTGACAGTACTTTTTACCATGTGACGACATTCAGCCCCCCCCCCAAAATCGAATCCTGGATCCGCCACTGCTGCAAGGGACGCGGCATGAGGGTTTAGATAGTAAATAGATTTAATTTCTAAGTCTGCTAAATCATCTTTAATTATGCAATATGAATAGTGTGTATGGTATAGTGTCTGCATAAATCTAGGAGTTAACCTAGCAAAACGCACATACAAGATTGCTATACAATGTACTTTCTAACTAATCTATGATTCATTTGTATGTGATAATATACAATCTTTCTAAATAGCTATAAGCTCGCCCTAGTGAGCTTGTGTACCAAATTATACATACATAATTGTGTTTTTTTTTCTATTATAGATGTCACAAAGTGTAAAAGCTCATCTCTAAATACCTACGTAAACTTTCTGTTACTTCAAAACATTAAAAACTGTAGGTTACGTTTAAGTTTACCTTAGTTTGTTTTGTATTATTTTATATTACTTTATCTTATTTTTATCTCATCTCAGATTATCTTACCTTACCTTATACCTTCCTTACGTTACATTGCCTTGCCTTACTTTGCCTAATCTTACCTTACCTTACCTTATCTTACATTACCTAGGTAAGGTTGCCTTGCCCTACCTTACCTTACTTTGCTAAAAGTTTGCCTTACTTTGCAAAGCTTACCTTACTTTATTAAGCCTTGCCTTACCTCACTTTGCCTTGCTTTGCCATTCTAAACCTACCTTACCTTACCTCAGTTTAACTTACTTTTTTACTTTATTTTACTTGTTTTATACTATTAGTAGGTATTTGATCTTATTTTGGTTTATTTTATTTTGTTTTGATCTGTTTTATCTTATTTTACGCTATTTCATTTCTGTTTTATTATTGTTGCACATTTGAGGGATTGACTCAAATAGATACATGTTGTACAGGTTATTTTTCATACAAAATTTGTGCTAGGCACTAGCGGATCCTTTATATACAATAAATCTAGGGGTTTCAGCCCCTTAGCCCCCCCCCCCCCCCCCAAAACGTTGAGTGAGGGTACTTTTTACCATGTGACGACATTCAGCCCCTCCCCAAAATTGAATCCTGGATCCGCCACTGGTGCTAGGTGTCTCCTATCTCCGCTATTCCTCACCTAAAAAGTTGGTGAAATCCAGCATAAGAAGCTACACACATTTTTTACTAACTTCGCTATTCTCAAAACATGCACAAACCGCATCATGCACCGTCTTTCCCAGATAACACCGATGGCTACCTGTACAATATAAATACTAATAATGTAGGTATAGGAACTTGGTACCAACCAATGTAAAGATATCGACACACCTGCTGTGCCAAGGGTCAAGCAGCAGGTAGGTACCCACTTACAAATAATAAAATGTGTGATCTGATCTTTAGTTTGAATTGAAATAAAAAAAGAATTACAAAAAGACAACATGTCCCTTGGTCACCTTTTCTTGTCGCCCGGAATATATTAACGTATGTAGAATTTTAAATTATTTTATTTCCAAACAATTTGTAACGTATATGCGTTTTATTGTAATTTGTATTACCTACATTTATATGCCCTCTGTGAGGTATTATCATACTGAATTTCTCTGAAAAGGTAAAGGAAATGTAAGATTACTCAGCTCATATTGAAAATATCATCCTAACACCTACACGAGCAACTATTGCCGAAATAATTGCGCAATTAATTGCTCCGAGGTGCCGAACCGAGTATTGAAAATATGGCAAAAGAATGAAATATTGCTGAAATAATTGCGCATTTGATTTCTCCAACTGGCGCAATTTTTCTCAACAGAAGCGAGAGCTATCTGCATTCAGCCTTGGAGAGAAAGCAGGATGGGTGTTCCGAAGCTTACGAGTAAGCTTTGGCTCATGTATACCTATAAAAATTAATATTAAAAAAAATTCTGAATAAAAAAAAATTACCCTTGAAATTTACTGAAACCTCATATTGGGTGGCAAACCTCATTGCTGAAAAAGATTTGAAATGTCTTATGGGGATTTTACGAACACCTTACTCTTACAGGACATTCTGAAAAATATCAAGAAAGAGTGGGGGGGGGGGGAATTCAACACCCCGAGACAGGCCACGACCTAGTGGGATGTCACATTGTATTACACTTATATTGTAAAAATGATAGGTAAGGAAAAAAAACAGATTTATTATTAAGTATATTATTATTCTTCTTCACCATAAATGTCTATACGAGATATTGTTGCTTTGTCTGTTAATTTAATTTCTCTAAAATTCCCTAGTGACAACACCCCAACTGGATAATATTCAAATAATAAAATAGTGTTCCATTTGTTATTGTTACAGTTTAATTCTTTTTTTAAATAAATTCAAATATTCAAATCTATTTTCTAAAATTTGTTAGATTAGAATAAAAACCCAAATAATTGA
Source organism: Ceraclea dissimilis (assembly GCA_963576895.1). Taxonomy (NCBI): domain Eukaryota; kingdom Metazoa; phylum Arthropoda; class Insecta; order Trichoptera; family Leptoceridae; genus Ceraclea; species Ceraclea dissimilis. Next base: position 13,699,489 of record OY756376.1, read on the forward strand.
TCGTGTAAGATTATTTAAATAATTTAAAGCAGTTTGTGAGCAGATGTTATGTAAATTATATATCGACTAGTGTCTAGAGGCATGCTATTGCCAGAAGAAGTTACGGTTCTTCTAGAAAAATTGTAAGTAGGTAAAATTGTAAGTAAGTAGGTATACTCTCATGGGCGTCGTCAGGGCAGCTGCCCCCCCAGCCCCCCCTAGAGATTGGAATAGGTTTTTATTTTTTCATACCAAATGGCCAAAACCTCACAAAAAGTCACATTACTCCAACATATTTTCTCATCATATCATAAATTTTCTAAAATCAATCAATTTCATAAAAAAAATCGCCTGGGGCGCTATTTTTAATCACATTTTTTTAAGTATCGGGTTTACCGTAACATATTGCTTTCGCAATAAGTCCACCATTTTGCACACTACCTACTGTTGTCTTGTTTTGTATCTCTGCACGTTTTTGCAAGAGTCTGGTGTTTTGTTCTCTTTGTCTACCCCACAAGAGATGCAGCGTGAGTGTATTAATAGATATAGGTATGTTTACATGATTATGTATAAGTATACTACATATAAGTAACGTTATCCGAGATTTACAATTATACATACATATATAATTACTTTCACTATTAATGTCACCTAACCACTACGACAGAGGCAACACCAGTCACCGTCTAAATAATGCTAGTGCTCAAGTATTCTTATTTAATAATAAATCATTCAATATTTCTGTAGGTATATAGGTCACAGCGTGTCAGGCAAGTTTGATATTTTAATATTTTCTAAATGAAATTCTGGAACATGGTTAGGGTTTTTTCATAATTTTTTTTTTAATCTTATATGTAAGAATAGTGTACGTAGTTAGTAGGCAGTTTTTCCACGTTCCAAAAATGTAGGACATAAAAAAGTTTCTATTTAAGTACATTGTTGCGAAAGAGAAAACTCGATCAAAAATATTTAAAATAACTTACAGTAGGTACACGCATATTATATGTAAGTATTTAGTTGAACATGATGGTAGCAAAGCACCACTGATTGAAAGATATGAAGCTTATATCCAGCAGTGGAGAGAAACAGGCTGATGAGAAGAGAGAGAAAAAAAGAGCTGAGAATTAATACATTTGGAAATAACAGTTGATTTGTAAGAAAGGACTGATCTTGGAATAGCGGAGATAGGAGCCACTTATCATTATTTTTCATACAAAATTTGTGCTAGGTGGCTTGGCTCCTATCTCCGCTATTCTCAAGTTAGTGAAATCCAGCATTAGTGTTGTATTGTTCTGAATAATTGGGGAATTTAAAAATAACTTTATGTGTATGTTATAAATAGTCGTAGGTGTTTTAGTACCTATATTTTTTACTGTAAGTAATTAAATTTAAAAAAAAACTATCTAGTAGGCTGATAGGTACCTGAAGACGTCCCTGCTAAAGATATTGTTGTTATTTATCGATTATGATTATGACCTATATTATAAACACATTAGCAAAGTAATCTACATGCTACATAAGTACATAATCTTATTTACCTAAGTATGTAACTAAAATATATACTTATCTTTGTTTTGTCACTAAATAGAATAAAGTATGGTCACCCTGCTTGAGTTAATTAGTACATTTTTTGCATTGATTTTAATAATAAAAAATGAACTAGATACATAATAAAATGTGAACTACTAAATGACATAATATTATATATTATACCATACTAGTGTTTAAAATGCCTTCTACACAGACCAATATTTTTAAGAAAATATTGGGTTGGAATTGGTAATATTGGATTAAATGGTATTAAATTGGAAAAAAAATCAAAATTTTTATAGATTTTATTCTCAACTTAATTCGAAAAAGGTAGGTACCTACTGTCTGCATGCCCCCTTCCCCCCTCCAAAATTCCTCAGCTAACTCACAATTTATACATAGGAAAAATGAATCACATTTTTACCACAACGTTTTTTCATCATGTCATGAAATTTCAATAATTATTGTGAAAAATCCATTAAATCACAGTTATTTTATGAAAATAATGCCTGCGGCGCTATTCTAATAAAGGTGGGAAAAATAAACTAGACTGTTAAACGATTCTTTTTTATCTACATGCATTCTTATATTTTATTTATGATATATTTTCGCCTGCGGCGCTAGTCCCACGGTTTTTCGATAATATCCGAAAGAAGTACATACGGACGTATAGCAAATTATGTATAAGATCATATTATATGGATAAAGTCAATGCAACCTTTCTCCTGAAAAAGCAATACATATAAATATAATTCTTATATTATATGGGTACATTTATTTATTTTTCTCTTTGTATTTGTATGCTTTCTTTCCTGTTTATCGCCACAGCTTCCGGTATGATTCCATCTCTCTCTTACGGTACATTCTACAGAACTATGATCACTTACCTATCTCACGTAATTACTCCGCCAAAATACCTGAGTCATATACAGAGTGTAACTTATTTTACTTACCAACTATTGATTGTTTTTCAGAGCTGTCTCCGACAACCCATAAACCGCAGACACGCCATCTTAGATCCCACTCGGATAAAACCTCTAAGCTAGAAGTCCTACTCTGCTCTGCTTACATAAATTAGCTTATGTTAAACAAGCTTTCAAAAATAAATTGGCAATAACTTAATGATTGTAGGAAGATTAACTTTATGGAAATACACTTAAACAAATTTTGTAAAATGAAAAAACACTGTATTTTCCTTCCACTATTTTATATTTGAACACACAATTCAAAGATCTTTCGAAGCCTAGAGCTGAATTCATTCAGAGGCTTTTTATGAACGAAGATGAAGCTCTAAACTTCGAAAGATCTTTGGATTTTGTGTTCAAATAAAATAGTGGAAGTAAAAGACAGACTGAATGAGTGAAAGTGGTAGGTAATGTGTTTAAAAATGGACTTGACAGACTGAATACTGTTGTGAGATCAGACACATCACCATAGCTGCCTGTCTGATAACATTTAATAATAATAATAAAATTATAGTGTTTTTTCATTTTACAATTTACATAAATTGGCAATATTGTTACACCCTGTATATAACATTTCCTACTTACATAGTATCAAAGTGATTATTTTTTGATGTCATATTACATAACGTACATGAATACTTCACTGTATATAATAATAACACACTTCTCTATATTATATACTTGTAGATTATGTAATAACATTCACGTTGGCAAAAAACACGACTACTTTCAAAGTCAGTCACACCATAGCTGATATGATGTCTTTACTGAGTTATTATATTTAGATGCAACCATAAAGTCATATCGTTGTAACATTATAGAGATTGCACTTTGAATTATTTTGTCCGCCACGCATACGTTAAAATTTTAACGTATCTGCTGTAACTACTAATGCTACTGTCCTACACTACCACGGTGTATACCAATAATGGGGTAATCAGTGAATGCTGTATTAAGTAGAACCCCTCAACCCCCCCCCCCCTCTCCTGCCTACGGTTTGCTGCTGGTTGCCGTGGTGATCATATTATGTCGCCGCCACACGCTTGTCCACAAGTTTTTTTTGTGTTCATGAGTAAAAAGGCGACAACGGTCGGTTACGTGCGCTAGCGGATCCAGGGGAGGGGCTAGGGGGCTGATGCCCCCCCCTCCAAAACCATGAGTGGCAGTACTTTATATACAACAAATCTAGGGGTTTCAGCCCCTTAGCCCCCCCCCCCAAAACGTTGAGTGATAGTACTTTTTACCATGTGACGACATTCAGCTCCCCCCAAAATTCAATCCTGGATCCGCCACTGGTTACGTGCACGAGCCAAGACAAACTTTCCATCCACACGCCTTTTTACTCATGTACACAAGAAACTTGTGAATGCTCGCAAGCGTGTGGCGGCGAAATTATAGTAATAGTGGTAGATTAATTTCTTTCCGATAAACTACTACTCTTGCAGTACATCTTCAAAAAGAAATTTATTTAATAATCTTCAACACATTCTAATAACACTTTATTGATAATACTAAACTTATATAATTATGATAATTAATATGCATTAAAATAAAATAAAATAAATAAATTGTATGCAGCACCTAATAAAAAAGCATAATAACGATGAATGTATAGATTGGTACTGTGGATGCCATTCAATAAGTAATGTCATTAAATGATAGCCAGTCAATCATGACGACGAGGAAATTATTAAAATAGAAAAAAATACCTAGAAAATGTTATACTACGTTCCTAAGTAAAATAACTGATAAGGCTTGTGATTGATCATCGCCTGGGTTAATGTGATCACTTTTTTTTCTCATACGGTTCATTTTTTCCTTTCTCCAATGTATTTCGAACCTTGGTCATCTGATGTGAGACAATGGTATTCAATCTATCTATATGCTATGCAGAATGGCATAGGTATGTCCCGAATGTCAAAGTTGAAATGAAATCCGCCCAATAAAATTACGGTTTGTAGCGTAAATAATTATCGGAAGGCTGGAATCTGTTTTAAACTCATCATTAGCATGTGAGAAGAGTTTCTTTAAGTTTGTACAAATTTTCCGTTTGTGCTAAATACAGGGTGACCCAAAACCGAAGTTTTTTTGTGCTTTTTTCAGTTTTTCACTAATAACTTCAAAACGATGCAATTGGGGAAAATGTTGTTATTCTATTAATTAAAGTACATGATATTTTGCGTCGCTTGAGCATAAATACTCATACCGCTCACACCGCTCAAAAAATTATTATGGTACAGAATATAATTATATATTTTGAGAAAACTATCCCAAAACCACGTATGGGGCACCAATGTGTGCTAATTTTAAACTTCATAGGTATTTTACTTAAAGTCATAAATAAGAAATGACTATGAATAGTATTGTTATGGAAAGACATGATATGATTTTATATTATTCTGCTACGAAACTTCGTGATTTGGAATCTGTATCAACTGCAATATTGTGAATTAACTTGAGACTCCTAATTTACGGTTTTCGTGATAGCGGTTTTGGTAATTGCTTTGACAGTCATTGTATAAACTGCATAGATACGCAAATTCTTTTAATAGATTATTAAACTCCTAAATCCTGATACGATTTATTCATTATTAATCTTATCTTACTTTTTCGACGTGGCTCTCAAATGAACACTGACACAAAACACAGAAAGTCAATTTTACGCGGGTGTCAAAAAACTGGTGCACAACGCTGTCCTGGTGCCAACACTGATGTATGCGAGAGACATGGACATGGCTAAAGAAGGACGTATCATGTATAAATGCCGTCGAGATAAGATCGCTATAAAGAATGTATGGAAAAACGTTCAGAGACAGAATGTAAAATTGATGTTGTAGCTAGAATAAAAGTGAACATGTTGAGATTGTTAGGAAGGAAGAAAAGATAACAAAGAATATTTTTTTTACTTCGTATGGCTTCTGCCACCGTTGGGCGGTAACGTCAGAAGATAAGAGAATTATGCTATCTGTTACATACAGGAGACATGTACCCTATAGAGCAACATCCAGGCTTCCAAGCCATTCAAGGTCATTGGGTGTGGCATTTTGGATATCTGCATATGGTCCAGGGAATGCTCTCAGAGGACTGTCTTCGACAATGTGCTTGATGGATTGCACTGGCTCTCCATAGTCACAGACATGCGAGATTCTCCTGTCTGTGACTGCGGAGAGCCATCAGTGCAATCCATCAAGCACATTGGGGTTAACTGGAAGAAATCGCAGTTCTGCGATAAGTTCGCCCTAGTGAACAACGTTTTATAATCTGTACTATGTCCATTTTAGGTAGATTTCCAAAAGGAACTCTACCTATTCGTTTCTCCCGTGATGTCGCAGAATTGAAAAATTTCTACTCAGTATCACTAATTAGGACCAGGAGAACCCGAATCCGACCTTGGTTTAAAAGTTTATATATATAAGCCATATATATATATGTCCCTTTTCTTGTGCGCACGTTTGCGGCCAACCTATGCGTCGCAGAAACGTGAAACTTGGGTGGTAGATTTTTGGTAAGGGGTAGATGAACTGATAGGAGATTGGGTGAAATCCATTAAGAGGAAGGTTCACTTTTTAAGGCTTTAAATTAAAAAACAATCATTCTGAGGGGATCCAATGATTGTGAGGGTCCGTGTCTGGTATCGTATGAAAGGGCATTTAATAAGGAATACAGATCAATTTACAGATTTTGTCTAGATCAATTCCTTGGACGACAATGATCGATCGAAAGATCTAGTTAAGTAGTTACCGCATAGGTACTAGCGTGTTTGTTGTCTTAGAAAAGTGCTTCACGATACGAGTAGAACTCACATCTTTTTTCAAATTTCTAGTGCTTAGGTACCGGTACTAATCCATATTATGTGTGGAATGAAAATAATTTGATTATTGGATTAGGTACTTCCTTTAATTATTGAGGTACTTAATCAAATATTTTTTCGTCATACGGTACTTCGATAATCAAAGAATAAACTACATCCATACTACTTCATCACTTCGCTGGTTTATTTGCTGATAATATTGTGATTGTTTTTATTGTACAGATGTACTCTTAAAATTAATAAATCACTTGAAATCTACCTATGCCTGTGGCGTGCCAAAGGAATTTTTTATATTTATATGTGTTTGTTGTTTACTTTAAGTTTAAATAAATAAATAAAAAAAATTGTCGAGGACTGTCCTCTGAAAGCATTCCCTGGACCATATACAGATATCCACAATGCCAAAGAAAATATACCTGGGGAAAGAAGTGGTGTATTAGGAATGGAGGAAAATGTAAGGCATTCTTTGACCACACCATCAAACGTGTAAACGGAGGGCATAGTGTATCACGGTCACTGGTTAGCAAAGATCAAAATAGAGTGTCTCTTTAAGAGAACACAAGACCAAGATCCGCTGGTAGAGAGACCCAATATGTTCCCTCTATATGTTGTAAAGTATTGGAGATAGTATTTGTATGAACGTATCAAGTACTTAATAACACAGTGCGAGTAGTATAAGTCACATTGAGAGAATGTTCTGCAACGTTCGATACAAAACTGATAATGTCAAAATTGTGATTTCGAACGAATAGTTTTTTATTTTTTATTTTATTAATCATAAAATATATACAAAGTTAAAACAATTAAGTCACGCCAAACCTGACAAGTTTGTCGGCGTGTGCTCTTAAACAATAATCTTAATAGATATGTAACAATACTATCCTAATTCTACTATATCTACTATAAAGAGTGGAAATATAATAGCACTTATTTTTTTATTATTTCTCAATCATCCATATGACCATACTTAAGGGCCTATACGCACTGAGCAAAAATCGTTCTATTTTCTCTTCAACTTTTTCGTATGAGAATGTTAGCGCGAAATAAGAATAACGTAAGCGACAAAGTGAATTATACCTTTTTAAAAGAAACCTGGGGAGAAATTTAAAAATCTAAAACAGCCGATTTGTAAGACTATACAATTATCAGTTCATAGTTCTGCCCCGTTAATAGGTCTGGATGTAAATTGTCTAAAAGAACGAATACATTACGTCGATAACATTTAAGCTTGATTAAATCTTAAATTATTTGCACGAATACATACAAAGACATGTTTTAGAAACAGAGAGGAAGACACAATAAAAAATTAATGCCCAATCCCACCAACTTTTACCTAGGAAGGAGAATCCTAAGAAATTTCCATACAAAAACAGAGATAATATTCTATTTATTGAATAAAGAACATCAGCTTCCAACTAAACCACAGCCTAGTTCCATATGAAATGCAACATGCAACTCACCTACGTTAGGTGCCCAAATATCTCCGCCCAGAGCAGGTGAGCTGCATGTTGCATTTCATATGGAATTAGGCTGTGGTTTAGCTGGAAGCTGGTGTTCTTTATTCAATAAATAGAATATTATCTCTGTTTTTGTATGGAAATTTCTTAGGACTCTCCTTCCTAGGTAAAAGTTGGTGGGATTGGGCATATGACATTTTTATATTTACACACTTTTATTACGAGTTAAAATGACATGAGTGTTTGTATTACGACGTTGTGATTGATCCGACTACAGATTGCGTTTAAAACCTTTTCCGAGGCACCTTTCTACAAAAGAGAACGCTGCTGCAACGCTGCTTTATAAGCGACTGTGTGGCTCTTTACCGTATCAATTCATCACACGCTTCCGTCACAACTGGTACTCGTAGATCAAATAGAAATTCATTTCTATTTCATATACGAAAAGAAAGCAAAATCATGATGATTCTAGTAAGTCAATACACATATCTACAATCATTATTAATTATTACATAAAATATTTACGTTTCGCAAAATTGACATGTGGTGTTATTGTGTGAAGGCCAGTGTATTCTACAAGCGTATTTTTTAATTTTTGTTATAAAAAATAAATTGTGTAATTTTTTGACATACGTGTGGTTTGTTTCGGTTTTAATATGCCTACCTATACGAAAGAGTTTCGAATCAAGAAAATTTTTATCTTGTTCATTTTTTTTTATTGTGTGTTCGGAAAATATACACATTACTACTACTACTACTACGCCCTTTATGTCTCCATTCGGGAGCACAGGGAGGCTACCAGGCGTCTCCATTCAGAGCGATTTTGTGCGAGTGATATTACCTCTCTCCACGTCATTCCTAACGCTCTGATCTCGTTGTCATAGGAACGGTGCACTGTGAAAGAGGGTCTTCCGGGGCATATACACATACGTATAAAAAAACATATTTTTACTGTTTCTTTAAAATCTTCCATGTTTATCAATTTTTTTGTGATGCAGTTTGAAATTGGGTTCACCACCCATTCTGAAATGTTTGCGCTTTGTTGTTGTGCTTTTGTACACCACACACAGTTGAAGTTCATTAGTTACCCTTTTGTTGGAATATATCATGTTTGTGATGTAGTAGGAGAAACCTTATTCTTTAGACTGTAATCGTTCACTCCTGTACAAAGACCTTTTTCATCCTTTTTGACGAAACGATCTTGGGCCATTTGCATCCATGCTGTTCAGACAATATTCGCAATTTGTAGTACCTAATACAGTAATTTGAAATTTATGGTAATTTTTTTTTCAGAAGTTGGCACTCATCGCGACCCTCGCTTGCGGAGCCATCGCTGCTCCGAGCCACGATTTGGGAGGCGGTGGAGGAGGACACGACGTCCACAACTCTCATTCAGAGAGCAGCCACACATACCACGTTCCAGTCACCAAGACTATTGGAGTCCCAGTGCCACATCCAGTCCCAGTAGCCGTCCCACAATACGTGAAGATCCCAATCCCGCAGCCCTACCCAGTCCATGTCACTGTGGAACAACCAATCAATGTGCCAGTCTATAAGGTAAGAGAATCTTGAAAATCAGCAACAGAATTTACATTTTGAACTTTCTATCGATTAAAAACAAGAGTTAAAATTATGTTGTCATTGACGTAATGTAGTTCTGGACAATTTACATCCAGACCTGCATCGAACTAATCCATACCTTTTTTATAATCTTGTTTTGTCGCCATGTAATTATTGTTGCCATTCTTTTATTGCTGTAACTGTTTATAAGTTTCCAGTTTATAAGTTTGCAATGTATAAATTTTGTTCAATATGTAAACCTGACGATTCCAAGTGCCTTAAATAAGGCCTACGGATGATTTAAAACCAATAAACCAAAGAGACATATGACAAACGGGTGACAATATTGGCACAGAACCTGTGTTTTTCAACAAGCTCCTAAACAAATTTGGGCCATGGAGTCAAAAGAAGATTTGGTGTCAAATTGGATTCTTTACGGTTGAGTTTTCAACAAGACGAAGTCAATCCTCAAGAGTGAAAGATGGGTTTCTGTCAGGCTTATAGATCAGACAAGAAAGAATAAGAAATGAAGTGACCACATTGCCCCAGACACTCATCATTTATTGACCATATTCTTTTAAAATCTTTACAAGTTGAGTGGTTTGATAATTTGTTTTATTTCTTGTTCACAGGTCGTTCCTCAAATCATTGAGAAGCCAGTACCTTACCACGTTGAGAAGGCAGTACCATACGAAGTTGAGAAGCCATACCCAGTTGAAGTTGAAAGGAAGATTGAAATCCCAGTTCCAAAGCCATACCCAGTCCATGTCCCAGTCTACAAACACATCTTCCACCACACTGGAGGCAAATCATCCCATGGAGGCGGATGGAAACACTAAGAAGTTGATTAGAACTTAATCAACACTCAACAATCATTTGATCATTGACCATATCATTAAAATCACCAACTCTGACGATGACAAGATAGTTGTTTCTTCATTTTGCATCGTCAAATCTTTATCATTTCCATTTCTCTTTATGGTCAATCTTCTTTCATTTTCAACCAATCATGGTTTCTAGCACTGCTTTTCTTTTTTATTATTTGAAAATGTATTCTGTGATCTAATTGTTCCATTTTAGATCTCAGAGTAATATTTTCCGACATAGAATCATTTGATTTTTTCGAATGTAATTTTTTCTATTGTTTCCTTTTTTACTTTATTCTTTTGTTTCCATGCCCTAGTTTTGTTATTGTGTGATAACAAGTGAATAGAATTCTCGATTCTAATTATCGATATCGTTGATTTTTTCTCTTTTTATCGATTGTAGAGATTACATATCGAGATTTTATGCCCAGTCATTATTATTGTTGTTTTGTTTTTGTTGAATTGTTTTTTAGTTACTATTTTTGTTGAACTGTGTTCAGCAGTAATTGTGATATTGTTTTTTTTATGTTTTATAATAAAATGCTTTTGAAGTTAAAACTTTTGATTATTTTGTATTCCAACTTTAGATTTCCCTTTGGCTTAATAGTCTCCAAATCTTGCAATCGAATTTTAACTCATTCCCATACCAGCTGAAGCTCTGCAACTTTTACCAACTGTGCAACCTAAATGAAATTACAATTCTGCACCACATTGGATCAATTTTCTCCAGAGACAAAAAAGACGTAAAGCGTTTCAGGGATCAAGACTTGTGTGTGATCATGTTTGGTATCGTATGAAAGGGCGATGGAAAATGAATTCAGATCGAAGTTTAGATTCTCATATTAGTGTTTGTACCATAAAATCTAACTCACATTTTCTCTTTTGCCTTACATTGCTGACATTGAATGCACAAAGTGCAGAAATCCGTCGATAATTTCATTTCAAATCGTAAAACTGAATTACATTCCAACATTCGCCACGACTTTCTTTACCATTTTATCTTTGACCGTCCATTGTGCTTTCAATTCTTTTGTATCTACGTATCTGTGGTTTATTTTCTTTAACCATTCTCTATCTATGACATTCTCCAGCGTTGCTCGTTGCTTTTTTTTTGTTTCCCAACTCACGAGGTATTAGGTACGTTAATTTGCTCTTTTTTCCTTTCAATTATTATATCATACCTCTATTTCATTATACGTTCATTGTATATGAACATTGAATTTATACAATTTATTTTAATATAGGGTTACGTAAGAGGTGAACGAATTGGTAAAATGTATCTATAATGATTGCAAAATATCTATAGGCTTTCTTAGGTTTCTTTATGATGCGTGCATTTCATCACAGACATTTAAACTAGTTGTTCATCCAGGCCAGCATCAACCCCAGGGTTTAAAGACAGATTACCTTTCATAAATAAGGTCACGTTACGGGAGATATTTCTATTCTATATTTTGGCTTCGAACATATATAAGACAATATGGCACCTGAGATTAACGAAGTTCTAATTGACAAGACCTTTTTTTTGCTGATAAATTGGTTGGAGTGCGGCCTTCAGTGCAAATCAATCTCGGTGCCGAATATGTATGTAGGTGCCCGGCAGTGGCGAAGGGTGGATTTCTGCAGAAGGGAAGCTGGGCTAACATTTCTTATGGGATTACGTCAGATTAGACATTATTGTACCTATCATATTTGCCAAAAGGTAACTCGATGGGAATCGTGTTCTTAGGTAGCTTCGCGCCTAGGTGGAGTTAGCTGGAACATTGCGAAAAGCTTGCCCTAGTGAACAAATGTCATGGTTTCTTATTGTTAGATTTTTGACATTTATTTTCTGTATTTGGTTCACTTGATATTTTCATAATGAGGTTTTTTCACCCTGTGCTGATTTCATACTGAGTTAACTTCCATCTGGAGTATATCCACAGGCGCATTTTTTGCATGAGCCTTCTTCGACTGTGGTTTTTTCACGTAAGATTTTTTCATGTGTGAGGTTTTCAGAAAACTGAGATAAACGCACGCGTGCAGACTCTAATTTTATTTAATAATAGATAATGTTGATTAAATCAATCTAAGTAGACACGTGATGTTCGACACCCATCTTGCACATACTCACACTGCAATCAGATAAATAGTTAATTATGTCATTATATATAATATAATGTGTATGGAATGTTTATTTATTAATTACATGCGTGTCGGATATATTAATTAATGAAACCATTAAGAGTTTGCATACCGACATTTCTAAAATTTCTAAAAACGGGAGACCTTATATCTCCACAACCGAACAAAATAGGGTAGATGCATTGAACATTTATCTAGGGAATAACCGTAAAAGATTTTTTATATCTTTTATAGATTTCTCAAAAAAAAAATACAAACACCTCTTATCTTTTTTTTGAAAGACGGAAACTCGTTTCCCGAAAGTCGCGGAGTAATTTTTTTTTTGTACTGATAATGTGCATTAAAATCTTGGGAATAACCTTAAAAGTTTTTTAATAGACGCAAAATTAACCCCAAAAAATTGAATAAACGCTTTTTTTACCACTTTATCGTGCGATTGTTCCCGCGATTTTGAACCTTATTGTCGTGGGAAATTACTGTGACATCATTCTTGGTACCGAGGCCTTAATGAAAACAATTCATGCAAATATCAGCGGTATATATGTAGGTAATGTATTAAACGTTATCATCACATCATTATATTTATCTAACATCTAAGCAGATTGATGGAAATATAATTGATTCGTAGATATTATATAAGTACACACTTACAATATATAACTGATTTATCTCAATCAATTAACTAAGTATAAGTATATTACATACTCGTACCTCTCCGCGACTATAGAGTGAGCATCAGTTCGTAATAGAAACACGTATGGAGAGAAGGCTATATCTATGTTATTTATAAGCATATTTTGACAATAATACGCGTGGTCTAATTTTGCTTTATATAGGCACTATGCACTAACCAGAATTTTGTAAGATAATCGTTGGATAAGATGTTATCAGATTTATTACGTAGGTACGTTTTGTAATTTTAAGTCTTGTCACATCAGCCCCAAGTATCTACTTTAGGTACAATTTTTGGTTTTCAGCGCGGTCTAACTGAAATTCACGGGGTCACTGATGCTGACGCTGCAAATTAAATTAAATTTAAATTAAATTTTTGGCATATGCATTTAAAAAACCCTACTTTACAATAGATATTGAGGTTAGTTTAAAACGTTTGTGTCGTGAAGTATATAGAATACATCGTCAGCACTTAGATTCAAATCTGGCATCTTCCACATGGAAATATCCGCAGAAATTAGAGGTACAAAAGAAGGCATTTTCACCATAACTAACCGTAAAAATTATAAAAGAAGTACCTACAAAATACAAAATAAAACATATTATAATTCTACGATCCAGTATAGAATCGGGGACAGCGTTATTGCGATCTCTAAAAAATAGACTTTTGGGTCCCAGGGCCGGACGCTAAAAAAAGGTTGTTTTGACTAAAAAATCAAATCACAATCAAATCAAAAAGATCGATTGACGGAACAAATCGTGGAACGTGAATTAATAAGAGAAAATAAAAAGCCTAACAAAAGCCGGACGGGCCGGATGCAGTCAAATTTGGCCGGAAAAGAGGTCAAAAAGCCTAACACTGTCCGGCTTAGTCGGACGGGTGGCAGCGCTAATCGGGGACATAGCAACAACTATTCTGCGACCACAATATCACCTTAAAATACATGTCCCATAAAACATAGGTACACTAAGTATACAAGGTCGTTGCACTTTGATAATGATAGTAATTGTATGTTAGATTGTTCTATAACAGCATAGCCTCTCTATGTTATTATATAACACTAACACTTATAATAATCACTCACTACATCTCTACATATAGTTTATGTATTCTCTATAAGTGTACATTAACTTGCTCACTTGTCCGATACATTATATGCATACATTCACAAACTCATTGTACAAACTGTTTTTCATACAATTTTTTCTCAACAGAGAAATGCCGAGAGGTTAATTCTATTTATTTTTGTTTATTTTTACACAATGCATACAATTTGTTCACAAAATTCATTCAGTACAGTTTAATATACAAAGTGTCAATGTCCATCTTTTTTTTCTCTTTCGGGCAAGGAATCAGATCGCGAGTGATAAATACACAATAGGTATACATAATATACATCAATAATAATCGGGCCACTTATCGGCACCGTTTAGCGATAAAATCGTTACAAGGGCACCTTACATTTTTCTGGGTATAAATCACTAAGTACATAGGATCGTCACAAACAAAATAAATCTAATCAGTTTAAGCTAAATCCATAATATTCAAATTGGTACAATTATAAACCTGTAAACTCCTCTCCAATCCGTATTGGAGAGGAGTTTGTCCCGTGACCGCTTTACATATTTAAGAAATCGATAAATTTTTCGAGATGGATGCAAAATAAAACGTGACATAGGTAAGTATAATAATTGCTATATTTTCGAGAACTGAACATACGTAAAGCGAACATGCGTATAATGAATATTGAGTGTGTAATACAGTAAGAGAATATAATAACAGAGCAAGACGATCAAAAAGAGCAAATTTAATAATGCCACGAGTGAAAGTAGTGAGCGATTATTTTAGCAGATAGTTACTACTATATAAATATAGTTACCACAATGTGGTCACATTGTACATTTATATACATACACATAACCAATATACAATAATCATATAGCAGATATAACATATATATAGATACTTACGTGAATCAATATAATCTAGAAACTTTTATTTATGTCGAGTTATCTTACAGTGTCCCAGCGTTGCCCTTTTAAAAGAGCAAAATTTTATATGAAAAATTTATAGCAAATTTTATGATTTACAAATCGCAGAATATATTTTTGCTCCAAAATAAAGAAACAACGAAGTAGGCACTTCAATACTCAAAGTCTATTATACTTACATGATATTTTTTTGCATAAATCATTCATTTTTCAATTAATTTGAGGGTTCGACGGATATTTATGGAAAAGTAATAATAGTTGGAATTGGTCTGATATAAAGTGGTAGATTATTTCCATAATCTACATGCATGGAAGGAGTGAAGAAAGATGTGTGATATAAAGGAATGATTAACTTTCGTTCATCATGAAAGAGAAAACATATTAAGAGTAGGCATATTGACATAAAAAAAATATTTTGATGAGACCTTAGATCTCGACACCCTAATAACTAAATATGTTTTGGAAAAAAAATAGGTCAGATACATTGAACCCTTTATCTAGTAAATGGGCGTAAAAGATTGTTTAAATCTTGTATAGATTTCCAAAAAAAATTGTCGAAAACGCCTCTAAATTCTTTTTCGAAAGACAGCAACCTTTTTCCCGAAAGTGGCAATAGAAAATTCCTTTCTCGTATTGAAAATGTGCATTAAAATCTACTGAATGACCGCAAAAAAAAATGGAATGAAGCCCCCGAAAGTTAAGAAAACACGATTTTTAACATTTTACCTTGAGATTGTTTTTGCGATTTTGAACCTTTGGGCTTCTAAGGAGAAATTCTTTTTGGGGTGGATGTGGGACGTAGTAGGTAGTTCACAAACTCCACACAATCCGAAAGATGAGCGAAGGAAGACATAAAATCATAGATGATGGAGCATAAAACAGAAAGAAGCGGGGTGGTTGTTGGTTTAAGAGTATTTTTATGATTCACCTTTACGACTAGAGGGCGCTCGTAAACATATTGTAATGACCGGGGATGGACAAGGAAGGATATTGCCACTGCAAATGGGTTGTTAAGACTGATTTTTAATGCGATCATCTGGACCATAAGCCTATAGGTACCTTCTGCTTCTACATATCTCACCCCTCATCTAGTTTCTATATTCTTTCTTACAGCTTGACGCCAATTTCATCTCATTTAAAGCACAACTCAGACAGGGATTGTTCTTCGAAGCAGTATATTTCGGGTTGACTGTAAGATACTGCTTTTGCAATAAGTCCGCCTTTTGGCACACTGCATTGTCTTGTTTTGTGTTGTTATATGTGGCCAATAAAGATTTATTTATTTATTTATATCTTGAAAGTTACGATAAAAAGGTGATGGTCGGTAGCCTGGTTGGTAACGCGCTCAACTGCTAATCCAGTGGGCGCGGGTTCAATCCCCGACTTACTCCACTTCACAACACAAGCTTTTTAAGCTTTCTGTGAAGTGTACAAAGATTATTTGGGTTTATTTCGATAAACCTAGATTCATTTTTTATGAAAAAAAATCCACAAAGGGGCCTGCATTCACACAATACATCATTATTATGTGAACTCCATTGGGAAGAATGGAGGATGGACGTTCTGACGCTTACGAGTTGGCATTGGCTGGCTTAAGTGATCACTTTTTGCCCATTGCATCGTTTACCCATTTCGTCACATCTTATTCTCAGACGTGTATGTTTTGGAAGTCGTAAAGACGTATGACGAACTGTCCGAGGTAAGAGCCGTCTGAGGATGAACTATCGGGGGATGATATATAGTGGATGAACTATAGAGGGACGAACTGTCGGTGCATCATTGAGATATGCAGTGATGGTATACCGGTATCATAGTGCCTAGCACATTTCTTCGAGATGTAGAACAGTTTTTTTTAATATTTTGTCAAATGTTATAGCAGCCTACCCTAAAATAAGTGTAAGTAGATCTTGTAGTGGCAAAAGGGAATAAAGTAAATATAAGCAATTGGGGTTGTGGGGTGGCAAGACGTAATAATTACCAGATCTTAAGGGAGGACCTGTGACCGACATTAAATGAATGTAACGACCATTTTATTGCCGGGCCCATTATTCCCTTAAATACCATTTGATGGGTCGTAAACTTTGTATGTCCTATGGGTAGTACAGTGTACTATGGGTAGTACCACAGTAGGTACTGTAGGTAGGACAGTTAACATACACAGTAGAAAATTCTTCTAACATGTTATGTAACTAAATAATATAAAAATATACCCTAAAATCAAGGAAATCTAATTAATAGAAGTAGCATAAATGATAAATAAACAGTGGGACAATCATTTGCACTTTTACAAATTTGAATCAAAATAACTTAAAATTTTGTTATAAATGTAACAAGGTGAATTTTCTCCATACATTTTCTATTCTCACTATTTAAAACAATACAAAAGTTTGGCTAGTTTTTGGAGCTTGACAGCTCCGATTCTTTTCATTTTAGAGAAAGTTTTATATAAAATATTGTAGAAAATTTTACGCACTTAAGACATAACCTACAATGAGTTGACAGTTTTCGAGTTCTAATAAAAAATTCGCCTAAAAATGAAAATTTTCGCAATTTTCGCCATGTTCAGTCATGAAATTTTGTTGGCAAACCTCGGATTCGGATTCAGCACCTCAAAAAACTTATGTAATGCAAGAAATCAAGATCAACAAAATCATCCACAACATTTCCATCGAGAAATACAACTGCACTGGACTATTTATGATATTCTTATTTTTTGCTTACATTCTCAGAGAAAATTAAACAGAGTTAAGCGGAAACAGAACATTTTTACTCTGAGAAAATCGTCCAGTAACATTTGTATTGTTGCTACTTCTATTTACTAATTGTTCTATGTAATATGTTAGCAAGACGTACTACCATAAAATGAAGCTACCTACTTCGTTTTTCATTGATTACTTATTTCGCCATAAAAACAATAACAGCGCTGTGAAAAAGTTATTAAATCCTTCTTTCTACCCATCATCCTGGTAGGGGAGAAAAGAAAGCTTAGATTATTATTAGGACAAACATGTAGAAACCAACCGAATTCCGCATTCTTAAAATGTGCTAAGAAATCTGAAACGGGTATTTTTCAGAACAAATATCTCGACGACCTTACGAAATACCTATGATTTGTTTTAGAATAAGGAAGATACATAGAACTCTGGTTGGTGAATTACTGTAACAAATCTTTCATATCTTAAATAGATTCCTGAAAAAATACTTCTAATTTTTTTTCTTCCAGAGAAAATAACTCTTTTCGTGAAAGTTTCAGAGAAAAAAAATCATTTTCATATTTATAATATGCATCACTTTTGGTGAACAAAATGGAGAGATTTGTTAGCATTATAAATATAAATTAAAGCATTTGTTCACTAGGGCGAGCTTATTGCGCATTTAAAGAGGATATGAGAGCCCAAAATACAAAAAAGTATTAGGGGAACAGAATCGCTTGTAGGTACACAACATCCTTATAAAACTGAGGGAAATTGAATTATGTACGTACTTATTACCAAAGAAGGTATATTATTAGTAGACGTATTACATACACACGATCTCCTGGACATTATGGTCGCCTGTCCCCTGAATACGACATACAGCTTACAATGATAGCATGTTTGGTATCAGAAGCGCAGGAATGTAAAAGGATGTATGGTTCTGTATAATATAATGCGCGATCTTACAACATGGTTCTGCTTCACACAAACACAATATGTATGTAAGGTGACATATAAGGAGCTTGTCTCCATTTAATTTCCCACCTTTAATTTTGTGTTTAACCACACCACAAACTGAACACCGTACACTACAATACATAAGTAGGATCCTGTATCTTCTTATTCTGCAGATCTCATGTGTGTTTTGCATTGGGATGTAAACGCATTCATCGTACGTAACATCGATATGAAGTAAAGGAAATCGTAGATATTATTATACAGTCGATGAAATATAAGGGAGATAGGATATAAGGAAGAGTACATGGTTGGCGCAGTTGGTTGAGCTCCCATTATTCCTGCGGATGTCAGCAGGGTTACTATTCATATTATTGATACAGAAAACTATGGATTCGACACAAAGAGTACATGGTTGGCGCAGTTGGTTGAGGCGGGAGTCTCTCAAGCGGGAGGTGTCAGGTTCAAACCCCGGCGGTGGCGATGTATTCCACACTTTGCGATACAGGCTTTCAGCCTAGTACAAGGTGTGCAGGAAAGTATTTGGGTTTGTGTAAGCAAGCAAGATCCTTAAAAAAAAAAGAGTGGAAAAGCTTAGAACTGGAAACTGGAGATTTCGAAAGAGATGCTTCTTTACACGATCTTTGAAATAGATAAATTTGGAGATAAACTAATTTTATTCCAAAGACGAGCGTCATGAGCTGCCAATGAGTTAGAAATGAAAGGATGCATCCCCTTGAAATGGCTCTGAGAGATATGAAACGTGCGAAGTCTGTCCTCCTGCACGAGAGAGTTTCGCGCCTGTATCTGGAATATTCTGTCGGGGCTTTTAAAGTGATAGTGCAGTTTGGTTAAGAACTTGTTAAGAAATGTGGAGCAAAAGCAATTTATAAGAAAGTCTTGCACAACAATTCTAGGCAGTGTTGTGAAACTATAGTTGTATTTATAAATTTAATGAGGGCGCTTCCACTTTTATTTGGAGCTATTTCCCCTTTGGAAGATAGTTAGCAGTTAGCATAGCTTTATTCCAATTTTAAAATGTAATATTTAAAAAGCACTACAAACGTCCGTCAATTACTTGCATCGACTTTGAAAACACTTGCTTCAAAAAAATCCATGGGAGAATTATCGATCTAGTTATGATAAGTTTAGCATCACTATGTAAAATTACGTACCGAATGGGTATAAAAAAGTATCATCTTTAGTCTCATGTTATCCGGATACCTTTTATAGACTTTTATATTTACTTATTGGTTTTAAATTTCTTAAGATTAAATATACCTGGTGATTTTCCTGAGAACCATAAGGTTTGGAAAAAAATATATTAAGGCTGCGTAAAGAATCATATGAAGATACATACTTGCGGTTTTCTAAACCAACTGAATTAGTTGTATTCAGGGCCAGTTTTGAATTTTAAAATGGGAAAGTGAGGTCATGTGGGCTATCATTGGACAACTATATTAAAAAGAAGCATCTTTAGAAGGAATTTTTTAAAGTTGATACTTACAGATACCTAATTCATGGGCGTCGCCAGCTTCGGAGGTAGGGGGGGCAACCAAAATTCAAGTATTTACATAGTACGATAAACGCCTAAAAGGCGATTTTTTTTTTGGATGACAAAATGAAGGTCAAAAGATGTAGTTTGGTCTCAAATACAGACAACATAGTAAATAGAGCCGCTGCCATTTTTTTAAAGAAAAATAGGTGAAGTAATTTTTTTATGAAACAATTCCATTTTAATAGATTTTCGTACTGAAAATTTATGATGTGATGGGAAAATGTGTGACAATAATGTGATTAAGTATGAAAAAGTATATACCTATTCCAATTTCTGCCCGCCCTTGGCGACACCCATGCAGATATTTATCATTAGGATTGTATATATTTTTTATTTAATTTTGTATGTAATTAAATAAAATAAGTAAGTTGAATATTTATCTATCAATTTATTCGTCTGGGCTACACCGGGTACATCAGCTAATACGTGAACAGATAAAATACTTGAATAAAAAACAAGCA
This sequence comes from Ceraclea dissimilis, assembly GCA_963576895.1. NCBI lineage: Eukaryota > Metazoa > Arthropoda > Insecta > Trichoptera > Leptoceridae > Ceraclea > Ceraclea dissimilis. The sequence continues at coordinate 13,720,114 of OY756376.1, forward strand.
CAAACATATCGACAGTGTAAAGTTTATTATATGTGAAAATAAATAATTTGTTTTTAATCCTGTCGTGAAGTAGAAGGCAATTTGTAGGTAGGCAACATTTTTTTTTCAACGTTTGATGACATTATATGGCTGTTAAAAATGAAGTACCTAATCTTAATACAGAAGAAATTAGACGGAGAACCAAAGTTGCCGATATCATATGAGCCGTGTGTCAAAAACCAAGTGGAAATGAGCAGGACATATGGCCAGGCAGGGTGACACCAGATGGGCGCCACGAATATTGAAGTGGAGGCCTTGGACAGATAGAAGGAGCGCCGGAAGGCCACCAAAGAGATGGACCGACGACATTGTCCAAATCGCTGGGGGAACCTGGATGCGGAAGGGTCAGAGCAGAGACGAGTGGAAACAGTTGGAAGAGGTCTATATCCAGCAGAGGAGGGAAGAAGGTTAATCAAGAAGAAGAAAAAGAAGAATCTTAATTAGAGATACAGCGAAGGATGAGCTTTGCATCAGGCTTTTGACTGATCGTCAGCTGACATATCAACATTAAAAAAAATCTAAAAACGGGAGACGTTGGATCTTGACAATCTTACAAAATAATTTAGGTATATCTCAAATCATTGTCTAAATTCATTGACAGACTCAAATATTTACAGATGTATAACACTCTAACTGGCAAGAAACGTTACTTCCATATGTTCCTTCAAGGAACATTACAAGGCGAAGTATAGTGTATGAATATATTTATAGGTAGGCACGTATTTAAATAATAGTTAACATAATTAAACATATTTTTAATTAGTTATAGTGTACCTCATTATCAACTAAGATCAGGTTTCGCGCCTGGAAACATTTTTACATCAAGAGTATGCATACCGACATTTCAAAAATTTCTAAAAACGGGAGACCTTATATCTCGACAACGTTACTAAATACGCTTTGGAACAAAATAGGGTAGATGCATTGAACATTTATCTAGGGAACAACCGTAAAAGATTTTTTATATCTTATATAGAATTCTCAAACAAAAAATGTGAAAAACAACTCTGATTGTTTTTCAGAAAGACGAAAACTCGTTTCCCGAAAGTCTCGGAGTAATTGAGAGTACATGGTTGGCGCGGTTGGTTGAGGCGGCAGTCTATCACGCGGGAGTTGCCAGGTTCAACCCTGGCTCTGGCGATGTATTTCACACTTTGCGATACAGGCTTTTAGCCCAGTGCAAAGTGTGCAAGAAAGTATTTGGGTTTGTGTATGCGAGCCCAGATCTTTTTTTTAAAAAAAAAAATATTTTGGCGGACGCAAAATTAACCCCAAAATAAGGAAAAAAAACGCTTTTTTACCATTTTATCAAGCGATTGTTCACGCGATTTTGAACATTAATGCCGTGGGAAATGACCGTGACGTCATGCTTGGTACCAAGCCCTTAAACTGAACATTATTCCACAATGCAGTATGAATAATTCCAAGTATTTTCTGGAGTGAGAGTCCAGCCATTATTTGAACTCGACTGCTACGGAGCAAGGTGGTAAAGTTGATGTATTACATAGAGATCCTATCCATATTATACTACTGGATAGATCGATGACATTATTTTTAACCCCGATATCTTTGTTTCGTATTCACAAATGGTCAAATTTTAGAGATGTTTATGACAACATCGAATCATCGTTCGATGATATTGAATATCACGAAAAATGTGTGACAACTACACGTAGAATTCATTGCTCTGCGTAATTTACTTTACAATTAAAATATTCAAAGTGATAATAAATCAAACGCAATAATCACGTCAATCATTAGGGTTGTCAGATGTCCGGTTTTGGACCGGACAGTCCGATTTTTTTTACATCTGTCCGGTCGAAAAAATCTTGAAAAACCGGATAAAGTGTTTTTTCAATCGGACCTCAAGAATTTCAACACGATCAAGCCTATAGACTCGTCAATTACATATTTTTCATAAAGTCACACAAGGGAATATAATCCTTGATTATTTCCATCATGTTCTCATTTTTGATACATAGATAGAGAAAAATGGAAGCAAATGGAAGAGGCCTATATCCAGCAGTGGAGGGATGACTGAAGGAAGAAGAAGAAGTATATAGTAGGCACCAGGCACCTACATTCCTTGTGAAAACCCGAGTATTTAAATAAGCATCATTTTTTCATAAAATAAAATTTGATACTGAAATTAAACACTCTTTTGAACTGTAAGCATATTTTTTTTAAGTTTTCGTTAAGTTTATTTATTAAGGGACTATAAGCATTGGCATCCCTTTTTTATACCAGATGAAATTATTGTAATACTTAAGTAGGTAAAATAAAATAAATAAATTATAAAATATTACACTTTATGGCAGGTGCAAGAAGGCGAGTTTGATTAATGATTTGACTGGCGATTTAAAGATTATACATTACCTACTCTGTATAATAAATAAATAAATAAATAATATTATACAATACTTATATCCTATATTATTATCACTTACTTAATTCTCTTCGAGACCGGGTATAAATGTAACACAAGACTGTGGCTACTTCCCCAAGTTGTTCGATACCGATATTTAAAGCTCCCGACACAACTATGACGTCAAGGTAATTTCCCACGCGTGATTATGGTTCAAAATCGCATAATAAAATAGTAAAAACAGAGTTTTTTCCATTTTTTAGGGTTATTTTCTCTTCAATCAAAAAATCTTTTATGGTCATTCCTTAGAATTTAGATAAAGGTTCAATACATATACCCTATTTTTTTCAAAGCATATTTAGTAAGGTTGTCGAGATCTAAAGCCTCCCGTTTTTAACAATTTTTGTAAGGATACGGATGTCTGGCGATCTGTTCTCTCTGCCTACCCCGCAAACAGCGTCATATTTTACAGGTTACAGCTAGTAAGATGTATATATTACACGCAATAATTTATATTCTTATCTACATTATTAAGTAGTATTATTATAATAATTTAACATTAATGCTCACCTTTACTAAACCTTCTTCATTATTATAAAAACATAATTAAATCGTCAAATAATTAACATAGCCCTGTATTGTTCTTTCTGAGAACATAATGAGGTCATGAAGATAGCTACGAGTCTTAATAAGAAATACAAATAAATGTCATAGGTCAGGTAAATTTGTCTTATTACATACCTAGCTATTATATTGTGGTTAGTATTGCCCCAGAACAGGCTGCCGCCTAGTGGGGCAAAAAATCCAGTGAGTACTTACCTACTTTTTTTGTTTTTATTTTTACTTTGTTAAATGCTTTTGGATATTAAATAAATGAAAAATATTCATTATCCATCTCCCCCCTCATAGGCGTCTCTTGCATTTTTGATATCCTAGTTTTAGAAGCTAGAAAAAGAGCTAGAAAAGCGAGTTTGAGGTGGTCGGTAGCCTGGTTGGTAACGCGCTCGACTGTTAATCCAGTGGGTGCGGGTTCAATCCCCGACTTACTCCACTTCACAACACAAACTTTTCAAGCTTTCTTGTGAAGTGCACAAAAATGTATTTGGGTTAATTTCGATAAACCCAAATTATTTTTTATAAAAAAATGGATAAATATCCAATGCTGACTCGTAAGCATCAGAACACCCATCCTGTATACTCTCCAAGGGAGTTAACACAATGCTGAGTTGTATGCATGCAGAATGTAGATACCTAAAAACAATAAACAAAATGAACCTATGGGCTGACGAAACCTACATACCTAAGCTGGAAAACCTTTTGTTGTGAAGCGGATTCAAACCTTATGTAAGTGAAATAGTACTAGGTAGTAGGTATATAGGTAAGTGAGCAGGTACCTACTTACAATAATTCGCAGTCGGTATTTTCAAGATGGCGTCCACCACTTGAAAAAAGGATAGTATTGTTGCATGTGCAAAATGTGGGTACTGCAAGTTAATGATATGTGCATTGCAAAGTTTACCTATAGGTGTGTGATGGCGGGACTATTGTATATTATAATTCCCATAATAATAATGGTAACGAGTCTCTAATCTCCATAAAACCAGTGGCGTATCCATATCAAACAAATTCCCAGGGCCCACAAATGCAGGGGGTACGCAGAAAAATCAGTAGAATCATATAACCTACGAGTGTACAACAGTTTTTAAATTCCTTTTGTTTACTACGTTCTTTCCTTACACACTTTCCCGTGGGATTCCCGGGATATGGAATTGGGCCCTAAAATATTGATTGATATTTTTTCTCCTGTATGGGTCAGATCTTCGTAAGACTTCCTTAAGACGCTTTTTATCAATGTGATTCATCCATCCTGAATGTCATAAGTATAACCCAAATTAAAGTGTTTAAAAATAATAGCCAGTACCTAATATAGGCTCGTAAAAGCATGATAAATAAGAAAAATCTAAACTCGAAAATGACATGTTGAAAAAACTAATATAGAAATAATATGTCAAAAATTCTATAAAATTACTACAAACATAAAAAAGATGAGTATATAACTAAATAATAAATTTAACGTCTGACAATTGCACCAAATTATAAGATGGGAGGAAAAAGTATAGGATAAGATAAAATATGGAGCTATGATGGAGCTTTGAGGTGGTCGGTAGCCTGGTTGGTAATGCGCTCGACTGTTAATCCAGTGGGCGCGGGTTCAATCCCAAAGATGTATTTGGGTTTATTTCTATAAACCCAGATTCATTTAAAAAAAATGACATGTCATTCGGGATGAACAAATAAATATCTACAAACTTTACTATTAGTGTAGGGCCTGTTTAATTTTGTTACCCGGGGGGCCCTAACCCATGAATCCGCCACTGTCCATAACTGCATTGCGGGACAATATAAGCAAGTTGATGTCGGCATATTATTACTGGTTGATATGTAAACGTATCAACGGTGTGCGATACCCTCAACAAAATTATATTACCTTTACAACTCCTCTTTCACTGTACACCGTTCCTATAATAATAGTAAAGATATCGCGAATGTGCAACTACGTGGAAGGAGCATCACGCAATAACATTCTGACGAGATTTAGATTTCAACATGATTTGTGTCAAAATATTCTTTAAAAAAAAACGATATCAAAAGAACTATTCGATGATACTCTTATGATACTTTTCAATACAGCTCACTGAGCTCACACTCATTGTGCTAGAGCAGCCATGTCAAACATGCGGCCTGCAGTCCGCATACGGCCCACTGGGCATTTTCCTGCGGCCCGAATCAATTTTGAAAACAGTCAGGCCCTCGAGCTTGTTAAAAACTGAAAAACTATTTCAAAAATGCCCCATTATATTGATCACCGCCACCTTGACATTTCTCTCTTTCTCTAGCCATGATTACATTAATACATAAAACGTTATAAGCGAGGTTGCCGTCACCGTCGCTAAGGAAATTATGGAATAACAGTCCCTTTGAGAACGAGTATGACGGACCATCTTAGATTATTGAAGTACCTAATCAAATTATTTTTCGTCATCGGACCATGTATTATATTCTGTTACTATATTTGACTAGAGTGGTGGTCCTATTCGATCATTATGCTATGTTGCCCACTGTTACAGCACGGCTAGAGTACCTACTCTAGGAGGCGGTGTATGGATGCATGGACGAATTATGGCATGTATGATTATTTCGACATCCTCACACTGATCCTGAGTCGCCTTAATCTTGTGAAACTACGTACGTATCAGAAAATATTTTCAAAAAATTAACATAATGAGTTGAGTTCGGCGTTTCTTGAAAGGGAAAACTTCACCATTCTGAAGACATGTGCCATGAAGCACTTGTCACTGGTTCCACCAGACATCCTGTCAAATGGCAACTCTGGAGAGGGGGAGTGCAAGACCTCTCCCCATTGGCTGAATTTTGAATTGAAATTGGAATGATCAAGATATCAATGCTCGGTTTTTTCTATTGAAGTGTTTTATGACAATTTTATTATGGATCAATGGAATAATATATCATCTATCCATTGTGGGGTAAGCAGAGAGGACAAAGCGCCATACACTTCCATCCTCAGACATTTTTTTGATAGCTGGAAAAGATCGCTGTTTAGCGATAATTTTTTTTAAATGAATCTGGGTTAATCGAAATAAACCCCTAATACATTTTTGTACACTTCACAGAAAGCTTGAAGTGGAGTTGGTCGGGAATTTAGCGATAAAACACTCATTTATACATTGAAAATCATCAGCGTTGTAAAGATCTTTTTTTTTCATTCTGTAGCATGCCATTTGTCATTAAGGAGCATGCTGAGGACACTAATTTTATCATTTAGGAGCATGCTGAGGGACTGGCAGATGTTTGTACCATGTTTTTGTATAGGAATAGTAACCCTCCCGACATCCTCAAGAATACAGGGGGGTCTAGGGGGGTCTAGGGGGGGGGGGGGGGGTGAAAAAGCGATATTAGTGTCGAACCCATAATTTTCTAATCGTTTTATTTACGAAACCGCGTCGATCCCTTGTTTGCGTCCCTATTAAAAAAGTAAAATTTAAAAAATCTACGTGTTTCGATTTTCTTGACCGACTAAAGCATGATCCATTTAGTACCATCATAATCTCTCCAGAATTAAGGAATATAACTGACTTTTGCTGTAGTCTCTGTTTAATTAAGATTTTTAAGAATGAATTGTAACCTCCCTAGAAAAGGACACCGAAGGAACTTATTTAAGGGTGGGGTTTGCCGGGGGGCTCCCTTAAGGCTAACCCTGGGCCCACCTCTTAATAAGATTTGCCTAGAAGTGCGGGTAATAAAGAGGTCGCTATTCATGCGCCTGAGCTACCCGGGGATGTTGAGGACCTTAAGCCCGCGGCATTTTCCTTCAATGTAGTCTCTGTGTGCAGTATTCGCGGCAATTCAATAATATGAATAAATGAAACAGGCTCATACACATTTGTAGGTAGCTCATTATTTTCCACTAAGGATATTTCATACACACGTGGGCGTTCCCTTGCATCGCATATGATTACAATATAAGGTGTATCTAATTATACAGAGGAGAATTGGATACGCCCATTCCTCCCCCTATGGTCATTAAGAGTCTCCACGATGACAGTAATAAGCCCACTGCTACTAGCTACCTACTCGTCACAGCTACGGTGGATATAGCAGAAGTACTGAATACTTCATATAAGTATCTATAGCAAAGAATGTACTAATACTGAGAACAATAGAAACCATGAATTAGACAAAGAATTGATACTCGAAAGGATTAGGCATTCTATTAGTAAGAAATATATTATTTACTATCGTTGAAGAACTTATGAACGTCACGTGAACGTACACGTGATCCTTCCGTCAAACTATTTATGTTTACAAGATCATAGGATGGGCGTCGTCAGCCTCAGACCTAGGGGGGCAACGAAAATGGAAATAATTGATGCAGCATAAAAAAAAACACGTAAATAGCGCCGCAGGTCGCCCGTGGTTGTTACTTATTGTCACTTGTCCAGAGCTCGAACCCCCTCCGAAATGATGCTCTGGCTACGGCCTTGGTGTGAATCCTTGTAAATGGTGACATCCCTCTCTATAGAAACGACCACAAAATATACGTATCTACGTCTTCAGTAACTGATGTGATTTATTGTAGGACTAACGATGACTATGAGGGCTGCAAATGTAGACGAGTGCCTATGGAATATATTTGTTTACATTTTAAGTGAACAAATTACAGATAAGAAACATGTTTAAAAAATCGAGTAATAAAAACCATGACATTTGATGGGGCGAGTTCATCGCAGAACTCCGATATCTGCCAGTGTCTTTAGAATAATAGTGAAGGTGAGATTTAGCATGAAAAGAAAATTTGCAGCGTTATGGTCAATTGGAAGACCTCAGCCAAGATGGTCTGACGATGTGATGCGAATCGCAAGAAGCAAGTGGATGCTGTATGCCCAGGATATGGATCTGTGGAAAGTCAAAGGGGAGGCCTACGTCCAGCATTGGAATTAAAACGCCTGAGAAAGAAGAAGGAGAAGAAAATGGTCAATCCTTTGTTATATTAAACAAATTCATGAATGTTTGTATAGATAGTGGCGTATGTAAGAATATTACTGTCGACAGAGTGAGTTGTGAATTGTAAGGTTGGTATTCAGTGTCGGTGCAGTGACAGGAACGGATGGGATAAGAGCAAACACATTAATTACGCTAATAATATCAATGTAGATATGTATGTATTACATACTAATATATGGAAAATAAACTAATTCTATTCCTAAACGATACTATCAATTCAGACCAGGTATCTTTACGTGTATTGTAATATTATATGCATATCTGTATCTACATAACTTGTAGCATGCATACAAAATTGCTATTGCTAATTTTGGTGTTGCTTACGTAATAATGTAAAAGACTTTTTTTTTAATTAGGAAATTCGCTTATGCTGGGTGAAAAAATACTCGTATATTGTATCCTTTACTTACCAATATCATAATTATTTATTTTCTAGCATCATTACCTTTCCATGAATAATCCATCCAACTCTCAACTCTCTTGATTCCTTCCTTGTCCTTCATTCCATCCTCCACAGCCTATTTTATTTTATATTTTTATTTTATGTATGTATATTTTTTGTATCTTCTTTTGGTTTCCATACTTTCCTAAGTATCTGTACAATTATTTATCTCATTTTATTGTCACAAGTGGTTGGTTGGCAGACATTGCCTACGGCAATAAACCCGCCATTTGGTATAATGTTTTTTATCCAATGAAGTTTTTATTTATTTATTTTCCATTCTTTTGGTGTTACGAGACAGGCCTCGGCCTAGTAGGAGGGATCATCACAATAATTTTGTCATTTTTGAAAATGAAGATTATCACGACTGTTATTGTGTGCTTTATCCAGACATCCAAGGAATAATTTGCAAAACAAAATTAACATAAAATATCCAACATTTGATTTTTACAAAAATTGTGGAATACTACTGTTATTCTTATATTATGGAGGATAAAACAGCATTTTATATTAACCATAAAATTAATCTACTTTGTTTTAGGGTTTTAATTAAAGCTGTCAACTTTATTTTCCCAAATACGATAGATTCTAAAAAATGATATAAGAGATAGAGGTTTTTGAAGCAATCACAAAATTGCGATATTTTAAACAGATTTCTTTTTTCGATTTTAGGCATAAGTAGAGGGAAGTGGGTAGGTCTAGGTACTATGCGGTTCCTTTTTCAATCGAGCTCCTTTTTTCGAGAATCTAGGATCCTATATCGAATTTGTACCTAAACCTCTACTACTGCATGCTATAAATGGGCAGGTCATGTTGCTAGACAGGGAGTGGACAGATGAGCACCTAGAATTCTGAGATGAAGACCGTGGGGCATGAAAAGAGGAATAGGACGGCCTCAGAAAAGATGGACCGATGATATTGTCCCCGTCGCTGACAGTGGGTGGATCCAAAAAGCCCAAAAAAGATAGGAGTGGAAGAAATTGGAAGAGGCCTACATCTAGCAGTGGAGAGATCGCTAAGAAAGAATAAGATAAAGACATAAATATAAATTAGAATTTAAAAAAATTAGAGCTACCCTATTTTTTTAGCTATTTTATATCGGAGAATGCTTACCTATGATCTGAATATTCTAAATGCGCTCGGTATCCGTATCATATTCAGAATGTCTTCAGGATAAAAGTTAACAACGATCACAGAAATATCTACCCATGCACTGGCATATAAATTATATTATTTTATGTCTACCAGCCTGCCAGACTATTGTTGATTGCGAGTTGATTTGAATAGATTTATATAAGTGATAGCATCCAGGCAAGGCAAGACGCAGGACTTTATCTTTGATATCCAAATGCTTTATTATTCTTATATTATTAGGTATTTGATTCAGACCAGATTCCAAACCTGCCTCCATTCAATTGATTGTGCGCCGCGGCAGATAGGGCTCAAAACAAGATTTGTATAACTCATTTTTTTTGTAGAAGAATGTTCGAAATTCACAATAAAATTTTACAGCCTATGTTCGTAGATGGCAGTATACTTATTACTTCTAGGTAATTAGTAAAATAAATTTAAAAATCATGTAGGTATTCTTATCGTCATTCTTTTTGCAGAATACGTCACAACGTGGTGTAGGATTGTTACTACCGTAGGTGGGCACCGTTAACCAAAAAGTTAACTTCGTTAATCGATAATTAGTTAAATAAAAAGTTAAGTTCGTTAATTAACGATTCGGATTAACGCTTTTCTGCCCAGCTCTGGTTACTACGAGATGACACTTTTATATTCAATTAGTAAACGTATTTTTTATATTCATCATTTTTTAACGAGCGCCGTTCAACTAAGTGTAATTCACTACAATAATGCAATCCCAAATACTTTCCTGATGACAGAAACTCAACTTTTAAAAAGCTTGCGTTTTGATCTGAAGAATTCACCACACATTTTGTTCACATTGGCAAATAAATAGGATGCTAGTAAACAATAATTTCTAGCTGGCGAAATTAATTTATATTTTATTAGCTTCAAAATAAAATAAAGTTTTTTTTTACATATCTCACTTGTGTGACAAACTGTATTTTCGGTAATAATGTGACAGATGGTTGTTTATGGTCGATACGATTTTTGTTCTTCGATTTAAATTTAAATATTTTAGGCCTCTTGCCAATTTGGGAGTTGAGCATTTCAGGTTGACATGATGGCGGCAAGTGGAATGATGGGGGATCAGATCCTCCCTGACATGTTCATCTTGAAAACAAGATACTGCTGCCTGATGCTCGGAACTTGAGTGATGACTGTGATGGATGTGCAGTGCATAGAGATTTAATATTGATCTCTGTCTGACAAATTTCCTTGTTTATTTCCTTACCCACCGCATATTTAGAATTTGGAACATTTAACATCTGAATCAACTTTGTATAATTTTTTTAGCCACGGCATTTCCCACAATGTGATGTAACTAGAGAGATGTGTGCATGGGCATCGCCAGCCTTGGAGCTAAATTGAAAAATTTGATAAAGCACTTAAAAGGCATAAATAGCGCCGCAGGTGAATTTTTTTGTGAGACATAGTGAAGGAGGTCGTAATATAGTTTGGTTTATTTGAAAATGTGCATGATATTTTGTACAAAAATACGTATGAAAAATGATTTTTGTGAAAAAAATAAGAAAAAAGTACCGCCGCAGGCAATTTTTTTATGAAATAATTGTATTTTGATGGATTTTCAAACTCATTTTTTAGAAAAATGATCATATGTATGATAAGAAAACGTGTGGTAATAATGTGATTTTTGTGAGGTTTTATCATTTAGTATGAAAATATATATACATATTCCAATCTCTAGGGGGAGCATCTGCCCCCCCTCCCCACCCTGACGACACCCATCTGTGTGCGTTAGGCACCTTGTCAAAGGATGCACGACATATTACTTAGATAGGTACAATATTACGTAATTTTGTGGTAGGTACTAGGTAGGTATATTTTGTTAGCAACAAAAACTTGTAATTTTTTGTCTAAGACCCAATCCTATGTGGCGCCTAAAATTAATGTTTTGGCTTGACAAACTACACTTACCTAAGGATTTTATCATCCGAAATGCCGCACCCCCAGATCTTTACGCCCTAATAGGTGGTATGGACGAGTCGGCTCGGCCCTGAATATATAGTTAACTACCTACCAACATATTTGAATAGTTCGTAGGTGCATCTGTACCTATGTATATTTTTACAATATTGATTATTTGCTTAATAGGTATATTAGGTATTATTCAAATAGGTACATTAAAAAAATACTTAAAATAAAACTAAATACCTACAATACCTACTTCAAATTCAAATTTTAGTAGGTACAGCTACCTACTAATCAAGGTTTTTTTTTTCTATTTTGAATGTATTATTTTATTATGGCAACACATTTTATTTGGCAACACCACAATGAAACGTCAAAATCAAAAATCAAATGAAACTGCCGGTTATTCCGAAAGTGAAAATAATTTCTAATTACATTTTTGTGAATTTAGCGGATAATTGGCCGATTTTCTTTATGTAACTTGTTACTTTGTGTTTATTTGTTGCTTTTGAATTAGTTTGTTGTGTTTTATTGAGAAATATGGAGCCACAAAAGAAGAAAGTTGATGAATACGAAAGTGTGGACGAACTGATAGAGAGTCAAAAGGAGAGAATAAAATACATTTCTGATATTATAACTCTTGTTCACGATCAGAAATATTTAGAAGGTGATATTCGTAAGGCGATGAGTCTTATAAATCAAATCAGTTCAAATATTAAACAAGCGAAACAAGAGGCTGAAGACGCTAAGGAGTTGTTGGTGCAAGTGGAAGAGTTGTCTGATGAATCGAGGTATTTGGAGATGAAAATAAACCATATGGAGAATAATTTACCGAATAAGTTTAATAAAATCGTGTCATTAGAAGAGGATTATGATAAGGAGAATGTATTGACTGAACAAGTAAGTAATTTTAATGTCAATCAACAATAAATTGGACTATTTTACTAGGAGTGTCAACCATCACCTTTTTTGTCAGACGAATTAGGCCTCTTGTATTTCACTTCCTTTCGTTAAAAATATCAAATACTTACATTCTTAGGAACTACTGTAGTAGCGAGGTCCCACTTTTGGGGAAAAACTTTTTTCCTTACACATGCTTTGGGCAAAACTGTACTTTTTTGCATCGGCTCAGCTGCACTATTACCTATTTTACCACTAAGTATATTTATTTCCAGCAAGAAGATAACTCCACGACCCCTCTCCCTATCAGAAGACACTTGGACTTCATAGAGACGGCTACCCCCGGTGGTGGGATGAAGGCGGCCTATGTCCATAAGGAAATACAGTACTTGACTCATAGTGAATTCAATAGAATACCTGGGTAAGATGCTTCCCCATCTTTTTTTTTTTTTTTTCCTTGTTAGGTCAGGGGACCGTATATCCCCTGCGTCACTGCGACCAGAGTAGGTCTATTGTAACACTTCCCCATCTTACTTGTGTGAATGACCATTGTACAAGTGAATGAGAGGCAAAGCTCCTAGTATTCCATTGCCCATTAATTAATTAAATAATTAATTTAATCATTTTAACGACATCTATTTTGTTTTTACAACATATCAACAACAACTAAGGACACATTATTAATTTTGGGGAAGCAGCCTAGGCTGATGGACCCAAATCAACGTCTGTGCTATCCGTTGTTCTGAGAAAGTCATCTAATCTGTTGTTTTTATTAAAAATGTTCATTGATGGTGCACGTATCACATTTTCGGATAAAAGGTTCCACATATTTACTTCTATTGTAAATAAAATTCTTTCTCTGATTACTGTGAAACCGTCCCATAGAATGTCCTCTCAAATGGGTATTGGTATTCAGTGTGTAGATGGAGCTGATATCGAAAACATCATAGTAGCCATTCATAATCTTATATGTCTCAATAAGGTCACCTCTAGATCACCTGGATAATAATTTAATTTATTTATGTATAGATAATTTTTATAAGCCATAGGTTTTCTATAGCGAACACATTGGAACGAATGTTTTTACAACAAAATAGCCGTGTAAGACTACTTTTACAAATGTCAGATTATTTTTCCAGCTACATGCGAGGCAGGGTGAGTTACGATACGGTGAACGCCTTCATAGATAAGTTAAACAAGTGCATCTCTGATAAGTACACTCTCCTACACACGGCCAAGTCTGCAATCAAGAAGAGGGGAGATCTCGATAAGCTCAGTGTGTACAAGAAGCAAGAGTGCCCCAAGACAAAAGGTGAGGAAACGTTTCTTCAATAATAGTCATGTCAGAATCATTCACATTCTCCCTTGTTGTATTTGTCCATTATTTTGATATCATTCATAAATAAAATCCATGTCGTCAAGATCGTTGTGGAATGGAAAACTGAATTCAGATCTCTGCTACAAACTACATATATAGGTTAAACTCCTGAAATTCCATGATAGCTACATAAAAATCACATTTTTAATGTTTGCAGATGTTCAGTTATCTTTCTTTCGCCAATTACTTACTTAATATCTGGCTTATAAAATGGATAGTTATTACATATATTTATAAAAATCCATATTTCCTCAAAACTGCACGTTTCGTATGACTCTATAACTCGCCTAATTTCGTGAGAGTCCCCTTATTTCCGTGATACCTACTCTCTTTAAGGTTTGTACTCAAATATACTGAATAAAAATAAAAACTTTATGTTTTATAAGAAAGTAGACTATCTTCTTCTTCCGCAGCCACTCAGGTCCATTGTTGGACATAGGCCTCCCCTTTGGTCCTCCACAGCTCCCTGTCCTGGGCACACTGCATCCATCCACCACCGGCACATTTCCTAATATCATCAGACCACCTTGCCTGGGGTCTCCCGATGCTTCTTCGGCCTGTTCTTGGCCGCCATTCTATTATCTTCTTGGTCCACCGGGAGTCTTGGCACCTGGCAACATATCCAGCCCAGCTCCATTTAAAGCTAGCAACCCTTTCCGCCACATCGGTTACCTTGGTTTTCTCTCTTGGACTTTATTATCAATATAATGAAACAAAAATTAGGAAAAAAAGCAATACTAAAAATTTCCTTTGGTCCCGTGAACTTCGCTGTACTGTGATTTCACCCATATATTCCAGTCTTTTTCAGCGTCATAATAAATGCATTGTGTTGAATTGCAGGTAAACGTTTCATAATTCAAGAAGATCTCAAGTCGGCAATGGGCGGTAAATTAGACAAACACACACTCAACATGATCCCAATGCTGAGACACACCAGTCGAGTGCAGGAGATCCGAGATAAAGGCGTCGTTAAATACATTGCCATAACCGATGCGCCAGTGTTACCAGCGCACTGAACTAAAATTATCATTATTTACTAACCCGTCATAATATTGTAAAGTATCCAGTAGACTACAGTCTGTCAAGAAGGGGATGGATGGATGGAGAAGAAATACTAATCGAGAGCTGCAGTTTTGTTTTTTTTTCTTTGTTTTATTCTGCAAGTGTTTTCACTGTGGTTACCAAAAAGCTACAAGCAGTGCTTTCACAAAAAACCATCTCTTCCTTGACACACTGTACTATCTGAAAAACATAAACTAAGGAATGTTGGGATTTTTATGCAACCCAATTGAATTACTCTTAATATCGGGGAAAAATCCTATTGCCGATTCCAAATCAATTTTGACCATCACCTAAAATATCTGTGTATAGACAAGAGTGAGTAGTGCAGATATATTAGTCCTTTTCTGTCTCCTTCCCACAGGGAACAACTCATGTCCTTGGATACTTTTCAATTTTATTATTAGTACTTTGAAGTGTCGATGCATAAAAAAAACTGGATGTATGCCGATGTACAAAACAATGTATCCCGTAAACATTTTAAAACGCCTTGTTCTCAATATTCTATAGTAATTTATGTGAACACATCTATGAGATGTATGTAGGATACAGAGATGTGCTTTATTTGAAATGGATCCATTTAAAATGGAAATGCAAGATGCAAAATACCTATTTCCATCTTGCATTTGAAATGAGTTTATTTAAAACCATTTTGCATTTAGATTTCAAATAGTTTATCAATGTCCATTCCCAGAAACATTATAATTTTTTAAACTGCACTTCAAAAAGCTGGCATCTCGTTTCCCTACAGAATATATTTTTTAGTAGGGTAGTAGTTTTTTGGAGATGTTTGTCGGGAATAATATGTATGTGATTCCCATGTGTACATGCAAATATTATAAAATAATAATGTACTAATGAAAAGAAATGTATTATAAATTTCCATTTATTTAAATTAAAAATATATACAACAATTAGTAACTGATTACTTATTTCATAATCATAGGTTATAAACCTATTATATTCTCCATACACTGGTTTCCAGGCAATTTAATGTGGAATGATGATTTTTTTTGTGGGATTCATATGAATACTGTTGTAGCTACGAGGGATTTCTATTGATACTTATACATCGGGATATCGGATTCTTTTACCTGAATAGGGGCAATAAAACCTTTCCTATTAATGAGATTCCATAGTCGGTTCGTGAGCAAAAGTATTATTTCTCTTCGAATTTAAATTACGGGGGTTTCCATATTTACCTGAATTCGAACAACCATCAGCATCTATAGGGGAGAACAACAATAGTGATTTGAAAACAACAAATTCCACGTAACTTGTATCGGCGTGCATTATGCACGTAGTATTAACAAAATTTGCGAAGTAAATAAACTATATAATATTTTTGTTCACTCTATGCCCCTGCACATCTCCAGAAAAGAATCCGATATCCCAATGTATATTGATAATGTTGTAGCTATGAGGGATGTACGTGGATGACTTTGTAGCTATGAAAACTTAGTAAGTAGTTACCAGGGGTTTATGTGGATGGTTTTGTAGTTATGGCGGATTCATGTGGATAGTGTGATGCTATGCAAAGAAAATATAAAATTATAACCATATTATACATACATTATTTTGCAATCTCATTATGTATTCACTTTCGTTATTTCATATCGTGAACTAACGTGTATTTATACAGTACCTAATCCCGTGAAATATAGGATCGTCAATTTCAATCATATAACATTAATAATTGACAAAAACAAATACTTAATATGAAATCAATTTTTAAACAGTACTACAAACCATATGATTTGTTTAGATACACCTAGTGTTGTTTCCTACATGCACTACAGGACGCAACATTGTTTTCCGACACGTTGAACACATCTGTACACCACAGCATCGCTGCAGTAAGACTAGCATTTTTCTTGGACATTCATTTTATTATCGGGGAGCGCCGATTCATTCGACATCATTCCTACGCGCTCTTGGAGTAGCGTTTCCAAAACTTCTTGACGTCGTCGTGTCCTTGTTTTGTGACGACCATAGTTCGAGTTCTCTCGCTCTCCCACACCAACACGCCTAGTTGTTGAGCGTGTTCTTTGAGTACCACGTAGTCAGCCTAGAAAACAACGAATATAAAAAATAGAATAGATGTATGGATCTAATTAAAAAGTAAAATGTTCAAGACGATATTACACATAGATGTGACATGTATGACAAATTGCATAAATGTGACGGAAGCAAGGAGTGAATGTAAGGATAGGGAGGTGTGGCGTTCTGTTCTCTCTGCCTCCTCCACAGATATAGTATACAATCTGTCAAGAAAAAGATGGTCTCGGACTAAATTGAAACTACATAGAATTTTGTGTTCTGGCAACGATGTAATTTTTATTGATATTCTATAAGAGTCAAAAAAAACAAACATGTGGCACCTTCATTAAAAACCATCTCTTTCTTGATGGACTGTAACTCATTCTTATGCAGAGAATCAGGAATGCTCAGGATATTATTACAGTTGATAGAATGTGAGAAATTGCATGAATGCGAGTAGGGATAGAGCAGTTTGATGTTCTGTCCTCTCTGCCTACCATACGAGGGATGTGGCATGAGGGGATGGGTCGATAGATAGTTGTATGACCATCAGAAGTAATGTGATTGTATGAGCCTTACCTGTGATAAGAACTGATTGTAGACGACCCCCTCTGTGTAAGTGAAACGATTCCTCTCATTCTCCCACAGTCTGATTTGATCCACAACCGTAGGGGGCAATGGGGAGGGGGACTTGACATAACTCTCTGATGTTAACATCTACAACAAAATTATCATTAAGGCGGCAACTGCTGTGAACTAGCTTTGGCGTCATAAATTTTTCCCAGCCAATACTGAGAGAATCGTCTTGAAACTCAAGACAGTGATAGATAGATAGACAAGACTACAGGTTGGCTGTTCTAGAATTACAATATTTGGAAATTCCTTGAACTAAAAAACATTACAGAACTAAAAATAAAAAAAATTGAATTGGTATATGGTTGGTTAGCAGAAACCTCGTCTCACCTGAGGATGTGAATGCTGTTCTAAGTAATTGATCATTTGCTGTGCCGTGATGCCTCCTCTTAATGCTTGCCTCACAGATTCTCTGGTTAGCACTCCCACTACTAAATTAGGAAACCTGGAAAACAATTTTATAATTTGATTATCAAGTACGGAATTTACTAAATATTTGTAGTTTATTTTGGTTGCTGGTTGGCTTCCACTGAGTAGAAAAAGATCATTTAAGCCATATTACAAGCTACAAGCAGTAGATGCTCATCTCGCTTTAATTTGCTCTGCCATATTTAACTTTGTGTGATGATTTGTAAAATTTGACGAGTACAAGTGCCCATCATCATATGATTGAACACAATAAACTATTTTGTGTGCACATATAACTGGGTGTTGCTTCGATTCTTCGTCTGTATGTTTTTATTGTAATTATTATTATTTCGTATGGCTTCTGGCACCGTTGGGCGGCAACGTCAGAAGATAAGAGAATTATGCTATCTGTTACAAACAGGAGACATGTACCCTACAGAGCAACATCCAGGGTTTCAAGCCATCCAAGGGCATTGGGTGTGGATATTTGCATATGGTCCAGGGAATGCTCTTAGAGGACAGTCTTTGACAATGTGCTTGATGGATCGCACTGGCTCTCCACAGTCATTGTAATTATTTGTAAGTAATGTCTGTCTGTAAATAAATATGCAGGTTCATAATTGTAAGGTGACCAACCGTCCTCCTTTTGGAAGGACAGTCCTCCTTTTGTAGGTTCTGTCCTCCTTCCAAAAGTGTCCTCCTTTTTGTCCTCCTTTTTTACTTTGAACATCTTAAAACTAATCTGTTAATCTCAAAGCCACACGTTTTTTCATACCATGAATTAACTGAGTAGTACTACTTATAGTATAAAAATACATTAACATGCAATTGTTTCCTAAAAAAATTTGCCTGCGGCGCTAATTACCTTTACCTTTTGTGTATAGGTATATAATTTTTTTAATACATCCTTTATGGAAAACATTTTCAAGAAAATAAATCAAACAACATAGCGACCTTCTTCACTGTCCCAAAAAAATTTCACCTGCGGCGCTACTTACGCATTTTTTGTCCTCCTTTTTATTTTTAAAAATATGGTCACCTTAATAATTGGAGTAACTTGTGATTGTATTCTTACCTATATAATAATTCTGTAAACAACCCGAGAAGCGCCACCTGCAGACTGCTATCCGTGTAGGCGTACACTCGGTAATTAGTTTCCACTACGATGTAACCTACGGGAGATGATGAGGTAGATATACTCAATGGTTTAGGTGTGGTGCCTCGAGCGCACGCTATGTTCAGTGCCAGTCTCGTGGGATAGAAGCGACCTGCTTTTCTCTAAAAAAATACAAATATTCTAAAATTGATGTTCCACCACTTAAACTGAATCCCTTGCAGGGTAGTTCGAGAGAACAGAAAGCCAGCTTCCCTATCTTTACGCACACCTCTAGCTTCCATCACAATCATGTAATTCATCACACATACTCTGCTTTGCCTTGAATTTAGATTATCTATTTCTCCCCTCACGCTGTGACCCTTGCAGGGTGAGCAGAAAGGACAGAATGCCAGACTGACCTATCCTCACACACTCCTTGCTTCCAACACACTCATACAATACGTTATACATGCCTTCGATTTCTTTTACTTAAAACATACAAAATTACGAAAATTATATAACAAAAAGAATCTTAATGTATTTAAGATAGATTTTAAAATATCCATTTACCTTTCTTTGATATACAAGTCCGAATTCTCTTAAATGTTGTAAAAATGTTAACATATTGGCGCTCATGCCATCCGTACTATAATCCTGAAAACATAACAAATATATTTTTATTAACAATAAGCAAAATTGCAACGAGACTGTAAATTTATTTCAAAGTTTGACACAAGTCTAGTGAATAGCAAATCTTTTTGTAGCGAATAGTAAAGTGATGAAATTCCCAGAATAAAGTATCTTCAATTTGTCCCCCAAAAAACGCTTATACAAAATGTACTACAGCATAATAATATGTTGATTCGTTCGTCGTCTGATCTCAAAATAATGAAATACTTAGAAAAAATTTACTCACTTTTCCTAATGTACTAAAACTAAGTTGAAACAGAAAGGCCAGACACTGCGCCGGGTCCAGTCCTCTCTGGCTGGCCGTGTGAAGGTAGTGGAGGAGGAACAACCATACTTGCTGGCCCGTACTGAGGAGTAGGAATTGGAAACCGGCTCGAGTGATCACAGTCGAACCATCTTCGGCGTCTCTGGAAATCAAAATGTTTATAAGACAAGGGAGTGGATGATGCAAGGACTAACCCTTAATATCTCAGACATGTCTGCATCTGGAGAATTTCCACGTAATAAAGAGTTAATTTTTTTTACCACTTTTTATTTATTTATTTATTCATTAATATACGATCATGTAGATCATTTACATATTACAATATTATATTTAAATACAATAACCTACAAAACAAAAATTATGTACTAAGCAACATACCCACATCAAATTGCAACATTGTATTTACTTAACAATAATATAAACTTAACAAAATACAGGCTCACACAGAGCAGTAGTGGACTGACATCAATTCGCACTATTGTCTATTTCTTTATTTTACTTTTGTTTTATAATTTGTTTATCTCTCGCAAAGAGTGAATTTCTGTAAATGGGAACCCGGGACTAATATTTTTTCTTGCATCAAGTCAAATTTATAGCACCTATTAAATAAAATTATCACCCTAAATCAAAAAAGGTAACTCGATAGGTATCGTAGTCTTGGGACCCTTTCGCAATCCAAGCAAAATGTTGTTTTTTGCAAAAAAGTTGTAAGACTGACCGATTTAATTATTATTAACTTTTGGGCAAGCAGCCTAGGCTGATCCAAATTCTTAAAAACGTTCACTGATAGTGCTTGTATCACATTTTCAAGTAAACGGTTCCACATGTTCACCACTCTATTGCAAATAAAATTCTTTCTCCTTGTGAAACGTGAAAAAATCCAAAAATGTGAAAAAATAGCTCCCTTTTTGCAAAATGTAACTCCTTTTCCCGAAATAAATAAAACCAATATATTCCAGTCCATACTTATCTATGTTCTCACGAGAAATAATGTGACCTGTAAATTACCTGGCCATCAATCCCGCATGGAGTAAAATCCTCACAGCATCTACACTGATCCCTTCAGTCTGCTGGCTCCCCACCATATAATGGAGCACACACTCCCATCTCTCCAGAGCATAAGCATCCAGGAATACTTCGTCTCTGGCATGAGGATCTTTCTCCATAGTGCTTGACATGCTCCACGGACGACCACTGAAATAACAAATTAAAATTATAAGAACTGGATTCTGGAAGACACATTACTTAGATCAGGTTGGCTACGTGAAATAATACAATGCTATTTGAGTTTCGTTCGTGATGCCTGATATCAAAGACGATAAGGGGGGTTTATATCAAATGGTTCATAGTTACTCGAATCTCTCCTTTTCGAGACACGCCGGAATAATCATAAGTATTACAACTGGAATATTTTATTTATTTACGTACAGTTTTGGTGAACAAAATACAAATATGTTAACATATCAAACACTTGTTTACTAGGGCGAGCTTATCGCAACGCTGTGATCTCCACCAGGTAACCCCAATTTTTACACAAGAATATCATGCAGTCCAGTCGTCGAAAAAAAAAGGTTCATTAGCAAAATTTTAACCGCAGCATAGGTATACTCGTGTATAACTTCCAAAAAATTCCCCGTGGATTTCGTAGAATGGGTGAACATTGCCCTGGGCATAAAGTGCCAATGAGGAGGACAACTTACCCTCCTAGGAGCGCTATTTTGAGATTCTTCTTAAAAGCCCATGACAGTATCCAGCCTGGCAGACCTCCTGGTATTGGGGCGACCTGCCACACATTCAGCTCCTTAAGAATGGTGCACACTTCATTGTGTTCTCTGGAATGTAAAAAAAACCATTAAAATGTAGACTACACAAATTTATAGATTGTTAAATATGAGGAAATATATTAGGCCAATGATGATGAGATGTACTCGGTTATTACTAACTTGGAGTAAGGCTGTTGCACCCATGATGCGACCACCGCCTGTGGTACCGGCTGCTCAACAAACAGCAGTCTTATGATGTAGTGGCGAGCCAATTCAGGAAGATCTCTGAAAAAAGGAAAATACAGAAATTAAATTGAATACTATAACACCGCTTTTTTCAAATAATAACACCGCCTTTTTCAAATAATAAGACCGTATAACACCGCTTTTTTCAAATAATAACACCACTTTTTTCAAATAATAACACCGCATAACACCGCTTTTTTCAAATAATAAAACCGTATAACACCGCTTTTTCAAATAATAAAACCGTATAACACCGCTTTTTCAAATAATAAAACCGTATAACACCGCTTTTTTAAATAATAAAACCGTATAACACCGCTTTTTCAAATAATAAAACCGTATAACACCGCTTTTTTAAATAATAAAACCGTATAACACCGCTTTTTCAAATAATAACACCGCTTTTTTAAACAATAAAACCATATAACACCGCTTTTTCAAATAATAACACCGCTTTTTTAAATAATAAAACCGTATGACACCGCTTTTTCAAATAATAAAACCGTATAACACCGCATAACACCGCTTTTTCAAATAATAAAACCGCATAACATCGGTTTTTTCAAATAATAACACTGCTTATTTCAAATAATAACACCGCTTAACACCGCTTTTTCAAATAATAAAACCGTATAACACCGCTTTTTTCAAATAATAACACCGCATAACACCGCTTTTTTCAAATAATAAAACCGTATAACACCGCTTTTTCAAATAATAAAACCGTATAACACCGCTTTTTTAAATAATAAAACCGTATAACACCGCTTTATCAAATAATACCGCTTTGTTAATTTAATGTATGTGACTTCGACGTGGACGGGAGGGAGGTCATGGACTATCCGTCCACCAAATGGATAGACTTTTGGTGTTAACCAGGCACAGCGCGCGGAGCTTGTCTATCCTTCGTGCTCATGTGCGGGCTTAAATTTCTGTCCAAATTCGTGTAGATTTTCGGGCAATTCGGATTTAAATGCCCCAATGCAGGCAAATATAGGGGATTTGGCTTCCACACCAGACGGCAGAAACCCCCGATACAGCGCTGAATGTAGGTGTTTAGATTTGAAATTCTAGTGTACCAAAATACGTGTAAAATAATATGGGGTGGCATTTAGATATTAAGTACCATTTTACAAACACTGGAATGTGCCCCAGGCAGCATTTTACTTATACTATTGGTTAGACATCATAAAATGAGGTTAGTTCAATGACAGATTAATGTTGTTGAATAAATAACATAAAATACCTGTACACGGCTAAACATATAGTCGGATAACTGTAGAGAGTCTCCAACATTTGAGGAGTCCTCGTCTTCAGGTAATCATGCAAGTCTTTGCATTGCAAATTGGCCGGTTGATTGTTTGTACTATTTGATTTGGATTTCGACTGTTCAGACATTGTTAATGGAATATTTGAACTTCACAGCTATCACGAACGCATGTTTACTTCACAAAACTTTGTTTATTATAAAATATAACACTAAATTAAATAAAACATCCAACTTTTAGCGAGGCAGCCAGCTAAAGTTGAACAAAGTTTTGACGGTTTTGACAGCTTTGAGTGACCATAAACAATTTGAAAAAAAGTGTTTTTTATCATAGACAAATTAATCGAGGAAACAAAAATGAAAATTATTATACTTTACGGGAAAACCATGTTAAAACATGGTAAAAACCTCACACTTTACTTTTTCATTCCGGTTTCTCACATGAATGCATGAAGTCTTCAACTTCTATTGTACGACTTTCAATTTTTGATATTTTTTTCTACAAAATATTGTGAAAATCGTATATGTCTGCAGCATATTTACTAAATAGCTATAAATTATCGACGAACTTACTGTCACTTTCATTGTCAATGTGAAAAATGTAATTCGCTTTTCTTTACGTTGAAGATTTCCCCACCACTTGGCCCTCAAACCGGATTTCTAAAGAATAAAGCAGAACTTTCACAATGGTTAGTTGAATAAATTACTCGGTAACATCTTCCGCGTCACACGCTTGCTTAATTTATAGGTGTCAGCGATTTTTTTGTTATAAAAAGGTGTTTTATTTTAAGGTTACTCCAATGTTCGCACGAGTTACGTTTTACCCTACGCTGGTATACAATGTCTTCATGGAAAGGATGACCAGCAGAAGATGGTTCGACAGAATGGATGATAATGTAATTCTGGGAGCATTGCCTTTCAGAGGAATGACAGAACAGGTAAAATAACCTCACAATATTCATTGAGAATAATTATGAAACATTGTTTGTTTTATCTTAATTTGTTTAACTATGAAAATATTTGTTGAAGTTAAAGCTATAACATTTGAAGTTATCCCCTTCATATTTGTGTAATGTGCAATTAGTTTATACACAAGAAACTTAATTACCAAAGTCTTGTACTTCATTGCATCACCTATTTGGAAAAGTTACTTATTCTACCATTGGGAATCTAAACAGCTTCCAATAAGACAGTGAAATCAATAACACAACCTTGTAAAGATAAGCGTTACATCTCTCAGGAATTCTTCTTTCACTTATATCTTCTGGGGCTAGCACTAGCAGCATATTGGACCTTAACCGAAGTGCTGGATTTCGTACAATCGCAATGCACATTTTTAATTCACTCATGTTCGTCATCATTTTTCGCCTGGCACGTACTGCCCCAGAAGATATACCTACCGACGATCTATATAATTTTAAAAAAACGCATTTATGTAACACTTTAATGTATTTATTTCAGCTCATCCAACAGGAGAATGTCAAAGGAGTCGTTTCAATGAATGAGACATATGAATTGAAACTTTTATCCAACGATGAAACAGTAAGTATTATATTTTTATTTATCTCGTCATCATCAGTCCTCACTCGTCCAGTGTTGAACATAGGTCTCCCTTTCCAACTTCTCTATCCATTGCTTATCTGTGCCACTGCTGTCCTGCTACCTTCTTGATGTTATCAGACCATCTCGCCTTTGGTCTACCTGGATTTTTGTAGCCGGTTCTCGGTCGCCATTCTAGGGTTCGCTTGGTCCACCTATCATCCGTAGTTCTTATGATTTGACCAGCCTAGTTCCATTTCAATGATGCCGTTCCCAAAAATAATAATTTGTTTATTTAAGTACCTAATTATAAAGATGACATCATAACAAGCAAATTTCTTTTTTGGCTCCATCAATTCTAGTCATCTGGTTGTTGTTTTATCACTGTGCTTTTATTTTTATCAATGTCAAATCAGTTACTTAATTTATTTCGCTAAAACAGTGATAAAAAATTTACCTTTTTACTTGTCAATTTCAGCAATGGAAAGCACACAATGTGGAATTTTTACAACTGGCAACTACAGACATATTTGAATCACCGTGTCAAGAGAAACTATTGAAGGGTGTTTCATTTATAAACAGATTCTTACCGGAGAATAATAAAATGGTGGGAATCTCAGCGGACTCGAATGATAAACAAATAAACAATGGATCTGTGTATGTTCACTGTAAAGCTGGTAGGACAAGAAGTGCCACGCTCGTTGGTTGTTACCTCATGATGGTGAGACTTTAACAATTTCTTAACTAAACATTGTATGTATTATATTTGAGATAGACAGGATAAGGAATGAGGTTAACCGACAAATGAGTGACT
This sequence comes from Ceraclea dissimilis, assembly GCA_963576895.1. NCBI lineage: Eukaryota > Metazoa > Arthropoda > Insecta > Trichoptera > Leptoceridae > Ceraclea > Ceraclea dissimilis. The sequence goes on from OY756376.1 coordinate 13,745,704, forward strand.
GTAAGATGGATGTAGTGATTAGAATGAAAGTTAACAAGCTTAAATGGTTTGGACACGTGGAAAAAGAAATCCGAAAGATGAATCCTAGTATGAATGTGACAAAGGCTAGGAGTGCGTGTAGGGATAAGGCAGTCTGGCGCTCTGTCCTCTCTGGCTACCCCCACGAGGGATGCAGCATGAGGAGATAGACAGATAGATCACAACTCAAATCACACACACACCTCCATCTGTGTAGATTACATTTTTTTTTTTTTTAAATGAATCTGGGTTTATCGAAATAAACCCAAACACATCTTTGTACACTTCACAGAAAGCTTAAAAGCTTGTGTTGTGAAGTGGAGTAAGTCGGGGATTGAACCCGCGCCCACTGGAATAACAGTCGAGCGCGTTACCAACCAGGCTACCGACCACCTCATTACATTGTCAACAAGTCAACACATATTATGTTTTAAATAATTATTGCGTAGTTACCTTGTAAACGAAATTCATGTAATTTCTTTATGATAACAATAATGAATTGTAAAAAAGTTGCTCTCGTAAATATTTTACATTGCCAGTAGGATTAAATGCCCAATTGGCGAATAAATGTACAACTCATTTATAAACATGAATGTAAATTTTCAGAAAAATAAGTGGACCCCCGAGCAAGCAGTGGATTACATGAAAGAGAGACGGCCTCATATACTCTTACACTCAGCACAGTGGGAAGCCCTCTCAACATTCTACAAGAATCACGTCCTTAGTAATAGCTGAATTGTTTTTACATAAACATTGTTAAGTTAAAAACATTCTTAAGTAACAATTTTTATAGTGTACAGATAAATGACAAGGTATGGGAATAAGACAAAAGTATGGAGCAAATCAGTAGCGTAGCATTAGGGGGGGCGGTCCGCCGTGGGCGGCACTTATTTGGGGGCGGCATTTTTGGAGAAATTACAAAAATCCATCAAATCACATTTGTAAAACCTCAAGCCGTTTTTTTCTCTTTTTATACTATGTATGTCGATATCAAAATTTTAGTTGTCCTAATCCAGCTCAGAAGTTCTTCATAATTAATTAATTCATAATTAGTACATGGTTGGCGCAGTTGGTTGAGTTGGCAGTCTCTCAAGCGGTAGGTGCCAGGTTCAAACCCCGGCGCTGGCGATGTATTCCACACTTTGCGATACAGGCTTTTAGCCTAGTGCAAGGTGTGCAGGAAAGTATTTGGGTTTGCATATACTAGCCCAGATCCTTATAAAAAAAAAATTAAAGCGGGGCGGCAGAAACACACGCTACGCCACTAGAGCAAATTGTTCGATGTTTGAACTTGTGAGAATGCAAATATTAATATTGTTGCCAGCTAGTACCTTCCGAATGCAGCAACTAAGTATTTCTTTATGTACATACCTTATGTAATAGTATTGTCATTTATCTGTGCACTCGAAGTAGTATAATGTTAAGTAAATAAAATATATTGTACAGTATTCTTGTTATTGTTTTTATGAGATTTTTTAAAAGATTGACAAAAATTGGTATACATCCTATTTATATTATACATCTGTGATGTGTACTAGCACTGGGCTCAATTTATTCTGAGTATAACAAGATCACTCGCAGACGAGTGGATAGCTGTAAAGAATAATAGAATAGAATAATAGAACATGTAGTAAACAAATGTTATGTAAATGCATACCTGTTATATATTAAGTGACTTTTTGCCACTTTTCGTTTGCAATATTCAGTTCAGTGTATAAAGAATATTTAGATTATTTTTTTGTAGTTACGTTGCTCGAAGTCCAAGGCGAGATACACGGTATTATTATATGTAAATAGAAGACGATTTATTATTAAGTTATTACATTTATTGTTGTATTACGATATACATCAATAATGAATGTAAATAAAATTTATGTATAAAAACAGACACACACAACATTCTCTCTGCACAAAATGAATGTAACATTCAGAATGGGTAGGGAAAAGATAAAAAATGTCAAGTAAAGACACTCGAATATATGTAAAAAGGGTAGGATTAAGAATAACATATTCTTCAGTATAGGGCAAGGTTGTTTTCTAAACACTTATTTAACTTCACTTGACATTGTTGTCTCCAAATCTTGCAATTGAATTTCTCATTTCCAGACTAGCTAGAGCTCTGAAACTTTCACCAATTGTATAAATTAGATGACATTACGATTCTGTAAAATGATAGATCAGCCTTCTCCAGAGACAAAAAATATGTAAAGGGTCCAAGAGTTGTGTGGGGTATATGAAAGGGCATTGGAAAAATAATCCAGATTTTGTCCAGCTCAAGGTTACAAGGATTATAGACATTTTTTTTTAATATTTGCCACAAGGGTCAAATTATTTAATAATCTTGTAGGCTTTCGCAGCGTGACAAATCCATATCTTCGTTGTTGGTTCTTCGGGTTTCCTTACTGCATGTAGAGTGGTTGAATAACCGAGCTTTCAGCAGCGATACTACTGCCATCATGAAGTAATCATCCTGCAGAGTAGTATTCCTAAGGAAAGCACCGTTATTCAACCAATCTACAACCAATAAGGAAACCCGAAGAACCGACAACCAAGATATGGTCAAATTATTTATTGAAATGTTTCTGACTTCCCTATGTTCCCATGAGAAACCTAAGGGTTGAAGTTAGTTAGTATGTATAATAGTATTGTAACAAATTACTTGGTAATCAGGCTATGGTAAATGTACAGTTGTACCAATAATTCTAATGTATTTTTGATATTTGATAAAAATAAAACGCATCGAAATCATTTTTATTTATTTATTTATTTCACAACTACTAGAAATATATTAAAAGTAACAACAGTAATAATTATAACGTGTTATTATTATACGTGGAATGTTCACAAAGTTCTGGGAATTGTGATTTGAATAAACGGTAAAAAAAGTATCTCGTATTTTGGAATACATATAAATGTGCATACTCATTGAAAATTTAATCGTAAATTGATGAAACACAACTGTCACAGTTGTCACAATTCCCAGAACTTCGGAAACAAAATTAAATTTCTACTTCATATGTTGGTAACGACATTAAAACAGTAACTAGTGCATGGAACTACGACCAGAATGAACATTCAACGGAAAAACAAATAGCGAAACTGCCAAAATAAGATTAAAAAATCTGAAATGTTTCAACACTTATATAAAATAAAATGTTTTGGCAGTTACGTCAATTTGATTTTAAATTGATGATATGACAAATCCCACGCTGCATTTTTGTCTCTTGCTGTGATTGGCTGAAACCGACCAATCAGAATAGGAAATAAATCTGGCGTGGGACTTCTATATGCACCATACGAAAATAAAATAATTACAGTAAGAAATGTCTACGTGACTAACGAAGCGTTTTTTCACTTTATGGAATTTAAGTACACGTCAACTACTAAAGCAAAATCTTGGAGCTAACGTATGACCATATTAACCACCAAATCAATTGCTCGACAAAATCATGAGCTGCAAATTCCAAAAACAATTCAAAATTTTTACGAACCGACTAACGCACTGTGCTTTCTGTTGCATGCTCAAAAAATCGTACTGGACAGCAGGAGATGGTTGACGCATTGTCATGCACCAAACAAAGTTTGCGCTAACCAGTTACCACTTTTTTTTTGCATCGGGCTTTGCGAAATAAGCTCTGTTTCTCGTCTGATGGTTAATTTTTAAGCAACTAATATGTACAATGAAATGCTAGAAGATATTTTAAGATTTTTATTAAAATAAATAACATTATAATCGGTTTGGAAGAACTCTACTACAGTCAAATCGGTTTGTAAAAATGTTTCTGCTTTATTCACACACCCCTATTTAATTCCGTTTTTCCATCTGTCTCCAAATTTGGCAATGGTTTTTTCATCGACCTTTACTTTTTTCTTTTATTTTGACTCTAGTTGCACATTAGTACTTTGAATGGTCCAACCAATGGTTCCCAAGCTGAAAGTGAGTGACTCATTCAAAATTCTGTTGAGTTGAACCACTGGTTGTGTTAAACCACAGGTTGAGCTAAACAACTGGGTGAGTTGAACCATCGTTTAAGTTGATCTATGAATTTGAAACTTGGTGTATCTGATCAGGAATTTAGTCAATAGACTTATTTTTTAAAAAGAGTAACTGGGCTCGCATAAACAAACCCAAATACTTTCGTGCACACTTTGCACTAGGCTAAGAGCCTGTATCGCAAAGTGTGGAATACATTGCCAGCACCGAGGTTCGAACCTGGCACCTCCTGCTTCAGAGACTGCCGCCTCAACCAACTGCGTCAACCATGTACTCAGCTTCGAATGTCTTTTAGTTAAAACTAAAAGACATTCGAAGTTAATAAAGGTGTGCAAAAATGATCGTAGAATCATATTTACAAATCGTTTCAACCATACAATAATTGTTAAATATAGATGAGGTGAATTTTATTACTACTTTACTACAAAACACAAAGACTTGTGAAAAAAAAAAAACAAAAAAAATGTTAAAAATATACATCTATTATTTATTTAATTATTATTTACAAACATAATATTAAATATTTCATTCGTTAACACGGCAGTACTTAGTACCTTTGTGTTTACTGATAAACAATATTACTAACCCGTCTATGTCAACGACAATTTTGTTTTTAAATGAATCTGGTTTTATTGAAATAAACCCAAATACATCTTTGTACACTTCACAGTAAGCTTGAAAAGTTTGTGTCGTGAGGTGGATTATTATTTGTGTTGTTAGTTTTATAATCTATCCTCACTGCCTACCCTGCAAGGGACACAGTATGAGAGGATAGAAGGATTTATAAGCTCGAGCTGTAAAAGACTTTGAATGGTCCAACCAATGGTTTCCAAACTGAGAGTGAGTGACTCATACAACTCTGTTGAGCTGAACCACTGGTTGAGTTGAACCACCTGTTTCCATTAATAAGTAGTCAATATTTTACATAACGATGAAAATAAATAATTTAAAGAATAATTTACATTTTGTCATCTGAGAGTAACAAGGTCCTATCTGACCAGCAAATTTTGAGATTTTTACTTCCTTCGAGAAAATGTTTTCTAATAAGGTTCCATCTGTGTGTAAAATATACGAATATTTGAATTTCTCAATACTATTTTGGTCTTGTCAGAACCTTGCTATTCTCAAATGACGGTTTCATGAAACATTCTAAACTTAAAACGATTTTTCGAACTCAAATGATTCCAAAAATGAATTTAAATGATAGATTGACTTAATACTGAAAGATTACCATATACAAAAATTCATCAATAAATAACAAAATACACAAGTCGGTAATAAATTATTAACATCGTAACGTTTTTCTTTGAGGAATATTGTCTATTCATTCTTGGATTTGATTGCCCAGAGCCTTCGGACTGTCCCGGCGAGACCAATGTCGTCAAAGATCAAGTAGAAGAGACCACCGAGGGAAAGCATCATGAGGAGGATGACGAATATGTGTGCAATCTTAGGGACGACATTCCCGAACAACAGTGGCCTCAAATATTCTTGAACTAAAGCTTCTAATCCCCTGGAAACAAAAATAAAAAAGTATTAAACAATGGCAACTATTGTGAGAGCATAAGTTAAACAATGCGGTAAACCAGTGACAGGTGCAAGTATGTATGTATGTCCACACAATTGTATTATTGCACCTTGCATAGAAACATTTATAAGGAGACATTTGAACGTTACTCGGTTGAATGCTGTGACCCCACTGTCACACAGATATTGTGGTTTTTCCAACTCGTATTATTAAGAACTCATTAAGGCTTTTTTGGAAACTGTTTAAATGGACGCACTGAAGTATTTTTTTAGAATTTGGATGTTCATTAAAAAAAAATTATTAACACAAATTCCGCTGTCTTCGTATGCAAAAGTCACAAATCGTGGTCTTTACAGAACGCAAAAATCAAGTCAATATTGTCGAAAAACGTAGGAAGTACATTTTTGAAATCTTTTATTTTCTACTTGTTTAAAATTATGTTTTCACCTTCACCCCTCAATACAGTAAACATGCATGTAACTTTGCTTACCAATAAATATGTGCTGTGAGACTGACAGCTACTACGACATCCAGTATTTTAGACGGCATAGCGAGGGCTAAGGGGAGTGTGACTATTAAGGAGGCGGCTACAGCCCTCTCGGCTATCCATAAGGAGACCTTATTCTCCTTGGGCTGAGCTCCAGTTGCTGAGGCATAGCTCTGAAATAATAGTACAACATTATATTTCAGAACCAAAAGTTTCTAAGACAAAAAAAAATGTAGTAGTGTGTAGATCCTTGCAGTGAGTCTCCTCCAAGGAACATTAAGGGTGTTCAGAGTAGTTTCGGGAGGGGTTTGTTGAGGGGAGCCCTTCCGGCGAACCTTGAGCCCTGCTTTGAAAAAATGTTTTTGCTTAAAAGACTGGATGATATAGGAGCTAAAGCTCCTGAAACATCCAGGGGTGGAGGTGGGTTTACCCTTAATGAAAAGAACCAAAAATGTTGAGTGTTTTATACCTCGCTTTTTTATATACGATTTCTAGCTAACCATCTCAACTTCTTGTTCATCATATGATTCAATATATTCGCCAAAATTTATGTGAGATCCGTAATATGTTGCTTACCATTTGTGGAACTATAGATTGTATTTGATGCTTATTGAGTAAATTACTAGCGACAGATTGCATAGGGCTGATCATACGAATAGTTGAGGAGTTGGCAAGTGTAGAGTTGCATCGTAACAGTTGTTGACTCACTATTCTAGATGGACATCCTGTAATAAAGAAAAAAAAAACATAATTAAAACCTGGAAAAATGTCCTGTTGTAAAAAGATAAAGAATTTCTAAATTAAACACGTATGACACGCTGGAAAATGTAAAAAGTCAAATCTTTCTCTAAGTTTTACCGAAATCACCAAAATTTTATGGCATTATTTCGGTCGCCCCTATGTCCGGAATCAGTTTTACATGGGAGAACTCTCAGGCTACATATTTTTAGCAGCGGTAGAGCAGATTTCTGGCTAGGACATAGGCTATTAAAAAACAAAATTCACTACGGTTAAAGGGAAAAATCACTTTGATTACAAAACAATATGTATGCAATAGTGATTGCATTAAACCTAAAATACGGGTTCTTGGGAATTCTGCACTATAGCTGGAAAAAAAGTACTTGTACACACTCCACAGTAAACTAAAAGCTTGTGTTGTGAAGTACAGAATACATCGTCAGCGCCGGGATTTGAATCCAACACCTCTAGACCAAAAGTTCGTGCTCCATTTTTGAATGGCAAAGACTGTTGCATCCCCTATATTCCCAAAAGGACATGACTATGCAACATAAAGTTAAGTGCATGTCAAGGCATCATTTAGTACTTTAATATCAATCCACTATACAAATTATGTATTATAATCAGGGCCAGCTCTAGGTAGTGTACTTTTAGGTCGCACAAAATTTATGATAAAAGCATTATATATACATTATATATATAATTAAAACAATATTAATTTGTTTACACCACTTTTATTTTGACCAGAGTCAACATGTTTCGGGAACAATGTTCCCTTCTCAGGACTTATACAAGGGAACATTGTATGAACCTTGTGTAAGTCCTGAGAAGGGAACATTGTTCCCGAAACATGTTGACTCTGGTCAAAATAAAAGTGGTGTAAACAAATTAATATTGTTTTAATTATAATATAATGTCGCCACAAAGTAAAACCTTCAAAATCAAAGAAGGCATTTTATATAGCATATCCTCTATTCTCTCATACTGCATCCAATGCAGGGCAGACTAAAGAGGGCAAAATGCTATACCGCTAAATCCTTGCTGGTGTTCATGCAATTTGTCATGCATGCGCTCCAATTTCTTTGTGTTTCAAATGTGTTTGTTCTTGAGGATCTGGTCAAGATGACAGGTTAAGGTCAGTCTCGGACGACCACGCTTCCATACACCTTTTCTTTGACTCTTACTATCTGTTTGCATAATAATAACCTAACTTGCAGCGGAAATTTGGGTGACTGTGGGCGCCGGCAGCCGAGCCGAGCGAAAAGTACAGTTTTTAGCACTTTTTTAAAACACAATAAACTTTTGACAGGAGTGACATTTCAAGTCTAGAACATGGTAAATTTACTAAATTCTTCTTAAAAAACACATTCTGACTTTCTATGCACTCGCCGGCCCCACCCGCAGTCGAGCCGAGCATTTTAGCGCTTTTTTAAAGACAAAAAAAAACTTTATTGGTAAAAAGTGGGGCTGCAACACTGTAATAGTTTCAATTCAACTGAAGGGCAGAATAGTACCTGGTGAGGGCTCTGAGTATAGTCAATACTAATTCATTATTAATGAATAGTCATTAGGTTAGGTAGTAGTTATGTTATATTCCAACAACCTTACCCAATAATTCATGGAAACCATTATCTAGAAAACATAATGTGACAAGGGCAAACTTTCATTTAATAGTATGTGAATATCGCACATGAATGTTGTAAATGATTAAATTTTGTTGACTCTGACTTGAATCACTCGAGTCAAATGACTCCAGAGATGACTTAGTTGAGACTAGATTAACGATTTGCCTATTCAAAAAAAGTTGTATGACTCGACCCAACTAGAGACTTGTTATTATTTTTCAAAGGCCTCGCAATCGAGTGAAGTCTTATATTGCCAGATTTCTTGGAAGTCAAACCGGGGCAACCAAAAAATTTAATGGGGGGGGTGTACCAGCGCCGGATTTACACTTTTTCTAGGTATTGGCACTAACTTTTCGTCCCCATCCCCTAGGAATTTTGTTTCAGATCGATAAATTTTCGAACCGCTAATGCGTAACTTAATTTGTTTTTTACATTGTTTTGTATATAAACTGTCAAAATTATCACAAACGGTAATAATCTTAAAAATATACCAACTATTCCGAAAACCGGGACATTCAGGTGTCCCAAGAAGTTTGCTCGGGACACAAGGCACCTCTAGGTCTGGCAACCCTAGCCAAGTCCGACTTGTGAGAAGATTCGAGACAACACTGGCAAAATATTTCAAAAGACAACACCTACTTCAAATAAATGTAGAAAAACTACTGATTTTGTTAACCAAAATTCTCATGCAAGTTGCTGCAGTCTTATAATCTTGCGCCAAAAAGGTAAATAAAACCTAAGTACACAACATACTCAATAAAATCCAGTTTTTCATGAAACTGTTTAGACAATTTGATGCTCAGTATTCATTGTTTCAGAAAAATAATCTTATCAAAAAAAGATAATAGCACAACTTTGAAGACTATATTAAAAGCACCAATCCGTGGTTGTGTTCCTTGGCAACTATTGTAACCACACTGTAAATGTGTCCATCAAATTATGAATTAAACTTGAATTGTATTTCAACGATTACTATACATCCACCTCTAATGCTATCATTGATCAAAACAACGAAAAAATATGTTGTTTTGTGACAGAATGTTCTGTAAAGCTAAACATCACCAAGATACTATCAGTTTATGTTACGTAATTTTTACAATAAAACATTCACTGTCAGCTAAATACATTAATATAATTTACCATTTAGTTTAGTGGACGCGTTACGCAGGAACATTGAAAAAGCCATTTCTAATCTTTGAAAAACTGTAAATAAAAATAAATTCACAACCCGCTACCACAGAACCACCACAGAACACCCCTCGTTAGAGAGTATATGTGTTCTGTGCAGTGTTGCCGTTTTGAAATTAGCAAAACTACTAGATTTTTTGTCAAAAAATACTAGAAAATACTAGATGGGGGTCGACAAAATACTAGAAAAATACCAGATAATTTTTTTGTCGACTTTTTTTTTTTTTTGGTCCTCCGCGAAATAATGTCACTGTTCTGTAAAAACACGTCGACGGGGGGGGGGGACAAAAAACTTCTATCATAAAAAATTTGATGACGGGGGGGGGGAGGGAAGAATTCAACGTTTTATTAAATTTTTTTATCGTGCTATTTTCTTTTGACCTTGACGACTAAAAATTTGACGAGCGGGGGGGGGGGGGGGGGGTAATAAAATGAATAAACCAACAATATATTCACATTTTTTCGTTCATTCTCTACTGATTTCTGAACGAAATTTGAAAGCGTAAGAAATTTTTGTTACAAAGTGCCGGAAAATACTAGAATTAGGTCTAAATATACTAGATTTTGATCAAAAATACTAGAATATACCAGATTTTCGGAATATACTAAAGAAAATACTAGATTCTTCAAAATGCCTAAAAAAATACTAGTTTAGTATTAAAAATACTAGAAACGGCAACACTGGTTCTGTGGAACACCCCGCTACAGCGACACGCGCACCTGAAACCCGCCCGGAAACCTTGAAAACATACTACCACGGCTTTGACAGCTAGAACTTGGTTCCAAAATTTAGGGACCTACCTAAAGAGTACTATCATCCATTTCAGAACGGCTCAGAGGGCGCTTTATTGAAATATTGAAATATGGAATCCACCAGTGTTTCCAACCTGACTAAACCAAATGTCGCTATGCAGAGGTTCAAAAGTCGCTAAGTTGGCAACACTGGAAACCACAGATTTTTATCTAGGAAACTTGTTGAATTATTCTTTTTTGTTTTTTGTGAAAATTTTTGACGTTTACGTTTTTGGTTTCTTGGTTTTGTAAAATTTTTTCGTAAAATTCATAAGATATTATACAGGTTTGTACAATATTATTATTTTCCATTCATGTTCATGTAATTTAATAGATTTTCAACATGATTTTAATAAGTAGTGGATCTATTAGATAATAGATAATTAATATTGTATCCAACATCAATCTTCTCTGAAGCCAGTAGAATTTTTGTCTGTTTAGTAGACTTGGCTTATAGTGTATAGCGTATTCATCAATTTGGTTTGTTAAATAGTTAATAATAACAATAATACGTACTTATATTGAGTTTGGTGATTACATATTTTAGACTTTTATTGTGATTTTAGGAATCCCAAATTCCACCAGAAAGACAGTATCAAATTATCCACTTGTTGAAATTGAAAGGTTAAGAATATTATACTATCCACATATTATAGAGAACATATTCAGATAATATTATGACGATAGGACGACCACTTGACTGCCTGGTATTGGTAAGTTTATTATATTTTTATTTACCAAGATTCACCTACAGGCAAGGTGTGTGTGTATGACATTATATACTTTTAAACAATTATGTATGGTTCTAATCTTACCCTCTTAGTGGTGAATACAAATAAGCTATACCTAGGGTGGCCAACCTGCGGCCCGCGGAGCAGTGAGAAAATAAAAATATAATATCAAATCCCGAGTGAGAACACGAATGACTGATGAAAACTGGAACTGTAGGAACAACCTTACTCAATATCGATATGGACTTACATAGTTGTGCCCCACAAAATTGAACCTCACACTAATTTGTTGTTTTTATATTAAGTATTTTGCTAATTATTTTTTATTATTTTAAAAAGTCTAATCATATAAATATGTTCGATTCGCATTTATGTTTTATTTTAATGACTAATGTAATCCATGGGCGTCATCGGGGGGGCCTGCGGCGCTACTTACGGTCGCGAGCATTTTCAAAATAACCGTATGTATTGCCTGTTTTAGAAAGGCAATCAGATTCATCACTTCACCCATTTTTCCCCTTAAAAAAAAAATGTTCCAATATCTTTAACATCATTCGATGTACGACAAACATAATATTATTTATATAACATCAATGAACAAACCATTGTATGTCATACACAGTGACAGAATGTAATAGATTGTTAAAAAGTATAATTTTCGTATTAGTCCAGCTAATGGGTATTTTCACCTTACATTTTGTATAGTAGTTCTGGTTTTTGGATATGTTATATAGGTCGGTCCTGTGATTAAGAATCCAAGTTTTCGACCTCCCAACCCTTGTGCGTTCACTAGGGCGAGCCAAAAAGTGACGAAATTTCGGTCATTTTTCCGTTTATTGATCATAACTTTTTTATAATGCATTTTAGAGAGAAACATTGTACCTAAAAGCTGTAGAATATTAAATTCCCTGCAACTTATGTTTACAAAGTTTTTTTGTAAAATCAATATACAAAGAGTTATGCGTTACCAAAATTTCAAATTTTTTCAAAAAAATGCACTTTTTTTACAATTATTTTCTTTATTTGAGTATATTTCCTAAACGGTACATTTTAGAGTGTTGTGTTGTAAACAAATGTTGTAGATCGTTCAATTTCCAATAAGTTTGTTGTCAAACATTTTTATCTCGGACCAACTAAAATAGAGTTGTGATCTTCTGAAAAAATATAAGACGAACATTTTAGAAACTTTCCGTATAGTACGTATGACAATAGTAATCAGAAAAATGCAATTAAAGAAAAAATTTTTTTGGACCTTATTAAGATTGGTGTCGTGGTTTAGAATCCAAGTTTTCGACCTCCTCACCCTTGTGTGTTCACTAGGGAGAGCCGAACACTGCCGGTATTTCAGTCATTTTTCAGTTTATTAATATTTTTTTTTAATTATCCTTCTTAGAGTGAAATATTGTATGTAATAATTGTACAGTATTAAATTTCCTGTAAATTAGGTTGGAATTATTTTCTTTTGTAAGCTACGAGTATTATTTAAAGAATTATATAATAACAAACATATTTTTATTAAGAAAAAAAATTTTTTTTCACGATTTTGAGTTTTTTTTCAGCACGGCACGTTTTATCTAAAAATGTTCTTAGCAAATATTGTAGAATATTAAATTTGCAACAAAAAATGATACCACACTTTTTGACTTGGGCTAAAAATAAAGGAGATATATACATCCATCTATCAAACACCCCGTATAATTCTTTAAATAATAGCTTTTCAAAGAAAATAATTCCAACCTAATTTACAGGAAATTTAATACTGTACAATTATTGCATACAATATTTCACTCTAAGATGGATAATTAAAAAAAAAAAATAATAAACTGAAAAATGACTGAAATATCGGCAGTGTTCGGCTCTCCCTAGTGAACACACAAGGGTGAGGAGGTCGAAAACTTGGATTCTAAACCACGACACCAATCTTAATAAGATCCAAAAAAAATTTTTCTTTAATTGCATTTTTCTGATTACTATTGTCATACGTACTATACTGAAAGTTTCTAAAATGTTCGTCTTATATTTTTTCAGAAGATCACAACTCTATTTTAGTTGGTCCGAGATAAAAATGTTTGACAACAAACTTATTGGAAATTGAACGATCTACAACATTTGTTTACAACACAACACTCTAAAATGTACCGTTTAGGAAATATATTAAAATAAAGAAAATAATTGTAAAAAAAGTGCATTTTTTTGAAAATTTTTTAAATTTTGGTAACGCATAACTCTTTGTATATTGATTTTACAAAAAAACTTTGTAAACATAAGTTGCAGGGAATTTAATATTCTACAACTTTTAGGTACAATGTTTCTCTCTAAAATGCATTGTAAAAAAATTATGATCATTAAACGGAAAAATGACCGAAATTTCGCCACTTTTTGGCTCGCCCTAGTGAACGCACAAGGGTTGGGAGGTCGAAAACTTGGATTCTTAATCACAGGACCGACCTATATAACATATCCAAAAACCAGAACTACTATGCAAAATGTAAGCTAAGGTATCATTTTTTGTATTCGTTTCCCGGAGTATTAGGATTTAGGCACAGGACAAGACGTAAAGATGAAAAGAAGAAAGTCATCTTACAGTATTGGAGCTTTTCACATCAGTCTAATTATGTACTTATAATCACGTTTTCATTATAGATATTTGGAGTGCAGAGTACACAGACACTGGGACACAAGACGACTTGATGATATGGAAAGATCACAGCAATTTGAAGATATTTTTGGTTTTGAAGAAGCATCCAAGGAAAGACGGTATTACTCGCATAGTTACTCAGAAAACTATAACCGGTGAATGCAAGACTACAACGACTAAACTAGCTTGGATAGGTACTCTATAATATTCAATTGATTATACTAGATTAAATAACAACAAATTGCTTATGTTAATATACTTTAATGATTCAGTTTATGTGTAAGGCCGTATTTTTTTCCACATTTGATGCATGAAAAACGTGCCACCAGATTTCCGGAAACCCGTTGCACCCAATGTTATAATTGTGATTCGTTTTCATTCTTTGACTATTTGGCTATATAATTTCAATAAATTATTTACCATAAAGGTTACAATTAATATAAATAATCAACAAAATAAAAGCAAAACGGGGGAATTTTGATGAAAAAACGCCTTGTCACATATCAAAATTGTGAACTTTTTTCTTCATTGTAAGAAATCCTTAGCATACAGGGTGTCCCGTAAATCAACGTCATCCCGTAGAGGGGTGATAGACCAGTTCACGACCTACCAGAAAATCGAAATATGACCTAGTAAAAAATCGCTTATTCTCGAGATATCGGCACTTTTTTGTTTTTCGTGAAATTCGACACCTTCGATCAGTTTTTCGATCGCCACGGTCACAAAATTCAATATTCTAAGATTCTCATTTTGGATTCGTAATCCTGAATAATCCAGCTATTTGATTATAACCCAAAATAAAACGTACTATGTCACAATTTTGAAAAAAAGGACATCGTTTCCGCCTCTCGGGTTTTATTGTTTTTTATTAGCAAATTTCGACTCCTTTACACTGTAAAAATTTTGTATCACATTAAGCTGGCAAATTATTTTAAAAACTTCTTTATTTAGTTTAGTTTTTAGAAAGGTAGAAAACTGGATATAGTTCACTTTAGAAAAAAAAGCTATTCCTGTTTTACTTCAAAAGGAGCTCGTTATAAAAATAATCAAATGCAGGGTCATAGCTTCTTTATGTCCAATATTTTGACAAGTGATAGAGGATAAAAAAATATGAAAAAAATCATAATAAACGTATGTCGAGAAATTAACAGTTTTGGAGTTAAGGTCTTTTGAAAATTGAGGAGTATGAAAATATCTCATTTGGGTTTTTTGTCAATAACTCACAAACCACAAACTCGATTTTGACAAAATAATTAAAAAATATTGTTAATAATATAGGCTTTCGACAAAGTTCCTAATTTGAGGCCTTTTCCTTAGAATTTAGTGAAAATTTTGTTGAGAAACATGATTTTTTGTAAAAAAAAAATATCATTTGTCACAAAACTAACAAAATTGTCACTAAATTCTAAGGAAAAGGCCGCAAATTAGGAACTTTATTAAAAGCCTATGTTATTTACAATGATTTTTTATTTATTTTATATATTTTTACAGTGTAAAGGAGTCGAAATTTGCTAATAAAAAACAATAAAACTCGAGAGGCGGAAGCGATGTCCTTTTTTTCAAAATTGTGACATAGTACGTTTTATTTTGGGTTATAATCAAATAGCTGGATTATTCAGGATTACGAATCCAAAATGAGAATCTTAGAATATTGAATTTTGTGACCGTGGCGATCGAAAAACTGATCGAAGGTGTCGAATTTCACGAAAAACAAAAAAGTGCCGATATCTCGAGAATGAGCGATTTTTTACTGGTCATATATCGATTTTCTGGTAGGTCGTGAACTGGTCTATCACCTCTCCACGGGATGACGTTGATTTACGGGACACCCTGTATAATTAAAAAAATCTGTTTGTATGGAAGAGATGTAGTTCTAAGGTACAATATCCTTCAATTTCAGCAATTTAGTCTAAATACATAGGGTAGTTTTCAGACTCTGAAAAGTGTACCAAAACACTTCTTTTACGTTACCCAATTTTCGATATTAATTTTCTATTATAATAAATCGAAATATTAATCGTCGAATCGTGTTTTCTACACAAGTAATCCTTCTCATAGAGTACATTTCTCGTCAAAATTTAAGTGATACTATTTGAGAGTTTTGTGTCCAAAAGTGTTGGGAAAAAATTTGGTAAAACAATTTTCAAAAAATTTCGAAGTGGTTATCACAGAATGTTTACCATTTTATCAATGAATTCTAATATTATGCTATGCGTATACATATACAGTCTTTTATGAAATATATTGCAATACCTATTTTCATCTACTTTGGATTTTATGTTGGATTTACTGTTTTGTAAATTGTGCTTATGTTACTTTTATGATACTTTTATGTTACTTATGTTACGTAACTTAAGAAAATACTTATGTTACGTAACGTAAGTTCACTATAAAGCTGGCGATACACAAGATCATCACATTTATATTAATGAAAGTCATTTAAATTCTCTCAAAAATTTTAATACTCGTATATTTGGTGAACGTTTCATTTGGAATTTGCAAATATAATAAAAATATTAGATTCAAACAACGTTTTATTAGTTATCATTTTATGTTCTTTTATTACCCACTACGCGCGAGGTATTTTTATTGCCATTCAAGGGCAAATATTAACACCACACAAAAAAATTAGAACTACCGAGCATTAGTATTTTTCAAACTACAATTTAACTGCACTGTTAAAAATGTCGGCCTTTAAATTAAAACCTTCTCCATTATCTCCATTAGCAGTTTTACGTTTTTCGTAACCTGTCATTTTTTTTAAAAATTAGGTCGTTACGTAGAAAATTTGTAGTTTTTTACTGTTTTCGTATGAAGAAATAATATTTTAAGGGTTGATTTCATATATGTGGACTTTGGGAATGTAATTACCTAATATTCCCAGCTTCAAAAACTTCTGATTTCCGAGGAAAAGATTATAGTGGTTTCGGCGCTCATTATGTTCTGACGGGGAACGGTATGGGGCTCCTCATATTTCTATAAAAAACTATCACTGTGCATCCAGCTTTACAATGATTTAATGTTACCTTTATGTTACTTTTACGTTACCGTAACATAAAAGGACTTATGTTACTTTTATGTTACATGTGGAAAAAAATACGGCCTTACCCTTATAATGTACAAAGATAATGTAATCAAGTAGTATATATTAGACAGTATGTACTTGAATCATTTACAAAAATAACAATATAATACACAAGGACTTGAGTATCTGGTCAACATGGTCCAGCCATATGGTTCTCGGACGGCTGCGTTTCCTTACACCTCTTCTTTCACCCAGGTAAATTTTCTTTGTTATCCTTTCGTCGTACATTCTCTCCACATGTCCCAACCATCTCAACCTGTTCAATAGGCCGAAATCAAATAGTCTAAATGCCTCCAGTCACTTCTTGTCTTTTTCGGTGAGGCACCATGTCTCACAGCCATACATCAATATGCTCCATACATGTTTTTTTTTAAGTTGCTTGCGGAGCTTTAGATCTAAATTGTTTGATTCAAGGATCTTTGACTTTTTGTTGAATGCGTGTGTTGCCTGATGTATTCGGCTGTCAACTTCACTTCACTCCAATCATTGTGTGTTTGTAAATATGTAGTTTTAGAATTCATTTGTAAACATTAGTACTTAAGACTTGTACATAATGTAGATGTAATTAGTATTTAAGGTTCTTATTTGTAAGTAATGAATTGTAACCTCCTTAGATAAGGACATTGAAGGAACATAATTTAGGCGTGGGGTTTGCTGGGGGGCTCCCTTATGGCTAACCCTGGGCCCACCTTTGAATAAGATTTGCCTATAAGTGCGGGTAAAGAGGTCGCCATTAATGCGCCTGAGATACCCGGGGGTGTGGAGGACCTTAAGCCCGCAGGATTTTTTCCTTCACTCCTTGTTCTCCCACCCCTAGAGATCCTACTTACGTGGTACACAAACTCTTTTGCGTTTTTCAATGTCTCTCCGAACATCACCACATTAATTTGTTGCTCCTCACAGCCTACCTTAATCACTTTAGTCTTGTTTATATTTATTTTCATATTGTACTCGATGTTTAAGACATTGTCCAGGGCTACCAGAGCTTCTGTGAGTTCTTCTTCACGTGCAGCAATCAGTGCAATGTCGTCAGTAAATCTAATCATGTCAATATTCTCCCCAGGTATTTTCACACCCTCTCTATGAGTCATTTTATCTCTGACTCAGTTTATTGTATACTGAATGTACCCAATAGAAAGCACTGGATATAGAGGGCATCCTGTCCAACCCCTTGACGTACTTTGGCTTCTTTTTGGTCATTTCCACATGTACCTAACTATAGCCGCTTCATTTTTATACAACTCAAATATAATTCTCCTGTCTCTGTATTTCACTCTTAACTTTTAAGGTATTGTGTTTATACAATAGTATCATTCACTGATGAGTGGACTCCAATTAATAACATTTTTTTGTGTAGGTAATATAATATTGAACTGATATTTAAATAAGATTATTGTGTGAATATTTAATATTATGAAAACTACACATCAAAGTTCAAAATATGTGAAATAATAAATTCCGATTTGAAATAAAGTTTTTTCATTATCTTAATTCCTTGCATGAGTAATACAAAACAATTTAACTAATAACGCCTACCTGTAATTTACACACTGACATGAAAGATACTTATTTTGATATTTTTATGTTTATCTTATCACAAATTAGGTATACATGTAATAATATCGTAAAAAAATATCTTTCACAATCAGTCAGCACTATTCTGATATTTATATGCCTGTATTAATGTTAAAATGTCGCACATTGTTATTAAATTTGATTGAATTTGAAAACAGGAAAAAATACAGAGTGAGTGGTTTCATTACAGGGTAGGTGGGAAAAGGAGGAACAATATTTCATTTTGAATTTCCCCCCTTTAGGCTGCTTATCAAATACATCAACAGATGGCATTCAGGTTCCTTAGGTACGGCGAAGCCTGCGATAGTAGAGTACAAGCCTACATCCTCGAATTCCATCACCGCCACGAGTGGTGACGTCACCTTGTATCGGTGACAAACACATTGTCTCGGTGACAAACACTTGAACTACGGAATATTTTTTCCCATACAATTTAGATGGCGTAATCTTCGTCAAATGTCAGTTGGGCCCGGCCTCCATGAATAATATGGCGACGGCCTCGGGTACGGTTACAGGAACGGTTACCATAGAAATTACATTTACTATCGGTAAACTCAGATATCTACTTACCCTCAACACATTATGTGCTCCTGATACATTGAAATAAATTTCTGATAATTTTTCGTCGAATGGCTCACTATGGACTTTTACCCCCCCGGTTCTTCATAGTAGGGATCGTGCGCACGCAGCCGCCTGCCTAGTAATGTCAAATGTCTTGGATGATCTGTCAAACATCATAAAACATAGAAAAGGGACGCCTTACATACACTCGTTTATTTCACCGAGGATGGCGCCATTTTCAAATATGATACTGATGGTATTTTCGAGGTACATTTTTATTTCTTACAGCATTAGGAACACACTTAAATGTTATGTTACAGTGTCTCCCGCATTATTTTTTTTTACGAATCTCGAAATAAACCTAAATACATATTTGTACACTTCGTAATAAATAAGCTTGAAAAGCTTTTGTTGTGGAGTAAGTCGCCATCGGGGATTGAACCCGCGCCTACTGGATCGAGTCGAGCGCTTTACCAACTTGGCTTCCGACCACCTCATTTGTACAGGTAACTTGAGTAGTGCAAAGTAAAATATGTATTTATTTTTTAAAATGTTACTACCTATCATTTAAATTTCTTTTTACAATCGAAACAGTGCTATGTTTACGATCGAAGTGAAATTAATGATAAAAGCTATTTATGAAGTTCGTCAACAATTGTTTTATGTATTTAGAGAGATAAGCGGCGTTATTTTGTTTTTACATAATAATGTGTTTATTATTGCAATGTAAAAACAAAATAACGCAAACGAGGTGGTCGGAAGCCAGGTTGGTAAAGCACTCGACTCCATCCAGTAGGCGCGGGTTCAATCCCCGATGGCGACTTACTCCACAACAAAAACTTTTCAAGCTTATTTATTACGAAGTGTACAAATATGTATTTAGGTTTATTTCGAGATTCGTAAAAAAAATAAGTAACATAACATTTAAGTGTGTTCCTAATGCTGTAAGAAATAAAAATGTACCTCGAAAATACTATCAGTATCATATTTGAAAATGGCGCCATCCTCCGTGAAATAAACGAGTGTATGTAAGGTGTCCCCATAGAAAATCCGCTAGCTGTCTTATCTGTTGAAAACATACTACTTACTAATCTGTGCATACTACTTACTAATCTGTGCGGAAACCTGAAAATATTTTGTGACTGTGTTGCTATTGAAACAAAGGTGATCGACAATTTTAATGTATTTTCGCCAAAGTGAAAAATTAATTTTTATTTTAAAAATAACACCAACTCACTAACTGTACTGAATTTTTATAAATAAAAAATTGGTTTATAAAGATGATTTAATTGATAGCTTCTATTACGTCTTTTCGTATGTTGTAATTAAAATGTAAAATAATTCATTTAAGAAAAATCATAATTTTAAGTTTTCATTACATTGCAACATCACCTTGACACTCAGTTTCGCCAATAGAACAAGTCAATATTATTGTCGTTGTAGTTGACATACATTTTTTGAACTGTAACTGCATATCTTTTGTGTATTAATTTTTTGAGACTTTTAATAACAAAGGTACTATAAAAGTGTGATAAAAATGATTTGAAAAAGTAGAAGAGATTGTTGAATTACGATTTTAGTGGGCATTTTGTAATTAAAAACTGAAATAATTTTCGTTTTGCAACATTTTGTATCTTCAAGTTGCACAACCTTTACGATGAAGTTCGTGTAATCTTTGGATGACATTTTAATTTCGAGTTTCCGTACGTAACCTAGAAAATAATTTGTTTTGTGTCATTATTCGAAAGCGCTAGTGTTGTGTTAAATTTTCTTTATCAATTAGATAACTCCATATTAATAAATTATGGCTGCAACGTTGGAAGATAAGTCTATTTGGGAAGATGGAGAGGAAGCTTTGGGAGAAGAAGTCCTCAGAATGCCTACAGACGAAATCATCAGCCGCACAAGACTTATGGACAATGAAATCAAAATAATGAAGAGTGATATTATGCGTATATCACACGAACTCCAAGCCCAGAATGAGAAAATAAAAGAAAACACTGAAAAGATTAAAGTTAATAAGACTTTACCATACTTGGTTTCAAATGTTATTGAACTGTTGGACGTGGACCCACAGGAGGAGGAAGAAGACGGCGCGGTGGTGGATTTAGACTCCCAGAGGAAGGGTAAATGCGCCGTCATTAAAACATCCACAAGACAAACATATTTCCTGCCAGTCATTGGTCTTGTGGATGCAGAGAAACTGAAGCCAGGTGATCTTGTTGGTGTGAACAAAGACTCTTATTTGATACTGGAGACACTGCCCGCTGAGTATGATGCTAGAGTCAAGGCTATGGAGGTGGATGAGAGACCGACAGAACAGTATTCAGATATTGGTGGTTTAGATAAACAAATTCAGGTAACATTTATTTAATACACCTTATTCTATAAACTTGTATTATTAGGTACAATAAAACATCATACATGTTTTAAGATTTTGGAGCTATTATAATATTGGGCTCCCACTTTTTGTCTTAAAAAAATGCTATTATCTCCCTCTACCCTGCTGCGGGTGGGGCTGATAGCGTGCACAGAAAAAAATGTGTTTTTTAAGTAGATTTTCGTAATCTCACAGATGTTTTAGTCTTGGAATGCTATTCCTGTCAAAAGTTTGTTGTGTTTTATAAACTAGGCAAAAATTATTTTTATCACAGCAAAAAAATCCCGTTTTTAGCGAAAATTATTTTTGACAAAATAAGCTTGACAAAGAATGAAACCCCAATAGTGTAATACTACCTATTTTCCATTGTATTTTCTAAGAAAAAATGTATTAATGCATGTTATTTTTTAGGAACTAATTGAAGCTGTCGTGTTACCCATGACCCACAAGGAGAAGTTTGTTAACCTGGGAATCCACCCCCCTAAGGGGGTGCTGCTGTACGGCCCCCCCGGTACGGGAAAGACCCTCCTGGCGAGAGCTTGTGCAGCACAAACCAAGTCTTCCTTCCTCAAGTTGGCTGGACCACAACTCGTGCAGATGTTTATTGGTAAATAATGTTGCTTTATTTTATTTGTCTATCTGTCATGACATTTCTGGTAACGGTCGCCGTTACCGTACTCTGTTTGTGGTATGGGAACGATGACCAGATTGCAAGTCATCTCTAGTTATAAATAAATAAAACTTTATTGGCCAGTAAATATATGTGACAACAAAAACAAAACAAGATAATACAGTGTGCCAAAAGGCAGACTTATTGCAAAAGCAATATCTTACAGTCAAGTTATAATGCAAGGTATAGCTAGAAAGACATGGGTTAGCTGTCATAGATCGCATCATTGCGATAAGCTCGCCATAGTGAACAAATGTTTAGCATCTATTGCTTGCTACATTAACATACTGCTGTATTTTGTTCACTAGGGCGAACTTACCCCAATGCTGCGATCTATGCCAGCTAACTCTAATTGTTATTTTCAAGTAAAAGTTTAATATTAGAAACTCTGGCATCATTCTTCCAAAATTCTTTCATAATCATGGATAAGAATATAATATTATCTTTAATATGTTTTATTAAACTGTTCAAATCTGCATTTGAAGGTAGTACCGCCGACATCAGTTGAATTTTTTTTGAGTTTATCGACATTTTTGACTAACCAAATACGTATAATGATTCCAGGTGATGGTGCCAAGCTGGTACGTGATGCATTCGCCCTCGCAAAAGAGAAATCCCCCGCCATCATATTCATTGATGAGTTGGACGCCATTGGCACAAAGAGGTTCGACTCTGAGAAGGCGGGAGACAGGGAGGTGCAGAGGACTATGTTGGAGTTGTTGAATCAGTTGGATGGTTTCAGTTCCACGGCTGATATTAAAGTAATTGCCGCCACAAACAGAGTAGACATCTTGGATCCTGCACTCCTGAGGTCAGGACGTCTCGATAGGAAGATTGAGTTCCCACATCCAAATGAAGAAGCCAGAGCAAGAATTATGCAGATTCACTCCAGGTTTGTTTCAATTGTATATTTCTATTCTATTCTATCCCTGCACGCCACATCCTTTGCGGGGTATGCTGAGAGAACAGATCGCCAGACTTTTTTCTATCCTTTCACACACTTCTCACTTCTGTTACATTCATGAAATTCCAATTCAAAACACATACATCCTTGAGAATCTGGTCGACGTGGTCCGCAGACTGCCGCGTTTCCATACGCCCCTTCTTTCTTCCAGGTATATTTTCTTTGTCATCCTTTCATCGTTCGTCCTCTACATGTCCCAACCATCTCAACTTGTTCACTTTCATTCTAGTCGCAACATCCGTTTTACATTCACTGGACTCTCTGATCACTTAATTTCTTATCCTATCTCTCATTCATTTCTGTATATAGTTTAAAAACAATGTAATTATTAAATGTACATGACTAATTTTGTATATATTTTTTTAGAAAAATGAATGTCAGTCCCGACGTAAACTTTGAAGAATTGTCTCGTTCAACCGATGATTTCAACGGAGCTCAATGTAAGGCCGTTTGTGTGGAGGCTGGTATGATTGCATTGAGGAGGTCAGCGACAGCCGTGACGCATGAAGACTTTATGGACGCTATACTCGAAGTGCAAGCCAAGAAGAAGGCCAATCTCAGTTATTATGCTTAAATTACGTCGACAACCGATTCAATCATGTACAGATAATGTTTCAATATACAAATTAAAACTGTTTCGTACTGTCTTAAGATTTTAGATAGAAAGGAAAGACATTGTTTTAACCGTTTAAAGTAAATATTTGCTGAAAGTTGCGTTTCTTTCTAGAATTCATATTTGTTCCTGTCTGTCATTGATGCGGTAAGAGAAAAAGCAACGTAAGCCACATGGAAGTGAAACTGAGGCAAGTGTAGCCATGTAGAATAACAAGTATAATGTGAGTTAAATGCAAACAGTGCTATCTCTTGTAGGGAGGATATATGAGGAGGTGGGATACGCCATTTCTATTTCGTAAAACACAATATTGGGAGTGTTTTTTAAATGTGAACTCAGTTTAGGTATTTTGTGGGTTACGTCAATTTTTTGCTCTTACGGCATCGAATATTTGTTGCAAAAAAACAGTGCCTACAGTGTGTCAAACAATAGATGGTTTTCGATGAGGGCGCCACGTGTAGCTTTTTGGCAACCATAATAGCAACACTTAAAGAATTTCAATAGAAATGTCACTGTTGCCATTGCATAAAATTGTAGTTCCAATTTAATTCGAGACAATTTCTTTGTTGTCAGACTGTAACAGCTTTGAGCATAATAGTATTGGCTTATATTGGTTCAATGTTTAAACTGTACTAATATTATTTTATAAACATTGTAAATTGTTGACATTTGAAACATCCACACCAGTTCACAACATTCATTGTTTGTGATTATTGTAAAATTATCCTTTAAGAAATAATAGTAATTAAATTTTTATGTAATTTACTAATGTGCGTTTATTTTACACTCCCCGTAGGATCCCTAGATTGTAGAATTGGTTCCACTCTTTCATAATTTTTTAGACGTCCTGTAAGAGTCAGATATTGGTAAAACTTCCTGAAGTCGTTTTTCGGCACTGAGGCTCACCACCCAGTGTGAATGTCACATTAACCCTGCGTTGGATGTTGATTCCCCATGTTTTTTTTTGTATTTTGTCCCGTTTCGTCACTTAGTGAAATTTTAGAAAAAAAAATCCTAGAATCAGACCTTTGCTGTGCTCAAATTTTTTGTTGCATTTAAATAAATTCTGTACAAACGCATGCCTTTGAGCTACTATAGTATGGCCAACTATAACTATCGAACGCTCACATTTTTATTACTGTGTTCGATAGTTATAGTTGACCATACTATAGAATTCGGCAATTATTTGTTTATTTACCCCTTTTTTTTCTCACTAGTCCGCTTCACCAATTTTGACACGAGTGATCCGGGGTTAGGGGCAATGTAAGAAAAGATAATATTCCTGTTATACATTTCTTTATTCAAACAATTAATAATATCTATTTAGTATTAATTATATTACCTACATATTCGTATGTATTAGATTATAATTTATTTAGGACGTTTAATCTTTACACATCTCTCCTCCATCTCACTTTATACAAAATTAATGGGGGCGTATTTTTTTACCACTCACTAGATGGTGCCGCAGTAAATGGAGGTCTTCACAACTGTCAATACTGTCAAAACAAAACAAACCATTTGTTTATTATCCATAGAATAATAATATATAGTACCTGCCGTATCTATGCGGACCTCCATTTACTGCAGCGCACTCTGGTGGCGAAGAAAATTGAAGACGCCCCCATTAGTACAGTAAATTAAAACTATCTTATCTTTATAATAGGTACGTTAAATAATAATCCAATTTTAAACCAATTATCAAAATCAGTCATTACATTTACCAGCACTGGATTCGTTAACCTTGGGTTTAATTAAAACGTGGATCGATTATCTTTTTTTTGAAGTATTAGGGCATGTTTACACAAACCCAAATACTTTCCTGCAAACCTTGCACTAGGCTAAAGACTGTTTTGGAAAAAGATAAAATACTCCGATAATCCCTTTAAACCACCATTACAAGTTTGAAAAACGAAGTTGCGAGTTAAGTAATTTTAGTTTGTTAAACAACAGTTCTGAAATATAATTTGAAAGTAGCGAAAAAATGTAACCATATCTTACTGTCACATAACCAAGTTGGCTCCATAAGACTTCTGCAAAAAAATGGACTGTACTCGTAATATACAAAGAAAAAAATTAACAAATAAAGTAATTATTTTGTCTAAATTGTCTATTTTATCTTTTTTGTCTATCGTTTCTTCCTAAATCCTTTATTGACAAAAACCTAATGGAAATGTTTTCTAATTGTTCTCTTAACGTTGTTGACAAGGTGTTAGGTTATAATTTGTGTTTGAGATCGAATAATACATAATCCAGCGCTGATTTTGTACAATGACTAGGATTTTACAAATTCAATAATAAAAAATTAAAACGAAATCTGTTGAAAAATGGAAATAGTTACATGATAGTGAACACCTATCTCAGAGTTGATATTACGAATGTTAAATTAACGACAAAAAGGACGTAGAATTTATGATTAACTTAAAAAATGGACTTTCCGCAGTCAGCTCTTTGGGATCGAATGATTAACATTTAGTGAAGACGCAAAAGAAAGAAAAACATGATAGGAGATATGTTGTAATTCATACATAAAGTACTAATATAGTTTATTTTTTAATATCTAACAATTATAATAACATTGTATATACAAAATAATAATCAAGTACAATACAACATATTTACAGTTTTACTATAATAACTATTCACAAACAAAGAGTGGTTCACAGATAATAGAAACTATATCGCTAATTGTAATTCGTGTAGTATCAAAAACAGCAATCTGTCGATTTTCAAGAATGTTCCTATTTAGAAACTGTTGAGATATAAACATGGAAACAAAAGTAACCCATATAATTTTTCAATATACATAAAATGTAACACTGTTTCAAACACAATCTGTCAAGAATGTCATTATATCTTGAATTATGAGTTTCTGGGCTTGGAGGCCGTGGTTTACTGGTCACAGTGCCAAGCCCGGAAACTCATAATTCAAGATGATGACTCCAACTGTGAAAGCCTCCGCACATACCAGAAATGTCATTGTTGCCAGCAAATCCAGTTGTAGTTCCTAAATAACCATCTCTTTATTGACAGACTGTACAGCGATCTGGAGTATATGAGTATGGAGTATATATAAAATGTGTTTTTCAAATTACTCCAAATCAGTCCAAAATCATATTGCTGTTATTGATACTATACAACTCAAATATCGGTTGCTATTTCAATAACCGTTCATATATTAGCTTACACAAAGTGGTCCTGGACTGCTTATTACACAGAAAAAAATTATTAACCGTCATAGAATTTGATGTTCAGTAATTTCAAAAACCTAACCGCAAACTTATCAAAACAAGAAAATGTTACAACAAAATAACTTTAAATATAAAACAATTTCAATTTATTTAATTTAACTAACAGTAGCAAAAAGCGCACGCAAAACATTTTTTTTTTGTAGAATTTATCAAAAGGGCTTAACTTCTCACTCTGCATGATTGTGTACACCGAATTATTATGTAGGACTTTTTAATATCAAACTAAAGTAATTTTTTAAAATTTGTATACCACACTCGTCAACGACACAAGTGTGTTGAAAATGCAGTAACATGTTGAATCTGCAATAGTATGTTGAAACTGCAGTAATACTTTTGTTGAAACTGCAGTAATACTTTTGTTGAAACTGCAGTAATACTCTTGTTGAAACTGCAGTAATACTTTTGTTGAAACTGCAGTAGCGCGTTGTAACCGCAGTATCGTGTTGGAACTGCAGGAGTTTGTTGAAACCGCAGTAGCACATTGAAACTGCAGGAGTTTGTTGAAAATGCAGTAGCGTGTTGAAACTGCAGTAGTTTTTTAAAACTGCAGTAGTTTTTTGAAACTGCAGGAGTTTGTTGAAACCGCAGTAGCGTGTTGAAACTGCAGTAGCATGTCTACTAATCTAGTCCCTACTGTCACACTTGGCTCAACCAGTGATAAATTCATATTCATTGCTTTTGCGCAGATGTTTGCATAATGCAGTAATTGTCAGTTATTTATTTAAACTACCATTAGAAACAATTAACAGATTGAAATAATATTATCACACAAATTAACACAATTTAAGAACTACATAACCATCTAATACACAATCCCATAATATAATGCATTACAATTTTCAAAAGCTCATTTTTTCCTCAAGGTCACAATAGAGTGGCAGTTTGAGGGTTAATTAAATATACAACAATTACATCTGTCGCTTAAAATATACAGGGGACATTCCACACAGAAACCTCACACCATAAAATATATTACATCATATAAATTACAGTTTTTTTAAATGGTGTTTCGGTGTTCCAACATGGATTCCACCATGGGTTCCAACATGGTTCGGTGTTCGTACCCAACATGGAGGTCACTCAATAGACTGAGAACAGGTGTCTCCCGTTGTTACAGCAACCTCAAAAAATGGGGTTACAGAGAGTAAGACACCTGTGAGTGTGGTACCAAACAGGACCACAGTCACCTGTTTTCATGACCCCAAATAGGTGTGACATGCACACCCGAGGATGTGCTACTGGCGAACGCCAGGGCTATCCGGGTGGCTGAATAATGGGGGTTACAAATTTAATGGTGTTCCAGACACGGAAAGTAAGTAATTACAGTTTTCCTCAACAGAACCGAGACATTGGTATATGCATTCACACAATCCACCATTGTGTGAACTCCCTCGAAGAGAATGTAAGATGGGTGTTCTGATGCTTACAAGTCCGCACTGGCTGGCTTAGGCGATCACTGTCTACCCAGGGCAAAGTTAAGCCATAGAAAGATAACCAGACACAACCACCAAAGAGACGATATTCAAATCTGATCCTTACGCTCTAGAGTTTACGTGATAAAATAGAAAGCAAACTCATTGGTGGATGCATCAGTACATGTCGTCATTGACTTTTTTGACACAATAGGTCGAATTCTGTAACTAATTAAGTGCGTAATAACTGTTTGTGTGAGGTGGTCGGTATCCTGATTGGTAGCACTCTCGACTGTTAATCCAGTGGGCGCGGGTTCGATCCTCGATGCCGACCTACTCCACTTCGAGACACAAGCTTTTCAAGCTTACTGTGAAGTGTACAAAGGTGTATTTGGGTTAAATTACAAAAACCCAGATTCATTTTATAAAAAAAGAAGCTAACTAAAATACGATATTTTTTTCAATTTCTTTTTTTTATTTATTTACAAAGGATCTGGGCTTGCATACACAAACCCACATACTTTCCTGCACACCTTGCACTAGGCTAAAAGCCTGTATCGCAAAGTGTGGAATACATCGCCAGCACCGGGGTTTGAACCTGGCACCCCGCGCTTGAGAGACTGCCACCTCAACCAACTGCGCCAACTTTCATAGTAAAATAAATTTTAAACACTTTTTTCAGTTCGAAATGTTACAGAATTGGACCTAATACGTATTATATAGTAATTAGTTTATAAATCAGTCCCGCATATAACCTAATTGTTATTGTTATTATTGTTGTTATTATTTCCTTGCTGTGGTATTCGTGGTCTCCTGAAGTAAATGACGAAGCCGAGTATTCCAGTGAGTGCTGTGATCAAGTAGATGTCCCAATTAGATATAAACTCATCGTCCACTGCGAAGAGGAGAGACAGCGGACTCTGTAATAAATACTGAAAGAATTATATGAATTACAGGCTAAATATTTCATAAATTTATATTATGACGCCTGCTCAATTCAAACGTTTTTATTTATTTTTAAGCGAAGAAATGAAAATATTACGATAAAACAAATCGCATACAACTGTTCACTAGGGTGAACTTATTGCAATGCTGTGATTTTTTCAGCTAATAGTGGTATAACACGCTTCACTTTTTCATGGTTCAACAGTATTATAAATCAGGGAATTCTTTTATTCCTAAATACATGTATGACAATGCAATGGGTGATTGGTTCATTTCTGTGTTTAAACAGTTCAACATTGGATGATTTCATTTTTGCATGCGGAATTCTTTGGTAAAAGTGAATCGTGTAAATTAGAATACTTTTTTTTAAATACTTGCGTGCCCAACCCAGATATTTTACTACACGCAAATCCTTGTGTTCTGAAGTACAGAATACATTTTTGGCACCAATATTTGAACCTGGCCCCTCCCAATTAGTAGTCTACGCTCCAACCACCATTCCAAATCGTGTACCAACTTGTTTGCATAATAAAGTTCATATTTGAAATATGTTATACTTTTATAAGATGTTTAAATTATTCTTACTTCCTGGAGAGACTCCATGTTGAAGACTAAGAACAACTTGAGTAGCGCCAGGGCCACGGGTACTTTAGCATCAGCGTTGGTCTCTGCCGCCAGATCGTAGCATCTTTTAGCCAAATGGACATCTCTCCGCATTCCCAAGCCCTGCTCGTGCATGTAGCCCAGGTTGAACATGGCCTGGGCATTGTGCTGTTGATCGGATGCCAATCTAGAAATTACAATTCATCCATAATTATCGTAACTTAAAAACATATCAAAACCACGATAACTAGACAATTTCATTGTTAGTAGTACACTATGTCGAGAAAGAGACAGTTTTAGACGAGGGCTTAGCTTTTTGACAACCATACTGTACTTGTAGAATTTCAATGGGAATGTTATTGCTGCCAGCAAACATCCGAAACCATCTCTTTCTTGGCACACTGTAGTATTCTGTATCAACACCAAAACTGAAAATATGAGAGACAAAATAGCCCCTCAAAAAGTTCAGCGACGAGGTTCACCATATATTCTAATGAGGTGTGAAAAGATGATATGGACGGATAAAATATGTTTACCTATAATGGCTAGCGGCTGTCTCGTAATCTACAGGAGTCCCCAGCCCGTAATAGTGATAGTCCCCGAGTTTAACTTGAGCCGAGGAGTATCCCTGAGCAGCTGCTCTACTCCAGAATGTCAGGGCCCGGATGTAGTCCTCGGGGGGGCCGTTAAATAATTCCACTTCACCTGGAAATAATAAACAATTTTTTTCACTCAACTGAATAAAGATTTCTTTTAGTCAAAGCATCAATAAATTAAACTTTCAACAGGATTCAGTTTTGCACTGTAAAACTGTCAGAGCTTATAAACTGCACCAAATAAAAAAGAGTTACTAAAACAGAAAAACGTTATTAAGAGAAAAGAAAAACATTGAGATAGGATAAGAAATGAAATGATTTGAGAGATGAGTGACTGTAAGATGGATGTTGTAACTAGAATGAAAGCAAACAAATCAGGACGGTTGGGACACGTAGAGAGGATGAATGATGAAAGGATAATGAAGAAAATAAACATAGGTGATAGGACAGCTTGACTCGACCTCAAGGAAGGACGTGTTTTGAGTAAAAGGAATCGTAGAGTGTGCATGACGAATTGCATGAATGTGACGGAAGTACGAAGTGTGTGGAAAGATAGGAATGACTGGAGTTCTGTTCTCTCTGCCTACCTTGCAAAGGACGCGCTTTGAGGGGATAGAACAGAATAGAAGACAATTCGTTTATTATCTCAAGCACTGCTGGATGGATGGAAAAAGAGATAATTTTTTAAACTAATCCTGAAGTGGACGCCTCGAGACAACAAAATAGGCGTAAAAAGACTACAAAAAAGGTGGACAGCTGACATTGTCCAGTTTGTAAGTGATAGCCCAAGATATAAAATGTTGGAAAAGATTAGAGAGACCTATGTCTAGCAGCGGAACGAGTAAGTAACTAATGTTCTTAAATTCTATATACACTCACCTCTATCCAATAAGAATGCAGCATTACTCTGCGCGACTTCATAACCCAGCTGAGCTAAGATGGCGTATTGTACAAACGCCTGATCACTGTTGAATTGTTTGTAATCGTTGTACGCCAACATCAGCTGCTCACCCCACTTGCCTCGCTCAGCCACGTTTTTGAACAACTGAACAAACAAAATAACATTAAATAATACATGGAGAATGTAATAGGAGTCTGAAACTGCAGTAGCATGTTGAATCTGCAGTAGTGTTGAAACTCCAGTAGAATGATGAAACTGCAGTAGCATGTTGAAACTGCAGTAGCATGTTGAAACTGCAGTAGAATGATGAAACCGCAGTAGCATGTTGAATCTGCAGTAGTATTAAAACTGCAGTAGCGTGTTGAAACTGCAGTAGCATGTTGAATCTGCAGTAGTGTTGAAACTGCAGTAGCGTGTTGAAACTGCAGTAGCGTGTTGAAACTGCAGCAGTGTGTTTCACCAATTAAACGTGATCGAAGTTTTAACAGTGTAAGAATAATATAGTATTTACCTCAACCGCTGTGGGGCAGGAAGCCAGCATTCCCATTCCTTGCGCATGCATCTGTCCGAGATGGTAAAACGCCAACACATGTCCCGATTGAGAAGCCAGTGAGAAATATTTGTTCGCCAACTTGAAATCACGTCTGACACCGATGCCACCTGTTGAAAAAATAAAATATTAGAGAAATGTATACGCAGGATGTACTGCCGTCTAATGACAAACTGTGACAAGGGAGAATAAGCCTTGGAGTCAAGCCCTAGTTAGCCAAAAATCCTACGAATAAAGTGAACTTACCAAAGTACATATTTCCTAATTGCAGTTGTCCATCTACCCAGCCCTGATCGGCAGCGAGTTTGAAGTATTTCAGGGCTTGAGTGGTGTCCCTGGGAACCCCTCTCCCGTGGAGGTACATGAGCCCCAGTCCAGACTGTCCCACTGGATTGTTCTGTTCAGCGGCCTTACGGAAGTACCGCAAAGCAGTCTCATTGCTGGCTTCCACACTCTCGCCCCCTTCCAGATATATCTGAAAAATTAAAAGGAAAATAAATACACAAAAATTTGAATTTGTCCAAATTTCCCTAACAGTGATGATGTGTGCTATCGAGATATGGATATGGCTGACGAATGACAAAGCAGGTGTGAAAGCAGTCAAGACGAGATCGATAAGAAGAATGTGTGGAAAAACGCTGAAAGATGAGTGACTTTACAATGAACGTTGTAACTAGAATGAAAGTGAACAAGATATGACATGTAGAGAGGGTGAATGATGAAAGAATGGCAAAGAAAATATACAAGGTGAAGAAAGAAGAGTTGTAAGGGAATTGGTGGTCCAAGAACCACCTGGATCGACCATTTTGACCAGCTCAGAGACAGATGTGTTTTGAGTAAAATGAATCATAGAGTGTGTATGACGAATTGCGTGAACGTGACGGAAGCAAGAAGTGTGTGTAAGGACAGGGTAGTTTGGCATTCTGCCTTCTCTGACACTGCATGAGGAGATATTTTAGAGTATTATGTGACACCTACCTTCCCAAGAAAAGCCATTGCCTCAGCGTTTCCAGCGTTGGCTGCTCTGGTGAAATAATGCATAGCTTTCTGTATGTCTAATGGAACTCCACGACCGCCTTGATAATGTAACTGACCCAATCCAACCTGAAAAATAGAAAACAAATTAAAATGTTAGTCTGCGAAAGACTCACAATAATGTAAGTAACTACACACTCCTATTTAACTTCACATGGTGTTGTTGTTGTCTCCAAATCTTGCAATCGAATTTTAACTCATTTCTGGATTAACTGGTACTCGAAACTTTCACCGATTGTATAAACTAGATGAAATTACAATTCTGCACAATACTGGATCAGCCAGAGATAAAAATGATGTAAAGCGTTTGAGGGGATCCAAGGGTTGTGCGGGGTCATGTGTGGTATCATATGCATTGGAAAAGAAATTCAGATAGAATGTCAGATTTTGTCCAGCTCAAGCCTTGGAAGACACCGAGCGATCTAGAGGATCCAGTCACCACATCCCGCCGTGTTTGGTATCTCACAAAAGAGCTTCACAAGCAGAACTCATATCTTTTTACAAATTTTGATTGTGTCTATTCTTGCTGGGAGGCGCCATTGGAATAAAGGAATCCAAGTGCCTTGGAAGGGCGTGTTTGGAAGATCGCGAAAAACAGTTCTAGGATGTGAAGTCATAAAATCTTGTTTTTTTTTTAAAAAATATATATGACTACTTATTATGTACTCAAAGTTGTACCTGAGT
The DNA here is from genome assembly GCA_963576895.1 of Ceraclea dissimilis. Classification (NCBI taxonomy): domain Eukaryota; kingdom Metazoa; phylum Arthropoda; class Insecta; order Trichoptera; family Leptoceridae; genus Ceraclea; species Ceraclea dissimilis. Next base: position 13,779,268 of record OY756376.1, read on the forward strand.
CTGAATGTCTCCTTTCTCAGCCAACAGCTGGTAATACTCTATGAGATTGCTGTAGAGAATTCCAGAACTGAATCCTGAGTTGTCGTGCTCATCCAGCAGTCTAATCCTTTGGATGGCTGCTCCACCACTGAAGGAAACCTCGCTAGCGACTGGAAAAACAACAAGGGGATGAACAAATTTAACTGTACAATACAAATTTATTTATCTGTTGAATGACGCCCGTTTTCTTTACCCTTTAATGCCATTTTCATCTTAATAATTTACACTAGATATGGTTTAGGGTTCGTCAGAAAGGCAAAACTTTCCCCGAATGTGCTACTTTCGAGGGTTCATAAAAATCTAAATGTATAACGAAATGACATAGCTTGGAAATATTTTTATACAAATACATTAGGCATTGCTTATTGTCATCGTTGGTTATCAGAATCAGCCACATTATTTGAGAACGATCCAAAACCACGAAATTCATACCATTTAAATCAGACATTAGAGTCAAATCAACAGTTATTAAAATCGGGTATTCGATTTAGACTAATTCGTAATTACCTTTAGTAGCTGCCTTTCTGTAATAATCCAATGCCCTCTCGCAGTTGGATGGAACTGTAACTCCGGCCCAAAAGCGATAGCCCAATGCCATCTGAGCCCACGTGCTGTCACCCAGAGCACCGAGTTGCAAGTGAACCAGAGCCTTTGGCTGAGACACATTGACACCAATACCAGAAGAATACAGGAGTCCCAAACCCTAAAATTTCGGTTAATTCAGGATATGGCTACATGAGATGGATTTGTTAATAAATAAACGTGATTACTTGTTCGAGACACTTTGAAAAACCAATGGCGACCACCAGAAATGCGTTTTACAAATAATACATATACAATCTGTTTTTGAGAATTACATATATTAGAAGTTATTATCAAAAATGATTGTGTTTATGTAATGTTGGTTTACATAAAATCACATACTTTTATGATACACTTATGCTGGATTTCACCAACTTTTTAGGTGAGGAATAACCAAGATAGGAGCCACCTAGCACAAACTTTGTATGAAAAATAATGATAAGTGGCTCCTATCTCCGCTATTTCTCACCTAAGGAGTTGGTGAAATCCAGCTTTAGAGTTATTGACATCTATCTATTCTTTATGGCGCGCTCCTTGTGAGATAGGCAAAGAGGACACTGTTTCATTTTAATGAGATAAACTGATCAAGCTAATGTGTAGAGGTACATTAAAGAAAAACAACAAAATCAAGAATAGAATGATGGAGAATGTACGAAAAAAGAACGAATGGATAAAATAAAAATTATTACCGTGTGGGCATCAGCGTTCCCCTCACTGGCTAAATGTGTGAATATATCCGTGGCCATCGTAATGTTCTGTGTGATATAGTTCCCAAAGAGTGCCCCCCACGCCAGCTTTATCTTGGCCGCCCTGTGTCCCGCTTCAGATGCCTGGTAGAGATAATGATATCCCAACTTCTTGTCCCCGTAGCTCTTGTTCAGTTGGGACATTCCCATTTGGTAAACGTTGTCCACTGCAAATAATAATATATAATAATAATAATATAATATAATAATAAATAAACTTTATTGTGTTTTTTTTATATTAACATGGCAATGTAATAATAACAACACATATTTTTAAAATCCAAATTAACTTTCTCCGAGCCACACAAATCTATTTTGAAAGAAAGCATTCCGTCAATTAATATAACAAGTCAAATACGAAAACTGAATGCCTCGTTGAGTGTATAAATTTTAGAACAACATGCTCGTCAGTATGAGAGAACAGTTGATAATCTGGGGTAATCAAAACAAAACCAAATTTACACATCTTTGCACGCTTCACAGTAAGCAATACTCGCTTCACCGTCAGGCCATGTCCCTTGTGGGGTAGGCAGAGGGAATAGAGTGCTATATTTCCCTATCCTTAAACACGCTTCTTGCTTCCGTCACGTTCCTGCAATTCATCCTACACTCACATATATTCGTATCACTCAGAGCACTCTCGTCTTCGAGTATCTAGTCGATATGATCTATTCAAGTTACCCTAGGACGGTGCGGTTTTCGAACACAGTAAGCTAGAACTGAATATATTTACACATTTTCTCCTCAGGCGTGAGCTCTGGCTGGGCCTCTGCCTCGGGCAAGGATGATAACATCTCCAATATTTCTTCAGGATTTTCATCCGACTCCTAAAACAAAAAGATATAATATTTATACATATTATATACAAATCTAAATATTTAGATTGAAATAGACAAAAAAATGACTTTATATTTCGCGACTAGTATTCGAGGATTTGCACCCTCATCATGAGGGGATTGTGAAAAAAGCATATTACTTTATTCACAATCGCCTGATGATGAGGGTGCAAATCCTCGAATACTAGTCGCGAAATCTAGTAATTTTCTGTGGATTTTAATCTAAATACTTAGTTTTCCATTTTTTCCTTAACAATGGACTTCCACCAAGTACCGAAGGTCAAAAACATCGAGATTATATATACAAATAACTGTTCAGAATTGAGGAAGTAAAAACAAAAGGTCATATGTAAGACAGAGCCCCAAACATATGGTCATTAACCTATTCATAATACAACACAATGTTACATTACACATGAATAATGAATATCATATATATTACAAATTAGTAAGGTTAAAAGATTATTGGGTTAAGGTGACAACCCTGTGAATAGCCAAATTTAATGTAAAAAAATCGTAATTTGTGTGAAATATGAATAAATTAACACTACATTAATCGTAAATGTGTCCAATGTTGAGATATTCAATAGACAAGAGTCAACTTTTACGATTCGAAATGAATAATTAAAATGTGATTTAAAAACCAAGAGACAACTTTGTTATATTATACTAGGGTCAAAAGCCTGCTAAGCAGGCAACAATATTGATGTAATAACTTGGGTTTTTCAACAGCGTCCTGAAGAATAAATACCCGCTTAATTAACTGAAAGATAAATAAAATAAAATACAAATCACTTCAAAAATATTTTTAAATATTCAGGTTCAAAACTTATATATTGTAAATTTAATAAGAGACTACTGCCCAATCCCACCAACTACCACCTAGGAAGCAGACCCCTAAGGAATTTCCATACAAAAACACAGATAATTTCAGTGAATAAATAATAATGTACAGCTAGAGAGAAATAAATCCATACAAAATACAACATGCAGCTACTTAAGTGAGGGAGATTCTGGGCGGAGATATTTGGGCACCTAAATAAGTAGAGCTGCATGTTGTATTTTTAGTCCGAGAGCCCGCTGCTTAATTTATGACGTATCTGTTTTTTGATCGAAATGTGGTATAAACGATAGCTTACTAATAGGGTATTACATCGCACTAGGGTTGCCTATCAAAATCCTGCCGCAACCCCCCCTGCCCCCCCCGAAAAGGTCCCTCTTCGCGGTTTTTCGCATTTTATAGGAATATGGTAAGAGATAGGAGAAAGTAGTCAATGAAAAAAATAATCCTTGCTAAATTCTCTACAAAAAATATTAACTCAATTTTTTCGTAGAACTAGCAGTTTACCCGCAATGGCCGGTCCAAAACCGAAATTCATTTAAAATACAAAAAAAATGTATTTAAACTAAATTGGTTGAAAATTGATAAGAGCTACAGGAAAATAGTCAGAGAACGAATTAATTACCATAGTCTTAGCTTCAAAACGAGCTATAACTTACGTTCATACATCTAATAATTTTGGAGTTATTACAATAAAACTCAGTGACGAAAATTCTTAAAATTTAGTTTTTCATAAAATAACCAGTGATATAGCGCCGCAGGCCAAATTTTTTTTTCCATAAAATGTTAGTAATAATGGGTGGAAGAATGTGAAAGAAAAAAATCATACTTTTTTTTTTATTTTTTCAAAAAATATCCTGTTTTTTGACCGGCCATTACGGGTAAACTACTAGTCCTATGAAAAAAATGACTTAACGTTTTTTGTAGATAATTTAGCAAGAATTATTTTTGTCATTGACTACTTTCTCCTATCTCTTACCACATTCCTATAAAATGCGAAAAACCGCGAAGAGGGACCTTTTCGGGGGGGGCAGGGGAGGTTGCGGCAAGATTTTGATAGGCAACCCTAGTGCGATGTAATACCCTATTGGTAAGCTATCGTTTATACCACATTTCGATCAAAAAACAGATACGTCATAAATTAAGCAGCGGGCTCTCGGACTATTTGTATGGATTTGTTGCTCTCTAGCTGTACATTATTATTTATTCACTGAAATAATCTGTGTTTTTGTATGGAAATTCCTTAGGGGTCTGCTTCTTAGGTGGTAGTTGGTGGGATCGGGCATACATCTATTCAATTTTATTCAAATTTTTGATATAGACTACTTATTATAACTTGACAATTGGATACCTGCTCGATTATATACTTCATATTGTCAAATCTCGTGCAACACACGTCGAGTTAATTATTTAAATTTATTTATTACAATCGACGGCATTAGCTGGTTATTTACGGACTTAATTACGTAATAGATCAGATACCTCTGGCATGACACCATCCAACTCTTGTCCCAACTCCGACAATGTCTTCATCCATTTCTGCATCTGAAGAATAGCCATTTCAGCTGCATCTTCCTTGTCCTTATCCACAGTGGATTTCTTTACATCTGAACTTCCACCATCATCTAAAAGCAATAAAAAACTCATAAACTTTATCTTTATCACTATTATTGCTCATAGGTAAATATTTTTATTTGTAGTATTACACATTATTAATTAATAACACCATGTCAACAAAATTTCAAAGTCGTTAGACATGTTATGCTAACCTTTATCTAAGGCAGAATCTGCTTGTTTTATATTATTCCACGGATCTTCCCCCTCTGCAACTATCTTCATAGTGGATAATATTTTACTCATTCTCTTCTCCATCGTCTCGTACAACTCCGCATCGTCCACGGCTTCGTCTGTCGGACTTTCATCGTCCTCGGGATCTGACTCTGACAAATGTTTGGACAGTTGTTTCTTTAACGTATTCAAGGGTCCCGACAGCTCCGCCAACGTGTGAGAGAGTAGAATGATTGAAATTAATAGAGATAAGTGGACCCTCATTTTAACTGCAAAATTTAAAAAAAAATCATAAAGTTTCCATTGCCCTTATTGGAGTCCAACATTATTCAGATAAGGAAAAGTCTGTATCCATTTCTCCACAACTATTCTGAACTTTACTATTAGTCAGATGAGTGGAGGAGTAAAAAAATATGTCAATTTTTTTTATGATAATACCTTCACTGTCATTTCTTATCTAAACTTTTTGTAAGACTTGTGAACATTATTACGTAGGTACTTTGTTTCTTGAATTTTCAACTTACTAACACAGATTTTCCAAGCACATTGTTCCTTACCTAGTTAAATTTGGTAATTAAGAAAACTACGTTTGTTATACCACGCGATATTTTATACTGATTACAAACAGAAACATAAATACAACGTCAATGTACGGTGAAGTACTTACGTGTCCAATAAATTTATAAAGAACAAACAAATATTTCTTTTGATCAAAGATTATAGACCAGAAATGTTAGAAGCTTTTCCGATAATATGTTCGTAGGAAAGAACATTATTTTGATGAAAAAAGTGTGAAAATGATTGTCACCAATGAAAATAATCCACGCAATCTGGCATTATTTTCGACGATTTGACAGTAGAAATTGACAGAAGATCTTGCCATAGAAATATTTTTAGTAACACAGATATTAAGCTAGTAAATTAATATACGCATGTCTTTAGCCAGTTAAAGAAATGTACAATTTGTGGCGCAATTCCTTTAAAATTCTAAATAATGGCATTCTCTATTACAAGAAAGTTAAATATTCATGGAATTTCTTCCACAAAAGCGCTCAATACTTTGAAGAGGCACCTATTTTCAAATTTGAATAAATACGATCCATATAGCTTTCCAAGATCCTCGGAGGAACTTAGCGATTAATCCATAATAAGTTAAAGAAAATCTACAAACGTCAATCATCTATGGTGGCGGAGACATATTATTAATCTATGGCGGAGACCGACGTGATCTGTCAACCAAATTTTTGTTTTTCCCTTTGCGCGAATCAGTAATTCGTCGGAAAATTGGCTTATTATGTTGAAGTAGTTTGTGTTAAAAGTATATTTAAATCGTCATTGCAATTTATGAGAAACCGATATAAAAAGTCAATATGATTTCGACAAGACTGTCATCGAGGGGCATGCCGTATCGCCTTCAAAAACAAATTTACGCTTTGAAGAAATGCTATCAATGCCGCTATTTTTCGGCGTTTTCCGGAGCGGACATACGCAGTAGTTTTATAAATTATTTCATTGAAGAACAAAATCACAAGTTTGTGAAATCTAGTCCAGTGGTGCCTTTCTGTGACCCAACTGTTGCATTCGTGAATGCTGGAATGAATCAGGTACAAAATATTACCCAAAATTATTGTAAAAAAAAAACACATTTTAAAACATGATCTAAATAGATTTCACATGTATTATGCATGGTTATCTTCCATTACATGTCAACTTTGATCCAGTGTTTATAATAATTTGTTTTTCAGTTTAAAGGTGTCTTCCTTGGCCAGTTTTCTCCGCCGTTTCCCCGTGTTGCCAATTCCCAGAAGTGTGTTCGAGTGGGAGGCAAACACAATGACTTGGACACGGTGGGGAGTGATGGGACACATCATACCTTCTTCGAGATGCTGGGGAACTGGTCGTTTGGAGATTATTATAAGGTGAGCATCCTAAATCAACTGAACAGAATATTTCCTTTCCTTTTGGTTATTACTTGTATTCTTTCACCTCAAGCGGGATGACCCCAACTGCCCCTGTGGTGGGGTGGAGTTCATTGACCACATTGTCGAGAAATGCCAGCACCAATGAAAGACATTCACAACTTGTCTCCTGAGGCACTTTCTGAGCTGTGACGATCTTAATCTTTGACTCTGATCTGTCCAATGCCTCACAGCATAGATATATTTTATTTATTTATTTTACAATCGTACACGGCCTTTAGGCCATTTGAACAAAGTATATTGCAAAAATCACACAAAAAAAAATCAATCAATAAAAACAGTCCAACAATTGTGCATTACACATAATTCATCAATTACAAATCAACATCATAACACAAAACCACACACAAAAAATAGTCAGATCTAAAAAGGAGACATAGCAAACTGATTAAACTGTCATAAAATGTACATACAATACATACCTCACAGCTTGCAGGGTAGGCAGAGAGAACAGAATGCCAGACTTCCCTATCACCACACAAATATCTTGCTCCATCACATTCCTTACATTATATTTGTACTCCATGATTAATTTTACTCAATACACTTCTGTCATTGAGCATCTGGTCGACATGGTCGAACCATGTGGTTCTTGTACACGTAAGGTGACCATATTTTTAAAACTAAAAAGGAGGACAAGAAATTAGAAAATACCTAAATTACAGCGTATAATGGGGGTCGCCAGCTTTGGAGCTAGGGGGGGGGGTGGCAACAAAATTTATGTTTAATTGTCTTGGAAAATGTTTTCCATAAAATATGTAACAAAAAAATAGCGCCTCAGGCAAAATATTTTATGAAACAATTGAATTTAATGGATTTTTATACTAGTATTATAATTATAATATAGTACTAGTAAGTAAATTCATGGTATGATGAAAAAACGTGTGGTTTTGAGATTAACAGATTAGTATTAAAATGTAAAAAAGCAAAAAAAGGAGGACAAAAAGGAGGACACTTTTGGAGGGAGGACAGAACCTAGAAAAGGAGGACTGTCCTTCCAAAAGGAGGTACATGACCATGTTTCCTCAAACCTCGGCTTTCATCCATGTACATTTTCTTTGTTATCCTTTCATCATTCATCCTCTCTACTTATCCAAACCATCTTATTTGTTCACGCGTTTAAAACATAGTCCGATGGAATTATTGGTAAAAGATATTGCTTTTGCAATAAGTCCGCCTTTTAGCACACTACCGTGGTCTTATTTTGTAACTTTTAATGATTTTTGGCTAATAAAAATTTATTTACAGTTAGAAGCATGTCAAATGGCTTGGAGCCTCCTCACAGAAAACTTTGGGCTGGACCCTAGTCGACTAGTGGTGACGTACTTTGGTGGAGACAAAGAGTTGAAACTAGATGCTGATTTGGAATGTAGAGATATTTGGAAGAGCATTGGGTAAGTTAATTAATGAACTGCTAATAAGGTTAGCTAGAAGAGATCGCCATTTTGCGATATTTCCATGTCCAATTATTGTACGAGATTGTTCACTGAATGAATAAATAAATAAATAAGCGGGAAATTTCTCTTTCCTGATAAACTTTAAACACCAGTCGATAATTTTGAGTTGAGAAGAATGTGTGGGAAGACATTGAGAGATTGGATAAGAAATAAAAAGAAGAAGTGAAGTTATTAGAGAGATGAGTGACTGTAAGATGAAAGTGACAAGCTTGGGTGGTTTGGCCATTTTGAGAGAATGATTGATAACGGGATGACTAAAAATATATATTATATATGAGTGAAAGAAGAGGAGCGAAGAAGTGTCCGGGACTGACTTGGACCAATCAAGCCGACCCGATCCTCAAGGATGTGTGCATTTAGAGTAAGAGAAACCGGAGAGCATGTATGACAAATTGTATGAATGTGACAGAAGCTAGGAGTGAGGAAAGGGCTGTATGGCGTTCTATCCTTTCTAGATAGATAAATTGTATTATTTATTTATTTATTTATTCAGTCATAAACGGCCGCAAGGCCTTTTACAAATTAAAATATTACAATCATCAAACAATAATAATTTCAAATTACATCCTCAAAAATAACAAGTTAAGAAAGTCAATTGAAAATATAAATATTAACCCAGTAGAATAAGACAAAAATAACACAATACATTACTATAATAACTATTATTAATAACTTATCTATAATACAGAACCAAATACTTTATTAAGTATCAACAATATTTATTTTTAGTGTCTCTGATGCCAACCTGATTCCGGGCAATGCAGTGGATAATTTCTGGGAGATGGGCCCTGTGGGTCCGTGTGGCCCCTGCACTGAGCTACATTACAGAAGAGACGATGGAAGCCTAGTGGAAATATGGAATCTCGTATTTATTCAATTCAACAGGTAGACATTTTGATTTTTTGATTCACACAATTTTTTGAGCCGTCTTAAATGGAGGTTTCTAATGCTATTTTTTTTATTTATTTTCCAGACAGCCTGATGGTACGATCCACAGTCTGCCCAAGTGTCATGTGGACACTGGCATGGGCCTCGAGAGAATGGCTGCCCTTTTACAAAACAAATCATCCAATTACGAAACAGATTTATTTCTCCCAATCATTCAAACTATTCACAAAGTGAGTTTGTCATGCCTTTATCAAACAATTGGTGCATTCAAATTAAATAATCTCGTAACCTTACATGCATTTTGATTGTTATTTTGTAGGAATCTGGCAAAGGTATTCTCCCGTATGGTGGTAAATATGGAACTGATGAACATTTGGATACAGCATATAGAACTCTAGCAGATCATGCGAGAATGATTAGTATATGTTTAGCCGATGGAGTCTTTCCTTCTAGAAAGTAAGAAAGGATCGGTTACTCTTATATCTTTTCTAGCTAGGAAGAGGGGACTGAATGCCACACATCTTTTCGTGTATGTGTTGCTTGCATCATCGAGATATGAAAATAAGTGACATCTCAGGATGTCACCCACATTGCCATTCTGTTGTACCCCCTCACACTGCATCCCTTGCATGGTAGGCAGAGATAACAGACCGTCAAACTGTTCTATCCTTACACACATTTCTAGCTTCTGTCACATTCATGCAATTTGTCATCCACACACACCATTTTGTATGCTTCAATTTAAGGTGTGATGAATCAACTGTTTATGTGTGTGTAAATGCAACAATATCACACGATAATATGCATTTTCAAATCTTTGCTATTACATATGTATTTTAAAATGTGTTTTTCCTTTTTAGTTTACGTTTACGCAATGTCTTACGGAAATCTCTATCAATTAGTAATCACGTTTTCAAGTGCCAGTCTGGAATGTTGACGACTTTATACGATCAAGTTGTGGAGATATTGGGGGATGCGTACCCGGAGCTACAAAGGAAGGAGAAAGAGGCAAAACAGATTATACTTCATGAGGAAAGGTTGCTCGAGAAATTGGAGAAGACCATCACGAAACAACGGGAGGAATTGATGAAGTTATACCCGGAAGTGAGGCATTTGAAAATGGAGTTTGCTGCCGGATTTGCAGACGGTTATAAACATTTCAAGCAGGTGAATAATCATGTATGAAGTATGCATTCCTTGTGTTCTGCGAGAGGAACATTAAAAGACAATATACATACAGTTGTTGAAGTAACAAGTAATGAAATAACAGGGGATGGACTTTCTATCAGGTCTTAGGGCCGATCGTCGGCTGGTTTAATGTGATCACTTAACACTTAAGTGGCAATTCCAGTCCATCCATCTGCCGAGGCAGGGAATCGAATCCTGACATCCAACCTAACACACCGATAATCTAAGTCCACTGTATCATGAAGGCTGATGAATGATGAACGAAGATAACTGCTTGTTATTTAAACGACGACATGTAGAAAATCCAATGTTTCTCACGTTAAATTGTGATATTCAGAATATATAGTCGTTGATTGATTAAAAAGATTGTTTGTTTCAGGCCATGAAGAAAGTTAACTCAGACACAATCCCAGGCAGTCTAGTCTTCAAATTGTACGACACGTTTGGTATAAGAGAAGATATGATAGAACAAATAGCCCAAGTCAATAATCTAAGTCTAGATATGAATTCATTTCAAGAACATCTAAACAATCATAAAACAAAACATAAAGCCGTCATTACGGAAACGGCAAACCGTGACTTAAATTTAAAATTGAATTCGGAAATTGAAAGATTGGCAAATGAAAATAATCTAAGGACTGACGATAGTTTTAAATATAATTACGATTTCGAAAGTGGTGCTTTAAATTTACCTAGTTTAACTTCCAATCTTCAGGCAATATTCTCGAGTACGGGTGATAGTATTGACGTTTTAAACGTAGATTTTGATAACGATTATCATCTAGTTTTCGATAAAACAAATTTTTATTGCGAAGAAGGCGGACAGAGTAACGATATCGGGAGAATAAATATAAATAATTTTACGTTTGATGTGAAATCTGTTAAAGTTTTAAATGGACTTGTTTTACACTCGGGAAAGTTTATTAAAAACAATACTAATAATAAGGATACATGTAGTGAATTAAGAATCGGTGATTGTGGAGAATTGTGTGTGGATGCCGATCATAGATTACGCACAATGCAACATCACACCGCAACGCATTTATTAAACGCAGCCCTGAAGAAAGTCCTACCGGGAAGTGTGACGTGTCAACTGAGTTCCAAAGTAACAGCTAGTGGATTGGTATTTGAATTGGGCATATATGGAGACAAACTTACAACGAAAACGTTATCCGATGCTCAAGATCTCGTAAGGTTTGGAACATTTTATTTATGTTATCTTGGACTATAACCTCATGCTGCGTTCCTTGCGGGGTAGACAGAGAGAACAGAATGCACATGTCCTATCCTTGCACGCTTCTGTTTCGTTCATCCAATTGTCATACATGAACGTCTATATCTTTTATTCAGTACGCGCCCGTCCCTGAATATCTGATTGATGTGATCTATCCAGGTTATCCTAGATTATTCTCCCAACATGTCCAAACTATCTTTATTTTTTCACATACATTCTGTCCACAACACCAAACTTATAATCGCTCCTTTCTCTAATTACCCCATCTAGTCAATTACCTTATACAATCCACCAGTTTGCTATCTTGTAAAGTTCTCCAAAAATGAAAAATTTTAATATTTTGAGAGGCACGCTTTCTATTGTTGGTATATCATTCTCCACAGAATATCCCTGGATTTCAGTGACGGTTAAACTAATTTGTTTCTCATATTGTAGGATGGCATGCTCCAAAGCAGTTCCCGTGAAGGTGACTGAGATTGATGTCCAGCAACTCCTCTCTCTGGGTGAAGTGACTACAGTCCCTGGAGAGATATATCCTGAGACTGGAATGAGATTAGTGCAAGTGGACTTGTTAGGCTCTGACTGTGTCTTCTCAAGGTTTGTCACTACTTTAGCTTACACTCACTTGAAAATTTTCAACCTAAAGATTATATTCTGTCCCCCCCCACTCTGCATCCCTTGTGGGGTAGGTAGAGAGAACAGATCGCCAGACTTTCCTATCCTTGTATACACTTCTTGCCTGCATCACATTCATGCAATTCAGCAAACTTTTACTCAAAACACATTCGTCCTTGAGAATCTGATCTATTCAAGCCATGTGATTCTTGGACGGCCATAGTTCCTTGCACTTCTTTTTCTCCCAGGTATATTTTCTTCGTTATCCTTTCATCATTCATTCTCTCTACATGTTCCAACCATCCACTTTAAGTTTCATTGATATTTTCCTGCTTATGGCGAAGGGCTGGCCATTCATTCATGCTGGTTTTTCGATGAGTAGAATTAAAAATGTTTCACATATTTCATATTTTTTCTCAGCAAATAATCTTACTACTTTATTTTGCTTCATAGGGAATTATGCTGTGGTACCCATGTACCCTCCACGGACCTCATCGAAGACTTTGCCATAACCGCAGTCCGAGGCACAGGGAGCCATTCTCCCGTCATCAGGGCCGTAGCTGGGAGCCTCGCTAAACAGGTAATTAAAAGCCTCTAAAATATTTACATACATATTATGTACATATTTACCCTTACTTAGCAAACCTATCTGCAAGAGAAGTTGCAAAATTGTATTGTTGGTAGCCATAACTGTCAAATCTTGTCATAAGAGGCTGTCAATAGTTCGTATTATTCCCAGATTGCATTTTTACAAGCTGCAATACTGAAAATATTACAGAGCAACACTAGAAAAATCAATTTAAAGGCATGAGAGTTTTGCGAGCTGGAAAAGAAATAATGCTCCGATATCACTTTAAACGAAGTAGTATCTCGAACTGCCATCATTACAGATTTGAAAATTAGTGTTGCCAGTTTACTTTCACAATCCAAAAATACAATTCGAATGCAATATCTTATTACATCTAGCAACACCAAACTCAGTAATAACAATTTATTTTCGTTCGTCTTCTTAGGGTGGATAGATTGTATAAATAGATGTGTACATGGATTTAACATTTCCTTTTTTAACTTTTACCCCATATAATACATTTCAATATACTATTTTCAGGTGCACAAACTTGCCAATGATGCCCGGCTTCTGTACAAAGATTTAGAATACAACGACGTGGCAGACAAAGCCGAGTTACAGGAACACATAAACAAGATCAGAAACGAATTGAATGACATCTGTAAAGGTGACGGCACGGCGTTTGGGATCAGGGCAGAGTGTACGGAGACTTTAGATTCAGTGGAGAAGAAAATGAAGAACAAAGATACCAAATCACTGGTGTAAGTTTCTTAAAATTGTAAAATAAAACGTGAACAAAAAAATTGAAAAGAAAGAAATGGTTTTCGATGAGGGGACTACTTGTTGTTTTTGGCAACAATAGTGGCAAGACTTGTAGAATTTCAATAGAAATGTCATTGTTGCCAGCAAACAAAATTGTAGTTCCTAAATCCTTGACAGAATTTAATAACTGAGCTAGGTTCTATTTTGTAACTTTTCAAACTAAAACAAATTTTGCAGCAGAATGTGGTGGAATGGGTGAAAGTTTTCCTAGGCATAAAGTGATCACGTGAGCCAGCCAAAGCTAACTTGTAAGCGTCGGAACACCCATCTTGCTCCCTCCCCAAGGGAGTTCACATAATGCTACGTTTTTTTTAATGTAGTAGATACATACCTATCGCTTCTGTTGGGGGAAAAACTGTAAAATAATTTTGTTTAAATTTATTTCACTATGTGTGAAATAATTGTGAAAAGAACATCTTATTTTTGACAAGATGCACTTGATAAGTTACAGATTTGGGCCTACAATGAACCATACTTGTGCTGACATGTTTTGTTGTTATTCCAGTGATTTGGTAAAGTCCGAAATGGGAGTGACTATGGCGGAGCAAGCTACAAAGCCTTTCATAGTCCATTTCTTGATATGTTCCTACCTCCTGGAGCCCAGCAACTTGTCTCTCTACACGGCCGTGGAATGCGTACAGGATAAGCCTATACTCATTTTGGGATGCGCTTGTGGGATCATCAAAGCAACGTGCCAAGTGCCCAAGGTATGTTTTTGATTTAGCTCATCTCCTATTTTATTCTATCCTAGAAAGCAGAGAGAACAGATCAACAGACTTTCCTATCCTTCCGCACACTCGTTGCTTCTGTCGCATTCACGCAATTCATCATACACACAATGATTCAAAACACCTCCATCCATAAGTAACTGGTCGACATAGTTAAGCCGTGTGGTTCTTGTGTGGCCGTGCTTCCTTACACCTCTCAAGTATATCTTCTTTGTCATTCTTTTATCGTTCATTCTCTCTACACTTCCCACCAATCTCAACTTGTTCACTTTCATTCTAGATACTACATCCGTTTTACATGCACTCAACTCTGATCATTTCTTATCTTATCTTCTAAGGTTTTTTCTCTATTTAGAAGGCTATTAAACTTGTACTGTAATAAAATGAATGTTTTCAGAGTTTTGTCACACCAAACTTCACGGCTGAAAAATGGATGGAGTCTATAGTGTCTGTGTTTGGTACAAATGTTGTACCGGCCGTAAAGAATCAGGATATTAATGTGTTGGCTCATATGAATGGGAAAAAGGTACTAATTGTTTTACTACATTCTACGAATTAGCTTATTTATAAACTAGAGTCAAAAACCTAACAAACGGGTGACAATATTGGCATAATAGCCTGGTTTTTTTGACAGGGTTCCGAGGGCAAAATTGTTATTTTAATAAAATAAAATACAAATAAAGCACCATCCATCTGTTACAGATTTGTTTTAAAAAAATTGGTTTGAAATTTATATATTAACAAATGGACGACTTCAGTAGTAACTTGTACATAACTCTATTGTCATCAAATCTCATAACTACGGTGATCCTGTGATCCAGGCGACATGTAACTGAACTGGGATTAGCAGTACATACATCTGGCGAATTATGTAATGGACTATTACCAAAATGATTTAATATTTAAAATGTTTTCTCGTAGGTGAGCCTGATCAACTGCGAGTCGTTGGTAGCCGAAGCCATAACGAAAGCCACAGAGTTTGCCACCGAATGTCTGGAATCTTCAACCAGTAAGGAGTCGGCGTGGAATAATGTTGACAATTCGGATAAAATCCGCGGTCAGAATACTTAAACTACATAATTCACTATACCATGGAGATAGAAGATAATTATATCTTAGAAATGTACTCAGAATGTTTCCGCTCTGTAGGAAATTATCCTACGTGACTTCAGAGGTGCCGTTCGACAATTTTATATCCGTCTAGTGTACTATCATAGCTTTTCGCAAAATGCGGGATGGCCAGTGATGGGTGTGAAGGGGAAACCTGTTGAATGTCGTGTATTCGAATGGAATGGTGCTATTATCCAACTCTCCCCTACTCAACATGATGAAAATTTTTATGCAGTCGGTAGCTTGATTTGAGCCACTTTCAACTGTCGAGCAAATGGATGTTGTTCAAGTCTTGTTGTTGACATCCCAATGCAATATTTTCCAGCTGAATGTTGAATATTTAATTTCATTTAGAGTCAAACTTTGAATGTTGCAAATCACTTAATTGTTTTTATGTTATAAAATGTATAAAAGTTTGTTTGTAAGTTACAGTAAATTATTTTTTAATACGTATTGATTAGTGTATTGTTTTATTTTATTACCATAAGGTTATCACCATGGAAGGTGTGATACATTTTCTATGAAAGATTAATCCTATGCCACGTATAATATTGAAGATCTCAGCTCTTAAGACCTCTCACAAGAAGGGTGAAAGATGTACAAAAAACATTGGTCATTTCTCTTTATTTATTAGAAAAATATAAATAGGAACAACAATAACAAACTAATTATGAGGGCTATTTTTTTATCAAGTTCCGTTTGTGCTTCTAAGAAAGCACGAAGTGCGAAAGAGCGAGATCTGCACATCACGAGATTGCGCAACTCTCTCACCATAACCTCTGTTATTTTCGGATCGGATGCGTCACTCGCAGCCGAGTTACAGGCAATTTAACATGACCGCTACGATAGATGCTCCCGCCAAATGTGAGTTTACGAAGGTTTTCAATCAGAGAACATTCTGATTTGAAGGTCCGCCTTAAGGAACAATTTCCAGAAATTTTAAAGTCCCCTTTGCAAACAATTATTAGCAAAATCCTAAGATCAGGAAGGTGTGTGCTCGTTTGCCTCTAACCACCTAATTATGTGGTCAGGTCTACCCCAGGTCCGCGAGGTTGCACGAGCCCTACACTAAGGATAGACTTGCGCCCTTGACCATATCTTCATCACGTACGTCAGCTTGCTTTTCTTTGAATTTTGTGCACCCGTCCCATACCTATCTACACTATCATCACTCATTAATTGTTTACCGCAATTTTTTACCATTCTGCAATGGGTTTCAGCAGCACTTCGTCCATGTGTTGGCAGAAAACGGATTACAAGCCGTAACTCACATTTGGCGGGAGCACCGATCGAGGCGGGTATGTTCAATTGCCTGTAACTCGGCTGCGAGTGACGAAATCGATCTGAAAATGGCAGAGGTTATGGTGGAAGAGTTGCGCAATCTCGAGATGTGCAGATTTTGCTCTTTTGTATTTCGCGCTTACTAAGAAGCACAAACGGAACTTGATTAAAAAATAACCCTCGTATGTTATGCTGACTGATGACTTAAATAATTTCTTAATAATAAAAAATACAACTTTGTCACGAAAGTAGCGACAACACAGATCAGACCCCATGCTCGAAAGACTCCAACCACTGTTCCTTTGTAACTTGATAGAATTTTAAAAAAAGGTGAAAACACTGGCAGCTCACACAGTTCATTTTCAAGAGCGACCGGCCTTCGACTATGGTCTGTCAAGAAAGATATGGTCTCCGATTAATTGAGAACTAAAATTGACAACTCTGTAAGCGTATCCATCATGTTTATTTCTTTCTTTTTTCGTGTTGACTGCAAGATATTGCTTTTGCAAGAAGTCCGCCTTTTGGCACACTATCATTGTCTCGTTTTTCTAACTCAGTATGTTTTTCTTTGGCCAATAAAGATTTATTTATGGTTGCCAAAAAGCTACAAGTAACACCCTCAACGAAAAGCATATCTTTTTCGACAGACTGTAGAATTGTACAAAAACGCTTTAATTGCTTGTGTTTTCGAACGGTGAACGCTGAACCTAATGCGCGTCCATGAATAACATTTCTGAGAAGAGTAGTACTGTGTTGGGTAGAGGACGCGGCTGCGGTGATAGAACAGTGAATACTTGACGATCCATGTCAACAGCGGTGCTGAAAAATAAAAACATTTCATTAAGAACACCATTCAACGCATTGATCTTGCAACTAAGGGGAGGTCACGAAGTTTGACTTCTACTACAGTAAGTGGTTTTCGAAGTAAGGAAAGAATTTGGGTCTGTGTGTAGAAACCCAGATACTTTTTCATATACAAAAGAAAAATTGATAATAAAAGTCAGTACTATTATCGTGAGAAACTTACACGCAGATAAATCCAGCGACGTTGGTCCTGATGACATCGTCTTCAGGGCTGGTGGCGAATGATACGGCAAGTATGTGATGTACTAGGGAGGGAGATGGGATGACTGGGACTACCTTGGTAAGGGGGTCTGTCACTACCATACCGAGGGGCATGCATGAGTCGGGGAGGGATGGAGCTCCAATCTGAAATACAAAAAGACATTCGTACCATCGTGAAGAAAGAGTTAACAGTAAATGAGACAAACTATATCTTCTCTCTTCTATATAGTGTGAGCAAGAAAGAGGCAGAAATTACTCTCACTCGAAACCAACATGAATACAGCTGACAGGCCAGTATTACTCTCTTCCTTTTATTTGAAACGCATTCATCCTTGAGGATCTGGGTCGATATGATCGGTCCAAGTCAGTCTCGGACAGCCACGCTTCTTCACATCTCTTCGTTCACTCATATACGTAGTATTTTAAGTCATCACTCATTCTTTCAACATGCCCAAACTATCTTAGTGTATACACTTTCATTCTAGTCACTAGTCACTTGCCTAAAATATCCCATTTGATTAAATTAATTGCTTTATTGGGATTTCTTCCAGGTAATCAGAATCCTAATAAAAAACATACCTTGTATATTTTGGCATCTGAAAATTTGACGTCAAACGAATGTGGATAAAATGGAGTACGCTTCCCGTAAAAATATTCTCTTATCCTCGAATCCCTCGTGTCACCTCGCTGCTTCTTAGTTCTTTTGACAACCTAGATAAAAAAAAAAGAAAAAATGTAAATCCACAACAAATCATGTAAATGATTACAGTCTCGTGAGTTCACTCATGATATTATTCAAGTCGCTACGTGTTTGATAAATCATGATTTGATCAAATTATTATCCTAATAATGGGGTAACCAGTGAATGCTGTATGTGCGTAAAAACACACAACATTATCTTTGCATGAAGAGCGGCGAAGCTAATTGCTGAAAAAGATGTGCGATGTCTAATTGGAGTTTTACGAACACCTTACCGTTACAGGGCACTCAAGAAAATGACAAAAAAAGAGTGGTGGTCAATTTTAGAATCCAAATATTTATAATTTTAATAATTAAGAGTAGGCACATCGACATAAGAGTAGGCACATCGACATTTTAAAAAAGGGATACCTTAGATCTCGACAACCTTACTGAATATGCTTTGGAAAAAATAGGGTAGATACATTGAACCTTTATCTACGGAATGATGGTAAAAGATTTTTTTGTATGTTGTATAGATTTCTCAAAAAAAATGTGAACATAGTTGGGTCCCAAACTTAATGTGAGTTTGCTTCTCCCGACACAGGACATTACTAGTGGGAGAAGTAATGTGTACATTTAAAATGTTTAGATTTTAAATGTACATATGTAAAAATTTAGTTTTAAATCTTACCCCTCCACTCTTTGGTAGGAAGACGACGTTAACAAACTTTGGCATATCTCTAACGAGTTCATTATAAAGTCTCTCATTATCCAACACTAGAATGACGTCAACTTCAAATGTCTGTGCGGCGAGTGTGAGAACCTTGTAACCTCCTCCCTTCACCCAGCCGCATGTGTTGATTATGCACCCAGAGTATCTGGCTGGAAACAAAGTCAATAATAAGAGGACCTCTACGGTATAAATATATTTTTATTAGCTGAGGATGCGACGTGCGACTACGGGCAGCTGCAGGACACTGAGCACCTCCTGGCCTGCACAATGGCTCTTGGGCGGTGCACATGGGAGAGCCTCGCAGATCGTTCTCCCTTGGAAGATGACGCAGGAGAGGTTGTGGCTTCTTGGGAGCGGAGAGGGATCTAATGAGTGCTGACCGACATGATAAGAAGAAGAAGCTAAAAAACATCCGGAGTTACAAAACTAAGATGGTTTGGGCATGTTGAGAGAATGAAAGATCACAGGATGACAAAAATATATATTTGAGTGAGTGAAGAGGGGTGAGGAAATGCGGTCGCCCGAGACTAGCCTGGATCATGTCTACCAGATCCTCAAGGAGAGACCGTAACACATGTTGTTTGCTTTTTGGTAATAAATTTTTCCTCATTTCATAATGCAATCAATTACAAGCTTCATAATCGATTATAAACACATTTCAAGGCAGATTTATTGACTAAACATAAAATGTAATAAAATTGTGTACATTACTTATGATTGTGACATAAACTAACAAAAAAATGTTCCATGACCATTATGTTTTTTCTTACTAAGGTCTCTTGTTATCTACTTACAACAGGTAGAAATTGCATCGGGAAAAGAATGATTACTCAGCTAATAATATAGATTACATAATAAGACTAGAAAAAAGGATAAATGAGAATATGTTTTAACAACGCTAGTAGTTAATAATTTTATATTTGTAATTTTTTTTCAATAAAAAAATATTTCAAAATTTACTAAAATTCTAATTATTCCCGTAGTTTGTCAGATATAAGACTGTAATTTGATTGATAAAATGTTTAAAGACGCAGTAACTCTGGTGGATATTTTTTTCAATATTCAGTCCCCTTTCTATACAATAAGCCAAAATCAATTTCGTTACTTACTGTGATGGAGGCCCATCTTTATAGCAATATCATAAGTAGTAAGTAGCTATATATTATAGGGCAAAGGTTAGGTATACTTGTTCCCTTTATAGAGAGATGATTCCCACTTAACATATTTCTTTCAGAATCTACTAAAGAGGAGATGAAATAGGATTAAGATTTTTCTATAATAAGAGTGAGATGGATAATAGATATATTTTTTATCAGGATTTCAGGTATTGAGAATAAGATGTGTGTCTGTGTGTGTAGTAGGTGGTGTATGATTTTTTGTTAATAATATTTTTTTTCAGAGATTAAAGTGTGAGATGAAGAGATATTTCTCGGGGCAGTGTTAGTTCGGTTGAGTTCGGAGGTGGTGGAACTTAGAAGCTGTGTTACATTATATTCGAAATTTAATTACCACTTTCTATAGTTTACTGAATTTTGTAGTGAGAATAATCCTAATCCAGGATTATTCTATTATACCATCCTAGTTTTATTTTATCAACTAAATTAACTTCAGTGATGCTGCCCGATGGAGCAAAGCTAAGAATTTATTTATACTATTTTGTTTCAGAGATAATAACAACTAAGCAATAATTCTTTGTTTCAGCATATTATAAGCAAGATGCTATAACCTAAATGACTTATAATGATGTGCATGAATTCGATTAACTTGTAGAAACTTCTTAGTACATTATTATCCCTAATTGCATGAATATTTACGTTATAATTACTGATTGCAAGAATATGTGTGGAAGTATCATCTGACTGCTAAACCATTTCGCGGGGAATAATCAGATTTAAGCCTTAAGTGGAATTAAGAGACATTAGACCCAGAATTTGGCCAAAGCAAAGTCAATTCTATACGTATTATATTATTAACTTATTATATAGTAGTGAATGTGATAAAACTTCGCGTGATAACAGCACTTGGACTCAAAATCGCTTTGGTTGTTTGAGACAAAAGTTCGGCGGCGTAGGGGCCGAATTGCATGCCCAAATCTAATTTTCAATTAGCCGTATGTGACTCTCTGTCTATCCTTATAAAAACTAACCAACTCTATATCTCTTCAATTACGTAGATGAATAATTATTGATTGTGTTATAATTGTGTTGTATTTTGTTTCTTGTACTTTTATGTCACTTTTCAGGGAGATTTCTAAATTTATTTGTGTTAAAAATATATGATGTAACGTTCTCACACTTCGGGTACGCCCCTGGTATATTATACGTTATGTATGGGGTGTGTGTAGTTTGCGCTCCTTAGTGATACTCAGGTACCTACTGTCTCGATGCTATGAATCGCATGGGCGCTACTCACGATTAAAGGTGAGACTTTTATTCCAGCAGAAAAACATGACGTGGGTGGTCCGAATTAAAGAAGAGTTTATCCCTAGACTGATCACATCGTAAAGGCCAATAGACAACGAAAAGAGTTGAGAAAATAGTTATTACGAAATTACGGAAACAGGATAACGGCGGACAAGCGGCGATTCGTTTTACGCAAATTCAGTGTCTGAATGATAGATTAGAATGTGAGAGTGTGTTTGAATGTGTGATAGAGTGAAAGTAGAAATGAACTTAGGGAAAGTAGCTTTTTAGAACTAGGCAATAGGGTTTAGTTTTTGAATTTAGGTAGCAGTTATTTAGGAGGTAATGTTGAACACCAACAAAAGTTTAGTTTAGTATTCTTTTATATTTTTAGCTAGTAGGGTGTTCCCATCACAAAAAAATGGTGCTCGTGACAGAGGATATAAGTATTTTTTAAATACTTACTGGATTACTACGGATAGCTTTAGAAAATAGACTTAGAATTAGTTAGAAAAAAAAAATAGTATGAAGAAAATTTAAATCTGCTTGTCTACACTAATGGGAAGATATGACACGTCTTAAAAACTGAGGGGAGGTGGTGATTAAATCAAGAAGTCACTTTGCTTGCCATCGAAGGGATGCAATGTTTAGGCTGAGGAGGGCTGCTGGAGTCAGAGAAGCATGGAGATCAAGATGTATGTAGGAATTTGCGGCAAAACTATCCATAGGATCGGTACAAGGAACATCAAAATATTGCGTAAAATTATGTATCGTCTGATAATTTAAGGGGGGGGGGGATTTTCGTTTTATACCCCTTAAGTGATGTGATGTTTTAGTGTTGGTGATACGAAAAGGGATAATACGAAAATATTGGTTCGTTATTCGGAATACGTTCGGATACACGTAGCGCGGGATACGACTGTAAGTTCGCATCTGAAGTCAGGATAATGTAAACACGTATAGTAGAGTTAGGTATATAGAGATATATAGAGTATAACGTTACTCCTTGGGTTAGAAGTATACTACAGAGATAGTCTACAGGTATAAATGTGTGATACTTGAAATGGTGTGTTGTGATTAACAAAACATAGACTAATGCTACATCAAGATAAATATTTGTTTTTTTGTGTGTTTGTGGGTTCGTCATTATATCTATAGTTAAAAATTCGATTTAACCTGAAAGGTGTAGTAGGTGTAGTTAACAGTTCAACAACCCGACGCGTTGTTTCTTTTTGTGATATCTATCATTAGGTATGCGACGAAATGGATGATCATGAAATCGGAAGTAATATAATGAACGAAAAGTTTATTAGCGAAATTTTGTTTTTACAGGATGGAGTTGAGAAGTCATAATAAAAGAAAAACGACTGCGAGAAATGAAAATAGTATTAGGAGGAGAAGGACAACACGTTACAGTAACGTAGTGAAGGGATTAATGTCGCCATGGATTGGGAAAATACGGACGTTGGAAAGACGTGAGATGGAGGTACCCGCCAGTAAACAACAAACCAACAGCGTAAGTTTACTAGGTCCAGACATGGTATACTCGATGGTAAAAAGACCCAAAAATTTTGAAAAAGGGATGAACCCCATGGTCTTTCTAGACGAAATAAAAGAATTCATTCGAAAGACGGGGAATGAGAATAAAGCTTTGGATATAGTAACCGAATGCTTATCAGATGACATTAAAACGTGGACCATTATCTATCGGGACGACTGGGAAAAGTTTGAAGACTTCCAGAAGGATTTCCTAGATCGTTACTGGGGGGAAGTGGTACAAAATGATCTAATTAGAAAGGTTTTATTAGATAGATGGGACGCATCGGGAGGAAAATCCATGGTCGACCATTTTGCGGACTACTGGAGCCAAGTTAAGTATCTCACCACCCATATGAGGAGTGAGACATTAGTAAATGAGTTAATAAGACATTTTCCAATTGATGTACAGACTCATTGGTTCGCCCAAAGCCGTACCACTGCCAAAGAAGCGGCTGATTTGCTACTAAAACTGGGTGGTTTGGTGAATACCAAGCGGGGAGATACAATTCGATATATGAGAGAGCGTTTACCGGTTCCGCAGAAGAGTGGAAACAATGTGGTGAATGTGTTGGAAAAGGGGAAATATATAAAAAATATTCGAGATAGTCAATTGGAGGATCCATTCTTATGCGAAGTAATGGATTGTAACAATGGTATGTTTGGTCCATACACCCAGATGTTATATGAGAACGTAAGAAATTATACCATTGAGGGAAATACTATACTGTATATTCGTGGAAGTGGGAGAAGAGTTATTGCTGTCCCGAAGAATATAGCGACCGAATTAATTAGACGTGTTCATGATGACTGTGGACATACAGGCGGAGCTAAAACCCTGAAAGTCATCAATCGTTTTTATTTCTGGCCCGAAATGAATAACGGTATAAGGATTTATGTTAAAACTTGTAAAATATGTCAAAACATGTAAAGTGCTAAGAGTGTGCGGACATTCAGCTCCATTGATTTGAAATATTAGACTACGTGAGGGACAAGAGACTATATTATAATTAACAAGTAGAATGTAATTTAGTATTTATAATTAAATTTTAGGTTTATTATTTTAATAATGACGCTGTAAATATCAAATAATTAAGACGTTATTGTTAGTTTCAAATAAATAAGTTATGCAATAATTTATAGTGTGAAATATGGACAAAAATAATAATAATAATTAGCTTCTATCAGATGTTTTATATGTCAGATAAGGAAAGGTGACCGGATATACAACAGAGGGATGCCATATCAATGATGTTTTTGTTTGTAATATGTATTATTAATTACAATTAATATTATTTTAATATTCAAATATCTTAAGGTTATTTTGTAATTAGGGTAAGTCCGGGATTTTGATTAAAATTGTAAGAGGGACCTCAGTCAAATCGGATGGGGGTCATCAGTAACGCGAGCGAGGGGCGTTACTATTACTAATGTAGGTAATGTGTTTGTGAAACATTTAAACTCGGTAAATTTATGACAATCAATTTTGTTATAATTGTTCAGTTTATTAATAGATAATGGTGTAAGTTATAAGTGAAGAACGTAACAAAGTATGATGATACTTGCGATTTGTGAATCTACAAATGAAATGACACGATAATTTTGTTACTTTGATTGCAGCGGTATAGATCTGTGCGCTCGTTATGTAGGAAGGTACCTACCTACATTTGTGTATTGACATTAGACATGTGCGCCGGCTGCAAAAAAGCCGGCGGCGGCGCCCATGTCTAAAATTGCCGGCGGCGGCGCCACGCCGGCGGCGTGGATCCAAAGTGGGGGGAAGCATTGGATTTTTTTGCAATATTGTTTTAAATGATTAAATACGTATATGTGAAAAGGATAATGATAAAATCGATTTATTTATTTTGAAAAACTATGATTATTTCAATAATAAAGTGAAATAAAAGCTCATATTTGAAAAATAATGGAAAATTACATTATTGCTTTTTCATGGCGCTGGAGGGCAGGTCAAAATAAACTAATCCATAAAGTCAAACGCGTCAGAATGAGCCTCAGTATGGGCAGTGATGTAGTCGAACAGGTTTCTCATTTGGCAATATCTGGGCTGTTAGCTAAATGTTGGGTGGAATTCAAACTCTGAAATAAATTGCGATGACGAGGTCGACCTTCCACAAAATGCAAAACTCCTATGTAGCTGAGAACTACAGTTGAGCAACATATGTGTTGTAAAAACATATGTGTTATATGTGCTGTTGTTTGGAGTGGACGGGTAATTTAATAAAATTATGTAATTTAATAAAACTATCTCATTTGCGATGTTATTTGAGGTGTAAATATAAGGATAATAATTATTCAATAAGCATAAATTGTGGTGTTCTAGTCGAAAGGTTCATAAATTAATAATATCAACCAAAATACGTAATGCTTACCGGTGGAAAGATAAATTACAATTTGAGAGTAGTCTGTAATCACAGTACGAAAAACCACGTTAGGGGATAGTAATTTCTTTTTTTATTATAACGCAGTGAGCGAAATAATTGGATTTTAACCTTAAAATATCGAATTATAATCACTTTTTGACACTTTGAAGATCATAAGCGTCAAAAATTACCAAATGAATATCGTTTTTGTCAAGAGAAAAGAAGTCATTACTATTTCCACAGTGTTGTGAATTCAAACTCTGAAATAAATTGCGATGACGAGGTCGACCTTCCACAAAATGCAAAACTCCTATGTAGCTGTGAACTACAGTTGAGCAGAAGCTGTAAAAACATATGTGTTATATGTCCTGTTGTTTGGATTGAAGGGTAATTTAATAAAATTATGTAATTTACCTAATAAAACTATCATATTTGCGATGTTATTTTAGGCGTAAAAATAAGGATAATTATCAAATAAATATAAATTGTTGTGTTTTTAGTCGAAAGGTGGATAAATTAATAATGATATCAACCAAAATACGTAATGCTTACCGGTAGAAAGATAAAATACAATTTATTTATTTATTTTCAATCACATACGGCTTTTAAGGCCATAGGTACAAAATATACGAGCATTATAACAATAAAAAAGTAAATCAAAACATAAACAATTTGAGAGTAGTCTGTAATCACAGTCTGAGAAACCACGTTAGGGGATAGTAATTTTTTTTTTATTATAGTGCCGCCTTAGGTTAGCGAAATAATTGGTTTTTAACCTTAAAATATCTAATTATTATCACATTTTGACACTTTGAAGATCGTAAACCTCAAAAATTACCAAATGAATATCGTTTTTTGTCAAAAGAAAAGAAGTCATTACTATTTCCACAGTGTTGTATTGAAACAAATGAAATATAGCGAATCTAGTCAAGTGGAATGAAAATAATTTTGATTAGGTACTTCGATAATCAAAGGCTAAACTAATGAAAAGAGAGAACGGTTGACCGAAAAGATGAAAGGCCAAAAATTTTGGTCAGATACTCTGCCAAAATTTACGTGGTTTAAAAATTTCAGCGTGGTATGATAAAATCGATCAAAAAACCATAAATTCTGATTTTTCCTTATAATTCCCAGTTACATAAAATAACGTATGTTTTTAATTTAATTTCCACTATGAAGAACCAAACTATTAATGCCTTGTGGCCGTCAAAACTATAAATAAATAAATAAATCCCATCCTATTTCTTGTTTTAGAATCGAATAAATAAGACAATGCATTAAGTACATAGTTATTATTCGACATTTTATATAATTACTGAACCCTAGCATCCCCACAGCTGAATGCTTCAATTTTATTACCTGGAAAAGTACTTATTTCGATTTCTGTATCAAGAAACACAAGATAAATACTTTTAGTCACACGGATCCCACGCCGCCGGCGTGAGCGTTTTAACCGGCGGCGGCGCGCCGACCATGATCAACGGCGGCGCGCCGGCGCGGCGCTCATGTCTAATTGACATGTAGGTATATGCGTGTTACCTATTGGGGAGTTTGTAGTAGGTATACAAGAAATACACCTATCTAAGAATGTTACGTTGGATTTATACCATGGAATTTTAGGATAACTTACTATTAAATAAATGATTTGATATTTCATCGATGTTCAGAGGAAATTCACCAATATGGACGTTGCTTTAAGAGGACGAATGGAACAATGAAGACATGCATTATACGTAATCTTTTATCGAGAAGAAATTCATCGTTGTGACGAAATTAATTGAAGAGGATCGTCGCAAAACCCACCACAGAAAAACCATACAACCAAGGACCTGAAAGTTTTTCAGGGATTATGAAGAAGAGAGTTCTACGGATGGCTGGAAAATAGAATATGGAGATAGTGCGGGAAGTAATTACTATGTCATAGATGATATATTCTCACCAGGCGCGAAGCTACCTAGGAGCACGATTCCCGTCGAGTTGCCTTTTGGAAGAATTATGGGTATAATCTATAATTCTAATCTGACGTAATCCAATAAGAAATGTTAGCCCCGGCTTCCCTTCTGCAGAAATCCACCCTTCGCCACTGATTCTCACCAATGGTTGATTGACAGAGCGATAGAATTTGAAACAACGTGTCGGTGAGGAGTTTGTTATACAAGAGAATACCTACCTACTTCGGGATATTGATGCATATTATACATACAACGTGTTAGGTATATACGTAAACATGTTCCGTCAATTAGGGATAGGAAATATTAAAATAAATACTAGGAAAAGATTTGGGACTAGTCTAAAATCATAATATTGACTGATTTATTATTTTACAGTTTCGAGAATATTAGTGTATCTTGAGTGGGTAATTGATTATAAGGTGCGTATAGGAAACGAAATAATAATAAACTTTTAGGGTTCATTTATTATATGTGTTTATTTTTTAGTGTTACCATTTTCAAGTGGATCGATGTAATATACTGATGACGGTTGGAGAACGAGACTAATAATAAGTATGTACTGCGATGCATTTCTTTCAGATAGACAGGGCGGGACCTAGGAATTAATAAAATTATTTTTCAGATGTTTTATTTTACGTTTGGCGTGGACTGACATTTAGCTAAAATTTTCAATTGGATCAAAACGTCAGTACACGTAGGGGGGTGTGATGGAGGCCCATCTTTATAGCAATATCATAAGTAGTAAGTAGCTATATATTATAGGGCAAAGGTTAGGTATACTTGTTCCCTTTATAGAGAGATGATTCCCACTTAACATATTTCTTTCAGAATCTACTAAAGAGGAGATGAAATAGGATTAAGATTTTTCTATAATAAGAGTGAGATGGATAATAGATATATTTTTTATCAGGATTTCAGGTATTGAGAATAAGATGTGTGTCTGTGTGTGTAGTAGGTGGTGTATGATTTTTTGTTAATAATATTTTTTTTCAGAGATTAAAGTGTGAGATGAAGAGATATTTCTCGGGGCAGTGTTAGTTCGGTTGAGTTCGGAGGTGGTGGAACTTAGAAGCTGTGTTACATTATATTCGAAATTTAATTACCACTTTCTATAGTTTACTGAATTTTGTAGTGAGAATAATCCTAATCCAGGATTATTCTATTATACCATCCTAGTTTTATTTTATCAACTAAATTAACTTCAGTGATGCTGCCCGATGGAGCAAAGCTAAGAATTTATTTATACTATTTTGTTTCAGAGATAATAACAACTAAGCAATAATTCTTTGTTTCAGCATATTATAAGCAAGATGCTATAACCTAAATGACTTATAATGATGTGCATGAATTCGATTAACTTGTAGAAACTTCTTAGTACATTATTATCCCTAATTGCATGAATATTTACGTTATAATTACTGATTGCAAGAATATGTGTGGAAGTATCATCTGACTGCTAAACCATTTCGCGGGGAATAATCAGATTTAAGCCTTAAGTGGAATTAAGAGACATTAGACCCAGAATTTGGCCAAAGCAAAGTCAATTCTATACGTATTATATTATTAACTTATTATATAGTAGTGAATGTGATAAAACTTCGCGTGATAACAGCACTTGGACTCAAAATCGCTTTGGTTGTTTGAGACAAAAGTTCGGCGGCGTAGGGGCCGAATTGCATGCCCAAATCTAATTTTCAATTAGCCGTATGTGACTCTCTGTCTATCCTTATAAAAACTAACCAACTCTATATCTCTTCAATTACGTAGATGAATAATTATTGATTGTGTTATAATTGTGTTGTATTTTGTTTCTTGTACTTTTATGTCACTTTTCAGGGAGATTTCTAAATTTATTTGTGTTAAAAATATATGATGTAACGTTCTCACACTTCGGGTACGCCCCTGGTATATTATACGTTATGTATGGGGTGTGTGTAGTTTGCGCTCCTTAGTGATACTCAGGTACCTACTGTCTCGATGCTATGAATCGCATGGGCGCTACTCACGATTAAAGGTGAGACTTTTATTCCAGCAGAAAAACATGACGTGGGTGGTCCGAATTAAAGAAGAGTTTATCCCTAGACTGATCACATCGTAAAGGCCAATAGACAACGAAAAGAGTTGAGAAAATAGTTATTACGAAATTACGGAAACAGGATAACGGCGGACAAGCGGCGATTCGTTTTACGCAAATTCAGTGTCTGAATGATAGATTAGAATGTGAGAGTGTGTTTGAATGTGTGATAGAGTGAAAGTAGAAATGAACTTAGGGAAAGTAGCTTTTTAGAACTAGGCAATAGGGTTTAGTTTTTGAATTTAGGTAGCAGTTATTTAGGAGGTAATGTTGAACACCAAAAGTTTAGTTTAGTATTCTTTTATATTTTTAGCTAGTAGGGTGTTCCCATCACATTACGTTATTCTTATTTTGGGCTCACACTCTCATACCGACCTTGAAAAGGTTGAAGAAATAATAAAATAATTTTTACTCATGAGTGTATCGCCCATTGAAGATCTGGTCAACGTAATCGAATTGTAATCTCCCAAAAACAATAAAACAGTTATACACAACAAACCTTTCTTATTAATTTCCATTCTATCCGAGATCACTTCAGCCAATTTGGATGTGACGACATTAAACAATTCTGAATTATCATTAAGGTTATTGTGACCGAAGTGATAGACGAGTGGAGCCTGCTGACTGAAGCCTTCTTCTACCGTAGCGGGGCGCTCCACGAGCAGAGCACCTGAAACAATACAGTTGTATGAGCATACACATGCATGAGTCATGGTTTCTTTGATAACGCTAATAACATATACTACCACAACTCTGTCAGCAAAACACTGTAATGGGATTCATTTAACCTTTAAATTAATTAGGTATTTATTTTGCTTTTAGGATACTACCACTATAGAGATGTGGAGTTAATCAAACTAAAAATGAAGCCTAAAGTATACAATGTAGTTTCCCACAACAGTGTAGAAGAATTAAGGATGAACATTGTAGGGCTTACGACCGACCTCGGCTGGCTTAAGTGGTCACTTTACATTAACCATTAACCAACATTCGCCATTTCAGTTCACCCCAGCTGGGATTCGAACCTGTGGGGAGATGGTGGTATATATGGTATTTTCAAATTTCTTTAAAAGAGCCCCTCTCAGATCTACGCCTGGTAAAAATACAATGAGTTTTGTTATTAACAAACCAATTGTTCCCGGTACGCTAATATTTCCTTGCCCAACATCCAAATCAACATATATAGGCCTTCTCCTCATCCTCACAGCGTAGTTGAGTAATATACGACTGACTGTAGTCTTCCCGACATCGCAGGGACCCACGATCATTGTGATTGGGCCCCTGCTACCTGTCCTCTCCGCCTCCATTCTGTGCTGTTCTAGGGCCGCATGGACATTCAGATAAATCAACTGAAAAAAATAGTAATAGAAAATTTTTAAGAACAGTTTGGATGACTTTCTCAGAACGACAGATGGCTCAGACATTGATTTGGGCCTAGGCTGCTTGCCCAAAATGAATAATAATAATGGAACTACTAGATGTCCAAATTGGATAACAAGTAGCTATCTCAACAGATATACTGCGAAGAACGATATTAAGATTTTCGACAGACGGTACATGGTGGAAGTCCATTGAAGGTAAAAATGGAAGATTATTACGTAGTTTAAAATTCTCATCATCAGGCATTTAACAACTATGTTACATGTATGAGATTTCTAGCAATATGGTCACATTTTTATGTATTGCACCTAACAATTACCAATATGAATTTTTCCAACACAACGCTACAGCCGTCGCTCCTCGTGGTGTTGTGAATGATATCCCTACTATGCGAGATAAAGGTCTGGGTTCGATTCGACCCAACGCTTTACAAGAATGATTTGTAAATTAACTATTGTCACATATAACAAAAGTTGTTTTATGGATTTTGAATTTTTTAATAAGCTGTAAAATGGTCATTCTCATACAAAAGAAGAGCTGCAGTATTTGTTGTTTTACTTCATAGTTGATTTGCTTTCAACGTTTAAACTGAAGACCTAATATGCAACAACATTCCAGAAGAAGTCTTCTACACAGTTGGAGGAATACTGCATTGTATATACTATGTAATTAATATAAGAAAAAATCCAACGCTTTACAAGAATAATTTGTAAACCAAAAATAATTCATGTTAATGTCCTCTTACCATTGGCGTTTCTTTAGCAACATAACTGACTTCAGTCTTTCCTTTAAGTTCCACAGTACATCCCTGCCAGGTGAATACAGCAACTTTAGCTCCTGAGTGAAACTCGTATGGTTTGCCTTTGAATAACTCTGTACCAAACATTTCAGCTAATCCGTTTTTAACCTGTGAACATACCAACGCATCCATGATATATATATATGTTTTTATATATATATGTTTTTAAAAGCGCTAAGCGTTTTTAGCACATTTTTAAAACACGATAAACTTTTGACAGGAGTGACATTTCAAGTCCAAAACACCGTAAATTTACAAAATTCGCTTTAAAAAAACACATTCTGACTTTCTGTGGCCTCCTCCGGCCCCACCCGCATGCTGTTTTTAGCGCTTTTTTTAATAAAAAAGTTTTTCACAAAAAGTGAGGCCCCGCTTCGACAATAGTTCCAATAAGTGTCTTCCCTTTGAAATATTTTGCGCACATGCGGTTAATTAGATTGGCATAGTGAACATGGGAAAAAGAAAATGGTATTAGGAAGTACGACATATGGAGATGTTTTATCACTGATCATGTTGGCGCTGTTTTTCGGCATGAATCTGAACCTTAAGTGCAAAAATATTACTTGAAAATGTGTAAAGAAAAAAGCAAAGTTGGCAAAAGCAAAGTATTTTGATCCACTGTGAATCCATTCGAATATTTAACTATTTGATTGCGACTAACCTCCAAAATAACTTTTTCATTTTTAGCTTCTACTTCGAAGCGTAATTCGCTGTCTGGATCGAGTTTAAACTCCTGTGTAGTACTTTCTGCCATCTCTGATATCCTTTCAGAGTAAATATCACGATTCGTAAATAATTATTCGATCGTAATCCCGAAATTATCCCAAACAAAACACAAGAAGCTACTTTTTTGGAAAAATTTGTTGCAAATTGTCAAATTTTTTACATATTATCTCTGGTCAAATTGGTGTTGCAAGTAATTAAAATATAATCGCCAAATAATACTTTGATAAAAGTTTGATACCTAATTAACAATTTGAACATGTTTATTTTACCAATAATAGGTACTAGGTAAACGTATTTAATTAATCATAAAAATGAACAAAAATATACGTATTGATGTTTTTATTTCGTTTTATAAATAACCGTTCGTATTTATAAATAACCATTTTGGCTAGAAGTCGAATATTTTCTGTCACTGGCAGTAAAAAAAGCAAAAACAAACGAATGTCAGATTCACATGTTTTTGTCAATTTTTCACGCCGTTTTGTTTTGGTCGCCTTTTGATTGTTTGAATTGGAAAATTAATTTAATTTAATTTTCAAGTATATTGGATATTGATTTATTATTATAATAACAATAAACGTTTGACTTTTCAATTTAACAGTTTCTTATAATTGTGTGAGTTTTTATATGATAAAATAATCGGGAAACACCAGCCTCGTATTTTCAGCGCGTAGAAAAGTGAAGTTTTCCGATAAAAATGACTATTATCGAGATAAGTTTAACCACAATATGTTCATCTGGCGTAACATGACTGAATAAATGAGCCGGACCTGAAGGGAAATGACTGAAACAGGTAAATATTTTGTAAAAACCTCAGTAAAAACAATAAACAAAAGAATCGGACTTCTTTTGTCTGATCCATGATGCACCTGAATTCTCGTAATGCGCTCCCATCTTATCGTCTTCTGAACGTATTAGTATTTAATTGATATAGTTAGAATTCATATAATATGGCCCTGTATCTATGAGCTGAACCAATACACAACAAGCCAAATGAATCTAAGAGATTTTTAACTATAGGTTTATAGGACCTAATTCTGTACACAATCGTGGCTTGGTTGGATGAAGAATACCATAGCTTGAACAGATGGCCCTGGATGTTGGCGATATATTCAGATCCTTAAATTTATTATTATTTTCTTATATATATATTTCTGGACGCATGCTACTCCGTGGACTATCGATAAAAATCTAATTCAAAATACGACAGCTTCGCTAGAAATATTTATACCAATAATTCAGTTTATATTTAATTTATATTTCTACTAGTGTTATTTACTTGGAAAAGTATGGAAATATAAAAGTGTGGAAAAGTATTATTACCGTCTTATACGTCGTGTCGTACACTCGCATCAGGAATCGCGTTCTTGTTTTGTAATTAAGCAACTGATTACACGGTTAGCACAGTCAGTTGTAGTGTGCACTTTTAATCGGGAGGTGCCGGGTTCGAATCTTGGTGCTGACGATGTATGATGCTGCACATGACAACACAAGCTTTGAGCTTTCTGCGAAGTGTGCAGAAAAGTATTTGCGTTTGTGTACATTAGCCCAAATCCTTTTAAAAAATACTGTCTTAAAATAGTTGTAATTAAACGCTACGATAAGATTATATACGTGTGTGGTGAATTCTTCGTGTGAACCCGTCCTGTCCAGTTTACAGGTAAGTACCATTTTGTTTATTTATTTACACTTCGAGTCGACAAAATACAGCTGCAACTTAAGTGATCGACAGATGCTAAAACAACAACTCCATGGTAACCCCGCTCTTACGGTGACGTCACCTTGTATCGGTGACAAACACTTGAGTTACGGATTATTTTTTCCCGTACATTTTCTCTTAATCTTGGTGACGTCATCATCGCCAAATGTCACTTGTTACGGGCCTCCATGATAATATTTACGAGGGCCTCGGGTTAAGGTTTTAAATTAAATAGATGCAGACAAAAGGAAATATTTCCACCTGCCGTATCCATTTCGGTTATACATACGTAGCTGCATTAGAATTTACATTAAAACATTATGGAGTATAGTAATTGAAAATGATATTGTGCAATGAATTGAAATTATTATTTTGTAATAAATCATGTTTGTGCTAATATCACTATTCACAATATGTACCTCGTGATGTGATGTGTAGTGTATACTCTATACAAATCATGTATATCTCGTACAGATGTTATATTCCTACACTTTTATTACTCATATTCTATTTAAACGCACCATACGTTAAGGCACAAGATAATGTTAAGAATGAAAGATTAGCTGTAAGTTGTTTCTATCATTTATTTATTTATTTATTCTTTAAGCAAACAATTTAAATAAATTACAATCAAATAAATCACATAAAATTATTCACTATGGCGAACAATGCTGCGATATCTTTCAGTTGACTCAAATTTAATCTTTACCTTCTCTCAAGGCAAAACACCCCAGTAAAGCGTAGACTTCTTTTTAACTACCTATATTATTTACATTATTTTTCTACCGTCATTTCGTATATGTGGCAATAAGTCTGCTCACTTATTTATTTATTTTATAGAGTTAAAAAAATAGTTTACATACTTTTTGTTTTTTCTTTAAGGATGTGATTAATTCATATAAATGGACACAAATTGATCACAAACATCGGGAAGTTCGTTATTTAGCCTCTTTGAGTTTTTTGAATTACACAAAAGATTTAAATAATGAAACAAATAATACCAACAATCAAGTGTCTGTGATCTCTGCGGAACAAGATGAAACCAAACGTGTATATCACATACAATATCGTGGACATGGTTGTAGTATTACTGAGATATGTAGTGTTCCAGTTGATTTAGAGTGTGAAACCATACTGGAACTCGTGAGTGATGTAAATAATCCACTAAATATTAAATCAACAAATTGCAACCCTATCAAAAAGAAGAGGCGGAAAAGATATGCGAATCTAGTACCAAACCCTTCAGCAAACGATCATCACGTGACATTTCTAGCAAACTTTGCTATTTTAAAATACGCAGCTATGGTAGACGAAGACCCTGCGATGTTACGGAATATTAAAATACTTTCCAAGAGTGAAGACCCTTATTCAATGACGCACGAAATTTCAACCTCAGCTCAAATATGTTACAAACCTCTTACGCAAGTTTGTGTACAAATAGGTCACGTAAAATGCGATACGATTATACAAGAGAGATTAGATATCTTCCGTCCGTTTGATATTTTAAAACTCTCTTGCACCCATGCAATTGGAAAAAATTGGATGTTGAGTAAATCAGAAAAGAATGAAACTATGTTACGTAAAAAATTTCATGAGTTTGTGAAGAAATATAATAAGCCGTATTTACGAGATCGACAATTTGAATATCGCTATTTGGAATATGAATATCGTTTCCAAGTATTTTCCGATAACTATAAATATATTAACCATTTGAATAAAGAGGAAATGGGATCTGCGAAATATGGTGTGACGCAGTTTGCGGACATTCCAGATTTTGTGTTCAAGTATAAATATTTTGGTTTAGATAAACCTACTGATCGAGTAATGACGACACCCAATATTCCAAATGTTTATCCACCTGATAACTTTGATTGGAGGGAGGAGGGGATTGTGACGGGTATTAAAGATCAACAACTTTGTGGAGCTTGTTGGGCATTCAGTGCAATAGGTAAGGAAATATGTTTTTCATAATAAATAGTAACCCCTCTCATATAGCAGTTTTCCTACCATATTTCATCTTCTATTGGTTGTAATAATATATGTAGTATCCCTAATTCTGTGCTGCATTGTACTTAATATTATGGTGTTTGTTTTTTAGCGAATATTGAATCATTGTGGACGTTAAGGACCGGTAAATTGATGCGCTTCTCAGAACAGCACTTGATAGATTGTGATCCAATGAACAAAGGATGTGAAGGCGGAATCATGGAAACTGCATACCAGTAATCTATTTATTTTTCACATTATTAGTAATACTCGGTGGCTGGGTTGAACCCTGCCACTGGAATATGCAACGACAGATATCGCCTTGTTATTTGTCACGATTACATCCCCGGAGAAGCAGGGTTCGACTATCAGTAGGCATGTTACTAAATGACTGTCGTCCTAAGTTGTGTCTTTAATCATCGTAATATTTTACAATTGATTGAGTGATATCTAACCTTTTTCTCCCTACACGTACATTGTTTTGTTAGACTGTGAATATTGTTCTCTTACGTTGCAGAGAAATAATGCACATGGGTGGAGTTGTATTGGATGAAGATTACCCCTTCACTGGTACAACAGACAAGTGCAATGAGGACGTTACACCTGTAGCCAACATTACAGGGGCGTTCCTCCTTTCCAGAAACGAAGAGGACATCAAGAAATATTTATACGCTTATGGTCCTCTTGCAGCAGGTATAACTCGTTTGGCAAATAACTCAACTTAAAAATGTGAATCACAATACATAATTTTACATGGCAACACAAAA
Organism: Ceraclea dissimilis; assembly: GCA_963576895.1. Lineage (NCBI taxonomy): Eukaryota > Metazoa > Arthropoda > Insecta > Trichoptera > Leptoceridae > Ceraclea > Ceraclea dissimilis. Next base: position 13,816,151 of record OY756376.1, read on the forward strand.
CCTACTTGGACCTATCATGCTGACCAGATCCTCAAGGATGGACGCGTTTTAAGTAAAAGTAACCAGAGAGTGTGCATGACAAATTGCACGAATATTATGGAAGCAAGGACTGTGTGTAAGGACAGGGCGGTCTAGCGCCCTGTCATGATTGAAAGTATTTGGGTCTGTGTACGTTGAAGCCAAGATCCTTTTAAAATAAAGTTCGATGCTTTATGCCTCATGGAAAACTAATAAAGTTTAAAATAAATTTGGTCCTTGTGGGGTAAACAGAGATGGATAAAATATTGTATTTTGTCACTTGTCGTTGAATTATAAAATACATTTTTGATTTTAGCGTTGAATGGTAAAGTTGCCCAGTTTTACGTAAGTGGAGTGTCATGGCCGTCATACCAGGATTGTCAACCTTATCTCTTGGGTCACGCCATGTTGATAGTTGGATATGGAGTGGAACGTAAGTACCTACATTAATATTATAGGATAGAACATTATATGTTGTATGTTTGAGAGCATATAGAAAAAATCTAAGAAATGTGTGTTTAATTTCTAGGTTGGGGAACGTACAACTTGCCATATTGGATATTGAAGAATTCATGGGGTCAGGCTTTTGGTGAGAACGGGTATTACAGATTGTATCGTGGGGAAGGCACTTGTGGCATTAATTTACACGTCACTTCTGCCCGAATGTAAAGGGGTCAAGGTAATCCTACACTAATCAATATATTTTACCTAAATATTTTTATAGCAAGTATAAGGAATACTCAAAAAATATTCATGTTGTTTTCGTCGGTGATGTTGCAATACTGGCAAGTGAAAAATATGTATTTCTTTTTTTCTGTTAAATACGATCCAAACAGTACAGGTCCCCTTGCACCGATCAATCAAGATATACCAAAACACTGCATTTCATACATTCGCAATATGCATTTTTCATTCAGTCATGTAGAAATATTCATGGTGTAATAATAAACCCATTTATAGAAGTTAAAAATCTGAGTTCTTTATTTGTATTTTACAGTTTTATTTAAATGAATAATATTCACATTTTCGCTCTCTTGTAAACTTTCATCCCATGGCACATATTGCCATATCACCGACAATCTCTCTCTTGGGCAAAGAACCCGAATTCGAATAATATGTGACTATCATTGACAATACACATACTTGTATTGTACCATTAGAGCCTTAGGAATGATATAAGATAATTATAATGCACACTGCACATCCCTACATTCCTTATGGCAAACTGTTTATTTACTTTCTTTTTGTACGGCGAATGGGCAGGATTCTTCACCGATTATGGTTGCGTATATAATCTGTTTAAATAAGGGTAATGAAGTAATCTTGTTCTTCTTCTAGCCTCCTTCTCTCCACTGCTGGATGTAGGCCCCCTCCACCTTATGGGAGGTCAACCAACACTTCTGTTCTCTGTAGTGATGTAAATGTTTACATTTGTCTCAGATGGTATAAATATATGACTGAAATACTATTATATTTTTTTATTTTAACCTGCTTTTGATTGTATTGTGAGAAGAAAAATTACCACATAGTTGAAGACCTCCGCCAAGGCATGTTGTCAGAGGCTGCTGGATGCCCAAGATAAAGATCCAAGAAAAGGCCTGTGTCTAATGTGGTGCGTAGAAAGGCTGAGATGATTAAAATTACATTATTTATTATTAACAGACAACAATATTGGCATTATCCTACATTTTTCAACAGTAAAAAGCTTCAATAAAACACCATCTATCGATTATCTTCTGAAATTATTTTTAAATATGTAGGTTTGAAACATTTTGTATACACTGTGTACAGAAAATAATACGCCCGTCTGCAATATCACAGACTGTGGGAAGTCACCTTTACAATCATTCATCAATTTAAATAATTGTCCTATGTCTGTCTGTCTGTGCGCAGCGCGCGACGAAAATAAATAGTACCGTGATTATTATGCAAACTAATGGATCGAATCTATGAAATTTTCAAAATGTTCTCTACACTAGCGCGTTACATCGGACGAAAAGTGTTGGTTGAACAATAAGTTTAAGTAATGTGATTTCAAACTTTTTGAAATTTCGAATTATTGGTACTTGGTGAATACAGTAACTTATAGGTAGGTACATACCTACTTGATACAGAATGCATCGATCGAGTTTTTCGAATCATACCTACATACTATATATATAGTAGGTACGTATAGCCAAATGGAATGAAAACAGTTTTGAATAGGTACTATCAGTTGGTTCGTATGATTTTGAAACAATCAAGTACTACATACATACCTACCTACCTATTATATTGATTATTGATAGAGTCATTCAAATCATAATTACTGTAGGTATAATAGGTACGTATGTAAAATTAGTATGGAAAGTAGGTAAGACCCTATATTTTTTCACACCAAATAGCGACCAATTCTCCACACCTCTTACCGAAAAGACGGTAATGTTACCTTCGATTATTTTTAGTGTTTATTTTTTTAACGTGCCCAAACCAGAAGACTATCAGACCGATCTCCAATACTGTGCGAAGTGCACAGCACATGGAGTGGAGATGTATCAAATACATCCTATATAGTGAATGTGAAGGGACATAACGATTCATGACAATGAATTAGGGGATTCAAAGTAATCCATATACCTACTATATTCCAGTTCGCCAACTGTAAGAAGATGTTGGCTACGAAAAGTTTCGCATGGTCCTATATTCGGCATGTTCCAATAATGCAAGACACACAGGGTTACCCATGCTCAGGAACCCCCTTGCTCTTTACGATACATTGTTCCTATTACAATGATATCAGAACATTGTCAGGGCAGCATTATCAACAGCAATAGCAGGGGCATGGGAAAAAACTGAGCCTTGTGATTTCCCTGATGTGTTCCTTCGATTAACTTTAAAGACCGTGGTAGAGTGGCAGTATGAGTATGGGAATGACACAGGTAAAGAGGAGTCTTGTAGCTTTCACGGGTGGGTACCAACTAAGAAAGTCGACGATGTGAATCTGGTTCTACGACTTTCTTGACGATATTGGAAAGACGGGGAAAAGACGGAGCCTTGTGATTTTCCTGTGTTCTCTCGAAGAATTTTGAAGGGTGGAGTTGTAATAGTGGTTACACAAAAACATATTAAACCAACCTCCGTGAATTCACGGGTAGGTACCCACTAGTCTCTCTAATAACCTCATTCCTTATCCTATCTCTCAGTGTTTTTCCACTGATTTCATTCAAGGGCAGAAAACATTTAGATCACTGTAAATTGTGTCTAATTTGGATTGCTCAATGTACCTGAACTAAATGAGATATATGGTGATTTTACGGTGATTATACACAAAATAAAAAGTTAATATAAAATGATTGAAATATAATACAGTAGTCTCTTGATAATCCAGCAGATGTCAGACATTTTATCTCTTTGCAAATTCATCCCCATATTATCTAAATGAAAAATTCAAATACCTGAGGAGTCACAGTACAGCTTTCTTCTTACACTCATCCTCAGGTGTTTGTTGCTGGAATAACGTAACCTTAAGAATCTCGCAATAATTCTATGCACTTAAAAATACTTGAAGAAACATCTTTTGCTTTCAGAATAGCCGCTGTCCCCTAGCTTATCCTGTTGTCCTTCCTAGCACATTTCTTAGTGCATTGTATTATTGTTATGCAGGGCCGGGGTAGTGTAGTGGCAGATTATAGAGGAAGTACTGTGTGTATAATTTGAAGCACTGCAATATAATATGACCATGTCTTGTGATTATATTATTTGATGTGTATTAATATGAATATAAGTAATGGATTGGTAATAGTGAAGGGACAGTAGGTAGTCAAGTGACTTAGTGTGTACAACTCCTGATCTGTGTGGTCACTGGTCGGGAATAAAGGGAGCTTCAATAATGAATTTATATAATTGCAGGTTTATTACATGCTTCGTTGCATTACTTACTTTTGCAAATGTATTTGCTGAAGAATTGTATGTATCACAAAGGAATGGGAATCATGTAAGTTGTAGTAATATATAGATACATAAATCTTCTTCCCCTTCTATCCTTGGTTGGGTCGGGGGCTCAAAGCATCTGTGTATTATCGCCAGAGGCCCCTGTCACTTGCAGTTTCCAGGACCTCTGGCCACTCCAACCACAGTCTCTCCTCGCACATCTTTGTCACCTGCTTCTGCCAGCTATTTCTGGGGCGGCCCCCCGGTCTTCTGCCTGCATCCTCGGCTTCCAGAGCTTACATAGAATTATCATCACTGTCCTATCGTAGTCTGCTCTGTTGCCCCTGAAATGTTTGCTTCTTTTTCTTTACCAAACATTTCAGGGGTGAAAAGGATAGTTTGAGTTAACTGGAAGAAATCGCAGCTCCGCGACAAGTTCGCCCTAGTGAGCAATGCTTTGTAATCTGTTTTATGTCCAACTTTTATGCGTACTATATACTTTGCTCACTTAAAAATGAAGAGCCAGTGCATGTCAAGTCAAAGATTGGGTAGGTATTTTATTTACACAAAAGAATAAAGTCAAAAATAATACATACTAATTCAAAGTCCAACGTACACAACGTCAGGCCAATAATCGAGATTTTTCATGTGTGCAATTCAAAGATGTTACACAGGAAACAAGATGCGGTAAAGGACTAGGAGTTGTATCCCATTTCTCCCTTGCAAATCAAACCACCTCAGAAGCATTTCTTGGACTTCTTTTTAACTAGCTATATTATCTACATTATTTTTTCTACTCCCATTTCGTACATGTGGCAATAAGTTCACCCACGTTTTTTTAATTTTTGTATACTATATTATATTATTATTATCTCATTAATGAAGTTGAAAAAAAATAGTTCACATGTGTTTTGTTTTATTTTAGGATCTAGTTAATTCATATAAATGGACACAAATTGATCACAAACATCCAGAAGTTCGTCGTTTAGCCTCTCAAAGCTTTTTGAAGTACACGGAGGATTTAAACAACGAAGCAAGCAACACCAACAGAGTTACATCAGTGATCTCTGCGGAACAAGATGACACCAAACGTGTATATCACATACAATATCGTGGACATGGTTGTAGTATTACTGAGATATGTAGTGTTCTAGTTGATTTAGAGTGTGAAACCGTACTGGAACTCGTGGATGATGGAAATGATCCGCTAGATATTAAATCAACAAATTGCAATCCTACCAACGAGTGATGTAATTTACTTATATTTTGTCTCAGATGGTTTCAAACAAAATATATGACCGATACTATTATACATATTTTGTTTTTTATTTTAACCTGCTTTTGATTGTATTGTGAAAATAAATTACCAGTAGACTTCAGCGAAGGCATGTTGTCAGAGGCTGCTGGATGCCCAAGATGAGATCCAAGAGGAGGCCTGTGTCTAATGTGGTGCGTAGAAAGACTGAGACGATTAAGATTAATTAACAAGCAAAAATATTGGCATTATCCTGCATTTTTCAACAGTTGAAAGGTTCAATAAAATACAAAAAAACACCATCTATCGATTTTCTTCTGATATTATGTTTAAATATTTAGGTTTGAACCTTTTACATATTTTTCACATAAATCGTAATAATGAACATCTATTGCAATTTATAAAACAACTGACTGCGCACAAAGGTCTTCTGAAAAATCCCCAAAAGACACACATATTAGTTTGGTATTGTGTTGGGGGCTCTGGCCAATTCAATCCAAATCCCTTAAATTGTGTTTATGCAATTTTCAAAGGAGTTGGTGTAATTATTGTATTATACCATCATTTATTTATTCCCAAGGCACACAAACAGAATCTCCTAATATATTGTATGAAACAATGAATAATATTACACAAAACAACAAATCCAAGCAACGCCCTATTACATGTGTACACAACTAGTCACAATAGATTATCATTCCGCTCTCATTAGAATATCTGTCTATTCTACAATTTATACTGAATATCTGTTTCAGTTTTTTAAATTTTATACTCGCGTCACCTTTGGTTCATGTCAGTCATGGATAGCTGCACTTCCTCACAACTCTTCTTCCACTCATATTTTATCATTTTTAGTCGTACAACCATGATTATTTTTATATAATATTTTTTTTAATACGACGAGATGCCAATTGTAGCCCTTTATACTCTGATTGGGATTGATTATCATTATGTTATTTTTTCATCAATTATCATTATCCAAAATTGGTGTAAAACTTAACGAGTGTAAGCATGATACAGCGACGATAAGCAATTCGTTCTTTCAACATTTCCAAACCATCTAAGCTTATTAACATTCATTCTAGTCACTACACCCGTCTTACAGCCTCTCATTTCTCTAATAACCTCATCCCTTATCCTATCTCTCAGTGTTTTTCCACTGATTCCGTTCAAGGGCAGAAAACATTTAGATCACTGTAAATTGTGTCCAACGTGGATTGCTCAATGTACCTGAACTAAATGAGATATATGGTGATTTTACGGTGATTATACAGAAAATAAAATGTTGATATAAAATGATTGAAATATAATACAGTAGTCTCTTGATAATCCAGCAGATGTCAGACATTTTATCTCTTTGCAAATTCATCCCCATATTATTAAATATGGGGATGAATTTATTTTAAATGAAAAATTTTAATACTATGAATTTATTCTAAATGAAAAATTTTAATACTTGAGGAGTCACGGCTTACCATTGCGATAGGCAATTAGCACTTCCTGCTCACAGTACAGCTTTCTTCTCACACTCATCCTCAGGTGTTTGTTGCTGGAATAACCTAACCTTAAGAATCGCGCAATGGTTCTATGCATTTTAAAAAAATACTCTAAGAAACATATTTTGCCTTCAGATTAGCAGCTGTCCCCTAGCTTATCATGTTGTCCTTGCTAGCATATGTCTTGGTGCGTTCTATTTGTTGTATTGTTATGCAGGGCCGAGGTAGTGTAGGGGCAGATTATAGAGGGAGTACTGTGTGTATAATTTGAAACACTGCAATATAATATGACCATGTCTTGTGATTATATTATTTGATGTGTATAATATGAATATAAGTAATGGATTGGTAATACTGAAGGGACAGTAGGTAGTCAAGTGACTTAGTGTGTACAACTCCTGATCTGTGTGGTCACTGGTCGGGAATAAAGGGAGCTTCAATAATGAATTTATATAATTGCAGGTTTATTACATGCTTCATTGCATTACTTACTTTTGCAAATGTATTTGCTGAAAAATTGTATGTATCACAAAGTAGTGGGTATCATGTAAGTTGTAGTAATATACACATACATAAATCTTCTTCCCCTTCTATCCTTGGTTGGGTCGGGGGCTCAAAGCATCTGTGTATTATCGCCAGAGGCCCCTGTCACTTGCAGTTTCCAGGACCTCTGGCCACTCCAACCACAGTCTCTCCTCGCACATCTTTGTCACCTGCTTCTGCTAGCTATTTCTGGGGCGGCCCCCCGGTCTTCTGCCTGCATCCTCGGCTTCCAGAGCTTATATAGAATTATCATCACTGTCCTATCGTAGTCTGCTCTGTTGCCCCTGAAATGTTTGCTTCTTTTTCTTTACCAAACATTTCAGGGGTGAAAAGGATAGTTTGAGTTAACTGGAAGAAATCGCAGCTCCGCGACAAGTTCGCCCTGGTGAGCAATGCTTTGTAATCTGTTTTATGTCCAACTTTTATGCCTACTATATACTTTGCTCACTTAAAAATGAAGAGCCAGTGCATGTCTCAAGTCAAAGATTGGGTAGGTATTTTATTTACACAAAAGAATAAAGTCAAAAATAATACATACAAATTCAAAGTCCATAACACAACGTCAGGCCAATAATCGAGATTTTTCATGTGTGCAATTCAAAGATGTTACACAGGAAACAAGATGCGGTAAAGGACTAGGAGTTGTATCCCATTTCTCCCTTGCAAATCAAACCACCTCAGAAGCATTTCTTGGACTTCTTTTTAACTAGCTATATTATCTACATTATTTTTTCTACTCCCATTTCGTACATGTGGCAATAAGTTCACCCACGTTTTTTTAATTTTTGTATACTATATTATATTATTATTATCTCATTAATGAAGTTGAAAAAAAAATAGTTCGCATATGTTTTGTTTTATTTTAGGATCTAGTTAATTCATATAAATGGACACAAATTGATCACAAACATCCAGAAGTTCGTCATTTAGCCTCTCAGAGCTTTTTGAAGTACACGGAGGATTTAAACAACGAAGCAAGCAACACCAACAGAGTTACATCAGTGATCTCTGCAGAGCAAGATGACACCAAACGTGTATATCACATACAATATCGTGGACATGGTTGTAGTATTACTGAGATATGTAGTGTTCTAGTTGATTTAGAGTGTGAAACCGTAGTGGAACTCGTGGATGATGGAAATAATCCACTAGATATTAAATCAACAAATTGCAATCCTACCAACGAGTGATGTAATTTACTTATATTTTGTCTCAGATGGTTTCAAACAAAATATATGACCGATACTATTATACATATTTTGTTTTTTATTTTAACCTGCTTTTGATTGTATTGTGAAAATAAATTACCAGTAGACCTCATCCAAGGCATGTTGTCAGAGGCTGCTGGATGCCCAAGATGAGATCCAAGAGGAGGCCTGTGTCTAATGTGGTGCGTAGAAAGGCTGAGATGATTAAAATTACATTATTTATTATTAACAGGCAACAATGCTGGCATTATCCTGCATTTTTCAGCAGTTGAAAGGTTCAATATAATACAAATAAAACACCATCTATCGATCTTCTTCTGAAATTATGTTTAAATTTTTAGGTTTGAACCTTTTGCATATTTTTCACATAAATGTAATAATGAACATCCATTGAAATTTTTTTTCAACATGAAGAACAACTGACTGCGCATAAAGGTCTTTTGAAAAATCCCCCAAAAGACACACATATTAGTTTGGTATTGTGTTGGGGGCTCTGGCCAATTCAATCCAAATCCCTTAAATTGTGTTTATGCAATTTTCAAAGGAGTTGGTGTAATTATTGTATTATACCATCATTTATTTATTCCCAAGGCACACAAACAGAATCTCCTAATATATTGTATGAAACAATGAATAATATTACACAAAACAACAAATCCAAGCAACGCCCTATTACATGTGTACACAACTAGTCACAATAGATTATCATTCCGCTCTCATTAGAATATCTGTCTATTCTACAATTTATACTGAATATCTGTTTCAGTTTTTTAAATTTTATACTCGCGTCACCTTTGGTTCAGGTCAGTCATGGATAGCTGCACTTCCTCACAACTCTTCTTCCACTCATATTTTATCATTTTTAGTCGTACAACCATGATTATTTTTATATAATATTTTTTTTAATACGACGAGATGCCAATTGTAGCCCTTTATACTCTGATTGGGATTGATTATCATTATGTTATTTTTTCATCAATTATCATTATCCAAAATTGGTGTAAAACTTAAGGAGTGTAAGCATGATACAGCGACGATAAGCAATTCGTTCTTTCAACATTTCCAAACCATCTAAGCTTATTAACATTCATTCTAGTCACTACACCCGTCTTACAGCCTCTCATTTCTCTAATAACCTCATCCCTTATCCTATCTCTCAGTGTTTTTCCACTGATTCCGTTCAAGGGCAGAAAACATTTAGATCACTGTAAATTGTGTCCAACGTGGATTGCTCAATGTACCTGAACTAAATGAGATATATGGTGATTTTACAGTGATTATACAGAAAATAAAATGTTGATATAAAATGATTGAAATATAATACAGTAGTCTCTTGATAATCCAGCAGATGTCAGACATTTTATCTCTTTGCAAATTCATCCCCATATTATCTAAATGAAAAATTCAAATACCTGAGGAGTCACAGTACAGCTTTCTTCTTACACTCATCCTCAGGTGTTTGTTGCTGGAATAACGTAACCTTAAGAATCTCGCAATCATTCTATGCACTTAAAAATACTTGAAGAAACATCTTTTGCTTTCAGAATAGCCGCTGTCCCCTAGCTTATCCTGTTGTCCTTCCTAGCACATTTCTTAGTGCATTGTATTATTGTTATGCAGGGCCGGGGTAGTGTAGTGGCAGATTATAGAGGAAGTACTGTGTGTATAATTTGAAGCACTGCAATATAATATGACCATGTCTTGTGATTATATTATTTGATGTGTATTAATATGAATATAAGTAATGGATTGGTAATAGTGAAGGGACAGTAGGTAGTCAAGTGACTTAGTGTGTACAACTCCTGATCTGTGTGGTCACTGGTCGGGAACAAAGGGAGCTTCAATAATGAATTTATATAATTGCAGGTTTATTACATGCTTCGTTGCATTACTTACTTTTGCAAATGTATTTGCTGAGGAATTGTATGTATCACAAAGGAATGGGAATCATGTAAGTTGTAGTAATATATAGATACATAAATCTTCTTCCCCTTCTATCCTTGGTTTGGTCGGGGGCTTAAAGCATATGTGTATTATCGCTAGAGGCCACTCTCACTTGCAGCTTCCAGGACCTCTGGCCACTCCAACCACAGTCTCTCCTTGCACATCTTTGTCACCTGCTTCTGCCAGCTATTTCTGGGGCGGCCCACCGGTCTTCTGCCTGCATCCTCGGCATCCAGAGCTTATATAGAATTATCATCACTGTCCTTTCATAGTCTGCTCTATTGCCCCTGAAATGTTTGCTATTTTTTATTTCTCGAAGATGTTAAAGGAGATTTAATAAATTACTAGGAGATGTACCTTATTTCTCTCATGCAAATCCAAGTCCACCCATTACATATACAGAGCTCCAAACATTTCAAGCAAATATGTACTATCATGAATTAACCTTATGTTTTTTTACAATTTCAGAAATCACCGGTAAATGACATCATTGCACAATATCGAAAATCTCTCGACTGGACATCTGTGAGTAATGATGTTCTTATTAAAGTTCTGACAGATTTGTCTGTAAAGCAATTTAGAAGAGCTACAGGAATAGACTTGTACGTGGCATCAATTGTGGAAACTTCTATGATAAAACTGGGAATGTATGTTTATAATCTTACATTCGTTGCGGAAGTTTATCAAGGTTCATCACAAGTGAATTATCCAGATTATCTTTGTAATTCTCTTGTAGTGCATAACCAGGTGACCACTACTGATATGAAAGTATATTGCTACGATATAGAGTGGGACAAAAAACTTCAAAGGAACAAACCTTTAAAAAATGCCTTTCATAAATATTTACACAAATATGACAAGAATTACTTAATGGATGCTGAGTATAAATATCGTTTGCAAGTTATTGTAGATAATTTACAGGAAATTAAAGAATTAAATGAAGATAGTGAGTCAGCTCATTACTCTCTCACTAAATTCTCTGATTTAACGCAACATGAATTCAAACTTATATATACGGGTGCGACTGTGGATGTGGATAGTGATTTACCACCTGCAGATGCTGAAATACCAGATGTAAAGGATCTTCATGGTGTGTCTATCGATTGGAGAAAAGAGAAAGCTGTGAATCCTGTCAAAGACCAAGGGCACTGTGGAAGTTGCTGGGCATTCAGTGTAATTGGTAATATTTCAATTATTATTATTATCGTTTGGCGTCAGAAGATAAGAGAGTCAAAGATTTTTTGCTGTTACATCCAGAAGACACTAGAGAGCAACATCCAAATCATCAAGCCATTGCAAGGCGTTTGGAGTGGCGTTATGTATGTCGGTATATGTGCCAGAGAACGCTCTCAGAGGGCACGTCTCCACGATGTGCTGGATAGTCTGTATTGGTTCTCCACAGTCGCAGGCAGGGGATTTAATAGTCTAATTGCACACCATTATAGTGGAGTACCCACTATCTTTTTGGATTTTTGGAACCATTATAATCTATTACTGAGAACAGACGTAGATTAGTATGTTACCATATTAACTTTGATCTTGATTATTATGCATTGTTAATGACGTGGCATATTAAAATGTTCACACTTAGCAACAAATAATACATCAAATGTTTTACCGGATTTTTTATGAATCAACTGTTCAAAATAATAATAAAATTACAAATCTCTGTCTTCTCAGGGCCAAACCCATACATGTAGTAAGCTGGAAAATAATTTTCTTTCTCTGCCCATTTTAAATAGTATACACACATATTAATTGATTATCTTAGTTATTTTATGTTTCAGGTAATCTTGAAAGTCAATGGTTTCGTAAAACAGGTGATCTACATGTATTATCTGAGCAGGAGCTAATTGATTGTGATGAATATGACAATGGATGTTACGGTGGTTATCCGGATAAAGCACATAAGTTAGTAATTATGTTGTGTAAGTTACAATGTGAGAGTGTCAATGTTGTCACTGTATGATGTGTTGGTTCAATTATATCAACTGATTTAAGTTTTGGGCAAAGACAAATGTCGCCAGATCGGGTGAATATGGAGGCTGTTTGCTAATGTTGTGATGCACTTGTCAGTCAAAATATGCATGAGCAAACGCATTGTCCTGATGGAGATGTCTTTCCCTCATGTCTTAAACCATAAGTGGTATTCAAAGACACATCCTTTTTCTGTAAATATGCGTAATAATGTATTAATAATTTCCAGGTATTTGTCAGAGACTGGCCCAGTGGCTTTGGCTTCAGATTATCCTTATGTACAGAAGAAGCAAAGATGTCATTCTGATGAAGCTGTAAAGAGTCCTGCTCATATGAAAGGATCAGTAACGTTGCCTCAAAATGAAGAAGATATTGCCAAGTGGGTGTTAGCCAATGGTCCTGTATCCATAGGTAAGAAATAATATATTCTCATGTGTGTGTGTATTATTCTACCAGTCCAGCTAATCAATTACTTGTCTGTTTATTTTAGTTTTGAATGCAGCTAACATGCAACATTATTCTGGTGGAATTGCACGACCAACTAAGGAGTGGTGTGATCCTCGTGATATAAACCATGCTGTAGTTATTGTAGGCTTTGGAGAGACGCGTAAGTCCCTGGATATGGGGGTCCTATCAACCCTATATTTTAGAAAATTCAGTTTTGATTTCTTTACATTAAATAAAATATGGATATGACACTGAGTACATTTTGAAATATCCGAGGACTCCACTGGAAATTTACAAGATGATTGTTTCCATTTCAGATTTGGGTGAAAAGGTAATTCCATATTGGATTGTGAGGAATTCGTGGGGAGCTGATTGGGGAGAAGATGGCTATTGGCGAGTGTATCGTGGCTCTGGGGCCTGTGGATTGAATTATCATGTCACTAGTGTTGTGGTATAATGCAGTATCTGTTTCACTCCATCGCCATGCAAATGTTGTACTATTGCTTGGCTTGAATGGCTAAATATAAGGAATAAAATATCATTTATTAAATAAAGTTTACAACAGTGTTTATGGCAAGTGTATTATTTTAATAAATTTGAAACAATACAATGATGGCCCACCTTTTGACATACAGTGAAACTCGGATTTTAAGTTCCCGCATTTTACGTTTTCCCCTATTTTAAGTTTTTTTTGGCCAGTCCCGTTTCACTCCCATACATTCCAAAACAAAAATTTCCCGAATTTTACGTCAGCCGCCAAAAACAATTCCCGGATTATACGTTTTTTTCAGCCGTAAAGTTGTCTGAAATATCTATGCAAAATCATGTAAAATTTAATTGTTTGTCAAAAAGTTGGACAAAAAATATTACGTAAAGAATAAGAAAGTGCTTCAAGTCGCATTGCTACCTTTTTACTTAATGCCAACATGTCTCCAGCCGATGTAATCTTATCTCCCCCTATCACCCCCATTACATCCCTACATCTTGAACTTGTAGTACCTATGTATGTGTACTATGTATACATACACCGCGTGCATCCGGTCGCTTTGTTTCCTGCGAATCTAAACATTTGCGGCGCATAGTATAGTGTTAATTTTAATCACCAGAAGTGTTTAGTATAACTTTAATTTAAAGTTTCCGTATTTTTTTTCCAGGTAATTGTAGCACAACATACACATTACTCATTTTATTTAGGTATTTAATATACCTATGCCTACACGTGGGTATTATTCTTAACAGTGCTTTGTGATTTACTTTTCGCGAAATTTTAGTGTACCAATTTTGTTGAATTTGAAAAAAAAATCAATTCCTATTTAATTTACTTTGACTTTGGTGGTTATTCCAATTTATATTTCCACAATTGCGATGTGTATTGTCAGCCTTAATGGATGTTCAGAAGAAACTCGGGAAGGACCCGACACACCATTTGATATTAATTTGCAAAAATTTTAACTAGGTCATTGGACATGTAGGTACCTAATGATAAATACGCGTCTAAATAAAAACTATCTAAAGTGACTTTTTGAAATCTAAAAGTAATAAATACTTAGCTGTTTCAATGTTTACTCAATATAAAGTGTGTTATATACGAAGTGCTACTATTTATACTCACAGATAATGTGAAATGCGCGTGATTTACGTCTTGTGCGCGTTAAATTACATTCTCATCTGGAGGGTCAAATTTGTGACAAATGTTCGACATCCACGTGGGTTGCTTCCTAAAAATTTGCAAGTTTTCCTTATAATATTTATTCAGTTTATTTTATTACGAAAATTTTGAAAAACAGTATTTTTTCGGTGTCAGTTCGGTAAAATTGGCGCGAAATTCAAACGTTCGTGTCACTTAATTCATTTTTTTTCCTGTTTTCAGTACCTCGGAATTTGAATTAACGGACTTTTATTGTATGGGGTATTTTCTGAAAATTCAGTTCTTTCAATTTAGTTTTTTAGTGATATAAGTCACTTTTGTTTCTTGTAAACATAATTACTGTCAAGAAATCACTCCTACTACATGACAATGAAATTAACAGTGAAAAGTAACTATGGTTTTATAGGACATACTAAAATATAATTTCCCACATTTTAAGTTTTCCCCTATTTTACGTTTTTTTTCGCTGGTCCCTAGAAAAACTTAAAATCCGAGTTTCACTGTATTATTACTTGTTCAATAAAGAGTATTTTATTTTAATAATGTAATTGGGTATTTTGCCATATAGTATGATGGAAACAAATACACAAGGAAACAAAAAATATAATTTTATTTTACAAAAATAGATAATAGATAAAAATCATTATATTATTATGTGTGCCATATTGAATGCCGTAAACAATCTAGGTCTTCTTTCATTGACAGCGTCTGAACAAATGGTACTCAATGAATTTTAATATAATAAATCACAAAAAATTACATAATTCCTCATCATATCATGAATATTTTTAAGCCATATAAATCCATGAAATTTACAATAGTTTTATTAAACAAATGCCTGAGGCGCTAATTGAGCCTTTTGTTGTGTTGCATATTCCTCATACGTAAGTTTTTTTTTTGTCTTACGAAAAATACACCAGATTTTCAACACAACCTTTTTTTAGCCTTTTGCGATTAGATCTGGCTTTAGAAGAATATTGCAAGTTTATTTGATAAGCAGCCTCTTCTATTGTATAAACGGCTTTCCTTGTCAGGGGCTTAGAATCATACATAGCTAACAACAACAACCAACAGTTGCAAGTCAACAATGCATGAATGATAACAGCAGTTCTTTCTGATGTCACAAATGAGAACAACGACACCACCAATGCTGCCCACTGCTCCCCACATTGAATTTAGTTGATAATAAAGTATAAATCCTGTAAATACACAACATACATTAAGAACTAATATTCGTAATTGAATTGGTCCATGATTAAGGTGTTGCTTGAATTGTAACGGAGACATGGAACACAGTTCAGAATTATCCCACATTGGCTGTATACATTTATTCCATAGGAATATGTTAACAAACCACATTGAGAATAGGTATCCTGTTGAACACATTACTAAACCAAAACTCAAACTCGTTTTAACTTAAAAAAAATGTTTCGACAATTTCAAAAATCAAAAAAACGGGTTTTGACTAGTCGACCAGTTCGCCTAGTCGTGTCTCTGACTACCAGTTCTCTAGGCAGAATGGATGGCGCCCTAGGTGATTGCCTAGTTTGCCTAAATGAGCGGGCCGACCCTGCATGCAACATATGCAATCCTCCAACCTTGATCTCTGATCAGTAATTTCACCTTAGTGAGTCATGCAGAGCTCCCATTCAATATGTACCTATCTACTTTCAATAAAAAATATATTAAAAACTTTATACTAAACATACCTACTACATAAGTCTAATACATATGGCCGAAAGCCAAATGGCTGACATGGACAAATATGAATTACATATGCTTCCGACACATATTAATCAGGTACCTTTGTATTACAGGGTCCAGTTTAAATCTCCAAATTCAGGGTTCCGAATAATTTTGGGTTTGTGTTCACCATCAATATTTTTTTTTCAAATATTTTTTGCATAGACTTGAAAAAAGCATCATTGAGGAGAAAAAACACAAACTTAGATACATAAGTAGGGGGTTAGCTGGCAGAGATCGCAACATTGTGATAAGCTCGCCCTAGTGACCAAATGTAATTTATATTTGTAATATTAACATAGCTATATCTGTGTTTTATTCACCAAAAGCGTAAATAAGTAAGTACCTAGGTAAACGTAAATACGTAAGTGAAAAAAGGTCATTCTTGTGTAGAGTGAAGGAAAATATTTTTCAGTATGGAAACACTGACCGTGACACTTAACTGACAGTCAGTGTTGCCGTTTCTAGTATTTTTAATACTAAACTAGTATTTTTTGAGGCATTTTGAAAAATCTAGTATTTTTTTAGTATATTCCGAAAATCTGGTATATTCAAGTATTTTTGATCAAAATCTAGTATATTTAGACCTAATTCTAGTATTTTCCGGCACTTTGCAACAAAAATTTCTTACGCTTTCAAATTTTGTTCAGAAATCAGTAAAGAATGAACGAAAAAATGTGAATATATTGTTGGTTTATTCATTTTATTAAACCCCCCCCCCCCCCCCCGCTCGTCAAATTTTTAGTCGTCAAGGTCAAAAGAAAATAGCACGATTAAAAAATTTTATAAAACATAGAATTCTCTCCCCCCCCCGTCATCAAATTTTTTGTGATAGAAGTTTTTAGCTGGCGACGAAAAAAAAAAAAAAGGTCGTCAATGAGGACCAAAAAAAAAAAAAAAAGGTCGACAAAAAAAATTATCTGGTATTTTTCTAGTATTTTGTCGACCCCCATCTAGTATTTTCTAGTATTTTTTGACAAAAAATCTAGTAGTTTTGCTAATTTCAAAACGGCAACACTGCTGACAGTTGTGTTGTGGTTCGTAATTTGCGGAAAACGGGAAAAATACGAAGGAAAGATAGCGCATATTTCGTTTGGAGTTTCGTAATTATTTTATTAATTTGTAAGGATTACTGTGAGTGATTATGGGCGATTTTATATCGTGTGTATTCGCCGTCTCTGCGTGCATTATTCTAGGAGTTATATATGTGGCTAGTCTTTATATATGGAATTCACCACATAGCAGGTAAATTAACCTCACTTTTCACTTAAATTTTTGTATTGAATGTTTTGGTTTTATTACTATGAAATAGAGTGAAGCAATGGACTTATAATTTTCAGTATTTTCGGAAAGTGATTGCTGATTCTTTAAAACATAATAAACTTAGAAAAATGGTCGTCAGTGATTCGTAAATCACATATTTATTTCCTGTAAATTTTTGACATGATTGGGGAACCAACTCTACAGCTCTTGGAACAGGCGCTATTACTTCGTATCAGAGGACAATCTGTGTTACCATCTTGATTGCTTTACATTGAATTAGTTTGCAATTGTTTGGTTTGTGGTTCAATATCAGTATTTCATCTACTTGCTCAACAAAACCACAAACAAAACAACATGTATTTTAGTAACAAGTGGTTAGCACAGTCCTGTATAATTGACTAAAGAGAGGATGTTTTGAAAAAAAAAGTTAACCAATATAGTATTTACCTATTAGACAAAACTAAATTACAAATATGATCTTTTATAAATAAATTGTGTTCATTTCACAGAGTCTAGGCCTCCTCCAGTTGGTATATATTCATGTTGGTTTCGTACATCAGGATTCGTTAAAATAAAAATTGGATATATATCTGTGCAGTCTGCTGGGTTTACAAATCATAGTAGTTTGACTACATACTTCTCAGATTCTGTTTAATTTTGCAGGAAGAACATTTTTCTGCACAGATTTTCAATAAAAATCTCTTTATACCTTATGTGCGATGCTATTGCAATATTAGTAGGTAACGTCTGACAAATTTTGGGGCCTAGGATTTGAAAATTTGCCCCGTGTGCTCATAATCCTAGTTCTATGACACCATATACCTACCTATATTTTTATGATAAAATGTTGTATTCTTTCCAGAGATCATCCCACGACAATAAAACGACGTTTCCTCAGCGTGCTTTGTATGACGTTCATATCTCCTCTATTTTTATGGCTGTGTTTAACAAATGAGGACTTGGCCAGGGCGCCGCTGCTTCATCATATGGGGTTACGTCTGCCGGGAATCATCCAGGCTGTATTAGTGTCTCTGTTGCTCACCATGGTCCTGTATACTGGGCCCATCGCCATGCACTTTATGTCTGGAATGTTTAAATTATATGCAGGTACTAAACAATTATATGCAGGTACTAAACAATGATTCGTTAGTCAGTTGCAATTACTAAGGTACATCGTAATAATGGAGTAACCAATAAATGCTGTATGTATATAAAACACAACATTCTCTCTGAAAACATATACATGACATTCAAAATGGGTGGCGAACTGCTTCAACATTTTATCAACAAAATTACGGCATCATATCTAATAAACTACAAAAATAATCTCAAATTTCAAGGGTAACTTTGGAATTATTTTGTATTGAGAATTGCATTGCGGAATTTCGAGACTCCGGAATTTCGTGTACGAAACTCGATGATTTATTTTATGGCTTGAAATGCTTAAAAAATTGTTTTCATTTAAATGTTACTGAGCTATAAGCTCCAAAGATTAAAAGTCTGATTCAGATGAAGTTATGTTCAATACAATAAACAGTCAACGGCGTCTGTAGAAATTTCAGAACCAGTTCCGGAATTCCGAGATTGAGTCTCCAGTCAGTATCGAATTTAGTTCCGTAACTGAAAACCTCGTGATATCGCATGCCCTAGTTACTTACTCTTTGTTTCAAATAACTTGGCCACTGGCTACATAGTAATTCTATAGAAAAAGTGTGACAAGTAAGGTGAAACGCAATGTATAATAAGAGGAAGATACCTAAATCATTTAGGTATTACTGGCTTTTCATGTCTGCATCTCGCAGATGGCATATGTTGAGAATTTTCTCAACGAACGGCGGCAGATATCAACATTCACATAATAACTTATGCGAACTCCCTTGGGGAGGGGAGCAGGATGGATGTTCCGACGCTTACGAGTCGGCTTTGGCTGGCTTAAGTGATCACTTTATGCCCAGGGCAACGTTCACCCATTCCACCACATCCTGCTACCAAAATGAAATTTTTGGCCGTTGAGTATATAATATTCAACAACCTATTTCATGAAATGAATGAAATGAAATAGGTTGTTGAAATGAAATTTTTGGCCGTTGAGTATATAATATTCAACAACCTATTTCATGAAATGAATGAAATGAAATAGGTTGTTGAATATTATATACTCAACGGCCAAAAATTTCATTTTGGTAGCAGGATGTGGTGGAATGGGTGAACGTTGCCCTGGGCATAAAGTGATCACTTAAGCCAGCCAAAGCCGACTCGTAAGCGTCAGAACATCCATCCTGCTCCCCTCCCCAAGGGAGTTCGCATAAGTTATTATGTGAATGTTGATATCTGCCGCCGTTCGTTGAGAAAATTCTCAGCAATGTATAATATGTTTGTTGTATTGTATTGTAGAGCCCATGTACTGGTGGAACAACGTGTGTGATTTGATTTGGGTGCGTAACCACATAGTAGCTCCTCTGTCAGAGGAGTTCACCTTCCGAGCTTGTATGATGCCCCTACTGCTCACTTGTCTACCAGCCACTCAGGCCATCATCATCTGCCCACTACTGTTTGGAGTTGGTGAGTTCATTTATTTATTTATTTCATACAAGTACAACACAGACACTGAATACACATAAAATCAGATTGGACATGGAGTATTTATATAGCTCAAACAGCGACCTAATTAGGGTGTACAAATTTAGTCAATATTATATCGTTAACAAATAAGAAATTAGAAGCTAATCTACGATTAAATATAAAAGTCAAAAGAAGAGAACAAAAAAAACAATAATCTAATCATGTGTGGTCTGGATGTTGTCTGCATATTACAAGTTGCATAATTGTATTGTTGGTAGCCCTAACTGTCAAATCTTGTCTTAATAGGCTGCCAAAGGTCCGTAATATTCTCATATTGTACTTTTTACAAGTGAGTTATAATGCGAAAATATTGCAGAGCAGTGCTAGAGAAATCATTTTAAAGGCAAGAGAGTTTTGCCAGAGGGAAAAAGAACATAATGCCCAAATAATTCCTTTGAAGAAAGTAGTATCTCCAACTGTTGCCAGTTTAATCCAAGTTGCCAGTTTTTTGCTAAACATGATCCAAATAGTGGTTTGCATACATTGAGAAATCACGACATAAGAAATTACTGGATTTCCTACAATACACATTTTTCAGACGTCATGTGATTTTTTTTAGCACATTGCCATCACATGATTGAGAAGTTGAGGACAGGCTGGGAGCTGTCCACAGCTCTGATGGTCTCAGGGTTTCAGTTTGCCTACACGAGTGTCTTTGGAGCGTACTCCGCCTTCTTATTCGCAAGAACAGGTCAGTTATATACATGACTCTAATGAGATTTTTTAATCTATTCTTCAAGTTACAAAGTAATAAATATGACCCCCCTTCCCATTTGAAAATCGAAAGCCAACCCCAGAAACACAGCTATTTTCAGTTGATTTTGAGAACCGGACGTATCACCAAATGATTCTCACTGTGAGTTTTAGGTCGTGAATTTATTCTCAAATTCAAAACCTTATAGTTTCCTTGAAAAAATGCTTTGTATGGGTTCTCGGTTCTATGTAGCATTCTGTATATCAATTTGTATAAAAGAGGTGGTCGGTAGCCTGTTTGGTAATACGCTCTACTATTAATCCACTGGGTGCAGGCTCGATCCCTGATGCCGACCTACTCCCCTTCATGACACAGGCTTATTGTGAAGTGTGCAAAGGTTTTATAAGAAAAGAAAAAAATAATAATTGTGTAATTGAATTTTGTTGTTTTCAGGCCACTTTGCTGCTCCGCTGGTCGCTCACGCCTTCTGCAACCACATGGGTCTACCCAACTTCCCAGAGGTGGTTCGCTTTCCAATCAAACAGAGAATTATAATCTCCACTCTGTTTGTCGTTGGTCTCGTCTCGTGGTACTTCCTGCTCTTCCCCGTCACCAGCCCGGAGCTGTATTACAATGACATTCACTGGACGACTCAATAACAAAAGTTTTCTCCATTAGAAACCTTGAATAATAAATTACTGCCGTCCTATGACAGATCATTGTAACTCGAGTTACAGTTGGACACTTTGTGATACGATCCTCTATAGGTGATATATTTATTGAAATACTCGGCTTGGACATAGACTTTTATATTTAGTACTAG
The DNA here is from genome assembly GCA_963576895.1 of Ceraclea dissimilis. Lineage (NCBI taxonomy): Eukaryota > Metazoa > Arthropoda > Insecta > Trichoptera > Leptoceridae > Ceraclea > Ceraclea dissimilis. Next base: position 13,837,741 of record OY756376.1, read on the forward strand.
CTAGACATCTGACTGCGTGTATTTTGAATAGAAACAAAGTGACGCAATTTCACCCTCGGTACTTTTTGGTATTTTAGATTCGCAAAACTCACACTATTAACAAGATATCAATAACAAACACTAAAACATTATCGTTTAATTCCTAAATAACGTTAAAACTAATACAGTTTTCAACTATGAGAACAAAATTGCGGAAAACGTTGCCCACGAAATGTCAAAATTCTCCATACGATTTGACAGTTTGTGGGCACCAGTTTACTTCACTACTAGTATTGAGTACGACATCTAGGTACTTAATATAAAAGTCTATGGCTTGGACAATAGGGTACTTGCATTTTTTTTATATTAAATCAAATATATTAAATCGATAGTTCTACTTACTAGAATTACAAATAAAATTATGAAATGTAATTTTAATTTACCGTTAATTTATAATAATTAATTGAAAATCTTAATTTGAAGAGTTTTTCTATGGTGCTCTGAAACGAGCGGCCATTGTTTATCCTGATTGTGACGCCACGACGCCATGAAATTCACAGTCAGAATTGGATTGTTTGTGGGTTATGTATGGAGGAATTGGGGAAAGTGACGTCACAATATGGCGGCCAGTCAAAAACCTGTTTTTGCGCTAGAATCGAATATGAGACTTTATTTTATAAATATATCCACAAAGACAGAAAATTAAAATCTCAAATTTTCGGAAAACCTTAATTTATAGTTAATGTACCGAAAACCAAAATATAAAAAAATGCAAGGACCCTATGCGTGACGTGGTAATTTGTCGACTCCGACCAGACCTGACTGGCTCCTCAAACAAAATGCCATGTTTTTTTGTTTGATACACGTTGTATTAAGCATTGCTTTAGATGAAATATTTTGTGCGTTTGTTTGAAATTTTGTTTTGCTACAAGTTTTTCTAATTGGAAGCAAAATATTCCTTTCTTTTTTAAATTTTTTATATCCTTTAGGGTGTCCACATTTCTATTTGGTTAAGTTACCGATATTATGGACCGCATTGCAAAATTAAAATGGCAGTGGGCTGGGCATATGGCTCGACAAGAGGATACTAGGTGGGCACCCAGAATCCTACAGTGGAGGCCCTGGAACAAAAGGAGAAGCGTCGGAAGACCTCCCAAAAGGTGGTCTGATGACCTAGTCCAACAAGCCGGAGGAACCTGGATGCGGAGGGGGAGAAACAGAGATGAGTGGAAGAAAATGGAAGAGGCCTACGTCCAGCAGTGGAGGGAGGAAGGCTGAGGAAGAAGAAGAAGAAGGACCCGGCCGTGTTAATTTCGTATCAAATGTCTTACAAATCTTATTATACAAAGTAATTTGTATTGAGCATGAAGTTCGACCTGACATGGAATTTTTGGTTGGACTCTTGTTACAAAAGAACCCTGGTTGTGCATAGACTATGTGAGATAGAACATATAAAAATGTTACCTAAGAAAAAAATCATCACAACTTTTTAGATATATATGTAGTATATAACTAACTACTGTAGAGTTTCAGTAATTCGGCACTACTAAAAACCAAAGGGTGCCGGATTATTGGAATGTTCGGACTACTGGACTGTATGGGAAAATTCAAGGCAAATAAAATAAAGTATCATGTATGTTGGAATAAGCAGATATGTGTTGCATAATTCAATGTGACAATCCTCTTACTTGACTAATTTATCAAAAAATATGTAACCATTTAATTGAATGGTGTGGATGTACTGAAGTGCCAGATTGGTGAGACTCTACTGTACATGTCCTTTGCAGTTGCAATATAAATGTAAACATGTAAATATTTATTATTCATATAGAAATATTTTAGTAATAAGTGTACATCGCTTTAAATAATAATGAAGATATAGTCACTCGTCTCTCAAATTACCTCATTCCTTGTAGACTTGTTTTTCGGGTATAATCGTGTGAAGATTGATTATACCCGAAAAACAAGTCTACATATGGATCATCGTGAAAACCTGCAACTACTATTTACCTCATTCCTTATCCCATCTCTCAACGTTTTGATACAATCTTCTCAACTATCTCATTTCCTCTGCATTCAACTGCAATTCGTCCTTCTTCCCGTGGATTATGGTTGCTCCATTCAATTTCAGATGTCCTGTAAATTCTTAACTCATTGACTGCTGCCAACCCTGATCGGGATTAATTGATTCCTCAAACGATACGCCACGAACCCCTAATTCGATACATGTTGTATTTTGCGAGTTCTGGCTTGACAATCAAGATTTATATTTCATACTTTTCTGTTTTTTTTTTTAATTTTTTTATTCTGTTAATTCAACATGTTTTCTTAACCAAATCGTTACTAGAAAAATGTCTTTCAATGTTGCGTACATAGATTGAAATATCCAAAATGTATCAGCGGTCAACGAGTTAATAAGCTTTGTGAATAAAACTAGGTATAAGGGTCATTCTCTCCAAAACGGTCAATATGCCTTCCCTGGCAATTATATAAAAAGTGTTGTGACATTTTAGTGTTTAATCATTTTTATTGTGAACTATAGATCGAATACTTGACCGACCAAACAAATTTGAAATTTTAAATTAGTTTTAAACTACTTAAAAAATATTTTGAGAGGCCAAAATGTCATTCCCTCACTGTTCCCTAGCCCAGTTTTGAAGTTTATGAAGGTTTTTATCAGTCTAAATAATACTTGAATATGAATTTTGTTATTTGTCAAAGATAAAGGATATATAGTAGTGTAGTTTTAAAAAATCTTTCAGTCGCCATTATGTGAAATGAATTTTATATTAGCATTATAAGTCTTTCCCCACGGAAACGCGTCATTCCCTCATCATGATAAAAAATGTTCTCCTTACTAAAACTAGATAGAAGCACATGCCGGTTTACTACACACAAAGAAAGTAGCCATTTCGTTTTACTTTCTGAGTGGCTTCTGGTCAATATAGTGAACTGCCGAAAATTTTTATTTGAAAAAATAGCTCTGTTTTTTGGTGCGTATTTTTATTAAGCGTCATTCCCTCACCTCGAATATTTTAAAGAAGATAAATACATATTTATTTTATTTATTGCTTAATTCATGTTAATAATGTTTCTTTATACCCAGCCTATTTAAAAAACCACATGGATATAACTGCAAGTGAGATATTGAACCTTTATATATAAATTCGTCATTCCCTCACCATTTTTTCATCATTCCCTCACTGTTTTCTGAACTAAAATGTATGAAACGATCTCGTGTTTTATGTGAATTCCGTCCTATCTGACAATACGAAAACAATGCCAATTAAAAAAATAACAATAATAAGTTTTTATTTTTTTAAATCCAACTCTGCTAAAATTGCTTGTTTGCTGAGAATGACCCATAAGTTTTAATTGTATTTAAAAATAATTACCTAATGTGCCTTTACATGTTTTTTTTTTCTCACAATTGTGATTTCCTATGCATCAATTTAACTTGTGATTGGCTTAAGAACTTCTACGAATCATAATCCTTACTAGGTAGAATCACTTAGAGCCGGTTGCTCGAAACATGACAGTAACAGTAGATTGCCATTGCTGTTACTGACCAGTAAAGGTAATAGATGCGTTGCACCGAAATGCCAGTGACGGTTACTAAAAAAAAAGCTGTCTATATTAACACGCACTGACGTTTTGTTTGCCGTTTCGCTTTCTGTTATGCGCACAAACGATATTAGGCAACAGAGAACGCATCTAGCAGTATAGTATGTGAGTACACGTCGTTACTATGCGTTTACTGGACCTGCCGGCAGCGGTAAGATTTTGACGCAACTGATAGTGAGAAATTTTACAATGGCATATTAGTTTTTTTTGGGACAACACTATTTATTGTTCGTCGAGCAACCGGGCCTTAGTCAAATGTGTAAATATGTATTTATTTTTATTTATACATAATTCAATTGAACGAGATACAGAACATGTTGAGATTTAAAGTATTACCATGACAATATCGTTCACTAGGGCGAGTTAATGTCATACAGTTGACCCCGTAGTCATTTGTGGACGAAAAAAGTTTATCTCGTCAATAAAATTGTAATTTTATGTAATTAAGTATTGTAAATTTGTAATTTATATTGTTAATGTTTATGTTTTATTGTGAGTTTATTTAATGAAGAAAGGTTGTGTGTTATAGTACATATTAATAAATTAACAATAGCAGTTCTTAAATATGCACTATTTGCCAGAAAATATCCAGAAAATTGTCTAAAATATGCATTCACTGTTAACAAATATGCGGTAATTAATTTGAAATGGACAGAAAACGGTCTAAAATGTGCAGTATTTGCTATAAATTGTCCAGGAAGTGGTCTATAACATGCAGTATCTGCTACAAAAATAGTGACTTCTGAGTGCAATAAATATTTTTTTATCACCAAATCACACCGTTGAAATTGCTCACAATTGTTTTATCCAAAACAGAAAAAAATACGCTTAACAGTAATTAATCAAATTATGTTTTTTTAACTAATGTACGTAGTACTATGTTTTATTACATTGACCTAATATATAGGTAAATATGAAATAAATTCCAATTTGTAACAAATATATATTTTTTATTTGAACAACACTGAGGTTTGAGTGGTACACACTGTTGCCTCGCAGTTCATCCTTATTTGTTTTACAGATCCCATCCAAGTATTCTTCAAAGTTCAGTATTCAAGTACATCACTGATTTATAGCGTCTATTATTTTGCATACATGCTGTTTTGTAATTACAGTATGTAGTAAAAAAAAAACATTTTTTATTTATTGAAACTACTTTATTGATCACAATACACATTTCACTTAACATTAATAGATATATACTTTAGTAAATAACAATATAAAAATAACAACATTCATATGGAGGCCGCATCGAGAATAAAATAATATGAATCGATGATTGTTGAAACAACGCAACTAATATATTTTACCAAATCGACTTTGTTACGGCAGACAGAGAAAATATATGGTAGATAGAATAAAACGAGATCAGAGCGTTAGGAATGACGTGGAGAGAGGTAATATCACTCGCACAAAATTGCTCTGAATGGAGACACCTGGTAGCCTCCCTGTGCTCCCGAATGGAGACATAAAGGGCGTAGTTAGTTAGTTAGTTAGAATGTCGCTGTAAGGCGAATCACCAAAATAATAATCTAAACATATGTAAATAAATAAATAAAAACTTTATTCGATATAAAACTTTTTTTTTATTGCCGTAGTCAATGTCTGCCAACCAACCACTTGTGACAATATGTATTCAGTTGTAAATCAAAAATTTTCTTAAAAATAACACTTCGGATACATTTGCCTAACTATGGTACATTTTACATCAAATAGTATTACAAAGAAGTTAATATTCAAAGTGACACACGAACCAATAATAATATTATTATTAAAAAACACTCGAAGATGTGAAGTTTTGGGTTCGTCCCTCGTAGGCTAAAGGGGACCAAATGTTGTAATAATCTGGGGCCTGAGTCAAATCACGAAAGGTGACGGAAAAAAGTTGTTATACGAGTTGTTTCCATGATGATAATGTTATCACCATGTCAACAATGCTTAAAAAGCCAACGTTTCCGACACGTTTTGTGGTTTGACTCAGGCCCCTGTAATGTTTCCAATTTCTTAATAAATATTAATTATAAACATTTACACAACAATAAACAATTATAATAATTTATGTATTTCATACAAAACAATAAATGCACAATAATAAAATCTAAAATCAGTTCTTAATTAATTTACTTACATCATTAAATAATAACATATATTTTCTCATCAATAATAGCAATCTGTAATTATTCTCAACCACACAAATTTAAAAAAACGGAATGCCAATCCACTAAAAGATTTCAAACGGAATGCCATTCTAATAAAATATTCCAAAATAGAATGCCATTCTAGTAAAAGATTTGAAAATAGAATAAAATTCCTGTAAAGGATACGAAAATGGAATGCCAATCCACTAAAATATTTGAAAACGGAATACCATTCTAATAAAATATTCCAAAATAGAATGCCATTCTAGCAAAATATTTGAAAATGGAATGCCATTCTAATAAAATATTTGAAAAAAGAAAAACATTAAAATAAATTTACTGTATCAAAATGACCAACAAAATCGAAATACAATTTATTACTAGTACATATACCTATAATTTTATCGTAATTATTATACGTATATTGACACAATTCACTTAATTTACTATATCATAATTCTATTTCATTTTGATCCAAGTTTACTCGATATAAAAAATGGCTTGAACGACACAATATCATTGGGTAGGATATAAAATATTCCAGTAAGTGTACATTCAATCTCGAAAAATATATCATCGTAAAACACAATTCAGCCAAAGGTACATTATATGCTTGTAATACAAAATCAGAGGTTAAAATTACATCCAAGCTGGAACCAAGTTGGAAAGAGATAATACACGTAAGAGTTACGCTCAATGCCAGATTTCATACCTTGGCTGTATTCTTGTGAGAAAAAACAAAAAGTTCGTTCTTTGCCTGCAGTCAATAGGGTGAAAGCTACAGCTGCAAGAACTCGAAAAAAGAATTTGTCGTTTCTATATAAAATATTAGTCGAACTTACATTAATATCATTGTGATACATAACTGATTGCAAGTATTACTTATTCCTCAGTTGAAGTCCTAACTAGATCATAAAAATGTAAAATGCTAATATTAGTGTCCGACCGAAACTGGATTTTTAGCCGAAACCGAAACCGTAACCGAATATTCGGCTCCCCTTCTAGTTTCGGCCGAAACCGAAACCGAAACTTAGGAATTTCAGTTGTAATTTTACTACTAACTAACTACAACTTTTGTCATCGGTTATACCTATAGGTATCCATGGCATAGGTAACACTAGGAGGGGGCATAAAAAATGCACTTTTTCTTCGGGAGGTTAAGTAACGGAAGTTGTGGTGTAGTTTGCTAATATGTATATTCATGGGGGTCGCCAGCCTTGGAGCTACGGGGGGCAACAAGAATTTTAAAAAATGAGATAGGATAAAAAAGACGTAAATAGCGAATTAGTAATAATTTAGTAAATTTTTTGTGATATATGGTGAAGAAGGCCGTGATGTGGTTTGGTGTATTAGAAAATGTACACAATAATTTGCACAAAATTATGTACGAAAAATGTTTTCTATAAAAAGCAATAAAAAAATAGCGCCGCAGGCAATTTTTTTGTGAAACAATTGAGTTTTTGTGTATTTTTTATACTAATTTTACAAAATTTATGACATGGTGAGAAAACGTGAGGTAATAGTGTGATTTATTGTGAGGTGTTATCATTTAGTATGAATAAATACATACCTATTCCAATCTCTAAGTAGCGCCGTAGGCAAAAATTTTGTCATAAGACATAAATGATGCGTATAAAAATGGATAGTGATCTAGTTCACTTTAGTTCACAAGTTCACTTTTGTAAAATAAAAAAGGATTCTAGTGTACAGAAGATTCCCAACAATGCTCGGTATAATACGGATGTTAGTTTCGGTTTGGCCGAATATTCGGCCACTTTTTGGCCGAAACCGAAACTGGGGCCGAAACTGGCCGTAACCGAAACCGAATATTCGGTCGGTCTCTAGCTAATATTAAGCACGTTATATATTGCGGGAGAGCTGACACATTGCCAACATAGTTTTCCCGCATTTGCTGTTGCCATTTTAAAGATTATCCTCTAATTTACGAGCGGAATAAGAAGAAATTATTTGATGTTGAAGTGCGACAGAACATCATTAATAAGAGTAATATACAGTCAGAACAACAAAGTGTACAAGGGCTGGAAGAGCTGCCTAGCACAGTTGATAATGTGTTAACCACAGCGGAAAACACTTGTTGAGGTCGGAAAATGACCGACTAAATAAAGAAGTACATGCACTGAAAACAGTTCCCTGGTGTTTGAAAATAATCAAAGGGAACAACAAACTGGTCAGGCTTTATACCGGAATACCCAGCCAAGAGATACTGAATAGGTTTTTGACTTTATTTTGTTAATAACATAATAGCATAGGTTGGTCACACTTGAGATATTTTTCTTTCGTGTGGCAGCACTATGAATCTTATAGGTTAAACATTACTATATAGCATTGTCACACTCATTATACAGTTCAGTGGTTGAAATAAATTCGTCCTGGTTGGTCAACTTATATATACGCTGGTTTTATTCTGCACATGGCCCCATTTAACATAATGGTCCATTCGCCGTGTAAGTTAATTTAGCTTAAATTCAAGAAGTATCAGTGCCTAAACATCCAGTTTTCGTGCAAGTGTTACAATTTATAACAAAAAAACGCATACGCATTCTGCGTAGGGAAGTCGCCTGCCGCCAAGACTTTAAAAATGAATGCAAATTGCGTTCAATTGATTAAATAAAACCAACCGCTCACTCAAACATAATTTGCAACGCAAATTTACAAATATCGATAATCGTAAAAAAACGGTACATTGCTGCCATTAAGTACAAAAGTACAACATGTGCTCATCATAAGTGTTACAACACTAAAACCAATAAAATTTAAACCTACCAAACAAATAACGATTTTAGGAGGTGAAACAAGCAATTCTCCTCAAGAATATCAAAAAATATCAAGCAGATCCCTAAAGATTATCAAGATAATCTGATATTACGATTCTGATATTGCCTATATGCATAACATGTTCACTACAATTATAGTTCTGCAAAATAGAGTAGAAAACGGACAGTTGATGAACTAAATATGTATATTACTGTGGCAACACATAATTATTACTTTCGTTTTACTGTCGCTTAATCTCAAATCTGTCATGTCAGATGGTGGTTTAGTTGCGGAAATAATGGTTTATTCGCGTCATATTTGTTTAAATCAGTGTTATTTGGATTTATTTTAACGTTAAAATAGTTTTAAAATGAAAATAGATGTAACCTACTACACGTAGTGTCATTAGAGTTGAATATTAATGTGTTTTCGGCGATGCGCTTACGCTTCTGACATTACCTATGTTTAAAATCCGACACCAAGGTAAATAGTAAGTAAAAACACTCAATCATCATTGAAAATTATTAGTACTATTAATTTGGACGTTCTTGCAGTATAATTTTAAGTATATTCCACAATAAACATTAATAACTTCCCAATACATTATAGGTTATGTTCAACACTTTGACATTTCATTTGCTTGGAATTCCTGCATAATGTGGTAAACACAATTTTGTAGAATATTGCACTTTGACTAGTTTTTGCATTGTATTTTTCCTAAGTGTGTGTGTGTTTTTTAAATAATTGCAGTAAAATTGGAATGCACAATTAGAACAATACCAAACAAAGGATCAAAAAATTATGGAATATTTACAATTCCTATTGGAAAAATGAAAAGCGATTTTGATATTTGTGCGATGTGTTCTTTTACACGGTTAAGAAGGAAGTACCAACATTGAGATTTTTGCCGTCTTTTCTGAAGGAAGCTTTAAATTTCAACGGTTGTAAGAAGCACTTAAGGAAAATAAATATAAAATAATATTACGAGTGTAACTCAAAGAAATAAAAATATTGTTTCTTTCAATAAAACCTATTCCTGATTTTATTGGCTACAGTGACGGATCGAGGATGAACAAAATTAATCGTTCACTGGGGTTCTTGGAACTATGAAGACCGCTTTAATTTCAGGGTCAATAAAGGTGCAGTATACTGAGAGAATTGTGTGTCCTAAAACGGACACGGAACGGTTGAAGTAATCCTAATAATCTTCTTTTTCTTCTGCAGTCACTTAGGTCCATTGTTGGACATAGGCCTCCCTTTTGATCCTCCACAGCCCACAGCTGCCTGTTAATCTATTCAAATGTAATGGTTTTTCAGTAACGAAACTTGGTAGACTAAATATATACTATTTTGTATAGGAAATCTTCACAACATCTTGTTTATATTAGATTTTTATTATAAATCGGCTACCTAAGATATGTCTAAAAAAATAAATAATGGCGGTTACCTTACTTTACTTCGTAAACGTGGAGTACCTACTAAATGTTGCCATATGAACAACAGCAGCGCCCTCAATTATTGTCAATATTTTATAGATGCACTATACATGAAGAGTTTATATAGCGAAGTATGGAGAGACCGCTAATTAAAATTCAAGAATTTTCTGACATCACGCATGCCGCCGTTCCATCAACATTGACAAGATAAGACCTTCAGAGTCATCTAGCGAATCACGGGAATCTGCCACACCGGCCCTCTGCATACCGACAGAGCTGCTGTCAAAATCCAACCACAATAAACAAAGCTATGTAATGCTTGCTTGTAACTTGTATCGCTATTAATTTGATAAATAAGTGCTCGAGTCAGATGATTATTCAGAGATATTTATTGATTGCAAAAGGATAACAGATCGTTGTAAATTTTTAATTCAGAACCTGAATTAACTTAAATACCAAAATACATAATCAAACCTTTTGTTGCAAAACATAGTTTAAACATTGAATTTTATATATTTATAACAGTGACAGGTTTTGCCAGGTGTAGATATTATTTTTTCTTTTCAATTTGAATTGTTATCGAGTGTGTTACAATGCCTGACAGCCAAGGCGATGTAAAAAAAATCCTTGATGAAGAGGCCAGACGGAAAATGGAGACAAAGGCAAAAGTTCAAAAGAGGGGTCAAAACAAAGGTAACATAACTAGAATATATAATGCACTCACTGTAGAATATTTACAAACCTCCACATCGGAAGGTTTAACGATAAAGAAAGAAAGACTAGGAGTACTTTTTTTCCGAATATGAAAGCATCTGTTATGACATTAATGACGATGAAGAGATTTCCATAGTAGAAGATCTATTCTCGGAAGCATTGGAAAAAATTAGCATAGAATTAAATGGAAGAAATAAACCGCGTAATATTCTAGATATAACTGGGGACCAATCGGTTTTAATGTCGGGTAAATGTAGGATGACATGTCAATACCTCCTTTTGCTGGAAATTACATAGAATTCCAACCTTTCTTAGAGATGTTCACTGCCATGATAGACAACAACAATAGTTTAGCTGATGTGCAAAAACTTTTTTATTTAAAACACTTTTTAACGGGGGAATCTTTCGACCTCTCGAAAATTTGCAAGTAGTAGGTAATTGTTACAATCAAGCCTTGAATATATTAAAAGAAAGATATGATAATAAATTCAAAATAATATCAGAGCACATAAACAAAATCCTAGATATGACTCCGATACAAAAAGATGCCACCGTAGGAATGCACACAGTGGGCGTTGGCCTGCACCGGGAAGCCCGGAGACCATTCACTGGAGGAACTCAGCGAATTCTACGACGGATGGCGCGCTTCTTTGAAAGCCGCTGGTTTCACCCGGGTACAAAAGGTATCCAAGCCACACCCCGGGAAGACAGTAATGACCGTGTATGAAGAACCGGACGGGTGTGTCGATGAGGGAAGACCGAATTCAATGCCCCCCGACATGCTGTTCCGACGACAACCGCTCGGTTAAACGGTCAAATGTGTGTCGTGTGTGCGGGGCTCCAGGTACTGAAGTGTCGCGAATACACAGCGAAGAGTGTCAACGACAGATGGGTGATAGTAAAAAAGAAGCGCCTGTGCTTTGCCTGTCTTGCCTGTCAAAGTGCAAGTCAAGGTGCACGGTGGATGGGTGCGGGAAGCCACACCATTCATCACACTGCAAAGGACGTGACAATAACAGAGGTCGTGGCGAACACTCGGAGGGGCGGACCGGTACTTCTCAAGGTACTAACAGTGCATGTGAGTGGACCCAGGGGGGGCCAAGATATATACGCCTTCCTAGATGAAGGGTCTACCGTTACACTACTTGATGTGACTGTAGCTGAGGCTATAGGAGCTAAGAGCCGCAGAAGTCCGCTGCGGCTTTGTGGAGTACACACAATGACCTCCACCGAAGAAACCTCGAACCAAGTGAAATTGAACGTGTGCGGAGATGGCTCGAGATATGTCGTGTATGCCCACACGATTCAAGACATCTGCCTCCTGGAGCAGATAGTAGCTTGTTCCAGAGAAGAACTACGTACACCAGGAGACCCTGTGAAACCCTTGATGCTTATTGGGCAAGACAATGCCCATCTAGTGGTTTCAAGAGAGTTAAGGGAGCTAAGCGGGACTGCTGTGGATCAGTGACAATGACTGGCTCCCAAACAAAGCAGAAGCACCAAGCGAAGGCTGCTGTCCCTGGAGAAGAAGCTGGATAGAGACCCCGAGCTCGGGATAGCCTATCTATCTTAGATGCAGCACTAGATCATAAAAATGTAAAATGCTAATATTATGCATGTTTTATATTGCAGGAGAGCTGACACATTGCCAAAGAGTTTTCCCGCATTTGCTGTTGCCATTTTAAAGATGGCAAAAGAGAAAATTATCCTCTAATTTACGAGCGGAATAAGAAGAAATTAGATGCTGAGGTGCGTCAGAAGATCATTAATAAGAGTAATATACAGTCAGAACAACAAAGTGTACAAGGGCTGTAAGAGCTGCCTACAGTTGATAATGTGTTAACCACAGCGGAAAACACTTTGTTGAGGTCGGAAAATGACCGACTAAATAAAGAAGTACATGCACTTTAAACAGTTCCCTGGTGTTTGAAAATAATCAAAGGGAACAACAAACTGGTCAGGCTTTATACCGGAATACCCAGCCAAGAGATACTGAATAAGTTTTTGACTTTATTTGAAGGCATTGAGGTGTATTATGGAATATTATTTTGGGTGGAAGGTGGCGATGATAAGCCAAGCTGACCACTATAACTTTGAGGAGCCGCCTCGTGGGACAAGTTGCCAGTACGAAGAGGACCTGGACAGAGAATAGTGCAAGTGGCGCGACAACGTGCTAGCCAGGCAGACGGGTGTCCAGGATCTGCCTGCCTTCGACGGCCACCCAGGGGAGTGGCAAGCGTTCAAGTTGTTATATGAAGAGTCCAGACAGACGCTGAAAATCGGGCTCGCCTCAACAATGCCCTGAAGGGCAAGGCCAAAAGGATAGTAGGCCCGCTGCTATATTGGTCGGACCCAGGAGCAGCCACGAAGGTTATTAGCGCATTGGAGGAACACTATGGAGGGACGGGCATGGCAGAAGCCATTGTGAGGGAAATGATTCAGAGGTTCCCTCCACGGTCTTCCACAGTAATGTGCCTGGACGAAGTGCATGAGTTCTGCATTCTACTTAATAACGACGTGTCCGCCCCTAAGCCTCTTAAGAATGGCGTCTTGTTGTACGACCAAAAGCTATTAGGGATGTTCCTCACGACGCTTGAAATAGTGAATAATTGTGAACAAAATAAGTGAACAATTTCGCGATTTCAATCTCAGAACAATTTCAAGTTAACAATCAGCATTGTACAAACAATTACAGTGCTTCAGCTAAACAGACTCGACCTTCATCAACAGGCACAGAGTAGAAGTCCTTTTTAAAAATAAAAATACCTTTACCGTAAATTCCAAATCCAATCGAACATGTCTACTGACACCAAGGAGATGGCCCCAGTATCCATAAACGCAAAGATTCCCGAATTTTGGAGAGATCAACCAAGGCTTTGGTTCCATCAATTTGAAGCTGTGACAAAGCCACAAAAAACGAGCGACGAAAACCTGTACCACCTACTTATAGCCAAATTAGGTAAAGAGGAGCTACACCAAATCTCAGATATTCTAACTCAACCACCAGAAATCAACACATACGAGACGCTCAAACAACGTCTCCTTCAGGTGTATGAAGAGTCTGAAGCACGCCGACTGCAGCAACTTCTAGACGAAATAGAACTAGGAGATTAAAAGCCGTCCCAACTACTACGATGCATGAAGGAATTCGCCGGGAACAAATTACCAGATCAAAGAGAAGCTGGAGGCCATGAGCCGAGAGGGCGACACCAGCGGACGGGAACCAACATACTGGTGTTGGTATCACCGCCGATACACGCGGTCGGCAAGAACGTGCAGCGGGAGATGCACTTACCCCCGCTAAGACACCTTTCATTGTTTTCAGTGTTTGTTTATTTAAGATATCGCATTGCTTATTTGCATTTTCAATAATCTGTTGCATACAGTACCTCCCCGTTCATCAACTTTTGTTTTATATACAGTAGGACCTCACTTATCAAGCATTGTACCAAGCATTTAAGAAGTCTTGCAACTTTTTCTTTTTTAGCGTGCCCAAAACACTCGGGAGACAGCAGATGAACGGGCCATGCAGTTGATGAAGGCCACGACCCGGCCCACTGAGCAAGGACGCTGGGAAACAGGACTGCTGTGGATCAGTGACATGACTGGCTGCCAAACAATGCAGAAGCTCCCAAGCGAAGGCTGCTGTCCCTGGAGAAGAAGCTGGACAGAGACCCTGAGCTCGGGATAGCCTATCTAGCTTAGATGCAGCACTGGATCATAAAAATGTAAAATGCTAATATTATGCACGTTTTATATTGCAGGAGAGCTGACACATTGCCAAAGAGTTTTCCCGCATTTGCTATTGCCATTTTAAAGATGGCAAAAGAGAAAATTATCCTCTAATTTACAAGCGGAATAAGAAGAAATTATTTGATGCTGAGGTGCGTCAGAACATCATGAACAAGAGTAATATACAGTCAGAACAACAAAGTGTACAAAGGCTGGAAGAGCTGCCTGTGGATTTGCTGAGGTCGGAAAATGACCGACTATATAAAGAAGTACATGCACTGAAAACTGCGCACACACTGCCGAATGCACAGCTGATGCTAAATGGCGAGAGAAGTGGTCGACGGCAGCTGTACAGAACCACCACTTAATAGCAGACCCCACTAAACTACAACCTGGCTCCACACTACCTAGGAAGCTATGGAGCTCCCTCAATAGACTTAGATGCGGCGTTAGCTGCACTGCATTCCACCTTCACCAATGGGGGCTAGCTGACTCTGCTATGTGTGAGTGTGGCGAGGAGCAGACAACAGAACACATTGTGAACCAGTGTGTTCTGTATTCTTACGATGGAGGACTGGAGCAGCTCCATCTATTGACGGACGATGCGGTTACATGGCTGCGGAACCTGGAAGTGAGGGTTTAGCGGCCCATAAAAAGAAGAAGATGCACTGAAAACAGTTCCCTGGTGTTTGAAAATAATCTAAGGGAACAACAAACTGGTCAGGCTTTATACCGGAATACTCAGCCAAGAGATACTGAATAAGTTTTTGACTTTATTTGAAGGCACCGAGGTGGAATATTATTTTGGGTGGAAGGTGGCGAGGATAAGCCAAGCTGACCAAGTCTTTATGACTTTAAAGAAGTTACTCCTGAATCTGACTCATACAGACTTAAGTGTACGCTTTGCATGCAGTAAGCAGACAGTTAGTAATGTCACGATTACGTGGATTAACATTTTCCATATTTATTTATTTATAAGAGGGTCTGATGAAGGACATACCATCGCAGGCAAAAAACAAAACTTGCTTGCCAAATTACTTTTCCAAATTTACGAACTGCCGCATGGTTATTGACTGTACCGAAGTTGTCTGTGCTACTTCAAGAAACTCCATGACCAAACAAACTCATTGAGACAAATATGAAAATAGAACAGCAAAGTTAACACCGCCCAATCAGAGATTCATAAAACACGTCTCTTCCCGGTGGCTGACTTTAGGCAATAAACAAAGAAGCGTACCAACTTCTAATGAAGATAATACAAAAAGTTGTTAACCACGCAGGTGAGAAAACGCAAAAAGCAATTTCAAAGTCGTTTGGAAGGTTTAAGAAAAAGACACGATTAATTAAAAGGTTCCTAACAAAATGGAACGTGAGGAGTGCCTTAGTCGTGAATAAGTCTCATTTTTTTGAATTTGGGAAGTTTTGTTAAATATAAAGAAACCAAGATGCCGCTTCTTTCACCAATACAGGAGGTAGACAAACAGAATAGGACAGTTCTAGGAAAAAAGCTTAGGGATAGGGGAATTCGTCCAAAGAGAGCGTTAGAATCGTTAAGGGCCCAAGCGAAAGAATACAACCTGACCACGACCGATGTTAGCGACCATGGAGAGGATGTGGAGAGGATGTGGAAGACATGGTAGTAGTCCTAGTTGAAGATCCATCTAAATGGCATCAACACTGATTCAAATTAAAGATGATGGAAGAGGAGCACAGGTGGAAGCGTGAAGAGCACAATTAAAAAATTGAAGTCTTGAGATTTGAATTCGGTAGGAAAAGGATGAAAAATGGATAATATGTCTCGCACTACTGTGTGGAATAAAGTGTGGAGCAAATCCAAATCAAAGTTCTTCAGTCAACACTTAAATTCTGTACACTAACCTCCATGTTAGTACGAATGTACACCAACCAACTGGCTGTAAACTCATCTATGCACTCAAAGCTAAAAAAAAGGGGGTGGATAAAACAGTGATATAATCGAAACACCGTTCTATAGAGTGCTGTTCTCACAGGACAGATTTTTCCTCCAACTAAGATGCCTGCTCTTCAGCAGCAATAGTCAGCCAGGGATAAATGACAAGCTGCATAAAATAACAAGTATTCTGGACCCCCTAAAACGAATAATAAAATCATGCTTCTACCCTTTCGAAAACATATGAACTGATAAGAGTCTGCTTTTGTGGAAGGGCAGGCTCTCATTCAAAATCTATATTCCGAATAAGCGCCATCGCTTTGGCATTAAATTATTTGTGTGCTGCGACGTGACAAGGCGTTATGTTTTAGATGTAATCGCGTACACCAGGGCTGAGACAGACATTGAAATGAACGCTTAGGTATCTCCGGTTCTGTAGTCCTCACAATGTTAAAGGATTATGTTGGAAAGGCCACAAGTTGTTTGTCGATAATTAGTACACAAGCCCAAAGCCTTTTGAGCATCTGTTCCAATTACAGACAAACTCTTGTGGCATTGCGAGGGGAAACAGAAAGGAAATGTCTGATTGTGGCAGGGCAAAAATGAAAAAGGGGGAAATAAAACATTTCCATTCCAACAATTTGATGGCAAAAAATGGTGCGACAAGAGAGAAATTCTTCACTAATACGTATGAGAATAAAACTGTCGTCACCGACAAAATAGACTACAGGACCAGAGAAAACAAAATCAAACCCGTAGCTGTTTTGGACTATACAAAAAACATGGACGCAGTTAAGTAAGAAAATTAGCTCACGACGGATTTTTAGAAAGGTTGTCAAACGGCGAGAAGATGTTGCATTCCTGGATGGTGTACTCTCCTTTCAAATCATCGTTATATTGCTTTTGTTGTAGGTTGTTGCATCAGGGTTTAATTCTGAAAATGGATTTAACAAATGGTTGGAAAGAGGACATTGGGAATACGATGATGCCAGCCTGCGGCGCTATTATAATTTTTATACTGTACGTCTATATACGCCACTGTAATGTAGTACTTTTGACTGTTGCAGGAACAATATAAAAAATGCCACGAAAATACATAAGAAAAAGTGATAGAAGTGGATACGATACAGAAAAATTAAATGACGCTGTCAAGGCAGTGAAGAACGGTTCATTATCCGCATACGCCGCATCGAAAATATACAAAATACCTAGAACAACAATCGTTAACCGCGTGTACGACCGCAAGGGTCTAAAGTCCAAAACTTTAGGCAGGAGCACTGCATTGCCGATGGATGTGGAAGAAACCCTTGCGGAAAATCTCCACATAATGGAGAAGTCAGGGTTCGGGTTGACGCGCAAGGAAGTGATTGAATTGGTTGGCCAATATGTGGTTAAAAATGAAATCAAAACTCCGTTTAAGAATGGGATTCCTGGAGAGGAGACCTCCACTAAGAAAGGGTCCAAGGCCTACACAAAGTTAAAGGCTAGATCCTCCTGAGGGAGATCTTCATTGGGAATGTAGAGAGAAAAATGAGTGAAGCCGACTTCATGGTTTCTCGATGCGTGTTATGCCGAGGAAGGCCACCTGGAGAGTGAGTGTTTGACTACCGCTTCAAGGTGCTTCCAGAAAACTAACTCGTGACAGATTTCTACGAAGGTTGCCAAACGGCGAGAAGATGTTACATTCCTGGATGGTGTACTCTCCTTTCAAATCATCTTAGGTTGTTGCATCAGGATTTAATTCTGAAAATGGATTTAATAAATGGTGGGAATATGATGATGCGTGGTAAAAGAGCAAATTTTTTGGAATTGGTTCAGTTATTAGCAATGTACGACCCAGTGTTAAGAGAACATTTCACAAAGGTCAAACATGAAAACAAAATTACAATTTCTTATATGTCACCAAAGATTCAAAACGAATTTATCAACCTTCTTGGCAATCAGGTTCAAAAACAAATTATCCAGCGTGCAAGGAAAGCCAAATATTTTTGCGTTATTTTTGATAGTACTCCAGACATATCTCGTATTATCATGTAGTTGTATCAGTTGAGATATAACTACTTGTTAAAAATTCAACTATAGACATGTAGAAAAATTCCGTTGACCTGTGATTTCAAAAATAATCGTATTATCATGTTATTAAAAATGTTGATGGCGGGAGCAAGTACCACTGACTCCAGCAACTGATATAGATCAAACGAGTCAGGTGTTACATAACGTAAGAATTAAAGGACCAAAGGTCAGCATCGTTGAAAACGGCTAAAGAATTGACACAGTTGATAGTGGACAAAATCCAGACATGTGGACTCGATAATCACGGAGGTCAAGCTTATGACAACACTGCTGTAATGGCTGGCGTCCATTCTGGAGTCCAAAGCCCAGTTCCATCTCTGTACCAACCATTCTTCAAATCCGGCTGGTGTTTTTCGAAACAAGTAAGAGCAAGTCTCTGTGTTTTTTCATCTTCAACCCACCGATGGGCTATGCTTACTGCTGCAATTGCTAAAGGAGTGAAGCGTTAAGTTGAAAAATGCTGGAGCGGAAGATATAAAGCCGTCAAGATGATGAAAAACAACTACTCGACTACCGAACATTTCAATGATAACAATAATTAAAGTAAATATTACTTACGTACATGTTTTATTAATTATAACAGTAGCCTTAGTTAGTTCACGGCGCCCTACAGGTGGATATATTTCCACAAAACGGCGTTAAACAAATAATTATCCGTTACTATTATTACTCCATGTTTTATTTTAATGCTTCTTTTCAAATAGTTAATAACACACGTATGCTGTGTTATGAACTCCTAAAAATTGGAGGGTTGACCAGATTTTAATGTTTTGTTTTGTCAATGCCCCTCGAAATAAACGAAGAAAGAAATGTTTATTTGACAGGCAACACCAAGTGGCTCAGAAACGAATCACGCTGATGCGGAAATAAGGAA
Organism: Ceraclea dissimilis; assembly: GCA_963576895.1. Taxonomy (NCBI): domain Eukaryota; kingdom Metazoa; phylum Arthropoda; class Insecta; order Trichoptera; family Leptoceridae; genus Ceraclea; species Ceraclea dissimilis. The sequence continues at coordinate 13,856,995 of OY756376.1, forward strand.
TATCCTATGTGGAAATTTTTCCAGCTGACAAAAAAACTGACATTGCTGCATACAAAAACAATGAGTGAGAAATACGGAGTTTTATCTCTTTCCAACGGATACGTTAAACATTTTCTCGTTCTAATTACATACGTAACGCAAATAAATATAATTTAAACTTAACTTACAAATATAGGAACAATAAATATATAGATTTTTACAAAATTCAAACAAGTTACAAAATAAAAATATGTAGGCTTAAGTTGGGAAACTTCCCTGTTACGTGATCCAAGGTTACGTTTCATCAGTCGCAGTGGGAGACATTCACATGAGGGGCCTGTGTGGGGAGGAAGGGGCCGTGCATTGCAGGTTGCAGTGTTCCACTAAACGCACCAGCTCATCTGCACTGGGACCGCCTCCCATTGATTGTTCTGAATCTGAAACACAATGCACAAATTAGTCATACATAATCAACTAAAACGATACATAGATCACCTCAAGTAATACATAATCACCTCAAGTAATACATAATCACCTCAAGTAATACATAATCACCTCAAGTAATACATAATCACCTCAAGTAATACATAGATCACCTCAAGTACTACATACATCACCTCAAGTAATACATAATTGCCTCAAGTAATACATAATCACCTCAAGCAATACATAATCGCCTCATGTAATACATAATTGCCTCAAAGCATAAATCCATTATTCAAGTATCCATAAACAAATGTGAAAGTGGCCGTTGTGGGAATTACAAACCTTTGTTGGGATCAATGAGCCTATCCAAGGCGGTGGTGAGATCCCACATGTGCGTGGCCCCAGAACAGTGTCCTGTGAGCAGCAGTCTCCTGGGCCTCAGGGTCCCCTCGCACTCCATAACCACAAAGCAGGACACCATGGACCCGTCTACAGACTTAACTACGCACACTCGCTTGCCATCAGACGCTCTGCGCACATACAGAGTGTCAGTCTCGTGGACCACCTTCTGTACAAACAGCTGTTCTTCATCCTGCTCTCCATACGGACCTGGGAAAACAAATATACAAATTGTTGATAAAAAAGCACAGGGTTCCTACTCCACGTCAAATGAAGTTGGTTGCTAAAATGTCACGTCCACTCCTCAGCAGATGGCGTTAGCATCAAAAAATTGGTTAAATGTAAAATAATTTCGAGGTGTAGCATATATACAACTTCCAAAAATTACACGATTGACAGCGGGATGAGGCGGAATGGCTGAACGTTGCCCTGGGTATAAACTGATCAATTAAGCCAGCCAACAATCAGCCGCAAGCCCGATAGTAAGTTTGTCCTATGCTGTATGTTAGGGTTAGCTGACAGAGATCGCAGCACTGCGGTAAGCTCGCCTTAGTAAACAAATGTTTCAGCATCTATTACTTGTTAACTTACTGCTGTATTTTGTTCACTTGAAGTGTAAATAAATAAATCCGTTTGTTATCCAACTATGACATTTAGGAAGTTCCAAAAATAGAATTGAGGAAATATAATTAAAACAAAAGTTACCACAGTCATTAGCCGAAGTGACATTCGGATCGGACGGCTCCAGGGAGAGAACCTTGAATGATGCTTCGGGCGTGGTCCCAGGCTGTGTGGATATCATCCCCCGGAACCTCGTCACCTTCCACGACCTCACATGGTTGTATTCGCTGCACACTGACACCAAGTACTTTTCAGACAGAGATACCTAGGAAAAAAAATCTCATTTGATACGCAATTTGGGATTAGCTGGCAGAAATCGCAGGATTGCGACAAGCTCGCCCTAGTGAACAGCTCGGTATAATTTGTCTGATTGTGTGCGTATATCATTGCAATATTCTGCATTGTTCACTTGAAGTGTAAATAAATAAACTCATTTATTCTTTATGTGGACAAAGTTAGTACGATCAAATAAGGCGCAATAAAATCTACCTTTGTGACAGGACTCTGATGAACTGTGAATGTTTGGAAGAGCTGTGGTCCGTGTCCCACTGTTTCTGGATGTTGAACGATAACACGCACGGAACCACCTCGCGTGCCGTACGCAATTTCTATCCAATTGCCACATAAACCTAAAAAAAAAAGCATTTTGAAACACCAACTCGAAATGCACTGTGAACGTGTATGTGTCTGTAACATTGCATTTAATACTTACTAGTCTTTGGTGTGAGGTAAACAGAGATAGCTGTGATGGGTTCGTGATTAGGATCCTTGTACAGCTGAGTGACTAGAAGATCGTTGTCCTTCATTCGCAGAGGAAACTTTTGCATATCTAAAACACGAGGAAACACAATACATCAGTATTTCCCAAACTATGAGTCGCGACCCACCAGTGGGCCGCGAGCGAATATTAGAACAAATAAGTTCCACTACTCGCCACTACGGAATCTGAGCATTACCAATATTAATGCCCTCTTTAGACTCTAAAAAAATTCGCCTGCGGCGCTAACTTCTTGGTGCGTTTTTTATAAGGTAAAATTTTCGTGGTGGGGGGAGGGCGGCGAAAACTCAGTGAGTGCCTATACCGAGAAAAATTGTAAATCTGGCGCTAGTACACCCCCCCCCCCCCCGTCTTTTTGTAAGAGGTGGGTCGCAAGATTGGGAATTTTTGTTAGATGAGTCGGCACCCAGTCAACTTTGGGAACCACTGCAATACATACATATTTATTTTAGTAAGGTTGCATAGGAAGATGCTAAATCGTCTATGCCCAGGAATCAGTCGAAGCCCTCGTTACTACATCTAAGCCCTAAAAGTCAAATAACATCACCATCAACTATCGTGACACCACCTTGTCTCACTGATAAGACACTTGGTCTATGAAATATATTTTTTGCCATCTTGTGTGACGTCACCATCACCAAATGTCACTAGAGCCCGGCCTGTATGTTAATATTATGAGGGGCCTCAAATCAGTTTTACATCAGAGAACTCTCAGACTACATATTTTGAGTAACGATAGAGCAAAATCCTGGTTTGGGCATAGGGTTTTGAAAAATCGAATACCTACGACCGTTAAAGAGAGAAACAACTTTAATTATAAAACAATATGTATGCAATAGTGGTTGCTTCACACTTAAAATACGTGGTTGGGGCGGCTGGTTGAGGCGGCAGTCTCTCAAGTGGGAGGTGCTAGGTTCAAACCCCGGCGCTGGCGATGTATTCCACACTTTGCGATACAGGCTCTTAGCCCAGTGCAAAGTGTGCAGGAAAGTATTTAGGTTTGTGTATGCAAGCCGAGATCCTTTTTATAAAATAAAAAAATTCGGGCATGCCGCAATTGTACTCACCTATATAATTGATAGCTCCATTGATGGTCCCGAGAAGTAGAAAGGATCCAGCGGTATCAAATGACGTCAGAGGTGCAATATCCTGTACCTGCCAGTGTTGTGTTGACGTATGCCAGACGCCAGCTTTCCCCCCAGTAGTGTTGCAAGTATTCACACCGTTATTATTGTTAGAAGCTGCAGTGTTGCCACCGTTACTACTACTATTAGTGCTGCCGTTTGCGGGGTTGCCTGATGTAGTGCTGCCGTTGCTGGTCCGTCCTCCGCTGCTCGACAGGGCTACCAACTGCGGCCCGATGAATAATAAATGTTCTACTCTTACACCTAAATTAAATGTACCTAAGAAAAAATTAAAAAATGTTATTTATAATTACATAACAATTTTGGAAAACGTATAAAATTTGAACCTTCTTAAATAAACAAGATGCCTCTACAACCCAAACCAAAAATAGATTACTACATATAAAGAAACATTTTCTGTGCAGTTGGTTGGAGCACGGACTTCCAATCCAGGTGTTGGGTTTGAATCTCAGTTTTGACAATATATTCTGCACTACACGTCACAAGCTTTTAGCTTAGAAGTGAGTAGATGTTTGGGTTTGTGTACACAAGCTCAGATCCCTTTTTATTAAAAAAAAACTGTGTTTGGGAGCAAAAAATGCAGGTAATTATTTTATTACCAATATTGTTGCCCAAACAATTATATTTGTCAAATAAGGTATGAGAGTTCCCTCACCAACTAATGTTCTCCTAATGGGGTCTGCATGGGAGGCTATAGCCCACAGTTTAATAAGAGCACCGCAGGCTATGCCCAACATCACTTCTCCCCCCCCTACTTTGGCATTCAGCGCCACCCGCTCTATAGGAGTCTCCTGGACGGGAGACTGGAAGACAACACCCCAGCCACATGTGTCGGTTAACCTGAAAGTTACATAAAACAATGAAATCATAAGATCGGCCGGAAAAAAGGTATAACTTTGGAATATAAAAAGTAGTACTTGAATTTTTTTGATTTACAAATTTTATTCTTGTAAAGCACTGGATATTTTCTACATTCCGTAGTATACATATACAATGTAGTATTCCCACAACAGTGTAGAAGAATTAAGGACGAACATTGTTGGGTTTACGACCGACCTCGGCTGAGTGCACTGAAACGGCGAATGTTTCTCGAGTGTAAAGTGATCACTTAAGCCAGCCGAGGTCGATCGTAAGCCCGACAACGTTCATCCTTAATTCTTCTACACTGTTGTGGGAATACTACATAAAAAGTATGTTTGGAATGTAAAATTGGAAAGTTTGAAATGCAAAAGAATAGGATGTAAGGATTTTGGAACGTAAAAATATAACTTTGAAACGTAAATAACTTTGAAAGATCTTACGGCATTCCCGGTACATGAAGTTATGCTAGCGAGACATGGGACATTCTGAAGAAGCACTAATCAGGTGTGAATGCTGTCAAGATGAGATTGCTAAGAAGAATGTGTGGAAAAATGTTGAGAGATAAGAAAAAAAATAAGTGATTTAGAGAATTTAATTGTAAAATGGATGTTGTAACTAGAATGAAAGTGAATAATTTGAGATGGTTGTGACATGCAGAGAGGATGAATGATGAAAGGATAACAGAGAAAATATCCCTGGGAAAAGGAAGAGGTGAAAGGAAGCAAGAACCAGAATGTGGAAAAAGTGGAACTGAGGCAGAATTGTTAAAATAAGACTGTCATACCTGTAGCCAACGACCAGATGTGAATAGGCCACCACAATCCAATTGTGATGTGCTTTGATTATCTGCACCCTCAAATGTTCCGGCCAACCATTCACTGTAACACATTAACAACAATTTCAAATTTGATATGCAAATATCTTTAATACTAAACGACATACAATAGAGAGATCCTATTGAAACATGAAGAAAAGAGATGAACTCACAATCACATCGAGGTATTATTGGTTTAGTCAGCTCCTGGCTGCCATTCCTCAAGTCCAAAGACGCTGTTCTTGAATGACCTTGGTTACATCTGAAAAAATATTTATTTTATTTAAGTACATGAGAATGAATGTGAACAAATTAAGATAGTTAGAACATATTGAAAGCATGAGTAGACATGATAAGACAAACTTGTGCATGTTGCTGAAACACACAAACAAAATTGATGATGGACGTTTACTGAGCTAAAGGAATAAGACATGGAATTGCATAAATGTGACAGAAGCAAAGTGTGTGTAAGGATAGGGTAGTGCGACATTCTGTTCTCTGCCTACCACTCAAGGAGCCAAAGTAAAAGAAACTGGAGATCCTTATGAGACAAGAGATTACGACAAAATGTATACATGTCACTGAGGCTAACCCCCGTTTTCACCAACTTTTACCTAAGAAGGAGACCCCTAAGAAATTTCCATACAAAAGCAGAGAAAATATTCTATTTTTTGACACGCAGGCCTACCAACCACACCCTAATTCCATACAAAATGCAACACGCAACTCACCTACGTTAGGTGCCCAAATATCTCTGCCCAGGCTAGGTGAGTTGCGTGTTGCATTTTGTATGGAATTAGGGTGTGGTTGGTAGGCCTGCGTGTCAATAAATAGAATATTATCTCTGTTTTTGTATAGAAATTTCTTAGGGGTCTCCTTCTTAGGTAAAAGTTGGTGAAAACGGGGGTAAGAGTGTTTGTAAGCATAGTGCAGTCGCAGTGACGCAGGGGATATACGGTCCCCTGACCTAACAAGGAAAAAAAAGCATAGTGCAGCTTGGCGTTCTCTTCATGCCTACCCTTCAAGGGATGCGGCTTCAGGTGATATGCAAAGATGTAGTTCCCTTACCTCAACTGATCAGTGGTGGTGACTCTGCCGACTAATCTGAGATCCAATGATGAGTTCCTCGAGTGTGACCGACTGCCCGGTAGGCCCTCTGTTCTGCTGGATGTGGGTTGCTTTGTTTGAGTCGGACGCGAACACACTGGCATCGGCGGTGTTAAATTGGCTGAAGAAATGTCAATAAAGATTAGCTTTTAACTAACAATTATTACAATTGGAGTTAGCTCAGAGTAATCTCCATGTTATGGACCATTGGTACTTGGTGGAAGTCCATTTTTAAGGAAAAAATTAAAAACTAAATATTTAGATTAAAATCCACAAAAACTTTAGATTTCGCGACAGTATTCGAGGATTTGCACCCTCATCTTAAGTTTTTAAAGACTTTATTCACACTGATGATGAGGGTGCAAATCCTCGAATACTAGTCACGTATTCTAAAGTCATTTTTTGTGGATTTTAATCCAAATACTTCGTTTTTCATTTTTTCTTTAGCCAAGAGTTGCCGAACGTCCCGGTGTCGAACGAACATTTCTGTACGCCCGAAAGTCCTGGTTTTCAAAATTGTTGTAGTTAGCATATATTTTTAGTAATTTTTGAAGTTTACACTACAAAATAAGCAACTATGTTCCTCTTTCGTTTGTAGTTTTCTTGCTTTCCTATTGAAATTTTTCACTAAACAATGATGTTTGTTTTTTTATAATACTTTTTTATTTAAATTTATTTTATCCTTTTGCTTTACGTGCGTAAAGGTGAGGACCAAGGATAAGAAAATCCCTAAGACGGTTAATAGATTATACAGTCTCAGCTTTGAGTTCATTTAAATAAGAAAGGTGTATAGTGAATGAGGGTTTCAATACCTGGAGGAGGTAAGTATCCATAGAAGAGAACATCTCCACACGAAGAATGTGTCATCTCATCACAGAGAGCCAACCTGCGACTCAGAGGAGTGATGCCAAAATAATCTGACTCATGTCTCAAAGTCCTAATGTTCACATCTCTAAGATCCACTTCCTTGGTGCGAAGATAGTTCAGTATGATGGAGAACATCTTCGGATCTCTGTCGATGAAAATGGCGCCAGTCTCGTCTCGAAGAGAGGGAATTCTTCCACTTAGCAACGCCGTGAAGAATGAATCTGGCACCCACATCAATGTCTGCCATGATGTCGAAAATCTGCACAAAAACAAACAATTACTTACTCCCAAGATGGTTACAACAGAATCTGATTAAGACGTGTATTTTTGTATACTTTAAAATTTTGTGTTGGCATCATCAAGATCAATTATTACACACGTAAGCTACGTGTTCGCAAAGCGCCAACAATGTGCACCACGCCAAAATATGTTACGATTTCACGGATGCCATTTGCAAAACCCGAATAACGGTCGACTCGCGAAAAAAACGCGATTTTAAACATAGCAAAATGATTGTAAACACACTGTCGTTGTGGAATGTATTGAATTGAAATAAATACGTCCTAAATTCTTACTGTGTTGTACGACTTTAGGACGTGATAATTTTTTCAACATACCTCGTCCCTCCAACATTCAAGTGAACAATATCACCGATTTTGTGTTGATGATATGTACTTGTAGACATTTTGACACGCCTGACGAACCCTCACAACTTCAAACTTAATATTAGTAATCAAATCATCACTTAAAACTATGATTATATTATTTACTTTTGAAATAAACAGTAAACACACAAAGTCCACAACATTATCTTTCTTCCACCATTCTTGAAACCATAGATTTCGGACACGTAGATGACTAGTGTGACCATTTTCCAATCAGGAAAATATACCAAACTATGCTAGATCTCATATGAAAATATACCAAATATTTTTACCATATTTAAGTACTGCGCATATTATGACAAAAAACATACGCCTTTGTTAATTTATACACCCTTATTCATTTTATTTGGTGATGTTCGTAAGTTAAAATAGTCCTGTGTCTAAATAATCTTCTTCTTGGGGCCTTAAATCCCCACATCCAGCTCTTTCACCATTGTACGGCTGCCTCCAAGGTGCTCCGAGGCGTCATGCCTATCACTAAGTTCCCCCCCGTCAAACGAATATAATGGACATTAAGGGGACACTGCTCCATGATATGGTTCATGTTCTGGGTTTCCCCGCATGGGCACTGGGCAGGTGTGGGCATATACTCTACTTAAACCACACAATGCATCCTACTTTACCTAGTTTGTACTATTCACAGAACTGACTGTTAAGGTGTTCTTTTTCATTCAATCATACAGGTTCCTTAATTCAATCAAGAAGAAAATTTTTGATATTGCCATTTTGGCTTACAATAATTACCTATCAAGTTGGTACCAAGATACCTATTGTAATGAATCCGATTCCCATCGAGCTACCTCCTAGTATCTTTTGAGTTTTGATTTAGGATGATAAAATACTAATTTTCAAATGTCTGGTGTGATTTCGCGCAATAGTAAATAATAAATATCATGCCTGGTTTATGCGTAGCGAGCATATAGAGACAGTATTCTCGGCCGAGTACTCGGATGGCTTACCTTGCCTACCTATGCGTATGATAACGAAGTTGCACAACTTGCAACAAGCATACAATAGCTTCAATACCATAACCGATATCCTATCTTCGTAGAAACTTGCACGAGAGGAGTGTTTCGGTTATTATTGTAGAGTTATACATTTACCCGCGGGCCGCGGTTAACGGATGGTTAACGGTTGTCATGGTAACATGACTTCATAAATACACAAGTAGCGTTTTTACGCGCACGCATGAGTAAAGTTGTTGCTCATTTTTATCAATTTGACAGTTTTATAAATTTTCGATAAACTTTGTGTTTGTGAACCAAAAGCCTCCAAAATATATAAATAACTAATGTAATATTTTATTAATGTTTAATCGATAGACGCAGAAATAATCGCTGATTAAGGTATGTAATATTTAAATTGCGTACATGTTTTAAACAATCGTTTGAAATGCTTGCATGTCAAATAGGTATTTTAGTGATAATGTGTAGTTATTTTCGGTACAAGATTAACATCCGTAGGTGTTTGGTAACAAAATATGTCGATAAGATATGAATATGTATGTTTTATAATACCTAATGGATTAGGTATGTTATTATGTACCTCGCGTGTGTTATTTATAAAACGATAACATGACATCATAGCATTTCTTGTTTGAATTTGAATCTAACTTAAAGGCGATCCCATGTAACGCCAATAAATGATGAATGAGATCATTCCAATTCTATGCCAACAGTTTTATCGCAACAGGTAACTCCTTATCTCGTTGGTTGTACCTGTTATTGAACCTATTGTTTTGTTACTTATTTACATTGCATTAGCATGCATTAGCATTAGCGCCATTAGCATTACAAAATTGAAAATACAGGTATTTTTTGTTAATACTTATTAGCTGCTTATCTTTTTATAATCAATTCTAACTTATTAATATTCCTAATTGGTAAAACATTGTTTATAATATATTCTAGACAAAATAACAATACTTTGAACCAAAGATTACAAAATTAACAACTACTTTTAATATAGGTGCTATCTCTATCATTTTTTTTATGCTAATTGTTTATATTGTTTTGTAGATGTGGTTTTTTTTTTTTACATAAAAATGTGTAATTTAGAATATTTATTTATCCAGGATTCTAAACCTTAGATAATACGCAAAAAATAAATACAGGATTTTATTGCCCCACTAGACGACAGTCTGTTCTGGGGCAATACTAGTTACAATTTAGTAACAGGCAATAAGTTAAGATACAATTTAAGTACCTAGAGGTATTTTGAAAGTATTTTGTGTGTTTATATGATTTATTTTATTTATTTATACATCAACAGCTAAAGCCTTTAACAATTTTTTTATTGGTACATAGTGTTAATCTCAATATTCTTAAATACATAATCAAAATAAAGAAAACATCACCATTTACAACACAACAAATCAATAAATTTGGATAAATCAAGTCAAAAAATGATTATTTTTGATTTACAGATTTTATTCTTATCGTAAGCCCGACAATGTTCATCCTTAATTCTTCTACACTGTTGTAGGAATACTGCAAAAAAATTATGGTTGTTAGTTAATCTGTTTTACAGATGCTGTGGGCTCTGAACAATATAAGCGATTAATTTTATTGTTTTCTGGTTTAACCTGCTAAATAAATGATAAATTCTGATTCGCAGTTAATGTGAGAATCCAATATCAATAAACGGTTCCACAATATGGAGACGACGGATGACAAAGAAGTTGAAAGTATTAAGGAGAAAGATGATAATAAAATTGCAGAGACTGCAAAGGACAAAGACGTTACTGAGATTGCTGAGAATCTAAAAGACAAAGATGTTACTGAGGTTTCTGAGGGTACAAAGGACAAAGATGTTAACGGGGTTGCTGAAAACGTAAAGGAGAAAGATGTTACTGAGGTTTCTGAGGGTACAAAGGACAAAGATGTTAATGGGGTTGCTGAGGGCATAAAGGAGACAGATGTTGATGTAGCCAGTGACACACAGTCAGATGATGAATTTGATTTAGAAGATGGATTGTTGTATGATTATCATAAACTAGAAGAAAAACAAAGCTCTCAAGTTCCCAAATGTTGGAGTTGTAAGTTTATTACATTTTTTTCTGCATTTATAAACCTTCAGAGTTTTAACTTCTCTCTCCCTGACTGTATACTAAAAAACTATAGTTCCCTGTTTCAAACTATTGACTATAATCTGTCGCAGGAATAAACCGAGAGTTAATTATAATTATTTGGCATTGTGTAGGGAGTTTTGCTGTTTTTGTCCCAAATCCCAGTTAAATTGTATTTACGAGCAATTATCTTTGAATCTCATTTGTGAAGGAGTTGTTCGGGGCAAGTACAACCGACTCTGGTAACTAATTTCATGCACTGCCAGTTCTTTTGGTTATGAAAGTGTTTTGGTGTGTTGGATGTGAATGTTGTTGTCTATAGTTTCAGTTGATGGGAAGCCTGCGATAGTAGAGTACAAGCCTACATCCTCGAATCCCATCACCGCCATGAGTGGTGTCGTCACATTGTATCGGTGACAAACACTTGAACTATGGAATATTTTTTCCCATACAATTTTGATGGTGTAATCATCGTCAAATGTCAGTAGGGCCCGGCCTCCATGAATAATATGGCGATGGCCTCAGTTGATGCGAAGCCAACAATAGTATACAAGCCTACATCCACGAATAACATCACCACCAAGATTGGTGAGGTCACCTTGTATCGGTGACAGATACCTTGTCTCGGTGACAAACACTTGAACTACGGAATATTTTTTCTCATACATTTTCTCCCACTCTTGGTGACGTCATCATCGTCAAATGTCAGTTGGGCCCGGCCTGTATGAACAATATGGCGCCGGCCTCGGGTGATGTCCTCTCAGGTGCACATTAGAGCTCATGGTGAACATAGCTGGTAGTATCTCACAAAAGTAGTGCTCATACATACACACCTTGTATATCTCAATAAGATCCCCGATCTCGTCTCTCCTTCAATAATTAAAAAGGGAGGAGGGGTTAATGACAAGCCTAAAGTAATCAATATTTTTTTATTTTCTTTTCAGGCCTCCAGATAACATTCTTCGCTCTGAGCACTCTATTTTCCATCACGGCATTTACTTTCATCTCAGACCTCATTATATTCTTTGACTTCAATTGCGTATTTTACGCAAACAAAATCGTTTTTAAGAATGTCACTGAAGATGAATTACAAAGAAATGCTATCAATGTGAAGAAACGTATGTAATATTATATAATTTTTTAAGTAAATACTTTCATATTCACTTTTGGTGAATTGTATTTTTGTGAGGTTCATTATCACTAAATTGTAACTTTGTGGAAGTTCATTATCACTAAATTGTAATTTTGTGAAAGTTCATTATTGCTAAATTGTAACTTTCTGAAGGTTCTTTATCACTAAATTGTAATTTTGTGAAAGTTCATTATCACTAAATTGTAACTTTGTGGAAGTTCATTATCACTAAATAGTAATTTTGTGAAAGTTCATTACATGTCACTAAATTTTAACTTTGTGAAAGTTCATTATCACTAAATTGTAACTTTCTGAATGTTCGTAATCACTAAATTGTAATTTTGTGAAAGTTCATTATTGCTAAATTGTAACTTTCTGAAGGTTCATTATCACTAAATTGTAACTTTCTGAATGTTCGTCATCACTAAATTGTTATTTTGTGAAAGTTCTGTATTATGTATCATTTATATTATTATCATGAATTGTGATCGAATATTTTAAATCATATGTTGTCAAAGGCCGTGGGCCGTAAATTATCTTAAATAAAATAAAAATTACTAAATTGTAACTTTCTGAAAGTTCATTATCACTAAATTGTAACTTTGTGAAGGTTCATTATCACTAAATTGTAAATTTCTGAAGGTTCATTACCTCTAAATTGTAACTTTGTTGATTTGATTGTAATACAAACCTTTTATGTTTCAGGTAATATCTTTATGAGAGCGGATGAACTTGCGATTGATTTCATCAACTCTGATTTCCCTCCCGCCTCTCGATGTTTCATTTCATTCTTCCCAATCATATCCATCATCTGTTCCATCACGTGGCTCGTCCTCTTTGTCATGTTCAGACAGTAAGTATAGCTTATAGTTCCGGATTTTCCATTATTATGTTTCCCTTTAATGTCTTAAAACACTGTTACATTTTAATGTTTAAAAACACTGCTACTTTGTAATGTCGTAAAACACTGTCAACTTATCATCTCCTACACTACAACACATACTACCTTTCACTACACTGCTCACGCTGCACAAGTAAATACTTCATACAACACACACACATCACAGCGAAGAAGATGGCCTCAGCAAGTACGCCGAAGGCTTGACAACATGGACAATCCACACACGGTACACCCGAGAAGAATGGAGAAGAGATATTTCTGTATGTTTGGACTCTTTGTCAATTAATAAAGACTAGCTTTTTATCGATTTATTTTATTGTTGCAGTTTGAGACACCAGTGGCTCATTGTGATTCCAGCGTTGGTGTTTGCCGTAATATTCTCTGTGATATCGTATGTATTCCAGGGACAGGTTATGAAGGGAGCGACACACTTTGGAAGGTTGCTTGTTAATGCCAGCATAGAAGCTAAGTAAGTCTAACAAATTTTCAGAGCAAATTATTATAATTTTTGTGAATAATTTAATTTTCTACATATCGCAGTTGGATAGCACGGAGTTATGTCAGCGATATACAGCCGAGGACGGACTGTCCATCAGGCTATAAAAATTCAATGTTTCAAATAAAATAAAATGGCCGGCAATTTTATTTTACTTGGATAAAAATTGCTGGCAGCGATTGTTGATTGCCGCCAGCCCCAAAAGGGGCTATTCGGCTCCTCTAACTAAACGCCGCAGACCCCATTCGGATTTTTTGAAATCAAATGATTTATTTTGAATATCCTAAATGTATTTTTTACATTAAAAATATAATATTGACTTTTTTCTCTTTTAATTTTTTTTTAAAAGTATCTGGGCTCTAAATACTTTCCTGTTTACTTTACAGTAAGCTAAAAGCTTGTGTCGTGAAGTGCAAAATACATCGTCAGCACCAAGATTTGAACCCAGCACCTTCTGATTCGAGAGTCCGCTCTCGGACAAAGTGTACCAACCGTGTACGCAGTTATTATTGCTGCTGTTACGATGTTTAGTGTAGTTATAATTCTTTCCTTTCATTCTGTTTTAGTTTAGTTAACAATCCAGAAGTAAAGGAGCTGACTAACTTCATGGGGATATGTGAGTTCTCCATGCTTATGAGTGCACTCCTATGGACGTTTGGCGCCATCTTGTTGATCGTGAGAATGCTTATGACTGCCGACTTTAATTATATTCGGGTTCAAGTTCAGCTTGTTGAGGTAATAATATATCCATCGTCACTTCACGCCGCATCTCCTGTGGGATAGGCAAAGAGCACAAACGCCACATTGCATCTCTCGCTATGCAATTTATCATACACGGTCTCCGATTTCTTTTACTCAAAATTAATATATAAACAATATTGTGGTCTAAACAAATTGCATTAGAATCTTGTGTATGGAATGATGTGTTCTCTCTGCCTATCCCACAAGGGACACCGAGTGAGAGGATAGAATATAATTTTATAATAGCATTATTTTTCGGTAATATACAGTCCGTCAAGAAAGAGATGGTCTCGAATTAATTTGGAACCACAATTTTACATGCTGGCAACTGAAATTCTACTATTGCCACTATGGTTGTCAGAAAGCTATTTGCAGTGCCCTCATCGAATACCATCTCTTACTTGACAATCTATATATTTACAGAGTTACAGAATACAGCTCATTAACTATGTAATTTATATCACTCTATCTTATTTTCAGTTAAATCCTGAAGATATGCCCTTTTTATCCGATTATGTCGAATTCGACCCGCCACCTCCACCAACAGATACAACTGAAACTACTAGATGCAAAAAGCGTATGATAAGCATTTTGAGACCGCCCGACAAAGGCTCTCTAAGAATTAAAAATATGATCGAAGTCGAAGGTGCTGGTACAGCGAAGGGAGAAACAGTTGCTCCCAGCTCTAGAGTAATCGTAAACCCGATGGTTGTGACGGCAGATGTGGAAACACGGAAACAAAGTAAGAAAGTGACGATGCAAATGTCTCCATATGATAAAGTATCTTCTACGTCTAAAGATATTAATGCTCCGTCGACTTCGAAAGATAATAAGTTACCAGTTATAACAGATTCTCCGGCAAAACAAAAACCCTCGACTGCAAAGATTAACGTCATAGATGACGAAATCGTCCCTGCAAGTGATGACGATACCATTCCAAGTAACGATCAGATTACGAGAAATTCCCAGTTGAGTGAAGACAGAACTCAGGTAAGTTCTGAATCGACTCCTTCGATCAGTGATCAAACAACGTTAAGTTCTGCGTTAAGTCTTCCAAGGGACGATCGAACACAGGCAAGTTCTGAATTTAGTATTCCAAGTGCTGATCGATCAAAGATAAGTTCTGAATTGAGTCTTTCAACTGATGATTCAACGCTGACGGGTTCTGAATCGAGTGTTCGGCAGGATGATCGATCAAAGTGATAATAAATGAGTATCTTGATATGAAAGTCTTATTTTGATCGTACTTGCTAATCAGTGTTGGTTCCGACATGCGGAGAGAATGACAAAAAAAGATTCGTGTCACTGAACGGAAGCAGCGATTCTGTAAGATTTTGATTTTTTATACATATGGGATGATACTTAATCTTGAAGATTGATCGACTTAACAACAAATTACCGTTTACAAGAATGACATCCGATTTAAAACGTTTAAACACGGTCCACAGAATTGATTATTAACTGTACTATGTATTTATTTTCTATTGTTAATTTTTTACCTATTTATTGTGCCAAATCTTTGTCCAAAAGTTGTGAGCGCTCAAAATTCAAGAATAATTTGACGCTATGCTCAAAATTGTAATGTGTATGCTCATTTCTGTAATGGTTGAGTCAAAACAATTTTTATAATAAAATTTCTTAATTAAAATGGCTTCAATATTGAGATTTCTGGTTCGATTGTGTGAACCAGATTCTCGAGAATACATATGTAGAGTGAAATGGATGAGTAATTTTAGGAGTTTAAGTGTGCGAATAGGATATTTTGAAATTTTTGTTCTCTCTGTCTGCCCTGGAAGAAGGGAATATATATTTCGAATGTGACTAATGTTTACTATTTTGAGTTTCAATAGATGTCTCTAATATATATTTTGAAATATTACACATTGATTTACTTTATGTAATTAACTACTATATTTTTTATACTTTTTTACTACGCGATCGTTTTATACTTTTTTATTTTATTATCTCAATCGACGCGGATGTTAGACATCTGAAATTATTACTTAAAGTTTGTATTAGTAATATGGTTATTTAAAATATTCTATCAAGCGAAGCTTGTGTTGTGAAGAATATTACTATATTATCGACCATGGGCGTCGCCAGCCTCAGAGCTAGAAGGGGGCAACAAAAAATTTCATTATACTCCGAGAAACGAATACAAAAAATGATACCTTAGCTTACATTTTGCATAGTAGTTCTGGTTTTTGGATATGTTATAAAGGTCGGTCCTGTGATTAAGAATCCAAGTTTTCGACCTCCCAACCCTTGTGCGTTCACTAGGGCGAGCCAAAAAGTGTCGAAATTTCGGTCATTTTTCAGTTTATTGATCATAACTTTTTTACAATGCATTTTAGAGAAAAACATTGTACGTAAAAGTTGTAGAATATTAAATTCCCTGCAACATATTGTGATGGAGGCCCATCTTTATAGCAATATCATAAGTAGTAAGTAGATATATATTATAGAGCAAAGGTTAGGTATACTTGTTCCCTTTATAGAGAGATGACTCCCACTTAACATATTTCTTTCAGAATCTACTAAAGAGGAGATGAAATAGGATTAAGATGATTTTCTATAATAAGAGAGAGAGATATAAGATGTGTGTGTGTGTGTGTGTAGTAGGTGGTGTATGATTTTTTGTTAATAATATTTTTTTTTCAGAGATTAAAAGTGTGAGATGAAGAGATATTTCTCGGGACAGTGCTAGTTTGATGGTATTCGGAGGTGGTTGTACTTAGCGGCTGTGTCTCATTATATTCCAGATTTAATTACCACTTTTCGATAGTTTCCAGAATTTTGTAGTGAGAATAATTCTAATCAAGGATTATTCTATTATATCATCCTAGTTTTATTTTATCAATTAAATTAACTTCAGTGATGCTGCCCGATGGAGCAAAGCTAAGAATTTATTTATACTATTTTGTTTCAGAGATAATAACAACTAAGCAATAATAATTTGTTTCAGCCATATTATAAGCAAGATGCTATATCCTAAATGACTTATAATAATGTGCATGATTTTGGTTAACTTGTAGAAACTTCTTAGTACATTATTATCCCTAATCGCATGAATATCTATGTTATAATTATTGACTGCACGAATATGTATAGAAGTACCATCTGACTGCTTAAAACCATTTCGCGGGGAAGAATCAGATTTAAGCCTTAAGTGGAATTAAGAGACATTAGACCCAGAATTGGCCAAAGCAAAGTCGATTTCTATACGTATTGTATTATAACTTATTATACAGTAGTGAATGTGATAAAACTTCCCGCGTAACACGCATGTGGGCCCAGAAACGTTTTTGGCTGTTTGGGACAAAACCTAGCGTATAGGAGGAGCTAGGAAGCATGCCATATCTAATTTTCAATTAACGGCATTTGACTCTCTGTCTATCCTTATAAAAACTAACCAACAACTACCAACTCTATATCTCTTCAATTACGTAGATGAATAATTATTGATTGTGTTATAATTGTGTTGTATTTTGTTTCTTGTACTTTTATGTCACTTTTCAGGGAGATTTCTAAATTTATTTGTGTTAAAAATATATGATGTAACGTTCTCACACTTTGGATACGCCCCTGGTATATTATGCGTTATGTATGAAATGCGTGGAGTATGTGTTTCTTAATGACGCTACAGGTACTTACTGGGACAACGCTTCGTATTGTATAATAGGTAGATACACCAAATTGAGGTAGGACTTTTTATTTCAGCGGAAAAAACACAATGTGGGTCCAAATTAAAGAAAGCTTATCCCTAGACGAATCACGTAAAGGCCAAAATATAGAAAGGAGAAAAGAAAAACTTCGTTACGAATTATGAAAACAGGATAACGGCGGACAAGCAGCGATTCGTTTTACGCAAATTCGATTTGAATGATAGATTAGAATGTGAGAGTGTGTTTGAATGTGTGATAGAGTGAAAGTAGAAAAGAACTTAGGGAAAGTAGCTTTTAGAACTAGAAAATAGGGTTTAGTTTTGAACTTAGGTAGCAGTTATTTAGGAGGTAATGTTGAACACCAAAAGTTTAGTTTAGTATTCTTTTATTTTTAGCTAGTAGGGTGTTCCCATCACAATATGTTTACAAAGTTTTTTTGTAAAATCAATATACAAGGAGTTATGCGTTACCAAAATTTATTTTTTTTTCAAAAAAATGCACTTTTTTTACAATTATTTTCTTTAATTGAATATATTTCCTAAACGGTACATTTTAGAGAAAAGTGTTGTAAGTAAATGTTGTAGATCGTTCAATTTCCAATAAGTTTGATATTAAACATTTTTGTCTCGGACCAACCAAAATAGAGTTGTGATCTTCTGAAAAAATATAAGACGAACATTTTCGAAACTTTCAGTATAGTACGTATGACAATAGTAATCAGAAAAATGCAATTTAAGAATTTTTTTTTTTTTGGATCTTATTAAGATTGGTGTCGTGGTTTGGAATCCAAGTTTTCGATCTCCTCACTCTTGTGTGTTTACTAGGGCGAGCCGAACACTGCCGATATTTCAGTCATTTTTCAGTTTATTGATCATTATTTTTTAATTATCCATCTTAGAGTAAAATATTGTATGTAATAATTGTACAGTATTAAACTTCCTGTAAATTACGTTGGAAATATTTTCTTTGAAAAGCTATTATTTAAAGAATTATATGATAAAAAACATATTTTTATTAAGAAAAAAATTTTTTTTTCACAATTTTTGAGTTTTTTTTCAGCACGGTACGTTTTAGCGAAAAATGTTCTTAGCAAATATTGTAGAATATTAAATTTGCAACAAAAAATGATACCACACTTTTTTGGCTTGGACTAATAATAAAGGAGATATGCTGTCCTGAAAATTAAATATTGAGCTTAAATAAATTTTCAGGAGAGCATATCTCCTTTATTATTAGTCCAAGTCAAAAAAGTGCGGTATCATTTTTTGTTGCAAATTTAATATTCTACAATATTTGCTAAGAACATTTTTCGCTAAAACGTACCGTGCTGAAAAAAAACTCAAAAATTGTGAAAAAAATTTTTTTTTCTTAATAAAAATATGTTTTTTATCATATAATTCCTTAAATAATAGCTTTTCAAAGAAAATATTTCCAACGTAATTTACAGGAAATTTAATACTATACAATTATTACATACAATATTTTACTCTAAGATGGATAATTAAAAAATAATGATCAATAAACTGAAAAATGACTGAAATATCGGCAGTGTTCGGCTCGCCCTAGTGAACACACAAGAGTGAGGAGGTCGAAAACTTGGATTCTAAACCACGACACCAATCTTAATAAGATCCAAAAAAATTTTTTTCTTAAATTGCATTTTTCTGATTACTATTGTCATACGTACTATACTGAAAGTTTCGAAAATGTTCGTCTTATATTTTTTCAGAAGATCACAACTCTATTTTGGTTGGTCCGAGACAAAAATGTTTGATATCAAACTTATTGGAAATTGAACGATCTACAACATTTACTTACAACACTTTTCTCTTAAATGTACCGTTTAGGAAATATATTCAAATAAAGAAAATAATTGTAAAAAAGTGCATTTTTTTGAAAAAATTTGAAATTTTGGTAACGCATAACTCTTTGTATATTGATTTTACAAAAAAACTTTGTAAACATAAGTTGCAGGGAATTTAATATTCTACAACTTTTACGTACAATGTTTTTCTCTAAAATGCATTGTAAAAAAGTTATGATCAATAAACTGAAAAATGACCGAAATTTCGACACTTTTTGGCTCGCCCTAGTGAACGCACAAGGGTTGGGAGGTCGAAAACTTGGATTCTTAATCACAGGACCGACCTTTATAACATATCCAAAAACCAGAACTACTATACAAAATGTAAGGTAAAAATACCCATTACCTGGACTATTAATCGACAATGCGATTTTTTTTTTGTGAGACATAGTGAAGGAGTTCGTGATGTGGTTTGTTTATTTGAAAATGTGTATAATACTTTGCACAATAATGTGTATGAAAAATGTTTTATACAAAAAAGTAATAAAAAATAGCGTCGCAGGCAATTTTTTTATGAAACTGAAGGATTTTCATACAAATTTTAGAAAATTTATATCATGAAAAAATGTGTGGTAGTAATGTGACTTTTGTGAGGTTTTATCATTTGGTATGAAAAAATATATACCTACATATTCCAATCTCTAGGCGACGCCCATGTCGTATGTATGTCGACCCAAATTGATGCTGCGATCTCTATTTTGAAATTCCTTTATTTAATCTACTACTGAGCTAACTATTATGTACTAATGCAGTAATTTTTTAAACCATTTTTACCAAAACGAACATTTGCCTTTGTAGTGTAAAGGATAAATATGCTAAAATATATTCTTATGATATTGCATCAAAAATATACATATTGATGTGCTTGTAATATATATATATATATATTCTTTGTACAACAATACTTTTGTAATAAAGTTTTTTATTGTAAAGTCACAATTTGTGCCCAAATATTTGTAATTTTTATAAATTCGCGAAACAATGTAAGCCAGTAGAAAAATATTTGTGAGTGTATTCTAAAATATCAGGGTGATATTTATGATAAATATTGGATATATATCATGATAAATATTGGATATATATCATGATAAATATTGGATATATATCGTGATAAATATTGGATATATATCATGATAAATATTGGATATATATCATGATAAATATTGGATATATATCATGATAAATATCGGATATATATCATGATAAATATCAGATATATATCATGAATATTGAATATATATCATGACAAATATCGGATATATATCATGGTATTTATGAAAGATATTTATCAGTGATATATATCAGCAATATTTATTAATGATATATATCAGCGAACCCTGAAGGAAATTCATAAGTAAATTACATTTATCAAAGTACTATACCCGTTTTTGAGTGAATCTAGATTTATTGAGTCATCATACTCGAGTCATTGAAGAGTTCTCGACATAAGACATGATAAGCTTTTTATAGGATACCATAGTTGGTGGTTTTGGAAATAATTTATGACTTAAAAAATTACATTTAAATTTTTCGGTCTCTAAATTTATGAATATATTTTAAATAATAATATAAATTATTCGTTTGAATATAAATTTGTGTGTTTAGCTTTAGAAGCGTACTTTTAACGTGACAACGCATGTATAATGTATTGTGTGGAACAAATTATATGATACCTCAATTGTGTACCTATAGAATACATGGTTGGCGTAGGTGGTTGAGGCGGCAGTCTCAAGTGGGAGGTGCCAGGTTCAAACCCCAGCGCTGGCGATGTATTCCACACTTTGCAATACAGGCTTTTATTAGCCTAGTGCAAGGTGTGCAGGAAAGTATTTGGGATTGTGTATGCAAGCCCAGATCCTTTTTTAAAATAAAAATATTTACCATTTTTTTACTTAATTGTGTATCTATTTTACCAATGTATTATTTACTTACTTATTTTTACGAATGTTTAAAGTACAAATTAAATAGTGCCACTTTGTGATAGTATTATGTTTAAGTATCTATCTATTTATTTTACAATATTTATAATAAATTTTTATATTGATAACTAAAATGTGTATGTCCTATGTATGGGCGTTTCAAAACAACTTTGTAAATTTTCTGGTTCTGAGAAAAATATCCAGTGTTTATATTTATTATTCCAGGCATTGTACAAACAAAATAGTAAACCCCACTTCTCAGGGGTGTAGGCAGGAATTAATCTCGGGGGGGGGGGGGCTCTGGACCAGAGTTAATACGCAACAACCATGGGTGTCCCCAGCTTTGAAGCTAAGAGGGACAACTAAAATTTAGGTATTGCCAAATGGAATAAAAACTAGTAAGAAGGAGGTGAAAATTTTGTCATAAAACGTAAGAAGATAGATAAAACAGAATAGTTTAAATGTTCACTATATTTCTTGTGATCAAACCCTCACTCTAATTAGATTAGCACCGCAGGCTACATTATTTTAATGAAACAACTGTTATTTAACGGATTTTCACAATAATTGTATTGAAAATTCGTGACATGATGAAAAAACGATGCGGTAATAATGTGATTCATTTCTGGCCAGCTGATGATCAAAATTAAGTGAGTTAATTTAAATATTTCAGTTAAATGCTGACTAGGGCGAGCTGATATTCAAATTAATTAAAATTTAATATTGTTTGTATACATTCACTAGGCCAAGCTAATGATCAAAATTATGTCAATTTGAATATTTTTTGTAAACATTTACTAGGGCGAACTGATGATCAAAATTAAGCAAAAATATTTGTATCTAAGTATGCAAATTGAAGACATGATTTGAGGGGACGAATTGTCGGGGGACGAGCTGTCAGTGCACCGAACCCCAACCCCCCTTGACTACGCCCATGCATTACTTCTTAAATTAGTTATAAATTTTGTACCTTTTCAAATATATTTCTGCTTTAGTTATACACTTTATACAAAAAGGTAACATTTTTAAAGTTATTTACATTTCTTATCTAAAATTATATATTTTATTTATACAACTTTTATAAAACTGCTTAAATCTCTTGCCTCATATATAATTATTTACAAATAAACCAGTATTAATTAGTTGATAAGTTATAGAAAGTATGTTGTATGAGAAACTATTTTAATAAATGTCTTGTAAAAGTTATATTCGTTTTGTTATTTCTTTGTAGAAATCTATTTCTTTTTCAGCCCTGGTCTCCTCTCTGTTGGATATAGCCCTATCCCAAATGCTTCCAGTACCTTCAGTTCTACCACGTAGGGGGTCCTATTCGGTGGGGCGCGGCAGGTTTTTGCCAGGCATCCCTGTGGCGAAGAACGAAACTATGTGTAAACTTTAATTCAAACAACAGATAGCTCATTTTTAGTGGTGGGATCTTAGGATAACCAGTCGTTTCTTGTCCTCGAAGCGTGTTTTCTACTATTATAAGGTATAATAATGATAAGAAAACACAGGCATATTTTAGCAAACATATATTATCATGTATATATATTTTACACTCAATTATACATACGAGTATACACAGCTAATATTTGATACAATTTGATAACATACATGCATAATTTGTATCTATAATATAAACAAAACATTAAAATTGTTATCGATATCTATCTATCATCTCTCCCTGCATTCCTTGCGGGGTAGACAGTGAGGGCGGAACGTTAGACTGCCCTATCCTTACACACACTTTCTATTTACGTCACATTTGTAAAATTTGTCATACACGCTCTCCGATTGATTTCTTTCACTCGAAACACGTTCGTCCTTGAGTATCTGGTCGACATGATTGGTCCAGGTCAGTCTCGGACGGCCACCGCTTCTTCCACCCATATATATCGTTCTAGTCATTCATTCTCTCAACATGTCCAAACCATCTAAGTTTGTTCACATTGATTCTAGTCACTACACCCGTCTTACAGTCACTCATCTCTCTAATTACCCTATTCCTATCTACTTAATATAATTATCATTTGACGAACGTTTATTCGTAAGATTATATATAATTTTGATCACATTGAATTCAACTTATTCTATAATAATATTTACATAGAACCATGCATCTAATATAATTTAAATGGACAACATATGGGCACTATAATAATTATACATCAGGAGATTGGATTCTTAGGTGGAATAAATCATTTTTAATCCTCAAGTTCCTTAACTCGTGAGCAAAAGCAGTATTTCTCTTCCAATTTAAATTACGGGGGTTTCCATCTTTACCTGAATTCTATACAATCATCAATATCTACATATAGGGAAATACAACAATAGTGAAGAGTAAACAACAAATTCCACGTAACTTGTATCTGCGTGCATTATGCAGGTAGTATTGATAATATTTGCCAAGTAAATAAACTGTGTAATATTTTTGTTCACTCTACGTCCCTACACTTCTCCTAGTCCCAGGTACCTAGAGAATCGGATCTCCCGATGTATAATAATAATATAAGTGTCCAGAAAACTAACATCTTTGTCAAAAAAATATTGTACTTTTATAAGTACAATATAAGGCCCGATATGCGCTAAATTGGCTTGGGCGATACGTGGTTTTCTCAGGCGATACTGAGAACGTTGTCTTGAATCTGAAGACAGGTAAACATGACAGTATTGACTACAACTTGACAGATACAGAATAACAATATTTGAAAATTCCACGAACAAAAAATAACTTTGAAAGTACCCCTGAAATTTGCGTGTTACACGGATTATCCGCTCAGTTTTCAAGATGTTAAAGTGTAGGTTCCCAAAATATTGGTACTAATTATAAGGTTAACAAGTTACTGTCGTAGATTTTTCAATTTGTTTCAGGTTCTTTTTAAATAATTCAGATTTACGTTATTCTTAGTTCGTGTTAATTCTAAGCGATAATCGAAAGATTTTTGCTTAGTGCATATCGGACCTTAGGGAAATTGTTTTAACGTTAACATCAAATTGGAATTAGGTTTACGATATAATGAAAGAATAATCCCATATGTCTATTATAATAATAATAATATACAAAATACACAGACTAGAATAATGTACAGGAATAACCATTTCGTTTATCTATCTACATTCTTACAGTTTTTTTTTTATAAATGAATCTGGGTTTATTTCGATACACCTTTGTACACTTCACAGTAAGCTTGTGTTGTGAAGTGAAGTAAGTCAGCATCGGAGATCGAACCCGCGCCCACTGCATTAACAGTCGAACATGTTAGCAACCAGGCTACCGACCACCCCAAAAAAAAAAATGTATAGCTCAGAAATATATCATCAGTGGTTCTGCAGCCTGTTATGGCCCTTGGCCTCCTATAACATTTGCCGTCATCTCCCCTTTTCCTGGCATGCACTTCTTCAGTCCCTGAGAGTACACGGAAATATATAATGGTCTGTAAATCAATATCCCGATGCTATACCAAACTGACGCAAATAAGTAGTTACGAGTTGTTAAATAGATCTGCAGAAACATTGTTGGCAAGTTTTTGATTGCAAGCTTTCAAATAGTTTATCTTTTTAACAATTATGTAGTCTCTCAACTAACGAACAGTGTAAGATGGGCGTGCTGGAGTTACGACCAGCCATCGGTAGGTTTAGGTGATCACTTTACTCTCACGAAACGTTCACCATTCACACCTTAACACCTGTGTGTGTATTTTAAGAATAACTATGTTTTATATAAACCCAGTCATACTTATTAAAAATAATACTTTCTGTTTTCAAATAAGTAGTTATCTCAACAGATGTACAGCGAAGGATGAACTGTTTATTCATCAGGCTCATGATTAATGACCGACTGTTCAACAACACAATTCAAAAATTAACTTCGTAAAATACATGATTTAAAAAAATAAAATTCACCTATTATGATACGCTATAAATGCTGATATTAAACCAGCAGGAATAAATCATTTTTGGGAAGTTATTAAAATTTGACAGGTGTCTCCCGTTGTTACAGTAACCTCAAAAAATGGGGTTACAGAGAGGAAGACACCCTTGAGTGTGGTGCTGTACAGGATCACAGTCACCTGTTTTCATGTCCCCAAACAAGAGTGACATGCACGCCCGAGAACGCACTACTGGCCGGGGGTGTCCAGGTAGCCGAACATTGGAGATACAAAATTTGATAGTGTTCCGGACACGGAAAGTAAGTAGGCAAGTATTAAAATTTTAAGAGGAAAGTGTAGACGCAGACAACAACAATAACAGACGAAGTTAAATAAAAGCATGCTATAAAAGAATGAATTGGTTGATAAGGTAAAAAAATCACAGCGTTCTTATGCAAAACATATCAAAATGGGTTTAGAGGCGATGATGATGATGAGTTGAGACGAATAAGAATTTAATTCTTTAATCTCGCCCCGGTGAATGATTCAACTTCTCTTTCTTAGCTTTACTATTCTTGGCGCGATGTTTGTCCCTCTTCCTGCTGGAAGACGAGCAAGTGGACGAGGGACTTGAGTCTGGTGGCGAGCCAACTTCACTGGCTGTCACCGGAGTGGAGGGAGTCTGCTCCACTGTGGAATGCTCAGACGGGGGAGGCGGCTCCAACACGGAACTCCGGAGAGCCTTACGTTGCTCTTCCGTATGTTGAGGACATCGTGTTGATCTGGAAATATGAATAAAGATGTCGTAAAAATATATTACGTAGTTGAAACATGAAGTTTTAGAGTACAGAGTGGTCCAAGAAATTTTCTTTAAATGGTGTTTTATATTTATTTTAACAATAACTATGTATGGTGAGTTTAGAGATAAATATATCCGATCTTTATTATAAATATCAGATATTAACAAACTAAGGGTTTGCTGATGTAAATCAATGGACATAGAATGTGGTGTGTGTGTAGATATGTATCTGATACTTGTCACAAATATCTCAAACGCTGTGTACATAAAAATCACTACAGTAACAAATTAGATGTTCAAAATAGGTGGCTTCAATACAAAATAAGACTTTAAATGTCTAATTGAACGGTTTAATTTAATAAATCTAAATAAGTTACTTATTTATGCCGGGTCCACACGCTTGGCATTCGCCGCAAACACCAAGCTCGACAAGAAACATGTGGATACTTTGCAAGCACTTGCCGCATACATGCTTTGATTTATGAGAAAACTTACACTCAATCCAATTGGTCACAAGCGCTTGCAAACCAACACGAGCCAAGACAAATGGCACACTCACACGCTTGATTTCGTGATGGCTTGTCGAGACTTGGCCGGCTCTATGTCGCAACGTGCAATCAGAAATTTATATCAATTATGCGGATGCTTAAGAAGAAGGAAGTTTTGCAAATCTACAAAATAAAAATATACTAGTCAAGTGAAACAAACCTCGTGCATAATTTCTTAGTATGCTCCGACACAACGCCACATATCTGTAATAAGAGATTCTTCTTTTCGTTCCAAGTCATCGTCTCGTACGTCGCCCCAGCTGGCTCCTGGGATGAATTAGTACTATCTGAACTTGCTCCATTTGATGTGGAAGCTTTAGCATTACCACTGGAAATTAAAAAAAAATATATTATAATATGTATCAAGGGAAATAACCAATTATGAGGCAACATGCTCTGAGTAAAAAATCGTTCTATTATCGCATCAACTTTTTCAAATTTTGCACGAGAGTGTAAGAGCAAAATAAGAACGCAAATATTGTATGAAAATGGGACCGAATATCAAAAACATATCCATTAGAGTCACTGAGCCTTACCTTAAATATTTTATCAACCGACAGCATTTCTAACAAACTAAAGGTACAATACCAAAATTGCTCATCAATAATTCAAATAAATTAGCTTTACCGTCAAATCTGTACATGAAAATGTAAAATTCGGTAATTATTAATACACGCAATACTGCAGGAAGATTTCTAAATACTGATATTTCTTGTATTTACTATTTTAGGCCCCGCGTGCCTAAGTCTAATCCTGTGATATCTGGATCGGTGAATGTTTCCCAGTACACGAGTTTATATGTCAATAATGAATGATAAGATGATGACTTTTCTGGCTAATAATATTGAGAAGTGTGTCGACAATTGTCAAAACTAACTTTAATTTAACTTGTTTCCTAACGCCATTATTCCGTAACTTCTTCTTCCTTCTATCTCCGACCCAATCAGCATCATCATCATCGTCACTAAGCAGTCCAGCATACAACACAGGTTCCTTACTATTACTAGCAATACGTCTCGAAGCAATGCGTGAACTATTACGTCCCATACCTGGAAAAATAAATAAATAAATCTTTATTAGCAAAAAATCGTGTACGTTGGATTTTGTCAACTTCTTAGGTAAGGAATAGAGGAGATAGGAGCCACTTATCATTATTTTTCATACAAAATTTGTGCTAGGTGGCTCCTATCTTCGCTGTTCCTCACCTAAGAAGTTGGTGAAATCCAGCGGTAGAGTTACGAAACAAGGCGACAGTAGTGTGCTAAAAGTGGACTTATTGCAAAAGCAATATCTTAGAGTCACCCCAACAGTACAGACGAGAGATTAATTAAGATAACAGTAAATAGAAACCGACCCTTATGTATTCTGGTGAGATGTGGACTTGGCTGAAGAATCGGGGTTGCATGCAGGGGAAGTGAGATCATTAAGAAGAACGTGTCGGAAAACATTTGAGAGATAGGATAAGGAATGAGGTTATTAGAGATATGAGTGACTGTAAGACATTAGGGTGTAGTGACTAGAATGAAAGTTAACAAGCTTAGATAGTTTATGCATGCTGATAATATGAGAGGTTTAAAGAAATGGGGTTGTCCAAGAACCACTTGGCTCGACCATGTTGACAAGATACTCAAGGATGGACGTTTTAAATAAAATTGAACATGTTGGTTTTGTGGAAGAATTTATAGTTTTTAAGAATTTTTAATTTTTGGAATGTATTCAGCTGTACAAAAATTATCAAATAAAAAACACATGTTCCTAATTTTGTTAATTTTTGGAATGTATTCAGTTGTACATAAATTATCAAATAAAAAACACATGTTCTTAATTTTGGACTAAAACACTTTTTCATAAACGGACTGGAGAAGACATTTTGGACAAGACAGTGATGATCATGAAAAGATGGTGTTAATAATCCAGTGAGCGCGGGTTCGATCCCTGATGCCGACCTAATCCACTTCACGACACAAGGTTTTCAAGCTTACTGTGAAGTGTACAAAGGTGTATTTGGGTTTATTTCGATAAAACCAGATTCATTTATTAAAAGAAAAAAAAAGATATGGAATATTTGAAGTTTAATACTGACGACATTTACAACATGAAAGAGTGGGAAAGAATCATTTGATAATTAATGAGTCAGACTTTAATGTTAGGACAAGTAATAGAGTTTATACAATTCTGTTTATGTTTACTGTTACACTATTGATTTGTTTTGCTTTCAGGAGTTATCTAATGACCTAATATATAATTTGGACAGGAAAACTACCAGAGTGACACAAGGCTTCATAATCAATATCTAGAAAACCAAATATGGTATTTGAGAGCCACTCACCCATGCATTTCTCCAAATGAGGCGCAAATCTCGTGGCTGACACAGGTCTGTCACAATTCGGACAGAAACAATTGCAGTCTTGTGTTTTTTTCACAATGGAAAGTCCAAAAACATCGCATTCTGGGGCGTTCACTATCAAAAGAGGGTCCTCCTTCTCTGGCTCGCCTTCCAGCAATTCAGTAAGTCCAGTCTTTACTCCGTGGTGAAACTCAAAAACTACTCCCATTATGAGATCCTCGGTAATAGAATCGAATATATAATTAGCGGCTCGCTCCGCATTATCGGGCGACTTCATATATTCTGAGAATTTCGAGTTTATCTCTTCCACAGTCAATTCTTGAACCGCGGAGTTCATTTTGAGAATGAACTCAATAATACGCGGATCTTATTTATGTAATATATTATTATTTCACAAATTCATTAATTTTTTCGCGAGATTTTCACCACAAGAGTACACAACACCGGTGACATTTGAGATTTTGACAGATGTTTACAAATGTTACCACTTGATAAAAAACACTTCGCTAAAAATAAACGTACGATTTATTAGGCAATTTTTTTTTGATATCGAGTATAAAGTATAAAAATATGAATGCGGCGCTATCGCTATGTAAACGTATTTTAAAGCTGTGATTATTTTAATAGGTATTTCGATTGGAACTTCGCAGGTTGAACTTTTTCTGGTCCAACATTTCGTCACTTTGTTGTTTGTCGTTCTTTGTTGTTCGTCACTTCGTCACATGTTTCGTAGAAAAATTAATTTGCGACGCCACTAATTCCTGATAAATCATATTTTTTTTTATTTTCTGTTGAGAAAAACCTCTGCCATTGGCCTTGCAAAAATTTCATATTTTATTAATCAAAGTTTTAATTTGGAATCTTTATTTCCAAATATAACGTAATGCTTTGTATATGGCAACATTTTAATTTGTTTGGTCCATAGATAAAAAATGCAGTAAATTGCAAGCACATTATTGGTGCATTAAATTTCAAGGACGTGCGCAGTAGAAAGTAAAAGTGCTACGCAGTACGCTGGTACAACGGGGCGCAATTTTTAAAAGTTGATATATTTCTCTTTAAAAATATACCAGTTTTACTAAAATTTCAATATTTAGAGTATAGTATAATAAAATAATTTTCTCCCAGTGCAGAATTGTTAAATGAACAACAGGAATAAAATAAAACATATTTGTTTTATAAGATGTCAATATATTTATGAAAAATCCTTTATTTTCGGTTATATATACTTAAATATGATTATTTTTATGACGATTATAAAGTATAAGCACATATGTTATGCATTGTGTATACGTTTCTACTGTTACAACTACAAATATGTAGATATTTAATAAATAGATATAAATATTTAATAAAAAATATACTGATTCGGTTTTCAAATATCAACTAAATGAATCATTTTCCAGCCATGAAATGATTCAAGGAGTTAATAAAGCAACTAATTATAAAGATAAATAAATTTAATTAGCAAAAAATGTTATAATTCTAATAAAGCTAAAGGGGCGGACTTATTGCAAAAGCAATATCTTCCAGTCAACCCGGAACATTCAATCACAGATTTAGTTTGATGCTAATACTGTCTTCTAGGTAAAATTGACTGAATCAATAATATATCCTTGGATGGGGAATGTACATAGTAATTAAAATAAATAAAATGTTAATAAAAAAAAAACTGATAGAGATATAATTTCGGTGGCAACAAAATTTTTTTGTTAAATCAATTGAACAGCACAATTTATCTGCAACATCTGTTGGTAGCAAAACAATATCTAGCAACAATATTAGTAAAGAACATACTGTTATTGTAGTAAATATTTATTTGGTCAGCAGAATAATAAGATGTAATACAAAACGGAAAAAAGCACTACAATACATGTTGCACTACACATCTCTTCTCCACCTTGTCTTTATTGTTCCCGCATGGTGGTGGGGTCTGCCTGCTCTCAATTCTTCGCCATCATGAAAACCTATATAATGGATTGCTGACCACATTCTACATTTGTCATTTCCCTGCCGCCTATTTCTACAATTAATTGTTGACCGCCACGCTTATTTGATGCCATATACCTACGCTCACTTACACAATCACACAGCCATTCCTATCAATTACAAAAAAGAAAGAAAAAATACTCGTAGGCACGCCAAAAAGAAGCCCATGTAATTATTTAATATAGATTTCTTAATATTAAACTCACCCAGCTCGTTGCATATTGAATTAATTTAATATTTCGCCTAGACTAATTTAATTCACTGCATATAGCTATTAGAAAATAATGTTATTGATAAGCATAAGTTTTTCTAAATCGTCGTCATTTAGGAATGCCTTCTCTCACTTCAAGAACAGAAAAGTAGTAACCTACGGCACTGTGCTCAAATGTCACAGAGTTTTATAACAATTTTCAATAGATGGAGTTAGTATAGGGTGTAGGTTACATGTGGATGTTTACTATTTTAATTTATACTTGAAGCGAGATTTTTGTCAATATCACAATCACAATGGTTTTTGAGGAGGGAATTGTCGATTTTATTCAAAAGCTGTGGCAAAAGGGAATCGCAACGGTCTTCCAGGATTCATGGCGATGGTTGGATTGAAGGACATCGCGTTTCTTTCCATGTGGCAGTCGAATGTGTAACATTCCTTGAGGTCTGGGGTGCACCCAGTGCATACATTACAGGTGCACATCATTTCATCAGCGCACTTTCCTCGGATATCAAATCTACCCCCGCAGGTCTGATTCAGCCCCTAAAAAAGCAAAAGAAAATAATGTAAAATGAATACTATACAATACACACGGTGTAACATAACCAGTGGATCAACCGAAGAAGGTTGATAGGGGACCTCAATACCTATTAATTTAACACTCATGCATGTTCAGCGACTATCTCGTCAATAAACCCTGACTTTTAATTCGAGTTATTGGTCACAGAGATACCAATTATTGAGATATATACTATATATTTTTTAGAATAGGTGAATAGTATACATTGCAGATATAAAAACAATTGTGGGCCTATCTCATTCCATCGCGTCATAAAAAAATGTCGAATCACAAACTTTGTTACAATTCAAAATCTAAAAAAAATTGAAGACGATTTAAAAAAATTGTCTCAAACTGATTTCGAAAACATTCCAATTGTCTAATTTACATCACTGGTAGAATAATCTTCTTACCCTTTTACACTCTAGTCTGCCACAAAAATTCCTGAATGTTCCATATTTACAGGATTCATAGGTTACATCACAATCAGGTCCTTCGCATGGAGTACACAGGAGACCGTTTGCCTTAATCCTGGAAACAAAATCACATCGATTCATTTTGTTTTGTAGAAACTATAGACCAGTCGTCCTATTATAGGCTTCAAATTTATGGGAACCTTGCAAAAATTCCCAAGTTATTGAAACTTTGGGAATTGGGATATTGTTTACTGATGTCCAGTGGAGCTACACTCAATTTATCATCAAAAGAAAATTTGATTTTAGATATACCTAAATTGTTTTAGGTATGGAACCGGATTTATATGCATTGCACAGACAGAAATACATTACAGTTTTTTCCTCAACAGAGACGAGAAGCATCTTCATTCACATAATGTAGCATTATGTGAACTCCCTGGGGAGAAAGAAAATTTTCCTTGTGCTAACTTGAAGAGGGGCGAAAAACTGACTGGATTTGGAGTCCTTATAATATGGACTGGATCACTGCCACCTATGCTGCCACCTACACACTCTTTCTCTAGCGATGCTTTAGAAATTTGAGACCACTTCGTTTTGAGCTGCGTTGCCATCACCGTCGCTAAGGAAATGTATGGAATAACAGTCCCTTAACAACAAGTATGATGGACCCAGCGACATAATATATTTATTTATTTATTTATTTATTCACGGCGCAAGCCTTTAACATGAATAATAATAATAACAAGTACAATATAAGCAACAACAAAAAATAAGTAAGTTAAGGTACATCTGAAACATTGACAAAAAATATAAAATATGAGATAAAAAGTACATATTAATGTAATCTCTTTGGATGGACCACGTATTATATTCTGTTATGAAATTTGACAGGAGTAGTGGTCCTGTTTGATCATTTTGCTATGTTGCCAACTGTTACAGCATGGCTAGAGTGCCTACTGCCTACTCTAGGAGGCGGTGACTGGATTAATTACAATTCACTCATTGAGTTTAGTTTATTTTTGTTTTTTTTTTTTTGCTGACTAGATAATACATATTTAAATGAACGTTGTAGGTATGACTTACCTATCTAGGAATTGACTTGATGTAACTGTTAAGAATAAAATGAAGGACATAGTTGGAAGATTCATTGTGTGGCTGGGGGTGAGTACTAACCTGGAAGTAAAGAAAAAACTGGACTTAGCATGTGTTAACAATATAAAGTACATATTATGTATGACACAAAATCAAACTATCGTTCGATGCGTGTTTGCCAAAACTCACCATTTTCAGGTTTAGGTGAATTACGAGTATGCATTCTTTTGGTATATTTTTAAAATTTTCTTTTATTTTTATGTAAGATAACACGCAAAATTTCGTTCAGTTTAAAAAAAAATACTGTTTACTTTTATAGTCAGAACAAGTTTTTTTTCTCCAATGGAAACTTTATTTCTACTGAAATGTTTTAACTAAAAATCGTCTGCGAGTAATTTTACAGGGATAATGTTATTATTTTCGTTAAAAGTGTGGGAGAAAAACCGGATAGTATGAATTAGATATACAAATACAATACACACTTATTTATTTGTGGGAATTCGCGAGTATTATACATAAATTTATTTGTGGGAATACGTGACACATTAAACGTAAATGACTTATTTAATAATATGTTTATATTATACATCACTTTGGCCTGAATATAATATTTTCAGACATAGATATTTTCAGAGTCACTATATTACATTATTATTTATTAGTATGACTAGTTAGTAAGTCAGATGTTCGCCGCCCCCCTTGACTCTATCTATACGTCTATACCTAACAGTGGCGAAGGGTGGATTTCTGCAGAAGGGAAGCCGGGGCTAACATTTCTTATGGGATTACGTCAGATTAGACACTATTATACCTGTCATTTTTCTAAAAGGTAACTCGATGGGAATCGTGTTCTTAGGGTAGCTTCGCGCCTGATACCTAATCTAGGTAAGTTAAACGACCTCTATCTTAAAAGGTGAGTAAATATAGTGAAATATAGTGGTATTTTCCACCACAATTTTGAATAACCAGTGATAGATGCTGGGCCACCGCGAAACTAATAACGTATAACCTTATACAGTAACAGGGATATTAGCGCCGCAAGCCACATAATGTAGATTTTGAATGTTAATAATGTTTAATTAACTCCCTTGGGGAGGAAGCAGGGTGGATGTTCCGACGCTTTCGAGTCGGCTTTGGCTGGCTTAAGTGATCACTTTATGCCCGGGGTAACGTTCATATATTCCACCACATCCTGCGCTGTCAATTGTGTATTGTATTGTACAATAATGCCGACTTGTATGCATCGGAATACCCATCCTGCTCCCTCTGCAAGGGATTTTACATACAGCTACATTATGCGAATCCTCTCGCTATACTGATGTTGAGGAAAATCTGTAATGTATTTCCATCTGCGCAATGCAGAAAAATCCAGTTCCAATACCTAAAATAATTAAGTTATATGTATTTCCAATGGGCGGGATACGTCGCAAGACAAGACCTCACAAGATGGCCCCAAAAAATCTTAAGATGAAGACCTTGGGAGAGTAAAAGTGGTGTCGGAAGACCCCAAAAGAGATGGTCCGACCAGTGGCGTATATAGAGGGGGGGCCGAGGGGGCCCGGGCCCCCCCCGAAATGTCAAACAATGATATGCTATTTGCTATAGAAAGATCCCAGGTTTACTTTTTCACCCCTTTTTCAAAATTTTTCGCCTGCGGCGCTTCTTTTTTGTTGCATTTTTAGCACAACACTTATAATGCCAACCTAAAACACAACATTT
The DNA here is from genome assembly GCA_963576895.1 of Ceraclea dissimilis. Taxonomy (NCBI): domain Eukaryota; kingdom Metazoa; phylum Arthropoda; class Insecta; order Trichoptera; family Leptoceridae; genus Ceraclea; species Ceraclea dissimilis. Next base: position 13,891,991 of record OY756376.1, read on the forward strand.
GTCACTCACCTTCCCGAAAAAATTTCGCCTGCGGCGCTATTACTGATTTTTTTACCACGTCTATGTCAAAACTTTAATTGCCTTCCCCCTCAGGAGTTTTTTCGGCCCCCCCCGAAATGAGAACCTATATACGCCACTGGGTCCGACGACATAGCCGCGCTGTGGGGGGGAAAAACTGGCTGCAAGCAGCAAACAGCAAAAAGGAATAGAGGAATATGGAAGAGGCCTATATCCAGCAGTGGAGGACAGAGGGTTGAAGAAGAAGAAGAGATATCACCAATAGTCCAATGATGTTTATTTTTGTTCGAAAAGTTACGGAATTGGATCTTAATTCGAAGAGCGCATGTCTGAAAGACTACGCGTCAATTTTCTTTTAAGTATTTCAGTATTTTCAGGTACGTATATGCGTCTATTGTTCACGTGAAACATGACGTCACGTAATTGAATTGAACTGACCACAGTGGTGGACTTCCGTTTGGAACTTAAATAACTTTATGAATGAGAATAACGCAATATCGATCTATTAATAGAACATATATTGTGCAGCGTTTCTACGACAGTGAGATCAGGACATTAAAAATACACTTATTATGTACTTATGGACTAGAAATGACGTGGGGAGAAGTTATAGGTATGAGTATATTTGGCGGAGTTATGATAAAAATAAGTATTTGATCAATTAATTTATGGACCTACGCGCTATTCTGGGAAAGAAGCTGAGGAAAAGAATCAGGAATACAATCATACGTGAAGCCTGCAACACGGAAGATTCTGGCGCGACCACGAGGAGAGAATGGACAATAACAGACTTCCACACGTGATGGCCAATAACATCCCAGAAGGCAACCGCCAACCAGGAAGACCAGCAAAGAGGTGGCGAGATAGTCGGAGTTCGCTGTCCCAGGAGGCCCCTGTGCAAGAAACATATCCCCGGATCTAATACAAGAGAAAGAAAAGAAGAATTTATGGATATTGTTATTTCCTTAAATGTTTTCTTTTTTTTGTTATTTAGACTATGGCATATTCAGCTTGGCATGGATACTACTTAATATAAAATTTCTTCCCCACCACCAAAAATGCTTTCACACAATGCTGTCTTGTGCCAACCCTTATGTATGCTAGTGAGACTTGGACGTGGCTTAAAAAAAGGACGAATCAGGGTTGAATACACTAGAAATGAAGTCGTTGAGAAGAATGTATGGGAAAACACTTAGAGATAGGATAAGAAATGAGGTTATTAAAGAAGTGAGAGACTTGCGGGTGTGTGATTGGAACATTTAAATCATCAAGTCATTTTGTAAGGCTTTTGGAGTGGCGTTATGTATGTCGGTATATGTGCCAGAGAACGCTCTCAGAGGGCACGTCTCCACGATGTGCTGGATAGTCTGTATTGGTTCGCTCCACAGTCACAGGCAGGGGATTCCCGCATCTGTACACTGAAATGACTGAATAAAATATCTATCAAAGAGAAACCGGAAAGCCTGTTGTAGGTAGATAAATAGATAGGTATAGCAACTATAGTGGTTTTTTTTAACGGGAAATGTCTATTTCTTTACATTTCCAGTCAGACACATCACTAGACGGCACTAGATGATTAATATATAAGTGGGAATTATATTTTATATTATTATCTAGGTACTAAATGAATCATCGCGCCGTGAGGAAGTGAGATATGTGTGTAGGTATATAAGATAAGCCAGATGTCATCTTATACCACGTGCAAAGTGGTGAAATATTTATAATTAGGTATAAACATTACAAATTCAGTTTGAGGTGGCAGGAATAAAATATACAGAAGTTTTAGTTACATTCACTGTTCTGCCGTCGTAAGTAAGAAGCGGGTAATAAGCAAAAAAAAAATGAAAGGGGATAATCGCGAAAGACATCTAATGCCGGCTCCACACGCTCGGTAGGAGTTCTCAAACAAGTGACAATCATGTGTCTGCCGAAAACATCCATTGATTTTTATAGAAACCGACCGTTCAGGAGTGTTCACAAACGTACACGAGCCAAGACAAACGCCCCACCTATACGCCTGTTAACTCGTGAACACTTGTGAACACGAGGCACGTCGAGGCTTGGCGAGCGTGTGGCGCCGGCATAATATTGCCCATATAAATCTGGGGGCTGGAAAATAGAGGTTGAGTGTATTATGTATCTAAGGTTCAAGTGGCCATTTCATGATGAAAAATGAAAAACTAAATATTTCGATTAAAATCCACAAAAATGAATTTAAACATTTAGTTTTTCATTTTTCCTTAAAAATGAACTTCCTCCAAGTACCGACGGTCAAAAAAATCGAGATTACTAAAAACATTGTTTTTTCAGCAAAATAAAAAGGGTTTTTCTATGACGGTAGGAAAAACAAAATATCCCTCCCAGATCTATTAAAGAACATCCGTCTGTTTCTCTGAATCATCTTGCTATCTGTGAACGTCCGTTTTTTCTGTTTCATCTTGCTATCTGTCACAATGTAATGAACAGACTACATGGACATTTGTGTTCCATCATTTGTCTTTTTAAGTGACTTATTCAGGTTTCGTTAAATGTTAAATCCCAATATTGAATATTACTAATTCCGAGAAAAAATATTAAGAAAATAATTTTGAAATGTGAGGCAGAAATAACAGTGACAAATATTTTTCAATTTTCTTTCAGGGGATTTTTTTTTTGTCATACAAAATTTGACGCGATGCTGTGTTGGTAAACAGACACATAGGTAAATAAATAAAGGATGGAGAGGGATATACCTAAATTATTTAGGTATTAACTGGATTTGTCTGCATCTCGCAGATGGCATACATTGAGATTTTCCTCAACGAAGGCGGGTGGTGCCAGAAAATTTCACTTTGGCAGCAGGATGTGGTGGAATGGGTGAAGGTTGCTCTGAGCATAAAGTGATCACTTAAGCCAGCCAAAGCCGACTCGTAAGCGTCGGAACATCCAGCCTGCTCCCTCCCCAAGGGAGTTCACATAATAACCTTATGTGAATGTTGATACCTCCCGCCTTCGTTGAGGAAAATCTCAAATAAAGGATTGCTTCTATTGTATTCCTTGCCACCCTAAGGCGTCCATTCACTCGACTGCGGGTGATCTAGGCCAATCGCAAATCTATTCATCGTTCACAATCTCAAGGCTCCCGACCCAACTATGACATCACGGTATTTCCCACGGCATTAAGGTTCAAAATCGCATGAACAATCGCATGATAAAATGGTAAAAACTGCGTTTTTATTTTTTTTTTGGGATTAATTTCGCTTCCATCAAAAAACTTTTACGGTTATTCCCTAGATTTTAATTCATATTATCAACACAAAAACAAAAAAATATTCGCGACTTTCGGGAAACGATTTTCGGTCTTTCGTAAAAAAGATTTAGAGATGTTTTTGCACATTATTTTTTGAGATATCTATACAAGATATAAAAAATCTTTTACGGTTATTCCCTAAATTCAAAGGTTCAATGTAAGTATCTACTTTATTTTTTTCTAAAGCATATTTAGTAACGGTTGTCGAGATCTAAGGTCTCTAGTTTTTAAAAAAAAATGAAATGTCGGTATGCACACTCTTAAGAGTCTATGCATATTGAAGAACACCTCTGATCCTTTTTCCGAAAAACTGAAACTCGTTTCCCGAATGTCGCGGAGTATTTTTTTTTCTGTACTGATAATATGCATTAAAATCTAGGGAATAACCGTAAAAGTTTTTTGATAGACGCAAAATTAACCCCAAAAAAATGGTAAAAACGCTATTTTTACCATTTTTCACGCGATTGTTGACGCGATTTTGAACCTTAATGCCGTGGGAAATGACTGTGACGTCATTCGTGGTGCCAAGTCTTTAAATGAAAATAAGCAATTTAGTTCATGAGAACAAGGATTGTATTCTTGACTTTGATTAGGAACTACAGACGATTGTGTGTGTATGGATGCCTACTTTTATATTATATTCGTATGAAAAGTTTTTGTCGGAGAAAATAGGACGGGCCATTGTCCTACAAATGGAGCGAACCTCAACTCAACATTCACACATTCAACTTATTAGTTGGTCGGCGAACTGTACAATAAATTTAATGAAAAATGAAATTATATAGAGGGGGATTTTTCTCCGGACCCGAATTCACATTAAAAAAAAATAATAATCTGGGTTTATTGAAATAAACCCAAATACATCTTTGTACACTTCACAAAAAACTTAAAAGCTTGTGTTGTGAAGTGGAGTAAGTCGGGGATTGAACCCGCGCCCACTGGATTAACAGTCGAGCGTGTTACCAACCAGGCTACCGACCACTTCTTGTAAAAGCTTTTAAAAAGCTAGATTCTACCATCATAGTAAACTGTAAGTATATAGTTTATGTATATCGTTTTCCATTGTCTGCGTCTTCATTTTTCATTAGAAATTTCAATAACTTCCCAATGTCCCAGCCCCAGCACCTAATTTTGCACACATATTTGGTTAACTGATGTAGTAAGTAGGTACCTTATACATGTACAAATACTTTCCTGCACACCTTGCACTAGGCTAAAAGCCTGTATCGTAAAATTCGTAAAGTGTAGAATATATCGCCAGCGCCGGGGATTGAACCTGGTACCTCCGCTCGAGAGACTTCACCCCAACCAACTGCGCAAACCATGTACTCTATCTAATTATGTTGTATAATGTTCTTTTAAAGAATAAATGAAATAATAAAAAAATATGGATGAAGTTTATTATTTATCGCTATTATTCGGTCAATATCTGGATTTCTCGGAAGTCGCCGATCTCGCCAACTCGGCACACATGATGTGATATGCAGCGTAGTGTATTCCATCAGCTCTATAATAATGTACTAGAGATATGTATCCCACTTTTCATTTTGTCAGAAATCATGTGTTATAAAAAATATTTTTCCTCGTGCAGTCTTAAACAGTAGGTGGCATTTTATTTTCAGAGAATTTTTAGCTTCAATTTACTTTTGTGTGGAAAAACTTTGAAACATCGGATAAAGACTGAGATCAATATCAGTATCAATGCAGTTGGTACATTTAAATACATGGTTGGCGCAGTTGGTTGAGGCGGCAGTGTCTCAAGCGGGAGGTGCCAGGTTCAAACCCCGGCGCTGGCGATGTATTCCACACTTTTCGATACAGGCTTTTAGCCTAGTGCAAGGTGTGCAGGAAAGTATGTGGGTTTGTGTATGCAAGCCAAGATTCTTTTTTTTTTGTAAGTTATCTCAAAATATATACAGCGAAGGATGGACTTAATGTCATTACTTTACACTTGAGACTATGGACCCAACTATGACATCACGGTCATTTCCCGCGGCGTTAAGGTTCAAAATCGCACAATAAAATGTTAAAAGTAGCGTTTTCTAACTTTTTGGGGTTAATTTCCTTTCGGACTGCAGATCGGCTATTTTAGAATTAAAGGATTTGGGAATTCCATGAATAAAAAAATATTCCCAAAGTATCCCTAAAATTTACAGGATCTGAAGATTTTCCGTTCAGTTTTTCAGATATAAAAGTATAATTTAGCCAAAATGCTCGGCTGTTTTCGATTTTTATATTTCCTCCCAGGTTTCTTTTAAAAAGGTATAATTCACATTGTCGCTTACGTTATTCTTATTTCGCGCTAAAATTCTCATACAAAAATTTGAAAAAATTGAAGCAAAAATAGAACGATTTTTGCTCAGTGCATATAAGCCCTCAATAGTTGTTGCATCAAGCCCAAAATCCAGGCACAAAAATTCGGTGGTGTGATAATTGAGTAGTGCCATATAATAAAGATTGTAGTGTAATATATTTTTAACACATTTTTATCATCCGCCCACTCGTCCTGTGTTTTCGTTCGTACGTCATAAAGACAACAATTACTTCTTATATTCAATTAACATTATCAACAACCAAGGAGAATGATCTTCTTAATTCATATACATCTCCCTTTATTCATTTAATTAATGTAGACCTAAATGGCTCATTCACCGAATCTCACCAATTTTATGAAGGGAAAGCAATGTCCATGTATTTAGAGTTGTTAGTAATTGAATGTTCAGTTCATATAAAATGAGTAGATACATCGGTCCATTTCATAGGTGAGCGTTCTCTTGGTCTTCGTCACTTGAATTCCCACGGCATTAAGGTTCAAAATCGCGTGAACAATCGCATGATAAAATGGTAAAAATAGCGTTTTTTTTTTTTTTTTTTGGGGTTCATTTCGCTTCAATCAAAAAACTTTTACGGTTATTCTCTAGATTTTAATGCATATTATCAGTACAAAAAAAATTACCCCGCGACTTTCGGGAAACGAGTTTCCGTCTTTCGGAAAAAAGATCAGAGGTGTTTTTCACATTTTTCTTTGAGAAATCTATATAAGTTATATACGGTTATTCCCTAGATAAAGGTTCAATGTATCTACTCTACATTTCCAAAGCATATATCAGTAACGGTTGTTGAGATCTAAGGTCTCCCGTTTTTAGAAATTTTTGAAATGTCGGTATGCATACTTTTAATATTTAACGACATAAGTTTTTTCGCTTTTTAAGGTAACGCGATTACAAAAAAGGATGAAATTAAGAAGGGAAGAAAGAGGAGAGACGACATAAAAAAATATATAAACAAATTTAAAGTTTGCAGAGCTAATAAGACTGAATTCAAGTTTTTGTGAAGAGTGAAGCAAATGAATGTATACTCGTATGTATACAACATGTAAACATGCATACTTTTAATCTTTAACGACATAAGTTTTTTCGCTTTTTAAGGTAACGCGATTACAAAAAAGGATGAAATTAAGAAGGGAAGAAAGAGGAGAGACGACATAAAAAAATATATAAACAAATTTAAAGTTTGCAGAGCTAATAAGACTGAATTCAAGTTTTTGTGAAGAGTGAAGCAAATGAATGTATACTCGTATGTATACAACATGTAAACATAAACATTATCATTTATAAGTACATGAATGTTTACGAAAATAGTTTCAAAAAATAATGAACTACGTCAGAGTTTGATTTTTCAAAACAACATTAAAAAATTACCGGACGCGCGCCCGTCTGAACGGAAAGCTGATTGGGCGCCGCGACGTCCTACATCGGCGTCCCAGGCGCTTCATACAGTATTTACATGAACGCTGTTTGTATACAATGATGTTATTATTATTGATGTTTACGTATACAAGTGTAAACATATTATATGTATATTATATGTATACAGTACAGTGCAACATCTGAACGACCGGAAAGTGAAAAGTCACCAAGTTCGTAGTACGCTGCTAATATTAGACGAGGGAATCTCTAAAAGTATTCAGCATAGCTAATATGGAATTATTTTTAAGTGTGTATTGCAAATATTTATTTATTTTCAATCACATACGGCTTTTTAGGCCATTCGTACAAAATATATCATATAACAATAAAAAGGCAAATCAAAACATAAATAAAAAAACATTGCAGCACATACATGTGCATCTAAAATTTGTAATGAACTGGGTACACACATTCAAATTGAGAAATAGGTGAGCGAAACTCAAACATATAATCATGTCATATAAAATAAATAGGACACACAACGCAAATATCAAAACATTCATAACATATAAAATAAATTAGTCAATTGCAATATTGCATGAATGTGATGGAGGTAAGAAAGAATTCGTTTATTTTTTACGTCAGGGACGGTTACGGATTCTTTATGGTCAATATAGTGTACATAGTGAGGCATTTTAATTGAAATTATGGACATATTCATAAATACGTGAACAGCTCATCTACGTTTTAAAAGCATAACCGTGGGTAATTGCTCTATGTATTTCGCCACACGGTATAAACAAACCCCTTTTTTAATTTGTTTATTGTGAAATTATTTCTTATTGTAAAGTTTCCAGAAAACTATTCAAAGTCGCAAAGTTTCTCTGAATCTTTCGCAATCGCTATATTTTTTTTAAATATAACAACTAGAAAGGCTGATGAAAACCACACACCACGCGGCTTCCAAGCCCGGACAAACAGAATCTATGACACCGGAAAAGTGAAAGCCTCTGTACATTTATTATTTATAATTTTCTGATGCTAGACTGCTACCACAAGCATTTGAGCAAGCAAAACTATTTGAGCTTCCCTCATAATACGTTAATAATGCGCATCAAACTAAATATAATTTTAAAATAAAACCGAATGTGAAGCGTTGGCATTAGAATCCTCTCTCCAGTCATTCAGTTTAGTTGCGAAGTTTGAAATATCGAGATTGTTCGATGTTTGAAATAATTCCACGACGTTCTCTTTTTAAAACACACAAACAAGGAATAATAAGGTGACAAAGGAGAAATTTAGGAAATTAGAAAATTACAAAAAGAGTGTAAAAAAATTCAAGAATACCCTGTAGTTCTCTGTGTAGAAGAACATTCTAAATTCAAATTTTCAATTCTATGCAACGTTCCATAATATTTTAAGTGCAAAAAATTTGAATTTCGAATAAAACGCATTCGACAAACAAGGAAATGTTCTAAAGTAACGTGTGATTCGAATTTTGTTGAACATTTATAAAATCACGCATAAAGTGTTCAGAATTTAATTAATAGCATAATTTTTGTGATTGACTGCGAAACGAGATTTAAATAAAATAACTGTGATATTTTTTGTGGACTGCGAATTTTGGAAACTGTGATTTTTTTTGTATCTGATAGTAAATTATAATAATGGGTATGATTGGACGTGTTCGTGGCCGAGTGCGAAGTGATTCTTTGTCCAAGTTGGATCCGAGAATAAAGGATGAGAAAATTGCTAAAATAGGTAAGTCAATTTTTTTATCATTTCTTGGTGGGATGAGAAATAGAAAAATCAGAGAAGTCAATAACTTAATTAGTATTCTGAAATCTGACGTGAAGTCAAATATTTCAGGATATATTAATTAAATCGACCATCCCTAATTTGTGATGTTTGAAAGCATTGAAAACCTGTCAAAGAAAATAGGGTCGAACAATGGACGAGATTCTTTTATTCAAATTTAAAAATCTCTCCTATCATTTTTGGGGGTCATTTTTCTATAGTGTAAATATCTATAGTGACTCCAAGGCGAATGGACGTTACGACTAGAAAAGTGAATTAAAAAAATTGGTTACACGTTTTTATAATCATGTAACAACAAAATCTGACTTTCGATCTGAATTTCTTTTCCAACACCCTTACATATGACACCACACATGACCCCACACCCCACACAACTCTTGGATCCCATCAAACAATTTTCATTTTTTTTGTCTCTAAATGAGTAAAAATTCGATTGCAAGATTAATTGGAGACAATTACAATGCCAAGTGCAGTGTAAAGTGAGTAATACATTTGAGTATACATGGTTGGCGCAGTTGGTTGAGGCGGTTGTCTCTCAAGCGGGAGGTGCCAGGTTCAAACCCCGGCGATGTATTCCACACTTTGCGATACAGGTTTTTAGCTTAGTGCAAAGTTTTCAGAAAAGTATTTGGGTTTGTGTATGCAAGCCCAGATCCTTTATTTAAAAAAATAGCTGTGTTAAAAGGTTTCGGAACGCAGTATACTACTAGGTCCAATTTTATAACGTTTTGAACATTGATTTTACTACAAAATAATTGGAAAAACAACGTCTTATTTTAGTTAATTAGTTACAGATATTTATCTTTCATTGTAGTCTACAGATGTTTTATTACAGATATATTAGAAACGAGGTTATTCAACCTACTTAAATTTGGTTGTATAAAGATTATTCTAGAAATTCATTTTCAGTCTCTAAATTGACCAGTCATCTAATACAGTAGAATGACCTATAAAGAAAATAGATTGTTTTATTATATTCTGGAATTTCACACATTATGAATCATAGCTCACTAAAATATGATTCATGATCGTATTATCTTTCCGTCTTCTTTATGACGCGTATCTTGCAGGGTAGACAGAGAGAATAAGACGGCAGATGCGTATTCCATATTGATCATTGGCAACACGAGAATGGAGATAATAATTAAATAATAAAATAAATAAATAATAACTTTATTGTAATAATCATATTAACATACACATACATTGTAACAACTGTGAAATATTTACTAATTACATCAAGCAGTGTACACTGTACTGTGCATGTTGATATACAGAGTCACGCCAAACCTTATCAAATTTGTGGATCAAATTTTAGACAATGGGCACAATTGGATCAAAACCTTCCACTGACGACACTAAGGCGAAATGAAAGTGCATACATGTTTTATCATTCTGGCAAAATATTATCAAATTCGGTCCCGGGAGAGTCTCGCTATTGTCATTTTTATCCCAGGCCCCAGGAACAAGATATCGGAGGGGGTCGCAATGAAGGGGGCGGAATGCCAGGTCGGAGTGGAACTAATGATACTGAGTGATGTTATGTGTGAGAGGAGCTTAGATGAGAGACGAAAAGGAAGAGATGGTGGATAGGGCGGCGGTCTGACGCTCTGATAAGACTAGCAGTTTGCCCGCAATAGACGGTTGTAATATCGTTTTTTGTTTTAAAAATGATTATACCTATAACTTTTAAACTCAAATTGTTGAAAATTCATAAGAGCTACAATAAAATGATTGTAGAATAAATTAATTGCCATAGTTTTAGCTATAAAATGAGCTATTGATTACTTTTTCACGATTCATAGTTTTTGAGTTATTGCAAAATATTCTCTCCGCCTAGGGATAGATAGACCATTCATAAAAATATGGCGATATAAAAATAACTAAATCACGTAAACACTATCTACGATGTATTAATACCTACGAGTAGGTACGTTGTTATTTAAATTATAAACGTAGATGACACGTGTTTTTCTTTAAACAACAACAAACAACACCACACATAAATAGACAACAAGAATATAAACACCATCTATGCGAAAAATATATAAATAAACCATATTTTTCAGATGAGGCTATTTCAGAACATGTTGGGGGTGTGACAGTGTAAACATGTGATCTGTATTGATAATGAGAATGTTATCACACGATTTTTAATGCGAGGTTGGCATAGATATCTTTCTGACTTATGAACGATTTGCATAAACAAAATTTGCACACATTTTCACTTACTTAGTAAGTAGTTTCCTGTTTCAATTTCAGGAAACCCTGAAAATATTCGTCAATTTCTATTCTATCCTCACACACATTTCTTGCTTTCGTCACATTCATGCAATACGTCATATATATGTACACACCCTGTGATTCCTTTTACTCAAAATACCTCCATTCTTAAGCATCTGGTTCTTGGACGGTCGCGTTTCGTTACACATTTTTTTTTCATTGTTATCCTTTCACCACACATCCTTTCTATATGTCGCCACCATCTTAACTTCGAGAAATTAAAAACGAATATTGAACATCCTAATTGTATTACATTTATTGGACTTGCTTACATTTTGAAGCAAAACTTCCGTAAGATATTTTACATCTTCGCCACCGACTCTGAACGTCATCTGAATGTTTGCGCAAAGAGAATGTTGGGTGTTTTTAAAATACACAGCATTCAGCGGCTACCCCATCATCGTTGGAATATTCCGTAAACAACAATATTTATATGCAAACGGAAATAGTAAATATTAGGTATACATACGCGTATTTTTTTATGAATGGCGAATAAAACACTGTGGGCGGAGTGGATCTCAGTAAATCATTTATCATTGATCTATAATTATGTTTATTTTGGTCGATCACTAATAAACTCACAAAATATAGATAGATGGATCTTCATTCATAATGATTTTCAGAAATCTGATGATTTTCCCATTATTGTGATGAAAGAAATGTGAGTCAGTAAGGACAGGAAGGTGTGGCGCTTTTTCTCCATTTAATTTCTACCCATTACAATGTGGCGGAAGCGACGAGTGTGTTGTTTTGTAGATTTTTCTCGTGCCGACGTTCCACGTAAACAAAAATGGCGATACATAATAATGTACTATAGTATTTAATATAGTAATACATATAATGAATATATGTTGTACATATATGTACATACAAAGTTTTGGCAAAAGCTCGCGTCTGAATGAAATCCAAATACAGAAGTATTTTGTCAATCGATTTTTCCCTTAACGCACTTTCATATTTACGTAATGTCGTAAAGCAAGTAGTTATCTCAACAGATATACAGCAAAGGATGGACTTTCCATCAGGCTTATATGACTGATCGTCGGCTGGTTTAATGTGATCACTTTAAGTCTAAAGATGATTGTTGATGATATTTTTTGGTACCCTTGAATCCAAAACAAGTTGTAAACTCATGACCGGAAGAATTTTGAAAACTCTTGATTCAAATTTATGTCGGAATAACATGATCCAATGAATTTTGAGAGTTCACCATCGAAAGTATATTGTTTATGTTATCAATTCGCATAAACTTGTACAAAATTACGAGCGAATCGAAACGTTTTTTCGATAAGAAAATCGTAATTAGACACGTGATTCGCAAATTACGCAATTCGAACACACGTAATATTCGCAAATTACTGTAGACAACAGAACATATACGAAACTTTATAATTGTTTATTATTGTTTTGAGATTTTAATAACTTTCGTCATTCGCTATAGCATACGGCAGTTTGTTCGTGAATTTGTTTTACGAATCGCGTATATTTACTTTTCTACAGCGAAATTGTTGCAATTCTGAGTCATTCGCACGGGTTTCGATCCTATGACCTTAAGTCACACTGTAAAAACATATTTTGATTAATTTTTGTTTGTTGTGAATATATTATTTGTAAACTCAATGTGTGTATGTGTAATTGTATGTTTTTATATGCTTTTCTACGCATTATTTAGCATAGTGTATTGAAACAATGTATTTGAGTTGAATGGTTGTGATCAGTGAAATGTTGCGACATCTATGTGAAAATTACTGTTATTAAATAAGTAACTTGTATAATTCTATATTTGAATTTTTTGAATGTTTTGACATTTGTTTTCCCGCTCGTAAATTTTAGTGTCTGAATTAAATTGTTCTTAAGTGGTCGTTATATAAAATTAAAAGTGCCTATTAAATACATTTCGGCAGTGCCAGGCTAGTCCCAAAAGTAGACATGGAATTAGTGGTGGACACCACGATACCTAGCATCGAATCTCTACTATGGATGACATCATTTTTTCGATGTAAATATATATATTTTTTAAATTAATTAGTCTGCCAAGAAAATTATGTTATTTTTTGGAAATCATAGTGGAAAAAATTATAAGTAGTATTTAAATAAAAATGACAGTTTTGCCAGCAAACAAAATTGTACACCTAAATTCATCCATGACCATCCCTTTCTTGACGGACTGCATGTATTTTCAAGTTAAAAAATACATTTATAATATCTCACAAAGACATCTATAAAGAAAATATATTTTTTTATCTGGCAACAAAACGTTATAATTCTAAATTTAAAATGTTTGATACAAATGCCATTCACATACACGCCGGAATACATTTTTTCTTTAATACATATAATAATATAATCGCAACATTTTTAGCGTTATTTAAATTAACGATGAAAATAAACATTTTTGTTAACGTTTATTTGGTTAATGAATGACCACCACTGTTCTGTTCTGATATTGAATCTAATTATTTTTGTACTTTTGACTTTTACTGTTTTTTTACATTCCTTTTTTTATTGTTGCAATATAAATTATGATTTTTCCTGAGATATATGCGGGGAAGGGGGAGGGGTGTACATAGACGTTGAAATCTATTATTTTTGGCAGGAGGGGGTGGGGGAAAATAAATGAATAGTTATCTAAATCGGTACATATTTGAATAAGTACCTAAACCGGTGTCTGAATTGGAATATAAATCGAAGAATTTGATGGTATTTACATTTACCTATATAAAATCACAACATCTGACAAAAAATACATTATCAAGTAGCATATCGTTTATCCTCATAATTTGTCAAGATTTTTCAAAAATTGTTGCACCAAGCCGTTAAATTACAATCACCTATTTAACAAAATAGAAATGCCTAGGGCGCTATAATTATAAGTACCTATAATTGTGTAACGTATTCTTTACATTGTTGTATTGTTATTTTGTAGGTAATATGGTAAAGCATATTAATTAATTGTAAACAGTTAAAGGACGTATGGCTGTTGATGAATAAATAAATAAATAATTTTATTTAAAGACAATTTACCATGTTTATGTTTATATGACTACCCTATTTCCCTCAGTCTAAAACAGTTGTCTGCGGCGCTATTTACTCGTTGCTCTACTCTACCTTAACTTCAAATTATTGATAGTTGGTAATTTGGTATAAACCGTGACGATTTTGAATAATGGATGTGAATACTAAATGTAATATAAAAATTGCATTTTAGTTGCTCTTGATCCATAATATTTATACATACTATACTGCTATACTATAACCTCACGACGCATTCTCTGTGAGGTAGGCAGAGAGAACACATCGCCTGACTTTTCTATCCTTACACACACTTCGGGCTTCCGTCACATTCATGCAATTCCTCATACACACTTTACGCATTTATTTTATTAATAATAATTCTGATATTTTTCTTTCAGTATGCCTTCTATCAGTGGTGCTACTGCTTCCATATTGCGGAAGGGCTCCAGGACCACTACTCCTGGGAGGCTGGCTGGCAGCCTACTCCTGCCTGGTGATACCCATCCTGATCTCAGCCAACTACAAGTACCCCGTCAAGGTCTACAGCAGGATCATCAAACATGCCAAAGGTAACAAGAAAATTCATAAACTGAAACAGCATGGTCAAATCAAGTAACCCCCGTTACAGTACTAAATTGTAAATTTTCAGTAAATGCCCATATTTAGCGTGATTTTAGTATCTGATGGCAAAGTTTGTATAAAATGCTGGGTGTTTTGACACGTTTGGTGTTGATATTAAATGAAACTATTCTTAAAAAGACATTCAAATGGGTAAAATGTAACACCCGTAGTTTATGGATTCGCCCACGTGGGTTTTTAATGGAGTAATCTTAGAGCGTGTATCTAGAACTTTAAACTTTTTATGGAAGAATAACAGGTGCGTTTTTAATAGGAATAATCTTAGAGTGTGTATCTGGAACTTTAAACTTTTTATGGAAAAATAACACAGTGATTATAGAAATGTGTGGCTTTTAGTTAAGGGGCATAGTATCTCAACATGCGAAAAAATTGAAAAATGACTAATTAAAAAACATGTAAGCAGTAGTGTAAATGTTGAAGGTTTTCACGGTATGCGATTGACATTCCTTCTTGGTTTTTTGGGTGAACCGTGTGTAGATAAACTTGATCGCCGATGACACTCCTACTGGTTTTCAGAGGAAGACACCAGTAGGGGTGTCGAAACGTCGATCAAGTTTATCTGTTCACACAGTTCACCCGAAAAACCAAGAAATAATGTATGCAATGTGGTTGCATCAAACCTAAAATCCGAGCGTAGGCCTGCCGGTACAAAAGCTAGTTATAAATTAACTAGTCACACTGGCCGGCAAAAAAGGGATGAGCTGTTATGTCGGCTAGTGTAATATTGTGTTCAAATTAAAAAAAAATACAAATTAATATTTAATATGGTTTAGAATTGTCTTACCAAAGGTCTTGTTATCCTAGGGTGAGATTGTGATGAGTACTGATCCTATACACTGTTCCACTCCCTTTTATATTCTCCATATCTGCCATGGCTTCAGACTTGAGGAACTGAAGATGGAAGATTCTAGCGCCACATTCAATAATAATTATATAATGAAAATACAAAAAATAGCATCACGATGTCGTCATGATTGACAGACACATTTATTTTTTAAATGAATCTGAGTTTATTGAAATAAACCCAAATACATCTTTGTACACTTCACAGAAAGCTTAAAAGCTTGTGTTGTGAAGTGGAGTAGGTCGGGGATTAACCCGCGCCCACTGGATTAACAGTCGAGCGCGTTACCAACCAGGCTACCGACTACCCCTTTATTTTGAAAGAATTTTTGCTTGTGTGAATAAACGTTGTATTTCATCCCCTCAGAACGTCCCTTGCGGGGTATTTCTTAATCGCCCTAAGGCCCTAGTTTCAGGCACTTGGACTCAAAAATTTACATAATTTCAATAGTTTAAAAAGGCTGTAAGAGTGTCTGTTTGCATTTTTAAGAAGAACGCATATAAAATATATAAATTTAAATTAGGTAGGCAGAGAGAACAGAATTCTTGACTTCCATATTCTTAGACGCACTCAATGCTTTCGTCATATTCATGCAAATTGTCATACACACTCTGCGATTCCTGTTTTTCAAAAAACCGTTAATTAAATTCATAAAAAAAATTCAACTGTCACTCAGTGGCCAAATGAAAACAGAGGTTTTGCTTGAACAGTAATCTCGTCTGTTGCTAAAAAAATCTATTGATATAGGTAAGATGTATACACAGGCAGGGCCGGATTTAGAGGTGTGGAGGTCTCGGGGCAACAAAGGAATGGAGGCCCCCTGGGCCCAAATTATTTTCTAATAAAATAGTCAATTTTTTTCAGTCGAGTTTTCCGATAAATAATTTATTGTGAAACCACGTATAGATTATTTTATTATTAAACAAACATAAGTATAAATATAATCGGAAACAAGAATTGTCTAAATTCTCGAAAGAAAGTCTCTATTGTGGGGGCCCCTCTTTTGTAGAGGCCCCGGGCAGTAGCCCCGGTTGCTCTCCCCTAAATCTGGCCCTGTACACAGGTAATTTTACACCTTAAAAAATAATGATTGATTCAGATTAGCTTACACATACAGTAGGTACGAATGTGTATTGGCATACCTATTCCTATCTTTCTATTATTTTTTTCATATATTTTGTGTTGTTACAAATTGACAAAGTTTAGTCATTATAATGATATTAGAATTTCTTGTTTTATAAGAAGCAATTTAAATATGAATTAAATAAGTATTTTTTATATAAAAAATACTGTCAAATAAATAATTGTTTAGTTAATAATTCCATTTTATTTTAATCTGCTGGGGCGGAATAACGAATCATTTATTTTCAATACAAAATTAATCTGTCAATCATCCCCCCTCCCTTGACCTTCAAAATCCGTTATAATTCCGCTGAGAGAAAAATGGCTAAAAACTTTCTGTTGCTATGTCAAATCCCAACCCATCTGTTTAATTTGCTAAAATTTGCTAATAGGTTATTCCCAAAATTTTTGATTTTCGGTACATCCATTTTTTAAGGATGTGTAGGTGCACGTAGGTACATACCATCTACATTAAAATACTTCAGTATGAATACTGAACAAAAATACTTCGATTTGTAAACTCTATAGGTAAATTACGAGTATATGTTATCATAATAATAATATAGGTTTCTATCTTTATATTAGGGGATGTTGAGAGAATGAATAATGACAGGACGACTAAAAATAGAAAGATCCGAGACTATAATCTGGATCCGTCTTGTAGAACCGGGAGGACGGACCTGTTTTGAGAAAAATGAATAGGATAGGATGTAGGGTAGGACGAATTAGTTACATGAGTGTGACGGAAGCAAGGAGTGTGTGTAATGATATGGCGGTCTGGCGTTCTGTCCTCTCCACCTACCCTACCCATATTATTATTTATTAAACTTACACAATTATTGTTTTTATTTCAGTTATTGCTCGCCAAATGTACAGACCGGTTCTATCATTCATACTGTGGCTATATTCTCCCCTGGACAGATGTGAGAAGATCTTCATGCAGATGACAAACCTCTCCACCATGGCTAATCAGGTAACAAACTATTCAAATTCTCAATCTCCTGTAACCTTCTTCTTCTTCTTATTTAAATATGGCACGCACCCGTCTGCGGGTGATTTTGCCATTGTCAAGTGTTTTGGTTATTTACTGATTTACTTACACTGAGAGTGACGAATCATAGTATTTTATATTTAGGTAACAAATACTAAATGCAGTGTTATAAAATGTTTCAATATCTTCAACATGTACGACAAACATGTTATTTATATAACATCAATGAAAAAACTATTGTATGACAAACACAGAATATATACAACAATATCTCTCTGACCGCACAGCACAGTTATATACAGGCCGTAGGTACACTCAAAAATACAATTCAATTCCAGGAACTACAGGCAAAATTAAAGTAAATGGAATATAGAGTCGGGCAAAATGTTTTTTTTTTTTTTTTTTTTATTTTTTTTTAATCAATGTTATGAAAAGGATTTTTTATTTCCCGATTTCAAGTAACCCGTTTTTAAAACACGTTTGGTAGATTTTAATACAAATTACACTTATGATTCCAAAACTCGGTTACACCTTTTTATCATATTTCTTCAAGTGTTTTACAATGAAGTTATTCACTTTCGGAGAATTCAGAGCTAACAGCGATTGAATGTTAATAGGCAAGGTCTTGCACACCCCGCTGATGTCCTTCAGGAATTCCTCGTTCGGCAAAAGGGGACAACCGAAGAATATGTGGTCAACAGTTTCAGCATCTTCTCCACATTCACATAGTGGGGAGCTCACGACATTAATTTTGAAAAGGTGTGCGGCTAAGATGACGTGACCAATTCTGAGTCTGCACAGTAATGACACATTTAACTTTGGAAGTTTGCTTTTGTTAAACCATGGGTGCGATGGAACAGACGGTTGAATACTCCTATAATGGGAACCAGTAGTAGAATTGGAGTAACACTCATTCCACTCGCTCATGACAGAAAGTTTCGTCACTCTCTGGCAATCCGCAATAGGAAGAGCAAACATAGGAGGGATAATACTACAGCTGCATGCCTGCTTAGCAAGAGCGTCAGCACGCTCGTTTCCAGCTATACCAACATGGGAAGGAATCCAACAGACTGTAATGTCTAGTTTACGAGAAGAGGCCAGGTAAAGAAATTTCAGAATATCATATATGAGGTGATTATTTATTGATGATTTCTTAACAGAACACAAGTTATCTACAAGGCTGAAAGAGTCTGTGAATATGATTGAGTATGGGGTGGTAGTCAAAAGGATCTCCGTTAGCGCCTCCCGAAGGGCAACACATTCCGCTGTGAAGATGGATGCGGACCGTGGAAGTTGGAATTGTCTCTCTATACCGAGAGATGGGGCACAAAAGGCTGCCCCACAGTCGCCCTCTAGAGATTTCGAGCCGTCAGTGAAAAACCTGGCATGTGAGGGCCACCTTTCCTCTACTTTCTCTAAGAAAAGTTTGTTGACTGAACTAGGATCCATAGTCGAAGCTGACTTGTCAATATCCATGTGCCGGAGCACATCTGGACGAAATGTTGTAGCCTCAAACGGAAGAGAGAACATTGGTAAAAGAGAATGAAATGAATCCGGGAAACTGTTTAAGACATAATGATAGGACGAGCACAGCAATGGGTATATTCTAGAACGCCAGTAAGGAACGGTCTGACATCTCTGAATGAGTACCTGTAATTTGGGAAAGATCAAATGATTCTCCTGAGCCAGCCTTGCCGCAAGAAACTTTAATGCAAGGGATTTTCTTCTAAGAAAAAGTGGCATTTCGACACATTCGGCCTGTAAGGCCACGATAGGTGAAGACCGCATAGCTCCTAAGATGACTCTAATTGACTTGTTCTGCATTCTTTCCAGTTTATCTGCAAGGTAATTCGGCAGAGGCTCAAACAAGAATGCACCGTAATCTAGAACACTTCTTATCAGAGCATCGTACAGGGTTCGCATTGTAGTTGGGTGAGAACCCCACCACACTCTTGCCACCGCACGGAGAATGTTTATGTTTTTTTCACATTTTGCAATGACCTTCTCGATATGAATGTTCCATGAGAGCTTCCGGTGCAGGGTCATGCCAAGAAATTTAACAGAATCTTCCGAAGGAACCGGAATATTATCAAATTTGATACCAATGTTAGGAATTCTATGCTTGTTTGAAAAACACACAATTTTACTTTTATTAGGCGAAAGAGTAAGACCATTTTTCTTAAACCAGCCGCTAAGGGATTCGAGAGTACTCTCCATGACCTCACTCGATCGAGCAATGGATTTTTCAGCGCTGTAAACAACAAAGTCATCGGCATATTGCAAGACACTACAAGAAGTAGGAATCAGAGACTGGATGTCCTGAGTGTAGACGTTAAAGAGTAGGGGGCTTAAGACTGACCCCTGCGGTAGTCCTTTATATACTCTTCTCACAACCACGCCCTCTGGAGTCTTAATCAGGAGCTCCCTCTCGCACATTATGTTGAAAATCAGACGGCAAATAATGTCCGGAATACCTAAAGATAACAATTTTTCAAACAATATTGGGAGCAACACATTATCGTAAGCGCTACGAATGTCTAGAAAACACGCAATAAGATCCGTCTTATGGGCTCTAGCAATATGAATATCAGTCACCAAAATGCTCAAGTTGTCTAGGCACGATCGGCTCTTCCGGAAACCAAATTGCCACTCTGGCAGAAGTGCTTCTCTCTCCACGAACCACTCCAGTCTAGCCTTTATCATCCGCTCGAGGATTTTTAGGAAGCAGCATGATAGAGCTATGGGTCTGTATGAGGATCCCAACGTCGAGTCTTTACCTGGCTTGGGAATTGGTACGACAAATTGTTGCTTCCATGATGAAGGGACCGAACCTGTAGTGAGAATCACATTGAATAATGATAAAAGTTTGAGAAGAAGGGGTCTAGGAAAGTGTCGAATAAAGGAGTATGGGATCTGGTCTGGACCAGGGGCAGAATCACCTGCGGATTGAATTGCTACATCCAGTTCGTTAAAGGAAAAAGGGGAAGAGAGAATACATGATTGCTGGGGCGCGAAGACAGAGTCCTTCCGCAGCTCAAACTCCCCGGGAGCATACGCAGGAGCCAGAATCCGCACAAAACCATCAATCCAGGATGTACATTTTGAAGTGTTAGGTCTTGGGGAATAGGCACCTCTAAAAGCATTTACGGAATTCCAGACGTCTGATGGTGGTGTATCCGGAGAGAGAGAGCTACAAAATCTGAACCATCCCTGCCTTTTCTTACTCCTAAGAACTCTTTTGGTTTGAGCCTGAACCTTTCGAAGGGAGAGATAATTTTCAAGAGACATGTTCCTTCTGTAGGTTTTCATTGCCACAGAACGTTGCCTAACCATAGCCGTACATTCCTCGTCCCACCAGGGGGGAGATACTCTACGATGTCCAACAGAGCTCTTCCTAGGCATGGAAGCATCGGCTGCGCTAAGAACGAGGTGGGAAATCTTGTCGGAAACCATATTTACATCACTCATAGAATCATCAGAAGGGAGATCTATAAAACCCCCCTCTATAGACTCCCCAAACTTACTCCAGTTAGCCCTCTTTGTGTTATATCCGGATTTATGACGAGACGAATTGGATTGTGAATTGTTGGATCTTATTCTTATTATTATAGGAAGGTGATTGCTGGATAAAGGGTCCTTGAGAACTTCCCATGCGATCAGCGAAGCTAATTCACCAGTACAAATCGTTAAATCTACCGCGGTCGGATTCTGATGTGGAGGAGGAACTATAGTGGGGCTGCCGTCGTTTAAGATACATAAATTTAAGTTGTCGACCCAATCCAGCACCGCTTTGCCAGCTGAATCTGTTTTTTGAGGGCCCCATGATGAGGAATGTGCATTAAAATCACCCATAATCAAATATGAAGAAGAGAAAATTGGGACGATGCTGTTCCAATACAATGTATCAAACTGGGATCTCGGGGAGTACATCGACACCACAGTGATGTCCATGATTTTTGCGGCGACTATTTGCATTCTTGAGGAGGTCGGAAGAATTAGACGATCATAAGAGAAAGATTTTTTTATCAATAGAGCTGCCCCTCCGTAACCATCGGGGCGATCATCTCTAAGGCAGTCATATCCTGGGAATGATACAAAGGAATCTGAGGAAAACCAAGTTTCCGAAATTGCAGCGACATCTATTTTGTATTTCCTTAAAAGGAATGAAATATCATCTCTATTTGATACAGCGCTGCGGCTGTTCCATTGTAGAAATGACACGTTTTTATAACTAAAAGTTTGTGGAGCCATTTTCGGTTAAAAAGGTCTGAAGAATGGAAATCAGTTGAGCTGCGTTGGACGGTAAAGAATTTTGAGATGAGAGAATTTCTATTAACATGGAAATCATTGTTTTTAAAAAGTTGTTGTTGCCAGAGGAAAATTTATTTTGGAGGTAACCAGAAGATGAGGAGTTTTCAGATTGATCGGGGGCTGGAAGATTGTTGGGGAGAGCACATCCATTTGGAGCAGATGACCAAGAACTGCCATTTGGGCAAAAAAGAAGGGAATTGTGATCAGGTTGGTTGTAACCAGGTAGTACTGAGGGGTGCGAAGGGGTTTTGAATTTGAAAATAGTCTTACGATGACTGGATGGTGTCGGGGGGTGGACATTATTATCTGTCAAGGCTGAGTTTACTGATGAAGAAGGAAGGGCCTGGGACATTGCTTCTGAATATAGAGAGAATTTTTGAGGATGGGCGGCGAGGGCCTCTTTGTAAGATACATTGTTCGTAGCCATAGTTTTTTTTACGTCCTGTTGTCTTTTGAGTTCAGGACAAGATAGATTTGCAGCAGAGTGTTGCCCTCCACAATTAATGCACTTTAAAATTTGGGACAGACAATTTTCGCCATTATGAGCATCGCCACATTTATAACAACGGGCCGATGATCGGCATTGTGCTCTGGTATGCCCGTACCTACTACAGTTGTAGCACAGGATGGTGGGAAAGACATATTGCTCAACCCTAAATGCATTGTGGAACAAAAATACGAACTCCGGAAGGGATTGCCCTTCGAAGGTAACAACTACGGTTTGTGAGGGCTTCCATGTGGCTCCCTCACTAGACTGAATCTTCCTATTTAATCTCCTTGCCTTGATTAATTTCCATTGGGAGGGCTCAGAATACTTTATTAATTCCTCCATATCGATATCCTCACTAATTCCTCTAATTACTCCTTGTTTGGTTAGCTTGAATGTGGGGATATACGCTTTTAATTTGTTTTCAGTTATTATCGGGCTATCCAAAAAGTTGTTTGCATATTTAGGGTTCAAAAATGTCAAAGATATTTTATATTTACCCTCAGCCTTCACTGAGCCGGTGATGATACCTTGAATTTTTAAAGAATACAACAACTTACCAAAATCCAGCGCACGTATTGGTTTGGATGAATCTTCATTTTGGACATAGACCAAGAATGGCCCTAATGACGTGGATTTGTAAGTTAAAGGTTGGGAGTAAGGGAGTTGGGGAGAAGGAGGAGGATTGGGAGATATGGCAGGAACTTTAGACGGAGGGGAAGAAATGGATATATCTACATCCGGAGAAAGCAATCTCCTGTAACCTTAGATATTTTTACAGTGCAATCAGCCTACAACAGCTAAGATACAACTTCTTCTTCTTCATCAGCCTTCTTCCCTCCACTGCTGGACATAGGCATCTTCCATCTGTTTCCACTCGTCTCTGTTCTGACCCTTCCGCATCCAGGTTCCTCCAGCGATTTGGACAATGTTGTCGGTCCATCTCTTTGGTGGCCTTCCGGCGCTCTTTCTATCTGTCCAAGGCCTCCACTTCAATATTCGTGGCGCCCATCTGGTGTCACCCTGCCTGCCCATTGCCACTTGAGTTTTGCCACACGGCTCATGATATCGGCAACCTTGGTTCTCCGTCTAATTTCTTCGTTTCTTAACCTATCTCGGAGACTAACACCATACCCAGATACAACAGTTGTGTGCAAAAATTAGGAATCGCTTGTGGTCGTCCATAAATTTGCTATCACTGATGTGTTTTATTTTTCAGTTGGTGTTTTTCATCATGTGTGACCACGTCCTAATTGGTTCCTGGGGTCCCAAACAGAGAGTCACCTGCCTCTATTCTTTGATGTTCTACAATGTCATCGCATACTGCGTCGCTTACATCAAAGAACTCATCGAGAAAGAGAACTGGTCTCCCTATGTCAACATGACTCACCATTCTGATCTCAAGCACCTGGCGATGTCAACTACGAAAATTGTTTTAGAGTGGACTAAAGCTGTTACTTTCATAATAACAGTGATATTTATGTTACTGGTATTTGGACTGGAACAGGGATTAGAACAGTATCAACCAACATCGTTCTACCAAATCGTTACTTGGTCGTATTATATGGCGACTGAGAAAGTATTTGTAGAAATATTCCCAACACTGTTAAGTCTATTCCATTTTGAAGTGTTTGAATCATTAGAAGCGCTGCACGCACCTGTTATTTTACGCTTTTTCACAATAGGAATGTCACTGCTATTTATTTTGCCGTTACTTTTTTACGCGGAATATAAAATAGCGTTTATGGTATTTTATGTGAACGTTTTCCTACGATTCAAAGACGCTTGGCAAAACTGCTGGAAACAATTGAGAATAGAACTCGCAGTTTTAGATCAGTTTAGAAGGGCGTTCAAAGATGAAATCAAAGGGCTTGAGGATGTGTGCGCTGTGTGCCTTAATCCAATGCGTTCAGCTAGAGTCACTCCGTGTCAACATTTCTTTCATGGTGACTGTCTTAGATTGTGTCTAAAAGGATCCAATAAATGCCCCATATGTATTCGCGAATTTAAATTCGAATAAATTAAATAAATTTGTGATAGGTACACCTACGGAACCTTTATAAATGTGGGAAGAACTATTGAACATTGAGCCCCTTCTATTACCTATGACAAATCTATGGTGGACGCCATGGGAGTTCCAAACATATGATTGCATGTCATACTTGGTTGTTAATAATTTAATGAAACTTGACATATTTCAGGGATTTTTGTATGTATAATCTGTGTGGAAATCACGACACAATGATCTTTGGATTATAACCTATGTAATTAAATGGTAATTAGCGTACACATAGCGGAAATGCTATGAACGGCAATGGCGGCGATCTAGTTTTGTCTATGGTTTATCCTTTAAGTCTTCCTAAATTTAGAGAGGTTCCCTAACCTATACGTTCATTCGTCACAACTTTTGTATCAGTTTTTCTTCGTGAATCAAGGAAACATAAAAATTATATTACTGTGATTTGGAAATCACCGGAAACTGGAAAAAAATGTGTTCATTCCAGAAAAATTATGAATAACTTTTTAGTTGTGACATTGAATACTATACATAAAATATAACAACATTCGTGTGATTATTGCTTTTATTAGTGATGAAGACTGTTATTTGCGTATTGTGATTAGGAAAACTCGTTCTTATTATATCTACACACAAGGGTGCATTTGTTATATTGTGAATGTTACAAATCGTCGTACGTATGATAAACTGTTACCGTGAATGTGATTTTTAACAGATATTTTTTTAATTATAACAGTGTGCTACTGTTATAATGCAAAAGTAGGTACCTTCTGTACTAAATATTATAAGTTATAAGTATTTTTTTTTCTGTACACTTCACATTAAAGTAGAATTCAATTTAGTATAAAATAGTTTTTGTAGAATAATATTTATTTTTTATTTTATTTTCTTAAACAACAAATTTTACGACGATTAACACCTTACCACTAAATAAGTCAGCAAAGATTCCAGATTTTACTGATAAAATCACACATTAATTATAGCATTATTGTATGTATATTGTATGGCATTGGAGAGACCAGAGTCAGAGATTAAATTAACATGAATGAAAATAACAGACACAAACAATGCCAAATTCAGTATGTAAATAACTAAATTCAGTATAAAACGAATAAATAAATGTACCTAAAATAACAAATAAATTGAAAACTGAATAATAAATTGCGGGTGGAAAGAGAAAAGAAACAGAAATAATAGTTAATTGAAAGAAATCGCAGCTCTGCAATGAGCTCTCCCTAGTGAACAATTTTGTATGATTTATTATTCTATGTCTGATTTGATTGTATGTATGGACTTTGTTCACTTGAAGAGTAAATAAAATAAACATTAATATAAATAAAATTAGAGTAGGTATAATTAGTTAATTGTTATTGTAAGTGAATAAATTGATACATATAACTAATTATAAAAGATTAACTGGAAGAAATCGCACTATGGAGAAAAATTCGCCCTAGTAAACAGTAATTGTAAAATGCAGTATTCCTACAACAGTGTAGAAGAATTGTGTTATAGTTTATACTACGGAATGTAGAAAAAAAATGTGAAACCAAAAATAATTCAAGTAATAATTGTACATCTGTTGAGATAACTACTTGTTTTAATTAAGACATGTAGAAAATGCGATGTTCTCACAAAATAGAAATTGTGATTTTTAAAATAACAATAATCGTTTTTTTAATTTCTATAGATCTATTTTTATTTTATTGTAAGTACTTATCTAATTTAAACAACCAATATACAAAAGAAAATAAAAAAAGGAAAGCCTAACAAACTCTCCATAATTTTTCAAAATTATCTTTTCAATCTTGTGAAAATCCATATTTATACAAAAATTATTTAAATTATGTAACAACCTAATTTTTATTTTCACAAACTTCACGACGTTTTCGATTGTCTTCGCCTAAATTATTATATCAAACATGTTAAAATAGGCAATTAGAATACTTGCAAAATAAAATGGATGAGATTATCGCTAGTTCCACCAACAAACCGTAATCAATATTAATAAAATAATTAGTTTCTTGTCATTAAGCCATATCCGATGTAAGCAATACTAATTATGTGTATCAATTCATAAAATAACAGGTATTATAGAGTATTATTAATAACTAGTATTTTATTTAACAGTTACTGTTACAAAAATATCAATACCACATCTAGTGATTTAGAGAACCACTGTGAGGCCAAAAAATATTTAAAATAATGAAAAATCCTAAAAATATTTTAGAATTTAAGGCTTATGTTTAGTTATGTGATTTGTTTAGATTTTAAGGACATTTTTGTATTTATTTTGAAATAAAAAAAGAAACCCTGAAATGATGTGTTTTTTTATAGCTGAGAAAAGTGGAAAGGACTTAAAATTCCTGTAACTTTTATGGTTAACATTGCAAATTCTAATTATTATGGAGTCCTTGGTGCTGGATCTCCTTATGAAATCTGTGCCCTTGCCTCCGCCAAAAACCCTGTTTCGCCACTGTTGTAAGCCAGTATCTTGTAGTAAACAGTAGTGCTTTTTGCACTTTTGCTACCAAAATAACTCATTATTTCGAAAAAAATATGGTGACACTCCTGAAGGGGGCCAAAATGTGATATTTATTTTCTAATGATCTATAACTGATAATTTTGATGGGGAAATAACCCTATAAAAACAGAGAATATAGTAAAATTGTTCCGTCAAGTTGCTTCAAGGTTAAAAAT
This sequence comes from Ceraclea dissimilis, assembly GCA_963576895.1. Classification (NCBI taxonomy): domain Eukaryota; kingdom Metazoa; phylum Arthropoda; class Insecta; order Trichoptera; family Leptoceridae; genus Ceraclea; species Ceraclea dissimilis. The sequence goes on from OY756376.1 coordinate 13,919,211, forward strand.
AAATACGGAAAATGTGACTATTACTGCACTCTATAGAACAGTAGCAAAAACAAAATGCGTTTTGGTTCGAGTCTGTGATAACCTTTCAAGCGCTTGGCACACATACTCAGCGTTCGACATTTGTTCACGTTCCCATGGAATAATGTTATAATACAGCTTCGATAGATGGCAATGGTAGTCTTGGAACGTATTAAGTGTGCATCAGACAAAAAAGTTTCTATAGGTATGGTGTGAGTGGTATGACTATAGTGCGGACATACGTAGAAAACCTCCGTGACCGGACAAAAACCTATCAGAATATTGCTCAACGAAAAGAACAAATCAGAAATACATGTGCTCAAGGGACATAAGCTCAAATCTAATTAGATTTTGAAAATTAAATTAATTGTGTCGGTTAGTATACAATTTCTTTCAGTGTGTTAGAAGCTAGAATGGATTAGAAAATAAACAAATAAATAAGCGGATCTAAAATGGGACGGACAATAAAATAGTCAACATTATATAAATAATTCATCTACTGGAATCCAACTAGAAAGTTTGGGCTTTCATCCGTTGAGGATATTTCTGAAGGGCTTTTGTCTTTTTTGGGATTTATTAGACCAATATTCTTATGCGTTTCTCTCCAGTAGCTGTAAACCTCGTTCCCACTCACGTAAATTATTGGGAAAAAGTCACGCCGTTGGCGATTTTACAATATTTAGACTGTCGATTCAAAAATTAAAAAATACTGGATGTCGCAACGTAATGTCTGCCGAAACATTCGTATAATTTGTTGCTTTTACTTTTTGTTTTGATAATAACTGCAAACATTTTAAAACGCCACGTCGCGTCGTGAAGATTCCATCGTCAGGTTACTTACTAAATTGTTCACAGTAAAGGAATGAGACAAAAAATATATCTGAATTACTCACCCCTATTATAGTCTATAATAGAAGCAGACATTTTTTTTATGAAAGCACAGTATGACGCGAATTCCAAGTATTCAGTACCAGACCCATGGATGGATTTAATTTATTGGAATTACCTGTATCCTATCAGTGGCGTATAATGTCGAACAATGATGTGCCATCTGTTATAGAAACAGAAAGACCCCAGGTTCATTACTTCACTCATTTCCTTTTTTTTTGCCTGCGGCGCTATTGCTGTTTTTTTTGCTACGTCTATGTTAAAATTTTAATAACCTTCCCCAGGAGTTTTTTCGCCCCTCCCCCCGAAATGAAAACCTATATACGCCACTGTATCCTATCAAAGTGTGTATGCATAATTTGGAGTGCATTGCTTTTGGATTGTATTACCCAATGCCCACTGCCCACTAAACTGCGAATAGAGACATTTGGAATTGGAGAAAAGGTGGAATAGAATCATTTTTAAAACTTTGTTCTACCAAACTTTACGAGACGGTGCAATAGCTCTTTATTTTTTTTATTTCTACTGCCATATTTATTTGTTTACTAAAATAATCCACTCTCCGGCGTGACAGCTTCTAGGCCTTTGCGCCGAAGAATCTGGTATTTGCTACTGCTACTACCGTGTCCGTTGTCAGCCCTTTGTGTTAGCTTGACAGTCTCCTTGATAGTCGCCTATTTATTAAGATCAAAGTCTGTGGAAGATACTAAATGCTGTGTTTCATTTAATATCATTACAATGAACTTTCACTGAGAACCTTCGGTCAAAAAACCTCTACTAACATCCTACTGCTGACGCTGCTCTGTTTGACTCTCTCAACATTCTTTGATAGAACAGAGGGTAGTCAAAATAGGCCCCATAACGCATAACATTATAGAGTTTAGAAATTGAATTATTTTGTCCACCATTCATACTTTGTAGTATTTTAACGTATGTACATACGAACGTAGAATTGGTATGGAACGTATAGTTCAGTCCCCAATATTTCTTCATACTAAATAGTGACCTTTTCTTTCCATCCATACAACTGTCTTCTTACTGAAATGACGGCATCAGGATTTTCCCATAGTTTTGAATGTTATTTGTTCTATCAAATGTAATAAGCATTCAGAAAGTGATATAGTATTATTTATTGGTGAATGGAGTTGTGTGTGGATTTTAATGTTTGCCCTAGTGAACAAATTATGCACTTTCGTTTTGTTTTAAGAGTAAAATAAACAGAAATTTAAAAAATAAATATACATTTTCTTAATTTAATGCAGGGCATAAAATTTTATAGAAAAAATAAGTGGATCCTTCAGGAAAACATCAAAAAAGATTTCTCTACTAATAATAATAATAATAAACATTGTTAACTCTACAAAAGAAAAAAATGGCCGATCAAAATATGGGGGGTCAAATTGAGCGAGACAAACTATACGTGCGAGAGGGATGTAGAATACAGCTGATACATTTAAACACGTGTGTGTGAGTGAAACAGCATGAAATACCATAAACATGGTGGAAAATTAAGCCATTCCACATCTAAAACAAGTAAAAATAATTCCATCAAAAGGTGTAAAAATTTGTATGAGTAATTTTCATGAGTCATAAAAATGGTTGGAGCTTTTTATAAAAGTGTATGTTTTCCGTAGTAACTTTGAGTGGTTTTGTTTTGGTGTGTATTGAATAGTGGTGGGGATTCTTTGCGGGGAGTCGTCTCGTCGTCATGAAATTTTCAGCCAGTTGAAAAATATACGTCGAGGCGGCCGGAGGTGCGTCACTCGTTTTCTTATTATTTATCAGCACCGCGTATATACATACATACTAAGTTAATATACCGTGACATTGTGTTTATAATAGAAACAGCTGATTGACATACATGCGGGTAGTGTCAGTGACGTAAGGAAGATAATACAAAGTAACATACGTGCAAGTATTCCAATTAAAAAATAGAATAAATACACCCGCATTAATTCATGTGCTCCTAATACATTTGATTACATTGTGCCTATAAATTTAAATTTTATATTACAAAACAGTGCCATAATAAAAAAAAATCTGTGTTAATTATAATATGAATGGATAACTACAGTTAAATCCTTTTTTGTGTGTGTGGGGCTTTAAAAAAAAGCCATTTTCTACCAGTTAAATGAGTGCATAGTGGTTTTGGAAAATTAGAGTTATAATGGCCTTAGCCGCTGAGTGCTTTGTGCCTCAACTGGGATGCGAAGCCTTGTTTCCAGTATCAGGAGCAAGGGTTCCACACCATCACGCTTCCCCACATTTGCCAAGTACACCGGTTCCGCCGCCACCTTTAAGTAAAGAATACGCTGTACCCAAAGATTATTCGATACCTCTTCATGTCGACTGCAGCGTTGAATACGACTTACCAGACTGCGCCAAACCTCCTCAAGGAGTTAAGATAGAGCCCTTATTAATGATACACCCGGCACACTTTAGAAGGCTCGATAGTTTAAGGAGATGTCCATTCGTTAACAACTTACCGTCGGCGAATCAATCCAAAGGTACCAATACAAGTAACTACGAAATGTCGACAATATTATGTCAAAATTCTAGTAATAAAACTACTCCGGCGTGCCAGTATCCTCAACAAATCAAAGGAGCGAGAGCGGCCACAGCAATTAGGAACCAAAAAGTCAAAGAATCTCCAAATATTAATCATAATAATAACCTTATGTTAAATAATTCTACAAATACCAAAAGATGGCCGACAAATCATCTAGTAAAGAATCAATGCTGCGACAACAAAGGTCCCGCAATTCAATATCACGGACCTCCAAGTCAAATCGTGCAGCCGATATTACAGCCGAACCATATTCAGTATAGAGTTGCCGATGTGCCGTACCCGTATTCCAACGCTTGTCTAGGACCTTCTCTGCCATACGCTCCCAAGGAGGGCGATACATTGGAGAACAGCACATTCGGCAAATACCCCAAATACCCCCGCGGTTCCAGCCGTCTCAGAAGTCATCCATACGCGACGGCAGACCCTACGAGTTGTATAACACCAATGATAGCTACAAACTGTGATAATATTTTTAATAATTCTACAATACATAAAACGTTGAATATTTTACAGGGTGATAAAATTGCAACGGCATCAACAAATTCAACAACAAATCGTTTAGTTTCTCCATTTCATGCCAAAATGTTTAGCGGCGGCGAAAATAATAATATTGTATATCAGAATTATCCGCTAGTGATGTATGAGTAAATACCCAATATAGGTATTGTAGTGATCAATATAATAAATATCCGGATAAATACCCCAAATTATTTAATCAAAATTGTTCATTATATAAGTACTATGTATATTATGTACACAGCTTACCTATATACCTACATTATATTATTATTATTGTCGTTTATATTTATACTATAAATGTGTACGTTTACTGGATAATGTTAGTTAAATACCTTGAATTACCCGGATAAATCTATTACTAATCCAACATAGGCTGGACAAAGTTAGGTACGTTATAACTTGATTCAGTTATTTACTACCGTTTTCACCAACTATGGGTGACTTTTCATTTCGTTTTAGTTAAATAAATAAATTGTACAAATGTACTATATATTACCCAAAATGGCTGGTATCATACCAATTGTTTACTTTTTTGTAATTATTATCAGTTTAGTCTTTCATTTGTGTCATATTTAACATTTTTATTAATTGTTCATGTGTTTTTAACTCAATACTTGCCTTTATCCGGTGAAAACTGTTGTTTTGAACTGTATTTATCCGGGAATTTCCTGCTTTTCCGACATTACCCGTGGCGTACTATAAATGGTTTATGTATAGACTGCATTTTTTACTAAAATTATTCACTATGTACTACATTCAGCATAATTTGCGTATACATATTATATACCTACTATTCGCCTGTCACGCAAAAAAAACATTCTTTATTATTTCATACAATACGGGCACTGACATAATTTCTATAATAATTTTATTAAGGTTACTTGTATTTTTATTTGTTTAAAAGTTTAGGGAAGTTAGACAATTATTGTTGACACTGCATTTGCATTTTGTTGGTGTGGATTAGGGCACCTCAAAATACGCTATTGTTTCATATTTTTGTGATTGTTAATGCGTATCTAATTACTTATTTTAAACATTTATTTTTTGTTCATTTTTCTATGCAGCCTCACGGCAAAACCATAGATCAAACGTGTTTTTTAAATTTCGATTAACAGCTCCAAGAAACTACATATTACAATAGCATAATTGGGTATATTTTTAATGGAGAGTAATTTTTAATGTGGGCAAAGATTTATTACCATCTCATTATAAGATCTATGGTTAGAGGAACATTTTATTTGTGATTTTAATTTAATAAATAAAGAAAGAAATAAGCAAGTTTTGTCACAGAAGAATAATAAAATGTCTAATGAAAATATTCGTTTATGTTATTAAAAAAAAAACAATGAATCTGATTTCTTATTGTTTGTAAGTATTTTAAATTTAAAAAAAATGTGATTATTGTGAAAGTGATAAAATTCTCTTAAGTATCGTTGTGTCCGTATTGAATATTTTAAAAATATATAAGACACCAAATAATAATATTATTATTACTGTAACCAAGTTCATTTTCATGTAGTGGACAACTAGTCGTAGGTAAATTGGGCGCTAGAGAGTTTTTTATGCGGAAATGTGGGCGATGACTGAAATAATGATTTAACGTTTTGGTAATTTGGGCGCCGTACAACGTTTCGTTGTAATCTTTCTTTCGGGCTTGTATTTAGCAGTAATTAACATTAATGTTCACTCATCACCAGACAAATTTATGAAGATTACTGTTTTTAACTCGCCAGTAAATAAAGAACAAATCGTATTTTTAACGCTCATGCAAACTCTTCTTTTCATGCTATATATTTTAACATTATATCCACTTCGCTATAAGAATTATTTCATAAATCAATTTGTTTCACTCGTATTTCTTTCAACCACTAATCTTACCAAACCATCCTTAGGTTAATCGCAATTTCGTTATTTTGAAATAGATTTTATCTAGTCTTAAATTTTCATGTGTTGAAACTACAGTAGGCGCCGCTTATTGTGATCATGATCAGATTTGTCAAATGTACTGGAATAACCGAAAATTGTTTTTGTGTGATTAGTAATCAGTGTGATTGATAGCTTGTACATGTACACTTTGTCATGTACTAAGAAAATCATAGTCAGTAGTCGCCATCGTAATGTAGATGTAAATAACAATAGACATAATTGAAGTCATTGGATATTCCACAGAATTATCCTTATCTACTTTTAAAGTGCTGTCCAATGGGTAATTAGCCTTAATGATTTGAGTGAAAATAAAACATTGACGTCTAAGTAATATCGGTTTTTATGACCGGTGATTTCATTCTAACATCCGATTCAAATAGTAACAATTAATTTTTTTATAATCATTTCTCAGAAATTCGATTCGATAATGCGGCTGATTTCATAGGCAATAATAATAAACGGTGCCTACTGCATATATTCCTACAATAATTAAAACGTTTTCTAATAAAATAATTTGAATGTGTTATTCGTTTGTAATTTACCGCGATGCGCCCAATTCTAAGTTCAATCAAACGTCTTTATTACCGAATAAAAATATCTATGGCGCCCAAATTTCCTCTTCCAATGATTAAACTATTACTGTATAATTGATACAAATAGCATTTATTTAAGTAAAGTAGATTTCGACTGATGTTTAGGATATAATAAATATAATATAATAAAATGTATTAAATCTCTGTAAAACTAAAAGTGATTCGTCACTGTCCCTGATATTACTGACCGACTAAAAAAAATTACCGCTCTGAAACACCTTTGGTTGCAGAATAATGCCGAATATGTTATAGAGCAGTGTATAAAAAAATTGCTCTGTAATATCACGGACCGTGGGATGTCTCATGATGGTACGTTGCGCAAACGTCAAAAAATAAAATATAATAATATAAATGATACAAAAAAATGTCGTTTTGTTCGCTTCAGTAATAAATGATGTTTAATCTGTCTATGTTATTGTAAATTAAAATGTATACGCTTACTTATTTTTATTTCTACGTTTCATAACGAACATTGTTTATCTTTTATTTTATTCTTTTTCTTATTATTTTTTTAAAATTGTAAAATAATAAATGTTTACAATGCATATTGACGCAATTGCATATTTTTTAAATCACAATTGGCGTCATTTAATGTTATTAAAACACAGTTTTTCTTTTATACTTTCGTTGTGCCGCCGCCACACGAGCGCGAGCCAACACGAGCTTTTGATGTTCATGAGTAAAAACGGAAAGTTTGTCTTGACGTGTGCTTAACTGACCGTTGACGCCTTTTTACTCAAGAACACAAAAAGCTCGTGTTAACTCGCGCGCGTCTGGCGGCGGCATTAAATTTACCGAATTTGTCATAATTGCATATTATCATACGTACGTATTTACCGTAACCACAATTTACTGTACCCATTACCGATTTCAGGGAAATGCTAATTTAGTATTACCGGATATTTCAGTAATAATCTCATTTGATTAGTCCATTTGAATCTGTACATAAAATCCACACATTCCAAATAATGTTCTATATATTTTTAAATACTAGGCTATTTCGTAATATTTAGTCATCAGTGTAAAATTCTTGGTCGCCCACTTTTACCGTCATCAAAACAAATTGCAAAATCATTTATAAAACTACTTTAATTTTCTCCTTATTTGGATTTCTTTAATTAATTATTACGTGTTTTAATCGCAATCTCCGTAAAAGTTGGGCGCGGTTTCAAGATTATTCATCTATGGCTGATTATGTACATAATTATTATTGCATTACAATTTTTTCTTTTCATGCCAATCAGCAAAATGATTCCATCAATAGTATATACTAAAAATATACAAATAATTCCAATTTATATCATACCGGAGTTAATCAGATGAAACACGAAAAACTTTTCATATAAAATTTATATTTAATCTAGAGTTTGTCTGTTCACAGACTAAAAACACATATTTCCTGGAATAAAGTTGAAATATTCGGGTGATATTTACAAAATACAATAACAAAATGAGTGCCCACTTGGGCGAACTTATCGCGAAGTTTCGAATTCTACCAGTTAACCTTTGTATTTTATATCTTATAACTTATAATCCAATATCGTATATTATAGATTATTTCATCTGATCCACAACTGGTTTCATAATCCGACATGAAGATATGAATTCCACATAATATTTATGTTCCGAAATACATGCAAAATATTTTTAAAGTCGGGTTATGCAACTGTCCTTTATTTATGGTTCTTTATTTTCGGTATTTTTTTTTAAACATTCGATTCACTGTAATTTGGTAAATTGTGGTTTCGGTAAAATGCGTCGATTTGGCAACATCGCGAAATAATGCGTAAATCAAAATCTATTTAACCCTATTTTTGTGATCCATTCTAGACACTTATTAATACCAATTACCACAGTTTTCTTAGGGTGAAGTTTGACTGACGTTTTTGGCACTTTCTGTTCAAATTTTCCATAAAACATTTGAAATAGGGAGTGCCCAAATCGTTTGTTAAAGTGGCTTCCCACGATTCGTTTTATTACGGACGGTGACAGAATTTTGTCCGTCCGTTTGCAGTATCACGGATTGTTGTAAGCCACATTTTACACTTCACTTTAAAGTCGCCGAAAATTGTGTTTTTTTTTAATGTATAATTTTCAATTGTTGTACTAATGTTCAATGTTCGTTTAAGTGCTGTGTTAATTTTTTAATTCCCCATATGCGGACTGCAAGACGTTTCTCTGACGAGTAAGATTATTTGACAAATGACGTCTGATTGTAGGGAAATGGGCTAACCCACACACAAATCACTCTTATTAAGTTATACATTGAGAGACAATTCATTGAATATGCTTTTATAAACTGACTAAGATCTAAGCCACACGGGTTATGCTATTTTGGGAAATTATAAACTGTTTTATTATATTAAATTATATTTGCTTATAAAGATTGCATAATAAACAATAATAAATAAGCGGATTTAAAATGTGATAGACAATAAAAATTGGACTGTTTGACTGTAAGATATGGTTTTTGCAATAAGTCCGCCCTTCAGTACACTACTATTCTCTTGTTTTGTAACTCTATAAGATTTTTTTGGTTAATAAAGATTTATTTATTTGTTTGGAAATAATTTATCTACTGTAATCCATCAAGAAACTTTGGGCTTTTATCTGAAATTTTCGCCATTTCGGATTCTCCTTGTTAAACTAACTCGTGGCTTACTCCACCAGTTTTTTTCATATTTAGTATGTCACATAATAACGGATTTATACGGAAGAGTACTGATTATTACTGACCATTTTTAATTATAGACGAAAATAGTTGCTCTATGAGAACGTCTTGCAGTAAGCTATGAGGGTTTGAGTCACCTTATGGTCGCATAGTGATTATTATTAATTATTATCATTTATTATTGCATATTATGTGTAATTATTAATTATTATGAAAATCTCATTTCTTTTGTCTGACAGTTGATTGATAATAATATATCAGATTCGTTAACAAGATTTACACTCTTTTATTTATTCAGATTTATCTACCTTTCGACATTTTATGTTTTTGTTTTTTATCTCGACTTTCAAGCAATAACAACAATGTTCCAAGGACATACAAATTCTCCTAAAAAAGAATTACTTATGTTATAATTAATGGGTTATCCCACATTGTGGAAAATACCCGACAGTTTGGAATATGGATTGGATCGTTAAATACAGAGATAATGAGAATAATTTCCCAAAAATCAAAAGGGATGTCAACAACAATTCAAATACCTTCTGATCTTTTTTTCCGTAAACTTGACATGGATAATAAAAAAAATGTTCCATAGACATAAGTACATATTTTTCTAAAAAAAATGTTGGCAATGAGAGTTTTCAATGTGTCTTGCATATTTAAGTGGGTTATCCTACATTTTTGAAAACACCTTATAGTTTTAGCTTCTTTCAGATTTAGAGGATGGTAACAATTTTACAAAATCAAAATTCTGCTGAAATCTGAGAAATTTAAAATGAATATTATATGTTGGGGCTGATTCCATTTCTCGTAACAAAATGGTAGGAAAACCAAGGAAAAGTCATGTGGCCATGCATACGTTGAGGCTTCGGTAAGAAGACAGTGGTATGGAGAGAGGAGGTCACTATTTAGTATGAAAAAAATATGGGGACTACTCTCTACAGTAATTGTATGCTGCTATGATAACATTTAAAACCAAGGAAAAGTCCTGTGGCTATGCTTACGTAGAGGTTTCGGTAAGAAGACAGCGGTATGGAGAGAGAGAGAGGGGTCACTATTTAGTATGAAAAAATATGGACGCTTTTTTTAATGAATCTGTTTCAAATACACCTTTGTACACTACTGCACTCATCATCACAGTAAGCTTGAAAAGCTTGTGTCGTGAAGTGGAGTAGGTACTTAAAATACTGATTTATGGATACTTACGAAAATAGTTGGATTTGCATTCTCTATCAATTTATAACCTAACTTTATGCATATTTGTCTATTACGTATTATCTTTTGTGGCATTAAATTCTTGACGTAATGTACCAGCACTATACAGCGGCGACATCTATCGGCTGATCAGAGTACTTCGGTGCTATTCAAATTCCAATGGAACATTCGGAGGATTATGCTGCATACCTCCCTAATATTATTACTATACCATCAAATAATCATTCTGTTAATACTTATAGCTTAAGTTCCGACCGCTAAAAATATGACCTATCTGTTTTTTTAATCGAAATGTGATTTACATGTTCAAAGTTTACAAATTGTGTCTTCCACAATAAATAATATCACTATGGGGTTGCCTATAAAAATCTTTCGAAATTTTGCGATATGGCGCCACGGGCATTTTTTTTTTCCATAAAATGTTAGTGATGGTTATTGGAAGGATGTTACTTACTTTACGTGTCCGGGTGGGTCATACCCTGCCACTCCAATATGCGGCGACATACATCGCCTTGTCATTTACTAAAATCAGGTCCTCAGGGGTGCAGCTCTCTCCTATCAGGGAACATATTAGGATGCTAACGGGAAAATAATCAAAATTGGCTTTTTTTCCAAAAAAATATCCCGTATTTCACCGGTCATTGCTGGTAAACCATTGTTCCTACAAAAAAAATACATAATTTTTTGTAGAGAATTTAGTATGGATCATTTGTGTCATTGACGACTATCTCTTATCATGTTCCTAAAGAATGAGAAAAAACCGCGTAGGGGGACCTATTCAGAGGGACGCGACGCGGCAAAATTTTGATAGGCAACCCTGTGGCGATGTATGGCCCTATGTGTAAATGTTAATTTAAATCTCATTTAAAAAACAGACACGTCATATTTGTAGTAGTCGGATCTTAGGCTATTAATGCTATCTAGATTCGAATCGATTGTAAATTCTATCGATAAGAATCTATTCGATTTTTGAATTTTTGTAAATAAAAGAAAACGATCGAATCCAATGGCCGCTTCCTACGGAATTTAAGTCTCGAATGCTTTTTTATGATTACAATTTTTTATTATACTTATTATAATAGAAAACAAAACACAATAACAAATTATATTAGTCTAATGCCCAATCCCACCAACTTTTACCTAGGAAGGAGAGACCTAAGAAATTTCCATACAAAAACAGGGATAATATTCTATTTATTGAATAATGGACATTATCTTCCAGCATCACCAGAGCCTAATTCCATATGAAATGCAACATGCAACTCACCTAGTTGGGGAGATTCTGGGCGGAGATATTTAAGCGGCTAACGTAGGTGAGCCGCATGTTGCATTTCATATGTATTTAGGCTGTGGTCTAGCTGGAAGCTGATGTTCTTTATTCAATAAATAGAATATTATCTCTGTGCATTGTATGGAAATTTCTTAGGGCTCTCCTTCCTAGGTAAAAGTTGGTGGGATTGGGCATAAGAGACTTTCTGTTTTTTTACTGGTATTGGTTACTGGATCTTCGATTCGGCTCGACTGCACCTGTCACCACTGGTTGCTGGTTCTATAACAAGTAGTTATCTCAACGGATGTACAGCAAAGGATGGACTTTCCATTAGGCTTACGACTGATCGTCGGCTGGTTTAATTTTATCACTTTACACCTAAGTAACATTCACCAATTCCAGTCAATCCATCTGTTGCGCCTGGGATTCGAACCCAGACCCAGAAGGATGAACTTTCCATCACGCTTATGACTGATCGTCGGCTGGTTTAATTTGATCACTTTATACATGAGTAACATTGACCAATTCCAGTCAATCCATCTGTGGCGCCTAGGATTCGAACCCAGACCCAGAAGGATAAACTTTCCATCAGGCTTATGACTGATCGTCCGCTGGTTTAATTTGATCACTTTATACTTGAGTAACATTAACCAATTCCAGTCAATCTATCTGTGGCGCCTGGGATTCGAACCCAGACCTCCAGCCCAATGTTTTTTTAAGGTTCTGGGCTTGATCTGTTGCCGAGATCAAAGGCCTCAAAATCAATTTTTTATGAAATGTCAAATTTTGGGCTTCTCTTAAATTTATAATTGAGTTTTACAAAATCAATATTGAATCAATTAATAAACTCAACTGTAAGGTTAAAATATTAATTTACAATTTTGATTGTCATTAAGTAATTTGGATATTTTTTGTCGATAAGAATTATTCGATTAAAGTATAAAGTATTTATTTTTTATCTCAATTATTTTATCTTATAATATTACGAGGGACATTTCAAGACAGATTTTTAATTATACTTTATTAAAAAAAAACTTAATTACCTGCCTACAGTCAGATCTCGATTAGCTGTGATAAAAAATATACGGAGCGATATTTTATTAAGTCATTGAGTATATACAGGGTGTCCCGTTAATCAACGTCATCCCGTGGAGGGGTGATAGACCAGCTCATAACCTACCAGAAAATCGAAATATGACCATAGTAAAAATCGCTCATTCTCGAGATATCGGCACTTTTTTGTTTTTCGTGAAATTCGACACCTTCGATCAGTTTTTCGATCGCCACGGTCACTAAATTCAATATTATGGGATTATTTTTTTTGATTCGTAATCCTGAATAATTCAGCTATTTGATTTATAGTCCAAAATAAAACCTATTTAATTCACAATTTTGAAAAAAATAACATCGTTTCCGCCTCTTGAGTTTTTCGTTTTTTATTAGACTCCTTTACACTGTAAAAAAATAGTATGACATTAAGCTGGCAAATTATATCAAAAACTTCCACATTTAGTGTAGTTTTTAAAAAGGTACAAAACTGGATATAGTTCCCTTTACAAAAAAAGATATTCCTGTTTTACTTCAAAAGGACCTCATTATAAAAAAATCAAATGCAGGGTTATAGCTTCCTTTATCCTTATGTCCAATATTTGGACAAGTGATAGTGGATGAAAAAATATGAAAATAAGTTTAAAAAATGTATGTCGAAAAATCAACTATAATCAATTATTTTTGGCGGAGATTTTTTTAGATATTTAATTGCGGTACTACCTCATTTACCGTGAAGGTAATATAGTAGTACCTAGTGGATTTTAAACTATGCACTTTGATATTCTTTGTAGTAGTATTTCCAAAAATGGACTTCGATGGTTTAATTGCATTGGTACGAAAATAAAATTTATATTTTATAACCTATTATAGTAATATTATTGAAAAAATAAGTATTAATTTACAGTAAAACGTCTAAAATCCGCAGTTTATGTGTTAATTCACAAGGCAAAATACATTTGTATCAACTTTCACTTTATAATTTCGTAGTTACTATCAAACAATCTATTAAATATTTTGCTGTGTTATCACATTGTATATTTGTACGTTTCTGTGTGTCTGGTTTCTGGATAGCATGTACGGGTTTTATCTTTGAACATAATCTCTCAGAAGATTGAGTAAAATTAGAGTATATACAATCGTGGATTCTACTTAGGATGTAAAACTATTTTAGTACATTTTTTTTTACTGGACGCAACTCTATTCGCGGTTATAATGTGGTGATTTTTTTTATGGAATGGATCTGTTATTGAAATAAACACAATAAGTTACCTTTGCTTTGTACTTTTCACAGCAGACTTGAAAAAAGATAAGCGTGTATTGTGACGGTGGAGTATGTTAGCAGCCGATTTGAACCTCCTCCATCCGTTTAAATGAATCAAGTTTCTATCAAATTCAAAGCAAATTTAATCATATACTGGAGGAGTGCCCTATGCAGTATGCATAGGTTCCATGGAGAGATGGAGGATTTCAATAGTTTGACGACCGAAGCCAAAGCATGGACAGGGACAAAGTCCCTCAGGACAATCATGTGATTTTTGAGCGCCTGACATGCCTTATGCATATATTTCAAATTTTCAACAGAAACATGTTGAAAATCTGGAAATAAGAAACCATGATATTTATTGGTACGCGTGTCAGCACGGGGAGGCGGAAGGAAAAGAAAGGATGAAAAGGGAAAATGTTAGGCGTCTAGTAATTAATAATGAGCAGTATTCAATGTATAATTTATACCCGAGTTTCACCGGGCACAAGTGCTGGTATCATAATAATTCGATACAAAAGTCAATTTAACTTTTCCTTATTAAAAATCTATAAATATTTTAAACGTTGAATAATTCATAGCTTATTACTATTATATTTTACAATGTGGACTTCGACAGTTGTCAGGTTTTATAGTGTCGTGGACTCATAATAGTTAATCGTTTGGTCTTCGGACCTGAGATTTTAAACTCCTGTTAAACGAGGGTTTAAAAATTCAACTCTAAATGACAAAAAAATTTAAAAAATGTGACAAATTTAGAGGTAAAATGATATGAGTCACATTTCTTGACTTGTAATTTTTGACAGAAAACTTGTTGATTTTTGTATTTAGGAAATTACGAGTATAAAGCATAATGGGTAAAAATGTCTGCAACATGGTCCATGAGCCTCCACTTATCAAACTTACGCGAAAAAAAGTACATAATTGCCTTATCATGCGGGCAAAATGCTATCAAATTCTGCACCGGGAAATTTTCGCTATGGTCATTTTTGTCCCACGAAAAAATAGTCTGATTTCTAAATAAATATTGGTTAATATTTGGTCGTTACAAAATATTTAAATTTTTCTGAGTGTAAAAAGAAGCAAGCAAGGTATACTCCGTGAACTTTCTCGGGCACGTAACTCCGTGAACTTTCACGGGTAAGTACCCAACCCACTAATTGTACACAACTCTCAAAACAATGACACGACAATTATTGAGTCATTTGTCTTATCTGCGTTGATTTACGAATTTGATACTTATGATAAATGCAATCAGACACTTTTTGCATTGATTTTATTAGTGTCAAAAACAGACAACGATTTATGGATTACGTCAATTAATTAGTTTTTTATTTGGTATGACAAGTTTTAGCAATGTTTACAGCTATAGATATTTAATTTTTCGAAGTATTTAGATAGCTAACTATCTGTCATTTACATATTTATATTTTGTACTACTATACTATACCATACCATACCCTCACGCCACATCCCTGGCGGGGTAGGCAGAGAGAACGGATCGCCAGACTTTCCTATCCTTACACACACTTCGGGCTTCCGTCACATTCATGCAATTTCTCATACACATTCTACGATTACTTTTACTCAAAACACGTCCGTCCTTGAGGATCTGGTCAACATGTGGTGCAGCTATGTGGTTCTTGGACGGCCGCGTTTCCTTACACCTCTTCTTTTATCCAGGTAAATTTTCCTCGTTATCCTATCATCGTTCATTCTCTCCACATGTCCCAACCATTTCAACATGTTCACCTGATAATAAACAAGAAAAGTTAATGACACTAAACTTTTGTAATTATTTTAAGTTATCAACTTTGTTTACTTGTGAGAGTTTGTCTCCGAATTACCTCAAATCTTATAGTAGCTTAAATGACGTCATTTCAAAACAAAATGTGACTTAACACGTTTTTCTCCCACGTTCAGTCAATTATGCAAATTGACCAGATTGATTTTGTGTTGTACGTCGGAGCTATTGATTATTTTATTTACGCATTCATTCCTACCATCGTGACAACAATTATTTTTAATGAAAATTGAATAACTAAACTAACACATTATTGAGTTGGTAGCACAAATTTATTATTTGTGTGAGTAAATTGATAGAAATAAGAAGGAAACTCTTTTGATAAACACGAAGGAATTACACACTCGGACGCCTGTCTCTGGTTTCCACATATTGTAAACATATTCTCACTATTTCTTTCAAAACAAATAGAGGTGGTCGGTAGCCTGATTGGTAACGCGCTCGACTGTTAAGCCAGTGAACGCGGGTTCGATCCCCGATGCCGACCTACTCTACTTCATAATAAAACTTGTGTCTCACACCAGTGTTATCTTGACGCTCCTTCGATCCTATTGGTCAACATCTGACCAATCACAACGCCTCAGATTTCAAGTGAAGTTTAGACGTACGCAACCTAGAAGACTTACTTATAAGCCCTGATTGGCTCTGGTGTCCTTTAGGTGCCCGCTTAAATTAGACAGATCTATTTAAAGTGCTTTCTCTAAAAAATAACATCCTCGTTGTAATAGCAACAGTGAAAACGCAAACAAGCAGTTCACAAACAGTGGATTTCCAAAAAAAAATATCCCTTGAAATCTGAGGCGTTGTGATTGGTCAGATGTTAACCAATAGGTTCGAAGGAGCGTCAAGATAACACTGGTTTTATCTATGTGCCAGCATAGCCGACACGAGTAATAACTTAATAAGTAGGTATTTGAGGTAAACATAATATATTTTATAAGAAAAGCATGAATTAAAGAACCTGTGTCAAATTATTTCGCACATTTCATAATTTAAACCGGCATTGCATACAATTACATACTAGGATTTCTGGTAACACGTATAAAAATTGATTTTAAATACAAATAATGATAAAGATGGGTAAGTAAAGGTCATATTTTTATGACGTTTTTCGAGTTATAAAAGGCATATTATGTATACTTTTTATTTTTTAGGGTCGTGTCTTTGGCAATAACTTCTGCGCTACCAGCTTAAGTATAATATTTTGTAGATGTATCCACTATACCATGGGCGTCGTCAGCCACGGAGCTAGGGGGGGCAAACAAAATTTTTGAAACATGATATAGCATAAAAAATGCGTAAATAGCGTCGCAGGCGAAATTTTTTTGTGAGACATAGTGAAGAAGGTCGTGATGTGGTTTGTTTATTTGAAAATATAATATATAATACTTTGCACAATAATATGTAGGTATAAAAGATTTTTTCCTATAAAAAAGTAATAAAAAATAGCGCCGCAGGCAATATTTTTTCAGAAACTGATGGATTTTCATACTAATTTTAGAAAATTTATGATATGATGAGAAAATATGTGGTGATATTGTGATTTTTTGTGAGGTTTTATCATTTAGTATTAAAAAATATATACTTATTCCAATCTATAGGAGGGGGGGGGGGGCAGCTGCCAACCTTATAATACATTTCCATAGGTCGATTGGTGAAATAAGTTTGTACATTCAATAGAGACAAGAGTCACTTATCAATGTCCATTTAAATAGAGAATTATTGAAATTTATGATAATGAAATTGTTGTAAACTTCGAACTCACTGCTTGTTCAATGTTCTGTCTATATATAGTGTATACATCACTAGGTATACATTACTGTTCATTGTATAAACTATACATCTTCAGTAAGATATACATCAGCCCGCCGTATCCATTGTAGATTTCTTGTATATACTAGTAATCCTATATTTCTGCACGAAGAAAATTTATCTACTTCCGATGTCTACTAGAAAAGCGATTCCCTATACATGATGTCCTTTTGGAACTGAATTTATATTTAAAAAAAATCGTAACATTCAGAACTGTGGAGGAGTTGTTTCGCACTGCCCAGAACAGAGAGGCGTTCTCCCAAGTGGTCGTCAACGTAGGCCTCCTCCATCCCTTTCCATGCCAAACGATCTTGGGCCACTTGAATCCATGTTGCACCGGCATACTTCACGATGACATCTCTCTATCGGAGCTGTGGTCGTTCGGGGTCCATTGTGGTAGTCCTAGAACGCCAGCACAGGAGGCGTTATGTCCATCTGTTGTCTGAGCTGCGGGCGACATGACCAACCCACCGCCATTTTATGGTGGCAACTCTTTCAATAATGTCCAACATTCCTGTTCTAGTTCTGATTTCTTCGTTCCTTAATCTGTCTCCAAGACTAATCCCCAGCATGGCTCGCTCCATGGCCCTCTGGGTGACACTTTACAGCTATATGCAATTCAAACTCAGTAGGTAGGTTTTAGTTCCATGCCGTCGGGGCATGTCTGCATTGACCATTCAGAGGCTGCACACTGTACCGTTTCTTTCATCGCATTGTAGATCCGCTATTTTTTTTCTAATTCCATATATAAGCAAATATAATTTAATTTTTTTTTACACCTTTTGGACTAAAATAAGTGTGTTTTATATTTATTTTACTACGAAATAACTGAAAAAACGTCTTTTTATAGTTAATGTGCGCGTAATTGGTTAAAAAATTGTATCTAATATCTCTAAGACAACTTTTTTGAGCTTTTGGATGTTGAGCATAATTCCATGCCGCTATATTATCTTTCTTGGGGTTTATTCATCTTGAGCAACATTCTTATGTTTTTTTTTTGCTGTCACGAACAGCAGTAGGTATGTCCCTACGGTATTTTTCCATTTTAGATCTTACTTAGACGAGTTTGGTATGGAGATGTCCATTTCCATACATAGAGAACTCTGTCGTATACAATAAAATGGACGTATCTTGTTTTGCTATCTTATTCTTGCTGTAGATAACACAGGAATACAAGGTTTTATGTTTTATTGTTATTTTAAGGTTATGTTATATCTATGTACAATACTAGGATACAGTATGTTGAATTTTTTATCAACAAATAGGGAGCGGACGTAGATGTGTATGTATGTTTCTTATAAATAAACATAAGCACTTAATCAATTTGTTGATAAAAAATTCAACATACTGTATCCTAGTATTGTACATAGATATAACATAACCTTAAAATAACAATAAAACATAAAACCTTGTATTCCTGTGTTATCTACAGCAAGAATAAGATAGCAAAACAAGATACGTCCATTTTATTGTATACGACAGAGTTCTCTATGTATGGAAATGGACATCTCCATACCAAACTCGTCTAAGTAAGATCTAAAATGGAAAAATACCGTAGGGACATACCTACTGCTGTTCGTGACAGCAAAAAAAAAACATAAGAATGTTGCTCAAGATGAATAAACCCCAAGAAAGATAATATAGCGGCATGGAATTATGCTCAACATCCAAAAGCTCAAAAAAGTTGTCTTAGAGATATTAGATACAATTTTTTAACCAATTACGCGCACATTAACTATAAAAAGACGTTTTTTCAGTTATTTCGTAGTAAAATAAATATAAAACACACTTATTTTAGTCCAAAAGGTGTAAAAAAAAATTAAATTATATTTGCTTATATATGGAATTAGAAAAAAAATAGCGGATCTACAATGCGATGAAAGAAACGGTACATATTAAATGATAACTTATTTACTGTCATCCATAAAAAGAGTTGGGGTTTTTGTGCGTTGAGCATATTTCAACTCAAGTATGTAGAATGAGAATCGGCCACTGCTGTGTGGCAGTTCATCTGCACAGAATCAAAGTGTTTGCTTCCCCCATGTGCGAGTGTGGAGAGGAAGAGGAATCCCTCAATCATGTATTTTTCAACTGTCCGTTAATTGATAACTCTCTGTTTCTGGAGGAGATTAAGGAACATTGTACGACTTTTCCTTTGAGTATCGAATGCTTATTATCCACAAACTCTCCTCGTATATACCACAGCATTGTCAACTGCCTTAAACATAATAACAGGAGAGTGTGAGTGTATTATTGATAATGTAATAGGATGTTGCCCCGATTTAAATCTTTTAAACTTGTAGCATAATAGAATATCGTGTATGGCATAAGTCACTCGTTGACGGGTGGATTGCCGTTTTAAAAAAAAAAAAAAGCATATTTCAAAAGGTCTTTTGCCTTTTTTGAGTGTATTCATAGTGAGCAATATTCTCATGCGTTTTTTTCTGGGAAACATTGTTGTATATTATGCGTGTCAGCCATTTTTTTACTATTACTAGTTAGGTAGCTTAACAAAATGGAGGAATTCTTTTTTCAAAAACTTTATGGAATGGTTGGAAATGTGAACTGAATAAGAAATCGTAGGTAATGGAATTAATGGAATGAAATGATTGAGCACGTACCTGCAAGATTGTATGATTATTCTGTTTTTGTTTAGTAAGTGGTTTGTATCACTCGTCTACGGGTGATCCAAGAAATTGTGATTGACTAGGATGATAAGTAATAAATTAATTATTATACCTACGTAAATTAGGCGTTAAAATCTGAACAGGAAACCTCAGAATAGATTTTGTCGGCTCAGCTAAAAGTGGTCGAGTTCTAAATTAGTTAGGTTAGGAGTATAAAAGTCTCGCGAGTTTAAGACCCTTTTTTTGTAGTGTTCGTAAAGGACAGATATACATGCCTAACTCATCTGTGTGCAATTGTGCATTCTTGTTCATAGTGCCCTCACTAATACTACTATAACTGCGTGTAGTTACGCTGTCTCACACTACAAAAAAGGCTCTTAACATCCCGCGACTAGTATACAGATGATTACCTACCAGTAGGGAAGGGTCCTTAAATACGATTCCCAACCAGTTACCTTATGACAAAATATGTACGTATTAGGTCTTTACTGACATAATGCAGTAAAAGAAGTTATCTCCAGCTTCTCTCCTATTCAATCTTCGACACTGGTATGTAGCGTAATCTTTATAAAATTGTGTAAATTTTCAAAATATAAACAGTGATCTTATTTATTTTATAGGCACACGTGTATTGTTCGAATATCTTCTTCTTCTTCCTCTTGTATTAGGTCGGGTGACCTGTTTGTGACGGCGGGCTATCCTGGGATGAGGAGGTCCAGCTGTCCTTCCATCTCTTGGGTGGCCTTCCGGGTAATCTTCTACCAGTGGGGTTTTCCGTCTTGACTACCTTTGCCAATCTGGTGTCATCCATTCGGTCGACATGGTCCCTCCAGAAGCGTCTTCTAATTCTCCCCCACCTTACTATATCTTCGACATCGCAGTCAGATCGTATAGTCTCATTTCTGATTCTATCTCTAAGTGTTCGAATATCAATTTTACGAATTCCAATTGATTAAAAAATAAATTGTTTTTACCTGTTTGATGATATGTGAGTACATTGTACAAGACAAATAAATATAAAGAAAAACACAATCACGTTACATTTTGAAAATCATTTTGACCATAGAAAATCTTCGAAGAAGAAATTTAGTTTTATTGTAGGTACGCTTCTAAATGCTTAGGTGTTCACAGGCGTTAATGAGTTTGCTATATCTAGGTACTCTGTATTTTAAAAATGTTATATATTGTTGTATTATTATTGAATAAAAACAAATGAAATAAAATAAAAAATGCTTTCAAATGGCAACACAATGAAAATCGAATAATTGTGATGTGCGGCGAATGCGGTTTTCGAATAATTTGAATAACAATTGAATGACAATTGAGTTTCGAACAGCTGATAATAATGAGGTATTGTGAATTCGAACAACTGCGAATCGTACAACTTTCATGGAGTCAGTATTTATTTAAGGGCATGGCATCAGGAATGACGTCACAGTCTTTTCTCACGGCATTAAGGTTCAAAATCGCGTGAACAATCGCATGATAAAATGGTAAAAATAGCGTTTTTTCCATTTTTTGAAGTTAATTTTGCGTCTATCAAAAAACTTTCACGGTTATTCCCTAGATTTTAATGCATATTATCGGTGCAAAAGACAATTTTTACTCCACGACTTTCGGGAAACGAGTTTCCGTCTTTCGGAAAAAGATCAGCGGTATTTTTATTTTTTTTTTGAGAATTTCTTTTACGGTTATTCCCTAGATAAATGTTCAACGCATCTACCCTATTTTGTTCCAAAGCATATTTAGTAACGGTTGTCGAGATATAAGGTCTCTCGTTTTTATAAATTTTTGAAATGTCGGTATGCATACTCTTAACGTCTTTCCGTGAAAATATCAATGGTTTATAAATTATAATATCAAATACAATAATTTACATAGTTAAGTAATTTTTATAACAGTAGGCACTGCAGTATAGGCAGAGAGACCAGAAGAATAATAATATACGAACGAGTAATATTATTATTAATGTCCGTTTGACCGTGACAGACTTCGTGACTTGACATCAGAGTAATATATTTTAATTTTATATTATTATTGTTGTTATAATATAATACATCCATGAATAAATCACCATTGCGAGCACGTCAGAAATGACGGATTAGTTTTAAAATATTGAACATTTCGTTTAAATATGCAAATACCATTAAATTTATGTACTTACGTACTACTTATTATTATTATAAGCCAAACACTTCTTTGCATGTTTCGCAGCAAGAAAATCACGTTATTATTTAATTTTGGTATTTCACCCGCAGTCGACAAGTATTTGACACTATTTTTTTATGCGTTTGTTTACTTAAATCTGATGGGCCCGCTACACGCTCGCGAGTCATGACGACCTTTTGGTGTTCATGAGTAAAAAGGCGTCAATGGTCGGTTACGTACACGTCAAGACAAACATTTTCATCCACACGCCTTTTTACTCAATCACAGCGAGGGTCGGCGAGCGTCTGGCGTCAGCATGAAAAAGTACTTTTTTCAAGTTTTTAAAATTATAAAGGTTTGCTTACACGTGCAACTATTGCCGAAATAATTGCGCACTTAATTACTCCAGTTGGGGCAATACGGGTTGCTGAGCAATTATTTCTTGAAAAATTGCCCGTGTAAGAGAACCTTATTAAGAAATGCTATCTCTTGATAAGTCGGATATATGAGGATGTGGGATTTCCATTTCATAAAACACGATTTTGGTAGCATTTTTCAAAGCTTAACTCAGTTTAGCTATTTTTGTGGGTCTCCTCAAAAAGTGGTTCCATAATTTTAAAACTTAAGAGTACTTACGCATACTAACATATCAAAAAATTCTAAAACAGTAGACCTTATAGATCTCGACAACCGTTACTAAATATTCTTTGGAACAAAATAGAGTAGATGCATTGGACCTTTATCTAGGTAATAACCGTATTTTTTTTTTAAATCTTGTATAAATTTCTAAAAAAAAGGTTAAAAATGCCTCTGATATTTTTTTTCGAAACACAGAAACTCGTTTCGAAAAAAATATTTTGTACTGATAATATGCATTAAAATCTAGGGAATAACCGCAGAAATTTTTTGATTGAAGCGAAATTAACCCCAAAAAAATGAAAAACGCTATTTTATCATTTTATCATGCGATTTTGAACCTCAATGCCGTGGGGAATTACTGTGACATCGTAGTTGGGTCGGGAACCTTTTAAGAATCCGAAAGTCGTCCATTAAAAAATATATGAGCAACGTCGGGTACAAAAACTAGTAAATGCATATAAAAAATAATTTATTTAAAAATCCATGATTTTCTATTGTATTGAGAAATATTGCTTGGTTATTGTTTTTTTCTTTAAATAGCGATAATAAATAAAATAATAATAAATAACAATATTACCTAAATAGCACGGTTATTGCATTTTATATTACATTATTACAAATGTGCAGTCAAGCGAGGAAATTCAATTGATTTTTATGAATGTTAAAAACGAAATTGTTCAATAAAAAAATATTTGTTTAAAAAGGCCTTTTAATACCGGTTTTCTGAAGAAAAAAAAAACACATTACAAGCTATTGTTGTTATTGGGCTATTGGGCATCTATAGGTAGGTATTTTGAATCGAGTTTTTTGTGCATTCTATAAACATTTCGGCTAGCCAACATTTCTATTGCTTTAGTAGTTAATAAAGACACTAGAACTATTGTACTTACTACTACCAGAGACAGAACTTGCGCCGGGCGAGTTGGGCGAGCGCCCAGGGCCCCTCGTCTGTAGGGGCTCTGTGTTTACTATCAAATTCAGTAGAAGGATAAACCGGAAAATTTTAAATTCACCCATTTGACTACTATAGTCCAGAATGTTTATAGCCCGGATAAATATTTTTTTCAAGTTAAACTTATATTTATTTAGATAGGCGAGCAAGGATGAGAGTGGAAAAATGCGGTGGAAATGAGGATAGAGTAAGAAATGAGATTATTAGAGATTTGTGAGAAGGATGAAAGTGAACAAGTTGAAGTGATTTGGATATGTGGAGCTCATGCTATAGCATCTGTGTATCTTCGCCTGAGGCCCCTACTGTCACTTGCAGTTTCCAGGACCTCTGGCCACCCCAACCACAGTCTCTCCTCGCACACCTCTTTGTCACCTGCTTCTACCAGCTATTTCTGGGGCGGCCCACTGGTTTTCTGTCTGCATCCTCGGCTTCCAGAGCTCTTAACGGAAACCGCTCCTCTGGCATCTGGACGACGTGTCCGAGCCATCTCAGCTGAGGCCTCTCTATGAAGAGGAGTGTGGGTTCCCAGACATACTCGTTCCTTATTTGGTCTCTCAGGGTAACTCCTGTCACTCCTCAGAATGTTCCTCTATTCAAATTTAAATAACTTCCCAATTTCCCAGTAGTTTGAAAATTTCCCCACATACGTTTTTGCTGACAGTTTAAAATTGTAGTAGGTACATGTTCCAACTGGTAAATACTGGGTAAAGATTTTATATTAGAGAAATATAAGCTGGTACGTTCAATTTTTTACGATTACCAAGCAATAATAAAATACCAGTGCGTAACAAATTATAATTTCAATCTAGTTTGTTGTATTGTAATAATGTTTATAGTGTTTGACTTGTATCCACTATCCAGATATCACCGGTTTGATTTCCGGCAGAGAACAAAATGTGAACGAATCAATCAATGGAATGTAGGATGACGATTAAAAAACGAGTTGCAACGATCTTGGATACCTAAAAGTGGTGTTTTAATGTCAAGAACCTACAATATTACCACAATGTTATAGAGTTTGCAAATAAAGAATTATTTATCCACATATTTTAATAAATAGCGAATAGCCCAAAGAAAAATGGAAAGAATAATGTTGGACATTAAACTGCAAGACAGGAAGAGGAATGACTGGATACGCAGCCAGACTAAAGTGACTGATGTGGTTGAGAGGATGGCGGTGCAGAAGTGGAGATGGGCAGGGCACATTGCAAGAATGCAGGACAACAGATGGACGAGGAGACTGCTGGAGTGGAGACCAAGGGGCGACAAAAGGCCACAAGGGCGACCACCTACCAGATGGATGGACGATATTAAGATGATCACCGGACCCCAGTGGATGGGACTCGCACAGGAGCGGGAGAAGTGGAGGTGGAGAGGGGGAGGCCTATGTCCTGCAGTGGGCAACCGCGGGCTGAATGATGATGATGATATTTTAATACTAAATAGTGACCCACTCTCGCCATACCGCTCTTTTAACAGTATACATATTGGCATTTCAAAAGTTTCTAAAAACGTGAGACCTTAGTCTCGACAACCGTTACTAAATATGCCATGGGAAAAATAGAGTAGATACATTGAAACTTTATCTAGGGAATAACCGTAAAAGATTTTTCATAAATTGTATAGATTCTAAAAAAAATGTGTAAAACACCTCTGGTCTTTTTTCCGAAAGACAGAAACTCGTTTTCTGAATATCGCGATATTTTTTTTCTGTATTGATAATATGCATTGAAATCTTGGGAAATACCGTAAAAGTTTTATTATATTGAGCGAAATTAGCCCGAAAAAATAGTAAGACGCTATTTTTTATTTTATTATATTAAAATATATTTTTTATTATGCTATTGTCTGTGCGATTTTTAACCTTAACACCGCGGGAAATGGTCATAGTTGGTTCCCTAGTTTTATACATTTTATCAACCAAATTACAGCAATATATCTAATACCTCATCCACACGCTGTCCGACCTTCCACTAGTCCCGCGCGAATGAGTAAAAAGGCGTTAACCGTCGGTTACGGATACAGTTCAAGACAATCACCTCGTCCGTACGTCCTTTTACTCATTCACACAAAACTCGTGGAGGGTTGCCGAGCGTGAAGCGGCCGCATAAAAAACTACGGGAATAATTTAAAATTTCAGTCAATTTCAGAAGTAATTTTGACAATACTTTTTTTTTGAAAAATTTACAAAAATCGTAATTATTCACTAAAACATATTCTAATTTCGATACGAGATTTATCAATAGAACTACTACTCATGTAATCAAGTACCCAACGGACAAGTTATAATAAATGCTGTTTCGTTTATATTTTAATATAATTCATACGGAATATAAAAATGGATAAACAGCGAACCACAACGCTTATGAGTATGCATACCGACATTTCAAAAATTTCTCAAAACGGGAGACCTTATATCTCGACAACTGTTACTAAATATGCTTTGGAACAAAATAGGGTAGATGCATTGAACATTTATCTAGGGAATAACCGTAAAAGATTTTTTATATCTTGTAAAGATTTCTCAATTTTTTTTAAAAAACACCTCTGATCTTTTTTCCGAAAGACGGAAACTCGTTTCCCGAAAGTCGCGGAGTAAAATTTTTTTTTGTACTGATAATATGCATTAAAATCTAGGGAATAACCCTAAAAGTTTTTTGACAGACGCAAAATTAACCTCGAAAAATGGAAAAAAAACGCTGTTTTTGCCATTTTATCGTGCGACTGTTCACGCGATTTTGAACCATAATGCCGTGGGAAAAGACTGTGACGTCATTCTTGGTGCCATGCCCTTATGTTGCTTGTATTGTCTTATCACAGGAGTCAACCCACATTACACATTACGGAATTTAAATCAACTTGACACTGCTATAAAAACATAAGTTGCTTTGCTACACATGTTCACTCTGGGAATGTGGTGGGTTTGATTATGATAAATTATACCTATATATTCTATTTAAGGCCCTCCACTCGTTTGCGAGTGATCTTAGAAGATACCTATATACCTACTAATTAATATTTTGCGATATTTCCGTTGGTGAATAATTGAAGGAAAATCCCGCGGGCTTAAGGGCCTCCACATCCCCGGGTAGCTCAGGCGCATTAATAGCGACCTCTTTACCCGCACTTCTAGCAAAATATTATTAAGAGGTGGGCCCAGGGTTAGCCTTAAGGGAGCCCCCCGGCAAACCCCACCCCTGAATTACGTTCCTTCAATATTTTTTTTTATATATATGTTTATTTTCCGAATAAAATACATGTTTTACAATACAATATAACAACAAATGCATATAAAACAAAATTATTGTTGTATCGCACCCGGCGAAGCTGCGTAGTGCATGCTTGTGTCCGGGTGGCGGTATCCTTGTCGTTGGTGAATACGTTGAGATGGTTTGGACACGTTGAGAGAATGAATGACGAAAATATACATATAGGTACTATGCGTGAATGAGGAGGTGTTAAGAAACCAGGCCGTGTATGAATATGTCGTCCAGATTCTCAACTAAACTTTAGTTTTTTTTTCGGCTTATGAGGCCGTGGTTGTTGGAACGGATTCTTCTACTGTTTACTAGGTATATGAAACGATTCTGACTGGCCGGTCATATAGCCCAGAAAATGCTCGCTCATATGACACCCATCAGCCACGAAAGCTTTAACTTATACGATTTATTTATTTCTGCAATTGTATGCGAACGTGCAGAGAATTTCGACAGGGCTTGAGAATTTGTTTGTGAACATTTTTGGACAAATACTAAGCACTCCTCAGGCCACTATAGGCCTTACATCAGAAGAATATTTTTGGATAAAATCATATTCCACAGTTTGAGATGTTGCGTTTGTTTACTAGTTTAAGAAGCACTGGTCTCGTTACTACCTTTGCGGTTGAAAACAATTTAAAAATAATTTGTACTTCACTACAAGAATTTTCAAACAATTTTAAATTCCTAAACATCTGGGATTCCTACACGTACGTATACATTAACATTATATATGTTACAGTTAAAGCATTCATTTAGTGAATGCATGCACTAACTAGCCAGTGCATACATTGGCTGACACGCTCAGTTAATGTGTCCACAATCATTCTAATTTACGCTTTGATTAGTTTGTGCGTACATTTACAAAGGGGATTCAGTCAAAGCTTGCACAATGTTTATAACAAGCAAAATGGCTGCTGATTCGTGCACAGCTGTTATTCAATGAACACTGATTTCAGCTGTCAGTGAGAAATATATTTGATTGATTTCATGTTTTTTAGCAGGATAACCATTTTAAACATAACTCTCACATTAATCTAGAATTCTCTTCGCAAATGCATCTTAATCCATAAAAAAATACCTTGTTAGTTGTTGTTTATACTTTAACGAATTCACAGTAGTCAATGCATGCATTGACTAGTGGATGTGTACACTCACTAGTTATAGCGTTAATTTTTAAACGGAGTTAATACTTTGGTTAAAATCATCAGTTAATGCATACATTGACTAGTGAATGCATACATTAACGGCTGTTTAAGCTTTAACTGTAACATATACATTTACATTACATATAAATTGTATACGTACAATATAGATATGTAAGTATTTATAGTTAAGTTTATAAGTAGTGTTGGTTGGGCCGACCTAAGACTGTAGGACTTTGTTATCGAACTTTAGAGTTTCGTGAAAGATTTATAAGAAGTTGAGTTATTGCAGTATTATTATTCAAGTTGGAACGAGTCAAGGAACAAAATACCATATTTCAATAATGTATTCATAGTTTTGTTTCTATACAATTTTAACGAAAACAACCATAAAATTGAGAATCTACACAATATATTATTATTTATTAATAAAATAGGGTAAGTATATGCATTGAACCTTTATCTAGGGAATAACCGTAAAAGATTTTTTATATCTTATATAGATTTCTCAAAAAAAAAACGCCTCTGATCTTTTTTTCCGAAAGACGGAAACTCGTTTCCCGAAAGTCGCGGAGTAAATTTTTTTGCACTGATAATATGCATTAAAATCTAAGGAATAACCGTAAAAGTTTTTTGATAGACGCAAAATTAACCCCAAAAAATGGAAAAATAACGCTATTTTTACCATTTTATCATGCGATTGTTACGCGATTTTTGAACCTTAATGCCGTGGGAAAAGACTGTGACGTCATTCTTGGTGCCAAGCTCTTAATGGATGGCACTCAACATTTAACTGAGCAGTGAAAGTCGGGCTAGAATTTTTCATTGCATTATGTCATATATTAAATATTATTATTTTATCATCCCAAATCAAAGGGTAGTTGAATGCGATTTTACAAGATTTCATTCAAATTCGCTGTGATGTTTTTTGTCTATGAACAAATCTTGCAATCGATTTTTCAATAACTTCCTGACTATTTAGAGACTTGAAACTTCGCAAACATACGTAAACCTGGTGACAAAACAATTCTGTGCCAAATTGGACCAGCCTACTCCAGAGACAAAAAAGATGTGTCGTGTGTGGTATCGTATGAAAGGGCGTTGAAAAAGTCCAGTACGATGTCAGATTTTCTCTGGGTCAAGCCTTGGAACCTTGGAAGACACCGAGCGATCGAGAGGATCCAGCCACCTCATACCACCGTGTTTGGTATCTCACGAAAGTGCTTCACGAGTAGAACTCATATCTTTTTACAAAATTTGGTCCTGTTTATTCTCGGTAGGAGGCGCCATTGGAATGGAGGAATCCAAGCGCGTCGGAAAGGCGTGTTTAGAAGACCGCGAAAAACAGTTCTAGGATGTAAAGACATAAAATCTTGTTTTTTTTTAAATACGGTTATTTATTTGGATTTAGCACATTTGGTACTGTAGTTGAATTTCACCTTTTTCAGCATTCTATTCCCGTTTGTCTGTCCTCGCATCTCTTCCACAATAAACGATGCATACTTATCCATTTTATACATTCTGCATAGTAAGCATCTACCTAGTACCTACCTTACGTACGAATATCCAGTATTCTAAAAAGCAAATATCTGTCCAACTCGGTACCTACTCGCTTCCTATGGAATCACAACGTTTCATACAAGTTTATCTTTTACTACCTCAATTTTTCTGGTCACAACATTTGTCTTCAAGTTTGCGTACATTTCTCACCAGAGGTCTCAGCGTGCAGTCAAGTATTTTGAATTCACATTTTATGGTTTTTGTACATTCTCTCTCGTAACACTTTTCGCTGGTTACCCCACATTGTGTGAAAATGAGCTAATCTAAAATACAACTACGATAAATACAAAACGAGTTTCTGTCTTTCGGAAAAAATCAGAGGTGTATTTCGAATTTTTTTTTGAGAAATCTATACAAGAATCAAAAATTTTATACTGTCATTCTCTAGACAAAGGTTCAACATATCTACCCAATTTTTTTACGAGGCATATTAGTAACGGTTGTCGAGATCTAAGGTCTCCCGATTTATGAAATTTTTTGAATGTCAACATGCCTACTTTTGAATATTTGATCATATCTACGATAATTTAAATAGAAAATAATGTAAAGACCAAATAAATGGAATGAAATAAAACAATAATGGCGGCTTTTGTTACACACGACACAAAACAAAACACAAACGTAGAGACAATAGAGTAATAGTATTCTATTGTTTTATCTACGCTTTTTTTCTTTTATTATTATTGGTTAGTATAGTGCACTATTGTTTGCTCACTCATACCTATAAAATACAAAATGATATAGTGCCTATACCTATATATTATTTTATTATGTACCTATGTACTTCAAAAATGAAAGAATACTTATTTATTGACTTATTGTATAGTAGGTATTCTTATAGTTTCTTTGTGAGTCCGTTTTTTTTGGGTAGTTGAGTGTAGTTTGAATGTATTTCTTCAATTGCCCATCTCTATGTGCATGTGGGGGTGTGTGTATGTGGGGGTGTGTGTGTGTGTGTGTCAATGTTATAAAAGTAGGTATATCGACATTTCAAAAAACGGGAGACCTTTGATCTCCACAACCTTACTAAATATGCTTTGAAAAAATTAGGGTAGATACACTGAACCCTTATCGAGGGAATGACTGTATATAAAAGATTTTTTACATCTTGCATATGTTTATAAAAAAAAATGTTTAAAACACCTCTGATTTTTTTCCGAAAGACAGCAACTCGTTTCCCGAAAGACGCCAGCGAGTTTTTTTTTCTTAATTGATAATATGGATTAAAATCTAGGGAATGACCGTAAAGTTTTTTTTCAATGAAGCGAAATTAACCTCAAAAAGTAGAGAAAACGCTATTTTTAACATTTTATCGTGCGATTTTGGACCTTAACGTCGCGGGAAATGACCGTGACGTCGTAGCATAGTCCTAGCTTAAAAGCGATGTCTTCCAGCTAACTCAACCCAGCCAGACAATATTAAAAAAAAGAAAATTCATAAGATCACTCATAGACGATTGCAGGGCTTTAAATAGATAAATTAAATAAACAGTAAAATTTATTTACTTAATTTTGGAAAATTTCAAGTTCTGTTTTTATATTTATTTTGGAATAAACAACTGGCAACCTTAAAAATGACTAAATTCTTAAATACAGTCAACAAAAGATTTTTAATGGCATTATTTTTATTTTATTTTCTTATCTTGAATTAAGTACGTCAAATAATAATAATCACAATTATTACTATGTAGTATAATTTCTGTATTATGACTGTAGAGATGTACTGTAATAATAGTTGATAATAATCTAAATAATATTCTAAATTGTTTTGTAATAATTTTAATCTTTTTATAAAATAACAACTTATTATTGTTCGCTGTAATGTTTCAATTTCCCCACTGTGCGGCGGTAATTAGGGTTGCCTACTTTTTACTTAGAAAACAAAATATTTTGAACAAATGTTTAAAATAATAGAATACCTACTCAATGTTGAAGGACTTTATTCCAATTCGTAGTTCTGTCCTGGGGATTGACGAAACATTAAATAAATAAATAAGTTGTATTATATGACGTCTTCTTCTTCGTCAGCCTATTCCCGTCCACTCCTGGATGAAGACCTCCTCCATCTTCTTCCACGCCTCTCTATCCTGGCCTCTCTGGATCCGGTTGGCACCCACGTACTTGACTAGGTCGTTTCTCCATCGTAGTGGTGGTCTTCCTACACTCTTGCTAGTCCTGGTGACGTACCTTATGTTAATTAGAGCCCTTTACACTCTATTTGATTAAATCAAATTAATTTATAAAGTTATAAATATAAAATTTATTAGAATTAAAAACAACTATAAAAGTAATACACATTTGCTTTGTGATATCGATATGCAATAACTAAAGAGTCCGATTGCCCCAATGGGCCTCGAGATTATGGTAAACAATAAGCATGGATTTATAATCCGTTCTTGAAAAAACAATCGAGTGCAGACGAAATCTTTCAAAATTCTCCGTAACACGTACTTACGCACGTCTGGTAAAAAAAGATAAAGGGGTCGTATGGTCCCTGACTGTTGGCAACGGTTCCATGTCAAAATCTCAAGTGACAAAATCTCACATGTCAAAAGGGTAACCTACTATCGACAGAATCGCAACTCAACACCGGGAAATCTGATGCCGTTGTTTTTTTTTGTTTGGTTTTTGTGTGCAAAAAAAAAACAACCTAACGAACCTAACCCAACAACATTGAAATTGTCGGCAACAGGTTTTCCGGTGTTGAGTTGCGATTCTGTCATTAGTAGGTTACCCTTTTGACAGTTGAGATTTTGTCATTGTGAGTTTCTGTCTGGTTACCGTTGGCAACCCTAATTATTGTGACGTAACCTCAGATGAAATACTGCAATTTTCCCAATTTAGTAAATTTGCACGATGATGTTATGAAACGATTATCGGAGTCTAAAAATAGATTAGTTTTATTTTATGTAATACTCGTCTCAATTAGAAAAATCAA
The DNA here is from genome assembly GCA_963576895.1 of Ceraclea dissimilis. Classification (NCBI taxonomy): domain Eukaryota; kingdom Metazoa; phylum Arthropoda; class Insecta; order Trichoptera; family Leptoceridae; genus Ceraclea; species Ceraclea dissimilis. The sequence continues at coordinate 13,952,072 of OY756376.1, forward strand.
AATTACATAAAATGAATTTTGAAAGAGAGAAAGTTGGGACAAATTGTGTTATTAATGCTGGATTGCACCAACTTTTTTATGTGAGGAATAAATTTTGTTTGAAAAATAATGATAAGCGGCTCCTATTTCCGCTATTACTCACCTAAAAAGTTGGTGAAATCCAGCATAAGATTAGTAATGACTGTTTTAAGCAAGTGGATATATTTTTGGGGAGTTTTTTTTTTACTAGAGATGGACGCTGTGATGGAGACATTGAAAGAAGGAAGCTGCCCAGTGCTAGAATAAATAGCGTACTCAGACCGATTGTTAGTAGTAGCGTCTATGAAAGCAAAAGTGCTAGTGCACAATGCTGTCTTGGTGCCAATTCTTATGTATGCGAGTGAGACTTGGACGTGGTTGAAGAAGGATGAATCTGAGTTGAACCCAGTGGAAATGAGATCGTTGAGAAGAATGTGTGGGAAAAACTGAGAGATGGAATAAGCAGTGAGGTTTTCATAGAGATGAGTGACTGTAAGACGGATCTTGTAACTAGAATGAAAGTGAACAAGCTTAGATGCTTTAGGCAAAATTTTCGCAACTGGACATATGTACGGCAAGGTTTTATGTATGGGATGATTGGATATCACGTGTTGTTTGTATTTACGATACTTCTATAAGTATTTACGTGCGAGAAGTGAAGATATTTATATCAATAAGTAATGATTAATTATAATTGCTTCAATTAAGTATTTATACATAATTGTGTCTGATTTCTGTGGAAATATTAAGTGTTTTAAAGATAACAATGCTATTAACCATTGAAAATACGTGTACGTAAACGCATATATAATCCATAATTAAATTAAAATATACCGCTGTAGAAATTACACATTGAATTATTTTGCACACCATGCATACCATAATTATTACTGGAGTCTTAAAATAATTTCAAGTCAGGAAAAATCCACAAAGATCACACACTAAATTAAGGTTCCAAGTACCTTCCTTATATTATTATTTTTTTCTATAGCGTGCTATGTACCTGTGTTCTCTAATTTATCTTCAAAAAAGGACTACTTCTGGATCGCGATTCACTATCTTTCTTCCTTAACTTAGGCGACTATTTAGGGATACATTGAAGGAAAATCCCGTGGGCTTAAGGCGCTCCACATCCCCGGGTAGCTCAGGCACAATAATAGCGACCTCTTTACCCGCACTTCTAGGCAAATCTTTTATTTAGGGATATTCTCTATTTAGGGATACAATCCCTAAGTTAGGATTTTGCGATTCTCTATGACAAATGAATTCCTTGGCGACGGCTATTGTCCTTAAAACTATCCTTAAGTTAACGCCGCGTATTTACCCCTGGTGATACTTTAAGGATATTGTTTTTACGAGTTAAATTTGTAATAAAATAAATTAATTTTGCACATATGTATAATTGTATATGTAAGTAAAAATGATTATTGCTTATTTCTGCAATCGTATTCTGTCCCATTCACAGACAACCACTTAACCACATTTTTAATAAAATGTGTAAAATTTAATTAATTAAAAATGTGGTTAATATATTTAATAATACGTGTATTTAATATTTCCCAGAAAAAACTAATTATCATCTATCGCTAATTGTTTGCACAGTTAAGTGGTTTCCTTTGTAGTAGCCACAACAGCCGGGTTCAAGTCCCGGTTGAGTCATGACAATTTATGTAAAGAGTGGGAATTTTTAATAATAGTTTTTTTTTTCGATAGTGGTTTGTCGCCAGGTTTCGGCATTCAAATTTCAATATTAATTTTCTGAATTGAGGTTAGCTGGCAGAGATCGCAGCACTGCGATAAGCTCGCCCCAGTGAACAAAGTTTATAGCATCTCATACTTGTTATCGTCGGTGACATGCCGATATAATTAAATGTGCCATGGGAACGAAATGTGAATATTTTTTATATGATGTTTCAACCGTTTTACTATGAAAAGAGATGACAGCTTTTAAAAAAAATTAAAACTGTGGTTTTTTTAAAGATAAGTTATGAAATTGTTCTTTTGTGTGCAAGAAGCAGAACGTACATATCTCAAAAATGTGTGACTATTTCCACGAAAAAATGTTTATTTAATCATAAAAAAATAATTCAAAGTCAGTGCATGTCAGAGCTAATTACAGAAAATTTGACTTTTGAAAAAAAAAAACTAATTGGCATCACCAACGTTATATCATTCTGTATTTTGTTCACTTAAGTATAAATAAATAAATAAATAGCGACCCATAAGCTTGCCACACCTTATCTGTCTGAAAATCTTGGTAAATATTTAGTAATCCTCTTTAGATGTATAACGAAACAAGGCAAAATTATCTTAATCAGTACTTATTGTTCGTATGGACACTTGATTAAATTAGGCCGTCGTGCATTAGTATTGTATTGTGTGATATTATATTTATATAGTAAATATAATTATTATTTATAATGATTATTAGGTAAATGTGTAATTAATAAATAGATTATACATACCTACTATATATTATAGGCTGATTCTGATTATTGTATTGTATTTTATAATGGATAATGGGCATAGCTTATAATTCTTATAAATATGAATCAATGATAGTGTTATCTTCTTCTTCTTATTCAGCCATCCTTTCACTGCTGGATATAGGCCTCTTATAACGTTTTTCAATTTTTTCTTCTTCGAACTTTGCTCAACCAGTTCGTTTCTGCGACTGTGACTATATCATCCACCCATCTTTTTTGGGGTCGTCCTACAGGTCTTCTGTTCTCCCACGTTCGCAATGTTAGGATTCTGGGTGCCCATCTCTCATTTCCCTGTCTCGCAACGTGGCCTGCCTATTGCCATTTTAACTTAGCGATACGGTCTACTATGTCGGTAGCCTTTGTTCGGCGTTTCTAATTCTATCTCTCAGACTGATTCCTAACATTTGTTGTTCCATAGCTCTTTATGTGCATTTTATCTACATAGCAAAATTTTTAATTGCGATCTGCGAGGCTCTCCCATGTGCACCGCCCAGGAGCCATTGGGCAGGCCAGGAGGTGCTCAATGTCCTGCAGCTGCCCGCAGTCGCTCGTCGCGTCTTCAACTATTCCCCATCTCTGGAGGTTCTTCCTAGTGGTAAAAAAATTATCATTGCCGCCCTATTTAAGGTGCGCACAAATAGTTATATTATTGTAGTCAATTTATATTTATATTTCCACGCTAACTTATGTTAACTTATGATAATCTGACTTATGACCTAGATTTCTTTTCCAACACCCTTTTATACGATATCAGTGATATCATATCACACATGGATACTTTGAATCATCCTGTAGAGTTTGTATATGTACGCGTAGTGTATCTAGATATAAAATATATTTTAAAACACATAATTAATTTGATTATCTAGAATAATGACCTCAATCAAATAATTTAATTTGCGGAGTCTTTTTATAAAATGCATATTTAATTAAATTTATTAAATATATGTACTTACGTATTTTATCATCAATTATAGAGTCTGATCAAATATTCGGTTTCAGCTTCGGCACATTCGGTCAAACATTGTCGCACTTTCGGCTCGATTCGAATGGGGCAAAAGGATTAGAAAAAGGCAACAGTAATTTATTTTACAGTTTTTACCTCAACATAGACGTGAGGCATCTTCATTCACATAATGTAGTGTTATGTGAACTCCCTTGGGGAAGAAGCAGGATCGGTGTTCAGACGCTTACGAGTCGGCATAGGCTGGCTTAAGAGATCAATCTATGCCCAGGGCAACGTTCACCCATTCCACCACATCCTGCTGTCAGTCGTGTAATTTTTGGAATACGTATGCTACAGCGATTTATTTATACTTCACGTGAACAAAATATAGAAACACATTGAAAATCAAGCAATGCAAGACCACGACATAGCCACATAATGATCACTCGTTACCTCACATTGTGGCAAATACATACCATTATGGTATGGATGGTTCGTTGGATGTTTGTCGTCTTGTGAGTAACAGAAGTCGGGTTCGGCAGTATGAACTATAATAAATAATATACCTAATGTTGTCATCAGACATTTCTTATCTAATCTCTTTATTCAATATATTTATTTATTTATTTCGTCTGCTAAGCAGTAATTTGATATTAAAAGTAAATAATTCTATTAATATGTTCGAGTCTATCCGGTCAGTATTATTGTCATTTTTTTTACGAATATTCAGTATTTTTAATTATTTATTTTAAACAGTAGTGAAGCAATGATTCATGTAAAGGTTTTAGACGATCTGGTTCCCATTGCGCATAGGAATTTTTTTTTTTTTTTTTTTTTTTAAATAAAAATGAATCTGGGTTTATCGAAATAAACCCAAATACATCTTTGTACACTTCACAGAAAGCTTAAAAGCTTGTGTTGTGAAGTGGAGTAAGTCGGGGATTGAACCCGCGCCCACTGGATTAACAGTCGAGCGCGTTACCAACCAGGCTACCGACCACAATGAATGAAATCACCCTAGCTATAATCTTGATATTAATTCCATTCATTTTTACTGATGGAAATATTCTCAAAAATACTGGCCGTAAATATTTTAGCGTAATTTTAATTGATGTTATTAAATTTGCCCAATGCTGATATTTAATTTTGTTAGAATAAAATGTTTTACATATTATCATCATCATTAATTAGCTGATACTGCAATTTTATAATTAATTTCACACAATGATAGAAAAAACTGAAAACGAAGGCAAGTACCTACATATATAATAATTAGTTTATTTGCTGACTACTGATTAATATAAATTCGTAAGAAAAAGATGACAATAAGTAGGTACGTATAATTTTAAAATACACTTGCAATACAAAATACTGATATCACGCTTACAAGTTTGGCTACTCTACCTACATAAAAATGTAGTTATTCAGTTTTTTCGTTAATTTTAATGTGTTCTTATATTTTAACGGTTTCATACAATACTTTCAATTTTTAATTTCTGACAAATCAAACATGAGCTCTATTATTGTAAATTGATGTGATGTACCCTTATTGACCATAAAATAAATAAATAAATAACCGTTTCAATACGAAAAATTTCTGATAGCATCTTTATGATTATATTATTCAATGAATGAAATCACCCTAGCTATAATCTTGATATTAATTCCATTCATTTATACTGATGGAAATATTCTCAAAAATACTGGCCGTAAATATTTTTGCTTAAAATACTGACGATCTCAATATTTTTAATTAATAATAATTGTAGCCACATAAATGCATTACTAATTTGTATTATTTGTCTATCGGGCGATGACTGTTGAGAGTTATTTTATTTACTGAACACTGATTGATACAAAAAATTTTGGGCTTGGAATGTTACGAAGTCATTTCTACCAAATAACGTGCTGATTGCTGGGTATTAGGTTGAGATATTCGACTATTAGCGTAAGGTGGAAGTCCATTTTAATGATTTTAATTTTTACAGGTTTATTGGAAGTCCGCGTGTGTTTTGCCTCGTGTATTTTTTATTTGGGAGAGATGTGCTCTGAGTAAAAATCGTTCTATCATCGCTTCAAATTTTGTTTGAGAGTGTAAGCGCAAAATAAGAATATCGCAAAGTTTGTCGCTAATGTGAGCTTATTAGCGACAAACTAGATTTTGGCTTATTGTACAAAACGCGGACCCAATGCATAAAAAATATTTGCTAGAATCACTGCGTCTCACCATAAACGTTTTATCAACAAAATTACAGCATTTTATTTAACAAACTATGCGGAATGATCTCAAGTTTCAGTAAATTGATTGAAATTGAAAAGGTAATTTTGGAATTATTATTTTATGGACAAAATTCCAAAATCAGTTATCTACTCGCATGAGTCGCTAAAACATATTCTTATTTATCCATATTATAAGTCTTAGGATGATATCTTTAGTATTAGCTGAGTAATCTTACTTTTCCCGACGCAAATTTTCTCATTTTCAGTCATTATGCCCCTTAATATTTTGGTTTGGAATCTCACGAATTTATTATTTACAACATATTTTCACAAAAATTCCTGCAAATTTCATTAAATTGTGTTGTAGAAATAAAGTATCTATAATAATCTACATAATAAAAATGTTGATAACATAAACATGTACATATTTACAAATACATACCTACAGTCCCGGATGTACGTTTTTTTTTGAAAAACTGTAGGATTTTATCTTTTTTTATTACATAATTCGTTGATTTAAATATAAAACCGCAAAAAATACTGAATAATCGCGAGAATTGGCTGGTTGGCAGATATTGCCACTGGCAATAAACCCGCCATTTGTAATGTACTTTTTATTACAATAAAGCTTATTATAATTATTATTTTATTAGAATACCTAAAAATGATAAGTTTTCCGGAAATGCTAAAAAAAATACAAAAGACATTCCAATGAGGCGAAAAATACTCTACTAAAAATATTATAAAAACCGTCACACTGTTTACTTGGTGACTTTTTTGTAACCGTAAATCAACTTAGGATGCGTCTAAAAATGATTTTAGGCTGTCTTTAAAAGTGCTCCCTGGATACCCACTATCCAAAACATTTTTTTTAAACATTACGTATTTGGCGCCCCTTAAATTAGTCGCCCAGGGCAGTTTCCGTTTGCCCCTCCCCTAGATCTGGGACTGCATACTTACATACGAAACGAATAGATAATATACTTATAGTAACTTCCTATCGGTAATAAAAATATATTGAGTATTAAATGTGGTCATTAAAATTTTATACTTCTCTGAAAAAATGTAAGTGTGATAATAAATTATTGTAGTGTGTTTTTTACTGAACTAGAAATTACCACAAAATGACCCAGTAACATAAATGGTCACGGCGAAACGCCCTAGGACGAAAAAATACCGAGGGTAACGGAAAATCAGGGTTCGTTAAAATCCAATATTTGTAATAAAACTCTTCTTCTTTCTCAGCCATATTTCCACTGCTGGATGTAGGCCTCTTCTATTTTTTTTCCAGTGTTATCTTCTTTGGGCTTTTTAAGTGTGTCCGATTTAATCCCCATACAAATACGTGCTTTGTAACGGAATTTGTGTACAAAATTTTGTTGTATGAATTTTGCGACACTGTGAGATGCGAGTTTTTATGATTTCTTAGAATTAAGGTAGCTGTTGTATCTGCAGTACCAGGGCCGTAGCGGGTGAATAATACTATTTGTAAACGACATCAATAATTTATGTCTGTAGAGTGGAGTTATGTAGATAAGTAAATATCCATTTATTATAAGAATAAATTATTGTTATGAATTTTTTGGAAAAATGAATATGCATAGATATTTGTTTTACAAATAAGTACCTACTAATAATAATTACAATTATCGTCATCCAAAATCAAAGATTACTCTTTGATTTTGGATGACAATCTGATGATAAACTGATTAACGGACTTCATACAAGTTTACACTTGTATGAAGTCCGTTAAATATATTATTATGAAAGTAGCAGTAGGTATATGTGATAAAATAATATACATGTACATTTTAATTCAAGTAAGTACCTAAGTATATCAAAATGGTTTTAAACAATAATTTATTCTTATAATATGTGGATATTTACTTATCTACATAAATCTTATCTACAGACATAAAATATTGGTGTCGTTTGCAAATATTATTATTCACCCGCCACGGCCCTGGTACCGCAGGTACAACAGCTACCTTAATTCTAAGAAATCATAAAACTCGCATCTCACCGTGTCGCAAACTTCTTCCTACCACAAAATTTCGCTACAAAACGGACAATTTGTATGGGAAAGAGGTGGGACAGTCATTTTACTATGAAATAAAAATGACAGCTCTTTAAAAATTCAATATAATTGTATTTTTTTGAAAGATAAATGAATTATGAAATTTTACTTTTTATGTGTAAGAAATAGAATATATTTAAAAATGTGTGACCGTTTCCATAAAAAAGGTTTATTTAATCATAGACAATTTATTCAAGGCCAGTGCACAGCTGTCTTTGTCAGAGGTACAGATAATTTGACAATGTCCGGTCTGGCAACATGACCTGCCCATTGCCACTTTAATTTGGCAATGCAATGAATATCAGATACGTATTATACAAAAGGCGGGCTTATTGCCTAGTGGCTATTTCTAACAGCCAACCTAAATGAACATATATTTCTGTATAATGTTTATTTATTTATTTTATTTTACTTGTTCCTTTGTAATTTAGTCACCTCACTCTATTTTTATATTATTATGTAGTAAAGAGATTAGTATGTAAAATAGATTCGTTGATATTTTCTACTGTTTTTTATTTTCAGTAGATCTTTCAGTGCTGCTGCTCATTTACTGCCGATGTTATGTTATGTTATTTACTGTTTCTGCCCAAATCTCTTAATCTGATTTACTTTCATCCTGAATTCATGCATAGCAACCCACGTACCACACGCTTCCTGTTCACTGTTCAACTTGGGAACAGATATCAGACATCCCCAAACTTTATTACAGCAATCCCTTTTAATCATCGTATTTTAGTGTATGACGTTCATCAATGGAATAACGGTGCAAAATCAATATCATGAAGGTTTTTATTAGCTGTGATGAGATCTCGTACCTATTGATTGGAATTATATAGGAAAAATTGAGTATGCATATTGATATTTCTAAAATTTCTAAAAACGGGAAACCTTATGTTGACGCCAGACGCTCGCCGACCCTCGCCGTGAATAAGTAAAAAGGCGTGTGGATGAAAATGTTTGTCTTGACGTGTACGTAACCGACCATTGACGGCTTTTTACTCATGAACACCAAAAGGTCGTCATGACATGGTCATGACTCGCGAGCGTGTAGCGGGCCCATTACATCTCGGCAACCGTTACTAAATTTGCTTTGGAAAACATAGAGTAGATATATTGAACCATTATCTAGGGAATAACCGTATAAGTTTTTTTGATTGAAGCGAAATTAACCACAAAAAATGAAAATACGCTATTTTTACCAATTTTATCATGCGATTGTTCACGCGATTTTGAACTTTAATACCGTGGGAAATGACCGTGACGTCATAGTTGAGTCGCGAGCCTAAGCTGCTGAATTGAATTTGTTTCATTTTTTCGATTAAACATTTATAGGTGTTATGGCTGTTTTTGTTGCCATTGACCGTTTTACTTATGGCACATACTCCTAAATTTGGAAAAAACGAACACGACTTATGTGAACACCTAATAATTTATTTATTTTTCATCAATTTCACAATACAGAATAAAATCAACACACTTTTCATAATAAAAGTATTACCGGATATCACATGTTAAATAGACCTATATTCTATACTAACAAAACTGATCTACACACATATATTTTAAAGGAAAACTTTGAGAATCCCTGCCTCCCACAATCATTCATGTAATGTTTTTTGGACCCAGTTCAAGAGTTGATAACGAAGTTGGTTCATGTTTTATGCGTTCAGGGGAGACCGACCTAATTTGTGACCCTTTTACGTGACGATTTTTTTTTATAAATCACACGTTTTTGCACCATTCATGTACATTACAGGAACGTATTTTTCGTAATGTCGTTATTAAGAACGTTGTTGAGTTATTAAGAAATCTTTATATTTTTTATAATTACATATATCTACCTGCTATTGTTGAGATCTCACCCTTTGCATTTATTTGCTTATGGAGGGTGGTTTCTAATTGAATTCTATTGTGATATGTAAACATGTGCTGTGTATATCTGTAAATAAATAAAAATTAAGCGTATTTTTTCTTAAATACAGCTTGTAGGCATAGGTACTATATTATGTTTGTGTACCTCACCATAATTAAGAAAATAGATAACAATGTCTTCAGAATAGATAGAAAAATGAGTACATGGTTGGCGCAGTTGGTTGAGGCGGCAGTCTCTCGAGCGGGAGGTGCCAGGTTTAAACCCCGGTGCTGGCGATGTATTTCACACTTTGTGATACAGGCTCTTAGCCTAGTGCAAGGTGTGCAGGAAAGTATTTGGGTTTGTATATGCAAACCCAGATTCTTAAAAAAAAACACTAATCTCAAATCAGCCAAAAATTACATCAACTTTTGCCGTAACACTACAGAATTCTTCTTCTCTCTATGAATGCCTCAGCCGCGCTTTCTCTGCTCCAGGTCATTCAGCCTGGAACGAACTCCCCATGAGCATTAGGCAGGCACAGACTGTGACTCAGTTCAAGAACCACCTAAAAACATACTTATTATTATTTTTTTTTTTTTTTTAATTTTTAAAAATGAATCTGGGTTTATCGAAATAAACCCAAATACATCTTTGCACACTTCACAGAAAGCTTAAAATCTTGTGTTGTGAAGTGGAGAAAGTCGGGGATTGAACCCGCGCCTACCGGATTAACAGTCGAGCGCGTTACCAACCAGGCTACCGACCCATCCTCATTTATTTAATCTTTAAGTGAACAACAAATACATATAAATATAAAATATGGACATAGTACAGATTATAAATCGTTGTTCACTATGACGAACTTATCTCAGAACTGCGATTTCTTCCAGTTAACCCCAGGAAAAAAATAAAAAAAAAATAATAAAAATATATGAAGTAGAAAATATATACATATTACATACATGCATATTGCATATGGGAGAAAAACTACTAAATAAAATACTTAAGAAATCCTTCCAAGTTAATTAGTTATATAGCATAAGTAAATAGGTTATCAAAGCGCCCTTGTGGTGGGTATAGATATAGACTCACAAAACGGCGCTATACAAATCATCTTATTGTTAATACATCGGCAAGGCACCCGATCACGAGTGATAAAATGGCATGCAAAGACAAAGTCAATGTAATTAAGCATAAGTACTATAACAACAGAATTGCGACGTTACGAAAATGAAACAAATTTGATTAATTAATTAGTGAAAACCATCGTGCTACCGCAGTGCAATTTGCAATCATAATTTCCATTATTTTTCATTGCTGGGTCACGATTTCTGTTCACAATTACAGCACTCTCCTCCCAGTAGTCATGTTGGGCGACCATAAAAATGTATACAGGAAAAAAACATTTGTGTATTTTTTATTATTCAAGTACCTAGGTACCTACCCAACTATGTAAACATACCTCCGGTTATGTATTTATGTTATGTGTAAATAATATTTTTGTTTGATAAGCTTTTGAATAACCCGTATTATTTTCCTAATAGGCATATCTACGAATACTATGAACATTGAACATATTATATTTTATACAATAATGTACCAATAATGTACCTGGTACCTATCAGGGGCGAGGAGTGTATTTACTCATAGGAAAATCCAGTAATTAATAACACTGGTTACATAAATTACACAATTTTATAAACGTACGAACTACGTTGTTGTACGACAATTTTTCGGAAGACTTCATGTGCGCCCGGTTGTTTTCCGTATGTTGTAATTTTTTTTAATATAGGTATGTCGTCCATTTATAATGTAAAATGTTCACATATGCATATATGTATTCACATATGGATGAGTATTTATTTGCCTATTACCCATTTTTATGTAACAGTTTTTTTAGCGTAACTGAAAACACAGTTGTTTCATTATTAAGTAGATACTTACTGCTTTCATTTGAAGCATTCGTCTAAAGGTGTTCTTACACGACCAATTTTTCGAGGAAATAATTGCGGCAACTCGTACCAAATGTATTGATTAACATTATTTCACGAGTAAAGAGAATTGCTGAATATCCAATCGATATAAGTATACATTTTAATTAATTGTTTTCTCTTTTGCACGCAATATCGTTGTCTCGCTTTAAATATTGCCGAAATAATTGCTATATTACGAAATAATGTTAACCAATACAATTTGTACGAGTTGGCGCAGTTATTGTTTGAAAAATTACTCGTGGAAGAGCACTTTTTAAGGTCTTATTTCGCCTTATATCCTAAATTCATCAAAATCAATGTACAATTCAATCAGACATAAAATCTCCTTTAAAATAACAGTTGTTCATAGCTTTCCTAGTATTACACACATTCTTGTTAAATGCTATTGTGATTAGTAACAGACAGGTATGAAATAGTATTAAGGTAATTAACACTCAAAGAAGTCGTGATGATAGCAGAGAGCAGATAGAATAAAATAACATAACAATGATGTTATTATTTAATTACTGTCTTTAATTAGCGAATAAAAATAACAGACAAGGTCTTATGTTATTTCTCTTACTTAACCCTACAATGCGCAGTGATTCATATATGAATCAACCGGTTTTTTTCCAGATAATTTTTTACTAAGTCCAATTCCGTGGTTACTTGCACACCATGGGCGTCGCCAGCCTCGGAGCTAGGGGGGGGGGGGGCAAAAAATTTTAAAACTCGATACATAATGAAAAAATATTAAATAGCGCCGCAGGCAATTTTTTTATGAATTAACAGTATTTTGATGGATTTTCATGAAAATTTATGATATGATGAGAAAACGTGTGGTAATAATGTGATTTTTGTGAGGTTTTATCATTTAGTCTGAAAATATATATACCTATTCCAATCTCTGACTACGCCCATGTTGCACACTGTTATCAATCAGAACAATCTATTGAAATGATTAGAAGCAATAATGGTAAATTGGAAAGCAATTTTAGTGACAAAATTAATAGTTAATTACTTTCAAATTTGCTGCATGTGTGTGGAGAACATTTTATTCCCGCTTTAAATGTAAATAACTCTATAATTTTTAGGCGAGGGGAGGTGATATTTTATGTTTCATAGTTGTTATATTATATTTCAATAACTATGTGAAAAAATCATGTTCACTAATTTATTTATTGTCCTGGAGACCTTTTGGTCCAACCATGTTTTTTTTGAAAAAAATCGCGTGAAATTCTAAAATTATGATTTTTTGTAGAACAAACCTTTCTCTGTGCATCTACACCTATGTATCTACCAATTTTTTTTATTGCTAATATAAAAAATTGCTCATTGTGGGGTTAAGATTATCAAATATAATTACAGCCATATTGTTTTATTGCGATGTTGGATGTTGCCGATGAGGGGATCATGTTTCTTTCAACATCTAAGTACTGAGAGCCGGTAAAACAGATGTTTTCTTTATCATCGTTTCCTAGGAAAATGCTGCAAGGCACGTACATATATTATCTGTACCGTGGTACCATCCGTCTTGACCACCGTTCTGACGTTACCTGCAAGTGGAGTTTAGATTGTATTGTTGGTAGCCCTGATTGTCGAATCTTGTCGTAAGAGCTGTCAAAGGTTTCCAATATTCTCACATTGTATGTTTTACAAGTAACCTACAATGCCGAAAATATTACAAAGCGGCGCTAGAGAAATTATTTTAAAGGCAGGATAGTTTTGGGGGTTGGAAAAAGAAAAAATACTCCGATAAAACTTTTAAACCGCCATCACAAGTTAGAAAAAATGTTGAGAATTTTCTCAACGAAAGGCGGCAGATATCAACATTCACATAATAACTTATGCGAACTCCCTTGGGGAGGGGAGCAGGATGGATGTTCCGACGCTTACGAGTCGGCATTGGCTGGCTTAAGTGATCACTTTATGCCCAGGGCAACGTTCACCCATTCCACCACATCCTGCTACCAAAGTGAAATTTTTGGCCGTTGAGTATATAATACTCAACAACCTATTTCATATGCACCCAATTTCAGATACTACCGCCATCCGTTGAGGAGCGGTGTAACCTTTAGCAACCTATATTATAGTGAGATCTACCCACTTCTATAGGCGCCGGGAGCATTACAGCTTCCACCTTTTTGTTGAGAAAATTCTCAACATATGCCATCTGCGAGATGCAGACATGAAAAGCCAGTAATACCTAAATGATTTAGGTATCTTCCTCTCAGAAAAAATGTTGCCAGTTTATTCTAATAATTCGAAAATTGGCAATTTTTTTTAAACAACAGTTCTAAAATATAATTTTAAAGTAGCGAAAAAATATAACCATATCTCATTATCACATCAAGCAACACTAAACCAAGTTTGCACCAGGGGACTTCTAACGCGAAATGCACTGTAGTTGGTTCAATTCTTTAACTAATTAAGTCAATTAAGTGCTTACTAACTCAAATAAGACATCTTTTTCCAATTATTTCATAGTGAAATACATTAACAAGTAGTTCGGGTTGACTGTAAGATATTGTTTTTTGCTATTAGTCCGCCTTTTAGCACACTACCATTGTCTTGTTTTTGTAACTATGCATATTTTTCTTTGGTCAATAAAGATTTATTTATTTATCTCAACAGATATACAGCAAACGATGGACTTTCCATTAGGTTCTTTATAAAGATGAGTACCTATAGAATTGGACCTAGTATCTAATAGATTGAATCTAAAAGGCGGAAATGCTACATATGTATTCAAGTTGAGATGGTTAGAACTCTAGAGAGAATTAATGAATGATAAGGATGAATACATTGGTAAAATTATACCATGTCTACCAGATGATCAAGGACGGACATGTTTTGTGTAAAAAGAATCGTAGCGTGTGTAATAATTTTTATTTTATAAAAGAGGGATCTGGGCTTGTATAGGTATTAGGTACACAAACCCAAATACTTTCCTGCATGCACACTTCACAGTAAGATATGTACAAGCTTATTGTGTCGTGAAGTGCAGAATACATCGTCAGCGCTGGGATTCGAACGCGGCATCTCCCGCTTGGGAGATCGGTGCCCCAACCAAGTACGAATGAATGTGACGGAAGCAAGATCTGTGCGTAGAGAATTAGGGATAGAGAAGTCTAGTGCTTTGTTCTCACTGCCTACTCCGAACGAGATGGAGGATTTGGGGATAGAGTACATGGTTGGCGCAGTTGGTTGAGGTGGCAGTCTCTCGAGCGGGAGGTGCCGGGTTTAAACCCCGGCGCTGGCGATGTGTTCCACACTTTGCGATACAGGTTTTTAGCTAGTGCAGGAAAGTATTTGGGTTTGTGTATGAAAAACCCAGATCCTTTTACAAAAAAATAAATGGGTAAACTGCTTCGGTCTACCTTTATTTCATTAGTTTTTCTAATACTGATGTTATTTAATATATTCTTCAAATAAATAAATACACTAAATGCTGAATCACGTTTGTAAGAAATAATAAATACATACTCGTATTTGTTTCAAGGAAGAATATTTACTTTATTCTCGTATTTATGTATTTCCATGAATTTCTTACCTATATATTTTCTTTTTGTATAAAATAACACTAGGTAATATAAAGTGTATTAATAATAACAATATTTAAATATTAATTTATTTATGTACTTTTTACATATAATATTTCTGCCCTAACTATAAAATTAACAATGTAACTACAGGTGTACTTCGACTATACGCCTCTTCAAAGATCGCTATTTACAATATTTATTCATACGGTTGATTTACGACATGGAACAATAATTTTAAATAAATAAATAATACATAAATCTTTATTAGCCAAAAATCGGAGAGTTACAAAACAAGCAGTCTCTCGAGCGGGAGGTGCGAGGTTCAAACCCCGGCGGTGGGGATGTATTCCACACTTTGCGACACAGGCTTTTAGCCTAGTGCAAGGTGTGCAGGAAAGTATTTGTGATTTGTGTGTGCAAGCCCAGATCCTTTTTTATATAAAAATAAAAGTAGCAAAGTAAATTTAAAACACACTTATTTTAGTTTCAAAAGTTGCAGGAGTGGACCTATTGTCGTCACCATACCATTGAGCGATATTTCACCATAATATGAAAACTATCGTTGGTGACGTCACGAGTTGCTTTTAATTTGCTTTCTACCTAATTGCCAAAATAAAAAGTGAAACGACGTTTTGTAATGGAGTAGGAGTGGTTTAGTATCCTTGCCATGGGACTTTGTATTTTTTAGTGGCATTGACCCAAATACAGATTATGCCTAGTTGGGCAATCCCGGTGATGTACTGTGTATATTTTACTTGTAAATAAATAATAATAAAAAAATAAAAATGAAGCAATAATTTTACATAGATAAATACTCTTTTTTTACCATCATGTTTTTATTTAGCTTCATGTATTGTTGTTGGTGGTGTCTGTGTCCACATATTCCTTCAGTTTCCAGCAGTAGTGGTAGTGGTATAAGCTTACGTTGGGAAGAACTCTGAATTGAAAGAAAATTGCATAAATTTCGTAATTCGAATCGTCGTATATAGCGGGTAGTGTTGCACGTCGTGCATATTGAATATTATAATGTTGTTGGTGTTGGTTAGTTGGTAGATATTAACGTTTAGCACGAATCAATCAGCACGTACCCTATAATGAGATTATCACGAATGTATGCACGATACTAACTCAACTAGTTAAGTTACTAACACTTAACAATTTAACAACTTATCTATGAAGTGTTGATTGTTTTGACCGAAGGTTCTTGGTGGATGTTAATTGTAATAATATTAAAATGAAACACAATATTCAGTCATTCATTTCATTTTCGGGTCCGAGCTACCCCCCACTAGGCCACCCCACTCCAGAAATTAGCAGCCATAACGGCATTGTCAGTGACCATCATCAGGTCCCTCGCATCGCACCTCACTGGCATGTCTCGACATACGAGGAGGTGTTCGTCAGTCTGGGTCTCTCCGCAATCGCAGGAGACATCCTCCTCCACCCTTATACCACACCTGTGCATGTTTTCCCTGCACCTGGTGACACCTACACGTAATCTATAAAGTGAATATTCAGTATCTCCCGTAAAATTATTTATCGTGCCATGTATGACTCTATGTCCTTTGCAGAGTAGGCAAAATATTGGATTGTCACCACCGAGATTCGAACTCAGCATCTTTAGATTGGAACTCCACGCTCCAAAAGTCAATTTGGGTTAATTTAGTAATTATGAAAGCATCAGATATAAACAGACGAGTTCTCCCTGCCTTCACCGTAAGGGACGCGGTGTGATGTGAGGGATATATGAATAATAATTAAATAACACTTTATTTAATAAGGGGCAAAATACAACAGTTACAGAACAATGGTGTCAAGAAGGTGGGTTTATTGCATATGGAATATATTACAGCCAACTCATATAGGCAGATTATTTGAGCAGAGTGTATGTAAGAATTAGGGCTGTCTGGCGCTCTGTCCTCTTTGCCTACTCTGCAAGGGACGCGGCGTGAGTGTATAGATAGATAGATTCGATATGCACATTAGAGTTATTGTTTTAACATCAAATTATTGATTGCCATATGTTTTACATAGACAATTCACATATAGACAATTTTATCAGAGACAATAATTTATTTATGTCAATATGTCAAACAATAAATATTAATATGGCCTTTATCAAAAAGACAATAATAGATAAATAGGCTACAATAATAACTATTGACATTTATTGACATACAACGTTTCTCGTGCCATCTCCCTGGGTTGTTACTTGTAGACCACCACTCTTTTTTAATATTTTTTCGAGTGCCCTGTAAAAATCTGGTGTTGGCAGAAATGAGGTTTGCGAGGATGATGACAAGATGACTAGAAAGACGAGTGAAAGAAGAGATGTGAGGATGCGATTATGAGACTGAGCTGGCCCAATTATCCCGATCGAATTCTCAATGACAGACGCGTTTCAAGCAAAAGAAATCGGAGAGAGTGTATGACAAATTTGATTAATGTGACGGAGCAGGGAGTGTGTAAGGATATGGTGCCGACCCCGTAAGGGGTGTGAGATAGATAAAAAAATAGGTTCGTCACTACCCATTCCGAGCTATTTTCTTAAATTCGGTGATACAGAAATACACTCTATTCAAACTCCTTTGATAGATTTTGTTTATGCATATAAATGTCGACGATCATTCATAAGCTTGATCAAGAAACTAGTCTTTCACTAGTATTTCTCATCCACACGGTTGCCGAGCGTCGACAAGTTTTGTGTTCATTAGAAAAAAGGCGTGTGGATGGGGCGTTTTTCTTGGCTCATTTAGGTAAACGTCCGTTATCGCCTTTCTCAATGACGCTCGACAAGCGTGTGGCGCCGACATTAGGATACTTCACTATTAGCTGAGGTCGCAAAGCTGCGATAAACCCACCCTAGTGAACAAATTTTTCAGAATCAAGGGAAAAAATCCGTGTTTGATAGCTACAAAAATGATAATAGAATTTGAAATTCGTTTGTATTTTACGATAGTGTGTAAGGTAAAAGTTTAATATATAAAAGTGAGTTATTATAATTAAAATGTTATGCGAAACGGCGGATGTAGAGTTTATTACCAGAAATGCATACAAAGCCATTAAATATAATACGAGTATTCAGTATTGGAATTCATAAATATTTATGTGGACGACAACATAGTTTACTGTACTGTGTGGCAGGGCTGTTATATCTGAGGGCCGCAACCTACAATACGAACCTTCATTGATTTTAATTTTTTTAAAAAATAAACTCGTGTAGTATTTTTTAAACGAAAGTATTGTGATGATATTAATCATATCATGGAATCAGGCATAATTTTTTATATTACGAACTTTCGTCCTCTCCTTAGTCCAGGATCTTTCTGCTATTTGGGCTTAATCCACCTTTATACAACTGAACCAATCACGTACCTAAAAATTGAAGTATAGTGGTTCTACTATACTACTACTTGCGTGCGATAATGACTTCAGGAATTAAAACTCCGTGGTGAATATCCATCGCTGGTCGTCAGGCTACAGCAAAGGGCAATAAACAGTAAACAAAAATAAACGACGAGTTCACATTTTCCCATCGAATTCAATTTTACCTGGAATTCCTTTAATGGTGCATTCAGTACAACGGCGACCGGATTGCGACCAGAATATTTTTTTTTTTTTATAAATGAATCTGGGTTTATCGAAATAGACCCAAATACATTTTTGTACACTTCACAGAAAGCTTGAAAAGCTTGCGTTGTGAAGTGGAGTAAGTCGGCATCGGGGTTTGAACCCGCGCCCGCCGGATTAACAGTCGAGCGCGTTACCAACCAGGCTACCGACCAGCTCAAAACATGGGGACTGTGTCTATAGCGGTGAAAATGCAGATATTTTATTTCTTTTTTGTCACCAGGTAACGTTGAGTCGATCTCGACTTCATGTAACATCTTGTCTTATTTAACATATTGCTTATTTAATGCGACCCGTGATTTCAAGAAACTTCAACACACCTGCTGTGCAGAATATGATATGAGTTACGTAGAATATTATAGGTACGTGCTCAATGCTCACGTATAGTGTACAGGAACAGAGTACATAGTTCAACCGGCTGAACACTGGAGCGGCCATACAAAATGTCATAAAATACGAACATTGGGAAATATTTATATGAATAATATGAATGAAATTCATAAAAATTGTGCTGAATGTCACGACGCCTTTGCCATTTAAATCACGTGGGTTGAAACCAGTGGATGGGAATCGCACAGGAGCGGGAGAAGTGGAGGAGGAGAGGGGAGGCCTACGTACTGCAGTGGGCAACCACGGGCTGATGATGATGGGTTGAAATTACACCAGTCTCGGTGGCGTGCCTGGGGATTTCGAATCAGTAAAATGCAGATTTTGAAAGTAGTGTGTTTAGACGATTTGCAACCAATAGCCCTTGTCTCAAAATAAATGCCAGGTACCAGGTTCAAACCTCAGCGCTGGCGATCTATTCCACACTTTGCGATACAGGCTGGTCAACCTAGTGCAAGGTGTGCAGGAAAGTATTTGGGTTTGTGTATGCAAGCCCAGATTCTTTCTATTTAAAACAAAAAGCTTAATAAATAAATTGCATAAGTACATACTTAACACTTATTTTTAACTGATTTATTTAATAAGAAAACGCGAATTTCAAGTCCAAGAAAGACTTCGTACAACACGTTTTCACCCGCTTGTGATGGAAGTAACAAGTGTGTGTAAGGATAGGAAAGTCTAGTGTTCTGTTCTCTCTGCCTACCCTGCAAGCCCTATCCTTACACACGCTTCTTGCTTCCGTCACATTGCATCATTAATCTTTAAATATCACATACACGTATGTTGACACAAAATATTCCATGCTTGTTTCATGGTGCACCTCTTGTAGGTAGGAGAGCAAAAGCTGTTAAGAGTATGCATACCGACATTTCAAATATTTCTAAAAAGTGGAAGCCTTATATCTCGACAACCGTTACTAAATATGCTTTGGTTCAAAATAGGGTAGATGCATTGATCAATTATCTAGGGAATAACCGTAAAGATTTTTTTACCTTGTATAGACTTGTCAAAAAAAAAACGTGAAAAACACCTCTGATCTTTTTTCCGAAAGAGGGAAACTCCGTAGGGAATAACCGTAAAAGTTTTTTGATAGACGCAAAATTAACCCCAAAAAATGGAATAAAACGCTATTTTTACCATTTTATCATGCCATTTTGAAATGACTTGAATGTGACGTCATTCTTGGTACCAAGTCCTTAAGTAGGTTCAATACTCAAAGAATAGAAAAGAATATAATTTTCACGGGTAAGTACCAAATATTTCTAAGCTGTCATTAGTAAGTAGGTACACAGATCCGAGTAAACTTAGGAATACAAATTAGGTATGCACTTAGGGCTGCCACCTTTTAAAGAAGGTAGGCCCGGAGATTTCTGGAAAAAAAATCTTTATTCAATAAAAACTGTTTTTTATTGTAGTACAAATGTGGAAGAAAAACTCGCAAATAGCGACGCAGGGTGGAAATTTTACGAGATTAAGCAAAGAAGGTCGTGGTGCAAACAGATTTTCAAACAGAACTTTATTTTCTCTAAAAGAAATGATAATACTAAATCCATCGTAGCGCCGCTGGCGAATTTTTTTATGAAACAGTTTGATTTTGAATGTGATTAAACGGATTTACATGAAATATTGGTCGGGAAATGGACTGCCGCCCGTTGATAGTCAAGCCACTGTTTCTCCACCCAGTCTGACCTGTAGATATACGATGCTAACCCGGAGCCCGGAGAACACCACTCACTAGTAGACTCCGGGTCAAACCGGAGAGGTGGCAGCCCTATATACACTATACACACATTGTGTACACATATAGAGTGTATAGTGTATACTGTATACACACAGTCAGCTAGGATGTGTTATCTCCTATGAGAGTAGAGTTTGTTGTGTTGAGAGTTAAGAGTTAAGACCACCAACCATTTCTCTCACAGCGACGTGATTTTTTTGTTGAAAGACAAACTAACACGAAAATGTAAATTTAGTATTTACTAACGAACTCGACACATCCTACACACCTTCTCAAACTGTGAATTTACTAACTTTTTTTTTAATATTTTCATTACTAAACAGTTATAACATACATATTTACTTACTTTACGTGTTCGGTCTAAAGTCTACCACTCCAGTAAGCCGCGACTTTCATCGCTTTGTCATTGGCCACAATTAGGTCACCAGGTGCAGCCCTCCTCCATCAGTGGACACATCAGTAGGTGGCTGCCATCCTGGGTTTCGCCACAATCACAAGTGATGTCTATGATTACATTATAAATAGGTAATCGTAACATCATCAACAAACAAACCAGCGAAGACTCAAAGATTACCTGATTACAATTTCTGGGTAAGCAACACATTATAAAATTTAAAAATCAGGAACAAGGTTCACTACAATGGATAAGGAAGCAACTAATATCGAACTTATTTAAATGTAGTATAAAATTTTACACACAAATAATTACTTACTAAACCTGTAGAATTATGAGATATTGATTCAGCTACATATCAGCAGCTTTCACCAGTCAAGTGATGGATATAGGCCTCCCTTCCCGATTTCTGGTGTCCAGTTACTCTTTTTTTTAATCGTCAGACAATCTTGCCTAGCTGGTTTTCGGTGTTCTCTGTTCAATCCACCACGGTCAGCTGTTCCACCGGTCATAAGTTGTCATCATATCAGGCGGGAAAGTGGGTGACAAGGGGTGGAGATACAGGTGGTAGAGGGCGATATGCCAAAATCGATATTAGTGTCGAATTCTTTGTTTCTGGTATGGATGAGATGAATAGCGACGCTTGTCCACCCGTATAAGTGTAAGCCGTAAGGGGTGATGATGTCAAAGTGTAAGGCCTAGCGAAAAGTTCAGTCTACACTGTACAGGTAATTTGCATTGTAATTTCTAATAGATTTAGCGTTTAGGACTATTTTTGAGAGGAAAAAACGAATAGGAGAAGTTGTAGAAACGCTGCACCTTTTCAACATGCATACTTAGTGCCTTCACTATGTATTTTAGTTTTGTTAATGTTAGTTTTATATAGATAATATAGCATATAGTCAAAGTACACATTACACACGTTACATACAAAACACCTAATGGTAAGTAGGTACCTACTATACCGACATGTTTAATGCATTAAATGAACTAAAAATAACATTAAATCAGCTGAACACGACATCACACATTATGCGAGAAGAACATCAATTTATTAAAAAAATAATTGCACGTATAAGAAGAAGCATGTTTCAGAGTGTTGAGTGTTTGGACCGAAGGTGGAAGTTCATTACTAATATGATTAGAATAAAAAGCCAGTACTGAGTACATAGGTTCCAGTAATTTCACAGTAAAAGTTTTATTTAGCTTATTTGAATCACATCTATCAGACTCGTGTATTTTTTTTAATGTTTGTAAATTATACCGTTAATAAAATGTATAATCTATAATGAATTAACAGTAGACATATTGACATTTTAAAATTTCCTAAAAACGGGAGGGAGACCTTATGCCTCATCCACATGCTGTCCGTCCTTCCACGAGTCCCGCGCGAATGAGTAAAAAGGCGTTAACCGTCGGTTACGTATACAGTTCAAGACAATCACCTCGTCCGTACGTCCTTTTACTCATTCTCACAAAACTCGTGGAAGGTCGCCGAGCGTGAAGCGGCCCCATTGGATTCCGAAAGACGGAAACTCGTTTCCCGAAAGTTGCGGAGTAAATTTTTTTTGTACTGATAATATTCATTAAAATCTAGGGAATAACCGTAAAAGTTTTTTGATAGACGCAAAAGTAACCCCAAAAAATGAAAAAAAAACGCTATTTTTACCATTTTACCGTGCGATTGTCACGCGATTTTGAATCTTAATGCCGTGGGAAAAGACTGTGACGTCATTCTTGCTACGAAGACCTTAAGGTACTAAATAAAATAAGACGTTCTTTTTTCAAATATTTCGCAGTAAAATAATGTTTTGATGTCCGTGATTTTTTTTATAGTTCTTTTACCCTCCGTTACCCAGGACTAAATCGTTTAGTCAGACTATACATTTAACATTAGTTGTCGTGTTTGGATCATTTTATTAAAATTTCGTGACTTTTAGTGGAACTTTTACAGTTTTTTGTTCAAAAAGAAAAAAACAAGTAATATTATTTACTTTGTTGAACAAAATACGTGACTTGGATTTCTCAATGTGCTCAGTCCTTTAGGTAGACTGGTAGAGTGTAGCTAGGCTATAATAATATTTGTTAGGAATATATCATTAGCTTTAATGCCTGGAGTAGACCGAATAAGAAAGACTCTCAGAGACCGAATAAGAAACACGAGAATTAGAGAGATGTTTGAGGTCGAGGATATCGTCAGATGGGGAAGGCAAAGGCGGAGATATTGGTACGCGCATGTGGGGAGAATGGAATCATCCAGGCTCCCTCACATTGTGCTTCATGGCCAACCCCAAAGTAGGTGACCCCCAGGCAGACCACCAAAGAGATGGATTAACAGCTGGGAGGCTAACCCCTCTTAAATAACGGGCCATCAGGCCTACATTAAGATGATGAAGAAGAAGAAGATCGGAACGAAAAATCCTCCACCACTAATATAAAAAAAAATTACATTATTTCTTTAAGTGAACATACACAATATTTAAAATAAACATGATAATACACATCTATAATAATAAATCATTCTCACTAGGGCGAGCTTATCGCTATACAGTTATCTCTTCCAGCTATAAGCCAAATTAATAAAGAAACTATCCACTTTACATTAAATTATAATTGTAGCAGAATTAGCATTAGTCCGTAGTCGAATTGGTTATTTAGTCAAATTATTATTACTAGTCGAATCAGCAGGGGCGTCGCCAACTTCGAAATTTGGAGGAGAAGCATTTTTTTTTGTAGAGATTGAAGAAGCGTGTTTGTTGCGTTGCAAACTTTATTGAATAATACGAATTTGAACGAAAAAAATAATATAAAATCTGATTACACGATTGTGGATGTGATTTTGAACCTTAAGGACGTGGGAAATGTTTTCGGGATGCTTTTCCTCTTAATGTATTGCAAGATTAAACAATTTTAGAATACTTTGACATATAACGAAAAACGTAATTTTAAGAGGTTTTGAAAGTGAATGAATAAACGAGGGGTCAAACTACAGAGGACGACCAAGGAAAGAATATCTGGACGACCTGTGCCAGGATATGGGCCTCGACTCATATAAAGAGAAATTAACTCCAAAAAATGTACCTAAAAACGCTAATTTTACCATTTTATCATCCGATTTTGAAACTTAATGCCGTGGAAATGACCGTGACGTTATAGTTGGGTCCCCAGCCTTAGACATTTTTAGAAAATTGTGATATACGACGAAAAACATTTAGTAGGTAATAATAATGTGATTTTCACGATGTTTTAAAAGTAAATACAAATATGTACTAATTTTTCATCTCTATAGGGGGATGCTGCCACCCTTGACAACGCCCATGCGAATCAGTATTATTAATCGAATTTACTGCAAATCATTTTCTCTGCCTTCCCCTTAAGGAACGCGATGTAATAGATATATGTATGTATAGGTAGACCATGATATTTATGTAGTTGTACAATAACAGTATTAATTTATTTGTATTAATTAATAATGAATTATATGCGGCGTATGCGCTACTTGAGTATATCCATGAAATATTGGCAAGCTCTGCAACACGAATGGTTTTGTATGAAATAAAAAAAAAATACACGATAACGTAATGCAAAAGTTCTCAAAATGTGGATTAAAATAATTTTTAATAAGAATCTCACGCACAAGAACTTCCGTTGGCCGATGATCATGAACCTGGCTGTCTAGTTTGATCCCCGATGTCGACCCACTCCATTTCACGACACAAGCTTTACAAGCTTACTGTGAAGTGTACAAAGGTGTATTTGGGATTATTTCGATAAGGTCAGATTGATTTTTTTATTAGAAAAAAAAAACATCTGGATACATTTCTCGGCTACAATATGAACATAAGAAGGTAGATAGAACAAAATAGTTTAAAAGTGAAGGTCATTTTTAGTAAACCTCCTCCGCTTTTAGATAAGCGACGCAGGCAATTTTTTTATGAGACAACTGTTATTTAATGGATTTTACATTAATTATTGAATTCATGACACGATGAAAAAACGATATGGTAATGATGTGATTCATTTCTCCTATGTATATAAAACGGTGGGTTGGATGAGGAATTTCGGGGGAGTTTGGACCCCCAACCCCCCCTCTGCCTACGCCCATGCTCCAATCTCCAGTACATGAGTTTCGCCTTAGATTGGAGAGTGGTTTTACAAGTAAATTAAAATGAGATAAGTTTTAAAAATTATGCAAGTACCAAGAACTTGTATGACATTTAAAAGTTAATAAAACTTTGTAATTACCTATTTATTAAAATTATATATCACAACAAATGTATCCAGCTCCCCCCATTTTCCCTCCCTGACGACGCTCGTGTAATATACTCGTAGGTACATAAATTAAAATTACAACAATGAAGTAATTAGAGTATTAGTGAAGTACACTTAAAACTTTGAGAACATGTGGTGAAATGGATTCATCGTGGTTCCAGAAATGGTAAACGACACGCTTAGCGTGCTACACGCGCACCACAGAATAAAATGTATCTCATCCACTCTGTACAATACATTTCATTTCATAATACTGGTAAAATCCAAGTCATGTATGTTTGTAACGATGGCCCTTTGGCAAATTTTGCAAGTTCTATGAATATGTATGTAAATTTAAAGCAGCGACGCCTTCGTGGGTGGCTAAAAATTTTCGTCGAATTCTCACTTTTTATGAATGAAAATTTGAAATATCGAATGTACCTTACCTACTAATGAAATTATGAATGAAAATAGTTTTGAAATATTTCTTTCGTGGAAATAATCAAGTAAGTACCATTTTATACAACGTGACAGAAAATGAAAATCGAATTCTCATATTATACTATATGGTACGCACCTACCTATACAATACACGTAGAGATTGCAAATCGAACTACTTAAAGTACCCACCTTCTACTGTATGTGTGTAAAGTACCTATGTATGTAGATAGACATGTAAGAGGAGTTTTATATGGCTTTCAGGGGTGGGTACCAAATAAAAAAGTCGATAATATGAATCTGGTTTTATGACTTTCATGACGATATTGGGGAGACGGGGAAAAGACGGAGCCTTGTGATCTTCCTGTGTTTACTTGAGGAACTTTGAAGGTTGGAGTAGTAATAGTGGTTACACAAAAACATATTTAACAAAGCCTCCGTGATTTTCACGGTCAGGTACCCACTAGTAATACATAATGATGTAGCATGATTACAGTAGATAGATGGTGGAGTGGTACCCATAGCAGACTCCTCCGACATTCTGTGCGCCTGATGATGGTGCTGGGGGGACAAAAAACATGGCGAAACGTGATGTGTCAAGCGGAGCGGAGATCATGGGATACTGATACTCTTATCATCACAACTATGTATGTACTATGCTTGTCTATATAGAGCTTATATACTTTGTATATAAGTATATTCTAGAGTTGTATACTCGTATCTACTATGTAAAGTGCATTTATGATATTTCGGCCGAGATGGTGGAAGTCCTCTTTTACACGTAAAAATGAAAGACTACGTAGGTAAGTATATAGTTCCACGTGATGATGATGTGGTTACAATCTTGCAGATTGTTTGTACCAACCATTATTGTTCTTTCTTTCCACGCCGTCCTGTCACGTGTGAGGAATCAGGACCGTCTGGATGAGACTGATCTGGACCGATCATGACGATGGACGCGTTTGGAGTAAAATAAATCGGAGGATGTGTATGACAGTGAGTGTGCAAGGATATGACAGTGTGGCGTTCTGTTCTCTCTGCCTACCCCGCAAGGGATGTGGCGTGAGGGGCTAGATAATAGTAAAATAAATAAATCAATCTATACATGGTTACAAAAACAAGACAATGGTAGTGTGCCAAAAGGCGGACTTATTGCAAAAGCAATGTCGTACAGTCCACCCGACTAGATAGATAGACATTTAGTGCTTGTTTTCGACGAATTATTCTACCGTCTTAAATGAAAAGATAACTCGATGAGAAACGATCTGCTTTGTATCTTCGCCCCTGGTATCTTTATACATTGTAGGTATATGTAGTACTATGCTTACAGTAAAACTGGCTGACAAATTTACAATTTCATTTTATGATAGCTGTGCTATAAAATTCATACATCTCCATACAATATAGTATAATATGTAATGTAGATAGTAGGTACATTCTAGTACATAGTAATATTTTCAAATGTTTTTATATTGAACCAGCACATGTTGTGTGATATCAGATCCGATACATTTACGACGACTTATAGTTACGATGTGGATTAGGAATAATACTAGTGATTTAACGCTTGCACAGCGATTTTTCACAAGTCACATAAAAAAATGAAATTTGGTAAGTAAACAACTCTCGATTAAATCGATGAAGAATTTGGTTAGTTCTGTAAGAAAATCTATTTAGTATTTCTCAGATAGATTATGTAATGTGTATGTGGATGTCATTAAATTGAACAATTATGCAGTCTATTGACTAATGCACAGTGTAAGACGGGTACGCTGCACTTACGACCAGCCATAGGTTGGTTTAAGGTGATCACTTTACTATTGAGAAACGTTCACCATTCAGCACTTTTAACACCTGTGTGTGTATTCTTATAGCTTTTCAGAGAATGAACATGCACCCCACGGCTGTGAAGCAAGGATTTTATCCACTGATCCACAGGCCGTCTTAGGATAACCGCCAAGAAACTCAAATATAAAGGCCATCATTTCACGGTTACCCCATTGATTTTACAGTAATATGTAACTATAAAAATAAGAAGGCGCATTCTTGGAGGGCCCCTACTGGACTCCGAGAAGGCAAGACTACTCGCACCAAGGCAGATCATGAGCTATATGAGAAACGTCGGCCTTGAAGACGAGATGTAACATTGAAGGGTGTCACAATAGACCTACTCTGGTCGCAGTGACGCAGGTGATAAACGGTCCCCTGACCTATCATGAGCTATATGAGAAACGTCGGCCTTGAAGACGAGATGTAACATTGAAGGGTGTCACAATAGACCTACTCTGGTCGCAGTGACGCAGGTGATAAACGGTCCCCTGACCTAACAAGGAAAAAAAAAACTATAACTAGTAGTAGCAGATACTGTTACTGTGATTTTTCTCTCCTGTGATTATATCTGTTATTTGTTACTGCAATATTTATTTACAGAATTAAACAGGACACAGCTGTTGTACATACCTAATAATAATATAAATACGTTATATCTTATGTCTGTCTGTCTGTATGTTAAGTAACTTAAGTAGATGCTGCTACTGCTATTTACTTTGCCTGCTTGTTTGTAGAGTTCTTTCTTTATTATTTTCCATAAAATTTGTTGTATCACTTATGTTTTATTATGCTCGAGGGAGAGTCTCGCATCTTGAGGCATACTCTGTAACTTTTTAGACTAAAATAAGTCTGTTTTAAATTTGTTTTGCAGTGACATGAGCAAAAGGAGTGTAGGAAGGCCTCGGGAAAAATGGTCTGACGATGTGAGGTGAATCTTGGAATCAGCATTGAAATCAAAACGGCTGAGAACAAAAAAAAGAAGAAGATCACATGATTGAAAAATGAACGTCTTATTTTAGTTAGGACGCACTCGATTAGTTGTAGAATTGGACCTAGTACTTTGGCAAGATAGTTAAGCTAAATAATTTTTATTTATTTATTTATTTAATAATTAACAAATAAAAATTAATATAAGTGTTACTCCACGGATGTTATATACTCGTGTTCCGAGGAGGATCAAACAATAATGTAAAATACATAATTTGCACTGGAAAATGTGAAATACTTATACAATTGTAAATACCTAACAATTCAAAACAATAGCTGCAGTGCAAAATACACAACAACATTGTAAAAACATATGAGTAATATGTATTGTAAAACAGATATGTATAACTTGTATACTCTGTATGTAAGGACTTTTCTAAAGTTTTAAGTGTTATTCATTATCAATTGCTATTGCTATTCTGAAATACGAAGGACTTGCGACGTCGAGGACATTGTCCGATGGGGAAGATCTAGAAGACGCTACTGGAGAGATCACGTGGAGAGAGCTTGTCCTGAGAGGGTGGTGAGCGTAGCAGCGGACGAGCTGCCGTCAGGTACCAGACTCCCAGGAAGACCACATAAAACATGGCGAGATAGTTGGACATCGGTGTCCCAGGAGCAGGCTCCGAGCAATGACAGGACGCAGTCCTAGATAAAGCAGAAGAAGAAGAAGAAGAATTGCTATAATGTGACATTCACATTTCCACCCGATTATAACAAATATTTCAATTCATACACGATCAAAATGGGAACTTACCCATACCACTTATGATTGCATTTATGTATGTATACTTACTACCTACATATTAATACTCCATTTTATTTCGTTACTCTATAAATTATGGATAGATAACGCATTATCAATATACCATCTTGTTCGCAAAACGTTATAGTTCCAAAATATTTTATTTATTATATTTTTTTCTATAATAATAATAATAATAATAAATTTTATTTACCGTAAATATCTATGTACATTATAATTAAAATATAATCAATATGATATTTTGCACAATATGTTCTAGTCCCCAGACAGCAACTATCGTGCTGGTATAAGGGGACACACAAATATATACGAGTACATATAAGTAGCACTAACACTTTACTTTATTTTCGCTATAACATTTTACTTCTCATGTGATGTCTCTTTTTGTAAAAACATACTGCTTAATACGTTTCTTGAACGCATGTATACTTTGTACACTTGCTCTGTTGGTTCTGGGTTTAGCTGCTCTCAAATTGTTCACCGATCTGGTATATCTAGTGTGAATGTCTCTGTTATACACCAGACCTATATTACTTTTTATCAGTTTATGCTTCATCTTGTACATCATTTTTGACTTTTCTATATATAGTATGTCATCTAAATTCAACATTTTTGTAATCCTGTACAAGTCTCTAGTTCTGGTGTATCGATCTAGGTTAAATGTAATCTTAATGGCCTTGTTCATCATTCTTTCTACAAATCCTCGTTATAATACGTTATAGTTCCAAAATATAGGAATGGGTTTTCCTATAGGTGGGTGACATACATGAAATAGTATAGATTGCGTGTATGTTGGTTTTATTAATGAATATCTAGTTGATGACTATTGATGACTAAGGAACCTGTATAAAGGTGGGAAGAACTATTGAACATTGAGCCCCTTCTATATCTATGAAAAATCTATGGTGGACGCCATTTTCATTGCGAACATATGATTGCGTGCCATGTTGGTTGTCCACAATTGCATGAATCCTGGTGATATTTCAGTGATTTTTGCGACTCATTATGTATAATCAGTGTGGAAATTACCTTTGGAATATAACCTATGTAATCAAATGGTAAATTAGCGTACTTTACATCAAGAAAAAATTGCGTATACCTAGCAGAAATGCTGGCGACGGTCAATATTTGTCTATGGCTTTATCCGTTAGGACTTCCTACATTTATACAGGTTCCCTATTGATGACTGTCTGCTAAGGGTACTTGCAAATACTTATATAGCTACCACAAATTATTGGTGCCGTGTGCTCCGGCTCTGCTGGAATATTTTACCATTTACCACAATACCATTTGAGGTTTGTTTTTGTATCATGCTTTCTATACTAATATTAAAAAACAGTTTTTTTGGAGTTGTATCATTTTGTGTGTCAAGTATGCCACGCCAAGTTAATAAGTATTCTATCTAATTGGCGTGATGATGATCATTATAAGTACTTTATACGAGTATATTTGGCTTCATCATTAGCGTTAATAGTGCGCCGCTAATGGGAGTGGAAATTATCAAAAAAAATTAAGACATCATTAATCAAAATAGTACTTAATCTAATGCTCCATCTAGCCATATTATGTTCATCTATGTACATTACTTAAATTATAGGTATACATAGCTTTTGGTTTTAAAATTTGGTTGATGGTGTGAGTAATAAATAAAATTGAAATTAATGACAATTAGTTCTTAAGTAGTCCTGTACCCTATCCATATACGGTTTTATTTGTAGTATAGGTAATTACTAATACTATCAACGAAATTTTCAAGTCACAGGACATGTACCTATATTGATACATAGTACTATAACCGTAATTGTAACTGTTTAATGCTCCTTTTACTAATGCATTCATGTGACTCCTGTAAACTTCAAATAGGTATTTCACACATTAAACCATTGATTTCGATGATGCCCCCTATGCAGTATTTAATTACTCATTTTTACCTATCATTTGAATTACATTTCGTTTGCGCCAGGCCTGGTTGTTTTTTAGCATTCTTCTTTTAGGGAGACCGGGGGAGTGGGAAGAGAAATGTCATTATTATGTTGCCGCCATGTTGCCAACCTAAAGATTAGAATGTATGGAATTCTGGAACTTCAGTTTCTGCCTTTTTCATAGTCAAATGTCTCTACCAATTTACATACAAAAAATGTGTGGGAAAGTGTGTACACCTGTCGACCAGTCTA
Source organism: Ceraclea dissimilis (assembly GCA_963576895.1). NCBI lineage: Eukaryota > Metazoa > Arthropoda > Insecta > Trichoptera > Leptoceridae > Ceraclea > Ceraclea dissimilis. The sequence goes on from OY756376.1 coordinate 13,983,787, forward strand.
TGCAAAGAGTATCTTGGTCTGAGGTTGAAATCACGTTGAAATGTAATGAGGTGTCATATTCCGACATTTAATATGACATTTCCCAACTAAAATTTCCAAGAATTCTATTTTTGGATACAGTTTGCCGTCAAAAGTTATGCTATGATAATGTGTAAGTTCCAAGTAGGTACTAAGTACTGAACATATACAAATAGGAAACCTTATAGTCCACGACGAAAATAACTTGAGTTTTCTTTTCATTTCTGTCACGGTCCATGGATCTCAGCGAGCCTATGAAAGATAGAAACCAGTGGTGTATGCCCGGTTTTTTCATAAAATAAATAAATAAATAAAAAAATCTTTATTGAAAAGAAAACATATCTTCCAAATGGCGGGTTTATTGCCGTAGGCAATATCTGCCAACCAACCACTCATGCCTGCGAAAAAACCGGACAAAGTTCGCCCTAGTGAGCATTACTTATTACTTTATATATTCTCGACTCAGCTACCAGCCATCATAGCACAGCGGCAAAATACCGGGTTGTCAGGGTGGAGGTCTGGGTTCGATTGCCGGCCGCGGCGGATGGATGGACTGGAATTGTTTAATGTTACTTATCTGATCACATTAACCCAGCCGACGATCAATCATAAGCCTGATGGAATGTCCATCATTTGCCGAATATCTGTTGAGATAACTACTTGTTGTTGAAAGTTTTAATGATGCTCCATGTCTATAGGGTTTTTCGGATTCTAGCATGTAGATTAATCACAATCTGTGATAAAGGCTGCCGCAGATTCTCCGAAACGTCTGAATATCGCCTGATAAAACCTGAAAAACTGGACACATTATAGTATTGGGTTGACTGTAAGATATTGATTTTGCAATAAGTCCGTCTTTTGGCACAATACCATTGTTTTATTTTTGTAACTATGCATATTTTCTTTGGCCAATAAAGATTTATTTGTTTTTTTCTTTGCAAAAAAGGATCTGGGCTTGGATACACTAACCCAAATACTTTTCTGCACGCCTTGCACTAGGCTGTTGTATCGCAAAGTGTGGAATACATCGCCATCGCCGGGGTTTGAACCTGGCACCTACCGCTTGAGAGACTGCTGCCTCAACCAACTGCGCCAACCACGTACTCAAGTATTTGTTTAATTAGTAATTACCATTCTTCCATGACAATTTCCATTTTTGCTTGTATGTACGCCACTGTCAGTTTGTATTTGTAACCAAACTGAAAGCAAAACTCTTTACATTATGTTTTTGAAAACTTTCATGACGAATCCATATTTATTATTCTATACTTATATTACAGAGAGCCACACAAAACATATTTATATACACAATCCTATATTTTTTCTGTAAGTAGAGCTATTTTCAGTTCTCAGAAAGTTTTCCAACTATTAATAGGTATTCGTAAATAAAAATGTCAAAAAAAGATAAAAAAGTGTCACTATTATTTAAAGTCACGTTTATATTTCTCCAAATGAAAATAAAATTAATTAAAATTTCCAAACTGAAACGTGTTTACGCAAAACACTAGTACTGCAATCTTAAACTGTCACATAAAAAGCAAATATTTAATTTATTTATTTAATAAACACAATAGGTACACTTTGCAATAAATATATACACGTTAGATTCGTATCAGTGTTACTCCCCGAATATGAGTTTGATACTCGTGTTTCGAGGAGGATCAAACAATAATGTAAAATACTTACATAATATGCAGAAGAAAATAGGGTCTCCCGTTTTTAGAAATTTTTGAAATGTCGATATGCCTACTCTTAAGTAATAACGCCAATTTTACGAAATGAAAGACCCGTAATTCTAGTTTCTATAAATAATATCTTCAATGGGTCTTTTGAATTTCCCAACCCCATAACTAACAGGCAATCAATTTCAACCATAGATGATGAAGAAATATAAAAAAATCTACCTAAAAGATCTGTATAGATGGCATGATTAATTGAGTAATTTGAAGCTTAAATCTACCTTCACAAAAACATCCTTGAACAGATTCATTCTAAATAGGAAAAAAATTAATGAAACGGTCCTAAATACGAAGAAATCGTAAATGTATTTGAAGCGAGAAATATTCGTTTTATATACAGGTGAATTTAATTTAAACACCTGTGCTAATCATTTTTTTAAAGAAAATTTAAAGTTTCGTCAAGCTGGAATTACGTCCAAGTCTATATCTACAATATGATAAATCATATTTTTTTCTCCAAATTTACATAATTTAAAATGTTTTTTCCAAATAAATTTGTTTATTAGATTATTAAAATTTGTTTATTTTTAGGATTGCAAGTGAAAGCTACCAACATTATTTTCCCAAATACAGTCAATTCATCTGAATTATCGCAGTATTTCTTTCTTTTTGGATCTCCTTTGGAAAACCCTTGGATCTTAAATACTTATTTCTATAGCACTTTTCATATATTCAGCAATGGGTATTATTCTTCACTTGTGAATACAGCAATGTCAGAAAATTACGTAAGTTCCATTGACAAGATTTCAAAATAGGAGCTACCACTAGAGGATCGATTCAGAACCTCAAAATTTCTGGCAAAAAGCTATTTCTAAAAATAACTCTTATTCAAAATGTTGAATGTCGTGAGAGAATTTCACTGTTATAAAATTTTAACTTTATAACATCATTTTAACTCACATTAAATTAAAGATCCACCTGTATATAAATTTAAAAAAAGAATTGAAAAAAAGCGTTCCTAATTTGAACCTTCTGTCACACTCTCTAAAGTATTAATTAGAGGTGTGTATAGGTATCACCACCAGATCTACTTTTGAGGTTTCGGGTACGTACCCAAGGTTTCAATTTATTACTTTTATTTTTTGGCACACAATTCTCGGATGAGTAGTTTTATAAATTGGAAACAGTATTGTCTAAACGAGATTTTTTATGCTCACATTTTTATTTATACATAAAATAAGAAACTTCCTTCAATTAGTTTTGCGTAAAGTGTGAAATCTCTAGGTCTACGCAATCATTCGAGCGTGGTATTCGGTTCGGACAGACGTACACATAAATCTACTCTTTTAAAAGATATTGTTTAACTTCACTGTGGAGTTTTTTTTATTGGTTTGTGCGCAAATCTTACAATTGATTTTTCGACCACTTCCTGACTACTTAGAGACCTGAAACTTTGCAAACATACGTAAAGTTGATGACAATACAATCCTGTACCACTTTGGATCAGCATACTCCAGAGACAAAAAATATGTAAGGGATTTTCTAGGATCGTGTGGGGTCATGTTTGGTATTGTATGAAAGGACGTTGGAAAAGAAATCCAGATCTTAAGTCAGATTTTGTCCAGGTCAAGCCTCGGGAGACACCGAGCGATCGAGAGGGTCCAGTCGTCGCATACCGTAGTGTTTGGTATCAAACTAAAGTGCTTCCTGGTTTCAAATAACTTGGCCACTGGCTACATAGTAATTCTATAGAAAAAGTGTGACAAGTAAGGTGAAACGAAATGTACCTACAACTCATATCTTTTTACAAATTTTTATTCAAGCCGTTCTTGGTGGGAGTTGGAACACAGGAACCATTGGAACAGTTCTAGGATGTAGTGATAATCTTGCTTTTTTAAAAAAAACACACTTCTTGCTTTCATCACATCCATGCAATTCGTCATAGAGGCTCTCCGATTCCTTTTACTTAGTACGCGTTCGTCTTTGAGGATCTGGGACTTGATGGATTCACATCAGTATTGGGCGGCCGCGCTTGCTCACGCCTGTTCTTCCGGCCAATTATTCATCCTATCATCATACCAATTAGTACTTACATAATTTTACTGTTACGAGTTTAAAGTATATTTTTATAAAAGAGCTAAGAACACGAATTGCCATAATAAATTTTATAGCGCTAACTACGAAAATATTGATTAATGCTCAAATTCGCATTTCAAAGTCTTGTAAATGTGGCCATTAAAAGCAGCCATAAAACTGCTAATATGCCAAGCGATTGTGTTACTTAAATGCCATGACTAGCAAGGGTCATATTCCCCCATCATTCATACAGCTGAAAAACATTTTTATCACATTTTATGAAAGATATTAAAAGTACCTACCTCCGTTAGTATGATAGATACGTCAGGGGTCCTAATCCATTGAAAAGCAATAAATACATTATTCTATTAAATTCATTTTGAAAATCTCAATTTGTCGAAACATGTCGTAGTTTAATATATAATAAGTAGTTATTTCAACAGATACACAGCAAAGGATGGATCTTCCATCAGGCTTATGACTGATCGTCGGCTGGCTTAATCTTCTTCTTCTTCTTTCGTATGTAAATACAACCATTGTACAAATGATCTGGGAGTCTGAGTCAGAGCTCCGCGTCAATATTTCTCAGATATTCAATTGGCTAATGTGATCACTTTACACTTAAGCAAGATTCACCATTCGTCCATCCATCTGCCGCAGCCGGGAATCAAACCCAGACATTGGTGTATTATGTATTATTATTATTACTGGATTACATGGAACTGGAAAAGTGTACCTATGCTAAACACTGGACCATGGAGCTTATTTAATAAGTAGTAGGTAATGCTATTATAATATACCTACTTAAGGGCATGGCACCAAGAATGACGTCACAGTCTTTTCCCACGGCATTAAGGCTCAAAATCGCGTGACAATCGCATGATAAAATGGTAAAAATAGCGTTTTTTCCATTTTTGGGGTTAATTTTGCGTCTATCAAAAAACTTTTACCGTTATTCCCTAGATTTTAATGCATATTATCAGTACAAGAAAAAAAAAGCACTCCGCGACTTTCGGGAAACAAGTTTCCGTCTTTCGGAAAAAAGATCAGAGGTGTTTTTAATTTTTTTTGAGAAATCTATACAAGATATTAAAATCTTTTACGATTATTCCCTAGATAAATGTTCAATGCATCTACCCTATTTTGCTACAAAATTTAGTAACGGTTGTCGAGATATAAGGTCTCCCGTTTTTAGAAATTTTTGAAATGTCGGTATGCTATGCATACTCTTAATATGACATGACATGAATATTCGCTTGATAGAGTCTATTACTAACAGTACCTGGCGGGTGTATTACCACGACTCTTATTGGATTTCACAACTTACTAAGGAATCCTTATTATCGATGTAAAACATAGAATACATTCCTACCGTGATGTACGCATGTTCGCTTTACGCTGTTACATCAGGTGCGGTAGTGGAAATAAAAAAAACACGCATTTTTAATCGTCATTAATTTGAATATTGTTTAAACCATTGAGAAGCGATACATTATCCTATTTTATGTTTATTTATATCGTTTATTGTTCCAATCTTCCACACACCTTATAGGAAACATCGTAACTAAACAGGCGAAAATTACGTCGGGAAAAGATTACTCAGCTAATACTAAAGATATCATCAAATAAATATAATTAAAACATCGTTTCTCTACATAGAACTACTATTTCTTCTCTTCTTTCTGTCCGTATCTTCAATAGTATAATCTTAAACTGTGTTATTAATGACTTTTAGATTCTCTTATCTCCTAACTTCTAACTCGATAGGGTATTTTTATTTTTTTTTATTGTAAAATAAATCTGGGTTTATCGAAATAAACCCAAATACATCTTTGTACACTTCAGAAAGCTTAAAAGCTTGTGTTGTGAAGTGGAGTTAGTCGGGGATTGAACCCGCACCCGCTGGATTAACAGTCAAGCGCGTTACCAACCAGGCTACCGACCACCACCGTATATTTTAAGAAGGAATGTTCTAAGTAGAAAAACGTGTTTTAGTTATACGGTTTTTTGATTTTTATTACATTTGGATGATTTGGTGAACGGGAACCATTTTTGTTTTTATTTATTCATTAAGTTATAAATACAAAATTTACAGTTTAAAATTAAAAATTACAAACTACAATAATTTTAGTTAGCAACTATTTACGTACACATTCAGACGTATTATTTGGACGTATAACAAATCGTAAAGAGAAGTCACTTCACACAAAGACCTTTTTTATTCCGCATATTTACTTTTTTTAATACGCATATACTAGAATAAGGAATACCAGAATAAGAGAAGTGTGTGAGATCGAAGATTTCGTTAGATGGGGGAGGCAACGGAGAAGACAATGGAATGCACATGTGAGGAGAATGGAGCCATCCAGACTCCCTCACATTGCATTGCACGGCCAACCCCAGGGCAGACCACCTAAGAGATGGATTGACAGTTGGGAGTCGACATCGCAGGAGGCTAATCCATCTTCATAACAGGCCATAAGGCCTATATTAAGAACAAGAAGAAGATATTTACACTAATATGTGTATTGGATTGGAATGCCAAGGAGTGCCTGTAGTGTGTAGGTTCTTGTACTTGGCTTAGAGCAGGTATGGTATTGCTGAGTATTAGGTCTTTCACTGGAATCCTCTACTCTACATGTGGTGGGTACTTTGGTCTCTCTATCCTATTAAAATTCATACCCACTGCTGAGTGAACTGCCATACCATCGCCTCATACCAGTCCCACCATACTTGCAATGCAGCCACAATCCATACTCATCCATACTCATAGGGTGACCACTCAGAGACCGGTGCCAGGAGACAGACTGATATGCAAGCAAAAAAATAATTACAGATCCCGGACCTTCCCAAATGATACAGGACTATTTTAATCGACATTTTGTCTACTCGTACTTCATAACGTAGGTAGGCACGTTGTGTAAGTACTAGGTTATATAGTCTTACTAAGGCCTGAAAAACCACCCACGTTTCCGTCACGTTTTGTACGCTATCGAAAGGCACAAAATTACCGCATCGTTATTTACAATAAGACAATAAACCAGATCTAGGTATACCACTATCTTATTCATTTTATCTCAAAAAAAAATTTGGCGCTATTTACATATTTTACACCTATATCTAAATTTTAGTTCCCCCCCTCGAAGATGGCGACCTTGAGTTACATGCATGGAGATTTCTCCTCAAAAAGTAGGTACATGACTTGGATTTCTCAGTGCTTGAAATACGATTTTGTGCATTTTAGTTGGTTTTTAGATTCATAAAAACATGCTGGGGTGTTTTTACGAACCTTTTAAAATTTGGAGATAAGATTCACCCCTTTTTACCGTTTCCGCTTTGAACCTATGTAATCACTTCCGTTTTCAACTGAAATCTGGTCACCTCACTTCGCATTATAATATGCCCAGCGTTGCCTAGTTTAGTTGAAGCCTCTTCTAACTAAGCTACACACATACAGAGGACTAAGCCACATAACCATTTTAACAAACGCCATCACATGTAACCAGTAAATAAAATTGTTTTTTTTTTACAACTAACTTTTGCTTCCTTTTTCTTTCCATGTCGTAGTCAGGGTTATGCTTTTTTGTTATGCTCCTTTACTCAAAATATGTGAGCTGAGAGTTCTATCTTCTACATAAAACTTTATCCAGCTATGCCGCATCCCTTGTAGGGTAGGCAGCAGTGGCGAAGGGTGGATTTCTGCAGAAGGAAAGCCGGGGCTAACATTTCTTATTGGATTACCTCATATTAGATACTATTATACCTATCATTTTTTCCAAAAGGTAACTTGATGGGAATCGTGTTTTTAGGTAGCTTCGCGCCTGGTAGGCAGAGAGAACAGAACTCCAGACTTCTCTATTCATTCAAACACTTCTTGCTTCCATCAAGTCCTGTTAGAATGCTGCTTGTAGTCTTGAAATATATATTTTATTTAATTTATTTTTAGTATTTAATTACGCCTTTGGCGAACAAGATATAGCGACATGTGGGTTCCATGACAAAATTATGGTTGTTGTTTTATATGGTATATTGGGCAAAATGTCAAAATTTTGAAAAATACAAACATTTATCTAAAACTATAAAACTGTCCTCTCTAAATAAAATTGCTGTCAGCAAAAGTTTACACTTTGTAAAACACACACGAAAGGAAAGATAAAAGTATCATGCTGTTTGACATTTGGTATATTTCACGCGTTACAAATGGACAAAGTTGTTACATTATATTTCATAATAATATGCTGAGCACATAACATTACACAAATGTATGACTTTGCCATATTAAGCTTATCGATTTTGCTTTTTTTTTAAAGCCCATCCGTTCCATATTAGAACATACGCTCAATATGGTATGCAAAAAATCTATGCAGTAGCTATAGCTCTCATAATTGGGTAAAAAAAATAATATGTAGGCATCCTATTAAAAGGTAATATAATTTAAGATTTAAAAAGGTAAAAATAAGGTTTTTTCAATTTTTTGGGGTTAATTTCGCTTCAATTTTTACTGTTATTCCCTAGATTGTAATGCATTTTATCAATACAAAATAAAATTCCCCGCCACTTTCGGGAAACGAGTTGTTATCTTTCGTAAAAAAAGATCAGAAGTGTTATTCAAATTTTTTTCGAGAAATCTGTACAAGATATAAAAATCTTTTATAAAGGTTCAATGTATCTACTCTATCTTTTCAAAAGCATATTTAGTAACGGTTGTCGAGATCTAAGGTCTCCCGTTTATAGAATTTTTAGAAATGTTAATATGCGTACTTTTAACTTGAGGCGGTCGATAGCCTAGTTGGTAGCGCGATCAACTGTCAATTCGGAGGGCGCGGGTTCGAGCCCCAATGCCGACTTACTCCACTTCACGACACAAACTTTTCAATATTTAGTACATATATAGTAGTTAGTTCACGGCGCCCTTGAGGTGATGTTTACAAAACGGCGCCTAATAAAAAGCTATCCAACATTACTGGTATCATTATGCCATTTAATCCTTCAATCTAATTTCAAAAACTGTAATTTTTCGAGTTTTCAGATGAGCTTGACTTCAATAAAAATATCCATTTTAGAGCTTTAACGACATTCATTAAAAATCTAGGTATAATTAAAAAATATTTTCTTTATGAAAATTGTTCTCATTCTCCTTTAGTGATGTAAATGTGTATTAAAAACATCGACTTAACGATAAAAAACAGTCATTATGGATTCACGTTGTTTATGAGAGAACATGCAGTTAGGAAAGTATATCATTTCTCATTACATAATTTTCCGGACGTCGTAATTCTGATCCCCGTTCAGTGTTATTTGACTCATGGATTACCATGGATTCCAGATTTGACGGCAGAGTTACTAGGAATATAATCATCAAGTACCCAATTGCTAGGTTATAAATAAATAAAAATTCCAAAAAACCTTGTATAGTGCACACTCGGTTGTCTGTATGTTTTAAAAGATCTAACTAAATGATGTCGCCCGTTTTTATGTCTCAAGCACACGCTTGCCAGACAGCAAGCCGAGCGGGTGTTGAGTATGATAAAAAGGCATGAACGGTCGGTTACCTACACGAACCAAGACAAACGCTTTAGATATGAACATAAGTTTCAAACCTAAAGACAAACCATTTATTATAAAATGTCAGTTGAGTACTCGATTTTGTTAGTAGTGGTTCTATTGAAAAATCTTGTTTCCATGGCGATCAATGCGTCTTTTAACGATGAAAAGTCTAAATATTTTTAGATAATTTGGGAAGCGATACACGATGCAAATTAAACATTACGACGATGATTCGATGCGTGTTATTGCACTCCCTAATAATGTTCCCGCATTATATTAAATTTTCAGAAAGTTTCGCCTGCGGGGCTACTATACAGACGCTATACGCTCAGATAGCGATATAAAAAGTTTTATAGTAAGTGTTATGTTCGCCTATCTCTCTGTCTACCCCACTATTAATACTTAACAGTAGTTTTCATATTAGATACTAGTATTATTTACCCAGGGATGCAAACATTTTTTCTTCAAGAAAATTATTAGTTAGAAGTACCTATCAAAATAAAAAAATGAATTTCACACACGGCACCTTCTTAAAGGGAAAGCCAGTTCCTATATCCCGAGATCCGGCCGCTAAAAATATGACCTATCTGTTTTTTGATCTAAATGCTGTTTAATCTTACCTCAACCTCCCCTGCCCTCACCCCCCCTAGAAAAGGTCCCCCTTTGTTTGTGTATAAAAAATACTGTATACATTTTTTTACTTAGAACTAGTATTTTACCCGCAATGGCCGGTCAAAACTTTAAAATGGCTACTTTTCGATGGTTACCAGAGTAACCATCGCTGTGCTACCTTAAATCCAACTCTAGCTACGGCCTTGCACACTAGGGAGGGCTCAGGGTTGGGCAGAAAGGCCCGAATTCTAATACCCCAAACACGCACACACACACACACACTGTAATATTGAGTATGTAGATTACCTGAAAACTTTGAAATTATTATTATTAATAGGTTCAGCTACTTAATCCAGAATCCGCGGGAGAATCTCAGAACAACTTTGCCAATAAAAAGTTGCCAATTTTGCAGAATTTCAAATAAACTACGGAATAGTTTAAAAGTCATTACATTTTTTATTTTATACGACAGTAACGACCTCTACAGCATAAATAAATAAATAAATTAATCCTTATTAGCAAAAAAATCACAAGTTATAATACAAGACAATAGTACCTACTTTGTGTGCAAAAGGGCGGATTTATTGCAAAACCGATATCTTTTTTTAAGACATGTCAGCGGGACCGTATATCCTCTGCGTCTCTGCGACCAGAGTATGGGTCTATTGTGACATCCTTCAATGTTACATCTCGTCCTCAAGGCCGACGTGTCTCATGTAGCTCACGATCTGTCTTGGTGAGAGTAGTCTTGCCTGCTCGGAGTCCAGGAGGGGCCCTCCAAGAGAGTGAGTTTTTTTTGAGCGAATGCATCACAGTTACAGAGGATCTGAAAGGGTGTTACGTTGTCCTCTGAGCAGAATCTACAGACTGGGGTGTCTGATGGTCCAATTTTGAACATATTATGTTTCCGCAGTCTGCAGTGTCCAGTCAAGGTCCTAGTTAGAATCCTATCAACATCTTTCAGCTAACCTAAATGAACATCCTTAAATTTTATTTACATGTTGGGCATCTGAGAACTATCTGGACCAATCTTGTCGACGAGAATCGACGTAGCACAAAGCCCGAAAATTTGTTTTAGAAAGTTAAAAAACTATTTTAAGAGTGTGTAGGGTATATTATGTAGCTTAAAGCAGTCTATTGAATAAAAATCGTTGTATATTATCGCATTAACTTTTACAAAAATTGTATAAGAGTGTAAGCGCAAAATAAGAGTAACATAAGCGACAAAATCGATTTTGGCTTATTGCATACAATGGGACCGAATATCTAAAAAAAATATCTGCCAAAGTCACTGCGTCTTACCTTAAACATTTTATCAATCAAATTACAGCAAGTTTCAGTAAATGTAAGAAGTAACTTTGGAATCATTTCGTTATCGTGAAAATTTACTAAAATCAAATTTCTACTCTCTAGAGTCACTCAAATATTTTCTCATTTATACATGTTTTAAGTCTTTAAGACGTTATCTTTAGTATTAGTTAAGCAATCTTTACACGGTTTTTCGTTCAGTTACTTTTTAACGAAAAATATGTAACATAGAAAGAAAACCTATTCTAAATCACCCGACCACACTGAAAGTCATTGATGTTACATCGACATCACATTATACCTACTGTTAATTACGTATGCGTTAAAAAATAAAATAACTGTTATTTTTAATTGTTATTTGGTATGCTTCTAAACTCATACATAATATGATCAGGGCCGTCCGTAACTAATAGGCAAGTTAAGCAAAGCCTACGGGTGGAACTCTGAAGGGGCGGTAAATCGAGATGCAAGCAATATGAATGAATACTAATGTTTTGTATAAAAAGATTTCTTTCTCTTTACTTGTTTCAATGCCAAATCAATATTAAAATCTTAGTTGCTCTCCCTACAATGTGTTTGAAAACTGTTACCAAGGTTATCTAGGTATCTATTAATTTACACATAGGCATTGTTGGGGGCGGCATTTTTGTACATGCGTAAGGGCGGTATATCATATCTAGGGTTGGCCCTGCTTATGATGTAGCAAGTCCTAATTTAACAAGCCATTCAGTGTATGTAAACCTTGTTATTATTATATAATATAGTTGGCTTCATTTCAAATGCAAGACCAGATTCCATGGCCGGCTATGCTGTTCCAATGTTCCATTCATGTCTTAACGATCTCACACGGTCGTTTCATACAACGTTCATACTCTGCTGCTGTGTAATGTTATTGTTATTATACTGGTGCAGTAGTGGAACCATTATAAAAGCGAGGACATGAAAAACTTTAACTGCCCTCATTTTACCATAGTATTTTGTAGCTGCTATTTTTCACAGTTGTTATTCTCTTTTCAGGATTGAATGTGGGAAAACACTGAGAGATTGAGGATAAGGAATGACGTTATTAGAGAGATGAGTATTTATATCCACAGATATACAGCGAAGATGGACTTTCCGTCATAATTGTCGGCTGGTTTAATGTGATCACTTTACACATTCACCAATTTCAGTCCATCAATCCTACGCGGCCAAGAATCGAACCCAGACGTCTAACCTGACACAGCAGTATTCTACCCGTTGTGCTATGTCGCATAGTGACTGAGACGAGATAGAACGTACATATAAATAAATAATTATTTATTGGAAAAAAAGGTTGAGTGCCAAATGGCGGACTTATTGCAAAAGCAATATCTTACAATCAACCCGATGTACATACATACGATACTACCGGTATTCATTAAGATTGGGATTGTTATTTATCATAAATTGATCACATTAAACCAGACGACGATTACTTATAAACCTGATGGAAACTACTATAGATAACGAATTCTATGTACTTAACTGGGGATTCCACACATATATAACACACTGTTATTTTTAATATATTATTGCTAGAATAACTGCTACAATGGGAAGAAATGTTACTGTTATTAGTTAATTTCAAGTGATACATCTCTAAATGCCTTAATGGTTACAAAGTACAGAGTATGCATGCCGCTTATACTGTCGAGGTATTTGCTAATTACAAAAAACTTTAATTACATACGTACATAGTTTAATGTATTATTTTATTGCTAATATATTAAGTACTAATTTATTTTTATATCTTCTATACATTTTTTTACAGACAAAGAAGAATTTTATAATCTCACATTTTCGTGGTACTACAAAAGATTGAGTTACTAACGATGAAAATGAACAACATGAGATGGTTACGACATGTAGAGGAGATGAATGATGAAATGATTAATGTAATAGACCCGTCTTTTGGCACTGTTGTTCTCAAACTGTTGATGATACACAATATTATTATTATTAGCTTAAATTTCAGTTACAAGAAAAGACGAAATGCATACAAGAATTGATTTTTTTTCGGCATTGTGGGTATCCAACGTTTCGGCAAAACAATCTTTTGCCGTGATCAGGGTGTCACTGTGATTTGTTCATCAAATTCATATAGGCACTTATCTCGTATTCGGGCCCTTTAGGTATCTTTGGAGGTCCATGTTTTTCTTTTCAAATACATATTATCATTAACGCCAAGTTTCACCCGCAGCCGAGCCAAGCGAAAAATGACGGTTATAGCGCTTTTTTTGAAACAAAATAAACATAATTAGGCCCGTGTCAGTGCTCAATTTGATCAAAAAGACTGTTTTGTTCCAAGACAAGTGGCCTCCTTATGTTCCTATATGGAACTACATTACTAGTAAGTATCTACATTGTAATGCACAGTGTAGGTAGTACTAAAATTTCATACCACAACGATGTTTCCGCTGCAAACTCATGGGCGTCTCGTGATATTAAACCATTTAAAAATAACTGCATTTAACTAGAATTAATTTATAGTTAATTTAACGCTATTTTACCTTTTTCTATTATTTTTAATATTGCATGAGCGTGCACAATAATCGACATAAATAATTTAAAATGTACGTAGGTATTTATATGTGAAATATGTACCTCCTTATATAATTTTCTAAAAGGTTTAAAATCAATTTCCTTTAGCGATTACAAAATTAACGATGCATTTGTTCGTGCCCGATTACAATATGCTTGTGTTAGGTATACTTAAATTCCATTTTTATGGCATTCGGGCATAAAAGTACGGTTTTTAATAAAATTTCTGTAAAATTCTGTACATATATATAAAATTTGCATTCTGCAACAAAAAGAATTTATTTATTTATTTATTTATTTACACATCAACGGCTAAAGCCTTTAACAATTTCTTGTTGGTTCAGTGTCAAATACATAATCGAATGTCGCTATTTACTTACTAGATTTTTTCAGTGTACAAAATTGAATTTTTCACTATACTCTATCGACCTATAGGTATCTTCTTCTTCAGCCCTCTGTCCTCCACTGGCCTCTTCCATGTTCCTCCATTCCTTTCTGCTGTTTGCTGCTTGGAGCCAGTTTTTCCGCCCACAACGGCTATGTCATCGGACCATCTCTTCTGACGCCTCTTTTATTCTCCCAAGGCCTCAATCTTAAGATTTTTGGGGTCCATATTTTTACCTATAGGTATAACATACCAAAATTGTTTTTTATATACCATCACGCGCCGTCACTGTAGTGTCATGTGCAAGACTAACATTACCCCTATTATGTTATGATAACTATTATTACACGCGTACTATAACAAGTATTCAGCTTGTGGCTTCACTATCTGGGATCTGGATTATATCGTCCAGAACACTGGAACATCCAGACCGAATCCACCATCAGCCAGACTTATTCCAGAATATCATATCCATACTTATCTATATACTGTAAAACTAAAGTAGATATAACTGGTTCCCAGAGAAAAACCCATAAGAATATTGCTCGACATGAATCAATCCCAAGAAAGACAAAAGCCCTTCAGAAATATGCTCAACGGATAAAAGCCCAAACTTTTTGGTTGGATTCCAGTAGATGAATAATTTATAAAATGTTGACTATTTTATTGTCCATCCCATTTTTGATTCGCTTATTTATTATGTTTGTTTTCTAATTTATGGTAGTTTCTAACACCAATTAGATTTGAGTTTTCGTCCTTTGAGCAAATTTCTTAAGGACTTTCGTCTTTTTTGGGATTTATTCATGTCGAGCAATATTCTTATGGGTTTTTGTCCGGTCACGGATATAGCTATAGATGCCATCTACTACAGATGTTATCTTTGTCCAGTGATGAAGGCTCATTATTACTTTTCGGCAATTTTGAAAATACTTTCTTCGAATACTTTTGTTTTACAAATTTTATTCCTGTAAAGCGTTGGATTTTTTCCTACATTTCGTAGTATACAATATGTAGTATTCCTACAACAGTGTAGAAGAATTAAGGATGAACATTGCCGGGCTTACGACCGACCTCGGCTGGCTTAAGTGATCACTTTACACTCGAGAAACATTCGCCATTTCAGTCGCATAGTAGGGATCACATCCACTACACCACGAGGAGCGACGGCTGTGTTGTCGAATTTCATGTATATATCGAAGGTTTGGGTTCGAATCCCAGCCGGGGTGAACTGAAATGGCTGATGTTTCTCGAGTGTAAAGTGATCACTTAAGCCAGCCGAGGTCGGTCGTAATGTTCATCCTTAATTCTTCTACACTGTTGTAGGAATACTACATTTACTTTCTTCGATTTCATTAGCATTTTAAACACTTGTACATAATAAAACACTCATACTATTTACGAGTATGTATACGTACAAGAATAAGTATGTACCTACCTATTGATAATAATAAAGGGTACTAGAGAAAAGCCATAAAGCCAATAAAATGGCTAACGGCCGACATTTTGAATAAGCGAACATAAAATATAATTCGTAATGGGTGCACTGAGTTTGAAATTCGAATTGAAGTATAATGACGCCATTATCTTCATACATTCTACTTTTAAATTGTTCATTCATTTCATACTAATGTTATGTTATAATATTCTCTATAAATGGGGTAACCACAACATGTATATCTATAACACGTACCTGCAATCATCAGTGGCGGATCCAGGATTCAAATGGGGGGGGGGGGAGGGCTGAATGTCGTCACATGGTATTAGGTGTCTCTATTTTTTTTCATTCGTCATCCATAAAATAATATGTTGTCGACCTTTTTTTTTGGTCATCACAAATTTTCAACCGCAGGAGAAGGGGATCGACCTTTTTTGTTTTTTTTTTATAATTGTTACATTTAATTCCTCCCTTATGGAGACAAATCTCGTGTGAAGAAAGGATTACTTAACATTACCTGTAGGTACAACTTTATCGAAATAAACTCAAATACATCTTTGTTCACTTCACAGTCGTGAAGTGGAGTAAGTCGGCGTCGGGGATCGAACCCGCGTCCACTGGATTAACAGTCGAGCGCGTCGCCAACCCAGCTACCGACCATAGATACTAGTATTGCGTTATATACCTATCATCTCTCATATACTTTTGATCTCGTATTTTATATTTTTTTGTCAATGTTTCAGATGTACCTACCTTAACTTACTTATTTTTGTTGTTGCTTATATTGTACTTGTTATTATTATTATTCATGTTAAAGGCTTGCGCCGTGAATAAATAAATAACATACATTTTATACCTAGGACCTAGATATACTATCTGCGATCCGCAGTCAATAATAATGCATGTTTTAATATTCCCATTAGGATAGGACTGCGTGAAATTATATTATGTGAATTGATACTGTTGAGATTTGATACGCACGGAATGGGGGAGGAGTCTTATCTCCATAATATCACTCTAAATAATATTAATGGACTCCATTTTATGGCACAGATGCATAGGTGCTCATTAAAAATAACATTCATTTCGTCAGTCAGTGCTTCCAATCACAACGCTAACGGTAAATTACTCCAAATAGGTAAAAACGTAAAAATTGTGTTTAAACATTTTTAGTATGTGCTTATTATTTCTGTGTCGTAAATTTTAAAATATGTTATCCAGGGTCGGTGCGACGACCGACAAAAAAATAGGAAATTGGGTAAATTTTAGGTAATTTATTTAACACACTGTATCATTCAGCCTAAACCTAAACTGAAATCAAATGATTCATCTTCTTTTCAGCCCCTTTCCCTCCACTGCTGGATAAAAGCCTCTTCCTGTCTCTACTCTGTTTTATAATTCAAGTGATTATTATACTAAAATACATCTAAATATCTATCTTTACGATAAACTATACAGAGTGTGCTATGTCGCTTGATGGAAACGATACAGGGTGTTTAAAAACGTCGGCGAGTTAGGCGACCGACTGGAGTTGACAAAATCTGGGGGCGGGAATTTGGGCGACAGGAAAAATTCATGCAAAATTAAATTAAGATTATTGATAGATCACACGATTACGAGTAGATGGCCTAATCAGCCTAATGCATAATTAGAATAGAATAGAAAATTGTGATTAACTTTGAAAAAAAATAATTCGCCAGCGGCATTATTTTCCAACAAATTATATAGTGATTTTTTTACAACCTTTCAATAATTTTGTAATATTTTTCTTCAATGAAAAATAATAACTTTTATAGTCAGACAACCTGTTTTCTGGATAAAAATATATCTACTTATTATAGTTGGATCTGCCTTTAGGAACACTGCTTGTAGAAACGACGACATGGATATTCAGATCTGATAAAAAAACAGTTGTGAAATCTCTTATTAATGTAGTTGTCCTGCTTTTTAAATATATTTTTCCATATATAAATATTGCAAAAACAGTCGTTTTACATTTCAAATATTTTAAATCCATCACAGTCATAATTTGAATTGCAATGAAATGTAAATATTTGTATTGAAATACATTGGAAAATTCAATTTGCAATTATTTCACCACCTATCTATCCATCAAAATAAAAAGCAAAATATACGTTCGTTCGTTTCAGTGTTTGTTTCCTAGAGAATTACAAAGTTTTCAATAATACAAGAATCTCTGTTGGTTCGCCAGGTTGTAGAATTATTGGTCTTCACTTTTTTGGTACTTTTTTCGAGTGCCCTGTAAAAGTCAGGTGTTCGTAAGACTTCCAAAATAAATTTCATATTTCGCAACCCATTCTGAATATCACGAGTATTTTTTCATTCACTGGTTACTTCACTATTGGGATGTAGGTATACCTACTTAATGTCATAACTCATAACATAGAAAAAGGACAATTATTTATTGTTTTATGTGTCAAAATCTTTTTAAAGTAGTGTGTCTAGACGATTAACGACAGATGGCGGATAGCTAACAAAATAAATAAGTATCTACTTAAATTGTCTTTTATTTTCACTAATTAAAAATCATGCCTAAACATATTCACAATTTTATGAATAATTATTCACTAGGGCGAGCGTTGGTTGCTCAGTGATCTCTTCCAGCCAACCCACACATCCACATAATACTCGTCTGCGAGTGGTTGTGGTGATATTTTCTCATAAATTTTGCGAGTATGAGATATCAGGCGCGCATGAAGATAACAGGTAAGATGAAGTTATCAGGAAAAGTTAAAGTTTGTAGGTAAGTGTAATCCTTCATAGAGATTGTTGAAATACCTATTAGGTACTCACGTTCTTCCAAAGTATATGCTCTCCTGGGATAGTGTAACATATAATATAGAAAAACACAATTTTGTCAACAATTATTCACTAGGGCGAGCGTCAGTGATCTCTTCCAGCTAACCCACACATCTCCAACACTCGTCTACGAGTGGTTGCTGTGTCCTTTTTCCATAAATTTGTGAGTAAAATGTATCAGGCGTACATGAAGATCACAGGTATCAGCAAAAGTTACTCTAGAGTTCTGAAAGTTTGTAGGTAAAGTGTAATCCTTCATAGAGATTGTTGAAATATTACTCACGTCCTTTCAAAGTATGCTCTCCTGGGATGGAATAACCAAGCAAGATGTCACAACTTTTGGCAGGCAAACTTCAAAAGCTAGGTACCATGTGTGGAGAGGGAATCTGGGAATATTTTGCTTAGTCATGTGCAATCAAGGTAGCCGCGTCTGCGGTTTTTTTGGAACACATTTTTAAATTTGAAATCTAAAAAGGCGAAAAGAGTCGTGGAAGTTTTACGAATGTCTGACTCTTACAAGACACAAAAAAATAATAATAAAGTAATTAATACAGCACACCGATCGGCGAAAAGTAGTAAGATGTCATGCCAACTGGTGTAATATTCTATATTCAAATAAATGATACCCGGGTCGCAGAATATGTCCCCCTTGTTTTCGATGTTTTTTAGTGTGAAAAAAAGAACGTTTCGAAATTTGTGTTTCAGCAGTGGATAAATTCTTTACAGATTTGTCTATCGCACCAGGATCAGAATCATTAAATAACATCATACTGTATATAAAATAACTATTTATTCAGAATTGAGTAAAAATATAGTAGTTAATTATGGCATTTGCCGTATTCTTTTGGATCGTACAACATTGCTATATCAAATCCCCTTATCAAGACGACCAGATTTAAAAATGGAATTGTCACCATTTTTAAAAATGTCTTTCGTATGTTGAATACATAATGGAACACCTATCTACTTACTTAGATAGGTACGTTATATTCCCGCTTTTATCAAAAAACGTGTGGACCCTCTAAAGACACAGGAGTGTAGTCGGTAATAAAAATGCCCATTGTGATTTTTTTGTATTTGTAAACTTTTTTATTATCACAATTATGATAGAAATCTATGCATTTTTACAAAATTATAGAGACTGCAGATTAGTGTATTATTTTGTCTTGCCACGCATACGTTATTTTTTTTACGTATCTTGATGGTACTTCTCTAAAATAAATTAGTATGTTATCGTGTTAGGTCCGATACAATATTTTCGTATCGGACCTTTTGTTTATTGTTCTCTAGTCATCCGTAAGCTCCATTTATGGCACTTGGAATCGTCAGGTTTACATATTAACCAAACCTAACACGATTGTGACGCATGTTGGGCCACGAATTCCTCGATAAGGGGTTAGCTGGTGTAGCGATTGTAGAATTGCAATAAGTTCGCCCTAGTGAACAAATATTATCACATCTATTGTACCTAACGTTAACATATTTCTGCATTTCATTCACCAAAAGTATAAATCAATTCGACAATACAGCCGTCGCTCTTCGTGGTGTAGTGGATAAGATCCTTACTATGCGAGACGAAGGTCTGGCTTCGAATCCCAGCCGGGGTGAACTGAAATGGCGAATGCTGTTCACTTAAGCCAGCCGAGGTCGGTCGTAAGCCGACAATGTTCATCCTTAATATTCTTCTACACTGTTGTAGGAATACATAGATAAAGATGTTTTGAATATAAAAAGTAGTTATATCTCAACAGATACACAGCAAACGATGGATAATCCATCAGGCTTATGACTGATCGTCGGCTGGCTTAATGTGTATCTGTCGAGATACAGCTACTTGTTATATTCAACTAAGACATGTAGCAGTGGCGTATATAGGATTTCATTTCGGGGGGGGGGGCGATCTAATATTTGACTTTGGGGGAGTGGAGGCAACAAAAATTCGAAGATAGATAGTACAGTATAAAAATTGTAATAGCGCCGTAGGCAAAATTTTTTCGTGAATGTAATTGAAAATGGTCGTGTTTTAGGCTGGTATTAATATTGTTTGCAGGAAAGATAAAGAAGAATAGCGCCGCAGGCGAAATTTTCTTGAATAATGAGTGAAGTGATGAACTTTAGTAACTTTCATGTTTTAAAATAACGTTTTTTGAAGAATTGTTCAACATTTCGGGGGGGGGGGGGCGCCCTATATATCCACTGACATGTAGGAAATTCCGATGGTCTCACAAAAATATAAAATTGTGATTTTCAAAATAATCATGTTTTGAATATTTTTCGGATGAGCACTAGCATCGACCCTGTAATTTCAAGCACCACTATCTCCTTGTTTGAAACCAGCTTGATAAGCCGGTTTCTCGCACGGAGAAGAAGAAAAACGACACGAAGCAAGAGATTGTGATGATAATATCGTGTTTCATGGAAAGAATTAACAAAAAAAAGTGCAGTGCACATAGTGGCTCTTGTTACAGAATAGTACTACGTATCATGGATGTCTGCCTCGTAATCCGGGGGTACACTATCTTTTCTTCAGTGTTTTCTTCTTTCCAAAAATCTATATCATACATTAAGGCTGGTGACCCAACTATGACGTCCCACGTTTCCCACGGTATCAAGGTTCAAAATCGTATGAACAGTCGCATGATAAAATGGTAAAAAAGACGTTTTTTCCATTTTTTGGGGTAATTTCGCTACAATCAAAAAACTTTTACGGTTATTCCCTAGATTTTAATGCATATTATCAGCACAAACCAAAAATTCTCCGCGACTTTAGGTAAACTAGTTTCTGTCTTTCGGAAAAAAGATCAGAAATGTTTATCGCATTTTTTTTTGAGAAATCTATACAAGATATAAAAAATCTTTTACGGTTTATCCCTAGATAAAGGATAAATGTATATACTCTATTTTTTCTAAAGGATATTTAGTAACGGTTGTCGACATCTAAGGTTTATAGAAATTTTTGAAATGTCAGTATGCGTATTCTTAAAAGGAAATAAACAAATTACATTTTGTAAATCTTCGGTTGTCATTGAAACACGTGACCTACTTGATAATTTGGGTTTTATCTAATGGCATATTATTGAACGTAGTTATGGTTGTACCTACAGGTCCCCAAATTCTTAGGTTGCCTACCCCTCCCTTGTACAATGTGGAACGTGATATCGCAGGGAACGTGGAGTCGCCAACATAGATTTAAAAAAATGTTTCTTGAGAATATACCATTACATTACAAGCACGGGGGGCATAGTGGTTAAAATACTTTACGACCAACCGTGGGACCTCGTGTTCGGTTCCCAAATTAATCTCAATCAAATACTGATCAAAAAAATGGGTTAGCCGAAAGAGAGTGCGATAAGCTCGCCCTAGTAATAACAATTATTGTTAAATTTGTATTCTAGTACTTATTACACATATTATTCAACATTGTTCTGACTTACTGACTGACGTCAACGCAGAGCCCAAACGGCTGATCCTAGAGAACTGAAATTTTGAAATCAAATAGTAATAATAATAATTGGATTATTTATGTAGCGCCGTTTTGTGGGTATTCCCACCTCAAGGGTGCTCTGGGTTCTAGTAGGTTCTAATTCAAAACTGAAAGATGACAAAGAAAATCTACACGATGAAGAGGTGTAAGGAAACTCGGGAGTGAAAGGGCCAGTTGGCTTGACCATGTCGACCAGATGCCTATTCAAGGAAGGAAGCGTTTTGATAGAAATGAGTTGTAGAGTGTATGTATGAGGAATTGCATGAATGTGACGGAACAGAGGAGTTCGTGTAAGGGTAGGCAAACTTGGTGCTCTGTTCTCTCTGCCTACCTCGAAAGAGAGGCGGATACAATAGAAAGGAATAGATATAAGTGTATATAAGAAAAACATTAATAATTCGATGACGAAGTATTGCACACTTTGCGATACAGGCTTTTAGCCTAGTGCAAGGTGTGCAAGTATTTGGTATTGTGTATGCAAGCCCAATAACTAAAATAAATAAAAAAAATATGCAGATATTCAGTTGTGCAACCGAAACGTTGCGTCATCTATTCTTATTCAAAATATCCACATAAAGGCATTCTTTGTCCTAAAATTTATCCCGGTTTTTCTACATTCATTCCGGATTCCGGCATAAAGGGGTATTAATTTACCATTCCCGGAAAGTGGGACAATTTTATCCTTATTGTCTCCAGTTCCTGGGTGGATTACTTATACAAAAACTTTAGAATTTGGACTATTGTTATGAATACCAGTCGAAGTCTGGTATCGATAAGCGAGTATCTACTGTACCTCCCTATATAAAATATAACTTTAATATTGAATAGGTTGCGGTATTTTTGTCGATGTTCTGAAACTATATGCCGACAGGGTTGTCACATTCAAATATAGTTGACTTTATTATTTGGATGACCCTATTGAGGATGCGGAGATTTTAGGTGTACAATGTATCTACAATCTATCTATTACTATTCATCTTTTACTCAAAACTACGGATTCGACACTAATATCGGTTTTTTTCATGTCCCCCTCCTCCTACCTCTTCTCTTACTTCACTCCTGCGGGTGTCGGGAGTAATACTATTCATCTTTTCGACACCCAAAACTATGAATTTGATACTTTTTTCATGCCCCCCACACGTACCCTTTTTTGTGTGCTGTCAACAATGCAATTTCTATTAAAATTCTACTAGTGTTGCCACTATAGTTGCCAAAAAGCTACATACAGCGTCCTCATGTTTCTGGACAGACTGTACCTACATACTATTCGAGATTTTGATCATGATTTTTATACTCATATGTATTTTTTATCTTATTACTACTACTATGCTTATGCTTTCATATATCTGTCTTTATTTTTCGGTTATCTCTGTATATGTGTGATATGTATGAACGAGTGTTTTTGAATGTTTGTCTTTTACCATACTTTTTTTTTCATGTACTCATTTCATTTTTTCATTTCTCATGCTGTAATGTCTGTTAACTTTATGTACTAACGGCCTTGCGTAGTGTAGTATTAAAAATAAAATAAAATAAAAATAAAAAAAATTGTACGTTTAACTAGGTACGGCACTAACGCACATAAATTAGTATGCTTTAATATCCAATTTCGACCGTTTGGTCCTCCCATTGTGAAAGACCCCATAGTATTGAATTATCTCACGATGTCTGTCATCCTGCTAGAGAGGATATCGTGGAGGAGAGGAAGATGGCATGATGGATGTGTTCCGGCATATTCCTTCTCTTTCTACATCCTCACACACCAACCAATAATAACTTTATTGTTATGAGAACCAAAATGCAATAAAAAAAATGTATTATTGTCTCTATGAAGTGATTGCACTTTTGTCAGGCATCCATAGTAATTAAGGAACCTATATAAATGTGGGAAGAACTATTGAAAATTTACTCCCTTCTATTATCTACGACAAATCTATGGTGGACGCCATGGGAGTTCCAACTTCCAAACATGATTGCGTGTCATATTGCTTGTCCACAATTGTATGAAACCTGGTGATATTTCAATGATTTTTGCGACTCATTATGTATAATCAGTGTGGAAATGTAATATGGAATATAACCTACATGACTGTATGTGATTAAATAGTAAATTAGCGTACTTTACATCGAGAAAAAAATGATGCATAATTGCATACCTAGAGGAAAGGCTATGAACGGCAATCGTGGCGGTCAAGTTTTGTCTATGGCTTTATGCGTTCCGAGGCCGTCGCCATATTGTTCATGGAGGCCGGGCCCAACTGACATTTGACGATGATTACACCATCAAAATTGTATGGGAAAAAATATTGCGTAGTTCAAGTGTTTGTCACCGAGACAAGGTGTTTGTCACCGATACAAGGTGACGTCACAACTCATGGCGGTGATGGAATTCGAGGATGTAGGCTTGTACTCTACTATCGCAGGCTTCGTGCGTTCAGTTTTCCTACATTTATATACGTAGGTTCCCTATAGTAGTAATGACCGGTTGTCACTATAGTCAACATCTTTTGCCGAATAGTCGGCATCTTTGGCCGGATAGTCGGCTTTCCTGGCTAGTCCCTATATCTCCAATATTTAGTTGTATCTGGACTTGGATGTTTCATTAAACAATAATGATGTGTGTGACTGTCTTAAAGTAAATAAATTGAGTGTCCCGTATGACGTCGAGTGGACGTGTGGTTTCTGTCTGAAAGCTGATAAGCGTTTAATGGAAGGATTCAAGTGTCAACACTTTAGTTGCCTGGTTTGTCTAAAAATAAAATAACAAATATACATACATACTTACATACATACACTTGTCATTTTTATGTATGATGTATCGTATGTACCTATAACTACCTACATCCCGAACTCTTGCTTCTTACTTATGAATTTTTTATATTCTTGTTTATTTTCTGTTTTTCTGCGTAAAAATTGTAAAATCTGATGTGTGCGTGTGCGATGGGTGAGTGTGTGAGCGAGATTGAGTATGGGTGTGTGAGACGACCGGAACGAACTTATATGTTTTAATTTAACTGTGGTGCATGCTTGTGGATGACAGCTGAATTATGAGTGAACTAATCTTCAATTACTTATATCTTTAGTTGTTATCTGTTTTGCACTTATACTTGTAATAAAATAAAAAAAATAAAAAAAGTACATGATTCATACATTCATACTTTCGACAGAAACTTAGGTTAGAATAATCCATTTCCCCTGGAGAAAACTTGGTTTAGTGTTTTTTTTTAATAAATGAATCTGGGTTTATCGAAATAAACCCAAATACATCTTTGTACACTTCACAGAAAGCTTTAAAAGCTTGTGTTGTGAAGTGGAGTAAGTCGGGGATTGAATCGTTGAAAGTGTTGCTTGATAATAAGACATGGTTAGATACATTTTTTCGCTACTTTCAAATTATATTTTAGAAGTGTTGTTTAAAAAAATGACCTCTTTTTGATTTGTTAGAATAAGCTGGCAATATTGTTTTTCAAACTTGTGATGGTGGTTTAGATGATTTATCGAAGTATTTTTTTTTAAATAGAAGTAGGTACTTATAATTTTTTTCGATATCTTCTATAAATTTCTCAAAAAAATGTGAAAAACACCTCTGATCTTTTTTTGAACTTTAATGCCGCGGGAAATGATCGTGACGTCATAGTTGAGTCGCGAGCCTTTTAAATGTCACTAATTTAGATTTTTTAGAATGTCTGTAAAAGTCGAGTTTTCGGAAAACACGTTTAACGCTCCGTGAATTTTCTCGGGTAGATACCAGCATAAACTAGTATAAAAATAGTCCGTCGTCCTAAAACAAAAATACGTTTTAAATTTAAAAAAACACGTATTATAGAATCAATTCCAAAAATTCAGGACCGTCTCCAGATTACTCAGAATCGTCTCTAGTATTTACGGCGCCCGTTTAAAGATTTTTTTTAATAAAAATATTCTTTTGTTGTGTATTTAAATGTTTTTAGATAAAAATTCTCGAGGTATTTCTCGTAAAGAATTGAATATTAAATTACGTCGGAGTCGAGTTTTCTGAGAATTTCTCTTGGAGACGTTTGGTACGCGAAGGAATGAGGCTTTAGGCCCGAGCCGAGGGAATAAAATGCCTCATTCAAATAAAAATATAAATCAAATTGGAATAGAATTCAGTTTAAAAAAAGAATGTTTTTTAAATACTTAACTAAACCATTTTATTCTTCTTCTAGTAAAGGTAAACCGAACAGCGACCGGATTGTGGTAATTTTTTTGTTTATGATAATGAATCTGGGTTTATCGAAATACATAAGCCCAAATACATCTTCGTACACTTCACAGAGAGTTTGAAAAGCTTGTGTTGTGAAGTAGAGTAGGTCGGCATTGGGGATCGAACCCGTGCCCACCGGATTTACGTACGAGCGCGTTACCAACCAGGCTACTAACCACCTCAAATTATCTATCTATCTCACGCCGAACCCCTTACGAGGTAGGCAGATAGGACAGAGCTCCAACACGCCTCTATTCTTGTGCGTACACGTTCTATGGTTTATCGCCTTGAAACTTGAGATTTTTCGCGTAGTTTGTTAGATAGAAATCTGTAAATCAGTTGGTAAAAGTGTATAAATCAGTGACTCTAGCATTTTTTTTTATATTTGGACCCCTTTTTATACAATAGGACAAAATCAATTACTTATATCGCTTGTATGTATATTCTTATTTCATACTCTTATAAAAATTTGAAAAGTCGAAGTGATAATAGAACGATTTTTACACACAGCATAATTTAAAAATAGAACTGTGGTTTCACCTACGTACATAATATAGGATTGTTTGAAAATGGAATACGTGCGTTGCGTTTAGTATTGCCACGAGGCAAACGTTAATCGAAATACAATCGTAAATCATGCAAAATATTGGATTACGATGAGTGATGGTACCTACCTACGTATATTTATATGTAATATACCTACATACCTCAATATATCTATATAGTATATATAGTACTAGCATTTAAAGGTCTGATTAACATATGTCAATATGAAAACAGCAGGATTAAGAGCACCGGGGGAACCAGGGGGGGGCTTGAGGGCTTCATTAATTCAAACATTTTCTAAAAAAAAATCGCCTGCAGCGCAAATAACTTTTTATATACTACATGTTCGCACATGAAGAAACGGGAGGAGGGGGGGATGACGGATGACCTAGTCATTTCATACTCTCTTAAACCAAATTTGCAATTAATTTTATTTACAGAAAGAGCTCGGCGAGACCGACCCTCAGCCCCCCCCCTCCCACCTTCAAAATGAATTATGAGATTGTGTTGAAAAAAGTGAGATTCATATCCTTAATTCTGAAGGCAAAATAAATACTTAATGAATTAATATTACTATGTCTACAATATTTTACTCTCCGGCATGCAAAACTTATAAACCTTTGCGCTAAAGAGTGCACAAAATAAGCTAAAAAAATACACACATACAGTAATATTTTTTACGGCAATGCACTCGTTGCCGAGTGGTTCATTTACAAATACAGTAAGTAAAATATTTCAAAATATTATCGCCTCCGAAATTATATAAATATATAAGTACATATAGGTTTATTATGAATTTAGTAATTGATGACATCTATTGAAAATTTCTACAACACAGGACAACAACAGATTGCCCACGAAATCTTCTCAGAAATCACGGATGCACGTACGCTTAGCATTTTATTTATGAGCATTTAATATATTCATTCATACCTATACAGTAAAACGTCTGTACATATGCTTAGCTTATTAGTTAATACTTTTATCCTACGATTCAATGTTTCTCTACTACAGTAGAAGTCCATTAGTCCGGCATCCAACAGTCCGGAATGCCCGATAGTCCGGCATCGCTCCAGATCTCTTTTGCTGAGGCTAGTACTAGCTACAGTGCTTCAGAAATTATAGATTTCCATATCATTAGAAATAAATTTTATACTAAACGCCAAAAGTCAAGAAAACAAAAGACATTCGTAACTTTTTTGAAATATTATCTGTATTATTTAAAAAAAAACAAATAACAAAAATTAAGTACTTACACTAAAAAGAAGGGGCACCGCCCGATAGACCGGAATTTCCGGTAATCCGGCACCGAGCCGGTCCCGAACGTGCCGGATTATCGGACTTCTACTGTATTATAATGACATCGTTTGTCCTATTGTAACGAACATTCCACCTTGATTTGTCCTTCTTCAGCCATGTCAAAGTTCCACTAGCATGCATCAGAGTTCAGGGTTGACAACAAGACCAAATTGCGCACTAGGCATTTCTGCTTTCATAGTCACATTGCTGCTACTAACAATTGACCTGAGTGCACCATACGTATGTCCTAGTATCGGCCAGCTTTTTTTTCAATTTCTCCATCACAACGTCCATCTCTATGAATTTATATCAAATGTGTATTTGCATCATTTTTAATGATAGTAATTTAATGGAGGAGAAGGATGGGATAGGATAGGGGAGAGCAGATGGGAAAGAAAACAAGATTGTTAAATATTGTGGTCGGTAGCCCGGTTGGTAACGCGCTCGACTGTTAATCCAGTGGGCGCGGGTTCAATCCCCGACTTACTCCACTTCACAACACGAGCTTTTAAGCTTTCTGTGAAGTGTACAAATATGTATTTAGGTTTATTTCGATAAACCCAGATTCATTTAAAAAATTGTTTCGAAGAATGCTTAGTATTGTTTAGTCAAAGTATAGGAAACAAGGTGACATTAAACATCCCTGCTTGACTCCTTTTGTAAGAATGAACCACTGCGTATGACCCATCAAAGATGACGTGTGTAGATGTTATACGATAAAATAATCCTATTATTACTTTATTTCTGAAACGTATTTTACGATTAAAGTATATAATATAATAATATCAAGTCTTTACGTCAAATAAATATGTTGAAAGTATTATTTTATTGAGCTGTACTAGCTGTTTTACTCGGCGAAACTCGGGTGAATTAAGCGACAAACAAACATAGCACCACAATCATTAAGATACCCAAGACCCCTTCCTTGACGTAATTTTTGTAAAGATCATGTTCCTATTAGACATCGCATGTCCATTATGCTGTTTTTACGTTTATGCCTCAAGAACTCTAGTAGGTAGTAAATACGTAACTGTAAGCTATAGTATATAGGAGACTGTATTAGTATATAAGGACATTTTGTAAACGTTGAGGGTTGTACTCGTATTAAATCAGGGAGGGGTTTGTCGGGGGGAGCCCTTCTGGCGAACCCTGAGCCGTCTCTAGAACTGTTTTTGCATATAATTATTGGATGACATAGGAACTAGCGTTCCTTCATCATCCAGGGTGAGTGGAAGGGAGCAACTCTTAAAAAAAGGATCGTGTTTTGTCGAAAGCCGATCGGTTACACCTTTTTCTGCCACGTTGAAGCAATTCATCATACAGGTGTGTCACGATCTTTTGCTCAAGATATGATACAAGACCTTTTGATACAAGACCGTCCGGTCTGGCATATACGTACCAAATTAAAATTAAAAAATATGATTTGAGATGAACCTAAATAATTGCCTAGTTATTGAACTTGATTTAGCTGCATTGCACAGGAGGAAATACATTACTGTTTTATCCTCAACAGAGACGAGAGGCATCTTTATTCACGTAATGAAGCGTTATATGAACTCCTTTGGGAAGGAAGCAGGATGGGTGTTTCGACGCTTACGAGTCGGCTTTGGCTGGCTTAAGTGATCACTTTATGCCCAGGGAACTCTCCAAAGAAGTTCACATAACGCTACATTTTGTGAATGAAGATGCCTCTCGTCTCTGTTTAGGAAAAAAAACTGTAATTAAAAAAGTATATTCACTAAGCCGAGCTTTTCAAATATTTCGATCAATGTCACTCACTGAAACGAAGAAACTTACATTGTACAGTTGTACCCAATAATACGCAACAAATCAAACTAGATAAGTACAATAGTACCTTGATTTACTATTATCCGATATTCGTACATCCATTATTACATTACTGCGTGTTTTGGTGTAACTATAGGGCTATTGTATCCTAAAGATATAATATTATTATTCTATACTAAGTAATACATTCACTATACGCCACAATGAGTTACTATTATTTAGTTCCCCCGAGATTTACACGTCCAAACATGTCGCCAACCATTGGCAAAGGTGTAAAATTATTTATTTGTTGAAGGAACAGATACAGTCACAATATATGTTTTATTTATGAGAGAATGTGAGAATACAATCGAAAACGTTCTGAGGTTTTTGAAAATAAAAATTTGTAACAACAACAATAAACAATGTTATTGATTTAAATAATTTTTGTATGTTTATTTACGATTTTTTGTATATTTGGTGAACAAAATGAGGAGATATGTTAACATTCAGAATATAAATCAAAACATTTGTCCACTAGGGAGAGCTTATCGCAGAGCTGCGATCTCTGCTAGCTAATCCCAAATAATTTGCTAAACGAAAACGTACGTCTTCCGAAAAACTACGAATTATATATAATTTTTTTGTATTTGTTACTAACCTAAAGAAGTACCTACGAGTATATTGAGTGAATAATTTCGAAAGCAATAGATGGTGCTTTATTTGTACTTTATTTTATGTGACCTTCAATAAATTAAGTATTTTTTTTTGCTTTCAGGAGCCTGTTAAAAAATATCACATGTTGGAAGACTCACCTCAAACAACCCGAATAACACAGCCGCCTAAACTGTACAAAAAGAACAAATTTGAATTTGAAACGACGCATTTAGTGAAGCATGTATTCTTTTGTATTAAAACGGAAAAAAATGGTTTGTGATTCCATCCGCTAACAAATCCCAATTCGTTTTAGCCTTCCATTGAGTTCGTGAGATACCTATTTCATTATACGAAAAACATGTTCTGAAAAGGCAAGGCATATTGGGGTTCCGCATCTTATACTCGCTTATCTCTTTTCTGATCCCGTTCATGTTGTTTTGCGTGGTGAGTTGGGTAT
This sequence comes from Ceraclea dissimilis, assembly GCA_963576895.1. NCBI lineage: Eukaryota > Metazoa > Arthropoda > Insecta > Trichoptera > Leptoceridae > Ceraclea > Ceraclea dissimilis. The sequence continues at coordinate 14,014,664 of OY756376.1, forward strand.
TACAATATTATACATAGCCCTACTCTATCAGACAATATGTAGGACTAACCAAACTGGGCTTTGGGCTCAAGGGGTAAATACAAAACCCGCAGCAATATATAATTTGTTATTATTCCTATCAATGCTGAGATTTTCTACCATCACAATTCGCGTTATTACATAACACAAAAACTAATAGGTACATATTATAATATGTAGTTATCTCAACAGATATTCAGCAAAGGATGGACTTTCCATCAGGATTCATGACACAGCGGAAAGAATACCGTGTGTTAGGCAGGACATCTAGGTTCGATTCTCGGGCGCAGCAAATGGATGGACTGGAATTGGTGAATGTGACGATTATCAGTCATAAGCCTGATTGAAAGTCTATCTTTTTCTGTAAATCTGTTGAGATATAAAATCCAATGTTTCTCATAAAAAGTAAAATTATGATCCTCAAAAAAATGATACAAAGATCTGTTGAACATTGTGTGTATTTAACTACAACTAAATTTCTTCTTTTTTTCGATAGACCTGTTTGTCTGTGAAACAGGAAGCATGTTTCTTGAGGTGATGAGGTTCAGCTGTACCTCCATCTCTTAGATAGTCTTTCAAGTCGACGGTATCCAGAGGGGGTCTCATTGGCTGTTGCGTGTACGCGAGCCAGTCACTTTTCATTCTGGCTACATGTTCCCTCAAGTATCTTCTTCTGGACCTACTCCACCACAGGTTTTCCTTATGTCTTAGTTACGGACACGATCTTGGAGGCTTTTTCCAGTAATGTATCTTAGAATCTTCATCTCTAATGTTCCGTGATGTCCTTTAGTGCAGTGTACACTAAATTACTAAACACTAGGTACAATTTGAATCAGGAATGTCTCGGGACAGTAACGGATCCGTCAATCCGATGACAGGATCTGCTTTCATAGATAAGTACTGCACTTTTACTTTACATCATAGATGGCGTTATATATGGTTTGCGACTCGGATAATTTGATGGAAATTAGGTAAGTTCTTAGGTGAACGGAAATTTTGAATTTCAGAAAACACTTTTGTTTTTTTTTTTCAATTTTTGACACATTGAAATGTCAAATTGTGCGATTAACGGTGTATCTCCAATTTGTTTCAATATTGATAAAACTGGTATTAAATTTGAATAAGATTTAGTTAATTCCGTAAAGTTTTACGATTGTTGTGTGATATGTGAAAATCACACAATACATTGCCATGTTAAGATAAAAGAAAACACAATAAAGTTAAAGTTATAAAATTTTCTTAGATTGACCTTATATTAGTTTAAATACTTTCAGAATCAGATCTATTATGTCTCTTACATTTGCTTGTATTATTTGTGAATTAAAAGAGTATGTTTAACTATTTGAATATGTATGACAAGTCAAAGGAGTATGTTTATTGACGACCCCAAACAAAATATAATAAATAAATAAATGTGTTGTCTATTCTACTATTATCCCTCTGTGTTGTAACATCATTATCAGATTAGATCTATGTGACATTCCTATTTATATGGATACCATTTTGACATCATAATAAATAATTATACTCCAGGGTCCAGATAGAAACAATTCAATGTGAATGAAAATCTTGTAGAACATCAGGGAAGTCACCAGAGATTGCCATTCAGTCCTTTCAAACAATGTGTTTCATCCCTTTCCGCATCATTTCTAACACTCTGATAGGAATGGTATACAGTGAAAGAGGGTCTTCTAGGTAATCGAAAACCCTGTTGGTTGAAAAACAACAAATATACAGTAAAAATTATGCGAGGACATATTATGAAGTAATAAAATAATATCAATAAATGCCTGTATGAACATAGATATGCACAAGAACCTACATTGTATGTATTTTTTGATATAGGGACTAAATAATTAATACAATGAATTTACTGGGATCAAAACATATAATTCAGGAAATAACAGACAATGGGTAAGAGAAATACAATTTATGTTCTAATCTAAGTACGACATCAAGATGAACAATTATTGTAGCATGCATATTTTATAATGTAAGTATATCATAATATTTTGATATTAAGTAGGTATTACACAAAAAAGCAATTTAAGTTAATTTCTTAGGATATTAGATTATACCTAATTGAGAAACTCCACTTGTTAGAACAACGGCGAACTGTCAGTGTCAGTAATCACCTACATAATGTAGATTATCTAAGCTCAGAGCTGTCATCGGATTGACGGATCCGTTACTGTCCCGAGACATTCCTTTTGAATCGGGTATAACGCTTCGACGGCAACATACTTTTTTTTTCGTCAGATGGCAGTAGTAATAACTCTGGTACATAGCAACATCCATGTTGTAATTTTTACGCGTCGTAAATAAAATGCGAAGAAAAATATCGTATTTCGTTTGTGGTTTTGTTTTTTTTTTAATGTAATTCGTCTCGCTGGGGCAACCGCAAAAAAGATTATGGTTGTCCGTGTATTAATTTTCTTGTACTAATATTTCGTTGGCGATTAAAAAGAACACAGGCGAGCATTCAAGCGAAAGGTCTCAGTTCAAATTTCACTGTTGACAATATATTTGGCTTTCAATGCCTTGAATTATTAACTCTTTGACTGTCCACCATTATTAATATATTTATTTATACTCCAACTGAACAAAATACGGCAGTAAGTTAACAAAACAAGTAAGTAATATATGCTTAAAAATTTGTTCACTAGGGCGAGCTAATCGCAGTGCTGAGATCTCTGCCAGCTAACCCATTTTTTTAGCTAATTAGTCCTTTAGTCTCTTCGTTCACCCATCTGTATCATTGTTTTCATCTTGTCTGCATTCATTCTCTCAACATGCCCTAACCAATGTAACCATCTATCTTTATTCGCTTTCTTACACGCTATTGAACTTCAGTTGGAGTACCTAGTTATGCAATCGAATTTAAATTAATTTCTCTGAAACACTGAATAATTTTTGGTTGTACAAATTATTCTTGTAAAGCGTTGGTTTTTTTTCTACATTACACGAGACGAAGGTCTGGGTTCGAATCCCAACCGGAGTGAACTGAAATGGTGAATGTTTCTCGAGTGTAATTCATTCATAACATTCATCGATTGTGTAAACTACATAGATGACATTACGAATCTTCAACAACCTTCTCCAGAGATAAAAAAGGTGTAAAACGTTTGAGGGGATCCAAGGTTTGTGTGGGGTCATGTGTGGTATCGTATTAAAGAGCGTTGGAAAAGAAATTCAGATTGAAAGTCAGATTTTGTCCAGTTCAAAGTTACAAAGACTGTAAAAGCGTCACATCAATATTCTAAATTCAATTTTCTAGTCACATCATCCATTCGCCTTACAGCCACTATGGATGGATACTTATAAAAATAGAAAAAAGCCCTTAGAAATGAATGGAGAGATTTTTAAATTTGAATAATAGAATCTCTTCCATTGTTCGACCCTATTTTCTCTTACAGGTTTTCAATTCTTTCAAACATCACAAATTAGGGATCGCCTATTGAATTACTATTTCCAGAAATATTACATGGAAAAATATATAAGACGGTCTCACATTCAAAGGGCTGTTGAATGTTGATAGTGTGACAGAGGGGAGGAGCTGTCTTTACATTCCTTTTGAATCTTTTTTATCTTTTCTATTCTATATCAAAAAAGGGGGTGAGTTCTTTGAAGTTGGGTTCAAAATTATTAAACTGCGTTCGTTCATGACGAATGGTGATTTGTTTCGTTGCGTAAAAAACGGAGCATCCCGTGAATCAGGCTACTACTCGTTTGTGCTTTGACGTTCCTCTACAGAAAATAGGGAGGGAAAAAGTTCGAGATAATCGCGAAAAATAACTATAGTATCGGGCATATAATTTCATACATGTGCGTGAAATAAGGGAGGTTGGATAATAAGGATTGCGTACGGAAGCTCAGACTTTTCATAATTGAAATAGATGGATCCAATCATAACGATTGAAACTGCAGAAGAAGAAGTTTGAAAAAGCCATTTCAATAAAAAAAAAACTTGAAATGAAATGAAATGAAAATGAAATATTATTTATTTTCCAACTCATGCCATTTATACAATACAACAATAAATAAATCAAACTATATATAGAATATACAATTTCCAAACAAATGTATCGTATGACCTGGAAAATTACACTGCCTCACTAGACTGGGTCTGTTCTGAGGCAGCGGTCTCCATGTAAGTTATTCACATTACAATTTCCTAATATTCTACATAGAGAGTCAATACAATTTCATTAGAACAATATAAAACAGCAGCAGCAAGGCGACACAGAATACACCAATGCAGTCTCACACACACACACACACACATGCACAACCATTTAGACAGTTCAATATAATTTAAGAAACAAAAAGAAAAACAATAATAATAGAAATTTAGTTAAAACAGAAAATTTCGCCCCAGGTTCATCTGTACACGTTTAACAGGGTGAAGGATGAGGCTGTCCTTCCTGTTCTCTTCAGCCAGTCGACCACAAGTTTTGTGAAGTTTTTTCCATCCCTTGAAATGTAGCGCTCGATTTGGGGCATTATATTATTGTATAATCTAGGGGCCAAAAAACAATAGTGCCTCTGGGCGAAAGTAGTCAATAGATGGGGTGGTCTGAGTTGTTGTCGGTTTCTGGTATTATGCTCCAATATGAAATGTGGTTGGAATTCTGCGGTGTTCTTGTGTAAGTGTACAACAATTGTTTTCATATACAGTTGCCTTATATCTAACACCTCAGCCAGGGCGTACATTTGCTCGGTTGGAAATCTGAAAGGCTTCCTAAACATTGTCTTGAGTACAGCTCTTTGGGTTCTCTCCAGTGGCATCAAAAGAGTATCAGCCATGCCCCCCCAACCAATGACCCCATACTCCATAACACTCTGAGCAAGTGCAAAATATATGATTCTCAAAACATTTACGTTGAGGACATTTCGCAATGTCCTGAACACAAAGATCAGTTTTCTGCATTTCTTTGTCAATTGTTCTATATGATGTTGCCAGCGCAGGTGCTGGTCAATATGAACGCCCAGGTACTTATATACACTTACCTTTTCAAGAGGTGCACAGGTACAAGGTTCTGCCGGACGCCGACACTCATGCACGGTCAGTTTTATGTCAGAAGGTGGCTGCTGTCTCGTGTCTATGCTAAAGGCCATGCACTTTGTTTTCAATATATTAAGTGTCAGCAAATTATTGTCCATCCATGTTTTAATCATTTCCAATTCACGATTTGCTATCCCTTGAACCTCCTCCCACGTGTCTGCCGCAAACAATATGGCCGTGTCATCAGCGAACGCCGTGATTTTTCCCGCAGTATTTAGCCTACACAGATCGTCAATGTATATCAGAAAGAGAATCGGTCCCAGAACACTTCCCTGCGGTACACCAAATCTTATAGGTGCAGTTGAGCTAGTATTTCTTCCAACCCTGACGGTTTGTTGTCTGCCCGATATATAGCTTTTGAGCCAATCATAAGCAAGGCCCTCGACCCCAATATTTCTAAGCTTTTGTAGAAGTATCTGATGGGAAACGGTATCAAAGGCCTTCCTAAGGTCAACAAATATGGCCATACATTTTTTTCCAGCATCTATTTGTCTCACCAGATAATCTGTCACTTCATTTATAGCGTCTGATGTACTTCTTCCCGATCTAAACCCGTATTGATTCTTAGATAACACATTATTTCTCTCTAAGCATATGGATAATTGGTGCTTTACAGCTCTTTCATATATTTTTGACACAGTATGCAGTAGGGCTATAGGTCTGTAATTTTCTGGTTCAAGTGGATCATCGCTTTTGTAGACAGGTGCAACGACTGCCTCCTTCAGATGATTTGGAAACACACCCCTAACAATACTCAGATTCAAAGCATGTGTCAGGGGTGATACGAGAGAATCGCACGCGAGTTTTAGTATTTTTGCACCAATACCGTCGGGTCCACATGCACAATCACTACGCAGTGACATGATTATATTTTTGGTATCGTCAGTAGTTTGTGTGGTCAATTTCAGTAGGTTTTGGTGTCCTTTTTCGGCCTTGCATAAACGAGTGAGTTCTTCCTCAGTCTTTCCTATTTTTTGTGAAAGTGTCTCCGCTAGTCGACATCCAATATCAGCAAAGTAGTCATTGAGCACATTTGGAAACTTACAGTAATGCTTATCTGTGGTTCTTTTATATGACTGCAAAATACTGGGAAACATATGTATCACCTATGCATACCGACATTTCAATAATTTATAAAAGCGGGAGACCTTATATCTCGACAACCGTTTCTAAATATGCTTTGGAACAAAATAGGATAGATGGATTGAACCTTTATCTAGGGAATAACCGCAAAAGATTTTTTATATCTTGTATAGATTTCCCAAAAAAAAATTGAAAAACACACTGAAACACACACACATTAGAATCTAGAGAATAACCGTAAAATATTTTGATAGAACCAAAATAAACCCCAAAAAATGGAAAAAAACGTTATTTTTACCATTTTATCATGCGATTGTTCACGTGATTTTGAGCCTTAATGCCGTGGGAAATGACTGTGACGTCATTCTTAGTGCAAAGAACTTACTTAATGATTTTGATTCTCTGGGACCAGACCTGGTCTAGTGGGGAGAGTTTATTTAAATAAAGTTTGTGTAGTATTGTATTAATTTAATAATATATGATTGAGTGATTTCTGAATAAGGATGCTGGTCTGGCGATATAAGAATAAAGAAGGTACCTGACAACCTGACGTAGGATTAGCGTTGCCATCCGTCCGGCTTTAGCCGGACAGTGTTAGGCTTTTTGACCTCTTGTCCGGCCAAATTTGAGTGCGTCCGGCCCGTCCGGCTTTTGTTAGGCTTTTTATTTTCCTTAAGCTCAGAAACTATTGCAATAATGATAACTGTTGAATTTGTAAAAACTTTTATGATAAAATTACTAAAGAAATTTACTTTTTAAAGCAGGTTTCTGCCAAAGGAAAATATCTAAATGATACGGATTAAAACTTTGTTAGAAAATGAGATTTTTTCGATTGTTTAGTCAAAAAAGTTTTTTGTTTAGCGTCCGACCCTGGGACCCAAAAGTCCGGCTTTTTTAGCGGCTAAGTCCGGCCTTCTAATTTTTAGAGATGGCAACGCTACGTAGGATGGTACCTAACAATCATTCCCACACATACATCGCATGAATTGGTTTTATTCATCATTTACTAAATAATCTATAAGTATAATAGTATTCATACAGAATCTATTTTCTAAATCTATTCGTATTCAAAAGAGCTAAACTATGTATTCAATATTCCATCCATTCTTAACAGTCTACGAATACATAAAATAATATCTGAGGTATTCAGAGAAGAATACGCCAAGTCCATTTTATCTTCAAATGGCTAAATGATAGTGATGGACCCACTATGGATTTGGCCGACTAGACGACCAGTCGGCGACTATAGTCGGTGCATCTCTATTAAATGAAATTTAATTACGAGTTAATCATTTTTAGCTATGTTTTTAGCTCATATATTTCCAATATTATAGTGAATTTCATTCTCAAAAATACAAAATGTACTGTAAATACTGGACTTATTTTATTTCCTGTATTTCTGAACCTATAGGTATATAGTAGGGACCGACTAGAGTCGGCTTTTTTACCGACTATAATAGTCGGTATCTTTGGCCGGATAGTCGGCTTTCCCGGACTATAATCCGAACCTAATAGCTACAGGAATACGGGAAATAGAAAAATAATTAAATCCGGTTTGACTTGCCAGAAATCTAATCTAAATCTAAGCCTACCTTGAAATATATTTTTTTGCGACTGATTGTATATAGCGATTGTTTTCATACGTTATAACTAGTCCATTGATGCACTGTTTGGCTGATTCATTTCGTTTCGAATTTGAATGTTTTTTTTTATTATTTGAATATGGTTTATGTGTAATTTGGTATTACGATGTAAATTTGTAATTGATGAATTATGTGTAATGCGCAGTTGTTTGAATATTTTTGTTGGTTTTTTTTTGTGATATGCTTTGTTCAAATGCCCTGCTGTAAAATAAAAATAAAATATTGCCCATCCCTATTGGAGTCTCATCACGTCACATTGTTAATAGACATATAGCGTTGTTAAATTGCGTGATGAAAAGGAATGAGTCTCTTTACAAAAAGTTGTACACAAGACAAGACTTGGATGATTTCAATGAGGATATTATTCTCCATTCTCCATTCATAGCATCGTCTCTCAATGAGTGTCTGTCACGAGCGAACTTCTTCTATAGTCTATCTCTATACACACCCAGTACCTAATCCTAATACATCACTACCTAGTTGCAAGTCTTCTTCTTCTCAGCTCGGAACCGTCACTAGCGGATCCAGGGGGGGGTAAAACCATGAGTGATAGTACTTTATACACAACAAATCTAGGGGTTTCAGCCCCTTAGCCCCCCCCCAAAACGTTAAGTGAGAGTACTTTTTACCATGTGACGACATTCAGCCCCCCCCCCCCAAATTGAATCCTGGATCCGCCACTGGGAACCGTCCTCTCCTGAACGTAGGCCTCCTCCAAGCCTCTCCACTCTTGTCTATCCTGCGCCCTCCGCATCCATGTTCCACCTGAAAATTTGACAATGTCATCCCTACAGGGGAGTAGGGGTCGTCCGGGGTTTCTTCGCGATGTTCTAGGGCGCCAGCACAAGAGGCGTTTCGTCCATCTTTCGTTTGAGCTACGGGCAACATGACCAGCCCAGCGCCATTTTAGCGTAGCGGCTCTTTCGAGTTTCATAACTTATGTACTCGTATGTTTAAAAAAATCACTATTTAAAAAGAATTTTTAAAAAGTTGTCATTTTTAACTTATAGTAAAATGCGACTGTCCAATTTCGATATGCAGCAAAGGATGGACTTTCCATCAGGCTGATCGTGGGCTGGTTTACTTTGTTGAGATAACTACTTATTATATTCAACTACGACATGTAGAAAATTTCTCAAAAAACATCAATTGTGATTTTCAAAATAACCTCTATTTTTGCTCATCCTGGCCTCATTAATTCTCTCCACATGTTTAAACCGTCAACAAATATTTTTGGTCAAACAGTACACGAACCTATTTATATAGGTAGCTATCGTTTTACTGAGAGATGAATATATAGTATGAAAAGAGACGGGTATAATATAATACTTTAAAGTATTTCAGCGTCGTGTTTGTAAGAGGAACTGAAGAGGGCACTTCACATATTTACACATAGAATTTGAACAATGTCTTCTGGTATATATATCCACGTACTTACTGAACATACTTCTCTGTAATAGTTAAGTATTTATATATACGAGTATGAAGGAAATTCAAGACATGTGTACAATAGAACTTGCGTTATCCGGAATTTCAGAAGACGTAAAAAAATAACTGTTAAATTATTACATAGTTGAAAAAATCATAAAAGTATTCTATTCTATGTAAATTAATTATAATTTTCGACACCCCGAGACAGGCCATGGCCTAGTGGGGTGTCACATTGTACGAGTATTAACATATTGTAAAGAATGAAAATAAACAATTTATTATTATTATCCTCACTTACTCTCACTCACTTACGCCGCATCCCTTGCGGGGTAGGCAGAGAGAACATATCGCTACACTTTCATATCCTTACACACTCTTCTTGCTTCCGTCACATTCATGTAATTCGTCCTGCACATTCTACGATAACATTTACTCAAAGCACGTCCGTCCTTGAGAATTTGGTCTACATGGTCAAGCCAAGTGATTCTTCTGTTTCAAACCATCATCTGAGAATAGCGTGGTTTTAACTAGCAAATCTTGAAAATTTGGCTTTTTGGGTGAAAATGACATCATTTATGAGTACCTACAATTTAAAAAAAAATGGTTGCAAATAACCAGATTAGAAAGGTTGCATCTATGTCCAAAAAATTAAGGTTCGAAACCTTGATGTCAATTTTCTCAACAACTCTTGATGCTTGAACTCAAGATGCCTCTCGTCTCTGTTGAGGAACGTTGTCACATAGAACGTTGTTATTCTTGACATGAAGAATATTAATTGTTTTCGAATGTTCCTTATAAGAGACAAAAAAAAACCATTTTAGAAGTTTTGCAATGAAGTTCTCCACCAATTCTGAATGTCTCTATTTAAGGTGTAACGAGGCAGTCGTGTGAACTGCCTTTCCTTATACAGTAAACCTTGTTTGTATTTTTTTTGTGTCAATAAGGTGTTATATCCGTTAAACCTTGACAAACTGTAGAGGAAGATTATAGTATGAATAAGAATAATAAAGGCAAACAGAAAGAAACCTTAAGAAATGTAAACGTCGCAAGGGAATTTGAACCTTATTTCGTCATCGTATAAAGATCACAAGTATGAATTGGAATAATGTTTTATTTGCTTCACGTCGCATTATGACCCTTGACAATTTACGACAGTTGTAATCAACCTTTTTTCAATTATATTCAACGTACATTTTGAAGGTCTTGATGTTAGCGATATGTGTAGTATAATAATTGCGGACAAAAAGAGAATACTAATGCCTCATCCACACGCTGGCCGAGCTATCACGTTTTTTGTGGGAATGAAGAAAAAGGCGTTAACCGTCGGATACGTATACAATCCAAGACAATCAACCCGTCCCCACGTCTTTTTACCCATTCTCACAAAAAACGTGACAGCTCGGCCAGCATGTGGATGAGGCATAAAGGTTCTCTTACGCGGGCAATTTTTCGAGCAATAATTTCTCGGCAAATCATATTGCCCCAAATGGAGCAATTAATTGCGAAATTATTTCGGCAATATTTCATACTTTTTTCATATTATCAATCAACTCGGCAACTCGGAGCAATTAATTGCGCAATCATTTCGGCAGCAGTTACTAGTGTAAGTGAACCTTTATACAGCATAGACTTAAGTAGTAGGTCCAGTTCTGTAACTAATTTAGTGCATGCTAACTAAGATTAGACTTTTTTTTTAATTATTTCATAATATTTTAAAATTTAGAACACACCTATTTTACATTTCGTTTCATCCGTCTTGTCACACTTTTTGTATAGAATTACTATGTAGCCAGTGGCCAAGTTATATGAAACAAGGAGTAGTTCAAAAGCCACAGAATTGGACCTAGAATAGATTAAAAAATGCGTGAGGTAGGTACTACCACATTCTTTCTCATGCCTGAAGTTGCTGCAAGCCGCCCCCAAATGCTCGAATATTGCAGAAACTTCTAGGAATACAATATATACTTTCCAATCGTTGCGTTGGCAAACTGTGGCAATATAATAATGATATTCTTCATACGAAAAATACGATACGAAAATTGTCAGCGCACGGTGCGGTGCTGTATTGCATACATCGCAATTGGCCAAGCTTCGACAAGGGTTGTGACGTCACATGGTGGACTCAATAAATCCAGGTCCAACTTTGAACGCTCATATCTTTGGAAGTAATGCACATTTTGAACAAAATCCAAAAGCGTGGGAATCGTTATTCCATTGTTATTTTTCCTACAATACTATTACTGCTCGTTGCAGACAAACTGCACAATAGACATTTTATCTATGGACCGCCAGCTTGAACATTTGAAGGGTGGAAACATCGCATCAGCTGATCGTTGGCAGAAGCTTTTTGGCGTTGTTTAACTCAAGTTTTACTTAGCATTATTATAAGTTGATGTGAAGTAAGGGTTATTTTTGGTAAAGAGAAGATATATGGGAAGATAGTTATCGATTATAGTGATAAAATTCAATTTTTTTTCCAACGGTCACGTGACTCTTCCAGTACAAACGATGTTTCCACCCTAATTTGTTCCTGTACCAGCTCAGGCTGACAGTCCATAAAGACAATGTCTATGTGCTGCACTACGTAATAGGGTAATTGCATTTTTTTTTATCGTTCAAAAAATATATTAAATAGATAGTTCTATTTACTAGAATTACAAATAAAATAAAATTATGTAATTTTAATTTACCGTTAATTTATAATAATTAATTGAAAATGTTAATTTGACGAGTTTTTCTATGGTGCTCTGAAACAAGCGGCCATTGTTTAACGTGATTGTGACGTCACGACACGATGAAATTCATAGAAAGAAATTTGATTGTTTGTGGGTTATGTATGGAGGAATTGGGGAAAGTGACGTCACAATATGGCGGCCAGTCAAAAACCTGTTTTTGCGCTAGAATCGAATATGAGACTTTATTTTATAAATATATCCACAAAGACAGATAATTAAAATCTAAAATTTTCGGAAAACCTTAATTTATAGATAATGTACCGAAAACCAAAATAAAAAAAAACATGCAAGGACCCTATTGATAAAATGGTTTCGTGTTTAAAATGTTGAGGATGGCTAGAGAGTTTTAAGTAAAGTAAAGTATAGATATTATCAACAAACTGTAGGAAGATTACAATGTATGCCATTGTATTGAATTAATGTAATGGAGAGACAAGATGATTTCATTTTATTTTATGTTTACTCTTGTCTATTCAATGTTTACTCTATGTGTATTGTATACCATATGTATACTATATGTATACTAGGCCATATCATGTGTAATCAATGTGTAGGTACGTTGCCAAAGCCAAATACCATATTGTAAATTGTAATAATAAGCACGAAAAAAAATAGAATACACTATATTTGTAAGAAGATTTCTAAATACTGATACGAGTATTTCAGGCACAATGCTTGTATTTTAGGCCCTCGTATCTGAGCTTAATCCTTTGATATCCATGATATCTGGATAGGTGAATGTTTCCCAGTATTTAGGTTGTGGAGTTTATATACATATAAACCACGAATGATAGTATTATGTCATAGACTCTCCTGGCAGATGATACTTAGATGTGTGTTGGCATGTCCCTTCTCCGCATAAAAAAATAATTATACAATATAATATTGTCAATATTTGCCATTACCAGAATTTCTTTATTTCTGAAAGGTAACAACTGACTAACAAGCTTAGATAGTTTGGGCATGTGGAGAGAGTGAATGAGGACAGGATGACGAGAAAGATAAAAGGTGTGAGAAAGCGTATTGTCTATGCTCAGAGAAGACCTACTTATCTCGCCTTACGCCAATTTCCTTGCAGTGCAAACATAGAAGGCAGAACGGCAGACCGCCTTATCCTTTCACACACTGCTCGCTTCCTGCTTCCATCACATTCATGCAATTTGTCATAAACGCTCTCCGATTTCTTTTACTCAAAACGAGTCCGTTCTTGAAGATCTTTTCAAAGCGATCGGTCTGGATCAGTCTCGGACGACCATGCTTTCTCAAACTGTTCCTACATAATTTAAAATTCTTTTGCATAGGTAGGTTGGCATTGGCAGAGATGCAGAATGCTCGGAAACTAAAAACAAAAAAGAGAGAGATACCTAATCCACGCCTTATTCAGCCCACAGCTATGAGGATGCAATAGGCGGTATACCCGTAATAATAATAAAATAATAAGAATAGAATAAAATAATACAAATTCTTTGTGTCTTCCTACACTTATTGCTTTATAATCATAACTATAAAATTATAGCATTTTAGTTAAAAGCTTTTGTGTAAGTATTCATACTCGTAGCTATATCCGGACATAACTTTTAAACCAAGATTATGAATGAATAGTGAATATCTGTATCTTTCAAGCTAGTGGTTTTGTGACGGCCACGCTTTCACACTTCTTCTTTCATATGCATATATTTTCTTTGTTACTCTTTCAATGTCTTCATCACAGCTTGCATTTCTAGTTTTCTACAAACTACCCAAAAAACATACTTAAAAGTACGCATATTGACATTTCAAAATTTTCTAAAAACTGAAGACTCGGAATCTCAACAATCTCACTAAATATGCTGCGGAAAAAAATAGAGTTCTAGATATATTGAACCTTTATCTCAGTAATTAAAAGATTTTTTATATCTTGTACTTAAAGATTTCTCAAAATAAATTGTGAAAAACACCTTTTCCCACCAATCTTTTTTCCGAAAGACAGAAAATCGTTTCCAGAATGTCGCGGATATTTTTTTTTGTATTGATAATATGCATTAAAATGTAGGGAATAACCGTAAAAGTTTTTTTGATTGAAGCGAAATTAACCCCAAAAAATGGAAAAACGCTATTTTTACCATTTTAAATGCGGTTATTCACGCTATTTTGAACCTTAATGTGTGAGAAATGACCATGACTTCATAGTTAGGTTGGGTCAAGAGCCTTAAATCCACTTGCTACAAACACTCATTGGCAATCTTAATCCCACAATTTGTCCTTACTTCCTCTCTTCCGAAAAACTATTCTAGTCTTGAATTTTACCAGGCATATAATACTAGTACCATCTTCTTATTATTTGATACCCCATTGTTCACGTTACACTGCATTATACTTTAATGCCATTGTGCTGTGCTGTGCTGACTTTAATAAAGAAATAATACTCTTTATTAATAAACTTTATATACGTGCAATGCCAGGCATATTACATAGTGAATGTATGTATTGTACTCGTACAATGGTTCCCGGAAAAAAGCCCATAAGAATAATGCTCATGGTGAATAAATAAATAAATAAATAAATGTTTTATTATTTTTTTTTATTTTTTTTTTATTCTCTTCTATTTCATTTTGTCTTATTTTATTGTGTTTTGATGTTTCGTTTGTTTTTATTTTGTTTTGTACTTTTTCTTTTTTTTAAATTTATGCCACTCTTTAAGTCTTGCTCTTGATGGCACTTTATTGGTTTGTTTGACATATCTTCTTTGTTGTTATTGTTTACATATCTTCCTTGTTGTTATTGTTTATTGTATCGTGTGTGCGTATGTATGTATTTTTTAATTTTTGTATTGCTGATATTGTTGGAAACGAGCTTCCCCTCAGAGCACGAGCTTTGCTCAATTCTGAGGGGAGATTTTACCTATATATATATATATATATTTGTTTATTTAATTGTATCATATATTATGTGTCTCTTTGAGTTTGAAAGAATAAAAAATATGTTTATTATTAAAAAAAAATAAAACTTTGTTGGCCAGAAAATATATGTAACAACAAAAACAAAACAAGATAATACAGTGTGCCAAAAGGCGGACTTATTGCAAAAGCAATATCTTACAGTCAACCCGAATAATCCCCGAACAACGAAAAAAACCCTTCAGAAAAATGCTCGATGCTGGTGGCACACTTCCTAGTTCGATTCTTCTTCTTCTTCTTCAGCCATCTGTCCTCTACTGCTGGTTATAGGCCTCTTCCATAGATACTCTTCCATTCCTGTCTGTTGTTTGCTGCTTGCAGCCAATTTTTACACCCCACAGCGGCTATGTTGTCGGACCATCTCTTTTGAGGTCTTCCGACGCCTCTTTTATTCTCCCAAGGGTTCCATCTTAAAATTTTTGGGGTCCACCTTGTGGGGTCATGTCTTGCAGTAGTGGTAGGATTACAGTAGACAAATTTTCAGGCGTCCTGCCTGTAAGTGTTCGAAAAAACATACAATTTTAACTACAATGTTTTTTTTTTCAAATGAGCTTCGCCACTCATTCTGAATACATTATTTTTTTAAATAATTGTGAGGTGACCATTCTTCGATTGAGCATTTTTTTTAAATTATGCACATTACGTGCATGCGTGCGTCCACCAGTAGATTTCTGAAGCAGGGAAGCTGGGGCTAACATTTTTAAATGCATCATGTCAAATTACAATATTTTATCATTCTAAATCAAAGATAAATAATCGGTGGGAATCGTATTTTTATATGTTCACAAAACTGCCTCGTTGCACCTTAAATAGAGACATTCGGTTGGTTAAAATTATTGCTAAATAATTTCATAACCATTTACAAATTATCTCCAATCCCCAATTACCGTTTTTTTTATATAAATTTTAATATTTTTGTGAATAAATCATTTTGTAGGAAATAGGTACCTATTAATCAAAATCTTGTATACCGTGTTTTACTTTCGCAGAGTCGATCAATCTCTGAATGTCTCATTTATAATTACACACTTTGTCATTGTGTAACGCTTGGCATTCAGAGAGAGAGCCTATAGAAATTTTTATTGTAATAAAATATTATTTATGTCATTGAGTATGCAAAATGTAACAAAAGCCATTAAAATTTTTATAGGGTCACAGAATGCAGTTACCATTACAATTTTATAAATGTCGTTTTGGTTGGTATTGAAATATTTTAAAAAGTCATAGAAATATAAGAATTCAATACCTAGTATTTATTGTTGACGAAATGCAGTTTTGGACCATTTACATCCAGACTTGTATTGAATAATCATGTATCTCTTTTTTATACTGATTTCTCTCTGTTGTCATTGACGTAATGTAGTTCTGGACAATTTACATCAGGACCTGCATCGAACTAAACAGGTGTTGCTTTAAGTTTTGTTTTATAACAATCTGCTTGTTGATATCATTCTTGTTTGCTGCAATTGATGTATCGCATTTGCTTTTTGATGTTTGTTAAATATGTAAACCTGACGATTCCATGTGCCTTAAATGGGGCCTACGGACGATTAGAAAACAATAAACAATATTATTATGTCGCCACAAAACATAAACTGTGATTTTCAAAATAATTAAATTCAGTCAATAATGACGGTGTCTATTGATGGTTCATAATTCACTTTGTATCAAAAACCATTTTTCATTAAAATCCATAGAAACCTTATCACTATTGGCTGTTTTGTTGTACATAGGTAGGTACCTAATACCTACTATATATACATAGTACTATATATCAGTACCTACCTATATTATAGGCAGTTATGTACACAATAATAGTCATAATACAAAATTTTATATATTTATAGGTACGTACGTACTAGCTTTGTTTACTCGGTGAACCTCTGTTTTATTTTTTATATTTATTAACCAAATTATGAACATTATGAGTGAGTGCGGCCTCCGAGCATACGAAGGGAGCTTCGATGACTTCCTATACCTAAATGAGCCAGCGACTGATTATATAAATAACGTTCAGTTTAGTTTCTGACGACCAAGCTTGCTTGCGAAATTTATCATTGCCCAATGCCCAACCTTCAAACTTTTTCCTTTGAGGGATGTGATATGCTTCTTTTGACCATACGATAAATAATTATAAATATGATATGAACATTATACATCACATACAAAACACAAATACTGGATTTTGTTGCCCGCAAGACCATATATATTCTGATCTGGGTTATAATTTAGTAACGGGCAAAAAAAATTATGTTAAAAAAAGAACTTGTGTGTTTTTTTATTGTGATTGTCTATCTCAGTACCAGAGTGACTGATTTGCTGGACGACGTAGCACTGTCACAGTATTGGGATTAGCTTGCCCTAGTCAAAGGTATACTAGTGTGTGAAATTTTAAGATATCTATGTACTTATTTCGTTTTAAATTATATTACGAACGTTAATTATAGGTTATAGGTTATGTCCTACCTACTGTTATCGGCTGATTTGTAATGCACCATTTAGTGATAAAACCGTGCGTTGAATTGAATTTTGAAATCCGAAGCGTTGAATTCATGTATGTCTTCTGCAGAGAAAAGTCTTGTAAAAGCGGTCTGTGAGAATTTTTTGGAATTTGCGTGCCTTTAAAATGTTTGTGATTCATTATCATTACACTTGAGTCGAAATATGTTTTGATGCCATACTCGAATGTTCACACAAATAAACAAGTCGAAATTTTCCGATTATTATTGTGGATTCGATTTCGTTCTATCGATTAATGCAATGCGCCGTGGGGATTCGAACGCACGTATTTTTCATTGGGAATTCGTTTTGTGTGTAGAGGTACCTACCTGACTGCAATAACCAATAATAATAACAAATAATAATAATAATAAAATAAAAGGTATGGGTATAGTGGATTATTATTGTGGTTTTTCAATACATAAACTATACAAAAATAATGGTATTATTTGAAATTAGTGGTCAAAAGCGCAGACAATAGATATTCGTAATATAAATTGTTTTATTTTATTAATTTTCATCCATCCATGAATCCATGATGTCTGTGGGGTATTGATTGCCCACCATTTTTGATATATGTATATAAATATAATATATACATATATCCATCGAATACATTTTTAGGTTAAGAGTATGCATACCGACATTTCAAAAATTTCTAAAAACGGGAGACCTTCTATCTCGACAACCGTTACTTAATAGGCTATGGAACAAAATAGGGTAGATGCATTGAACATTTATCTATAGGGAATAACCGTAAAAGATTTTTTATATCTTGTGTAGATTGCTCAAAATAAATTTTTAAGAACACCTCTAACCATTTTTCCGAAGGACGGAAACTCGTTTCCCGAAAGTCGCGGAGTAAAATTTTATTTTTGCACTGATAATATGCATTAAAATCTAGGGAATAACCGTAAAAGTTTTTTGATTTTGATTTGATTTGACCCCAAAAAATGGAAAAAAACGCTATTTTTACTATTTTATCATGCGATTGTCACGCGATTTTGATCCCTAATGCCGTGGGAAAAGACTGTGACGTCATTCTTGGTACCAAGCCCTTAGATATTATTTCAGGGGTTTTCATGTTCTTATAATGCTGCCATTTGGCTTTGGCGTTTACTCATTTACTCAGCCAATACTGAGAGCATCGTCTTGAAACTGAAGACAATGATAGATGGAAGTATCGACTACAAGTTGACTGTCCTAGAATTACAATATTTGGAAATTCCTAAACAAAAAATATTTCGAAAGTACCCCTGAAATTTACGGGAAGAATCCATTACTCGTTCAGTTTTTCAGATAACTTTGAAATCATTATAATCCGAAATAAGATTAGTACATTAATAATAAGTCTGATGAAAAGTCCATCCTTTGCTGTACATCTGTTGAGATAACTACTTGTTATATTCAACTACGACATGTAGAAAATTGCGATGTTCTAACAAAACATAAATTGTGATTTTCAAATAATATTTCAAAAAATTTCAAATAATCGACCCGTAGGTACGCAGAAAGACGTGAGTCTTCAGCAACCTCCTGAACTCCTCCAGGCTTTTGGTTCACCTTTTGGCGCATCAAGTGGAAGGGCATTCCACAGACTTTGGACCCGCTGCACAGAATGCACGATCATCATATTAAGCCTTTATATAAATAATATTTATTATAATTAAACCTGCATTTCTTAATTTATGACTTTTACAATAAAATGCTAATGTAATGGGGAATATACCTTTCCAATCTTTTCATTCGAAAATGACTCATTACTTTTATAGAATATTTAATAGCTTCAGGCAGGAGACTTCTAGAAATTTATTAAATTTTATTGTAGGTTGTTATAAAACTATTCATTCACCCATTCATGGGCGTCGGCAGAGGGGGCAGGGGGGGATGGCGGGGATGGCAGCTGCCCCCCTAGACATTAGAATAGGTATATATTTTTTCATACCAAACGATAAAACCTCACAAAAAATCACACTATTACCGCACATTTTCTCACCATGTCATAAATTTTGTAAAATTAGAATATTAAATCCATCAAAATACAATTGTTTCACAAAAAATTGCCTGCGGCGCTATTTTTTATTACTTTTTATAGAAAACATTTTTGGTATATAATATTGTGCAAATTATTATGTCCATTTTCAAATAAACCAAACCACATCACGGCCTTCTTCACCATGTCTCACAAAAAAATTTCGACTGTGGCGCTATTTGAGCGTTTTTCATCCTATATCAATTAAGTATTTTTTTATTGCCCCCTCCCCAAGCTCCGAGGCTGGCGACGCCCATGCACCCATTCATACCTTAATCATCTTTGTAACAATTAAAGTTCCTTTTAGACACGGTCGTAAACTGTTGAGAAAATGTGTCATTTTCCTAGAAAATTGTACAGTAATTTGTAAGTAGGGTTTTTGTTTTTAATTTTGTGTTTATTGTTGAATTTGTCGTCTTTTTGTTGAATGACACAATCTCTAGAAGTCTAGAATTCCAGAAAATAGATTTTATCTATGTAAATGACACTGATATCAATGTACCTACATAGGTAGTAAGTATAAAAATGTTTTGTATAATTTACTATCATAATTTACTACGAATCACCGGATTTTCTATTATATAGTTGAATTTATTGTTTTTTTTTAAATCATAAATATTAAAATAAACCCAAATACACCTTGTACACTTTACAGTAAGTTTGAAAAGCTTGTGTCGTGAAGTGGAGTAGGTCGGCATCGGGGATCGAACCCACCCCCACCAGATTTACAGTCGAACGCGTTCCGAACCAGGCTAGCGACCACCCCAGTTAGCTAACAAATATAGTTACTTCAACAGGTATACAGTGCAGTGTAAAGTGATCACATTAAGCCAGTCTCAGTCATAATCCTGACGGAATGTTCATCCTGCTACTTTCCTACATTGTCATTAGTGGAGTATATGCGGTTGGCGCGATTGGTTGGAGCGCGAGCTACCAAGATGCAGGTGCCAGGTTCGATTCCAGAGTTAGCTGTGTTGACAAAACTTCCCT